>OX336395.1:214098826-215429542 GCA_946902985.2 Meconema thalassinum
TCCAACTTTCTAAAAATAGATAAAATAAACCGCTATAAATAGCTAAATTCAGGTTAATACATGCATTTCATTAAAAAAATATCAAACAAAAAACAAACAAGTTATTTTAAAAAATCTCACCTTGACTTGTAATGACTTGCTGTTTTCTTCTTGTGAGCTCAAAAGTGCAATGGTCTCTTTCTCAGACATGGCAGCTATACCGGTTTTCTGCAAGCAAATAAATAATAAATCATGAATTAATTTATATATTACTACAAATATAAGGTTCATTAGCATTACATAATTAAAATAATTATTAATATGTACTTACCGAAAACAAAAGGATTTTTCTTCCAAAGTTCAGTTCAGAGCTCCACAGTATACGTTTGTTACTAAAACAGTAAGCGCGTTCCTAACACAGTCTTTATCAGTCAGCTTAGCAACAAAGACAGACTGTATTGTTCTGATCGTTTGACCTTGAACTGTTCTCTTTGTCCCATGCTAGTCGAGTTAACTTATCATTTTCAATGCACGTCACCACATTCCTGAGATTAGACTTATCTGGTCGTGGTGAGGATTGGGCTCGTCTAGCCCTGAGCAGGTATGTTGTGTCGTGTCATAAAGCCACAAAACACTCATCCTCACTAGCGGGCTACCGAGGTCTCAAGTGTGAGAGCTTGCGTTTCATCCTAAATCTATCTCATTACAGAATTATTTTTATACATTCACGCTCATGTTATAGCTTCATATCCTACAACCATCTGCTGTGCCTCAGAGATGTGTTGCGGATAACCGATTACTAACACGTTAAAGATCTCCTTCAGGGGTAGAAATAATCCGAGCTTGCTTCACACATATTTTGGAATATTAGGCTCCATCCGCCCGTCATAGGAAATATCGGAAAACGAATCCTCCCCCTGTCATATACCATCCTGCCGTCCCCTCGAAATAGTGAATGTTCTATTGGGATACCCCCACTGAGGCCGGCGACAGCCTCGTTAAAACACATGTACATAACCGCTACCGTCTCTCTGTCTACAACCACTGGTAATTTTTTTTCAACAAGTATGGCGTTAGGACCTTTGTAAATATTGTTTTTGGAAAAATAAATACTACATTCAAAAGAGGAAGTCACCCCAAGTCTTTGGACACTTCGTACAAACCTCTAGCCTTATTGGTTTGCAAAATATTAAAAGCCAATGACCTATTATTTTTAGCTTCTTTTGTTGCATTAAGGGGGCTATAGGAAAAGAGGGGGTAACACCCCGAGTAATTTAATACCTCATACAAGTCCCTAGTCTTATTCGGTCGAAAATATTATCAAATGTGCAGTTAGGCCCTTTTGACAAAAATTAAAAATACATTCCTAAAACGGGGCGTCACCCCAAGTCCAACGACCCCTCATATAAGTCCCTAGCCTTATTGGTTCTCGAGATATTTACAAAAGTGCAGTTAGGCACTTCTGACAAAAATTAAAAATACATTCGAAAACGGGGCGTCATCCCTAGTCCAACGACCCCTCATACAAGTCCTTAGCCTTATTTGTTTACGAAATATTAACATAAGTGCAGTTAGGCCCTTTTGACAAAAATGTAAAATACATTCGAAATCAGGGCATAACCCCAAATCCAACGACCCCTCATACAAATCTGTAGCCTTATTGGTTTGCAAGATATTAACAAAAGTGCAGTTAGGACCTTTTGACAAAAAGCAAAAATAAATTCAAAATTGGGGTGTCAGCCCAAGTCCAACGACCCCTCATACAAGTCCCTAGCCTTATTGGTTCATAGATATTAAACAGCACATGACCTATTAGTTTTCGATCTTTTGGTTAAATTTAAAAAAACCTCATCCACCATAAATAATTATTTGAAAAGCCCGCCCTCTTACAAAAACTTCATGTGCGCATGCGTAAAAACAAAAAAACAAAAATGTTAATTCGTACTGGCCTCGACCCCTTTATATGTCGTTCATGTGGAACAACGTTTAATTTCATATTAGCATGAAACCTCATACATGTCGCACATGGAAAGTAACGTTAAAAAAACTATTTCACCCCCTAGTAGGGATAGGTTTTATTTTGGGGTGGATATAAGTTGCCCATTAGGAAGGGGGCGTCACCCCGAGTCCTACGTTATGTCACATGTCCAAATCCATTTTTTGGTTCGCGAGATATGAATTATTTTAGACTGGGTGTATTGCGGGTGGCCTATTAAGTTGTCCCTGGTCTAGAACCATCACTACTAACCTACTGACGTCACTTCAGCACTAAGCCGCATGCAAGCGAGCGCCTAATTAGACCGCTCGGCCTTGTGTTCATAACAACACAGCAGTCCAGAAGTACAATATATAGCCTATGCATAGTCGTTTACCTTATTAACAAGGCAACCTACCTTAACTAACAACACCAAACTAACAAGGTTAACCACCCATCCCAGTTACTAACAAGCTAACAAACCCAAGCACCTAACTAACGACACTAATTATCCAGATATCCAGCTAACTAACAAGCTACCTAACGAACTAACGAATCCTATCCAGCATTCCAATTAACTAATAAACTAACTAACAAACTGCGACCTACCTAACTAACGAGAAAACAAACCTAGCCATCCATCTAACTAACCAACTAATGGTCCACAATGCTATTGTACAGCCCGGGGGCAGTAACCCCTAAGATCCACCCCTCCATCTTTCATCAAAACCACCCTCATAGGCATACCACAGGCCTCAGGTACATCTTCAAACACAAGCAGGCCCGGCATACTGCTGACAGCCACGCTTACGCAATACAAACACAAACACAGTAATTGGAGCGACAACAATGAGGAAATGCTGAACAGGCAGTGGGGGGAGACCTTAAAGACTAGGCCCGGAAGATCCCCATTATCTGTTCTTGGCCAGCGGCCCTGCCCTACGAGGTCCGTTCCAGCTCTTCACCAGGTGAGAACTAGCTGTGTGCACAGATTCCTTATCTTTGTAAACACCTACCCTAAACATTTGTACACTTTACCACTTGTACTGCATTTTATATTTGTTTAACTCCCCAAAAAGGGACATCACATCACAGCCACTGACCAATAAACACTTGGTCAGTATTCACACACGTTTATTACTAATTACACTCCATTCTACATCCTTGTACCCAACCTGACCTTAGTAATAATTGCCCCTGACCGCGGCGACCAGGAATTGCATCGTCAGTTTCTATTGTACTCGAGTGAGCGGCCTGACTGCAGAGTGCCGAGTCACCGACTCTGCACTCCCGCTGAATTGCTCACTCTACTTAATTGGCAGACTAGATTAGCAGCCTGCACTTAGACATTCATCCCCTAGTAGGTAAGCGCATCCTGCAGGGACGCTCCCAATAGATTAAGCACTCACACCAACACACTACACTGGTAGTCTCTCCCAGTCACGGGAAGCTACCCTCATCCGGAAACAGCCCTCAAAATTAGCACACCTACACTACTCTGTTTATCCCACCCCCAACAAAGGGATAAAACACTATGCATATGAACAAGTACATAATCAGCTAAGTCCGGCAGGAAGAACGATTCCAGTTTTAATTCCCACCGCCCTACAATACACCCTATCCATATAACCTAGGAGTACACTAAACCTAGCTTTCAAGGGCAAAAGACGGAGGCTAACACAAGCTTGCCCCAGGAATTAGCCAACGAGCGAGCTCGGGGGAAATTAGCCCCCTAACATCAAATACAGTCCAAGGGCAACGGTTCCGAGTTCACGGAATTAGCCAGCCACCGAACTCTGAAAGGCCAACCCTAACACATTAGGGTCAAACCAACCACCTTCAGGAAATTAGCCAGCCAGTGAACGTGGGGACGTTAAACCTAATACCATTGGGAGATCAACGGTGCTGAGTGATGACGTCGCTCGCCGACTAGCCAGCAACGGTCAATGATCAGCCCACCAGTGCTGAGATACCTGCAAGGGTAAAACGCATGGGAACACGGAGCTCCTTCTCCGATATCTTTCGGAGAAAAGCCCAAGATATATGCCCACATACCGGACAGAGGCGTAAATGCGCAACCACCCACAAACACATACACCCGTTCGAACCTAGAAAGTAAGACAACAAATGTCGCTATATGCGTAGTTGATTATTGAATGAATTTTCTCTAGGATCACGCTATATGCGGAGTTTATATGCCTCAAATGAGATGCCGCGATAATGCAAAGTAATATTTGGCACATCATAACACTACAAAACATAGCGTGAAAACGTTCGACAAATTACATACCGCCGCTACCGAAAGCGATGATCCGATGCCAAGGAAAAAGCGCGAATATTGATTTACAACTAATTGCGTACACAAACCATCAGCGTGCATACACCTTCTCACGAAATTAAACATCGAGACGAATATAGAAAGAAGAATAAATGAATATAACAATATAATAATATGAAATGAAATGCGCCAATATCATAAACAAATTCGCTAGATGTATTACACAAAAAGTACGGCAGAATTTTCCAGATCAGCTCGTTCAATACTCGTACACAGGACATGTTATGTAATCACATAAACATATTCGTCGCCTAGGTCGAATTTCACCAAAAATCCGACGGCCATCAGCTGCACTATTGACTATTGACAAACAAATACTGATTCTACATTCACTTCCAGACTGCATGAGTTCTCCTTCCACACTGTACGAGTTTTCCTTCCAGGAGGTACGAGTTTGTCTTCCACAAAAGCACGACCGCAGAGCATACCTACATGGACGTGACGGCCAACGCTTTCTTTATTTATTTTATTTTTCAGGTCACAACATGCCGACGAGACGCCAAAACAATGATGAACGATACCTGTGGGGTGTCAGTCATCCAAACACATGCTAGTACACAACCAAGAGAGGCAAATCACACAGCGGCGAGAGACGGCATAGTCTGTAAATGACGCCTCTCACTGTTGTATAATAAGCTCACCTACCCTCAGAAGGAAGCTTGCAATCTGCTATAGAGTGGCCACATAATTCATAAGTTAGTCCTAGAACGGCCGTTTACATTATAAGCTAAATAGGCCTATAGGAAATATAGCGCGCCCATAAGACGTCAACGTAGTTATAAGTTACCCAGAAGCGTAAACACCGGTTCATATGTTTACACCACTGTATCGCTTGTCCATACATGTATATAGTCTTAAACTATCCCAACGCATCAGTATGCTCACCTCATCTAATAAAGAAATATTTTTGAAACTCATTTCATCCCACAATCAGCCTGAACAATGTAAATGCACACTATTATTCTACCTTTGTAACGCTGTAAACTATTGTAACTCTTTATGTATGTTATTTAACCCTTGTATATCCCTGTATTCCACCTTGTATTTCACTGTCTGCCATTGTCTGATTTCTTACCATTGTACCATTATAACTGTAAATTGTAAACACTACAGTATGTCCTAAAATGTAAACATTTTCGTCTCATCATCATCAAACATCACTATAAAAGAATGATCCACCCTTACAACCTACCCTTAACCCCAGTACACCAAAACGACACCGACATCTACACTTTCCACTATGATCTACGACCTACGACTACACATCCACACGGAGAGGAAGAGGACCCCGAAGAATACGAAGGAGACAGTACCCCAAGACTTTTCCAATTTTTGGGGACAACAATTAAACGCGGAAGGAGTCTTACACCTAAGACATAAAAGGAATCAACAACATCAACAAACCATCTGGCCATTGCACTCTAAGCCTAGCCAGCTACTTCTTTGTACAGGCTATAACCCCAAAGTAGCTCAAGAATTTGCTTACTCCTGACACAGCACTAACACTTCTAATAAAAGCCCACAGACACCAAGAAGGAGGTCTGTCTCAACCCGTCATCAGCCGTCGACGCCGAAAGTTCTACTCGTCTGACCAGCAATTTGGTGAGTGTACTTCTACCAGGGTTGAATCCACATACATTTCCTTCCAAGCACCAAACCTCTATTTTTGTAATCATATTTTCCATTGTTATAATTTTTGCTCCGCTAGATTCCTCCAGCGAGGTTCTGCTCATTGTCACATTAAGCTGCAATTAAATCTTTTACATCCTTTTAAACCAATTTGCGGTATTTCTTAATTCCTTATTTTTACGTCGGCTTTCTGCCCAAGCCAACTTTAAACCTTTACGCCACGGAGTCTGGCACGATCAAGGACATTGTCTTCGTACTAGTCTCACAAATAAACAGTAGTCAGCTCTAAGGTTACACAAAACTGCCTGCTTGTAACTCGCCTGCTACCTCTGTCATTTAACTCTGTCTCTTTTCCACAACACACGCCACGCTTCCGTCTAGCCGAGTACTCTAAGTTGATTAACATCCAAACAGTTGGTGGTTGGGTGCCAAATTAATTACCTAACACTATTAACACTTATTTATCCAATAATCATTAGCCTACTTTCGATTTTTGCAAAGAAATGAAAGCAGACTTATGAGATCAACACAGGGCCAAAAATTGTGTGTCTGTCTGTGTGTCTGTGTGTGAGTGTGTGTTCTCTGCATGTCTGTCTCCCCCTATCAATTCAAACACGGTGAATCCCAATTGAAAAAAATTAAGTACAAAGGTAGCACTAGCAAAGGGCACCTCAGTGCCATGTTTTATATTGCAGCCATCTTTACCAAAAAGTAATGGCGGCCACTCAAATGGTCAAAAACTAGAATTAAATTACGACCAAACTCATCATCGGATTTGGTAACAACATACCTTCGTATGGGGCACGTTTTGTGCCCAAACGACAAGGTCATCAACCCTACCATTTCAGGATAGCGGCCGTTTGAATTAAGCAAACTTTATATTCCGCTAGCAGTAGTGCCCGGCTCCGCCCGGTGGATTTATATGTTTTATGGATGATAATGAATACTACTACTGAACTGGCACATTATACATATACTAACAGCAAAAAGTAATGTAAAAATATAATTTTTGAGGTGGTAGTGGGGGTGATACCTAGTATGGTATAATGGACAAACATTCAATCATTTTCCCGTAATGATAATAATAATAGGGAAACGGCTATTTACTAACTACAGTACTGACACAATGTAATTTACAAACGATTGACAAATATGATTAGAAAGAGGAGTAAGTGAAATAAAAGACACCTGCTAGGGCCTATATCTCATAGGCTGTTAGAAAAGTAGAGACAAAGAGTGTCGTCTGTTGTCGCATAGCGCTGTAGGAAAATAATCAGAGCACTTTGGAAAACTTTAGCTGTCCCGAGCTCCTGAGGTAACAACAGTGTCATTTAGCGCACCATAGCGCTGAAGGATAAGGATCGGAATAAATGAAAGTAAATTTGAAAGCACCAACGCTTATTGCATCTGATCTACACCTCAATGTACTGCACCAACACCATCGCACTTATACAGAGGCATAATATATTCATGATGATAACTTTTTTCAGGGGCCTAAGAAATCTTTAAGTACTAATTATTCCCCGTGACTGCAATTTATAAGAAGCGCAAGATGCAACACCATTTTCGCAATCTGCACCAGAACACGGGTAGGGGTGGTGTGATGAAGCCCGCTTTGTCAGTCAACAATAAACTTATTAAAATATTCTTACAGTTCCACTACTACGTACATGAATGGTTCTACGGCCTTAAAACGTGTTTCTCAAGTTCTTTTTGTCTGCTATTCTAAATATAGAGAATGGAGAGGTTTGTCCAAAATATCAAATGAACATTGTTACCAGCAGGGTTTCAAACGGTATGTAAAATTCGTTGTAATTAGGTGAAACGGTTTAGATTTATGCCAAAGGGCCTAAATGCAGGAAATGGAGTGGCCTGTCCAAAATTTCAAGTAGACATTGTCACTCATCGGGTTCCAAAGAGTAAATACGTAAAGTTTGGTTCAGATCGGTGAAACGATGTGGATTTGTGCCAAAGGGCCTAAATGTAGGGAACGAGGTGGCCTGTCCGAAATTGCATGTAGACAGTGTTACTCGCAGAGTCCCAAAGGACAAGTAGGCTATACAAATTTTGGTTCAGAAAGGTGAAACGGTTTCGATTTGTGCTAAAGTTCCTAAATGCAGGGAACGGAGTGGTCTGTCCGAAATTTCATGTAGACAGTGAAATTCGCAGGGTTACAAAGGGTAAGTATACGAATTTTGGTTCAGATCGGTGAAACGGTGTAGATTTGTACTGCGCCCGTAGAAACCCATCAGTACTTATATCCACAGCACTGTAAAGGATTGCAGACATGTAAATTACCCAGCTCACAAACTTACCATGCCTACTAAGTAAAATTGGGAATTTCAGGAACATACAGGATAAATGTTATTCGTAAAGAAAATAGTACTACTAGCCAAGGTACAAATTTCTACTATCATTTACATTTAGAGAAAATCGAGAAACTCCAATCTCGAGGGGTGATAAGGTCTAATCTAGTGAGCGCCTGTAACTATACCTCGTAGTACTATTTTGACGATGACGACAATGAAAACGGTATCAGCTTAGATAAAAGTTGACTGAGTCACTAAAAAGCGCCAGCCGTTTATTGTGCTAAAAACAAGTATAACACTGGCTTCCTCCCTGAATATGGTGTCTCCCTGACACTCTAACAAAAGTAACTCCAAAAATAAACTTGCACGTGGCACTGATATAATAAGGAAGGTGAAACGGCGTGATACTAAGTATTACCCTACTTTATACAGATCCGCTTCATCTCTGAACCGTAGTTCCATATCTAAGCAAAATTATTCATTAACTATGTGCATATATACAATCATTTATGGTTCTCACAAATTATACACTTTATAGTGTCGAAAAGATTAAATTGTCTATCTTTCAATAAGTCTTTCATCTACTCAATTTCCTTAACAATCAAATCACAAACATACACCGCAACTATCGTGTTGAAAATAATAAATACTCGTCTTAATCAATTGAACATAAGTGACAAACATTTAAGCTAAGCACTGTTCCTTTTTACCTTTTATCTATTCATCATGAAATACTGAAATAATTCTGAAATTCTTTACTGTGTTAATAATTCTCTGATAAACGTGAATACTAGAAGTGCACGGCATTAACCTTCGTTCTCACACTCCTCTTCCATAATTATACAACAATTACCTTCTCTCTTAAACACCCTGTACAGAATCTTCCTTTAATACACTCAAATAACTTCACAATCATTGCGATCAATACTAAAAAACTTAGAGACTCCTCAGCCTCCCTTCGTAAAAATACGTAACTCATTTACGTTTATATCTCCTTAATTTGCACGGTATTTCAACTATAAACTTCCACTTCAATACATATTCTTCCTAACTTTAACATTCTTCGCTATCCTGATATAACTTCGCCTCGTGCATATAATTCCACTTCTGCAATAAATCTCTGTACTTTTCACTTTCTGATCACCCTGAGATTTAACTTTGTTAACTTTCTTTTTCACGTGTTTAAATTCAGCTTTACATTTTATTAAAACTTTTCAAGAAATATCAGTAAGTATTAATATTCTTAACAAATGATATAAGTTTGACTTCCTTCCATGAATATATTTGTTTAACAAATTCATCTATGCTTTTTTTAATGCTCTAAATTTCATTAGACATATGTGTATAAGCTTTTCGTAATACTTTCGTTCATAATTAATTGAAAATAAATTTCTGACACTCGAATCAACATCATGAGTTGTCGAAATATTCTTTACACTTCGTGACATAACTTCTTAAATATGCGGTTCTTAAATTTGCTCCAATAAACTTCTTTTACTTCTTTTACAATTATACTCCTTCTTTAGTTCGTTCAATGTTATACTCCTATTAAATAGTCCACTCTACATTCTTTTAAGTAATTCATTCTACATCCCTTTAAAAAATTCGTTCTATATTCATTTAAACAATTCGTTCTACATTCTTTTACACAATTCGTTCTACATTCTTTTAAACAATTCGTTCTACACTCCATCGCTGCGATAAAACAGATTTAATTAGATTAAATCTAACGCAAATATGAAAAATTCTACACGGTTTTACTCTGATATGACTTTAGCGTTAATAGCATCACTATGCAAAATTTCGTCCAAGTGACTGAAATTTTCAAGAACAAGAAAAATAAATCCGAAGAAAAATACGAAAAATTACTACTACAAGATCTACAAAATTTAATTACTTTGACAAAATTATACGGTAGAAATAATGCTGTTAAAAAATGCTGTTGAAAAATGCTGTTCAAATAATGCTGTTGATCAATTGGATAATCACAGAACATAACTACAATTCTACATGATATAAAACAATCTCTTCACTACCTTGAGTTGACTCTGGTCTGGAGAATACCTGCGTCTCGCCTGCCAAACCAAACGTGTCGTGGAGCTCATCGTATCGCCCACAGCTATGAAGACCGGTTTGTGTCAGAACCAGCTGGCTTCGTCTCCCAGTAGAACAAGGTCGATGATGTCCTCGGTGAACGACCTCGCCGTGAAACAGCTCGCTCTGCCAACACTCCGTCCCCCGTGCACTGCAAGTAGTCCGGTTTCGATTCTCCATCTGTTCAGAATTGACATCTCGGTTCTTCAGAATTGACACCTCGTTTCTTCAGAATTGACATCTCGTTTCTTCAGAATTGACATCTCGTCTCAGGTTGAATATTGTCGTTTATACAAGCGTTTGCGAGTATTCAAGATGTATTAGAACTCTTGCAGAAAATATAGGTTTTGTTCGGTGATGTTGCGCGTCACGTGGATATTCTGCTGCGCCTTCCATATTAGTGAATTCTGGAATTCAACTGAACATCTTTGTAGTCTCCACTTCCCTATGCTTTAGCTTAGCACATGGTAATTCTCATTTCACTGATGATATAATTAAGACTTCCCCGTTGCTGATTTCTAACTTGCATTTTAATGTAATGTTCAAGTATGCGTTCACACGTAGTAATACTGAATATCTTCTTGTCGAAATGTTTCATGCGATGTTAAACAACTTTGCATAAGCACTGTAATATTTGGTTATACTGTTCCGTCCTGCTTTATAGATGTAGCTTGCTCCTCAAGTTACATTCTTACTGTATTGCACTCTTCTTTGCTTCCAAACTTTAATGAAACGTAGCACTGATATAAGAATACTGGTTTCTTCTCGAGGTCTTGACTCTATGAAATCTCAAATTGGAAAGAACTCTCTCGTCCGGTTCTCTGCACTCGGCAAGTTCCAGTTTCTGCCTCCCCTCTCGTGGTGTGACGTAACTTCTACCACCTCTCCTCGCTTCAGTCCGCAGTTCGACCTTCGACTCTTCCCCTCTTTCATGACGTAACTCTCGCTTCAAGTGGCGTGATGTCTCTCGCAATATGGACCTCCCACATTCATATAATAGAATATATGTCCATCTATAAATCATTCCTTCTTCCTTGCCTTTTATAATTGCATAAGATGTATAGTATTTCACTCATTTCCATACAGTTTTTCCATATTCCTCGAAAATAAAAATTTTCATCCACTCTTTTTTTTTCTGGGGTCTTGGTTCATATCCATATTGGTTCTTCGGCAATGACCTCAAATAAATTCTGGCGCAGTACCAAAGGGCCTAAATGCAGGGAATGGAGTGGTCTTTCCGAAATTTCATGTAGACAGTGTTACTCGCAGGGTTCCAAAGGGTAAGTATACACATTTTGGTTCAGATCGGTGAAATGGTGTAGATTTGTGCCAAAGGGCCTAAATGCAGGGAATGGAATGGTCTGTCCGAAATTTTATGTAGACAGTGTTACTCGCAGGGTTCCAAAGGGTAAGTATACACATTTTGGTTCTGATCGGTGAAATGGTGTAGATTAGGGCCTAAATGCAGGGAATGGAATGGTCTGTCCGAAATTTCATGTAGACAGTGTTACTCGTAGGGTTCCAAAGGCTAAGTATACAAAATTTGGATGAGATAGGTGAAACGGTGTAGATTTGTGCTAAAGGGCCTAAATGAAGGGAATGGAGTGGTCTGTTCGAAATTTAAAGTAGACAGTGTTTTCGTCGGGTTCCAAAGGGGAAGTATACAAATGTTGGTTCAGATAGGTGAAACAGTGTTGATTTGTATAAATAATAGGCTGACTAACAAATGAACATTGAGTTTAATATAATACTAGCTGTACCCGGCATGCGTTGCAATGCCAATTAATGAAAGTGTTGACGTTGAAACTTTGTTCGTTGAAGTCCTTTTGGATTCCCAATATTTATTTATTTTCCGTTAACCACCTCTAAACTATTGTAAAATTGATTTACTATCACAAAAAAATCATGGGAGCGTGCTCAACAACTCACCAAAGTTTCATTGCAATGAAATAAATGGTATATGAACGCTTACGGGACTTTGTTGAAACGATTCGAGCGCCGTCACCCATTTCTTGAATATACTCGTACGATACCTAGTGTAAAATGGATTTACTAAGTCGAAAACCTTCTCTGGAGTGTACACAACAACTCATGAACGTTTCATCGCAATCGGATGAATGTCATATGAACGCATACGGGATTTTGTTTAAACGATTCACGTGCCTTCACTCATTTGTTGAATCTTCTTGTGCGCCACCCTTTGAAAAACGGATTTACTAATTCATACACCTTCGCAGGACTGTACTCTACTCACCAACGTTTTATCACAATCGGATGAATGGTATATGAACGCATACGGTACTTGGTTGAAACGATTCACGCGCTGTCGCTTATTAGTTGAATGTACTCGTGTGCTACCAATTGTAAAATGGATTTACTAAATCGGATATCTTTGCGAGAGTGGAAACAACATTTCCCTAAATTTCATTGCAATCGCATGAATGGTATGTGAACATATACGATTTTTTTAAAACGATACGCGCGCCGTTACTCATTTGTTGAATCTACTCGTGCGCTACCTATTGTAAAAATGATTTACTAAGTCAGAAACCTTTCCTGGAGTGTGCACAACAATCCAACCAAAAATTCTTAGCAATCGGATGAATGGTATTTGAACGCTACGTGACTTTGTTTAAGCGATTCGCGTGCCGTCGATCATTTGTTGAATCTACTTGTGCGATACCTATTGTAAAGTGGATGTACTAAGCCAGAAACCTTGCCTGTAGTGTACACAACCTCTCACCCTAGTTTCATCGCTATCGGACGAATGGTATCTGAACGCATACAGGACTTTGTTGAAACTTTCGACCGTCGTCGCTTATTTGTTGAATCTACTCGTGCGCTACCTATTGTTACGTGGGTTTACTAAGCCAGAAACCTTCCCTGAAGTGTACACAACATCTCACCCAAGTTTCATCGCTATCAGGCGAATAGTACAAGAACGCATACGGGACTTAGTTGAAGCGCTTCGCGAGTCGTCGCTCATTTGTTGAATCTACTCGTGCGCTACCTATTATAACATGGATTTACTAAGCCAGAAAGCTTCCCTGAAGTGTACACAACATCTCACCCAAGTTTCATCGCTATCGGACGAATAGTATATGAACGCATACGGGATTTTGTTGAAACTCTTCGCACGTCGTCGCTCATTTGTTGATTCTACTCGTGCCCTACCTATTGTAAAGTGGATTTACTAAGCCAGAAACCTTCCCTGGAGAGCACACAACATCTCACCCAAGTTTCATCGCTATTAGACGAATGGTATATGAACGCTTATGGGACTTTGTTGAAACCCTTCGCGCGTCGTTTCTCATTTGTTGAATCTACTCGTGCGCTGCCTATTCTATAGTGGATTTACTAAGCCAGAAATCTACCCAGAAGTGTACACAACATTTCACCCAAGCCTTATAGCTCTCGGACGAATGGTATATGAATGCATACGGGACTTTGTTGAAACGCTTCGCGTGTCGTCGTTCATTAGTGAATCTACTCGTGCGCTACCTACTGTGAAAAATATTTACTAAGCCATAAACCTTCCTTGGAGTGTCCACAACATTTCACCCAAGTTTCATCGCTATCGGAAGAATGGTATTGTACCTTAAATGGGAGTTTGTTGAAACGCTTCGGGCGTTGTCCCTCATTTGTTGAATCTACTTGTGTGTATATGTGTACATAGGGGACTTTGTTGAAACGCTTGGCGCGTCGTCGCTCATTTGTTGAATCTACTCGTGCGCTACCGATTGTAAAATAGATTTACTAAGCTAGAAACCTTCCATGGAGTGCACACAACATCTCACCCAAGTTTCATTGCTATCGGACGAATGGTATATGAACACATACAGGACTTTTTTGAAATGCTTCGCGCGTCGTTGCTCATTTGTTGAATCGACTCTTGCCCTATCTATTGTAAAATGGATTTACTAAGCCGAAACCTTCCCTGGAGTTCACTCAACATCTCGGCCAAGTTTCATCGCAATCGGATGAATAACGGACTTTGTTGAAACGCTTCGCGCTTCGTCGCTCATTTGTTGAATCTACTCGAGCGCTGCCTATTCTTAAGTGGATTTACTAAGCCAGAAACCTTACCTGAAGTGTACAGAACATCTCAGCCAAGTTTCAACGCAATGGGATGAATGGTGTATGAACGCATAGGAGACATACACACCCACAGACACACAAACTATCCCGTAACATTATTTTTTATATATATAGATAGATTTACACATGCTAGTACAACAATCACAATAAGGCAGGTTATCACAAAAATTCTTCAAACACACCCATGTATACGGGGCAACTTGACCACGATTCCTAAGCCCCGCAAATGAAATATTAACTGTGGATACGATAGGATTGTGAATGCTACAGTCCAATAAATCCTTGAGCCACACTGAATGGCTTCAAGTACCATATCCTATCTCCAATTTAGACATGCTAGTACAACAATGACAATAACGCAGGTTATCACAAACATTCTACACACACACACCCATGTACACGGGGCAACATGACCACGATGTATAAGCCCCGCAAATGAAATAACAACTGTCTACACATTAAAACTGCAAAATAATTATTATAGGAGAATGTAGGAATGTTTGCCATTATGTTTCTCTGACAGGATAGCATTGCATTACATTTTGCTAATATGCTGATCTACTGTGCATACGATAGCAAGGAGATGTCAATCGGCCAGTTTTCTCATGTGTCCTTTAGCAAATTTTAATAGACTATCATGATACAGAGTAAATCGTCGTTGCCTAGTGACAACCTGTCCATCAGTAGTGCGGCGTTGTCTATCATGATATAGCGCTAGTCGTTGTCGCCTAGCGACAATATGTCCGACAAGTTATTAGATCGGTGAAACGGTGTAGATTTGTGCAAAAGGGCCTAAATGCAGGGAATGGAGTGGTCTGTCCGAAATTTAAAGTAGATAGTTCCAAAGGGTAAGTATACAAAGTTTGGTTCAGATCGGTGAATCGGTGTTGATTTGTATAAATAACAGACAAACCAACATTGAGCTTTATATATATAGATAACATGGGATCCACCAGTTCCGATTATTGAACCGAGAACCGTTCGAAATGAAAAGTTTATATTATAATATTATAGTGCAGAAGTGGCTTTAAAAAGTTGAGCCGTCTCGGTTGCAGACAAGATGGCAGCTGATCTCTCGTTCTGACCGATATTTCACTAATTTGAGTATGTTGCATGCAATATAGTCTACAGATAGAAATAATATGAACTTTTAATGAAATGAACTTTGTTTGAAATTTACTCCAGTGAATAAATCGTTTAGTCAAAGTCAGTATTTGCTAAGACGTTGTATCTGAATCGATTGATAACATCAAACTTGCGAGGACTTTATTATGTCTGTGGTTACAGCGTTGGTCTATCACCCGGCAGGCTGGAGTTCTAATCCCAACAGAGTTGTATTTTTGCTTGTTTTTTTTTTGTACTGAGGCGTTATACAATTGAGCGTTATATTGTGCATTTTGCAAGGGAAAATATGTATTTAATTAAAACAAAGTTCCCCAATGGATCTGCGGGAGTGACATCCACCAGAAATTAGTTGAACTACAGCATCCGAGAGGTATCCACTGCCTACTAGATGCGAGCTGCGCTCTATACTAGACAATTAGTGAACCAATGTCAGCGGTGTTATTGAAAATGGCCTCATGTGGCCGATAGAGCGCACTGCCAAGTATAGGCACGATTAAAAATTCGGTATGCAGTACGTATATTAAATGTGTTTCTCCCAGTGATACGTTTAGACCAAAGATGTTTCAATTATTGTTAGTAATCGGTGTTAATAAACAGAATTCCTACGTTGTTTGGAGTGTTTGCTGTTGAAATTGAAAAATACTGGGGTAAATTATAAACTATGGTTTGAACGTCAATTTGCCAATTTGCATTTCGAATAGGAAGAAAATTGGAGGTGATAAGGACAAAGAGTTTTAACTACACCCATACATTTAGGAGAACATATTATTTTATAATTATATACATATCCCAGGTATTGCAAGAAAGCGGTATTTGATAGCACATGCGGTTCCCCCTTAAAATCCAACCGTGCCTAGTTTTCAGTACCTATGGAAAATATTGCCGTCAGTTAATAGACCAAACAACTGGCGGCAATTTAAAAAAAAATGCTCTTTTACATCTTCACCCTAGTCTACGTAAAGTACCATACGGTAATCACTGAAACGGAAGGAGTGGTTTATGGCCTCAATTTCACAAACGAACGAACCGCATTTTGCAGGAATTATGAACCCGAATCCTTCTAATTGAGGTGTGGATTGTTTGTGTTTAGAAATAATTTAGCCAATAACTCAAAACAAGTTGCCAGAAGACTAATTACAAAAAGCTGCGTGCCTAGTAGGCTACAGTGTAAAGTTGGGCTGTGAAAAAAAAACTTGCAAAGAGTATACGACGTGCATACAGCTAAATACAATCATCCAATTGAAGAATCACTTCCTTCGCCACGATCTTAAAAAAACATAATCTGTGGTAAATTGACGGGAAAATGTGCAACATTTAGAGATTACGAGTGATGTATGCGGCACAACGTTAACTGACAATTCGCATCATTAAAGGCTGGTTTTACAATGTCCAGATATCTCTCAGTTTCAGATAAATCACGCTATCAGTAACAAAGTGCGTTCTACAATATTCAGATGTGTTACTGATATGGCTATCCTAGAGATACCCGCTCCATGAGAGGCTGATCAATCTGTAGCTTGTAAATTAAAATGGCGAATCATACAACGATGAAAACACCAATGTCCGTAAATGCGCTAATTCACATTTTGGAAAGTAATTTCGTGCCAGTTCAACACAGAACTTAAGTTTTATGTTATTTGTGCTAACCTGAAAGTGTCCTTTTGTGCTTGGATAAGATTAATTCCATTGCTGCTGACATAACCACTGCATATAAACAACGAGAACGAAGTAAAGCCTACAGTATTTTTGATATCTTTGATCAATGCCTAATTTACCAATGCACACCTTAGCTCTGTAATATAAACAAACAAATAAACACATAAATAAATAAATAAGCCTATTATTATTCCCTTAAGGGCAAGGGCCTCCTACCGATTCGTAGGGCAAACTTAATTTAACTCGCCGGTCCGTGCGAGTGAACATTTAGGCATGTTAACTAACAAGATAGACAGTAATCATTTATCACTGATCTGGGCTGGCTAAGTATTCTAATATGTCTCTCCACTTGTTTCTGTCTCTAGCCGTTCCTGTCCATCTTGCGCCTAGTGTTCTCATTAAGGCGTCAGACCATCTTCACCGTGGACGTCTTCTGCTCCTCTTTCCAATTCGAGGATCCCACACTGTGGTGACATACGCCCATCCGTCATGTGTTAGTCTGGATGCATGACTTCACCACTTCCATTTTAGTGTCCTTGATTGTCTCGCCACATACTGAGTTTTTGTCTTCTTTTTAAGTTCTGCATTTGTCATTCTATCACTCCAATTGATGTCGAGAATCTGTCTCTCCATCTTACGTTGGCATCTTTGTAGTATTTCTGTTTCCCTTTGTGTACATGCCCATGTCTGGCATGCATAAATTAGCACTGGCATGACACAGCCATCTAGTATTTTTATTAGCCTACTTTCGATTTTTGCAAAAAATGAAAGTAGACTTATGAGAGCAACACAGGCCAAAAATTGTGTGTCTGTTTGTGTGTGAGTGTGTGAGTATGTGTGAGTGTGTGTACTCTGAATGCCCCCCCCCTATCAATTCGAACACGGTGAAACCGCATAGAACGAAATTTGGTACAGAGGTAGCAGTAGCAAAGGGCACCTCAGTGTCATGTTTTATATTGCCGCATCTTGACGGAAACGTAATGGCGGCCACCGAAATGTTCAAAGCTTAAATAAAATTACGACTAACCTAATCATCCGATCTCTACCAAATTTTGCAACATTATACCTTTAAGTATGAAGGATCTTTTGACCAAACTACAAGCTCATCAGCCCAATAATTTGTGGAGGGTGGCCATGTATGTGGGCAAATCGATTCCCTGTATCAATTCAAAAACGGTGAAACCTAATTGAACGAAATTTGGTACAGAGGTAGCGCTAGCAAAGGGCACCTCAGTGTCATGCTTTATATCGCCGCCATCTTGACGAAAACGTAATGGCGGCCACCCAAATATTCAAAGCTTGAATCAAATTACGACTAACCTAATCATCCGAACTCTACGAAATTTTGCAACAACATACCTTAATGTAGGAAACGTCTTTTTTCCAAACTACAAGGTTATCCGCCTAATAGTTTCAGGATGGTGTATATATGAATCATGCAAGTATTATAGCCCAACCATAACTTACGATTCAACAAGGTCTGAACTCAACTATTCAGCTTATCGTACATATGGAGGTTTAAACTGTCCTCAAGGAGGTGACCGGTAGGATATTAGCCTATTATAACAGAATATGTAACCGTAGAAGTGACTTAACAAGTCTGATTGACCATGCCATACGGTTGTGGGTCGTAGACAAAATGGCCTCTATTTGTGCTCGAAAATCCGTATATTTCCTTTTAGGAATGTACTGAAGAAAATAATACATATTTAGTATCAAATGGTCTATAGAAGCGCCAAAAAAACGCTAATGAAATCATTGATTACCCAAAAAAATGATACATTCGTACTAAAGAAGTTATTTACGTATGAGTCAAGTATCGCATTCGTGGCACAGTGGTAGCGATCTAACTTCATAGTTAAGGGTTCCGTGGTTCGAATCCCCGTGGTTTTGTTTATTTTTACTTCGTTTTTTTAATTTATTGATTCGTAACTACTCACACGTTATAATGTTAAGCATAAATTGTGTGTATTTGCAATCGAAAAGATTATATAATATGCTGTACTCATAACACCACAAATTTCAACACTCGACTAGAGCTATTTAAATTGTTTGTCCTTGATCTGCGGTAGAGTCTATTGTTATTTTGTTGTTGATTCTTTAGGAGTTTTACGGCATCATGGTCTTGTAGCCCCGTGTACATCGGTGTATGTAGAAGTTGTCTGATAACCTTTGTCACTGTGAGGTCTGTAGACTTTAGTGTGTGTACATTGATACGAGGAAGGATTTGGGTAAGTAGCTGTTGTTGCTGCTGTTTCATTTGAGATGTATGGACATCATGGTCATTTAGTCCCGTGTACTTGGGTGAGTGTTGAATTTTTTCTCATAACCCGTGTTATTGTGATGACTGTATTAGTGTGTGTATATATAATTCAAGTGAGGATTCAATCAATCAACGTATAATATCCGTATAGCACGTTGTATTTCAACAAGCTACTACAACCAACATTCAATTATACTCCTTGAAGAAGACAAAGAGTTATAACTAAACCCATGCATTTAGGAGAAAGTAGGCTATATGTTCTTTACTGAACATCTTGTTTTTGTCTTCAACTGGAGAGGTTTATTTTGGAAAATGAACTTCAAACTCCAAAACATACCCCATGCCATGGCAACCCTTCTTCTTTCTCTCCTCTCTTGTTAATGTTATTGATTGACCTAAGTAGATATATTCGTCGGTATATTCAATTGGTGATCCAGTCAATGATACTACTATTTCATTTGAAGGTGACTTTAACTTAGTTTAACCGGGGTTCATTTTTAGTTCCACTTCCTCGCTTTTCCCACACAGATCTTTAAGCATGTATTCCAGCTCTTTCCCAGTTTTAGCGAGCAACAGTATGTCATCTGCGAAACGAAAGTTTGAGAGTCTTTCCCCGTTAATGTTTATACCATATATTTTCTTTTCCTAATCCAATTTTCTAAAAACATGTTCCACCAGGCATGTGAACAATTTTGGCGAGATCGGGTCACCTGGTCAATTGTTCTGTAGCTAGCGTGGATACCAGCTTGTTCTGGTGGTTGATTTTCATCAAATAATCTAGTTAGCCTTTTAGTAAGAATTTTAGTGGAAAACTTGTACAGATTTGATATTAAACAGGTGGGCCGGCAGTTGTACAGGTCGTCTCTGCTTCCTTTTTTATGTTCGAGAATATCCGACCATTATTCTATGTTTATCATTTTAGCATACTTTCTAATTATTTTAAAATTTTGGATTAGTATTTTTGAACATATTTCATTTCGGATTCGTAAAGTTAGTATGTGACGGATTTAATTACTTTTACGAGAATATAGGAGTATCTATGTTCGTTATCTTTTTTAATCGAATTTTTTAAAATAATATTTTTAGATTTATTTAGGCAACGATGGACAGTTTATCGTATTGAGTTTTGATTTAGATTGTGGAAAACTCGATTTTCGAATTTATTCCAGAGTATAATTTTATTCTGAAACGACGATAGATTGACGATCTGTATCATAGATCAGAGCAGAGTTGTTTCATTAACGACTTATTATCAGATCAGATGACGATTATTTCTCACAAGATTTGCGAAGGATGTATTAAAGAGATATAAACAATTAAAGGTTATTAAACATACCGAAGGAAATGTATTAATGTCATGTTTAATGATAATAGAAGTTTTGATAAACACTCATACGGAATATATTTGATGACATATTATGAGATTGTCATAGTATTACAATTGTAGAAGATGTATCAGAGCTATTACATTATTATATTACTAGCGGACCCGTGCGAGAACTCTCGCATAATGGGTTGTGTTCGCCCCATGTGTACAGACTACCCGCCCGGCAATAGTGCTATACGAGCGGTACGAGTCCCAGTTCTGCCAGGGGCTATCAACTTGCTTAAAAGCACTTTATAAATAAACATATTTCCGTTGAGTTTTCAAGAAATGCAAGATTTTTCCTGTACTATTGAGACGATTTGGGAGATTTAGGTACAAACCACACCTTCTAACTCCCTCTGGTTTAGGAGCTTGAGTTTTGTGATACATACACCTTAGCGTATTATATAATATTACCAGTGATATTAGGACAACGAGAGGACCAATAATTGTATCGTGATATTTTCATGAACATTTTTTTAACCAGTGTGAAAGGTTGTTTGAAGTTGACGTCTGAAGTTTATTAAGATACAGACGAGTAAGTATTGTGAACATCGAAACTGCGATGACATAAATTTTTAAGGAAGTTTGTTCGAGCATTCCCGGTTGACGGATGAAGCCCTTTGTTATAAAAACGTGCTGGATGACATTGTTTCATTGATAGTGTAATGTTGATATCTGTGTTGACAGAACTGCGAAGATATTAAGTTGTGGACAGAAAAGGAATATTGTTAGAATTGTGAGAGAAGTGTCGTATTGACGTTTGTGTGAAGAGAAGTGTTATTATCACTATTTTGAGATATTTACGGACAATGCGATTACCCCTGAAACATTAGGAACGGCTAATCTTTTGATAAGCTGAAATCGTATTCTATTTAAATAGTTCGAAGTTAGGGAGAATGTTGTTGTTCTGGTAATTATTATATCATTGGAAGTTATTTTTATTATTATCATCATTATTCTTGTTAAGTAGAACGATCAGATTTACGTAATTGAACTAGATCTCGGCTTAACTGTACGGATTATAGAAGCCAGGATTGACATATTTAACCGGATCAAAACCAAGCATAGTGGAGATTTTGAAAATTTGTAGAAGATCAAGGAGTAATGTATCTTTAAAAAAATGGATTGTGTATGGAAGTCGTTTGTTAAGTGTAGGAAACTTTGTGCATAGCGATTCTAAGGAAGTTTATTATTGTATTTGTTAATTATTGATAGCTTTTAAAGATGAGAATTTTATCAGAATAATATTTAAATCAGAGATAGTGTAGGAGACGGGAGTTATTATTGTATAGAGTAACAATTAGTAATTGTCAAGGCGGAGTTCTACGTCATGAGTAAATTCA
Source organism: Meconema thalassinum (assembly GCA_946902985.2). Classification (NCBI taxonomy): domain Eukaryota; kingdom Metazoa; phylum Arthropoda; class Insecta; order Orthoptera; family Tettigoniidae; genus Meconema; species Meconema thalassinum. The sequence continues at coordinate 214,121,005 of OX336395.1, forward strand.
TTTAAATGAGTTTAGGTAACGTAATTACAGAATTTTTATTGTTAATTCCTGTTACCTAGGGAACAACAGTTTGTCGACTATGTGGATTTGTTTCGAGTTTAGTTTATTGAGGTTTCAATAGCGAAATTATTTAAGATTTATTTCATTAATTTTGGGATTTATTGCTTATTATAACTTATCTGTAACATGTGTCGTGCTAATAAATAGGCAGGCACGTGTTTTACGGATCCCTGATTCATTTTACAGAAATTGGCATTATCTGTAGTAGTACATCGGTAGTTAAATGTACTATAGAGGTGGCGGGGTTGTCATTCACCTGTTCCTAATCCCATCGCCCGATATTGTTTTGATTCTCGTTCTCCCGAGTATTGTTTAGAACCCATACCTACTGTATGTAGTTATATTCCAAAGCACATTTAGATGAATTTTCTCTGGCCCTATACGGAGTGCATTCGCCAGGGGTCCATTGGTAAATTAGGCATAGATCTAAGATATCAACAATACTGTAGGCTTCACTTCGTTCTCGTTGTTTATATGCAGTGGTTATGTCAGTAGCAATAGAATTAATCTTATCCAAGCACACAATGGCAATTTCAGATTAACACAAATAACATAAAACTGAAGTTCTTTGTTGAAATGGCACGAAATTACTTTCCAAAAACGTGTAATAGCGTATTTACGGACATTGGTGTTTTCATCGTTGTATGATTCGCCATTTTAATTTACTGGATACAGACCTATCTTCGTCTCATGGAGCGGGTTAGTTCATTCTGCGACATATCTCTAGGATAGCCATATCAGTAACATATCTGAATATTCTAGAACGCACATAGTGACTGATAGCGGGATTTGTAAAACTTGCTCTAGGTAGGAAGTTTGCTGAGCGAACTGTACCCTCAAATAACAATCTAAAGAGAACAATGGAAAAAACTCTACAAAGTCGCATTTAATGACGTTTTGTATTAAGCACAACAAAGATAACAAATACAGGCACCAATTAACGTGCAGCATTTACAATAACTTGCGCAAGTGAAAAAGTACGCTAGGGCATTTGGTAATAACCATTACAAGTAGTTTAGAATACTCTTCGAGTACAGACATTCAATAGGGCGAGTTAAATTACTACAAGGGGGCGGCCACGGCCTTGTGCTTAAAAGCTATGCCCAGTATGTAAAATTTAAGCAGTTCAATTGCTAAAGGATAAAGCAAACAAAGAGCATATACAATGCTTGATTGTTGGTCTAAGATCGAGAATACACTGATTAAATATGAAAACCTTGTAATTCATTTTATATAGGGTGTCTCAGTACATACAATAAAGCTAGAAAGGGGCTAATATCGCCTAAAAGATATAGATCCTGGGATCTTGGGAACAGCAGGTACCCCTGAGGTTAATGACATGTAGCTAGAACAGGTTGGCCCTTGAGTTACGCAGTGCCTAGACGGCTAAGACTGGTCCAAGAAGGCACCAGAATGATACGATTACATTTAAATTAAAAAGTGGGTTATAACGACTTAGATTATGTATACTGCAATTACTTAATGTGATACGTTTCAAAATAGGATGTGGACACCTCTTTGGTGTAACCTCAATTTTACCATAAAAATGAAGTACATAGATTACTTAAATTAAGTATGTTAGTAAGATGCGGGAATTGGGGAGAAGGAGAGCTGGATGTTTTCACTATAGTCCAGGCCCGATCATTGCTCTCTAAGCTTATGCGGAAACCAGCTAGTTTAAGGTTCGATGCACTGGCAATTTTTGACGGGAAATTAACTTCTTGAATTGACAAAAGTCATGAAATGAATGGGCAGGGCGCTCCCAAAGGCCACATGATTTTGCTGTTGAATTATTTTCTTGTGAACAGTTCGTTCAGTTAGTTCAGTTTAATTGTAGTAAGGTTTCTTGAGAATAATGGATGTTGGCAAAGTCTATCAATTAAACCGTTAAAGGCGGAACAAGTATGTTTCACAGTGATGTCACAAGCTTTGCTTTTGAATCCTTCTAGAACAGTCCAGATGAAATTCATAGGATTTGACGACGTTCAATGCGATTCCCACGTTGCCCAATGTGCTGACGGTTGGCAGAGTTTATGGAGATATCCCGCGATGTCAAGTTTAGTTATGATAGAATAAAGTTGGAAGAAACAATCCCACTATGCAGCTTTGATATTGAAAGAATAAAGTCCAAAGGAAGGTCCCCCGGTGTGCCTGACAAATATTCACAGTGTTCCCACGTCCAAATTATGATTCAACAAATTGATGCTTTACATTGCAAGTAAAATGTGGCACTTGTTGAAAGGTTGCTAACCAGCTAGATAGAATGGGGATGTGAATATCTAAAACAGTTCCATGCCGTCTTAAAATAGTTCCATGTTGATAGCGAGCAGAGAATGTTGGGCTTTGTGAAAACCTCAAGTAGTGAAGTCAAGCGACTCATCAAAGTTCACACACTAAGTGAAAGAGCAAGCAAGCTGCCGATTGTGGGAGGGAGGTAGGGGAGGGATGCAGAGGAAAGTATGACGTGAGACACTGAGAATGTAAACTTAGAAATACAAAATTACACCAAATTCTTGTCTTGAGGTGTAGTACACGGAGTATAAAGCGAGGAGGTTGCCCTCCGATGGAGATGAGCTGATCTTGTAAGAATTCTTCGTAAGAAGCGGGGAACCATTAACTTCAGCACTTCGCCGTATGAAGCGCTGCTGAGAGAAGCTTGAAACTGCAACTAAGCAAGGAGAAATTACTCAAACGCTAGAACACATTTTCAAAAAACATAAGAAAATGCACAACAAGAGGGCGAAATACAACAGCAGTATGTTGGATGTTGGCACGGATGAAATAAAATTTAAAACAAAAGTCAAAGAAAACCCAAGGTGGGCGCAAACTACTTAACGATTAAATGTATATTAAGAAGGAATATACCATTCAGACTAGAAACCTAAACGACCATGGGATGGGATTTGTCAAATTCTGCTAGATATCGCACCACCGATGGAACGAAAAATTGAATTATTTAAAGACCACCCGAACTAGCAAGCAGATAAGCGATTAAAGCAAGTCCAAGGAAAATGGCACAGCTCACAATTGCAGGAAAGCGAGCTCGTTTTAGTACGTAAACCAGCAGTATCCAACCTACCACTCAGAGTTTATTCGGAATTCATAAATCTTTATATTGGACCGTCCAAAGTTCATACAGTTTACAACAATAGTTGTTATAAAATTGTTGGCAGTGACAACAAGCAATTTCTGGGAAAGTTCAAACACGCAAATGTAGAGAGATTTTACAATAAGATGCAGTAGATTAAACAAAAACAAGATGCTCAGTAAAGAACATATAGCCTACTTTCTGCTAAATGCAGGGCTTTAGTTATAAGTGTTTGTCCTTCTCAAGGAGTATAATTGAATGTTGGTTGTAGTAGCTTGTTGAAATACAACGTGCTATACGGATATTGTACGTTGATTGATTGTTACCTCACCTGAATTATATATGCACACACTAATACAGCCATCACAATAACACAGGTAATCAGAAAAAATCAGCACTCAACCAAGCACACGGGGCACCTCAAATAGAACAACAGCCTCCTACCCAAAGCTTTCCCCGAATAAAAGTACACACACTAGTAAGTCCACAGACATCACAGTGACACAGGTTATCAGGCAACTGGGATACAAGACCATGATGCCACAAAACCCCTAAAGAGTCAACAACAACAACAACAAAAACAGCGATATTGACTCTACCGCGGATCAAGGACAAAGAATTTTCATCGCTGTAGTTGAGTGTTGAAATATGTGGTGTTATAAGTATATATATAATATTTTCAATTGCAAATACACACAATATAGGTACATGCTTAACATTATAACGTGTGAGTAGTTATAAATCAATCAATACAAAACGAAGTACAAATATTTGAACCTGCTGGGATTACAAACCAAGAACCCCCATGCTATGTGTCAGAGACGCTACCATTACACTATACCGACTAGGGCTACCGATGAGAAACGGATTGACGTGTACCCGTGTAACCCGGGACCCGTGTACACGGGTAGATACGCTCGAAGAGTCCGTGTAGCAGAAAATACACGTGTACACGGGACACGAGTAGTACCGCCCGTGTACCCGTGTATGAAGGTCCGCGTACACGGGTTTCACGGGTATATATGCCTTATCGTGTGCCCGTGCGGTGCTTGAAACGCTTTCGCAACTTAGTAAGAATGTTCTTGACATTTTGTTGCACGAATGCTCCGTATATTTGAAAACAAATGTACAATCAGGAAAACGAACACATCAAAAATAAAAATACAAAGTTTTTGCTATTGCGAAGGATAAGTGAAACGACATCACTATGTATTTTGTAAAAGGATGTTTTCGAAATACTATGAACGCGGCACCGAGTGATTCGAATTTTCCGGCACCGCGCATCCCTTATTCGTTAGGGCGTCCTTAGTGGACAGAATTCTAACCTGATCGAAGAACACGCGTTCAGTTCAGTACGATCATAGTAGTCAAACCACAGCTGGCACGCGCTGCGTAGTAGAGGAAAAACGGGGGAAAACAAGCAGTTGGGTGTGGAATTACGCGGAAAGAAAAGGAGTTAAATCGTATTGCTCTCTATGTTCTCCTACCGAAAATATTGAATATTCGTGCGGTGGTTCCACGGGAACCATTGGACGACACTTGAAAATGATACACCGGAACGTGGAAAATCATCAAACGTGGCCAAGCAAACGCGGGTAAGTAATTATGTATGCAAATTGTGTAACGCCATATGCGCAAGCGTACCGTGGTTACCACGAACTACTACAGAAATGTCTTTCTGATTTGACAACAAGACGTTCAGTAAAGAACATATAGCCTACTTTCTCCTAAATGTATGAGTATAGTTATAACTCGTTGTTATTATCAGAGAGTATAATAGAACTATTCTTTGTTGAAGACCTTAGAAACGATTTACCTCTACCAAACGCCACAACCTAGATAAAAACTGCTACCATCATTGAAGAAAGAAAGAAAGAAAGAAAGAAAGAAAGATAAGAAGTATATCAAGAATGTTATGGATCTGGAGACATAATCGACCGGACTGGCTGCGTGGCTCAGCGGTAACGTTCTCGCTTGCTGGGCCCTAGGTTGCAGGTTCGTATCCTGGCGCAGTCAGCTGGCATTTGAGGGTGCACAAATGCGAGGGAGCCGTGTCAGTACATTTACTGGCACGTTAAAGATCCCATTCGGGCCAAAATTCCGGCACCCAGGTGTCTCTAAATGCAGCAGTAGTTAAAAGGGATGTAAAACCAATAACATTATTATTATTATTATCATTATTATTATTATTATTATTATTATTATTATTATTATTATTATTACATATACGACCTGCCGTGGGCAACATCCAACTTTGAGTTGAGGCATGTCTTTACACGTCTGGTTGTGCATGGCTTTCACAACCCTAATTGAATTAAGAAATCTTTCCATGACCCTACAGAGACGTGTGTATACAAACTATGTGGATACTTTCGATTGCTATTTGCCTGAAATAAAAGTATTAATAACCTGAACTAGCACCAGTTACTATGTGAAATCGTTTTGTTCTTTACTTCAAATAACATTTTCAAATAACGCACAATAGGCTGTTACAAACCCTTTAAAATAAGAAGTAAAAATGTATCATAGTAGCCTATCATCTTGTAATTCTTCAAATTCGATGCGCATAGAATGCCAATGGTATAGTAATCAATGGAGCCCCACGTACACTAGTCGTGACATCTAGTGGTGAAATATCGAACATTATAATCCTAACAGAGCGAGTGCATTCTAGCGGCCATAAGAAGAAACTTTTCAATAAAATCTGGAAGTTAATAAGTAGGTCAGCGTGCAGTTACCTTTTTGGCAGCTAGATGTCTCGAGTAAATCTGCTGGCGAATTATGTTTTAATTAAATATATATTTTACACCATAATTTGCACAATATAACGCTTAATTTTAAAACGTCTGAGTCATTACAAAACAATAAACATATAACATTTCAAGCAAAAAACCTAGCTCTGATCGGGTTTGAACCATAGGCATTTGAGCGATAGGCTAACGCTCTACCACTGAGCTAATTGTGTCAACGAATATCGTTCTATATAAAATGACTTACATAGAACTTGTTAGCAAATAATGATTTATACTAAACGATTTCATCACTGGAGTATATTATTTATATATAAAGCATTTCATACAAAGTTTATTTATTTTGTATCAGTACGCTATATTGCATGCAATACTCAAATTAGTGAAATATAAGTCAGGCACAAGATATCCGCTGCCATCTTGTCTTATTACTGAATCGGCTCAGCTTTTTAAAATCACGTCTGCACTATAGTATTACAAAATAAACTTTTAATTTCGAACGTGCCTCTTCCTTTAGAACAGTTAAAACGATTCTCGGCTCGATAATCGGAACTGGTGGGTCCCATGATATGGATTATAAAGTTTGCAAAATTCGCACGGCCGCCATCCTGAAATGGTATGGCGAACGACCTTGTAGTTTGGTCACAAGACGCATCCTATACGAAGGTATGTTGTTACCAAATTTGGTAGAGATCGGATGATTTGGTTAGTCGTTATTTGATTTTACGTTTTGAACGTTTGAGTGGCCGCCATTCAGTTTTAGTAAAGAAGGCGGCGATATAAAACATGACACTGAGGTGTCCTTTGCTTGTTCTACCTCTGTACCAAATTTCGTTCAATTCGGTTTCACCGTGTTCGAATTGATAGGGGGGGACAGACATTCAGAGTCCACACTCACACACACACACACACTCACACACATACACACAGACAGACACACTTTTTTTTCGCCCTGTAGTGATCTCATAAGTCTACTTTCATTTTTTGCAAAAATCGAATGTAGGCTAATAAATAGTACTGTTTACGTTGTTTTTGTTCACATTCGATCAACTTCTGTGAACAACACACTTTTACGACTAGACGCAAGCGCTTCCTCGACATTCCCACCGCCTTCGATCAGTTGGCCATGTCGTCAGGCGAAGTGATGTCGCTGCTATCACCAAATGGAACTGGACATATGTTGAAAATTACCGCTTTTCCAGACATTTCGGTCTTGTGCAGACTACTTGACTGATTTGCTACGATCTGTATTATTTTCGGTTCATGCCACCGTCACACTTACCGCGCACCACCACGGCTGCAACGCCGCCGCTCACTCCGACGCGACGGTCCTTAGCGCCCTCGCGCTGCAGCTGGTATTTTCCGATTGGCGCACACGTTAACAAGGAATTAAAATAAATAGCGACAGTTCTTCGCATAAGCCACACAACTATTCCGATGACGTATAATATTTAGATGGTGGATTGTTAAAATGATAGAAATTGCGTGCCGTGAATTAGAAAAGGTCCCAACAATAAGACAGGTGAGCTTATCGAGAACGCAACGGTGGCGGCCTACGGGAGTTTAAGGACGTGCGTGCGGTGGCGCACCGGCACCACGCCGACAACTTTGTCGGCTGCGAGGAGTTGTGCCTGGAGGCGTGTGCTATGTACATAGACAATCTTACAGATATTAGCGAATCAGTCGAAATAGCGAGGTAGGCGCGCATTTAATCGTTGTCTAGTGCAATATTCGCAGTGGTGACGCGTCTGTCGCCACACTGGTTTGACTTCAGTACTGGGGAAATGGAAAGGCGGTGTACTTGTTTATCTCCAATGCAACTTTCTACGATTTGCACTTATAATGCACAGGATCTTCTTCGTTGTGGGGCTTTCATTTTGTACCTAAATTATACATGATATTGCATTATTACAGGCATGAAGCCACAAAGGAAGACCCTGCAGATGGTGACAATGTTGATGATGAGGAGCAGGAACAGGTATGGTCATCCCGAGACAAGAGACTACGCAGGCTACGCGTGGAAGGTAACGCACACAGTCTCTGCGATACCACACGCTCAGAGGAAATAGACCAGGCTCTTGCGAGGATGGATGCTGTGAACCAACTGCCTTTGTAATTTTGTGCTAGTGACGGGTTTAAGCAGTTCATGGCAGTGGTAAAGCCCAATTACTTGTTTATTTCAGAGGATGCCCTTAAGCGGAGACTGGCCCTACTAGCAGATGATGTCAGAGAGAATGTGCCGGATGAACTATCAGCGGCAACAAGCGTTGCCCTTACATCTGACTGTTGGACATCTCGGTCATGAACGTTTTTCCTGATGGTAACGGCTCACACCATCGACTCCCAGTGTGTTCCAAAGGCTACGACGCTTAAAACGCATGAAATGGAAGATCGCCACTCTGCAGAAAATCTGGCATCGGAATTGAAATTGGTTGCAAAAGAATGGGATGTGCAGGACAAGATCACCGCCATCGTCACTGACAACGCGTACAACGTCGTCAACGCTGTGCGCACTCTTGATGAGCTGGAGAAGGATAAAGTGACTTGTGCTGCACATTCTGTACAGCTTGCTGCAAACAAGGCTCTTGCTCATGAAAAGGCTGCTAATGTGTGCCTGAAAGCAAGCAAGATCGTTGGTCATTTTCGGCACTCTAACGTTGCCTCGAGTGCGCTGACAAAAATGCAGGCACAGCTTTCAATGCCCGAACAATCCCTAATTCAGAGCTGCAACACCCACTGGAATTCAATTTGCCATGATCGAGCGCCATTTGAAAAACAGAAACCCCGTCAGCAACATCCTTGGTGACCGGACATGCACGCCAAAGGCCACAGCACAGAAGCTGCAAGAAACTGAACAAGAGTGGCATTACATAGAGTTTTTAACCAAGCTCCTTAAACCTTTGGAAGTGGTAACCACTCTCTTGTGTGGTGACAATTCGCCCATATCGATGGTCCAGCCTCTATTACAGAAGATAATTAAAATCCACCTCACCACCCAGGAGTTGTCGGACGACAGCTTCCTAGAGGACGTGCAGTCTACCCTGGAGTAGTGTATCCCAAAAGTAATACCTACCCCTACTAGGGGGTGAAATTGTAATTTTTTAGAGAATCTCTCTTTCCAATTGCAACATGTGAGCGTTTAAATGCCGATATGGATTCAAACGTTGTTCCACATAAAGTGCATGTGTACGGTGGATAGCCATTATGGATTTACATGCTTGTTTTTTGTTTTTTATGCATGCCCACTCATGGCTTTTGTAAGAGGGTGGGGGAGTGGTTCCCTGTGGACGGGTTATTGTTGACAGGTCCTTGTTGACAAGTCATTGTTGACGGGTCCCTGTGGACTGGTCCTTGTGGTCGAGTCCTTGTGGACGAGTCCTTGTCCCTTTGGACTGATCCCTTTGGACCGGTCCCTTTGACCTGGTCCCTATGGACTGGCTCATGAATTTATTTAAATTATGTCAAAGGGTCTAACTACATTTGTATGTGTTGAACTGACGTTGTTCACCACTACTATAATGGAATAACGATATGAAAGGAAAGTGACGAAATACATGTGAACACGTGTGAAATGACCTTATTACTGTCCTCCTTGTGAAACAAGTCACATCCTGTTTTGCTTCATACGTGAGAAAATGTGAGTTCGAACCCGTGGTCGGATTTTGACGAATGAGGTGTCATTGAACTCGGGCTGATACCCCCTTTCCTATGGACAACATATTTCGACCCCAAAAATAAAACCTAGCCCTACTAGGGGGTGAAATTGTATTTTTTTTAGAGAATCTCTCTTTCCAATTGCAACATGTGAGAGTTTCAATGCTAATATGGAATGAAAAGTTGTTCTACACAAGAGACATGTGTGCGGTGGAAAGCCACTATGAATAAGCATGCCCACTCATGGCTTTTGTAAGAGGGCGGGGCTTTTTAAAAGATGGCGGCTGTAGTGTCACCTAACCTAATCCAACCCACGAGTGGTGATCAAAAAGTATTTTAAGTGACGCTTGTCGATTGGCAAACCAATAATCAAGGAGGGATATGTCAGGCCTTGAGGTGATAGCCCCTTTTGATTGATCCCTGTTGATTGATCTCTGTTGATTTGTCCCTTTGGACTGGTCTCTGTTGACTAGCCCCTTTTGGACGGACCCTTTTTGACAGGGGGTCATTTTTGATGGATCCTTTTTGACAGGTCCTTTTTGACGGGTCCCTGTTGACGAGTCATTGCTGACGGGTCCTTGTTGATGAGTCCCTGTAGACGGGTCATTGTTGACGGGTCCCTATTGACAGGTCATTGTTGACTGGTCATTGATGACAGGTCATTGTTGATGGGTCCTTGTTGACAAGTCCCTGTTGACGGGTCCCTGTGGAAGGGTCCCTTTAGACCGGCCCCTTTGGACTGGTCCCTATGGACCGGCCCATGAAATTTATCCAAATTATGTCAAAGGGCCTAACTACATTTGTGTGTAAAGCAGTGTGTTGAACTGACGTTGTTCGCCAGTCCTTACTACTACAATTGGATAACGATATGAAAGGAATTGATTAACTAGACATGAGTTAACTACCAACGAAACACTTTGGCGACTCTGCTTGTTATTGACCAATTATTATTAATCGTATGGCAATTACACATCACTTTTTGGAACACAGAGAAAATATAACCATAATTTACAAATTTACAGACATATTATTTACATAGTTTAACACATTTGCTGTAGAAAACAAAAAGTCAAAGTGGTTTCCAGGATATAAGTTCTGAGGGCACTCTTCAACTATATGCTTGATGGTCTGACACTGGAAGCCACACGTGCACTCTGGAGAGGTGATCTTTCCCCATTTGTATAGTAGATCACCACATCTCCCATGGTTGGAGCGTATCCTGTTCAGTGTACACCATGTCCTACGGGGCAGATCAAGTTCCCATGGATTGTTGTTACTATGGAGAAAACTATGTAGCTCTGGTGGAGTGTTTGTGTACCAATTTTCTGCCCAGGCTTCATGAAGATTGAAGTTATGGTCTGCCAGGTTGTTGGCTGTTCTGATTGCAGGGTGTCTGGAGCGGAGTCTATTGATTTGGATTGCAGGTATGTCCTCATGGATTGGCAGCTGTTGGTTGTTGCAGATTTTGTTAAATTCTCTCAGGAGGATATTCTTTCTTCTCAGCGTAGGAGGTGGAATACGGCTCAGGACAGGTAGCCAGAAAACTGGTGTGGACTTGATTGTACCAGTAATTATCCGCATAGTTTGGTTTAGTTGAACATCTACTAGCTTCGTGTGACTACTGTTTAGCCAAACAGGGCTGCAATATTCTGCTGCTGAGTATACAAGACCTAGGGCAGTTGATCGGAGGGTAGACGCAGTGGAACCCCATGTTGTACCACACAGTTTTTGTAGGATGTTATTTCTTGACCTCAATTTGGCTGCAGTGTTTGTTAGATGTTGTTTAAATGACAGTGTTCTGTCAAGTGTCACTCCAAGGTACTTTGGGTATTTGTTATGAATCACACGTGTTCCATCAAAATATATGTTTAGTTCATGGTTGGCTAGGATGTTGCTCAGATGAAAGCACGTGGATTCTGTTTTATTAGGCTTCGGTTGAAGTCCCCATTTACGGAAGTATTGAAACATTGCACATAAGTCCTTCGTTAATATTTCTTCAGTGGCCTCGATTTGTTTGTGTTGAGTTGCTAACACCCAATCATCAGCATAGCCGAACTTCCTGGACTGGGTGTCTGGCATATCTGCTATATAGAGACTGAATAATAGCGGAGCTAGGACTGAGCCTTGGGGTAGTCCGTTGTTAAGAGTCTTCTGGTCACTAACGGCATTCCCTATGGTTACCAGGAAAGGTCTATCAGTCAGCATGTTGTTCAGGAGTAGGGTTTGTGTTTTAGAAAAACTGTTTGCTATTTTGGGTTATATACAAAAAATGCTTAGACCTTTTGAGTGACTATGTTTGCTAAACAAGACATTATACCAGACACGATTAGGATTCTTATGTAGCTCAGACAAGGAAAGAATTTCTACAGAATCTGTTGACATTGAATATAGATTTAGGTATTAGGAAGTCATTTTGAAGGCCTTTCTCTGGAGCGTGGCACTCTATGAAAGTAAAACTTAGACAATTGGTGTAGCAGAAAAGTGGAGAATTGAAGTGTTTGAAATGTGGTGTTACAGGAGAATGATGAAGATTAGATGGGTAAATAGGGTTACTAACAAAGAGGTATTAAGACGAGTGGGGGAGAAGAGATGTATCTGGCGACTGTTAATGAAGTAAAGAGATAGGTTGGTAGAACACGTACTAAGGCACCCAAGAATAGCAAACTTAGTTAAGGAAGAAAGGTTCGAGGACGAGAACTGTAGGGGTAGACCAAGTTTAGAATATGTTAACAGATAGCCTTGAATGTAGGGTGTGGTAGCTATATAGAGATGAAACGATTAGCTCGGGGCAGATAGGCGCTGAGATCTGCATCAAACCAGTCAAAGGACTAAAGACTCAAACAACAACATGTAAGTTCACTAAAATAATGTTGTGTATCGGTATATGTTAGTCAACGAACAGTAATGCATTACTAAAACCCATGACACGATACCTAAGAGCTTTTCTAAAATGATTTCAAAATGCCTTTAACCCTATATTGAACACCCAGTTCACAAGACTCATAACTGCAATGTTATGGTTAAACAAAACAAAATCTATATTTCAAAACAAGCAAGTGGTTTAGTCAATGTATACTGGAAAAAGTTTTGTAAACACTCAAGTCCTCAAGACTAATTAAATTAGTAACTGTCAGGTTGACCGAGTGGTTAAGGTGTTTGACTTAAGATCAAATTTTCTGTATAAGGAAGCAAGGGTTCGAATCCCTTACCTGACATAACTATTGCCTTGACATGGCTTGGCCACACTGCATTATTATGACACTCGGTACACAAACCATAGATATAGTGTATTGTTTAAGGCCACTCTCTTTCTGAACATAGTCAGAGACTGTTGATGGTTAACAATTGTAATAATAGTGGGACATGGGGATAGTAATTAAGAAAAACAGACAATACCCATACAATATTTTTATTAAATTCATTTAATAATAGTTACACACTGAATTCAAGTCTATCTCTTTACCATTGTTCTATATAGATTTTTAAACACAACGCTTGTTGTAGATCCTTTTACAACTTTCTCCAGGTACTCTTGCTCTTAAAAACTGGGGAAGCCGCAATGGTTTTATAAACATAAAACCCTCATCCTCTTCTTTTTCATAATTATCATCAGCATCATCATCATTATGAATATTATCATCAAAATTATTATAGTCATTGTCACCATCATTATCATCATCATCATCATCATCATTCTCAACATCACTAGAACGATCCAATTCCTCTTGTTTGTTTTCCACAGGGACCTCTTGTAGAGTCTGCGTTGCTTTTGATAGTGTTAAGGGTTTTTTGAACGATGGTATTTGTCCTAACATGTCTTTTTGAGGTCATGATGAATGCTTTTTAACAAACAATGCACTATCTTGAGCAGCAATATATTTTTCTTGGACTTGCTTTTTTACCTGGGTTAGAGTATTTTGCGTATTTAAATGTGTATTAATTTGAGATTCACAATGATGTTCTTTTGAAGTAAGTACGTTGGAGTCTTTTGTTTTAATCATTCCTCGACACTTTTTGGATCGTTGTTTTGAACATCGCCAAATAACAGTTCCATCTTTATTGGTTGTTTTTACAATATATGTATATCCTTTATAGAAGACACATGGCTTGCCATGACTGGTTGTTGAGACTTCCATATCAACTAATACATATGAATTAAATTTTAGTAAAGTCACATGAACAATCTTTTGATTACAAGTGATTTACACACACACACACTTTCCTAAATGTCAAGATGTATGGATGTTGTTTTCCGCCAACAGCTGCTTACTGCGTATGACAAGGCTGGAGACTGGTAGGTGAGACGGTCTTTCACGATGTGAACACTGTAACAGGCAGTAGTCAACTGACAATATTCTTATACCCTAGTCAAGGTTAGCAGGTACTTACTGCGTATGACAAGACCGTACACACTTAGGTTAGACCGTATTTTTTGTTTGTTGCTAAGGATCCCATATATACCCTAGACATGTTAGTTCTGAACACTTAGTGGTTAATTGTATATATTGAATTTAAATACACAGCTCATACAAGCACGTTTTGCGGATGGGAGGGGTGAGAGGCTGGCAAAAAAGGAAATGTTTTAGTTTAATGAAACGTCATGTCCTAGTAGGCGCGATTTATAGTAGACGCAATTGATAGTAGGCGCGATTAATAGTAGACGCAATTGATAGTAGACGTGATTGATAGTAGGCGTGATTTGACATGAGCGCGATTTATAGTAGACGCAAATGATAGTAGGCGTGATTGATAGTAGACGCAATTGATACTAGGCATTGAACACCCAGTTCACAAGACTCATAACTGCAATGTTATGGTAAAACAAAACAAAATCTATATTTCAAAACAAGCAAGTGGTTTAGTCAATGTATACTGGAAAAAGTTTTGTAAACACTCAAGACCTCAAGACTAATTAAATTAGTAACTGTCAGGTTGACCGAGTGGTTAAGGTGTTTGACTTAAGATCAAATTTTCTGTATAAGGAAGCAAGGGTTCGAATCCCTTACCTGACATAACTATTGCCTTGACATGGCTTGGCCACACTGCATTATTTTGACACTCGGTACACAAACCATAGATATAGTGTATTGTTTAAGGCCACTCTCTTTCTGAACATAGTCAGAGACTGTTGATGGTTAACAATTGTATTAATAGTGGGACATGGGGATAGTAATTAAGAAAAACAGACAATACCCATACAATATTTTTATTAAATTCATTTTATAATAGTTACACACTGAATTCAAGTCTATCTCTTTACCATTGTTCTATATAGATTTTTAAACACAACGCTTGTTGTAGATCCGTTTATAACTTTCTCCAGGTACTCTTGCTCTTAAAAACTGGGGAAGCCGCAATGGTTTTATAAACATAAAACCCTCATCCTCTTCTTTTTCATAATTATCATCATCATCATCATCATTATGAATATTATCATCAAAATTATTATAGTCATTGTCACCATCATTATCATCATCATCATCATTCTCAACATCACTAGAACTATCCAATTCCTCTTGTTTGTTTTCCACAGGGACCTCTTGTAGAGTCTGCGTTGCTTTTGATAGTGTTAAGGGTTTTTGAACGATGGTATTTGTCCTAACATGTCTTTTTGAGGTGATGATGAATGCTTTTTAACAAACAATGTACTATCTTGAGCAGCAATATATTTTTCTTGGACTTGCTTTTTTACCTGGGTTAGAGTATTTTGCGTATTTAAATGTGTATTAATTTGAGATTCACAATGATGTTCTTTTGAAGTAAGTACGTTGGAGTCTTTTGTTTTAATCATTCCTCGACACTTTATGGATCGTTGTTTTGAACATCGCCAAATAACAGTTCCATCTTTATTGGTTGTTTTTACAATATATGTATATCCTTTATAGAAGACACATGGCTTGCCGTGACTGGTTGTTGAGACTTCCATATCAACTAATACATATGAATTAAATTTTAGTAAAGTCACATGAACAATCTTTAGATTACAAGTGATTTACACACACACACACTTTCCTAAATGTCAAGATTTATGGATGTTGTTTTCCGCCAACAGCTGCTTACTGCGTATGACAAGGCTGGAGACTGGTAGGTGAGACGGTCTTTCACGATGTGAACACTGTAACAGGCAGTAGTCAACTGACAATATTCATATACCCTAGTCAAGGTTAGCAGGTACTTACTGCGTATGACAAGACCGTACACTCTTAGGTTAGACCGTATTTTTTGTTTGTTGCTAAGGATCCCATATATACCCTAGACATGTTAGTTCTGAACACTTAGTGGTTAATTGTATATATTGAATTTAAATACACAGCTCATACAAGCACGTTTTGCGGATGGGAGGGGTGAGAGGCTGGCAAAAAAGGAAATGTTTTAGTTTAATGAAACGTCATGTCCTAGTAGGCGTGATTTATAGTAGACGCAATTGATAGTAGACGTAATTGATAGTAGGTGTAATCGATACTAGACGTGATTAATAGTAGACGCAATTGATACTAGGCGTGATTGATAGTAGGCGTGATTTGTAGTAAGCGCGATTTATAGTGGACGCAAATGTTAGTATGCGCGATTGATAGTAGGCGTGATTGATAGTAGACGCGATTGATAGTAGGCGCAATTTGACATGGGCGCGACTCAGATCATTTTTGATATCATAAAGTTACAGTGTCAATGTTTATACAAAGTACAAGGTTGAGGGTATTTTAAGACATAACCTCAGCTCACTTAACATAACCTAACTTTACCTAACCTAACTTTGTCACGTGACATGTTCTACAAGTTTAGACTTGCTTTAAGACTGATTATGACGTCATAGATTGATGGGAGGGGTGAGAGGCTGACAAAAAAGGAAATGTTCTGGTTTAATGAAACGTCATGTCCTAGTAGGCGCGATTTATAGTAGACGCAATTGATAGTAGGCGCGATTAATAGTAGACGCAATTGATAGTAGACGTGATTGATAGTAGGCGTGATTTGACATGAGCGCGATTTATAGTAGACGCGAAAGATAGTAGACGCGATTGATAGTAGGCGTAATTAGACATGGGCGAGATTTATAGTAGACGCAATTGATAGTAGGCGCGATTGATAGTATGTGTAATTGGTAGTAGGCGCGATTTGACATGAGCACGATTTATAGTAGACGCAAATGATAGTAGGCGTGATTGATAGTAGACGCAATTGATACTAGGCATTGAACACCCAGTTCACAAGACTCATAACTGCAATGTTATGGTAAAACAAAACAAAATCTATATTTCAAAACAAGCAAGTGATTTAGTCAATGTATACTGGAAAAAGTTTTGTAAACACTCAAGTCCTCAAGACTAATTAAATTAGTAACTGTCATGTTGACCGAGTGGTTAAGGTGTTTGACTTAAGATCAAATTTTCTGTATAAGGAAGCAAGGGTTCGAATCCCTTACCTGACATAACTATTGCCTTGACATGGCTTGGCCACACTGCATTATTATGACACTCGGTACACAAACCATAGATATAGTGTATTGTTTAAGGCCACTCTCTTTCTGAACATAGTCAGAGACTGTTGATGGTTAACAATTGTAATAATAGTGGGACATGGGGATAGTAATTAAGAAAAACAGACAATACCCATACAATATTTTTATTAAATTCATTTTATAATAGTTACACACTGAATTCAAGTCTATCTCTTTACCATTGTTCTATATAGATTTTTAAACACAACGCTTGTTGTAGATCCTTTTACAACTTTCTCCAGGTACTCTTGCTCTTAAAAACTGGGGAAGCCGCAATGGTTTTATAAACATAAAACCCTCATCCTCTTCTTTTTCATAATTATCATCATCATCATCATCATTATGAATATTATCATCAAAATTATTATAGTCATTGTCACCATCATTATCATCATCATCATCATTCTCAACATCACTAGAACTATCCAATTCCTCTTGTTTGTTTTCCACAGGGACCTCTTGTAGAGTCTGCGTTGCTTTTGATAGTGTTAAGGGTTTTTTGAACGATGGTATTTGTCCTAACATGTCTTTTTGAGGTGATGATGAATGCTTTTTAACAAACAATGCACTATCTTGAGCAGCAATATATTTTTCTTGGACTTGCTTTTTTACCTGGGTTAGAGTATTTTGCGTATTTAAATGTGTATTAATTTGAGATTCACAATGATGTTCTTTTGAAGTAAGTACGTTGGAGTCTTTTGTTTTAATCATTCCTCGACACTTTTTGGATCGTTGTTTTGAACATCGCCAAATAACAGTTCCATCTTTATTGGTTGTTTTTACAATATATGTATATCCTTTATAGAAGACACATGGCTTGCCATGACTGGTTGTTGAGACTTCCATATCAACTAATACATATGAATTAAATTTTAGTAAAGTCACATGAACAATCTTTAGATTACAAGTGATTTACACACACACTTTCCTAAATGTCAAGATTTATGGATGTTGTTTTCCGCCAACAGCTGCTTACTGCGTATGACAAGGCTGGAGACTGGTAGGTGAGACGGTCTTTCACGATGTGAACACTGTAACAGGCAGTAGTCAACTGACAATATTCTTATACCCTAGTCAAGGTTAGCAGGTACTTACTGCGTATGACAAGACCGTACACACTTAGGTTAGACCGTATTTTTTGTTTGTTGCTAAGGATCCCATATATACCCTAGACATGTTAGTTCTGAACACTTAGTGGTTAATTGTATATATTGAATTTAAATACACAGCTCATACAAGCACGTTTTGCGGATGGGAGGGGTGAGAGGCTGGCAAAAAAGGAAATGTTTTAGTTTAATGAAACGTCATGTCCTAGTAGGCGTGATTTATAGTAGACGCAATTGATAGTAGACGTAATTGATAGTAGGTGTAATCGATACTAGACGTGATTAATAGTAGACGCAATTGATACTAGGCGTGATTGATAGTAGGCGTGATTTGTAGTAAGCGCGATTTATAGTGGACGCAAATGTTAGTAGGCGCGATTGATAGTAGGCGTGATTGATAGTAGACGCGATTGATAGTAGGCGCAATTTGACATGGGCGCGACTCAGATCATTTTTGATATCATAAAGTTACAGTGTCAATGTTTATACAAAGTACAAGGTTGAGGGTATTTTAAGACATAACCTCAGCTCACTTAACATAACCTAACTTTATCTAACCTAACTTTGTCACGTGACATGTTCTACAAGTTTAGACTTGCTTTAAGACTGATTATGACGTCATAGATTGATGGGAGGGGTGAGAGGCTGACAAAAAAGGAAATGTTCTGGTTTAATGAAACGTCATGTCCTAGTAGGCGCGATTTATAGTAGACGCAATTGATAGTAGGCGCGATTAATAGTAGACGCAATTGATAGTAGACGTGATTGATAGTAGGCGTGATTTGACATGAGCGCGATTTATAGTAGACGCGAAAGATAGTAGACGCGATTGATAGTAGGCGTAATTAGACATGGGCGAGATTTATAGTAGACGCAATTGATAGTAGGCGCGATTGATAGTATGTGTAATTGGTAGTAGGTGCGATTTGACATGAGCGCGATTTATAGTAGACGCAAATGATAGTAGGCGTGATTGATAGTAGACGCAATTGATACTAGGCATTGAACACCCAGTTCACAAGACTCATAACTGCAATGTTATGGTAAAACAAAACAAAATCTATATTTCAAAACAAGCAAGTGGTTTAGTCAATGTATACTGGAAAAAGTTTTGTAAACACTCAAGACCTCAAGACTAATTAAATTAGTAACTGTCAGGTTGACCGAGTGGTTAAGGTGTTTGACTTAAGATCAAATTTTCTGTATAAGGAAGCAAGGGTTCGAATCCCTTACCTGACATAACTATTGCCTTGACATGGCTTGGCCACACTGCATTATTATGACACTCGGTACACAAACCATAGATATAGTGTATTGTTTAAGGCCACTCTCTTTCTGAACATAGTCAGAGACTGTTGATGGTTAACAATTGTATTAATAGTGGGACATGGGGATAGTAATTAAGAAAAACAGACAATACCCATACAATATTTTTATTAAATTCATTTTATAATAGTTACACACTGAATTCAAGTCTATCTCTTTACCATTGTTCTATATAGATTTTTAAACACAACGCTTGTTGTAGATCCGTTTATAACTTTCTCCAGGTACTCTTGCTCTTAAAAACTGGGGAAGCCGCAATGGTTTTATAAACATAAAACCCTCATCCTCTTCTTTTTCATAATTATCATCATCATCATCATCATCATTATGAATATTATCATCAAAATTATTATAGTCATTGTCACCATCATTATCATCATCATCATCATTCTCAACATCACTAGAACTATCCAATTCCTCTTGTTTGTTTTCCACAGGGACCTCTTGTAGAGTCTGCGTTGCTTTTGATAGTGTTAAGGGTTTTTGAACGATGGTATTTGTCCTAACATGTCTTTTTGAGGTGATGATGAATGCTTTTTAACAAACAATGCACTATCTTGAGCAGCAATATATTTTTCTTGGACTTGCTTTTTTACCTGGGTTAGAGTATTTTGCGTATTTAAATGTGTATTAATTTGAGATTCACAATGATGTTCTTTTGAAGTAAGTACGTTGGAGTCGTTTGTTTTAATCATTCCTCGACACTTTTTGGATCGTTGTTTTGAACATCGCCAAATAACAGTTCCATCTTTATTGGTTGTTTTTACAATATATGTATATCCTTTATAGAAGACACATGGCTTGCCATGACTGGTTGTTGAGACTTCCATATCAACTAATACATATGAATTAAATTTTAGTAAAGTCACATGAACAATCTTTAGATTACAAGTGATTTACACACACACACACTTTCCTAAATGTCAAGATTTATGGATGTTGTTTTCCGCCAACAGCTGCTTACTGCGTATGACAAGGCTGGAGACTGGTAGGTGAGACGGTCTTTCACGATGTGAACACTGTAACAGGCAGTAGTCAACTGACAATATTCTTATACCCTAGTCAAGGTTAGCAGGTACTTACTGCGTATGACAAGACCGTACACTCTTAGGTTAGACCGTATTTTTTGTTTGTTGCTAAGGATCCCATATATACCCTAGACATGTTAGTTCTGAACACTTAGTGGTTAATTGTATATATTGAATTTAAATACACAGCTCATACAAGCACGTTTTGCGGATGGGAGGGGTGAGAGGCTGGCAAAAAAAGGAAATGTTTTAGTTTAATGAAACGTCATGTCCTAGTAGGCGTGATTTATAGTAGACGCAATTGATAGTAGACGTAATTGATAGTAGGTGTAATCGATACTAGACGTGATTAATAGTAGACGCAATTGATACTAGGCGTGATTGATAGTAGCCGTGATTTGTAGTAAGCGCGATTTATAGTGGACGCAAATGTTAGTAGGCGCGATTGATAGTAGGCGTGATTGATAGTAGACGCGATTGATAGTAGGCGCAATTTGACATGGGCGCGACTCAGATCATTTTTGATATCATAAAGTTACAGTGTCAATGTTTATACAAAGTACAAGGTTGAGGGTATTTTAAGACATAACCTCAGCTCACTTAACATAACCTAACTTTACCTAACCTAACTTTGTCACGTGACATGTTCTACAAGTTTAGACTTGCTTTAAGACTGATTATGACGTCATAGATTGATGGGAGGGGTGAGAGGCTGACAAAAAAGAAATGTTCTGGTTTAATGAAACGTCATGTCCTAGTAGGCGCGATTTATAGTAGACGCAATTGATAGTAGGCGCGAATAATAGTAGACGCAATTGATAGTAGACGTGATTGATAGTAGGCGTGATTTGACATGAGCGCGATTTATAGTAGACGCGAAAGATAGTAGACGCGATTAATAGTAGGCGTAATTAGACATGGGCGAGATTTATAGTAGACGCAATTGATAGTAGGCGCGATTGATAGTATGTGTAATTGGTAGTAGGTGCGATTTGACATGAGCGCGATTTATAGTAGACGCAAATGATAGTAGGCGTGATTGATAGTAGACGCAATTGATACTAGGCATTGAACACCCAGTTCACAAGACTCATAACTGCAATGTTATGGTAAAACAAAACAAAATCTATATTTCAAAACAAGCAAGTGATTTAGTCAATGTATACTGGAAAAAGTTTTGTAAACACTCAAGACCTCAAGACTAATTAAATTAGTAACTGTCAGGTTGACCGAGTGGTTAAGGTGTTTGACTTAAGATCAAATTTTCTGTATAAGGAAGCAAGGGTTCGAATCCCTTACCTGACATAACTATTGCCTTGACATGGCTTGGCCACACTGCATTATTATGACACTCGGTACACAAACCATAGATATAGTGTATTGTTTAAGGCCACTCTCTTTCTGAACATAGTCAGAGACTGTTGATGGTTAACAGTTGTATTAATAGTGGGACATGGGGATAGTAATTAAGAAAAACAGACAATACCCATACAATATTTTTATTAAATTCATTTTATAATAGTTACACACTGAATTCAAGTCTATCTCTTTACCATTGTTCTATATAGATTTTTAAACACAACGCTTGTTGTAGATCCGTTTATAACTTTCTCCAGGTACTCTTGCTCTTAAAAACTGGGGAAGCCGCAATGGTTTTATAAACATAAAACCCTCATCCTCTTCTTTTTCATAATTATCATCATCATCATCATCATTATGAATATTATCATCAAAATTATTATAGTCATTGTCACCATCATTATCATCATCATCATCATTCTCAACATCACTAGAACTATCCAATTCCTCTTGTTTGTTTTCCACAGGGACCTCTTGTAGAGTCTGCGTTGCTTTTGATAGTGTTAAGGGTTTTTGAACGATGGTATTTGTCCTAACATGTCTTTTTGAGGTGATGATGAATGCTTTTTAACAAACAATGCACTATCTTGAGCAGCAATATATTTTTCTTGGACTTGCTTTTTTACCTGGGTTAGAGTATTTTGCGTATTTAAATGTGTATTAATTTGAGATTCACAATGATATTCTTTTGAAGTAAGTACGTTGGAGTCTTTTGTTTTAATCATTCCTCGACACTTTATGGATCGTTGTTTTGAACATCGCCAAATAACAGTTCCATCTTTATTGGTTGTTTTTACAATATATGTATATCCTTTATAGAAGACACATGGCTTGCCATGACTGGTTGTTGAGACTTCCATATCAACTAATACATATGAATTAAATTTTAGTAAAGTCACATGAACAATCTTTAGATTACAAGTGATTTACACACACACACACTTTCCTAAATGTCAAGATTTATGGATGTTGTTTTCCGCCAACAGCTGCTTACTGCGTATGACAAGGCTGGAGACTGGTAGGTGAGACGGTCTTTCACGATGTGAACACTGTAACAGGCAGTAGTCAACTGACAATATTCTTATACCCTAGTCAAGGTTAGCAGGTACTTACTGCGTATGACAAGACCGTACACTCTTAGGTTAGACCGTATTTTTTGTTTGTTGCTAAGGATCCCATATATACCCTAGACATGTTAGTTCTGAACACTTAGTGGTTAATTGTATATATTGAATTTAAATACACAGCTCATACAAGCACGTTTTGCGGATGGGAGGGGTGAGAGGCTGGCAAAAAAGGAAATGTTTTAGTTTAATGAAACGTCATGTCCTAGTAGGCGTGATTTATAGTAGACGCAATTGATAGTAGACGTAATTGATAGTAGGTGTAATCGATACTAGACGTGATTAATAGTAGACGCAATTGATACTAGGCGTGATTGATAGTAGGCGTGATTTGTAGTAAGCGCGATTTATAGTGGACGCAAATGTTAGTATGCGCGATTGATAGTAGGCGTGATTGATAGTAGACGCGATTGATAGTAGGCGCAATTTGACATGGGCGCGACTCAGAACATTTTTGATATCATAAAGTTACAGTGTCAATGTTTATACAAAGTACAAGGTTGAGGGTATTTTAAGACATAACCTCAGCTCACTTAACATAACCTTACTTTACCTAACCTAACTTTGTCACGTGACATGTTCTACAAGTTTAGACTTGCTTTAAGACTGATTATGACGTCATAGATTGATGGGAGGGGTGAGAGGCTGACAAAAAAGGAAATGTTCTGGTTTAATGAAACGTCATGTCCTAGTAGGCGCGATTTATAGTAGACGCAATTGATAGTAGGCGCGATTAATAGTAGACGCAATTGATAGTAGACGTGATTGATAGTAGGCGTGATTTGACATGAGCGCGATTTATAGTAGACGCGAAAGATAGTAGACGCGATTGATAGTAGGCGTAATTAGACATGGGCGAGATTTATAGTAGGCGCGATTGATAGTATGTGTAATTGGTAGTAGGCGCGATTTGACATGAGCGCGATTTATAGTAGACGCAAATGATAGTAGGCGTGATTGATAGTAGACGCAATTGATACTAGGCATTGAACACCCAGTTCACAAGACTCATAACTGCAATGTTATGGTAAAACAAAACAAAATCTATATTTCAAAACAAGCAAGTGATTTAGTCAATGTATACTGGAAAAAGTTTTGTAAACACTCAAGTCCTCAAGACTAATTAAATTAGTAACTGTCAGGTTGACCGAGTGGATAAGGTGTTTGACTTAAGATCAAATTTTCTGTATAAGGAAGCAAGGGTTCGAATCCCTTACCTGACATAACTATTGCCTTGACATGGCTTGGCCACACTGCATTATTATGACACTCGGTACACAAACCATAGATATAGTGTATTGTTTAAGGCCACTCTCTTTCTGAACATAGTCAGAGACTGTTGATGGTTAACAATTGTAATAATAGTGGGACATGGGGATAGTAATTAAGAAAAACAGACAATACCCATACAATATTTTTATTAAATTCATTTTATAATAGTTACACACTGAATTCAAGTCTATCTCTTTACCATTGTTCTATATAGATTTTTAAACACAACGCTTGTTGTAGATCCTTTTACAACTTTCTCCAGGTACTCTTGCTCTTAAAAACTGGGGAAGCCGCAATGGTTTTATAAACATAAAACCCTCATCCTCTTCTTTTTCATAATTATCATCATCATCATCATCATTATGAATATTATCATCAAAATTATTATAGTCATTGTCACCATCATTATCATCATCATCATCATTCTCAACATCACTAGAACTATCCAATTCCTCTTGTTTGTTTTCCACAGGCACCTCTTGTAGAGTCTGCGTTGCTTTTGATAGTGTTAAGGGTTTTTTGAACGATGGTATTTGTCCTAACATGTCTTTTTGAGGTGATGATGAATGCTTTTTAACAAACAATGCACTATCTTGAGCAGCAATATATTTTTCTTGGACTTGCTTTTTTACCTGGGTTAGAGTATTTTGCGTATTTAAATGTGTATTAATTTGAGATTCACAATGATGTTCTTTTGAAGTAAGTACGTTGGAGTCTTTTGTTTTAATCATTCCTCGACACTTTTTGGATCGTTGTTTTGAACATCGCCAAATAACAGTTCCATCTTTATTGGTTGTTTTTACAATATATGTATATCCTTTATAGAAGACACATGGCTTGCGATGACTGGTTGTTGAGACTTCCATATCAACTAATACATATGAATTAAATTTTAGTAAAGTCACATGAACAATCTTTAGATTACAAGTGATTTACACACACACTTTCCTAAATGTCAAGATTTATGGATGTTGTTTTCCGCCAACAGCTGCTTACTGCGTATGACAAGGCTGGAGACTGGTAGGTGAGACGGTCTTTCACGATGTGAACACTGTAACAGGCAGTAGTCAACTGACAATATTCTTATACCCTAGTCAAGGTTAGCAGGTACTTACTGCGTATGACAAGACCGTACACACTTAGGTTAGACCGTATTTTTTGTTTGTTGCTAAGGATCCCATATATACCCTAGACATGTTAGTTCTGAACACTTAGTGGTTAATTGTATATATTGAATTTAAATACACAGCTCATACAAGCACGTTTTGCGGATGGGAGGGGTGAGAGGCTGGCAAAAAAGGAAATGTTTTAGTTTAATGAAACGTCATGTCCTAGTAGGCGTGATTTATAGTAGACGCAATTGATAGTAGACGTAATTGATAGTAGGTGTAATCGATACTAGACGTGATTAATAGTAGACGCAATTGATACTAGGCGTGATTGATAGTAGGCGTGATTTGTAGTAAGCGCGATTTATAGTGGACGCAAATGTTAGTATGCGCGATTGATAGTAGGCGTGATTGATAGTAGACGCGATTGATAGTAGGCGCAATTTGACATGGGCGCGACTCAGATCATTTTTGATATCATAAAGTTACAGTGTCAATGTTTATACAAAGTACAAGGTTGAGGGTATTTTAAGACATAACCTCAGCTCACTTAACATAACCTAACTTTACCTAACCTAACGTTGTCACGTGACATGTTCTACAAGTTTAGACTTGCTTTAAGACTGATTATGACGTCATAGATTGATGGGAGGGGTGAGAGGCTGACAAAAAAGGAAATGTTCTGGTTTAATGAAACATCATGTCCTAGTAGGCGCGATTTATAGTAGACGCAATTGATAGTAGGCGCGATTAATAGTAGACGCAATTGATAGTAGACGTGATTGATAGTAGGCGTGATTTGACATGAGCGCGATTTATAGTAGACGCGAAAGATAGTATACGCGATTGATAGTAGGCGTAATTAGACATGGGCGAGATTTATAGTAGACGCAATTGATAGTAGGCGCGATTGATAGTATGTGTAATTGGTAGTAGGCGCGATTTGACATGAGCGCGATTTATAGTAGACGCAAATGATAGTAGGCGTGATTGATAGTAGACGCAATTGATACTAGGCATTGAACACCCAGTTCACAAGACTCATAACTGCAATGTTATGGTAAAACAAAACAAAATCTATATTTCAAAACAAGCAAGTGGTTTAGTCAATGTATACTGGAAAAAGTTTTGTAAACACTCAAGACCTCAAGACTAATTAAATTAGTAACTGTCAGGTTGACCGAGTGGTTAAGGTGTTTGACTTAAGATCAAATTTTCTGTATAAGGAAGCAAGGGTTCGAATCCCTTACCTGACATAACTATTGCCTTGACATGGCTTGGCCACACTGCATTATTATGACACTCGGTACACAAACCATAGATATAGTGTATTGTTTAAGGCCACTCTCTTTCTGAACATAGTCAGAGACTGTTGATGGTTAACAATTGTATTAATAGTGGGACATGGGGATAGTAATTAAGAAAAACAGACAATACCCATACAATATTTTTATTAAATTCATTTTATAATAGTTACACACTGAATTCAAGTCTATCTCTTTACCATTGTTCTATATAGATTTTTAAACACAACGCTTGTTGTAGATCCTTTTACAACTTTCTCCAGGTACTCTTGCTCTTAAAAACTGGGGAAGCCGCAATGGTTTTATAAACATAAAACCCTCATCCTCTTCTTTTTCATAATTATCATCATCATCATCATCATTATGAATATTATCATCAAAATTATTATAGTCATTGTCACCATCATTATCATCATCATCATCATTCTCAACATCACTAGAACTATCCAATTCCTCTTGTTTGTTTTCCACAGGCACCTCTTGTAGAGTCTGCGTTGCTTTTGATAGTGTTAAGGGTTTTTTGAACGATGGTATTTGTCCTAACATGTCTTTTTGAGGTGATGATGAATGCTTTTTAACAAACTATGCACTATCTTGAGCAGCAATATATTTTTCTTGGACTTGCTTTTTTACCTGGGTTAGAGTATTTTGCGTATTTAAATGTGTATTAATTTGAGATTCACAATGATGTTCTTTTGAAGTAAGTACGTTGGAGTCTTTTGTTTTAATCATTCCTCGACACTTTTTGGATCGTTGTTTTGAACATCGCCAAATAACAGTTCCATCTTTATTGGTTGTTTTTACAATATATGTATATCCTTTATAGAAGACACATGGCTTGCGATGACTGGTTGTTGAGACTTCCATATCAACTAATACATATGAATTAAATTTTAGTAAAGTCACATGAACAATCTTTAGATTACAAGTGATTTACACACACACTTTCATAAATGTCAAGATTTATGGATGTTGTTTTCCGCCAACAGCTGCTTACTGCGTATGACAAGGCTGGAGACTGGTAGGTGAGACGGTCTTTCACGATGTGAACACTGTAACAGGCAGTAGTCAACTGACAATATTCTTATACCCTAGTCAAGGTTAGCAGGTACTTACTGCGTATGACAAGACCGTACACACTTAGGTTAGACCGTATTTTTTGTTTGTTGCTAAGGATCCCATATATACCCTAGACATGTTAGTTCTGAACACTTAGTGGTTAATTGTATATATTGAATTTAAATACACAGCTCATACAAGCACGTTTTGCGGATGGGAGGGGTGAGAGGCTGGCAAAAAAGGAAATGTTTTAGTTTAATGAAACGTCATGTCCTAGTAGGCGTGATTTATAGTAGACGCAATTGATAGTAGACGTAATTGATAGTAGGTGTAATCGATACTAGACGTGATTAATAGTAGACGCAATTGATACTAGGCGTGATTGATAGTAGACGTGATTTGTAGTAAGCGCGATTTATAGTGGACGCAAATGTTAGTATGCGCGATTGATAGTAGGCGTGATTGATAGTAGACGCGATTGATAGTAGGCGCAATTTGACATGGGCGCGACTCAGATCATTTTTGATATCATAAAGTTACAGTGTCAATGTTTATACAAAGTACAAGGTTGAGGGTATTTTAAGACATAACCTCAGCTCACTTAACATAACCTAACTTTACCTAACCTAACGTTGTCACGTGACATGTTCTACAAGTTTAGACTTGCTTTAAGACTGATTATGACGTCATAGATTGATGGGAGGGGTGAGAGGCTGACAAAAAAGGAAATGTTCTGGTTTAATGAAACGTCATGTCCTAGTAGGCGCGATTTATAGTAGACGCAATTGATAGTAGGCGCGATTAATAGTAGACGCAATTGATAGTAGACATGATTGATAGTAGGCGTGATTTGACATGAGCGCGATTTATAGTAGACGCGAAAGATAGTAGACGCGATTGATAGTAGGCGTAATTAGACATGGGCGAGATTTATAGTAGACGCAATTGATAGTAGGCGCGATTGATAGTATGTGTAATTGGTAGTAGGCGCGATTTGACATGAGCGCGATTTATAGTAGACGCAAATGATAGTAGGCGTGATTGATAGTAGACGCAATTGATACTAGGCATTGAACACCCAGTTCACAAGACTCATAACTGCAATGTTATGGTAAAACAAAACAAAATCTATATTTCAAAATAAGCAAGTGGTTTAGTCAATGTATACTGGAAAAAGTTTTGTAAACACTCAAGACCTCAAGACTAATTAAATTAGTAACTTTCAGGTTGACCGAGTGGTTAAGGTGTTTGACTTAAGATCAAATTTTCTGTATAAGGAAGCAAGGGTTCGAATCCCTTACCTGACATAACTATTGCCTTGACATGGCTTGGCCACACTGCATTATTATGACACTCGGTACACAAACCATAGATATAGTGTATTGTTTAAGGCCACTCTCTTTCTGAACATAGTCAGAGACTGTTGATGGTTAACAATTGTATTAATAGTGGGACATGGGGATAGTAATTAAGAAAAACAGACAATACCCATACAATATTTTTATTAAATTCATTTTATAATAGTTACACACTGAATTCAAGTCTATCTCTTTACCATTGTTCTATATAGATTTTTAAACACAACGCTTGTTGTAGATCCGTTTATAACTTTCTCCAGGTACTCTTGCTCTTAAAAACTGGGGAAGCCGCAATGGTTTTATAAACATAAAACCCTCATCCTCTTATTTTTCATAATTATCATCATCATCATCATCATTATGAATATTATCATCAAAATTATTATAGTCATTGTCACCATCATTATCATCATCATCATCATCATTCTCAACATCACTAGAACTATCCAATTCCTCTTGTTTGTTTTCCACAGGGCCTCTTGTAGAGTCTGCGTTGCTTTTGATAGTGTTAAGGGTTTTTTGAACGATGGTATTTGTCCTAACATGTCTTTTTGAGGTGATGATGAATGCTTTTTAACAAACAATGCACTATCTTGAGCAGCAATATATTTTTCTTGGACTTGCTTTTTTACCTGGGTTAGAGTATTTTGCGTATTTAAATGTGTATTAATTTGAGATTCACAATGATGTTCTTTTGAAGTAAGTACGTTGGAGTCTTTTGTTTTAATCATTCCTCGACACTTTTTGGATCGTTGTTTTGAACATCGCCAAATAACAGTTCCATCTTTATTGGTTGTTTTTACAATATATGTATATCCTTTATAGAAGACACATGGCTTGCCATGACTGGTTGTTGAGACTTCCATATCAACTAATACATATGAATTAAATTTTGGTAAAGTCACATGAACAATCTTTAGATTACAAGTGATTTACACACACACTTTCCTAAATGTCAAGATTTATGGATATTGTTTTCCGCCAACAGCTGCTTACTGCGTATGACAAGGCTGGAGACTGGTAGGTGAGACGGTCTTTCACGATGTGAACACTGTAACAGGCAGTAGTCAACTGACAATATTCTTATACCCTAGTCAAGGTTAGCAGGTATTTACTGCGTATGACAAGACCGTACACTCGTAGGTTAGACCGTATTTTTTGTTTGTTGCTAAGGATCCCATAGTTCTGAACACTTAGTGGTTAATTGTATATATTGAATTTAAATACACAGCTCATACAAGCACGTTTTGCGGATTGGAGGGGTGAGAGGCTGGCAAAAAAGGAAATGTTTTAGTTTAATGAAACGTCATGTCCTAGTAGGCGTGATTTATAGTAGACGCAATTGATAGTAGACGTAATTGATAGTAGGTGTAATCGATACTAGACGTGATTAATAGTAGACGCAATTGATACTAGGCGTGATTGATAGTAGGCGTGATTTGTAGTAAGCGCTATTTATAGTGGACGCAAATGTTAGTAGGCGCGATTGATAGTAGGCGTGATTGATAGTAGACGCGATTGATAGTAGGCGCAATTTGACATGGGCGCGACACAGATCATTTTTGATATCATTAAGTTACAGTGTCAATGTTTATACAAAGTACAAGGTAGAGGGTATTTTAAGACATAAGCTCAGCTCACTTAACATAACCTAACTTTACCTAACCTAACTTTGTCACGTGACATGTTCTACAAGTTTAGACTTGCTTTAAGACTGATTATGACGTCATAGATTGATGGGAGGGGTGAGAGGCTGACAAAAAAGGAAATGTTCTGGTTTAATGAAACGTCATGTCCTAGTAGGCGCGATTTATAGTAGACGCAATTGATAGTAGGCGCGATTAATAGTAGACGCAATTGATAGTAGACGTGATTGATAGTAGGCGTGATTTGACATGAGCGCGATTTATAGTAGACGCGAAAGATAGTAGGCGCGATTGATAGTAGGCGTAATTATACATGGGCGAGATTTATAGTAGACGCAATTGATAGTAGGCGCGATTGATAGTATGTGTAATTGGTAGTAGGCGCGATTTGACATGAGCGCGATTTATAGTAGACGCAAATGATAGTAGGCGTGATTGATAGTAGACGCAATTGATACTAGGCATTGAACACCCAGTTCACAAGACTCATGACTGCAATGTTATGGTAAAACAAAACAATATCTATATTTCAAAACAAGCAAGTGGTTTAGTCAATGTATACTGGAAAAAGTTTTGTAAACACTCAAGTCCTCAAGACTAATTAAATTAGTAACTGTCAGGTTGACCGAGTGGTTAAGGTGTTTGACTTAAGATCAAATTTTCTGTATAAGGAAGCAATGGTTCGAATCCCTTACCTGATATAACTATTGCCTTTACATGGCTTGGCCACACTGCATTATTATGACACTCGGTACACAAACGATAGATATAGTGTATTGTTTAAGGCCACTCTCTTTCTGAACATAGTCAGAGACTGTTGATGGTTAACAATTGTAATAATAGTGGGACATGGGGATAGTAATTAAGAAAAACAGACAATACCCATACAATATTTTTATTAAATTCATTTTATAATAGTTACACACTGAATTCAGGTCTATCTCTTTACCATTGTTCTATATAGATTTTTAAACACAACGCTTGTTGTAGATCCTTTTACAACTTTCTCCAGGTACTCTTGCTCTTAAAAACTGGGGAAGCCGCAATGGTTTTATAAACATAAAACCCTCATCCTCTTCTTTTTCATAATTATCATCATCATCATCATCATTATGAATATTATCATCAAAATTATTATAGTCATTGTCACCATCATTATCATCATCATCATCATCATCATCATTCTCAACATCACTAGAACTATCCAATTCCTCTTGTTTGTTTTCCACAGGGACCTCTTGTAGATTCTGCGTTGCTTTTGATAGTGTTAAGGGTTTTTTGAACGATGGTATTTGTCCTAACATGTCTTTTTGAGGTGATGATGAATGCTTTTTAACAAACAATGCACTATCTGAGCAGCAATATATTTTTCTTGGACTTGCTTTTTTACCTGGGTTAGAATATTTTGCGTATTTAAATGTGTATTAATTTGAGATTCACAATGATGTTCTTTTGAAGTAAGTACGTTGGAGTCTTTTGTTTTAATCATTCCTCGACACTTTTTGGATCGTTGTTTTGAACATCGCCAAATAAGAGTTCCATCTTTATTGGTTGTTTTTACAATATATGTATATCCTTTATAGAAGACACATGGCTTGCCATGACTGGTTGTTGAGACTTCCATATCAACTAATACATATGAATTAAATTTTAGTAAAGTCACATGAACAATCTTTAGATTACAAGTGATTTACACACACACACACTTTCCTAAATGTCAAGATTTATGGATGTTGTTTTCCGCCAACAGCTGCTTACTGCGTATGACAAGGCTGGAGACTGGTAGGTGAGACGGTCTTTCACGATGTGAACACTGTAACAGGCAGTAGTCAACTGACAATATTCTTATACCCTAGTCAAGGTTAGCAGGTACTTACTGCGTATGACAAGACCGTACACTCGTAGGTTAGACCGTATTTTTTGTTTGTTGCTAAGGATCCCATATATACCCTAGACATGTTAGTTCTGAACACTTAGTGGTTAATTGTATATATTGAATTTAAATACACAGCTCATACAAGCACGTTTTGCGGATGGGAGGGGTGAGAGGCTGGCAAAAAAAAGGAAATGTTTTAGTTTAATGAAACGTCATGTCCTAGTAGGCGTGATTTATAGTAGACGCAATTGATAGTAGACGTAATTGATAGTAGGTGTAATCGATACTAGACGTGATTAATAGTAGACGCAATTGATACTAGGCGTGATTGATAGTAGGCGTGATTTGTAGTAAGCGCGATTTATAGTGGACGCAAATGTTAGTATGCGCGATTGATAGTAGGCGTGATTGATAGTAGACGCGATTGATAGTAGGCGCAATTTGACATGGGCTCGACTCAGATCATTTTTGATATCATAAAGTTACAGTGTCAATGTTTATACAAAGTACAAGGTTGAGGGTATTTTAAGACATAACCTCAGCTCACTTAACATAACCTAACTTTACCTAACCTAACTTTGTCACGTGACATGTTCTACAAGTTTAGACTTGCTTTAAGACTGATTATGACGTCATAGATTGATGGGAGCGGTGAGAGGCTGACAAAAAAGGAAACGTTCTGGTTTAATGAAACGTCATGTCCTAGTAGGCGCGATTTATAGTAGACGCAATTGATAGTAGGCGCGATTAATAGTAGACGCAATTGATAGTAGACGTGATTGATAGTAGGCGTGATTTGACATGAGCGCGATTTATAGTAGACGCGAAAGTTAGTAGACGCGATTGATAGTAGGCGTAATTAGACATGGGCGAGATTTATAGTAGACGCAATTGATAGTAGGCGCGATTGATAGTATGTGTAATTGGTAGTAGGCGCGATTTGACATGAGCGCGATTTATAGTAGACGCAAATGATAGTAGGCGTGATTGATAGTAGACGCAATTGATACTAGACATTGAACACCCAGTTCACAAGACTCATAACTGCAATGTTATGGTAAAACAAAACAAAATCTATATCTCAAAACAAGCAAGTGATTTAGTCAATGTATACTGGAAAAAGTTTTGTAAACACTCAAGTCCTCAAGACTAATTAAATTAGTAACTGTCAGGTTGACCGAGTGGTTAAGGTGTTTAACTTAAGATCAAATTTTCTGTATAAGGAAGCAAGGGTTCGAATCCCTTACCTGACATAACTATTGCCTTGACATGGCTTGGCCACACTGCATTATTATGACACTCGGTACACAAACCATAGATATAGTGTATTGTTTAAGGCCACTCTCTTTCTGAACATAGTCAGAGACTGTTGATGGTTAACAATTGTAATAATAGTGGGACATGGGGATAGTAATTAAGAAAAACAGACAATACCCATACAATATTTTTATTAAATTCATTTTATAATAGTTACACACTGAATTCAAGTCTATCTCTTTACCATTGTTCTATATAGATTTTTAAACACAACGCTTGTTGTAGATCCTTTTACAACTTTCTCCAGGTACTCTTGCTCTTAAAAACTGGGGAAGCCGCAATGGTTTTATAAACATAAAACCCTCATCCTCTTCTTTTTCATAATTATCATCATCATCATCATCATTATGAATATTATCATCAAAATTATTATAGTCATTGTCACCATCATTATCATCATCATCATCATTCTCAACATCACTAGAACTATCCAATTCCTCTTGTTTGTTTTCCACAGGGACCTCTTGTAGAGTCTGCGTTGCTTTTGATAGTGTTAAGGGTTTTTTGAACGATGGTATTTGTCCTAACATGTCTTTTTGAGGTGATGATGAATGCTTTTTAACAAACAATGCACTATCTTGAGCAGCAATATATTTTTCTTGGACTTGCTTTTTTACCTGGGTTAGAGTATTTTGCGTATTTAAATGTGTATTAATTTGAGATTCACAATGATGTTCTTTTGAAGTAAGTACGTTGGAGTCTTTTGTTTTAATCATTCCTCGACACTTTTTGGATCGTTGTTTTGAACATCGCCAAATAACAGTTCCATCTTTATTGGTTGTTTTTACAATATATGTATACCCTTTATAGAAGACACATGGCTTGCCATGACTGGTTGTTGAGACTTCCATATCAACTAATACATATGAATTAAATTTTAGTAAAGTCACATGAACAATCTTTAGATTACAAGTGATTTACACACACACACACTTTCCTAAATGTCAAGATTTATGGATGTTGTTTTCCGCCAACAGCTGCTTACTGCGTATGACAAGGCTGGAGAATGGTAGGTGAGACGGTCTTTCACGATGTGAACACTGTAACAGGCAGTAGTCAACTGACAATATTCTTATACCCTAGTCAAGGTTAGCAGGTACTTACTGCGTATGACAAGACCGTACACTCGTAGGTTAGACCGTATCTTTTGTTTGTTGCTAAGGATCCCATATATACCCTAGACATGTTAGTTCTGAACACTTAGTGGTTAATTGTATATATTGAATTTAAATACACAGCTCATACAAGCACGTTTTGCGGATGGGAGGGGTGAGAGGCTGGCAAAAAAGGAAATGTTTTAGTTTAATGAAACGTCATGTCCTAGTAGGCGTGATTTATAGTAGACGCAATTGATAGTAGACGTAATTGATAGTAGGTGTAATCGATACTAGACGTGATTAATAGTAGACGCAATTGATACTAGGCGTGATTGATAGTAGGCGTGATTTGTAGTAAGCGTGATTTATAGTGGACGCAAATGTTAGTAGGCGCGATTGATAGTAGGCGTGATTGATAGTAGACGCGATTGATAGTAGGCGCAATTTGACATGGGCGCGACACAGATCATTTTTGATATCATTAAGTTACAGTGTCAATGTTTATACAAAGTACAAGGTTGAGGGTATTTTAAGACATAACCTCAGCTCACTTAACATAACCTAACTTTACCTAACCTAACTTTGTCACGTGTCATGTTCTACAAGTTTAGACTTGCTTTAAGACTGATTATGACGTCATAGATTGATGGGAGGGGTGAGAGGCTGACAAAAAAGGAAATGTTCTGGTTTAATGAAACGTCATGTCCTAGTAGGCGCGATTTATAGTAGACGCAATTGATAGTAGGCGCGATTAATAGTAGACGCAATTGATAGTAGACGTGATTGATAGTAGGCGTGATTTGACATGAGCGCGATTTATAGTAGACGCGAAAGATAGTAGGCGCGATTGATAGTAGGCGTAATTAGACATGGGCGATATTTATAGTAGACGCAATTGATAGTAGGCGCGATTGATAGTATGTGTAATTGGTAGTAGGCGCGATTTGACATGAGCGCGATTTATATTAGACGCAAATGATAGTAGGCGTGATTGATAGTAGACGCAATTGATACTAGGCATTGAACACCCAGTTCACAAGACTCATGACTGCAATGTTATGGTAAAACAAAACAAAATCTATATTTCAAAACAAGCAAGTGGTTTAGTCAATGTATACTGGAAAAAGTTTTGTAAACACTCAAGTCCTCAAGACTAATTAAATTAGTAACTGTCAGGTTGACCGAGTGGTTAAGGTGTTTGACTTAAGATCAAATTTTCTGTATAAGGAAGCAAGGGTTCGAATCCCTTACCTGACATAACTATTGCCTTGACATGGCTTGGCCACACTGCATTATTATGACACTCGGTACACAAACCATAGATATAGTGTATTGTTTAAGGCCACTCTCTTTCTGAACATAGTCAGAGACTGTTGATGGTTAACAATTGTAATAATAGTGGGACATGGGGATAGTAATTAAGAAAAACAGACAATACCCATACAATATTTTTATTAAATTCATTTTATAATAGTTACACACTGAATTCAAGTCTATCTCTTTACCATTGTTCTATATAGATTTTTAAACACAACGCTTGTTGTAGATCCTTTTACAACTTTCTCCAGGTACTCTTGCTCTTAAAAACTGTGGAAGCCGCAATGGTTTTATAAACATAAAACCCTCATCCTCTTCTTTTTCATAATTATCATCATCATCATCATCATTATGAATATTATCATCAAAATTATTATAGTCATTGTCACCATCATTATCATCATCATCATCATCATTCTCAACATCACTAGAACTATCCAATTCCTCTTGTTTGTTTTCCACAGGGACCTCTTGTAGAGTCTGCGTTGCTTTTGATAGTGTTAAGGGTTTTTTGAACGATGGTATTTGTCCTAACATGTCTTTTTGAGGTGATGATGAATGCTTTTTAACAAACAATGCACTATCTTGAGCAGCAATATATTTTTCTTGGACTTGCTTTTTTACCTGGGTTAGAGTATTTTGCGTATTTAAATGTGTATTAATTTGAGATTCACAATGATGTTCTTTTGAAGTAAGTACGTTGGAGTCTTTTGTTTTAATCATTCCTCGACACTTTTTGGATCGTTGTTTTGAACATCGCCAAATAACAGTTCCATCTTTATTGGTTGTTTTTACAATATATGTATATCCTTTATAGAAGACACATGGCTTGCCATGACTGGTTGTTGAGACTTCCATATCAACTAATACATATGAATTAAATTTTAGTAAAGTCACATGAACAATCTTTAGATTACAAGTGATTTACACACACACACACACTTTCCTAAATGTCAAGATTTATGGATGTTGTTTTCCGCCAACAGCTGCTTACTGCGTATGACAAGGCTGGAGACTGGTAGGTGAGACGGTCTTTCACGATGTGAACACTGTAACAGGCAGTAGTCAACTGACAATATTCTTATACCCTAGTCAAGGTTAGCAGGTACTTACTGCGTATGACAAGACCGTACACTCGTAGGTTAGACCGTATTTTTTGTTTGTTGCTAAGGATCCCATATATACCCTAGACATGTTAGTTCTGAACACTTAGTGGTTAATTGTATATATTGAATTTAAATACACAGCTCATACAAGCACGTTTTGCGGATGGGAGGGGTGAGAGGCTGGCAAAAAAGGAAATGTTTTAGTTTAATGAAACGTCATGTCCTAGTAGGCGTGATTTATAGTAGACGCAATTGATAGTAGACGTAATTGATAGTAGGTGTAATCGATACTAGACGTGATTAATAGTAGACGCAATTGATACTAGGCGTGATTGATAGTAGGCGTGATTTGTAGTAAGCGCGATTTATAGTGGACGCAAATGTTAGTATGCGCGATTGATAGTAGGCGTGATTGATAGTAGACGCGATTGATAGTAGGCGCAATTTGACATGGGCGCGACTCAGATCATTTTTGATATCATAAAGTTACAGTGTCAATGTTTATACAAAGTACAAGGTTGAGGGTATTTTAAGACATAACCTCAGCTCACTTAACATAACCTAACTTTACCTAACCTAACTTTGTCACGTGACATGTTCTACAAGTTTAGACTTGCTTTAAGACTGATTATGACGTCATAGATTGATGGGAGGGGTGAGAGGCTGACAAAAAAGGAAATGTTCTGGTTTAATGAAACGTCATGTCCTAGTAGGCGCGATTTATAGTAGACGCAATTGATAGTAGGCGCGATTAATAGTAGACGCAATTGATAGTAGACGTGATTGATAGTAGGCGTGATTTGACATGAGCGCGATTTATAGTAGACGCGAAAGTTAGTAGACGCGATTGATAGTAGGCGTAATTAGACATGGGCGAGATTTATAGTAGACGCAATTGATAGTAGGCGCGATTGATAGTATGTGTAATTGGTAGTAGGCGCGATTTGACATGAGCGCGATTTATAGTAGACGCAAATGATAGTAGGCGTGATTGATAGTAGACGCAATTGATACTAGGCATTGAACACCCAGTTCACAAGACTCATAACTGCAATGTTATGGTAAAACAAAACAAAATCTATATCTCAAAACAAGCAAGTGATTTAGTCAATGTATACTGGAAAAAGTTTTGTAAACACTCAAGTCCTCAAGACTAATTAAATTAGTAACTGTCAGGTTGACCGAGTGGTTAAGGTGTTTGACTTAAGATCAAATTTTCTGTATAAGGAAGCAAGGGTTCGAATCCCTTACCTGACATAACTATTGCCTTGACATGGCTTGGCCACACTGCATTATTATGACACTCGGTACACAAACCATAGATATAGTGTATTGTTTAAGGCCACTCTCTTTCTGAACATAGTCAGAGACTGTTGATGGTTAACAATTGTAATAATAGTGGGACATGGGGATAGTAATTAAGAAAAACAGACAATACCCATACAATATTTTTATTAAATTCATTTAAAATAGTTACACACTGAATTCAAGTCTATCTCTTTACCATTGTTCTATATAGATTTTTAAACACAACGCTTGTTGTAGATCCTTTTACAACTTTCTCCAGGTACTCTTGCTCTTAAAAACTGGGGAAGCCGCAATGGTTTTATAAACATAAAACCCTCATCCTCTTCTTTTTCATAATTATCATCATCATCATCATCATTATGAATATTATCATCAAAATTATTATAGTCATTGTCACCATCATTATCATCATCATCATCATCATTCTCAACATCACTAGAACTATCCAATTCCTCTTGTTTGTTTTCCACAGGGACCTCTTGTAGAGTCTGCGTTGCTTTTGATAGTGTTAAGGGTTTTTTGAATGATGGTATTTGTCCTAACATGTCTTTTTGAGGTGATGATGAATGCTTTTTAACAAACAATGCACTATCTTGAGCAGCAATATATTTTTCTTGGACTTGCTTTTTTACCTGGGTTAGAGTATTTTGCGTATTTAAATGTGTATTAATTTGAGATTCACAATGATGTACTTTTGAAGTAAGTACGTTGGAGTCTTTTGTTTTAATCATTCCTCGACACTTTTTGGATCGTTGTTTTGAACATCGCCAAATAACAGTTCCATCTTTATTGGTTGTTTTTACAATATATGTATATCCTTTATAGAAGACACATGGCTTGCCATGACTGGTTGTTGAGACTTCCATATCAACTAATACATATGAATTAAATTTTAGTAAAGTCACATGAACAATCTTTAGATTACAAGTGATTTACACACACACACACTTTCCTAAATGTCAAGATTTATGGATATTGTTTTCCGCCAACAGCTGCTTACTGCGTATGACAAGGCTGGAGACTGGTAGGTGAGACGGTCTTTCACGATGTGAACACTGTAACAGGCAGTAGTCAACTGACAATATTCTTATACCCTAGTCAATGTTAGCAGGTACTTACTGCGTATGACAAGACCGTACACTCGTAGGTTAGACCGTATCTTTTGTTTGTTGCTAAGGATCCCATATATACCCTAGACATGTTAGTTCTGAACACTTAGTGGTTAATTGTATATATTGAATTTAAATACACAGCTCATACAAGCACGTTTTGCGGATGGGAGGGGTGAGAGGCTGGCAAAAAAGGAAATGTTTTAGTTTAATGAAACGTCATGTCCTAGTAGGCGTGATTTATAGTAGACGCAATTGATAGTAGACGTAATTGATAGTAGGTGTAATCGATACTAGACGTGATTAATAGTAGACGCAATTGGTACTAGGCGTGATTGATAGTAGGCGTGATTTGTAGTAAGCGCGATTTATAGTGGACGCAAATGTTAGTAGGCGCGATTGATAGTAGGCGTGATTGATAGTAGACGCGATTGATAGTAGGCGCAATTTGACATGGGCGCGACACAGATCATTTTTGATATCATTAAGTTACAGTGTCAATGTTTATACAAAGTACAAGGTAGAGGGTATTTTAAGACATAACCTCAGCTCACTTAACATAACCTAACTTTACCTAACCTAACTTTGTCACGTGTCATGTTCTACAAGTTTAGACTTGCTTTAAGACTGATTATGACGTCATAGATTGATGGGAGGGGTGAGAGGCTGACAAAAAAGGAAATGTTCTGGTTTAATGAAACGTCATGTCCTAGTAGGCGCGATTTATAGTAGACGCAATTGATAGCAGGCGCGATTAATAGTAGACGCAATTGATAGTAGACGTGATTGATAGTAGGCGTGATTTGACATGAGCGCGATTTATAGTAGACGCGAAAGATAGTAGGCGCGATTGATAGTAGGCGTAATTAGACATGGGCGAGATTTATAGTAGACGCAATTGATAGTAGGCGCGATTGATAGTATGTGTAATTGGTAGTAGGCGCGATTTGACATGAGCGCGATTTATAGTAGACGCAAATGATAGTAGGCGTGATTGATAGTAGACGCAATTGATACTAGGCATTGAACACCCAGTTCACAAGACTCATGACTGCAATGTTATGGTAAAACAAAACAAAATCTATATTTCAAAACAAGCAAGTGGTTTAGTCAATGTATACTGGAAAAAGTTTTGTAAACACTCAAGTCCTCAAGACTAATTAAATTAGTAACTGTCAGGTTGACCGAGTGGTTAAGGTGTTTGACTTAAGATCAAATTTTCTGTATAAGGAAGCAAGGGTTCGAATCCCTTACCTGACATAACTATTGCCTTGACATGGCTTGGCCACACTGCATTATTATGACACTCGGTACACAAACCATAGATATAGTGTATTGTTTAAGGCCACTCTCTTTCTGAACATAGTCAGAGACTGTTGATGGTTAACAATTGTAATAATAGTGGGACATGGGGATAGTAATTAAGAAAAACAGACAATACCCATACAATATTTTTATTAAATTCATTTTATAATAGTTACACACTGAATTCAAGTCTATCTCTTTACCATTGTTCTATATAGATTTTTAAACACAACGCTTGTTGTAGATCCTTTTACAACTTTCTCCAGGTACTCTTGCTCTTAAAAACTGGGGAAGCCGCAATGGTTTTATAAACATAAAACCCTCATCCTCTTCTTTTTCATAATTATCATCATCATCATCATTATGAATATTATCATCAAAATTATTATAGTCATTGTCACCATCATTATCATCATCATCATCATTCTCAACATCACTAGAACTATCCAATTCCTCTTGTTTGTTTTCCACAGGGACCTCTTGTAGAGTCTGCATTGCTTTTGATAGTGTTAAGGTTTTTTTGAACGATGGTATTTGTCCTAACATGTCTTTTTGAGGTGATGAATGCTTTTTAACAAACAATGCACTATCTTGAGCAGCAATATATTTTTCTTGGACTTGCTTTTTTACCTGGGTTAGAGTATTTTGCGTATTTAAATGTGTATTAATTTGAGATTCACAATGATGTTCGTTTGAAGTAAGTACGTTGGAGTCTTTTGTTTTAATCATTCCTCGACACTTTTTGGATCGTTGTTTTGAACATCGCCAAATAACAGTTCCATCTTTATTGGTTGTTTTTACAATATATGTATATCCTTTATAGAAGACACATGGCTTGCCATGACTGGTTGTTGAGACTTCCATATCAACTAATACATATGAATTAAATTTTAGTAAAGTCACATGAACAATCATTAGATTACAAGTGATTTACACACACACACACTTTCCTAAATGTCAAGATTTATGGATATTGTTTTCCGCCAACAGCTGCTTACTGCGTATGACAAGGCTGGAGACTGGTAGGTGAGACGGTCTTTCA
Organism: Meconema thalassinum; assembly: GCA_946902985.2. NCBI lineage: Eukaryota > Metazoa > Arthropoda > Insecta > Orthoptera > Tettigoniidae > Meconema > Meconema thalassinum. The sequence goes on from OX336395.1 coordinate 214,163,223, forward strand.
CGATGTGAACACTGTAACAGGCAGTAGTCAACTGACAATATTCTTATACCCTAGTCAAGGTTAGCAGGTACTTACTGCGTATGACAAGACCGTACACTCGTAGGTTAGACCGTATTTTTTGTTTGTTGCTAAGGATCCCATATATACCCTAGACATGTTAGTTCTGAACACTTAGTGGTTAATTGTATATATTGAATTTAAATACACAGCTCATACAAGCACGTTTTGCGGATGGGAGGGGTGAGAGGCTGGCAAAAAAGGAAATGTTTTAGTTTAATGAAACGTCATGTCCTAGTAGGCGTGATTTATAGTAGACGCAATTGATAGTAGACGTAATTGATAGTAGGTGTAATCGATACTAGACGTGATTAATAGTAGACGCAATTGATACTAGGTGTGATTGATAGTAGGCGTGATTTGTAGTAAGCGCGAATTATAGTGGACGCAAATGTTAGTAGGCGCGATTGATAGTAGGCGTGATTGATAGTAGACGCGATTGATAGTAGGCGCAATTTGACATGGGCGCGACACAGATCATTTTTGATATCATTAAGTTACAGTGTCAATGTTTATACAAAGTACAAGGTAGAGGGTATTTTAAGACATAACCTCAGCTCACTTAACATAACCTAACTTTACCTAACCTAACTTTGTCACGTGACATGTTCTACAAGTTTAGACTTGCTTTAAGACTGATTATGACGTCATAGATTGATGGGAGGGGTGAGAGGCTGACAAAAAAGGAAATGTTCTGGTTTAATGAAACGTCATGTCCTAGTAGGCGCGATTTATAGTAGACGCAATTGATAGTAGGCGCGATTAATAGTAGACGCAATTGATAGTAGACGTGATTGATAGTAGGCGTGATTTGACATGAGCGCGATTTATAGTAGACGCGAAAGATAGTAGGCGCGATTGATAGTAGGCGTAATTAGACATGGGCGAGATTTATAGTAGACGCAATTGATAGTAGGCGCGATTGATAGTATGTGTAATTGGTAGTAGGCGCGATTTGACATGAGCGCGATTTATAGTAGATGCAAATGATAGTAGGCGTGATTGATAGTAGACGCAATTGATACTAGGCATTGAACACCCAGTTCACAAGACTCATGACTGCAATGTTATGGTAAAACAAAACAAAATCTATATTTCAAAACAAGCAAGTGGTTTAGTCAATGTATACTGGAAAAAGTTTTGTAAACACTCAAGTCCTCAAGACTAATTAAATTAGTAACTGTCAGGTTGACCGAGTGGTTAAGGTGTTTGACTTAAAATCAAATTTTCTGTATAAGGAAGCAAGGGTTCGAATCCCTTACCTGACATAACTATTGCCTTGACATGGCTTGGCCACACTGCATTATTATGACACTCGGTACACAAACCATAGATATAGTGTATTGTTTAAGGCCACTCTCTTTCTGAACATAGTCAGAGACTGTTGATGGTTAACAATTGTAATAATAGTGGGACATGGGGATAGTAATTAAGAAAAACAGACAATACCCATACAATATTTTTATTAAATTCATTTTATAATAGTTACACACTGAATTCAAGTCTATCTCTTTACCATTGTTCTATATAGATTTTTAAACACAACGCTTGTTGTAGATCCTTTTACAACTTTCTCCAGGTACTCTTGCTCTTAAAAACTGGGGAAGCCGCAATGGTTTTATAAACATAAAACCCTCATCCTCTTCTTTTTCATAATTATCATCATCATCATCATCATTATGAATATTATCATCAAAATTATTATAGTCATTGTCACCATCATTATCATCATCATCATCATTCTCAACATCACTAGAACTATCCAATTTCTCTTGTTTGTTTTCCACAGGGACCTCCTGTAGAGTCTGCGTTGCTTTTGATAGTGTTAAGGGTTTTTTGAACGATGGTATTTGTCCTAACATGTCTTTTTGAGGTGATGATGAATGCTTTTTAACAAACAATGCACTATCTTGAGCAGCAATATATTTTTCTTGGACTTGCTTTTTTACCTGGGTTAGAGTATTTTGCGTATTTATATGTGTATTAATTTGAGATTCACAATGATGTTCTTTTGAAGTAAGTACGTTGGAGTCTTTTGTTTTAATCATTCCTCGACACTTTTTGGATCGTTGTTTTGAACATCGCCAAATAACAGTTCCATCTTTATTGGTTGTTTTTACAATATATGTATATCCTTTATAGAAGACACATGGCTTGCCATGACTGGTTGTTGAGACTTCCATATCAACTAATACATATGAATTAAATTTTAGTAAAGTCACATGAACAATCTTTAGATTACAAGTGATTTACACACACACACACTTTCCTAAATGTCAAGATTTAAGGATATTGTTCTCCGCCAACAGCTGCTTACTGCGTATGACAAGGCTGGTGACTGGTAGGTGAGACGGTCTTTCACGATGTGAACACTGTAACAGGCAGTAGTCAACTGACAATATTCTTATACCCTAGTCAAGGTTAGCAGGTACTTACTGTGTATGACAAGACCGTACACTCATAGGTTAGACCGTATCTTTTGTTTGTTGCTAAGGATCCCATATATACCCTAGACATGTTAGTTCTGAACACTTGGTGGTTAATTGTTTATATTGAATTTATATACACAGCTCATACAAGCACGTTTTGCGGATGGGAGGGGTGAGAGGCTGGCAAAAAAGGAAATGTTTTAGTTTAATGAAACGTCATGTCCTAGTAGGCGTGATTTATAGTAGACGCAATTGATAGTAGACGTAATTGATAGTAGGTGTAATCGATACTAGACGTGATTAATAGTAGACGCAATTGATACTAGGCGTGATTGATAGTAGGCGTGATTTATAGTAAGCGCGATTTATAGTGGACGCAAATGTTAGTAGGTGCGATTGATAGTAGGCGTGATTGATAGTAGACGCGATTGATAGTAGGCGCAAATTGACATGGGCGCGACACAGATCATTTTTGATATCATTAAGTTACAGTGTCAATGTTTATACAAAGTACAAGGTAGAGGGTATTTTAAGACATAACCTCAGCTCACTTAACATAACGTAACTTTACCTAACCTAACTTTGTCACGTGACATGTTCTACAAGTTTAGACTTGCTTTAAGACTGATTATGACGTCATAGATTGATGGGAGGGGTGAGAGGCTGACAAAAAAGGAAATGTTCTGGTTTAATGAAACGTCATGTCCTAGTAGGCGCGATTTATAGTAGACGCAATTGATAGTAGGCGCGATTAATAGTAGACGCAATTGATAGTAGACGTGATTGATAGTAGGCGTGATTTGACATGAGCGCGATTTATAGTAGACGCGAAAGATAGTAGGCGCGATTGATAGTAGGCGTAATTAGACATGGGCGAGATTTATAGTAGACACAATTGATAGTAGGCGCGATTGATAGTATGTGTAATTGGTAGTAGGCGCGATTTGACATGAGCGCGATTTATAGTAGACGCAAATGATAGTAGGCGTGATTGATAGTAGACGCAATTGATACTAGGCATTGAACCCCCAGTTCACAAGACTCATGACTGCAATGTTACGGTAAAACAAAACAAAATCTATATTTCAAAACAAGCAAGTGGTTTAGTCAATGTATACTGGAAAAAGTTTTGTAAACACTCAAGTCCTCAAGACTAATTAAATTAGTAACTGTCAGGTTGACCGAGTGGTTAAGGTGTTTGACTTAAGTTCAAATTTTCTGTATAAGGAAGCAAGGGTTCGAATCCCTTACCTGACATAACTATTGCCTTGACATGGCTTGGCCACACTGCATTATTATGACACTCGGTACACAAACCATAGATATAGTGTATTGTTTAAGGCCACTCTCTTTCTGAACATAGTCAGAGACTGTTGATGGTTAACAATTGTAATAATAGTGGGACATGGGGATAGTAATTAAGAAAAACAGACAATACCCATACAATATTTTTATTAAATTCATTTTATAATAGTTACACACTGAATTCAAGTCTATCTCTTTACCATTGTTCTATATAGATTTTTAAACACAACGCTTGTTGTAGATCCTTTTACAACTTTCTCCAGGTACTCTTGCTCTTAAAAACTGGGGAAGCCGCAATGGTTTTATAAACATAAAACCCTCATCCTCTTCTTTTTCATAATTATCATCATCATCATCATCATTATGAATATTATCATCAAAATTATTATAGTCATTGTCACCATCATTATCATCATCATCATCATTCTCAACATCACTAGAACTATCCAATTCCTCTTGTTTGTTTTCCACAGGGACCTCTTGTAGATTCTGCGTTGCTTTTGATAGTGTTAAGGGTTTTTTGAACGATGGTATTTGTCCTAACATGTCTTTTTGAGGTGATGATGAATGCTTTTTAACAAACAATGCACTATCTGAGCAGCAATATATTTTTCTTGGACTTGCTTTTTTACCTGGGTTAGAATATTTTGCGTATTTAAATGTGTATTAATTTGAGATTCACAATGATGTTCTTTTGAAGTAAGTACGTTGGAGTCTTTTGTTTTAATCATTCCTCGACACTTTTTGGATCGTTGTTTTGAACATCGCCAAATAACAGTTCCATCTTTATTGGTTGTTTTTACAATATATGTATATCCTTTATAGAAGACACATGGCTTGCCATGACTGGTTGTTGAGACTTCCATATCAACTAATACATATGAATTAAATTTTAGTAAAGTCACATGAACAATCTTTAGATTACAAGTGATTTACACACACACACACTTTCCTAAATGTCAAGATTTATGGATATTGTTTTCCGCCAACAGCTGCTTACTGCGTATGACAAGGCTGGAGACTGGTAGGTGAGACGGTCTTTCACGATGTGAACACTGTAACAGGCAGTAGTCAACTGACAATATTCTTATACCCTAGTCAAGGTTAGCAGGTACTTACTGCGTATGACAAGACCGTACACTCATAGGTTAGACCGTATCTTTTGTTTGTTGCTAAGGATCCCATATACACCCTAGACATGTTAGTTCTGAACACTTGGTGGTTAATTGTTTATATTGAATTTATATACACAGCTCATTCAAGCACGTTTTGCGGATGGGAGGGGTGAGAGGCTGGCAAAAAAGGAAATGTTTTAGTTTAATGAAACGTCATGTCCTAGTAGGCGTGATTTATAGTAGACGCAATTGATAGTAGACGTAATTGATAGTAGGTGTAATCGATACTAGACGTGATTAATAGTAGACGCAATTGATACTAGGCGTGATTGATAGTAGGCGTGATTTGTAGTAAGCGCGATTTATAGTGGACGCAAATGTTAGTAGGTGCGATTGATAGTAGGCGTGATTGATAGTAGACGCGATTGATAGTAGGCGCAAATTGACATGGGCGCGACACAGATCATTTTTGATATCATTAAGTTACAGTGTCAATGTTTATACAAAGTACAAGGTAGAGGGTATTTTAAGACATAACCTCAGCTCACTTAACATAACGTAACTTTACCTAACCTAACTTTGTCACGTGACATGTTCTACAAGTTTAGACTTGCTTTAAGACTGATTATGACGTCATAGATTGATGGGAGGGGTGAGAGGCTGACAAAAAAGGAAATGTTCTGGTTTAATGAAACGTCATGTCCTAGTAGGCGCGATTTATAGTAGACGCAATTGATAGTAGGCGCGATTAATAGTAGACGCAATTGATAGTAGACGTGATTGATAGTAGGCGTGATTTGACATGAGCGCGATTTATAGTAGACGCGAAAGATAGTAGGCGCGATTGATAGTAGGCGTAATTAGACATGGGCGAGATTTATAGTAGACACAATTGATAGTAGGCGCGATTGATAGTATGTGTAATTGGTAGTAGGCGCGATTTGACATGAGCGCGATTTATAGTAGACGCAAATGATAGTAGGCATGATTGATAGTAGACGCAATTGATACTAGGCATTGAACACCCAGTTCACAAGACTCATGACTGCAATGTTATGGTAAAACAAAACAAAATCTATATTTCAAAACAAGCAAGTGGTTTAGTCAATGTATACTGGAAAAAGTTTTGTAAACACTCAAGTCCTCAAGACTAATTAAATTAGTAACTGTCAGGTTGACCGAGTGGTTAAGGTGTTTGACTTAAGATCAAATTTTCTGTATAAGGAAGCAAGGGTTCGAATCCCTTACCTGACATAACTATTGCCTTGACATGGCTTGGCCACACTGCATTATTATGACACTCGGTACACAAACCATAGATATAGTGTATTGTTTAAGGCCACTCTCTTTCTGAACATAGTCAGAGACTGTTGATGGTTAACAATTGTAATAATAGAGGGACATGGGGATAGTAATTAAGAAAAACAGACAATACCCATACAATATTTTTATTAAATTCATTTTATAATAGTTACACACTGAATTCAAGTCTATCTCTTTACCATTGTTCTATATAGATTTTTAAACACAACGCTTGTTGTAGATCCTTTTACAACTTTCTCCAGGTACTCTTGCTCTTAAAAACTGGGGAAGCCGCAATGGTTTTATAAACATAAAACCCTCATCCTCTTCTTTTTCATAATTATCATCATCATCATCATCATTATGAATATTATCATCAATATTATTATAGTCATTGTCACCATCATTATCATCATCATCATCATTCTCAACATCACTAGAACTATCCAATTCCTCTTGTTTGTTTTCCACAGGGACCTCTTGTAGATTCTGCGTTGCTTTTGATAGTGTTAAGGGTTTTTTGAACGATGGTATTTGTCCTAACATGTCTTTTTGAGGTGATGATGAATGCTTTTTAACAAACAATGCACTATCTGAGCAGCAATATATTTTTCTTGGACTTGCTTTTTTACCTGGGTTAGAATATTTTGCGTATTTAAATGTGTATTAATTTGAGATTCACAATGATGTTCTTTTGAAGTAAGTACGTTGGAGTCTTTTGTTTTAATCATTCCTCGACACTTTTTGGATCGTTGTTTTGAACATCGCCAAATAACAGTTCCATCTTTATTGGTTGCTTTTACAATATATGTATATCTTTTATAGAAGACACATGGCTTGCCATGACTGGTTGTTGAGACTTCCATATCAACTAATACATATGAATTAAATTTTAGTAAAGTCACATGAACAATCTTTAGATTACAAGTGATTTACACACACACACACTTTCCTAAATGTCAAGATTTGTGGATGTTGTTTTCCGCCAACAGCTGCTTACTGCGTATGACAAGGCTGGAGACTGGTAGGTGAGACGGTCTTTCACGATGTGAACACTGTAACAGGCAGTAGTCAACTGACAATATTCTTATACCCTAGTCAAGGTTAGCAGGTACTTACTGCGTATGACAAGACCGTACACTCGTAGGTTAGACCGTATTTTTTGTTTGTTGCTAAGGATCCCATATATACCCTAGACATGTTAGTTCTGAACACTTAGTGGTTAATTGTATATATTGAATTTAAATACACAGCTCATACAAGCACGTTTTGCGGATGGGAGGGGTGAGAGGCTGGCAAAAAAGGAAATGTTTTAGTTTAATGAAACGGCATGTCCTAGTAGGCGTGATTTATAGTAGACGCAATTGATAGTAGACGTAATTGATAGTAGGTGTAATCGATACTAGACGTGATTAATAGTAGACGCAATTGATACTAGGCGTGATTGATAGTAGGCGTGATTTGTAGTAAGCGCGATTTATAGTGGACGCAAATGTTAGTAGGCGCGATTGATAGTAGGCGTGATTGATAGTAGACGCGATTGATAGTAGGCGCAATTTGACATGGGCGCGACACAGATCATTTTTGATATCATAAAGTTACAGTGTCAATGTTTATACAAAGTACAAGGTAGAGGGTATTTTAAGACATAACCTCAGCTCACTTAACATAACCTAACTTTACCTAACCTAACTTTGTCACGTGACATGTTCTACAAGTTTAGACTTGCTTTAAGACTGATTATGACGTTATAGATTGATGGGAGGGGTGAGAGGCTGACAAAAAAGGAAATGTTCTGGTTTAATGAAACGTCATGTCCTAGTAGGCGCGATTTATAGTAGACGCAATAGATAGTAGGCGTGATTAATAGTAGACGCAATTGATAGTAGACGTGATTGATAGTAGGCGTGATTTGACATAAGCGCGATTTATAGTAGACGCGAAAGATAGTAGGGGCGATTGATAGTAGGCGTAATTAGACATGGGCGAGATTTATAGTAGACGCAATTGATAGTAGGCGCGATTGATAGTATGTGTAATTGGTAGTAGGCGCGATTTGACATGAGCGCGATTTATAGTAGACGCAAATGATAGTAGGCGTGATTGATAGTAGACGCAATTGATACTAGGCGTTGAACACCCAGTTCACAAGACTCATAACTGCAATGTTATGGTAAAACAAAACAAAATCTATATTTCAAAACAAGCAAGTGGTTTAGTCAATGTATACTGGAAAAAGTTTTGTAAACACTCAAGTCCTCAAGACTAATTAAATTAGTAACTGTCAGGTTGACCGAGTGGTTAAGGTGTTTGACTTAAGATCAAATTTTCTGTATAAGGAAGCAAGGGTTCGAATCCCTTACCTGACATAACTATTGCCTTGACATGGCTTGGCCACACTGCATTATTATGACACTCGGTACACAAACCATAGATATAGTGTATTGTTTAAGGCCACTCTCTTTCTGAACATAGTCAGAGACTGTTGATGGTTAACAATTGTAATAATAGTGGGACATGGGGATAGTAATTAAGAAAAACAGACAATACCCATACAATATTTTTATTAAATTCATTTTATAATAGTTACACACTGAATTCAAGTCTATCTCTTTACCATTGTTCTATATAGATTTTTAAACACAACGCTTGTTGTAGATCCTTTTACAACTTTCTCCAGGTACTCTTGCTCATAAAAACTGGGGAAGCCGCAATGGTTTTATAAACATAAAACCCTCATCCTCTTCTTTTTCATAATTATCATCATCATCATCATCATTATGAATATTATCATCAAAATTATTATAGTCATTGTCACCATCATTATCATCATCATCATCATTCTCAACATCACTAGAACTATCCAATTCCTCTTGTTTGTTTTCCACAGGGACCTCTTGTAGAGTCTGCGTTGCTTTTGATAGAGTTAAGGGTTTTTTGAACGATGGTATTTGTCCTAACATGTCTTTTTGAGGTGATGATGAATGCTTTTTAACAAACAATGCACTATCTTGAGCAGCAATATATTTTTCTTGGACTTGCTTTTTTACCTGGGTTAGATATTTTGCGTATTTAAATGTGTATTAATTTGAGATTCACAATGATGTTCTTTTGAAGTAAGTACGTTGGAGTCTTTTGTTTTAATCATTCCTCGACATTTTTGATCGTTGTTTTGAACATCGCCAAATAACAGTTCCATCTTTATTGGTTGTTTTTACAATATATGTATATCCTTTATAGAAGACACATGGCTTGCCATGACTGGTTGTTGAGACTTCCATATCAACTAATACATATGAATTAAATTTTAGTAAAGTCACATGAACAATCTTTAGATTACAAGTGATTTACACACACACACACTTTCCTAAATGTCAAGATTTATGGATATTGTTTTCCGCCAACAGCTGCTTACTGCGTATGACAAGGCTGGAGACTGGTAGGTGAGACGGTCTTTCACGATGTGAACACTGTAACAGGCAGTAGTCAACTGACAATATTCTTATACCCTAGTCAAGGTTAGCAGGTACTTACTGCGTATGACAAGACCGTACACTCGTAGGTTAGACCGTATTTTTTGTTTGTTGCTAAGGATCCCATATATACCCTAGACATGTTAGTTCTGAACACTTAGTGGTTAATTGTATATATTGAATTTAAATACACAGCTCATACAAGCACGTTTTGCGGATGGGAGGGGTGAGAGGCTGGCAAAAAAGGAAATGTTTTAGTTTAATGAAACGTCATGTCCTAGTAGGCGTGATTTATAGTAGACGCAATTGATAGTAGACGTAATTGATAGTAGGTGTAATCGATACTAGACGTGATTAATAGTAGACGCAATTGATACTAGGCGTGATTGATAGTAGGCGTGATTTGTAGTAAGCGCGATTTATAGTGGACGCAAATGTTAGTAGGCGCGATTGATAGTAGGCGTGATTGATAGTAGACGCGATTGATAGTAGGCGCAATTTGACATGGGCGCGACACAGATCATTTTTGATATCATTAAGTTACAGTGTCAATGTTTATACAAAGTACAAGGTAGAGGGTATTTTAAGACATAACCTCAGCTCACTTAACATAACCTAACTTTACCTAACCTAACTTTGTCACGTGACATGTTCTATAAGTTTAGACTTGCTTTAAGACTGATTATGACGTCATAGATTGATGGGAGGGGTGAGAGGCTGACAAAAAAGGAAATGTTCTGGTTTAATGAACCGTCATGTCCTAGTAGGCACGATTTATAGTAGACGCAATTGATAGTAGGCGCGATTAATAGCAGACGCAATTGATAGTAGACGTGATTGATAGTAGGCGTGATTTGACATGAGCGCGATTTATAGTAGACGCGAAAGATAGTAGGCGCGATTGATAGTAGGCGTAATTAGACATGGGCGAGATTTATAGTAGACGCAATTGATAGTAGGCGCGATTGATAGTATGTGTAATTGGTAGTAGGCGCGATTTGACATGAGCGCGATTTATAGTAGACGCAAATGATAGTAGGCGTGATTGATAGTAGACGCAATTGATACTAGGCATTGAACACCCAGTTCACAAGACTCATGACTGCAATGTTATGGTAAAACAAAACAAAATCTATATTTCAAAACAAGCAAGTGGTTTAGTCAATGTATACTGGAAAACGTTTTGTAAACACTCAAGTCCTCAAGACTAATTAAATTAGTAACTGTCAGGTTGACCGAGTGGTTAAGGTGTTTGACTTAAGATCAAATTTTCTGTATAAGGAAGCAAGGGTTCGAATCCCTTACCTGACATAACTATTGCCTTGACATGGCTTGGCCACACTGCATTATTATGACACTCGGTACACAAACCATAGATATAGTGTATTGTTTAAGGCCACTCTCTTTCTGAACATAGTCAGAGACTGTTGATGGTTAACAATTGTAATAATAGTGGGACATGGGGATAGTAATTAAGAAAAACAGACAATACCCATACAATATTTTTATTAAATTCATTTTATAATAGTTACACACTGAATTCAAGTCTATCTCTTTACCATTGTTCTATATAGATTTTTAAACACAACGCTTGTTGTAGATCCTTTTACAACTTTCTCCAGGTACTCTTGCTCTTAAAAACTGGGGAAGCCGCAATGGTTTTATAAACATAAAACCCTCATCCTCTACTTTTTCATAATTATCATCATCATCATCATCATTATGAATATTATCATCAAAATTATTATAGTCATTGTCACCATCATTATCATCATCATCATCATTCTCAACATCACTAGAACTATCCAATTCCTCTTGTTTGTTTTCCACAGGGACCTCTTGTAGATTCTGCGTTGATTTTGATAGTGTTAAGGGTTTTTTGAACGATGGTATTTGTCCTAACATGTCTTTTTGAGGTGATGATGAATGCTTTTTAACAAACAATGCACTATCTGAGCAGCAATATATTTTTCTTGGACTTGCTTTTTTACCTGGGTTAGAATATTTTGCGTATTTAAATGTGTATTAATTTGAGATTCACAATGATGTTCTTTTGAAGTAAGTACGTGGGAGTCTCTTGTTTTAATCATTCCTCGACACTTTTTGGATCGTTGTTTTGAACATCGCCAAATAACAGTTCCATCTTTATTGGTTGTTTTTACAATATATGTATATCCTTTATAGAAGACACATGGCTTGCCATGACTGGTTGTTGAGACTTCCATATCAACTAATACATATGAATTAAATTTTAGTAAAGTCACATGAACAATCTTTAGATTACAAGTGATTTACACACACACACACTTTCCTAAATGTCAAGATGTATGGATGTTGTTTTCCGCCAACAGCTGCTTACTGCTTATGACAAGGCTGGAGACTGGTAGGTGAGACGGTCTTTCACGATGTGAACACTGTAACAGGCAGTAGTCAACTGACAATATTCTTATACCCTAGTCAAGGTTAGCAGGTACTTACTGCGTATGACAAGACCGTACACTCGTAGGTTAGACCGTATTTTTTGTTTGTTGCTAAGGATCCCATATATACCCTAGACATGTTAGTTCTGAACACTTAGTGATTAATTGTATATATTGAATTTAAATACACAGCTCATACAAGCACGTTTTGCGGATGGGAGGGGTGAGAGGCTGGCAAAAAAGGAAATGTTTTAGTTTAATGAAACGTCATGTCCTAGTAGGCGTGATTTAAAGTAGACGCAATTGATAGTAGACGTAATTGATAGTAGGTGTAATCGATACTAGACGTGATTAATAGTAGACGCAATTGATACTAGGCGTGATTGATAGTAGGCGTGATTTGTAGTAAGCGTGATTTATAGTGGACGCAAATGTTAGTAGGCGCGATTGATAGTAGGCGTGATTGATAGTAGACGCGATTGATAGTAGGCGCAATTTGACATGGGCGCGACACAGATCATTTTTGATATCATAAAGTTACAGTGTCAATGTTTATACAAAGTACAAGGTAGAGGGTATTTTAAGACATAACCTCAGCTCACTTAACATAACCTAACTTTACCTAACCTAACTTTGTCACGTGACATGTTCTACAAGTTTAGACTTGCTTTAAGACTGATTATGACGTCATAGATTGATGGGAGGGGTGAGAGGCTGACAAAAAAGGAAATGTTCTGGTTTAATGAAACGTCATGTCCTAGTAGGCGCGATTTATAGTAGACGCAATAGATAGTAGGCGTGATTAATAGTAGACGCAATTGATAGTAGACGTGATTGATAGTAGGCGTGATTTGACATGAGCGCGATTTATAGTAGACGCGAAAGATAGTAGGGGCGATTGATAGTAGGCGTAATTAGACATGGGCGAGATTTATAGTAGACGCAATTGATAGTAGGCGCGATTGATAGTATGTGTAATTGGTAGTAGGCGTGATTTGACATGAGCGCGATTTATAGTAGACGCAAATGATAGTAGGCGTGATTGATAGTAGACGCAATTGATACTAGGCGTTGAACACCCAGTTCACAAGACTCATAACTGCAATGTTATGGTAAAACAAAACAAAATCTATATTTCAAAACAAGCAAGTGGTTTAGTCAATGTATACTGGAAAAAGTTTTGTAAACACTCAAGTCCTCAAGACTAATTAAATTAGTAACTGTCAGGTTGACCGAGTGGTTAAGGTGTTTGACTTAAGATCAAATTTTCTGTATAAGGAAGCAAGGGTTCGAATCCCTTACCTGACATAACTATTGCCTTGACATGTCTTGGCCACACTGCATTATTATGACACTCGGTACACAAACCATAGATATAGTGTATTGTTTAAGGCCACTCTCTTTCTGAACATAGTCAGAGACTGTTGATGGTTAACAATTGTAATAATAGTGGGACATGGGGATAGTAATTAAGAAAAACAGACAATACCCATACAATATTTTTATTAAATTCATTTTATAATAGTTACACACTGAATTCAAGTCTATCTCTTTACCATTGTTCTATATAGATTTTTAAACACAACGCTTGTTGTAGATCCTTTTACAACTTTCTCCAGGTACTCTTGCTCTTAAAAACTGGGGAAGCCGCAATGGTTTTATAAACATAAAACCCTCATAGTCTTCTTTTTCATAATTATCATCATCATCATCATCATTATGAATATTATCATCAAAATTATTATAGTCATTGTCACCATCATTATCATCATCATCATCATCATCATTCTCAACATCACTAGAACTATCCAATTCCTCTTGTTTGTTTTCCACAGGGACCTCTTGTAGGTTCTGCGTTGATTTTGATAGTGTTAAGGGTTTTTTGAACGATGGTATTTGTCCTAACATGTCTTTTTGAGGTGATGATGAATGCTTTTTAACAAACAATGCACTATCTGAGCAGCAATATATTTTTCTTGGACTTGCTTTTTTGCCTGGGTTAGAATATTTTGCGTATTTAAATGTGTATTAATTTGAGATTCACAATGATGTTCTTTTGAAGTAAGTACGTTGGAGTCTTTTGTTTTAATCATTCCTCGACACTTTTTGGATCGTTGTTTTGAACATCGCCAAATAACAGTTCCATCTTTATTGGTTGTTTTTACAATATATGTATATCCTTTATAGAAGACACATGGCTTGCCATGACTGGTTGTTGAGACTTCCATATCAACTAATACATATGAATTAAATTTTAGTAAAGTCACATGAACAATCTTTAGATTACAAGTGATTTACACACACACACACTTTCCTAAATGTCAAGATGTATGGATGTTGTTTTCCGCCAACAGCTGCGCACTGCGTATGACAAGGCTGGAGACTGGTAGGTGAGACGGTCTTTCACGATGTGAACACTGTAACAGGCAGTAGTCAACTGACAATATTCTTATACCCTAGTCAAGGTTAGCAGGTACTTACTGCGTATGACAAGACCGTACACTCGTAGGTTAGACCGTATCTTTTGTTTGTTGCTAAGGATCCCATATATACCCTAGACATGTTAGTTCTGAACACTTAGTGGTTAATTGTATATATTGAATTTAAATACACAGCTCATACAAGCACGTTTTGCGGATGGGAGGGGTGAGAGGCTGGCAAAAAAGGAAATGTTTTAGTTTAATGAAACGTCATGTCCTAGTAGGCGTGATTTATAGTAGACGCAATTGATAGTAGACGTAATTGATAGTAGGTGTAATCGATACTAGACGTGATTAATAGTAGACGCAATTGATACTAGGCGTGATTGATAGTAGGCGTGATTTGTAGTAAGCGCGATTTATAGTGGACGCAAATGTTAGTAGGCGCGATTGATAGTAGGCGTGATTGATAGTAGACGCGATTGATAGTAGGCGCAATTTGACATGGGCGCGACACAGATCATTTTTGATATCATTAAGTTACAGTGTCAATGTTTATACAAAGTACAAGGTAGAGGGTATTTTAAGACATAACCTCAGCTCACTTAACATAACCTAACTTTACCTAACCTAACTTTGTCACGTGACATGTTCTACAAGTTTAGACTTGCTTAAAGACTGATTATGACGTCATAGATTGATGGGAGGGGTGAGAGGCTGACAAAAAAGGAAATGTTCTGGTTTAATGGAACGTCATGTCCTAGTAGGCGCGATTTATAGTAGACGCAATTGATAGTAGGCGCGATTAATAGTAGACGCAATTGATAGTAGACGTGATTGATAGTAGGCGTGATTTGACATGAGCGCGATTTATAGTAGACGCGAAAGATAGTAGGCGCGATTGATAGTAGGCGTAATTAGACATGGGCGAGATTTATAGTAGACGCAATTGATAGTAGGCGCGATTGATAGTATGTGTAATTGGTAGTAGGCGCGATTTGACATGAGCGCGATTTATAGTAGACGCAAATGATAGTAGGCGTGATTGATAGTAGACGCAATTGATACTAGGCATTGAACACCCAGTTCACAAGACTCATGACTGCAATGTTATGGTAAAACAAAACAAAATCTATATTTCAAAACAAGCAAGTGGTTTAGTCAATGTATACTGGAAAAAGTTTTGTAAACACTCAAGTCCTCAAGACTAATTAAATTAGTAACTGTCAGGTTGACCGAGTGGTTAAGGTGTTTGACTTAAGATCAAATTTTCTGTATAAGGAAGCAAGGGTTCGAATCCCTTACCTGACATAACTATTGCCTTGACATGGCTTGGCCACACTGCATTATTATGACACTCGGTACACAAACCATAGATATAGTGTATTGTTTAAGGCCACTCTCTTTCTGAACATAGTCAGAGACTGTTGATGGTTAACAATTGTAATAATAGTGGGACATGGGGATAGTAATTAAGAAAAACAGACAATACCCATACAATATTTTTATTAAATTCATTTTATAATAGTTACACACTGAATTCAAGTCTATCTCTTTACCATTGTTCTATATAGATTTTTAAACACAACGCTTGTTGTAGATCCTTTTACAACTTTCTCCAGGTACTCTTGCTCTTAAAAACTGGGGAAGCCGCAATGGTTTTATAAACATAAAACCCTCATCCTCTTCTTTTTCATAATTATCATCATCATCATCATCATTATGAATATTATCATCAAAATTATTATAGTCATTGTCACCATCATTATCATCATCATCATCATCATTCTCAACATCACTAGAACTATCCAATTCCTCTTGTTTGTTTTCCACAGGGACCTCTTGTAGATTCTGCGTTGCTTTTGATAGTTTTAAGGGTTTTTTGAACAATGGTATTTGTTCTAACATGTCTTTTTGAGGTGATGATGAATGCTTTTTAACAAACAATGCACTATCTGAGCAGCAATATATTTTTCTTGGACTTGCTTTTTTACCTGGGTTAGAATATTTTGCGTATTTAAATGTGTATTAATTTGAGATTCACAATGATGTTCTTTTGAAGTAAGTACGTTGGAGTCTTTTGTTTTAATCATTCCTCGACACTTTTTGGATCGTTGTTTTGAACATCGCCAAATAACAGTTCCATCTTTATTGGTTGTTTTTACAATATATGTATATCCTTTATAGAAGACACATGGCTTGCCATGACTGGTTGTTGAGACTTCCATATCAACTAATACATATGAATTAAATTTTAGTAAAGTCACATGAACAATCTTTAGATTACAAGTGATTTACACACACACACACACTTTCCTAAATGTCAAGATTTATGGATGTTGTTTTCCGCCAACAGCTGCTTACTGCGTATGACAAGGCTGGAGAATGGTAGGTGAGACGGTCTTTCACGATGTGAACACTGTAACAGGCAGTAGTCAACTGACAATATTCTTATACCCTAGTCAAGGTTAGCAGGTACTTACTGCGTATGACAAGACCGTACAATCGTAGGTTAGACCGTATTTTTTGTTTGTTGCTAAGGATCCCATATATACCCTAGACATGTTAGTTCTGAACACTTAGTGGTTAATTGTATATATTGAATTTAAATACACAGCTCATACAAGCACGTTTTGCGGATGGGAGGGGTGTGAGGCTGGCAAAAAAGGAAATGTTTTAGTTTAATGAAACGTCATGTCCTAGTAGGCGTGATTTATAGTAGACGCAATTGATAGTAGACGTAATTGATAGTAGGTGTAATCGATACTAGACGTGATTAATAGTAGACGCAATTGATACTAGGCGTGATTGATAGTAGGCGTGATTTGTAGTAAGCGCGATTTATAGTGGACGCAAATGTTAGTATGCGCGATTGATAGTAGGCGTGATTGATAGTAGACGCGATTGATAGTAGGCGCAATTTGACATGGGCGCGACTCAGATCATTTTTGATATCATAAAGTTACAGTGTCAATGTTTATACAAAGTACAAGGTTGAGGGTATTTTAAGACATAACCTCAGCTCACTTAACATAACCTAACTTTACCTAACCTAACTTTGTCACGTGACATGTTCTACAAGTTTAGACTTGCTTTAAGACTGATTATGACGTCATAGATTGATGGGAGGGGTGAGAGGCTGACAAAAAAGGAAATGTTCTGGTTTAATGAAACGTCATGTCCTAGTAGGCGCGATTTATAGTAGACGCAATTGATAGTAGGCGCGATTAATAGTAGACGCAATTGATAGTAGACGTGATTGATAGTAGGCGTGATTTGACATGAGCGCGATTTATAGTAGACGCGAAAGATAGTAGACGCGATTGATAGTAGGCGTAATTAGACATGGGCGAGATTTATAGTAGACGCAATTGATAGTAGGCGCGATTGATAGTATGTGTAATTGGTAGTAGGCGCGATTTGACATGAGCGCGATTTATAGTAGACGCAAATGATAGTAGGCGTGATTGATAGTAGACGCAATTGATACTAGGCATTGAACACCCAGTTCACAAGACTCATAACTGCAATGTTATGGTAAAACAAAACAAAATCTATATTTCAAAACAAGCAAGTGGTTTAGTCAATGTATACTGGAAAAAGTTTTGTAAACACTCAAGTCCTCAAGACTAATTAAATTAGTAATTGTCAGGTTGACCGAGTGGTTAAGGTGTTTGACTTAAGATCAAATTTTCTGTATAAGGAAGCAAGGGTTCGAATCCCTTACCTGACATAACTATTGCCTTGACATGTCTTGGCCACACTGCATTATTATGACACTCGGTACACAAACCATAGATATTGTGTATTGTTTAAGGCCACTCTCTTTCTGAACATAGTCAGAGACTGTTGATGGTTAACAATTGTAATAATAGTGGGACATGGGGATAGTAATTAAGAAAAACAGACAATACCCATACAATATTTTTATTAAATTCATTTTATAATAGTTACACACTGAATTCAAGTCTATCTCTTTACCATTGTTCTATATAGATTTTTAAACACAACGCTTGTTGTAGATCCTTTTACAACTTTCTCCAGGTACTCTTGCTCTTAAAAACTGGGGAAGCCGCAATGGTTTTATAAACATAAAACCCTCATCCTCTTCTTTTTCATAATTATCATCATCATCATCATCATTATGAATATTATCATCAAAATTATTATAGTCATTGTCACCATCATTATCATCATCATCATCATACTCAACATCACTAGAACTATCCAATTCCTCTTGTTTGTTTTCCACAGGGACCTCTTGTAGAGTCTGCGTTGCTTTTGATAGTGTTAAGGGTTTTTTGAACGATGGTATTTGTCCTAACATGTCTTTTTGAGGTGATGATGAATGCTTTTTAACAAACAATGCACTATCTTGAGCAGCAATATATTTTTCTTGGACTTGCTTTTTTACCTGGGTTAGATATTTTGCGTATTTAAATGTGTATTAATTTGAGATTCACAATGATGTTCTTTTGAAGTAAGTACGTTGGAGTCTTTTGTTTTAATCATTCCTCGACACTTTTTGGATCGTTGTTTTGAACATCGCCAAATAACAGTTCCATCTTTATTGGTTGTGTTTGCAATATATGTATATCCTTTATAGAAGACACATGGCTTGCCATGACTGGTTGTTGAGACTTCGATATCAACTAATACATATGAATTAAATTTTAGTAAAGTCACATGAACAATCTTTAGATTACAAGTGATTTACACACACACTTTCCTAAATGTCAAGATTTATGGATATTGTTTTCCGCCAACAGCTGCTTACTGCGTATGACAAGGCTGGAGACTGGTAGGTGAGACGGTCTTTCACGATGTGAACACTGTAACAGGCAGTAGTCAACTGACAATATTCTTATACCCTAGTCAAGGTTAGCAGGTATTTACTGCGTATGACAAGACCGTACACTCGTAGGTTAGACCGTATTTTTTGTTTGTTGCTAAGGATCCCATATATACCCTAGACATGTTAGTTCTGAACACTTAGTGGTTAATTGTATATATTGAATTTAAATACACAGCTCATACAAGCACGTTTTGCGGATGGGAGGGGTGAGAGGCTGGCAAAAAAGGAAATGTTTTAGTTTAATGAAACGTCATGTCCTAGTAGGCGTGATTTATAGTAGACGCAATTGATAGTAGACGTAATTGATAGTAGGTGTAATCGATACTAGACGTGATTAATAGTAGACGCAATTGATACTAGGCGTGATTGATAGTAGGCGTGATTTGTAGTAAGCGCGATTTATAGTGGACGCAAATGTTAGTAGGCGCGATTGATAGTAGGCGTGATTGATAGTAGACGCGATTGATAGTAGGCGCAATTTGACATGGGCGCGACACAGATCATTTTTGATATCATTAAGTTACAGTGTCAATGTTTATACAAAGTACAAGGTAGAGAGTATTTTAAGACATAACCTCAGCTCACTTAACATAACCTAACTTTACCTAACCTAACTTTGTCACGTGACATGTTCTACAAGTTTAGACTTGCTTTAAGACTGATTATGACGTCATAGATTGATGGGAGGGGTGAGAGGCTGACAAAAAAGGAAATGTTCTGGTTTAATGAAACGTCATGTCCTAGTAGGCGCGATTTATAGTAGACGCAATTGATAGTAGGCGCGATTAATAGTAGACGCAATTGATAGTAGACGTGATTGATAGTAGGCGTGATTTGACATGAGCGCGATTTATAGTAGACGCGAAAGATAGTAGGCGCGATTGATAGTAGGCGTAATTAGACATGGGCGAGATTTATAGTAGACGCAATTGATAGTAGGCGCGATTGATAGTATGTGTAATTGGTAGTAGGCGCGATTTGACATGAGCGCGATTTATAGTAGACGCAAATGATAGTAGGCGTGATTGATAGTAGACGCAATTGATACTAGGCATTGAACACCCAGTTCACAAGACTCATGACTGCAATGTTATGGTAAAACAAAACAATATCTATATTTCAAAACAAGCAAGTGGTTTAGTCAATGTATACTGGAAAAAGTTTTGTAAACACTCAAGTCCTCAGGACTAATTAAATTAGTAACTGTCAGGTTGACCGAGTGGTTAAGGTGTTTGACTTAAGATCAAATTTTCTGTATAAGGAAGCAATGGTTCGAATCCCTTACCTGACATAACTATTGCCTTGACATGGCTTGGCCACACTGCATTATTATGACACTCGGTACACAAACGATAGATATAGTGTATTGTTTAAGGCCACTCTCTTTCTGAACATAGTCAGAGACTGTTGATGGTTAACAATTGTAATAATAGTGGGACATGGGGATAGTAATTAAGAAAAACAGACAATACCCATACAATATTTTTATTAAGTTCATTTTATAATAGTTACACACTGAATTCAAGTCTATCTCTTTACCATTGTTCTATATAGATTTTTAAACACAACGCTTGTTGTAGATCCTTTTACAACTTTCTCCAGGTACTCTTGCTCTTAAAAACTGGGGAAGCCGCAATGGTTTTATAAACATAAAACCCTCATCCTCTTCTTTTTCATAATTATCATCATCATCATCATCATTATGAATATTATCATCAAAATTATTATAGTCATTGTCACCATCATTATCATCATCATCATCATCATCATTCTCAACATCACTAGAACTATCCAATTCCCCTTGTTTGTTTTCCACAGGGACCTCTTGTAGGTTCTGCGTTGATTTTGATAGTGTTAAGGGTTTTTTGAACGATGGTATTTGTCCTAACATGTCTTTTTGAGGTGATGATGAATGCTTTTTAACAAACAATGCACTATCTGAGCAGCAATATATTTTTCTTGGACTTGCCTTTTTACCTGGGTTAGAATATTTTGCGTATTTAAATGTGTATTAATTTGAGATTCACAATGATGTTCTTTTGAAGTAAGTACGTTGGAGTCTTTTGTTTTAATCATTCCTCGACACTTTTTGGATCGTTGTTTTGAACATCGCCAAATAACAGTTCCATCTTTATTGGTTGTTTTTACAATATATGTATATCCTTTATAGAAGACACATGGCTTGCCATGACTGGTTGTTGAGACTTCCATATCAACTAATACATATGAATTAAATTTTAGTAAAGTCACATGAACAATCTTTAGATTACAAGTGATTTACACACACACACACTTTCCTAAATGTCAAGATGTATGGATGTTGTTTTCCGCCAACAGCTGCTTACTGCGTATGACAAGGCTGGAGACTGGTAGGTGAGACGGTCTTTCACGATGTGAACACTGTAACAGGCAGTAGTCAACTGACAATATTCTTATACCCTAGTCAAGGTTAGCAGGTACTTACTGCGTATGACAAGACCGTACACTCGTAGGTTAGACCGTATTTTTTGTTTGTTGCTAAGGATCCCATATATACCCTAGACATGTTAGTTCTGAACACTTAGTGGTTAATTGTATATATTGAATTTAAATACACAGCTCATACAAGCACGTTTTGCGGATGGGAGGGGTGAGAGGCTGGCAAAAAAGGAAATGTTTTAGTTTAATGAAACGTCATGTCCTAGTAGGCGTGATTTATAGTAGACGCAATTGATAGTAGACGTAATTGATAGTAGGTGTAATCGATACTAGACGTGATTAATAGTAGACGCAATTGATACTAGGCGTGATTGATAGTAGGCGTGATTTGTAGTAAGCGCGATTTATAGTGGACGCAAATGTTAGTAGGCGCGATTGATAGTAGGCGTGATTGATAGTAGACGCGATTGATAGTAGGCGCAATTTGACATGGGCGCGACACAGATCATTTTTGATATCATTAAGTTACAGTGACAATGTTTATACAAAGTACAAGGTAGAGGGTATTTTAAGACATAACCTTAGCTCACTTAACATAACCTAACTTTACCTAACCTAACTTTGTCACGTGACATGTTCTACAAGTTTAGACTTGCTTTAAGACTGATTATGACGTCATAGATTGATGGGAGGGGTGAGAGGCTGACAAAAAAGGAAATGTTCTGGTTTAATGAAACGTCATGTCCTAGTAGGCGCGATTTATAGTAGACGCAATTGATAGTAGGCGCGATTAATAGTAGACGCAATTGATAGTAGACGTGATTGATAGTAGGAGTGATTTGACATGAGCGCGATTTATAGTAGACGCGAAAGATAGTAGGCGCGATTGATAGTAGGCGTAATTAGACTTGGGCGAGATTTATAGTAGACGCAATTGATAGTAGGCGCGATTGATAGTATGTGTAATTGGTAGTAGGCGCGATTTGACATGAGCGCGATTTATAGTAGACGCAAATGATAGTAGGCGTGATTGATAGTAGACGCAATTGATACTAGGCATTGAACACCCAGTGCACAAGACTCATGACTGCAATGTTATGGTAAAACAAAACAAAATCTATATTTCAAAACAAGCAAGTGGTTTAGTCAATGTATACTGGAAAAAGTTTTGTAAACACTCAAGTCCTCAAGACTAATTAAATTAGTAACTGTCAGGTTGACCGAGTGGTTAAGGTGTTTGACTTAAGTTCAAATTTTCTGTATAAGGAAGCAAGGGTTCGAATCCCTTACCTGACATAACTATTGCCTTGACATGGCTTGGCCACACTGCATTATTATGACACTCGGTACACAAACCATAGATATAGTGTATTGTTTAAGACCACTCTCTTTCTGAACATAGTCAGAGACTGTTGATGGTTAACAATTGTAATAATAGTGGGACATGGGGATAGTAATTAAGAAAAACAGACAATACCCATACAATATTTTTATTAAATTCATTTTATGATAGTTGCACACTGAATTCAAGTCTATCTCTTTACCATTGTTCTATATAGTTTTTTAAACACAACGCTTGTTGTAGATCTTTTTACAACTTTCTCCAGGTACTCTTGCTCTTAAAACCTGGGGAAGCCGCAATGGTTTTATAAACATAAAACCCTCATCCTCTTCTTTTTCATAATTATCATCATCATCATCATCACCATTATGAATATTATCATCAAAACTATTATAGTCATTGTCACCATCATTATCATCATCATCATCATCATTCTCAACATCACTAGAACTATCCAATTCCTCTTGTTTGTTTTCCACAGGGACCTCTTGTACAGTCTGCGTTGCTTTTGATAGTGTTGAGGGTTTTTTGAACGATGTTATTTGTCCTAACATGTCTTTTTGAGGTGATGATGAATGCTTTTTAACAAACAATGCACTATCTGAGCAGCAATATATTTTTCTTGGACTTGCTTTTTTACCTGGGTTAGAATATTTTGCGTATTTAAATGTGTATTAATTTGAGATTCACAATGATGTTCTTTTGAAGTAAGTACGTTGGAGTCTTTTGTTTTAATCATTCCTCGACACTTTTTGGATCGTTGTTTTGAACATCGCCAAATAACAGTTCCATCTTTATTGGTTGTTTTTACAATATATGTATATCCTTTATAGAAGACACATGGCTTGCCATGACTGGTTGTTGAGACTTCCATATCAACTAATACATATGAATTAAATTTTAGTAAAGTCACATGAACAATCTTTAGATTACAAGTGATTTACACACACACACACTTTCCTAAATGTCAAGATTTATGGATGTTGTTTTCCGCCAACAGCTGCTTACTGCGTATGACAAGGCTGGAGACTGGTAGGTGAGACGGTCTTTCACGATGTGAACACTGTAACAGGCAGTAGTCAACTGACAATATTCTTATACCCTAGTCAAGGTTAGCAGGTACTTACTGCGTATGACAAGACCGTACACTCGTAGGTTAGACCGTATTTTTTGTTTGTTGCTAAGGATCCCATATATACCCTAGACATGTTAGTTCTGAACACTTAGTGGTTAATTGTATATATTGAATTTAAATACACAGCTCATACAAGCACGTTTTGCGGATGGGAGGGGTGAGAGGCTGGCAAAAAGGAAATGTTTTAGTTTAATGAAACGTCATGTCCTAGTAGGTGTGATTTATAGTAGACGCAATTGATAGTAGACGTAATTGATAGAAGGTGTAATCGATACTAGACGTGATTAATAGTAGACGCAATTGATACTAGGCGTGATTGATAGTAGGCGTGATTTGTAGTAAGCGCGATTTATAGTGGACGCAAATGTTAGTATGCGCGATTGATAGTAGGCGTGATTGATAGTAGACGCGATTGATAGTAGGCGCAATTTGACATGGGCGCGACTCAGATCATTTTTGATATCATAAAGTTACAGTGTCAATGTTTATACAAAGTACAAGGTTGAGGGTATTTTAAGACATAACCTCAGCTCACTTAACATAACCTAAATTTACCTAACCTAACTTTGTCACGTGACATGTTCTACAAGTTTAGACTTGCTTTAAGACTGATTATGACGTCATAGATTGATGGGAGGGGTGAGAGGCTGACAAAAAAGGAAATGTTCTGGTTTAATGAAACGTCATGTCCTAGTAGGCGCGATTTATAGTAGACGCAATTGATAGTAGGCGCGATTAATAGTAGACGCAATTGATAGTAGACGTGATTGATAGTAGGAGTGATTTGACATGAGCGCGATTTATAGTAGACGCGAAAGATAGTAGGCGCGATTGATAGTAGGCGTAATTAGACTTGGGCGAGATTTATAGTAGACGCAATTGATAGTAGGCGCGATTGATAGTATGTGTAATTGGTAGTAGGCGCGATTTGACATGAGCGCGATTTATAGTAGACGCAAATGATAGTAGGCGTGATTGATAGTAGACGCAATTGATACTAGGCATTGAACACCCAGTTCACAAGACTCATGACTGCAATGTTATGGTAAAACAAAACAAAATCTATATTTCAAAACAAGCAAGTGGTTTAGTCAATGTATACTGGAAAAAGTTTTGTAAACACTCAAGTCCTCAAGACTAATTAAATTAGTAACTGTCAGGTTGACCGAGTGGTTAAGGTGTTTGACTTAAGTTCAAATTTTCTGTATAAGGAAGCAAGGGTTCGAATCCCTTACCTGACATAACTATTGCCTTGACATGGCTTGGCCACACTGCATTATTATGACACTCGGTACACAAACCATAGATATAGTGTATTGTTTAAGACCACTCTCTTTCTGAACATAGTCAGAGACTGTTGATGGTTAACAATTGTAATAATAGTGGGACATGGGGATAGTAATTAAGAAAAACAGACAATACCCATACAATATTTTTATTAAATTCATTTTATGATAGTTGCACACTGAATTCAAGTCTATCTCTTTACCATTGTTCTATATAGATTTTTAAACACAACGCTTGTTGTAGATCTTTTTACAACTTTCTCCAGGTACTCTTGCTCTTAAAAACTGGGGAAGCCGCAATGGTTTTATAAACATAAATCCCTCATCCTCTTCTTTTTCATAATTATCATCATCATCATCATCACCATTATGAATATTATCATCAAAACTATTATAGTCATTGTCACCATCATTATCATCATCATCATCATCATTCTCAACATCACTAGAACTATCCAATTCCTCTTGTTTGTTTTCCACAGGGACCTCTTGTACAGTCTGCGTTGCTTTTGATAGTGTTGAGGGTTTTTTGAACGATGGTATTTGTCCTAACATGTCTTTTTGAGGTGATGATGAATGCTTTTTAACAAACAATGCACTATCTGAGCAGCAATAGATTTTTCTTGGACTTGCTTTTTTACCTGGGTTAGAATATTTTGCGTATTTAAATGTGTATTAATTTGAGATTCACAATGATGTTCTTTTGAAGTAAGTACGTTGGAGTCTTTTGTTTTAATCATTCCTCGACACTTTTTGGATCGTTGTTTTGAACATCGCCAAATAACAGTTCCATCTTTATTGGTTGTTTTTACAATATATGTATATCCTTTATAGAAGACACATGGCTTGCCATGACTGGTTGTTGAGACTTCCATATCAACTAATACATATGAATTAAATTTTAGTAAAGTCACATGAACAATCTTTAGATTACAAGTGATTTACACACACACACACTTTCCTAAATGTCAAGATTTATGGATGTTGTTTTCCGCCAACAGCTGCTTACTGCGTATGACAAGGCTGGAGACTGGTAGGTGAGACGGTCTTTCACGATGTGAACACTGTAACAGGCAGTAGTCAACTGACAATATTCTTATACCCTAGTCAAGGTTAGCAGGTACTTACTGCGTATGACAAGACCGTACACTCGTAGGTTAGACCGTATTTTTTGTTTGTTGCTAAGGATCCCATATATACCCTAGACATGTTAGTTCTGAACACTTAGTGGTTAATTGTATATATTGAATTTAAATACACAGCTCATACAAGCACGTTTTGCGGATGGGAGGGGTGAGAGGCTGGCAAAAAGGAAATGTTTTAGTTTAATGAAACGTCATGTCCTAGTAGGTGTGATTTATAGTAGACGCAATTGATAGTAGACGTAATTGATAGAAGGTGTAATCGATACTAGACGTGATTAATAGTAGACGCAATTGATACTAGGCGTGATTGATAGTAGGCGTGATTTGTAGTAAGCGCGATTTATAGTGGACGCAAATGTTAGTATGCGCGATTGATAGTAGGCGTGATTGATAGTAGACGCGATTGATAGTAGGCGCAATTTGACATGGGCGCGACTCAGATCATTTTTGATATCATAAAGTTACAGTGTCAATGTTTATACAAAGTACAAGGTTGAGGGTATTTTAAGACATAACCTCAGCTCACTTAACATAACCTAAATTTACCTAACCTAACTTTGTCACGT
Organism: Meconema thalassinum; assembly: GCA_946902985.2. Classification (NCBI taxonomy): domain Eukaryota; kingdom Metazoa; phylum Arthropoda; class Insecta; order Orthoptera; family Tettigoniidae; genus Meconema; species Meconema thalassinum. Next base: position 214,190,491 of record OX336395.1, read on the forward strand.
GACATGTTCTACAAGTTTAGACTTGCTTTAAGACTGATTATGACGTCATAGATTGATGGGAGGGGTGAGAGGCTGACAAAAAAGGAAATGTTCTGGTTTAATGAAACGTCATGTCCTAGTAGGCGCGATTTATAGTAGACGCAATTGATAGTAGGCGCGATTAATAGTAGACGCAATTGATAGTAGACGTGATTGATAGTAGGCGTGATTTGACATGAGCGCGATTTATAGTAGAAGCGAAAGTTAGTAGGCGCGATTGATAGTAGGCGTAATTAGACATGGGCGAGATTTATAGTAGACGCAATTGATAGTAGGCGCGATTGATAGTATGTGTAATTGGTAGTAGGCGCGATTTGACATGAGCGCGATTTATAGTAGACGCAAATGATAGTAGGCGTGATTGATAGTAGACGCAATTGATACTAGGCATTGAACACCCAGTTCACAAGACTCATAACTGCAATGTTATGGTAAAACAAACCAAAATCTATATTTCAAAACAAGCAAGTGATTTAGTCAATGTATACTGGAAAAAGTTTTGTAAACACTCAAGTCCTCAAGACTAATTAAATTAGTAACTGTCAGGTTGACCGAGTGGTTAAGGTGTTTGACTTAAGATCAAATTTTCTGTATAAGGAAGCAAGGGTTCGAATCCCTTACCTGACATAACTATTGCCTTGACATGGCTTGGCCACACTGCATTATTATGACACTCGGTACACAAACCATAGATATAGTGTATTGTTTAAGGCCACTCTCTTTCTGAACATAGTCAGAGACTGTTGATGGTTAACAATTGTAATAATAGTGGGACATGGGGATAGTAATTAAGAAAAACAGACAATACCCATACAATATTTTTATTAAATTCATTTTATAATAGTTACACACTGAATTCAAGTCTATCTCTTTACCATTGTTCTATATAGATTTTTAAACACAACGCTTGTTGTAGATCCTTTTACAACTTTCTCCAGGTACTCTTGCTCTTAAAAACTGGGGAAGCCGCAATGGTTTTATAAACACAAAACCCTCATCCTCTTCTTTTTCATAATTATCATCATCATCATCATCATTATGAATATTATCATCAAAATTATTATAGTCATTGTCACCATCATTATCATCATCATCATCATTCTCAACATCACTAGAACTATCCAATTCCTCTTGTTTGCTTTCCACAGGGACCTCTTGTAGAGTCTGCGTTGCTTTTGATAGTGTTAAGGGTTTTTTGAACGATGGTATTTGTCCTAACATGTCTTTTTGAGGTGATGATGAATGCTTTTTTAAACAATGCACTATCTTGAGCAGCAATATATTTTTCTTGGACTTGCTTTTTTACCTGGGTTAGAGTATTTTGCGTATTTAAATGTGTATTAATTTGAGATTCACAATGATGTTCTTTTGAAGTAAGTACGTTGGAGTCTTTTGCTTTAATCATTCCTCGACACTTTTTGGATCGTTGTTTTGAACATCGCCAAATAACAGTTCCATCTTTATTGGTTGTTTTTACAATATATGTATATCCTTTATGGAAGACACATGGCTCGCCATGACTGGTTGTTGAGACTTCCATATCAACTAATACATATGAATTAAATTTTAGTAAAGTCACATGAACAATCTTTAGATTACAAGTGATTTACACACACACACACTTTCCTAAATGTCAAGATTTATGGATATTGTTTTCCGCCGACAGCTGCTTACTGCGTATGACAAGGCTGGAGACTGGTAGGTGAGACGGTCTTTCACGATGTGAACACTGTAACAGGCAGTAGTCAACTGACAATATTCTTATACCCTAGTCAAGGTTAGCAGGTACTTACTGCGTATGACAAGACCGTACACTCGTAGGTTAGACCGTATCTTTTGTTTGTTGCTAAGGATCCCATATATACCCTAGACATGTTAGTTCTGAACACTTAGTGGTTAATTGTATATATTGAATTTAAATACACAGCTCATACAAGCACGTTTTGCGGATGGGAGGGGTGAGAGGCTGGCAAAAAAGGAAATGTTTTAGTTTAATGAAACGTCATGTCCTAGTAGGCGTGATTTATAGTAGACGCAATTGATAGTAGACGTAATTGATAGTAGGTGTAATCGATACTAGACGTGATTAATAGTAGACGCAATTGATACTAGGCGTGATTGATAGAAGGCGTGATTTGTAGTAAGCGCGATTTATAGTGGACGCAAATGTTAGTAGGCGCGATTGATAGTAGGCGTGATTGCTAGTAGACGCGATTGATAGTAGGCGCAATTTGACATGGGCGCGACACAGATCATTTTTGATATCATTAAGTTACAGTGTCAATGTTTATACAAAGTACAAGGTAGAGGGTATTTTGAGACATAACCTCAGCTCACTTAACATAACCTAACTTTACCTAACCTAACTTTGTCACGTGACATGTTCTACAAGTTTAGACTTGCTTTAAGACTGATTATGACGTCATAGATTGATGGGAGGGGTGAGAGGCTGACAAAAAAGGAAATGTTCTGGTTTAATGAAACGTCATGTCCTAGTAGGCGCGATTTATAGTAGACGCAATTGATAGTAGGCGCGATTAATAGTAGACGCAATTGATAGTAGACGTGATTGATAGTAGGAGTGATTTGACATGAGCGCGATTTATAGTAGACGCGAAAGATAGTAGGCGCGATTGATAGTAGGCGTAATTAGACATGGGCGAGATTTATAGTAGACGCAATTGATAGTAGGCGCGATTGATAGTATGTGTAATTGGTAGTAGGCGCGATTTGACATGAGCGCGATTTATAGTAGACGCAAATGATAGTAGGCGTGATTGATAGTAGACGCAATTGATACTAGGCATTGAACACAGAGTTCACAAGACTCATGACTGCAATGTTATGGTAAAACAAAACAAAATCTATATTTCAAAACAAGCAAGTGGTTTAGTCAATGTATACTGGAAAAAGTTTTGTAAACACTCAAGTCCTCAAGACTAATTAAATTAGTAACTGTCAGGTTGACCGAGTGGTTAAGGTGTTTGACTTAAGATCAAATTTTCTGTATAAGGAAGCAAGGGTTCGAATCCCTTACCTGACATAACTATTGCCTTGACATGGCTTGGCCACACTGCATTATTATGACACTCGGTACACAAACCATAGATATAGTGTATTGTTTAAGGCCACTCTCTTTCTGAACATAGTCAGAGACTGTTGATGGTTAACAATTGTAATAATAGTGGGACATGGGGATAGTAATTAAGAAAAACAGACAATACCCATACAATATTTTTATTAAATTCATTTTATGATAGTTACACACTGAATTCAAGTCTATCTCTTTACCATTGTTCTATATAGATTTTTAAACACAACGCTTGTTGTAGATCCTTTTACAACTTTCTCCAGGTACTCTTGCTCTTAAAAACTGGGGAAGCCGCAATGGTTTTATAAACATAAAACCCTCATCCTCTTCTTTTTCATAATTATCATCATCATCATCATCATTATGAATATTATCATCAAAATTATTATAGTCATTGTAACCATCATTATCATCATCATCATCATTCTCAACATCACTAGAACTATCCAATTCCTCTTGTTTGTTTTCCACAGGGACCTCTTGTAGAGTCTGCGTTGCTTTTGATAGTGTTAAGGGTTTTTTGAACGATGGTATTTGTCCTAACATGTCTTTTTGAGGTGATGATGAATGCTTTTTAACAAACAATGCACTATCTTGAGCAGCAATATATTTTTCTTGGACTTGCTTTTTTACCTGGGTTAGAGTATTTTGCGTATTTAAATGTGTATTAATTTGAGATTCACAATGATGTTCTTTTGAAGTAAGTACGTTGGAGTCTTTTGTTTTAATCATTCCTCGACACTTTTTGGATCGTTGTTTTGAACATCGCCAAATAACAGTTCCATCTTTATTGGTTGTTTTTACAATATATGTATATCCTTTATAGAAGACACATGGCTTGCCATGACTGGTTGTTGAGACTTCCATATCAACTAATACATATGAATTAAATTTTAGTAAAGTCACATGAACAATCTTTAGATTACAAGTGATTTACACACACACACACTTTCCTAAATGTCAAGATTTATGGATATTGTTTTCCGCCAACAGCTGCTTACTGCGTATGACAAGGCTGGAGACTGGTAGGTGAGACGGTCTTTCGCGACGTGAACACTGTAACAGGCAGTAGTCAACTGACAATATTCTTATACCCTAGTCAAGGTTAGCAGGTACTTACTGCGTATGACAAGACCGTACACTCGTAGGTTAGACCGTATTTTTTGTTTGTTGCTAAGGATCCCATATATACCCTAGACATGTTAGTTCTGAACACTTAGTGGTTAATTGTATATATTGAATTTAAATACACAGCTCATACAAGCACGTTTTGTGGATGGGAGGGGTGAGAGGCTGGCAAAAAAGGAAATGTTTTAGTTTAATGAAACGTCATGTCCTAGTAGGCGTGATTTATAGTAGACGCAATTGATAGTAGACGTAATTGATAGTAGGTGTAATCGATACTAGACGTGATTAATAGTAGACGCAATTGATACTAGGCGTGATTGATAGTAGGCGTGATTTGTAGTAAGCGCGATTTATAGTGGACGCAAATGTTAGTAGGCGCGATTGATAGTAGGCGTGATTGATAGTAGACGCGATTGATAGTAGGCGCAATTTGACATGGGCGCGACACAGATCATTTTTGATATCATTAAGTTACAGTGTCAATGTTTATACAAAGTACAAGGTAGAGGGTATTTTAAGACATAACCTCAGCTCACTTAACATAACATAACTTTACCTAACCTAACTTTGTCACGTGACATGTTCTACAAGTTTAGACTTGCTTTAAGACTGATTATGACGTCATAGATTGATGGGAGGGGTGAGAGGCTGACAAAAAAGGAAATGTTCTGGTTTAATGAAACGTCATGTCCTAGTAGGCGCGATTTATAGTAGACGCAATTGATAGTAGGCGCGATTAATAGTAGACGCAATTGATAGTAGACGTGATTGATAGTAGGCGTGATTTGACATGAGCGCGATTTGTAGTAGACGCGAAGGATAGTAGGCGCGATTGATAGTAGGCGTAATTAGACATGGGCGAGATTTATAGTAGACGCAATTGATAGTAGGCGCGATTGATAGTATGTGTAATTGGTAGTAGGCGCGATTTGACATGAGCGCGATTTATAGTAGACGCAAATGATAGTAGGCGTGATTGATAGTAGACGCAATTGATACTAGGCATTGAACACCCAGTTCACAAGACTCATGACTGCAATGTTATGGTAAAACAAAACAAAATCTATATTTCAAAACAAGCAAGTGGTTTAGTCAATGTATACTGGAGAATGTTTTGTAAACACTCAAGTCCTCAAGACTAATTAAATTAGTAACTGTCAGGTTGACCGAGTGGTTAAGGTGTTTGACTTAAGATCAAATTTTCTGTATAAGGAAGCAAGGGTTCGAATCCCTTACCTGACATAACTATTGCCTTGACATGGCTTGGCCACACTGCATTATTATGACACTCGGTACATAAACCATAGATATAGTGTATTGTTTAAGGCCACTCTCTTTCTGAACATAGTCAGAGACTGTTGATGGTTAACAATTGTAATAATAGTGGGACATGGGGATAGTAATTAAGAAAAACAGACAATACCCATACAATATTTTTATTAAATTCATTTTATAATAGTTACACACTGAATTCAAGTCTATCTCTTTACCATTGTTCTATATAGATTTTTAAACACAACGCTTGTTGTAGATCCTTTTACAACTTTCTCCAGGTACTCTTGCTCTTAAAAACTGGGGAAGCCGCAATGGTTTTATAAACATAAAACCCTCATCCTCTTCTTTTTCATAATTATCATCATTATCATCATCATTATGAATATTATCATCAAAATTATTATAGTCATTGTCACCATCATTATCATCATCATCATCATTCTCAACATCACTAGAACTATCCAATTCCTCTTGTTTGTTTTCCACAGGGACCTCTTGTAGAGTCTGCGTTGCTTTTGATAGTGTTAAGGTTTTTTTGAACGATGGTATTTGTCCTAACATGTCTTTTTGAGGTTATGATGAATGCTATTTAACAAACAATGCACTATCTTGAGCAGCAATATATTTTTCTTGGACTTGCTTTTTTACCTGGGTTAGAGTATTTTGCGTATTTAAATGTGTATTAATTTGAGATTCACAATGATGTTCTTTTGAAGTAAGTACGTTGGAGTCTTTTGTTTTAATCATTCCTCGACACTTTTTGGATCGTTGTTTTGAACATCGCCAAATAACAGTTCCATCTTTATTGGTTGTTTTTACAATATATGTATATCCTTTATAGAAGACACATGGCTTGCCATGACTGGTTGTTGAGACTTCCATATCAACTAATACATATGAATTAAATTTTAGTAAAGTCACATGAACAATCTTTAGATTACAAGTGATTTACACACACACACACTTTCCTAAATGTCAAGATTTATGGATGTTGTTTTCCGCCAACAGCTGCTTACTGCGTATGACAAGGCTGGGGACTGGTAGGTGAGACGGTCTTTCACGATGTGAACACTGTAACAGGCAGAAGTCAACTGACAATATTCTTATACCCTAGTCAAGGTTAGCAGGTACTTACTGCGTATGACAAGACCGTACACTCGTAGGTTAGACCGTATTTTTTGTTTGTTGCTAAGGATCCCATATATACCCTAGACATGTTAGTTCTGAACACTTAGTGGTTAATTGTATATATTGAATTTAAATACACAGCTCATACAAGCACGTTTTGCGGATGGGAGGGGTGAGAGGCTGGCAAAAAAGGAAATGTTTTAGTTTAATGAAACGTCATGTCCTAGTAGGCGTGATTTATAGTAGACGCAATTGATAGTAGACGTAATTGATAGTAGGTGTAATCGATACTAGACGTGATTAATAGTAGACGCAATTGATACTAGGCGTGATTGATAGTAGGCGTGATTTGTAGTAAGCGCGATTTATAGTGGACGCAAATGTTAGTAGGCGCGATTGATAGTAGGCGTGATTGATAGTAGACGCGATTGATAGTAGGCGCAATTTGACATGGGCGCGACACAGATCATTTTTGATATCATTAAGTTACAGTGTCAATGTTTATACAAAGTACAAGGTAGAGGGTATTTTAAGACATAACCTCAGCTCACTTAACATAACCTAACTTTACCTAACCTAACTTTGTCACGTGACATGTTCTACAAGTTTAGACTTGCTTTAAGACTGATTATGACGTCATAGATTGATGGGAGGGGTGAGAGGCTGACAAAAAAGGAAATGTTCTGGTTTAATGAAACGTCATGTCCTAGTAGGCGCGATTTATAGTAGACGCAATTGATAGTAGGCGCGATTAATAGTAGACGCAATTGATAGTAGACGTGATTGATAGTAGGCGTGATTTGACATGAGCGCGATTTATAGTAGACGCGAAGGATAGTAGGCGCGATTGATAGTAGGCGTAATTAGACATGGGCGAGATTTATAGTAGACGCAATTGATAGTAGGCGCGATTGATAGTATGTGTAATTGGTAGTAGGCGCGATTTGACATGAGCGCGATTTATAGTAGACGCAAATGATAGTAGGCGTGATTGATAGTAGACGCAATTGATACTAGGCATTGAACACCCAGTTCACAAGACTCATGACTGCAATGTTATGGTAAAACAAAACAAAATCTATATTTCAAAACAAGCAAGTGGTTTAGTCAATGTATACTGGAAAAAGTTTTGTAAAACACTCAAGTCCTCAAGACTAATTAAATTAGTAACTGTCAGGTTGACCGAGTGGTTAAGGTGTTTGACTTAAGATCAAATTTTCTGTATAAGGAAGCAAGGGTTCGAATCCCTTACCTGACATAACTATTGCCTTGACATGGCTTGGCCACACTGCATTATTATGACACTCGGTACACAAACCATAGATACAGTGTATTGTTTAAGGCCACTCTCTTTCTGAACATAGTCAGAGACTGTTGATGGTTAACAATTATAATAATAGTGGGACATGGGGATAGTAATTAAGAAAAACAGACAATACCCATACAATATTTTTATTAAATTCATTTTATAATAGTTACACACTGAATTCAAGTCTATCTCTTTACCATTGTTCTATATAGATTTTTAAACACAACGCTTGTTGTAGATCCTTTTACAACTTTCTCCAGGTACTCTTGCTCTTAAAAACTGGGGAAGCCGTAATAGTTTTATAAACATAAAACCCTCATCCTCTTCTTTTTCATAATTATCATCATCATCATCATTATGAATAATATCATCAAAATTATTATAGTCATTGTCACCATCATTATCATCATCATCATCATCATTCTCAACATCACTAGAACTATCCAATTCCTCTTGTTTGTTTTCCACAGGGACCTCTTGTAGATTCTGCGTTGCTTTTGATAGTGTTAAGGGTTTTTTGAACGATGGTATTTGTCCTAACATGTCTTTTTGAGGTGATGATGAATGCTTTTTAACAAACAATGCACTATCTTGAGCAGCAATATATTTTTCTTGGACTTGCTTTTTTACCTGGGTTAGAGTATTTTGCGTATTTAAATGTGTATTAATTTGAGATTCACAATGATGTTCTTTTGAAGTAAGTACGTTGGAGTCTTTTGTTTTAATCATTCCTCGACACCTTTTGGATCGTTGTTTTGAACATCGCCAAATAACAGTTCCATCTTTATTGGTTGTTTTTACAATATATGTATATCCTTTATAGAAGACACATGGCTTGCCATGACTGGTTGTTGAGACTTCCATATCAACTAATACATATGAATTAAATTTTAGTAAAGTCACATGAACAATCTTTAGATTACAAGTGATTTACACACACACACACTTTCCTAAATGTCAAGATTTATGGATATTGTTTTTCGCCATCAGCTGCTTACTGCGTATGACAAGGCTGGAGACTGGTAGGTGAGACGGTCTTTCACGATGTGAACACTGTAACAGGCAGTAGTCAACTGACAATATTCTTATACCCTAGTCAAGGTTAGCAGGTACTTACTGCGTATGACAAGACCGTACACTCGTAGGTTAGACCGTATCTTTTGTTTGTTGCTAAGGATCCCATATATACCCTAGACATGTTAGTTCTGAACACTTAGTGGTTAATTGTATATATTGAATTTAAATACACAGCTCATACAAGCACGTTTTGCGGATGGGAGGGGTGAGAGGCTGGCAAAAAAGGAAATGTTTTAGTTTAATGAAACGTCATGTCCTAGTAGGCGTGATTTATAGTAGACGCAATTGATAGTAGACGTAATTGATAGTAGGTGTAATCGATACTAGACGTGATTAATAGTAGACGCAATTGAAACTAGGCGTGATTGATAGTAGGCGTGATTTGTAGTAAGCGCGATTTATAGTGGACGCAAATGTTAGTAGGTGCGATTGATAGTAGGCGTGATTGATAGTATACGCGATTGATAGTAGGCGCAATTTGACATGGGCGCGACACAGATCATTTTTGATATCATTAAGTTACAGTGTCAATGTTTATACAAAGTACAAGGTAGAGGGTATTTTAAGACATATCCTCAGCTCGCTTAACATAACCTAACTTTACCTAACCTTACTTTGTCACGTGACATGTTCTACAAGTTTAGACTTGCTTTAAGACTGATTATGACGTCATAGATTGATGGGAGGGGTGAGAAGCTGACAAAAAAGGAAATGTTCTGGTTTAATGAAACGTCATGTCCTAGTAGGCGCGATTTGTAGTAGACGCAATTGATAGTAGGCGCGATTAATAGTAGACGCAATTGATAGTAGACGTGATTGATAGAAGGCGTGATTTGACATGAGCGCGATTTATAGTAGACGCGAAAGATAGTAGGCGCGATTGATAGTAGGCGTAATTAGACATGGGCGAGATTTATAGTAGACGCAATTGATAGTAGGCGCGATTGATAGTATGTGTAATTGGTAGTAGGCGCGATTTGACATGAGCGCGATTTATAGTAGACGCAAATGATAGTAGGCGTGATTGATAGTAGACGCAATTGATACTAGGCATTGAACACCCAGTTCACAAGACTCATGACTGCAATGTTATGGTAAAACAAAACAAAATCTATATTTCAAAACAAGCAAGTGGTTTAGTCAATGTATACTGGAAAAAGTTTTGTAAACACTCAAGTCCTCAAGACTAATTAAATTAGTAACTGTCAGGTTGACCGAGTGGTTAAGGTGTTTGACTTAAGTTCAAATTTTCTGTATAAGGAAGCAAGGGTTCGAATCCCTTACCTGACATAACTATTGCCTTGACATGGCTTGGCCACACTGCATTATTATGACACTCGGTACACAAACCATAGATATAGTGTATTGTTTAAGGCCACTCTCTTTCTGAACATAGTCAGAGACTGTTGATGGTTAACAATTGTAATAATAGTGGGACATTGGGATAGTAATTAAGAAAAACAGACAATACCCATACAATATTTTTATTAAATTCATTTTATAATAGTTACACACGGAATTCAAGTCTATCTCTTTACCATTGTTCTATATAGATTTTTAAACACAACGCTTGTTGTAGATCCTTTTACAACTTTCTCCAGGTACTCTTGCTCTTAAAAACTGGGGAAGCCGCAATGGTTTTATAAACATAAAACCCTCATCCACTTCTTTTTCATAATTATCATCATCATCATCATCATTATGAATATTATCATCAAAATTATTATAGTCATTGTCACCATCATTATCATCATCATCATCATCATTCTCAACATCACTAGAACTATCCAATTCCTCTTGTTTGTTTTCCACAGGGACCTCTTGTAGATTCTGCGTTGCTTTTGATAGTGTTAAGGGTTTTTTGAACGATGGTATTTGTCCTAACATGTCTTTTTGAGGTGATGATGAATGCTTTTTAACAAACAATGCACTATCTGAGCAGCAATATATTTTTCTTGGACTTGCTTTTTTACCTGGGTTAGAATATTTTGCGTATTTAAATGTGTATTAATTTGAGATTCACAATGATGTTCTTTTGAAGTAAGTACGTTGGAGTCTTTTGTATTAATCATTCCTCGACACTTTTTGGATCGTTGTTTTGAACATCGCCAAATAACAGTTCCATCTTTATTGGTTGTTTTTACAATATATGTATATCCTTTATAGAAGACACATGGCTTGCCATGACTGGTTGTTGAGACTTCCATATCAACTAATACATATGAATTAAATTTTAGTAAAGTCACATGAACAATCTTTAGATTACAAGTGATTTACACACACACACACTTTCCTAAATGTCAAGATTTATGGATGTTGTTTTCCGCCAACAGCTGCTTACTGCGTATGACAAGGCTGGAGACTGGTAGGTGAGACGGTCTTTCACGATGTGAACACTGTAACAGGCAGTAGTCAACTGACAATATTCTTATACCCTAGTCAAGGTTAGCAGGTACTTACTGCGTATGACAAGACCGTACACTCGTAGGTTAGACCGTATTTTTTGTTTGTTGCTAAGGATCCCATATATACCCTAGACATGTTAGTTCTGAACACTTAGTGGTTAATTGTATATATTGAATTTAAATACACAGCTCATACAAGCACGTTTTGCGGATGGGAGGGGTGAGAGGCTGGCAAAAAAGGAAATGTTTTAGTTTAATGAAACGTTATGACCTAGTAGGCGTGATTTATAGTAGACGCAATTGATAGTAGACGTAATTGATAGTAGGTGTAATCGATACTAGACGTGATTAATAGTAGACGCAATTGATACTAGGCGTGATTGATAGTAGGCGTGATTTGTAGTAAGCGCGATTTATAGTGGACGCAAATGTTACTAGGCGCGATTGATAGTAGGCGTGACTGATAGTAGACGCGATTGATAGTAGGCGCAATTTGACATGGGCGCGACACAGATCATTTTTGATATCATTAAGTTACAGTGTCAATGTTTATACAAAGTACAAGGTAGAGGGTATTTTAAGACATAACCTCAGCTCACTTAACATAACCTAACTTTGTCACGTGACATGTTCTACAAGTTTAGACTTGCTTTAAGACTGATTATGACGTCATAGATTGATGGGAGGGGTGAGAGGCTGACAAAAAAGGAAATGTTCTGGTTTAATGAAACGTCATGTCCTAGTAGGCGCGATTTATAGTAGACGCAATTGATAGTAGGCGCGATTAATAGTAGACGCAATTGATAGTAGACGTGATTGATAGTAGGCGTGATTCGACATGAGCGCGATTTATAGTAGACGCGAAAGATAGTAGGCGCGATTGATAGTAGGCGTAATTAGACATGGGCGAGATTTATAGTAGACGCAATTGATAGTAGAAACGATTGATAGTATGTGTAATTGGTAGTAGGCGCGATTTGACATGAGCGCGATTTATAGTAGACGCAAATGATAGTAGGCGTGATTGATAGTAGACGCAATTGATACTAGGCATTGAACACCCAGTTCACAAGACTCATGACTGCAATGTTATGGTAAAACAAAACAAAATCTATATTTCAAAACAAGCAAGTGGTTTAGTCAATGTATACTGGAAAAAGTTTTGTAAACACTCAAGTCCTCAAGACTAATTAAATTAGTAACTGTCAGGTTGACCGAGTGGTTAAGGTGTTTGACTTAAGATCAAATTTTCTGTATAAGGAAGCAAGGGTTCGAATCCCTTACCTGACATAACTATTGCCTTGACATGGCTTGGCCACACTGCATTATTATGACACTCGGTACACAAACCATAGATATAGTGTATTGTTTAAGGCCACTCTCTTTCCGAACATAGTCAGAGACTGTTGATGGTTAACAATTGTAATAATAGTGGGACATGGGGATAGTAATTAAGAAAAACAGACAATACCCATACAATATTTTTATTAAATTCATTTTATAATAGTTACACACTGAATTCAAGTCTATCTCTTTACCATTGTTCTATATAGATTTTTAAACACAACGCTTGTTGTAGATCCTTTTACAACTTTCTCCAGGTACTCTTGCTCTTAAAAACTGGGGAAGCCGCAATGGTTTTATAAACATAAAACCCTCATCCTCTTCTTTTTCATAATTATCATCATCATCATCATCATTATGAATATTATCATCAAAATTATTATAGTCATTGTCACCATCATTATCATCATCATCATCATTCTCAACATCACTAGAACTATCCAATTCCTCTTGTTTGTTTTCCACAGGGACCTCTTGTAGAGTCTGCGTTGCTTTTGATAGTGTTAAGGTTTTTTTGAACGATGGTATTTGTCCTAACATGTCTTTTTGAGGTGATGATGAATGCTATTTAACAAACAATGCACTATCTTGAGCAGCAATATATTTTTCTTGGACTTGCTTTTTTACCTGGGTTATAGTATTTTGCGTATTTAAATGTGTATTAATTTGAGATTCACAATGATGTTCTTTTGAAGTAAGTACGTTGGAGTCTTTTGTTTTAATCATTCCTCGACACTTTTGGATCGTTGTTTTGAACATCGCCAAATAACAGTTCCATCTTTATTGGTTGTTTTTACAATATATGTATATCCTTTATAGAAGACACATGGCTTGCCATGACTGGTTGTTGAGACTTCCATATCAACTAATACATATGAATTAAATTTTAGTAAAGTCACATGAACAATCTTTAGATTACAAGTGATTTACACACACACACACTTTCCTAAATGTCAAGATTTATGGATGTTGTTTTCCGCCAACAGCTGCTTACTGCGTATGACAAGGCTGGGGACTGGTAGGTGAGACGGTCTTTCACGATGTGAACACCGTAACAGGCAGTAGTCAACTGACAATATTCTTATACCCTAGTCAAGGTTAGCAGGTACTTACTGCGTATGACAAGACCGTACACTCGTAGGTTAGACCGTATTTTTTGTTTGTTGCTAAGGATCCCATATATACCCTAGACATGTTAGTTCTGAACACTTAGTGGTTAATTGTATATATTGAATTTAAATACACAGCTCATACAAGCACGTTTTGCGGATGGGAGGGGTGAGAGGCTGGCAAAAAAGGAAATGTTTTAGTTAAATGAAACGTCATGTACTAGTAGGCGTGATTTATAGTAGACGCAATTGATAGTAGACGTAATTGATAGTAGGTGTAATCGATACTAGACGTGATTAATAGTAGACGCAATTGATACTAGGCGTGATTGATAGTAGGCGTGATTTGTAGTAAGCGCGATTTATAGTGGACGCAAATGTTAGTAGGCGCGATTGATAGTAGGCGTGATTGATAGTAGACGCGATTGATAGTAGGCGCAATTTGACATGGGCGCGACACAGATCATTTTTGATATCATTAAGTTACAGTGTCAATGTTTATACAAAGTACAAGGTAGAGGGTATTTTAAGACATAACCTCAGCTCACTTAACATAACCTAACTTTACCTAACTTAACTTTGTCACGTGACATGTTCTACAAGTCTAGACTTGCTTTAAGACTGATTATGACGTCATAGATTGATGGGAGGGGTGAGAGGCTGACAAAAAAGGAAATGTTCTGGTTTAATGAAACGTCATGTCCTAGTAGGCGCGATTTATAGTAGACGCAATTGATAGTAGGCGCGATTAATAGTAGACGCAATTGATAGTGGACGTGATTGATAGTAGGCGTGATTTGACATGAGCGCGATTTATAGTAGACGCGAAAGATAGTAGGCATGATTGATAGTAGGCGTAATTAGACATGGGCGAGATTTATAGTAGACGCAATTGATAGTAGGCGCGATTGATAGTATGTGTAATTGGAAGTAGGCGCGATTTGACATGAGCGCGATTTATAGTAGACGCAAATGATAGTAGGCGTGATTATTTTTGATATCATAAAGTTACAGTGTCAATGTTTATACAAAGTACAAGGTAGAGGGTATTTTAAGACATAACCTCAGCTCACTTAACATAACCTAACTTTACCTAACCTAACTTTGTCACGTGACATGTTCTACAAGTTTAGACTTGCTTTAAGACTGATTATGACGTCATAGATTGATGGGAGGGGTGAGAGGCTGACAAAAAAGGAAATGTTCTGGTTTAATGAAACGTCATGTCCTAGTAGGCGCGATTTATAGTAGACGCAATTGATAGTAGGCGCGATTAATAGTAGACGCAATTGATAGTAGACGTGATTGATAGTAGGCGTGATTTGACATGAGCGCGATTTATAGTAGACGCGAAGGATAGTAGGCGCGATTGATAGTAGGCGTAATTAGACATGGGCGAGATTTATAGTAGACGCAATTGATAGTAGGCGCGATTGATAGTATGTGTAATTGGTAGTAGGCGCGATTTGACATGAGCGCGATTTATAGTAGACGCAAATGATAGTAGGCGTGATTGATAGTAGACGCAATTGATACTAGGCATTGAACACCCAGTTCCCAAGACTCATGACTGCAATGTTATGGTAAAACAAAACAAAATCTATATTTCAAAACAAGCAAGTGGTTTAGTCAATGTATACTGGAAAAAGTTTTGTAAACACTCAAGTCCTCAAGACTAATTAAATTAGTAACTGTCAGGTTGACCGAGTGTTTAAGGTGTTTGACTTAAGATCAAATTTTCTGTATAAGGAAGCAAGGGTTCGAATCCCTTACCTGACATAACTATTGCCTTGACATGGCTTGGCCACACTGCATTATTATGACACTCGGTACACAAACCATAGATACAGTGTATTGTTTAAGGCCACTCTCTTTCTGAACATAGTCAGAGACTGTTGATGGTTAACAATTATAATAATAGTGGGACATGGGGATAGTAATTAAGAAAAACAGACAATACCCATACAATATTTTTATTAAATTCATTTTATAATAGTTACACACTGAATTCAAGTCTATCTCTTTACCATTGTTCTATATAGATTTTTAAACACAACGCTTGTTGTAGATCCTTTTACAACTTTCTCCAGGTACTCTTGCTCTTAAAAACTGGGGAAGCCGCAATGGTTTTATAAACATAAAACCCTCATCCTCTTCTTTTTCATAATTATCATCATCATCATCATCATTATGAATAATATCATCAAAATTATTATAGTCATTGTCACCATCATTATCATCATCATCATCATCATTCTCAACATCACTAGAACTATCCAATTCCTCTTGTTTGTTTTCCACAGGGACCTCTTGTAGATTCTGCGTTGCTTTTGATAGTGTTAAGGGTTTTTTGAACGATGGTATTTGTCCTAACATGTCTTTTTGAGGTGATGATGAATGCTTTTTAACAAACAATGCACTATCTTGAGCAGCAATATATTTTTCTTGGACTTGCTTTTTTACCTGGGTTAGAGTATTTTGCGTATTTAAATGTGTATTAATTTGAGATTCACAATGATGTTCTTTTGAAGTAAGTACGTTGGAGTCTTTTGTTTTAATCATTCCTCGACACCTTTTGGATCGTTGTTTTGAACATCGCCAAATAACAGTTCCATCTTTATTGGTTGTTTTTACAATATATGTATATCCTTTATAGAAGACACATGGCTTGCCATGACTGGTTGTTGAGACTTCCATATCAACTAATACATATGAATTAAATTTTAGTAAAGTCACATGAACAATCTTTAGATTACAAGTGATTTACACACACACACACTTTCCTAAATGTCAAGATTTATGGATATTGTTTTTCGCCATCAGCTGCTTACTGCGTATGACAAGGCTGGAGACTGGTATGTGAGACGGTCTTTCACGATGTGAACACTGTAACAGGCAGTAGTCAACTGACAATATTCTTATACCCTAGTCAAGGTTAGCAGGTACTTACTGCGTATGACAAGACCGTACACTCGTAGGTTAGACCGTATCTTTTGTTTGTTGCTAAGGATCCCATATATACCCTAGACATGTTAGTTCTGAACACTTAGTGGTTAATTGTATATATTGAATTTAAATACACAGCTCATACAAGCACGTTTTGCTGATGGGAGGGGTGAGAGGCTGGCAAAAAAGGAAATGTTTTAGTTTAATGAAACGTCATGTCCTAGTAGGCGTGATTTATAGTAGACGCAATTGATAGTAGACGTAATTGATAGTAGGTGTAATCGATACTAGACGTGATTAATAGTAGACGCAATTGATACTAGGCGTGATTGATAGTAGGCGTGATTTGTAGTAAGCGCGATTTATAGTGGACGCAAATGTTAGTAGGTGCGATTGATAGTAGGCGTGATTGATAGTAGACGCGATTGATAGTAGGCGCAATTTGACATGGGCGCGACACAGATCATTTTTGATATCATTAAGTTACAGTGTCAATGTTTATACAAAGTACAAGGTAGAGGGTATTTTAAGACATAACCTCAGCTCGCTTAACATAACCTAACTTTACCTAACCTAACTTTGTCACGTGACATGTTCTACAAGTATAGACTTGCTTTAAGACTGATTATGACGTCATAGATTGATGGGAGGGGTGAGAGGCTGACAAAAAAGGAAATGTTCTGGTTTAATGAAACGTCATGTCCTAGTAGGCGCGATTTGTAGTAGACGCAATTGATAGTAGGCGCGATTAATAGTAGACGCAATTGATAGTAGACGTGATTGATAGTAGGCGTGATTTGACATGAGCGCGATTTATAGTAGACGCGAAAGATAGTAGGCGCGATTGATAGTAGGCGTAATTAGACATGGGCGAGATTTATAGTAGACGCAATTGATAGTAGGCGCGATTGATAGTATGTGTAATTGGTAGTAGGCGCGATTTGACATGAGCGCGATTTATAGTAGACGCAAATGTTAGTAGGCGTGATTGATAGTAGACGCAATTGATACTAGGCATTGAACACCCAGTTCACAAGACTCATGACTGCAATGTTATGGTAAAACAAAACAAAATCTATATTTCAAAACAAGCAAGTGGTTTAGTCAATGTATACTGGAAAAAGTTTTGTAAACACTCAAGTCCTCAAGACTAATTAAATTAGTAACTGTCAGGTTGACCGAGTGGTTAAGGTGTTTGACTTAAGATCAAATTTTCTGTATAAGGAAGCAAGGGTTCGAATCCCTTACCTGACATAACTATTGCCTTGACATGGCTTGGCCACACTGCATTATTATGACACTCGGTACACAAACCATAGATATAGTGTATTGTTTAAGGCCACTCTCTTTCTGAACATAGTCAGAGACTGTTGATGGTTAACAATTGTAATAATAGTGGGACATGGGGATAGTAATTAAGAAAAACAGACAATACCCATACAATATTTTTATTAAATTCATTTTATAATAGTTACACACGGAATTCAAGTCTATCTCTTTACCATTGTTCTATATAGATTTTTAAACACAACGCTTGTTGTAGATCCTTTTACAACTTTCTCCAGGTACTCTTGCTCTTAAAAACTGGGGAAGCCGCAATGGTTTTATAAACATAAAACCCTCATCCACTTCTTTTTCATAATTATCATCATCATCATCATCATTATGAATATTATCATCAAAATTATTATAGTCATTGTCACCATCATTATCATCATCATCATCATCATTCTCAACATCACTAGAACTATCCTACTCCTCTTGTTTGTTTTCCACAGGGACCTCTTGTAGATTCTGCGTTGCTTTTGATAGTGTTAAGGGTTTTTTGAACGATGGTATTTGTCCTAACATGTCTTTTTGAGGTGATGATGAATGCTTTTTAACAAACAATGCACTATCTGAGCAGCAATATATTTTTCTTGGACTTGCTTTTTTACCTGGGTTAGAATATTTTGCGTATTTAAATGTGTATTAATTTGAGATTCACAATGATGTTCTTTTGAAGTAAGTACGTTGGAGTCTTTTGTTTTAATCATTCCTCGACACTTTTTGGATCGTTGTTTTGAACATCGCCAAATAACAGTTCCATCTTTATTGGTTGTTTTTACAATATATGTATATCCTTTATAGAAGACACATGGCTTGCCATGACTGGTTGTTGAGACTTCCATATCAACTAATACATATGAATTAAATTTTAGTAAAGTCACATGAACAATCTTTAGATTACAAGTGATTTACACACACACACACTTTCCTAAATGTCAAGATTTATGGATGTTGTTTTCCGCCAACAGCTGCTTACTGCGTATGACAAGGCTGGAGACTGGTAGGTGAGACGGTCTTTCACGATGTGAACACTGTAACAGGCAGTAGTCAACTGACAATATTCTTATACCCTAGTCAAGGTTAGCAGGTACTTACTGCGTATGACAAGACCGTACACTCGTAGGTTAGACCGTATTTTTTGTTTGTTGCTAAGGATCCCATATATACCCTAGACATGTTAGTTCTGAACACTTAGTGGTTAATTGTATATATTGAATTTAAATACACAGCTCATACAAGCACGTTTTGCGGATGGGAGGGGTGAGAGGCTGGCAAAAAAGGAAATGTTTTAGTTTAATGAAACGTCATGTCCTAGTAGGCGTGATTTATAGTAGACGCAATTGATAGTAGACGTAATTGATAGTAGGTGTAATCGATACTAGACGTGATTAATAGTAGACGCAATTGATACTAGGCGTGATTGATAGTAGGCGTGATTTGTAGTAAGCGCGATTTATAGTGGACGCAAATGTTAGTAGGCGCGATTGATAGTAGGCGTGATTGATAGTAGACGCGATTGATAGTAGGCGCAATTTGACATGGGCGCGACACAGATCATTTTTGATATCATTAAGTTACAGTGTCAATGTTTATACAAAGTACAAGGTAGAGGGTATTTTAAGACATAACCTCAGCTCACTTAACATAACCTAACTTTACCTAACCTAACTTTGTCACGTGACATGTTCTACAAGTTTAGACTTGCTTTAAGACTGATTATGACGTCATAGATTGATGGGAGGGGTGAGAGGCTGACAAAAAAGGAAATGTTCTGGTTTAATGAAACGTCATGTCCTAGTAGGCGCGATTTATAGTAGACGCAATTGATAGTAGGCGCGATTAATAGTAGACGCTATTGATAGTAGACGTGATTGATAGTAGGCGTGATTCGACATGAGCGCGATTTATAGTAGACGCGAAAGATAGTAGGCGCGATTGATAGTAGGCGTAATTAGACATGGGCGAGATTTATAGTAGACGCAATTGATAGTAGAAACGATTGATAGTATGTGTAATTGGTAGTAGGCGCGATTTGACATGAGCGCGATTTATAGTAGACGCAAATGATAGTAGGCGTGATTGATAGTAGACGCAATTGATACTAGGCATTGAACACCCAGTTCACAAGACTCATGACTGCAATGTTATGGTAAAACAAAACAAAATCTATATTTCAAAACAAGCAAGTGGTTTAGTCAATGTATACTGGAAAAAGTTTTGTAAACACTCAAGTCCTCAAGACTAATTAAATTAGTAACTGTCAGGTTGACCGAGTGGTTAAGGTGTTTGACTTAAGATCAAATTTTCTGTATAAGGAAGCAAGGGTTCGAATCCCTTACCTGACATAACTATTGCCTTGACATGGCTTGGCCACACTGCATTATTATGACACTCGGTACACAAACGATAGATATAGTGTATTGTTTAAGGCCACTCTCTTTCCGAACATAGTCAGAGACTGTTGATGGTTAACAATTGTAATAATAGTGGGACATGGGGATAGTAATTAAGAAAAACAGACAATACCCATACAATATTTTTATTAAATTCATTTTATAATAGTTACACACTGAATTCAAGTCTATCTCTTTACCATTGTTCTATATAGATTTTTAAACACAACGCTTGTTGTAGATCCTTTTACAACTTTCTCCAGGTACTCTTGCTCTTAAAAACTGGGGAAGCCGCAATGGTTTTATAAACATAAAACCCTCATCCTCTTCTTTTTCATAATTATCATCATCATCATCATTATGAATATTATCATCAAAATTATTATAGTCATTGTCACCATCATTATCATCATCATCATCATTCTCAACATCACTAGAACTATCCAATTCCTCTTGTTTGTTTTCCACAGGGACCTCTTGTAGAGTCTGCGTTGCTTTTGATAGTGTTAAGGTTTTTTTGAACGATGGTATTTGTCCTAACATGTCTTTTTGAGGTGATGATGAATGCTATTTAACAAACAATGCACTATCTTGAGCAGCAATATATTTTTCTTGGACTTGCTTTTTTACCTGGGTTAGAGTATTTTGCGTATTTAAATGTGTATTAATTTGAGATTCACAATGATGTTCTTTTGAAGTAAGTACGTTGGAGTCTTTTGTTTTAATCATTCCTCGACACTTTTGGATCGTTGTTTTGAACATCGCCAAATAACAGTTCCATCTTTATTGGTTGTTTTTACAATATATGTATATCCTTTATAGAAGACACATGGCTTGCCATGACTGGTTGTTGAGACTTCCATATCAACTAATACATATGAATTAAATTTTAGTAAAGTCACATGAACAATCTTTAGATTACAAGTGATTTACACACACACACACTTTCCTAAATGTCAAGATTTATGGATGTTGTTTTCCGCCAACAGCTGCTTACTGCGTATGACAAGGCTGGGGACTGGTAGGTGAGACGGTCTTTCACGATGTGAACACCGTAACAGGCAGTAGTCAACTGACAATATTCTTATACCCTAGTCAAGGTTAGCAGGTACTTACTGCGTATGACAAGACCGTACACTCGTAGGTTAGACCGTATTTTTTGTTTGTTGCTAAGGATCCCATATATACCCTAGACATGTTAGTTCTGAACACTTAGTGGTTAATTGTATATATTGAATTTAAATACACAGCTCATACAAGCACGTTTTGCGGATGGGAGGGGTGAGAGGCTGGCAAAAAAGGAAATGTTTTAGTTAAATGAAACGTCATGTACTAGTAGGCGTGATTTATAGTAGACGCAATTGATAGTAGACGTAATTGATAGTAGGTGTAATCGATACTAGACGTGATTAATAGTAGACGCAATTGATACTAGGCGTGATTGATAGTAGGCGTGATTTGTAGTAAGCGCGATTTATAGTGGACGCAAATGTTAGTAGGCGCGATTGATAGTAGGCGTGATTGATAGTAGACGCGATTGATAGTAGGCGCAATTTGACATGGGCGCGACACAGATCATTTTTGATATCATTAAGTTACAGTGTCAATGTTTATACAAAGTACAAGGTAGAGGGTATTTTAAGACATAACCTCAGCTCACTTAACATAACCTAACTTTACCTAACCTAACTTTGTCACGTGACATGTTCTACAAGTTTAGACTTGCTTTAAGACTGATTATGACGTCATAGATTGATGGGAGGGGTGAGAGGCTGACAAAAAAGGAAATGTTCTGGTTTAATGAAACGTCATGTCCTAGTAGGCGCGATTTATAGTAGACGCAATTGATAGTAGGCGCGATTAATAGTAGACGCAATTGATAGTAGGCGTGATTTGACATGAGCGCGATTTATAGTAGACGCGAAAGATAGTAGGCGTGATTGATAGTAGGCGTAATTAGACATGGGCGAGATTTATAGTAGACGCAATTGATAGTAGGCGCGATTGATAGTATGTGTAATTGGAAGTAGGCGCGATTTGACATGAGCGCGATTTATAGTAGACGCAAATGATAGTAGGCGTGATTATTTTTGATATCATAAAGTTACAGTGTCAATGTTTATACAAAGTACAAGGTAGAGGGTATTTTAAGACATAACCTCAGCTCACTTAACATAACCTAACTTTACCTAACCTAACTTTGTCACGTGACATGTTCTACAAGTATAGACTTGCTTTAAGACTGATTATGACGTCATAGATTGATGGGAGGGGTGAGAGGCTGACAAAAAAGGAAATGTTCTGGTTTAATGAAACGTCATGTCCTAGTAGGCGCGATTTATAGTAGACGCAATTGATAGTAGGCGTGATTAATAGTAGACGCAATTGATAGTAGACGTTATTGATAGTAGGCGTGATTTGACATGAGCGCGATTTATAGTAGACGCGAAAGATAGTAGGGGCGATTGATAGTAGGCGTAATTAGACATGGGCGAGATTTATAGTAGACGCAATTGATAGTAGGCGCGATTGATAGTATGTTTAATTGGTAGTAGGCGCGATTTGACATGAGCGCGATTTATAGTAGACGCAAATGATAGTAGGCGTGATTGATAGTAGACGCAATTGATACTAGGCGTTGAACACCCAGTTCACAAGACTCATAACTGCAATGTTATGGTAAAGCAAAACAAAATCTATATTTCAAAACAAGCAAGTGGTTTAGTCAAGGTATACTGGAAAAAGTTTTGTAAACACTCAAGTCCTCAAGATTAATTAAATTAGTATCTGTCAGGTTGACCGAGTGGTTAAGGTGTTTGACTTAAGATCAAATTTTCTGTATAAGGAAGCAAGGGTTCGAATCCCTTACCTGACATAACTATTGCCTTGACATGGCTTGGCCACACTGCATTATTATGACACTCGGTACACAAACCATAGATATAGTGTATTGTTTAAGGCCACTCTCTTTCTGAACATAGTCAGAGACTGTTGATGGTTAACAATTGTATTAATAGTGGGACATGGGGATAGTAATTAAGAAAAACAGACAATACCCATACAATATTTTTATTAAATTCATTTTAGAATAGTTACACACTGAATTCAAGTCTATCTCTTTACCATTGTTCTACATAGATTTTTAAACACAACGCTTGTTGTAGATCCTTTTACAACTTTCTCCAGGTACTCTTGCTCTTAAAAACTGGGGAAGCCGCAATGGTTTTATAAACATAAAACCCTCATCTCTTCTTTTTCATAATTATCATCATCATCATCATCATCATCATCATTATGAATATTATCATCAAAATTATTATAGTCATTGTCACCATCTTTATCATCATCATCATCATCATCATTCTCAACATCACTAGAACTATCCAATTCCTCTTGTTTGTTTTCCACAGGGACCTCTTGTAGAGTCTGCGTTGCTTTTGATAGTGTAAAGGGTTTTTTGAACGATGGTATTTGTCCTAACATGTCTTTTTGAGGTGATGATGAATGCTTTTTAACAAACAATGCACTATCTTGAGCGGCAATATATTTTTCTTGGACTTGCTTTTTTACCTGGGTTAGAGTATTTTGCGTATTTAAATGTGTATTAATTTGAGATTCACAATGATGTTCTTTTGAAGTAAGTACGTTGGAGTCTTTTGTTTTAATCATTCCTCGACACTTTTTGGATCGTTGTTTTGAACATCGCCAAATAACAGTTCCATCTTTATTGGTTGTTTTTACAATATATGTATATCCTTTATAGAAGACACATGGCTTGCCATGACTGGTTGTTGAGACTTCCATATCAACTAATACATATGAATTAAATTTTAGTAAAGTCACATGAACAATCTTTAGATTACAAGTGATTTACACACACACACACTTTCCTAAATGTCAAGATTTATGGATGTTGTTTTCCGCCAACAGCTGCTTACTGCGTATGACAAGGCTGGAGACTGGTAGGTGAGACGGTCTTTCACGATGTGAACACTGTAACAGGCAGTAGTCAACTGACAATATTCTTATACCCTAGTCAAAGTTAGCAGGTACTTACTGCGTATGACAAGACCGTACACTCGTAGGTTAGACCGTATTTTTTGTTTGTTGCTAAGGATCCCATATATACCCTAGACATGTTAGTTCTGAACACTTAGTGGTTAATTGTATATATTGAATTTAAATACGCAGCTCATACAAGCACGTTTTACGGATGGGAGGGGTGAGAGGCTGGCAAAAAAGGAAATGTTTTAGTTTAATGAAACGTCATGTCCTACTAGGCGTGATTTATAGTAGACGCAATTGATAGTAGACGTAATAGATAGTAGGTGTAATCGATACTAGACGTGATTAATAGTAGACGCAATTGATACTAGGCGTGATTGATAGTAGGCGTGATTTGTAGTAAGCGCGATTTATAGTGGACGCAAATGTTAGTAGGCGCGATTGATAGTAGGCGTGATTGATAGTAGACGCGATTGATAGTAGGCGCAATTTGACATGGGCGCGACACAGATCATTTTTGATATCATAAAGTTACAGTGTCACTGTTTATACAAAGTACAAGGTAGAGGGTATTTTAAGACATAACCTCAGCTCACTTAACATAACCTAACTTTACCTAACCTAACTTTGTCACGTGACATGTTCTACAAGTTTAGACTTGCTTTAAGACTGATTATGACGTCATAGATTGATGGGAGGGGTGAGAGGCTGACAAAAAAGGAAATGTTCTGGTTTAATGAAACGTCATGTCCTAGTAGGCGCGATTTATAGTAGACGCAATTGATAGTAGGCGCGATTAATAGTAGACGTAATTGATAGTAGACGTGATTGATAGTAGGCGTGATTTGACATGAGCGCGATTTATTGTAGACGCGAAAGGTAGTAGGCGCGATTGATAGTAGGCGTAATTAGACATGGGCGAGATTTATAGTAGACGCAATTGATAGTAGGCGCGATTGATAGTATGTGTAATTGGTAGTAGGCGCGATTTGACATGAGCGCGATTTATAGTAGACGCAAATGATAGTAGGCGTGATTGATAGTAGACGCAATTGATACTAGGCATTGAACACCCAGTTCACAAGACTCATAACTGGAATGTTATGGTAAAACAAAACAAAATCTATATTTCAAAACAAGCAAGTGGTTTAGTCAATATATACTTGAAAAAGTTTTGTAAACACTCAAGTCCTCAAGACTAATTAAATTAGTAACTGTCAGGTTGACCGAGTGGTTAAGGTGTTTGAGTTTAGATCAAATTTTCTGTATAAGGAAGGAAGGGTTCGAATCCCTTACCTGACATAACTATTGCCTTGACATGGCTTGGCCACACTGCATTATTATGACACTCGGTACACAAACCATAGATATATTGTATTGTTTAAGGCCACTCTCTTTCTGAACATAGTCAGAGACTGTTGATGGTTAACAATTGTATTAATAGTGGGACATGGCGATAGTAATTAAGAAAAACAGACAATACCCATACAATATTTTTATTAAATTCATTTTATAATAGTAACACACTGAATTCAAGTCTATCTCTTGACCATTGTTCTATATAGATTTTTAAACACAACGCTTGTTGTAGATCCTTTTACAACTTTCTCCAGGTACTCTTGCTCTTAAAAACTGGGGAAGCCGCAATGGTGTTATAAACATAAAACCCTCATCCTCTTCTTTTTCATAATTATCATCAACATCATCATCATTATGAATATTATCATCAAAATTATTATAGTCATTGTCACCATCATTATCATCATCATCATCATCATCATTCTCAACATCACTAGAACTATCCAATTCCTCTTGTTTGTTTTCCACAGGGACCTCTTGTAGAGTCTGCGTTGCTTTTGATAGTGTTAAGGGTTTTTTGAACGATGGTATTTGTCCTAACATGTCTTTTTGAGGTGATGATGAATGCTATTTAACAAACAATGCACTATCTTGAGCAGCAATATATTTTTCTTGGACTTGCTTTTTTACCTGGGTTAGAGTATTTTGCGTATTTAAATGTGTATTAATTTGAGATTCACAATGATGTTCTTTTGAAGTAAGTACGTTGGAGTCTTTTGTTTTAATCATTCCTCGACACTTTTGGATCGTTGTTTTGAACATCGCCAAATAACAGTTCCATCTTTATTGGTTGTTTTTACAATATATGTATATCCTTTATAGAAGACACATGGCTTGCCATGACTGGTTGTTGAGACTTCCATATCAACTAATACATATGAATTAAATTTTAGTAAGTCACATGAACAATCTTTAGATTACAAGTGATTTACACACACACACACTTTCCTAAATGTCAAGATTTATGGATGTTGTTTTCCGCCAACAGCTGCTTACTGCGTATGGCAAGGCTGGAGACTGGTAGGTGAGACGGTCTTTCACGATGTGAACACTGTAACAGGCAGTAGTCAACTGACAATATTCTTATACCCTAGTCAAGGTTAGCAGGTACTTACTGCGTATGACAAGACCGTACACTCGTAGGTTAGACCGTATTTTCTGTTTGTTGCTAAGGATCCCATATATACCCTTGACATGTTAGTTCTGAACACTTAGTGGTTAATTGTATATATTGAATTTAAATATACAGCTCATACAAGCACGTTTAGCGGATGGGAGGGGTGAGAGGCTGGCAAAAAAGGAAATGTTTTAGTTTAATGAAACGTCATGTCCTAGTAGGCGTGATTTATACTAGACGCAATTGATAGTAGACGTAATTGATAGTAGGTGTAATCGATACTAGACGTGATTAATAGTAGACGCAATTGATACTAGGCGTGATTGATAGTAGGCGTGATTTGTAGTGGGCGCGATTTATAGTGGACGCAAATGTTAGTAGGCGCGATTGATAGTAGGCGTGATTGATAGTAGACGCGATTGATAGTAGGCGCAATTTGACATGGGCGCGACTCAGATCATTTTTGATATCATAAAGTTACAGTGTCAATGTTTATACAAAGTACAAGGTAGAGGGTATTTTAAGACATAACCTCAGCTCACTTAACATAACCTAACTTTACCTAACCTAACTTTGACACGTGACATGTTCTACAAGTTTAAACTTGCTTTAAGACTGATTATGACGTCATAGATTGATGGGAGGGGTGAGAGGCTGACAAAAAAGGAAATGTTCTGGTTTAATGAAAAGTCATGTCCTAGTAGGCGCGATTTATAGTAGACGCAATTGATAGTAGGCGCGATTAATAGTAGACGCAATTGATAGTAGACGTGATTGATAGTAGGCGTGATTTGACATGAGCGCGATTTATAGTAGACGCGAAAGATAGTAGGCGCGATTGATAGTAGGCGTAATTAGACATGGGCGATATTTATAGTAGACGCAATTGATAGTAGGCGCGATTGATAGTATGTGTAATTGGTAGTAGGCGCGATTTGACATGAGCGCGATTTATAGTAGACGCAAATGATAGTAGGCGTGATTGATAGTAGACGCAATTGATACTAGGCGTGATTGATAGTAGGCGTGATTTGTAGTAAGCGCATTTCATAGTAGGCTCAATTGATAGTAGATGCAATTGATAGTAGACGTGATTGATAGTAAGCGCGATTGATAGTAGACGTGATTGATATGGACGCGAGTTAGATCATTTTTGATATTACAACGTTACAGTGTCAATGTTTATACAAAGTACAAGGCAGAGAGGGGGTATTTTAAGACTTAACCTCAGCTCACTTAACATAACCTAACTTTACCTAACCTAACTTTGTCACGTGACATGTTCTAAAAGTTTAGACTTGCTTTAAGACTGACTCTGACGTCATAGATTGATGAAAGGGGTGGGAGGCTGACAAAAAAGAAAATGTTTTGGTTTAATGAAAAGTCATGTCCTAGCAGGCGCGATTGGTAGTAGACGCAATTCAGAGTAGACAAACATACTTTGCGTGTCGCATGCGGCTATTTGACAAAGTTTTACTGTGTGAAAAAACGTGCTTGTAATACCTGTGTATATAAATTTAAAATACAAATAACAAGTAAGTGTTTAGAACTAACATGTATAGCCTTGTATAGGGAATATATAGGGGTCCTTAACAAGATAGAGTGTCTAACACACGAGTGTACAGCCTTTTGATATGCAGTAAGTACCTGATCACTCCTACTATCAATTGCGCCTACCATTAATCGCGTCTACTATCAATTGCGTCTACTACCAATCGCGCCTGCTAGGACATGACTTTTCATTAAACCAAAACATTTCCTTTTTTGTCAGCCTCCCACCCCTCTCATCAATCTATGACGTCATAGTCAGTCTTAAAGCAAGTCTAAACTTGTAGAACATGTCACGTGACAAAGTAAGGTTAGGTAAAGTTAGGTTATGTTAAGTGAGCTGAGGTTAAGTCTTAAAATACCCCCTCTCTGCCTTGTACTTTGTATAAACATTGACACTGTAACGTTGTAATATCAAAAATGATCTAACTCGCGTCCATATCAATCACGTCTACTATCAATCGTGCCTACTATCAATCACGTCTACTATCAATTGCATCTACTATCAATTGAGCCTACTATGAAATGCGCTTACTACAAATCACGCCTACTATCAATCACGCCTAGTATCAATTGCGTCTACTATAAATCACGCCTACTATCATTTGCGTCTACTATAAATCGCGCTCATGTCAAATCGCGCCTACTACCAATTACACATACTATCAATCGCGCCTACTATCAATTGCATCTACTATAAATCTCGCCAATGTCTAATTACGCCTACTATCAATCGCGCCTACTATCTTTCTTGTCTACTATAAATCGCGCTCATGTCAAATCACGCCTACTATCAATCACTTCTACTATCAATTGCGTCTACTATTAATCGCGCCTACTATCAATTGCGTCTACTATAAATCGCGCCTACTAGGACATGACGTTTCATTAAACCAGAACATTTCCTTTTTGTCAGCCTCTCACCCCTCCCATCAATCTATGACGTCATAATCAGTCTTAAAGCAAGTCTAAACTTGTAGAACATGTCACGTGACAAAGTTAGGTTAGGTAAAGTTAGGTTATGTTAAGTGAGCTGAGGTTATGTCTTAAAATACCCTCTACCTTGTACTTTGTATAAACATTGACACTGTAACTTTATGATATCAAAAATGATCTGAGTCGCGCCCATGTCAAATTGCGCCTACTATCAATCGCGTCTACTATCAATCACGCCTACTATCAATCGCGCCTACTAACATTTGCGTCCACTATAAATCGCGCTTACTACAAGTCACGCCTACTATCAATCACGCCTAGTATCAATTGCGTCTACTATTATTCACGTCTAGTATCGATTACACCTACTATCAATTACGTCTACTATCAATTGCGTCTACTATAAATCACGCCTACTAGGACATGACGTTTCATTAAACTAAAACATTTCCTTTTTTGCCAGCCTCTCACCCTCCCATCCGCAAAACGTGCTGGTATGAGCTGTGTACTTAAATTCAATATATACAATTAACCACTAAGTGTTCAGAACTAACATGTCTAGGGTATATATGGGATCCTTAGCAACAAACAAAAAATACGGTCTAACCTACGAGTGTACGGTCTTGTCATACGCAGTAAGTACCTGCTAACCTTGACTAGGGTATAAGAATATTGTCAGTTGACTACTGCCTGTTACAGTGTTCACATCGTGAAAGACCGTCTCACCTACCAGTCTCCAGCCTTGTCATACGCAGTAAGCAGCTGTTGGTGGAAAACAACATCCATAAATCGTGACATTTAGGAAAGTGTGTGTGTGTGTAAATCACTTGTAATCTAAAGATTGTTCATGTGACTTTACTAAAATTTAATTCATATGTATTAGTTGATATGGAAGTCTCAACAACCAGTCATGGCAAGCCATGTGTCTTCTATAAAGGATATACATATATTGTAAAAACAACCAATAAAGATGGAACTGTTATTTGGCGATGTTCAAAACAACGATCCAAAAAGTGTCGAGGAATGATTAAAACAAAAGACTCCAACGTACTTACTTCAAAAGAACATCATTGTGAATCTCAAATTAATACACATTTAAATACGCAAAATACTCTAACCCAGGTAAAAAAGCAAGTCCAAGAAAAATATATTGCTGCTCAAGATAGTGCATTGTTTGTTAAAAAGCATTCATCATCACCTCAAAAAGACAAGTTAGGACAAATACCATCGTTCAAAAAACCCTTAACACTATCAAAAGCAACGCATACTCTACAAGAGTTCCCTGTGGAAAACAAACAAGAGGAATTGGATAGTTCTAGTGATGTTGAGAATGATGATGATGATGATGATAATGATGGTGACAACGACTATAATAATTTTGATGATAATATTCATAATGATGATGATGTTGATGATAATTATGAAAAAGAAGAGGATGAGGGTTTTATGTTTATAAAACCATTGCGGCTTCCCCAGTTTTTAAGAGCAAGAGTACCTGGAGAATGTTGTAAAAGGATCTACAGCAAGCGTTGTGTTTAAAAATCTATATAGAACAATGGTAAAGAGATAGGCTTGAATTCAGTGTGTAACTATTATAAAATGAATTTAATAAAAATATTGTATTGGTATTGTCTGTTTTTCTTAATTACTATCCCCATGTCCCACTATTAATACAATTGTTAACCATCAACAGTCTCTGACTATGTTCAGAAAGAGAGTGGCCTTAAACAATACACTATATCTATGGCTTGTGTACCGAGTGTCATAATAATGCAGTGTGGCCAAGCCATGTCAAAGCAATAGTTATGTCAGGTAAGGGATTCGAACCCTTGCTTCCTTATACAGAAAATTTGATCTTAAGTCAAACACCTTAACCACTCGGTCAACCTGACAGTTACTAATTTAATTAGTCTTGAGGACTTGAGTGTTTACAAAACTTTTTCCAGTATACATTGACTAAACCACTTGCTTGTTTTGAAATATAGATTTTGTTTTGTTTTACCATAACATTGCAGTTATGAGTCTTGTGAACTGGGTGTTCAATATAGGGTTAAAGACATTTTGAAATCAATTTAGAAAAGCTCTTAGGTATCGTGTCATGGGTTTTAGTAATGCATTACTGTTCGTTGACTAACATATACCGTTACACAACATTATTTTAGTGAACTTACATGTTGTTGTTTGAGTCCTTAGTCCTTTGACTGGTTTGATGCAGATCTCAGCGCCTATCTGCCCCGAGCTAATTGTTTCATCTCTATATAGCTACCACACCCTACATTCAAGGCTATCTGTTTAACATATTCTAAACTTGGTCTACCCCTACAGTTCTCATCCTCGAACCTTTCTTCCTTAACTAAGTTTGCTATTCTTGGGTGTCT
The DNA here is from genome assembly GCA_946902985.2 of Meconema thalassinum. Classification (NCBI taxonomy): domain Eukaryota; kingdom Metazoa; phylum Arthropoda; class Insecta; order Orthoptera; family Tettigoniidae; genus Meconema; species Meconema thalassinum. Next base: position 214,222,407 of record OX336395.1, read on the forward strand.
TAGACGTGTTCTACCAACCTATCTCTTTACTTCATTAACAGTCGCCAGATACATCTCTTCTCCCCCACTCGTCTTAATACCTCTTTGTTAGTAACCCTATTTACCCATCTAATCTTCATCATTCTCCTGTAACACCACATGTCAAACACTTCAATTCTCCACTTTTCTGCTACACCAATTGTCTAAGTTTTACTTTCATAGAGTGCCACGCTCCAGAGAAAGGCCTTCAAAATGACTTCCTAATACCTAAATCTATATTCAATGTCAACAGATTCTGTAAAAATTCTTTCCTTGTCTGAGCTACATAAGAATCCTAATCGTGTCTGGTATAATGTCTTGTTTAGCAAACATAGTCACTCAAAAGGTCTAAGCATTTTTTGTATATAACCCAAAATAGCAAACAGTTTTTCTAAAACCCTACTCATTGGTCAATAACAAGCAGAGTCGCCAAAGTTTTTCGTTGGTAGTTAACTCATGTCTAGTTAATCAATTCCTTTCATATCGTTATCCAATTGTAGTAGTAAGGACTGGTGAACAACGTCAGTTCAACACACTGCTTTACACACAAATGTAGTTAGGCCCTTTGACATAATTTGGATAAATTTCATGGGCCGGTCCATAGGGACCAGTCCAAAGGGGCCGGTCTAAAGGGACCCTTCCACAGGGACCCGTCAACAGGGACTTGTCAACAGGGATCCATCAACAGTGACCTGTCATCTATGACCAGTCAACAATGACCTGTCAATAGGGACCCGTCAACAATGACCCGTCCACAGGGACTCATCAACAAGGACCCGTCAGCAATGACTCGTCAACAGGGACCCGTCAAAAAGGACCTGTCAAAAAGGATCCATCAAAAATGACCCCCTGTCAAAAAGGGTCCCTCCAAAGGGGGCTAGTCAACAGAGACCAGTCCAAAGGGACAAATCAACAGAGATCAATCAACAGGGATCAATCAAAAGGGGCTATCACCTCAAGGCCTGACATATCCCTCTTTGATTATTGGTTTGCCAATCGACAAGCGTCACTTAAAATACTTTTTGATCACCACTCGTGGGTTGGGTTAGGTTAGGTGACACTACAGCCGCCATCTTTTATAAAGCCCCGCCCTCTTACAAAAGCCATGAGTGGGCATGCTAATTCATAGTGGCTTTCCACCGCACACATGTCTCTTGTGTAGAACAACTTTTCATTCCATATTAGCATTCAAACTCTCACATGTTGCAATTGGAGAGAGAGATTCTCTAAAAAAATACAATTTCACCCCCTAGTAGGGGTAGGTTTTATTTTTGGGGTTGAAATATGTTGTCCATAGGAAAGGGGGTATCAGCCCGAGTTCAATGACACCTCATTCGTCAAAATCCGACCACGGGTTCGAACTCACATTTTCTCACGTATGAAGCAAAACAGGATGTGACTTGTTTCACAAGGAGGACGGTAATAAGGTCATTTCACACGTGTTCACATGTATTTCGTCACTTTCCTTTCATATCGTTATTCCATTATAGTAGTGGTGAACAACGTCAGTTCAACACATACAAATGTAGTTAGACCCTTTGACATAATTTAAATAAATTCATGAGCCAGTCCATAGGGACCAGGTCAAAGGGATCAGTCCAAAGGGACAAGGACTCGTCCACAGGGACCCGTCAACAATGACTTGTCAACAAGGACCTGTCAACAATAACCCGTCCACAGGGAACCACTCCCCCACCCTCTTACAAAAGCCATGAGTGGGCATGCGTAAAAAACAAAAAACAAGCATGTTAATTTATAGTGGCTATCCACCGTACACATGCACTTTATGTGGAACAACGTTTAAATCCATATCGGCATTCAAACTCTCACATGTTGCAATTGGAAAGAGAGATTCTCTAAAAAATTACAATTTCACCCCCTAGTAGGGGTAGGTATTACTTTTGGGGTTAAAATATGTTGTCCATTGGAAAGGGGGTGTCAGCCCGAGTTCAATGACACCTCATTTGTCAAAATCCGACCACGGGTTCGGGAGTTATTGGGCTGCCGCCATCTTGTGTGGAGGTGGAGGGATCCGAACTGTTACAAATACACTACTCCCTGGTCTGTAATTTGAACGATCGGTTCGGCCTCCTATGGATAAATGATAGTACCGTACTGTCACAGCCAGTCAGATTGCATCTTTCCTCGACCCGAGGTACAAGGATTTGGTAGATAAGACAGCAGGGGCTCGATAACGTATTCACGACAGAGTGCTTCAGAAGCTTCAGGGCGATGCACCTGCTCAAGTCGTGGTTAATCCCGATCAACCCTCCACCAGTAGTGCCTTGAAGTTCTAGTGTCATATGCCATGTGGGAGAAGGAACAGCCCTGAATCTCAATTTAAAGATTTTCTTTCGGAGGCACAGATACGTTTTGACATGATCCCATTCGAGTGGTGGAAAGCAAGGGAACACACATATCCTGCGGTTGCTGCTCTAGCGAAAAAATAGTTGCGTATTCCAGCAACATCCACAAGCTCCGAAAGGTGCTTTTCCTCAGCTGGAAACATTGTCACAGCCAAACGGAATTGTCTTATGCCAGAAAATGTAAACCTCTCGGTATTCTTGTTCCAAAACAAAGGTTCTTAAAATAAATTGGTCAATGAGTCAAATTTCTAGAAATTGTTGTTCTTATTATACTGTTATATTTTGTATTCGTTTCCTACACCTGATATTTTAATTTTGTTGTTTAGTTACATCCTGGTCAAATGACAGTGCAGATAATAAATGATTATTCCATTTCATATAGTTTTGTATCTACTCCTCTTTCACACTGCTTCGAATAAAGTAGCGCAGACACATTGCCACGCAAACACGATTTCTAAATTGATTTAAAAACGGCACGATATCGCTGTGAACAGATGTTCGAGCAAGGTTACCACACACAACACCGGAAACCCGTTGTAACGCGCACTCTTTCACAATATTCGGTGCGATCCGTGTACCCGGTCGTAATAACATGGGTACACGGGTAAATAGAAGAACCCGGATTCTTAGCACACGGATCTTAAAAACACGCTTGTGCGGGTACAAGGTACACGGGTAATCGGGAGCGCTAATACCGACCAATGCTAACATTGGGTTAATTACAGCGTTAGTATAACTGCCTAGAATATTTTTCTTTTGCAATAAACGATTTCATTAGCGTCTTCAGCCGTTTTTATAAACCATTAGATACTAAATATGTATTATTTTGTTCAGTACATTCCTATGAAGATATAAACTTACAAAGTTACGAAAATATATGGATTTACGAGCAAACAACACCCGCCATTTTGACTCAAGACTCAACGGGATGGCACGGGCAAGCACGATATGACATGGTCAGCCTGAACTGTTAGTCACTACTGCTGTTTCATATTCTATTTTAAAATGCCAATATCCTATCGGCCACCTCCTTGAGGACAGTTTAAACCTCCCTATGTACGATGAGCGTATTTGGTAAGGGCAGGCCTTGCTGAATCATAAGTTAAAATTATGTTATAATACATGTATGATTCATACATCCGCCATCATGAAACTGTTTGGCTGATGACCTTGTAGTTTGGGAAAAAGACGCTTTCCACATTTAAGTATATTGATGCAACATTTTGTGGAGATCGATTGATTAGATTCGTCATGATTTGATTTAAGCTCAGAACATTTGGGAGGGCGCCATTTCTTTTTTGTTATGATGGCGGTGATATACAACATGACAGTGCGTTATCCCTTGCTAGTGCTACCTCTGTATCAAAGGTGGTTTGAACTATTGGGGTGATGATCTTGTAAATTGGTCAAATGATTCATTCCACATGAAGGTATGTTGTTCCAGATTTTGGTAGAGATCAGATGATTAGGTTAGTCATAATTTGATTTAAGCTTTGAACATTTGGGTGGCCGCCATTACGTTCCTGTCAAGATGGTGGCGATAAATAACACGACACTGAGGTGCCCTTTGCTAGTGCTACCTCTGTATCAAATTTCGTTCAATTCGGTTTCACCGTGGTTTTATTGATAGGGGAGACAGACATACCAAAGCACACACTCAAACACCACACGCACACTCACACACAATTTTTTGCAAAAATCGAAAGTAGGCTAATACAGTTCAGAATACAAGTGGAACTATACGGTTAAGGAGAGAATTTGTTATACTTCATTAATTGAGTCAACGAGGAATTGAACCCGTATTTTGTGAACTTGAATGATTGTCACTGGGGGAGAGTCGAACTGCAATTTACGTGGTATTTTACGTATCAATCTAAAGGGAAATACAGTATACCAGCTATACAGCATTTAGGCAACCCACTCAACATGAAAAAAAATATTTGAAGGGAGAGGCAGATAAATATTACAGGGTTATAATGAATATAATAAACACGGCTAACATTGGAATCGACAGAAATGAAGTCGCGAGCCGAGAGGGTCACAAATACACTGGTTTATGGGAGAGTTCCGCACGGCAAAGAAAATCCCGCCGATATAAAATAGATAAAATTTTCTTATATACAGAGTGGTTCATCAGCCCGTTATTATTTAGTTTCATGAAACCCAACTAACATTACATTTCTCCCGTTGGTTGATATTGCTGTGCGATCTGCCGGTATGACAGCAATGTAATTGAGCCATGGATCCAGCAAAGAAAGAACGACCATGAGGATTTCCGCACCATATGCTAACATGTGATTTATTGCCCCTTGAAAGAACACACATACACGTAATACGATCCAATTAATAGTTACGCTACATGATCTGTAATAGTAGAAAGTTAAATCAACATCATAAACCATGATTGAAGACTTTGACATGGATAATAACATTTGAGGTGGGATGCCCACTGTAACTTGTGCACGTGAGGTGCGTGGTTTCCACGTTGCGGTTGTGGCTGAATCGGTAAAGTTCCTGTCAGACACGGTGGGCGAGAACGGGTAGAATGGGACTACGAATCTAGACGTAGGAATACTTCTTTGAACGACAGCCCGTGCTCTATTTTAGTGGCGATGTAATATTGAGCCACACATACTAAGTCACATTGCCACATTTATTAACATACGATTTATTCCTGTGCACGTGACCTGTAATGGCAGAAAGTTAAAAAATCCGACATGGATATTAACATAACATATCGAAGTGTCGCTCCAGAGTTCAGGGTTGGATTCCCGGCTCGGACAAGAAATGTAATGTTGCTCTGAGGGTGGAACGGGGTACACTAAGCCTGAGAAGAGGTGGGTTCGATTCCCACCTTAGCCACCCTGGAAGAGGTTTTCTGTGGTTTGCCACTCCTACTCCAGGCTAATGCCGGGATGGTTTCTAACTAGCCTCCTTCCTAATCCACACATTAATTGTTAATACACACAATATGCAGACTCCGCTATAACACAGGTTATCAAGTAACCTCTACACGCACACACCTAAGTGCACGAGGCTAAATGACCTTGATATTCTAAATCCTCCAATGAAACAACAACATATCGAAGGAGATTCTGATTGCCAGTATACGTGTTCCTGAGAATTTTTCTTGGTATAATTTTGTTATTAAATTCTAACAAAAGGAAGAGAACTCTATATATGAGGTGCTCATATTAAGATGTTTCGTGTATTGCCGGATTCGAACACTATGTAACGGTTATGGAATACAACCTGAAAATGCATCTACGCGCTATAACACAGGTTATCAAGTAACCTCTACACGCACACACCTAAGTGCACGAGGCTAAATGACCTTGATATTCTAAATCCTCCAATGAAACAACAACATATCGAAGGAAATTCTGATTGCCAGTATACGTGTTCCTGAGAATTTTCCTTGGTATAATTTTGTTATTAAATTCTAACAAAAGGAAGAGAACTCTATATATGAGGTGCTCATATTAAGATGTTTCGTGTATTGCCGGATTCGAACACTATGTAACGGTTATGGAATACAACCTGAAAATGCATCTACGCGCTATAACACAGTTTATCAAGTAACCTCTACACGCACACACCTAAGTGCACGAGGCTAAATGACCTTGATATTCTAAATCCTCCAATGAAACAACAACATATCGAAAGAGATTCTGATTGCCAGTATACGTGTTCCTAAGAATTTTCCTTGGTATAATTTTGTTATTAAATTCTAACAAAAGGAAGAGAACTCTATATATGAGGTGCTCATATTAAGATGTTTCGTGTATTGCCGGATTCGAACACTATGTAACGGTTATGGAATACAACCTGAAAATGCATCTACTCGCTATAGTACTAGTGCCCCATCCTCAATATTTACGGTAACAGTGACCTCTTGTATCATTTCTATCGTAAGACATTGGTAAAGCGGTCGACACAGTTGATAAAACGTAACTCTCCCCCTAACAAATAAGGAACCCCAACTCTTTCAATCCGCAGTCCAACGCGTTACCAATTCAGGCACGGATGCTTACACATTACGCAGAGATTGAAAGTGACAACCTTTTGCGTTGGACACTTGATCTTCTTTATCTAAAACGTTCTTATAGGTTCGAATACTTTTCTTTAGTCTACGGGCATAAGAAAAACAAATGTTTATGTTCCTTTTTTAAGGCTTTAAAACGTGCAGCCACCGCCAGCTCGCTCGCAGGCGCTAGACACCTGAGCATCATGGGTAGCGGAAACAGCATTTTGCCGTGGAGTTATGAGAATTACGAATAGTGTGATATTCTCGCAGCATATTATCTGGAGTAGAATAGGGATGCCATGGAAAACCTCTTCCAGGATAATTTAGGTTGGTCTCGAATAGATGATAAAGACCTGAAAATAAATTCCACAACCCTGCCAACAAACTTTATTTTGTTTGTATAAAAATAATCAAACCTGAAAATTAATTCAGCAGGCTCATTCAGTTGTTAGCTTTCTTTTCTACCAACGTCTGTTTCGTTAGCTAGTTAGTTATTGTTTTAAGGGGCGGAAATACGAGATCATCTGCCCCCAAACGTCAGTTTCTCTCAGCATATATTTTTTGAGAAAAGTCACTTGACATAAAGGCAAGTTTCTTACTACCATCCACTCAAAATAGTGCCAAGGTACTTGAAGAGAGAAGACAAAAAAGGGAGGATATTTGGCTTGAATTTTATTGTCAGACGCCATGTGGGACCGACGCTGGACAGAGGCAAATCACGAACCAAGGCATGTCATCACAAGTTTAGCGGTTCATGGATATCACCACAAACTATGTGCGACGACACATTTCCATGAAGTAGGAAATGAGTGTGTGTGTACTTTGTGTGGTGAAAGATGTGAACGCTATCACATCAACCGATGCAAAAATAGGACAAAATCAATTTTAGAATATAGCGAAGATCAATAGATTAAATAATCAACATCAATATTGTATTTTGGCCATTCGGCTGCAATTAAATTTATAAAAGTCACGTTGACAATCTAATTAAATCAATACACTACGGTCTTACTCGCAAGTTGATCAATTATTACAATTTTATATTTGTCAAACGTAACAATGAGGACTGGTTAACATCCGGGGGTTACAGAGGGCTTTGACATGAAGCAGCGTAAGAATGAGGAATGGTTTACAGCGCGGTGTTACAGAGGACTTTGACTTGACACGTGCGGCGGCTTGAGTGAGTTTTCCTTTAAACCAAGGCGGTCAACTCTGAGCTTTAATATTGACATTCTCATCATAGACGATTCATCAAAGCATTCGAATGAATTTAAAACGGTATGGACTCCCTCTTTAGGAAGAAAATCAATAAATATATTTTAAAAAATGCGGACGAAGGAAATCTCAAAGCCTTTTTGGGAAAAAATAGGAAGGTGAAAATCTTAAGTATGTAGGAGAATTTAGCTATATATTTAAGAAGGACGTGGGTAATTGGCGAAAAATTCAAAAATGGGATTTTTGGCGTTTTGGGTTAATTGCTCTATAATGAACAAGATTCTGTTGAAAAAAGTGAAGGAAAGTAAATAATGAGCATTGATTTAGATCATAAATCAACATGATGATTCGTAAGTGGAAACGCCCACTTTTCCAGATGCTAATGTACATGCTTCCTACAGGTAAACTATGAAAGCTAGATAACTGAACACACTCTCCTCTTGTTGAGAAAGGCGCAATCTTCATGTTAGTTGCACTGATAACATTGAGTTTGATTTATTTCTAAGCGGTTTTGCACAGCCGCCATATTGAATGAATGGGGAGTTTGATCGTTTGCCTTGGCTTTAATAGGCCACATATACGGTCCTACCTTGTCATTAATGTTCTTTATTGTAGTTCCTAAGAGTTAAGTTAGTTATTTTTATATTTAATATTCGAAGATGGTGGCTGCGCGTGATATTTTAGTCCATTTTATCATAACGTTGATAGTAGATGGTCTTTATTTAAAACTATCAGAATGTACTGTGAACATTGCAGTTGTAAGTGTTTGTGAATATTGATTCTTTGGATCATAAGTTATATACCTAGGTATTATGAAACTTGCAATTTGCATGGCCGCCATCTTGAAATTGTATGGCTGATGACCTTGTAGGTTGGCCTTAAGGCACTTCTCACATGAAGGTATGTTTTTTCTCAGTTGGTAGAGATACACCAATTAGCAATGGATGTAATAAAACCAATTTAAAAGATGAAGCTCAACTGCACCTGCTGAAAAAATACCTGCATGGGAATGCGCAGAATCCCAAAGAGGCATTCAACCATGTCATGTGGGCTAGAATTCCTAAGTCTGTGATTGTTGGAGCTGATACACATAAGGTAGGGCTAAATGATACTATCATTTCATTTAATGATGGAAATATACGGAGGACTAGAGTGTTGCAAGAGCGGGAATGTTCTAGATTCATCACTGAGGTAAGGCCAATCAGTTAACTCTATTTTTCTCAGGACTGCATTTTTGACTTCGGGTACACATTTCACGGAAACTAGTGAATTAAAATGCATGCAACATTCCTTGTGTAATTATATCTCATTGAACAGTAGAAATACTTGTGGAATTTGGCATAAATGAAATGGGGGATATTTAACGCATATTATTTTAAAAAAATGGGTAAAAAAAAGTTAGATATTTAACAAGAAGTTCCGTGAAGAACTATACAGCCTACTTTTCATGCCAATGATTATTCTACAGTATATGAACCTATCTAGAATAATGACGAAATTAAGTTGCTAATATCGAAATTTCTAATTAGTTCGAAATACTGTATACCTGGTATAATGTAGTCTAATAGGGCACCAAAGTTGGCAGCCCTGATGACTGAATATATTCTTAGTTCCATCTCTTAAGGAACAGAATACAAAATTTGGTTGAAGTCCAATGAATAGCATGGACGTTACATGCAGTTTAACATTGGATCTAACAGCGCGCGTAAAATCATGTTGGCAACAATGTCATGCATGTATTGGTCAGAAATAATCTGAAATAATATGATCTATTGTTGTGCCAATTTTGAATGAAATCCATTAGTTAGTATAGAAGTTACATGCATTTTAAAATTGGACCTATCAGCAGGCTCAGAATCATGTTGGTAGCACTGACGTATATAAGTTACTCCAAATTAATATAGAATGTCAGGTACTATACGTGTGCATTGTTTAAAGCTGTCGGCTTGCATACTTTCTGATATATTGGTATTTTGATAAAATAAATTAGGAGCATTTATTAACAGTTGGCAGCCCTGGTGGGTCGTAAGAATACACTCAGTCATATCTGGTTATGTAGACATACAACATACGAAATTTGGTTGAATTCCAATTGATAGTGTAGAAGTTATATGCATTTAAAAATTGGACCTATCAGCAGGCTTATAATCATTTTGGCAACACTGCCATGTATGGACTCCTGGAAATTGAACTGCAATATTATTATCTATACGTGTGCCAATTTTGAAATAGCTCCCATTCATACCTTCCAAGATATACATCATGGAGCTCAAATTTCAATTGCGATTTTTTAGCAGTTGGTAGCACTGACATCATTTTCAAATATGGCCGTGAGATATTCAGGTATAGATCTTTAATCCTACCAAATTTTGTTTCGATTGCTCCAGCCGTTTAGGAGTTGATAGGGGGGGGGGACACACACAGCCAGACAGACAGAAGGACAGACAGACACACATTTGCCCGATCTCATAAGTCTACTTTTTCCTCATTTTTGCAAAATGTGAAAAGTAGGCTAAAAATATGATAAAATGCAATCCCCTCCGAAATTTCCAAAATGCAAAGGTATTATTGTAGATAAAGCATTAATAAATAACTCTGAAAGTTTCAGGTATATAGCAAAAAAAATATTTTGTGAAACCTGCACCAGAAATCCTCCAATATAACAGGGGTAGTATAGGCACGTCCTTACCTAAACAGTGATAGACGAAGCAAAGAGGATAGATAGTAGGCTTGATCAGGCAAGGAAGACATTTATACAAAAATAATTGCGTTGATATTAATAATAGATTTAATTTAAAAAAATCAATTTTGAAATATATGGGTAGTGGCCCTCCTAGGAATTGAAACATGGACTGTTGCCGCAACAGAAAATAAGAGAAAAGAATCCTTATAAGTGTTGCATTACCAGAGAACGATGGATATCAGATGGGCAGATAGAGTAACAAATGAAGAGGTAGTAAGGGGAGATGTTTCTGAAAAGGGCTAATATACAGAGGAATTTGGTAAGTGGAAACAACATCAACAACATCATCATGAATAAAAAAAGTATTCATTCAAATATCATTTGCTACATGAATATGCCCATTATTAAAAAAATGTGTCTTCGGATGTCCCCTATGAGCCTGGTTGTATTTCCAAATTACTACATGAGATTGCTTTTCGACCTTTATTGTTAAGGATAATTGTTTTCAAAATGTTGTTTGAGAGTAACTTCCACTTCGCAGAACGCACATTAATCAAGCTTCTCCTGGCTATGGAGTAGCATATGTGCCGTTAAGTTTTTTTTTTTTTTTGTGGGTAAATTTGGCCTCGCACACACTACATGAATATGGCTTCTCTCTAGTATGGATTCGGATGTGTTGCTTCAAATTTACTTTGCCAGAAAATTTGGCGTAGCATACGCTACATGAATATGGTTTCTTTCCAGTATGGATTCGGAAGTGCGGTATCAAGCTTTCTCTACGGGAAAATTTGGCTTCGCACACGCTACATGAATATGGCTACTTTCCAGTATGGACATGCACTTGGCGTTTTAAGCTTTCTCTAAGCGTAAATCTAGCTTCGCACTCACTACATGAATTTGGTTCCTCTCCACCATGGACAAGGATGTGCGACTTCAAATTTTGCTCTCTGAGTAAATTTGGCTTCGCATACGCTATATGAATACAGCTTCTCTCCACTATGCATCGGGATGTGCGACTTCAAACTTCCTCTCTGAGCGAATTTGGCATCGCTAACGCTACATGAATATAGCTTCTCTCTTGTATGGAATAGGATGTGGGATTTTAGGCTCCATCTTCGGGAAAATTTGGCTTCGCAGATGCTACATGGATATGGCCTCTCTCCACTATGGAGAAGGATGTGCGACTTCAAACTCCTTCTGTAGGCAAATCTGGCTTCGCATAAGCTACATGATTAAATTCTGATGCCACTATGGATAAGCATGTGTCTCTTCAGATTAAGTTTTGCATACGGTACATGAATATCCTCTCCCATCGCTATGAAAGAGCATGTGTCTCTTATAGGATTGCTCAAGTGTAAATCTTATTTTGCAATCAGTATATCGAGTATTGCCACATTGGCATAAAATATAAGTTTCCATTTTTTTATATAACATTCTTCTCTGCGGGCAGTGCTAGTACATTGTCTTCCACTAGTACCAACATCATATATCTTCATTGAAGCCGGATTCAACGTATCAAGACATATCAGCCTGAAATAGTTAGTACTATCAGTTTGAAGTATGGTACATTATTATAGGAAGTACAGCAAAATAATAGTAAAGGTATAGAGATAAAAGTAGTACAATTATATTTGGAGCAACTATCATTAATATTACTACCAAGAAATAAGTCTTTAAGAATTATCGGGATCTGATTCCGTTTACATTGCTCAAGAATATGCTTTTCGTACAGTATTAATGTTTTGCAATTGAATTTATATTTAACAGAAAATATAGGGTATCCTGTTGGAAATTTTGGAGTCATAGCTCTGTGAGCATGATTTTGTTGGGATTGTTTCTTAGCCACCACATTCTTCCGATCCAAAGGCGTTAGATTTCTACAAGCTGGATGCAAAAATGGACAAGGTGTTTAAATTTGCACCGTTCGCATCGCCGCTGATCTTCGCCTATGGGTCACCGATGAACATATTTATGTAATAGCGTCTATTCTTGCGCGTAATTGAGATGAGCTTTCGCAAAGCAGCTAAAATGCTGAGGGAATACATTAGTGCTGTCGTTGTGTTTGTTTTCGTTGATGTTTGAGTTTCAATGCTGCACAACATTTCTCCCATTGTTAAGACAAATAATTCGTCTTTACATAGCCACTAAACCATAAAACTAAACCAATCTATCTTACATAATCCAAACTTGCTTGTCCTTTATTCTTGCTTCCATAACTGCTGAACATTTCCTATTCCTCGTGCCTAAATATGTACCCTACCAATCTTTTCCTTTCATTAGCACTCGCCATTTTATTATCCATTATTTATAACTCTATCTAGCCGCCATATCTCCAACATTCTCCAATAACACCACATTCAAATGCTTCTATTTTCCCTTTCCTGCGGATGGAATTAACCAAGTTGCACATACATAATATAGCACCATGCTTCAGACCATGGTTTCAAAATTGTATTCCCACTACCTGCATTATGATGTTAGCATATGTCAACCCATCATTCATGTATCTTCTTCGCTGGGTCCATATAGCTTCCTAAGTATCAGGAGTCACCAACATTCTTTAGCGCTTCAACTGACAATCGGTGTTGGTATATTCCTTGAATATAAGCTTTACGTAGTTTGTACCCATATTGGTTCTTTTTCTAGTTTTTCGCTCTATCTCTTATCTTTTCATTCCGTGGAAAACCACTAACAGAGATTTCTGTATGTTTTCGCTCTCCTCTCGTGATTTTGCTCATGCCTGTCTTTAGTGTGTTTTAGCGAACGAGATTCATTACCCCTCTTTCAACAGAATCATCAAGCTTCTCCTTAGAGCGCCATCACGCGGCACTTCGCTGAACTCGCTATCTCATGTGGTCAACGTGAGAGCTTGTTGTCACCGACGACCTATGATGCTTGGAAGTTCGACTCGTCCTCTACAGATTGCAACCTACACACTTCTATATTATTTGGAATCTGCCTCAAGAAAAGAAAATTGTGTGCTTTAAAGATTTATGTTTTTCTACGTTTTTGACACTTATGTTCCCCTTCTCTGCCCCTCCCTTCTCCCTCTCGATCACCTTACTAGTCGGGAGCCTTCTCGCTTGTCACTCTTCTATGGGTTGCCAGCAGACTCGCTAGGTCTATCTACATTGAACTTTCTTTCGACTCTCGTGCGACATTTTGTGAAAGCCATGTAGTGATAATTGCTCTACCAGCACCGCTAATCAACCAACCAACATGCAAAGATATGTTGCCTACTATTTTAACCTGGCTATGAAGCTCTTCTAATACTTGCAAGTAAGCAAATCTGCTGTATTTGTATCTTGCCGGCAAGGTATTTTCTAGATGTCAAACTTCAATTTCACACCGATGTATTCTATGTTGAATGTGAAAGTACTTTTATTATCTAAGCGCAACGGCGGATGTACTCTTTTATCTATACTCTGCCAAAGTCAATAACTTGACACATCGTGGGAATTTTGTAACTTCGTATCTAACTGTCTAATGGGTCAACTCTGCTCATATCACGAGACTCGTAATCTCAAGCAATTACATAAATATGCAAGATAGAAATAGCTCCCAAAATATGCAAATTCTCAACCCGGAAATAATTCACCATGAAAATCAGTGACACTCATTAAAGAGAAGCTCTATCCACAACTTCAAAACTGAAAAGTGCATCGCGCGAAAATATAATCTGGTTTGCCGTACAATCGGTTCCAGAGTTGGGTATTGTATCCGAAATTCGCATAACCACCCCCTATTATCCTAGGATGGAAGGGATCGCTAGGGACGTTGATATCCAGCTAGATAAACCAACAATTCCTTTCTAGGCGGATAACTAGGAACTTCTCGGAACAAGGATATTTATTTAAAAAATGCGATAGTACTACCACCTATCTAGGTACAAAATTGCTACAATAAAGTATGGTAGGACGAGATTCTCGGAATCTCAGGGGTGAACAGTTTAAAAGCGGGCGCCATTACCCAACTAGTAGTACCACCGCATCCGATTATTAAACAAGGAGATCGTCAAATTCTCTAAAATTCGACATGCATACTAAGCAGTGCGAAGTTTATTCATGAAATATGGACCACAATAACACTAAATGACAACAAATAATTATTATACACTTCACACGTTATGAAAATTCAAATTAAAACCTTCAAAATAAAATTGTAGCTTCGCTATAAACAACCTTCACCGTGGATTTCGGCTTCAGGGCGTGTAAAGTCCTTATTCATAAATCAAATAAAGCAGTTACATTATAGACACCTCGTCTATACAAATTCGTAAAATCGTCAACAAACATGTTGATCATCCTGTACTCTGATATATAAATAAATTCAAAAAGACGTTGTTATACACTCCTTCCCTACATGATACATCTATAGATATTCGTTCAAAAAATCCTAACTTAAATATGAAAACCTCAAATTATCGTTGTAAATAAAAATATGTACATTATTTACACGATTATCGTTAGCTTGACGAAATATTCGTCCAATGATCTTCCCTGATCATGTTTCTGTTCATTCACACTATACTTTTCCGTTTAGATCACTAACTCCTTTATTATTGTCGTTATAGTTATGTCATTTCCAGTTTAAACATATGTTACGAGTGATTAAGCTAATAACTGTTCTGCAAAGTCGTAATCTTAATAAAAATCGATGAAATAGATAAAATATACCAGACTATCTTTCGTGGTTATTTTTTACTTGAGATAAGATAGCGGTTTCAACACTCAACTTTAAAATACCATAACCGCATATTAACATCATATGTTGCTCGACTATACTGTCGTAATTTCAATATTCGGATCACTTTATTACAATTTAATCCCTAGAAACAATTTCATCAACCTATATACAAGTCTGCGTTACCATATACGCTTTAATATTAATTTCCCTTTTCTATACACTGTTAGGTGTAATAAATTCAGTAATTCTACTTCCAAATTTCAAATTACAACTTCGCTAACGATTATACAATCTTCCACCTCTTATATTCGCAATAATTTAGACTTGTTTCTCCGTTCCACACTTTCATCGGTCAAACATTTCTTTCGTTATACATTCCTAAGCGATTCAGATGCGACATTAACATTTTCATTCAATAACCACAGTTCTTTGAACTTTACGATTCAAAGATATTCGTCTGCATATTATTATCTCAGTAATATAAATATGTTACATGTCCTCGCCATACTGATTTAATTCCATGAATATAAATGCATATCATTCGTTGCTAAAATTTCTTACAATATTTCTCATAGCATTTCATCATAAATTCTTAACATTCCATGCTGTCATACCGCAAATTAGCGTTATCATAACCTGCGCTCTTCAATTAACTCTCAATTCCTATTAATAAAGCAATAAGCTTCAACAATGCGTTGTTTCAAAATACAAACATATTGATGTTCTCCATAGAACTAATCAATAATCAATTAACTTCCAACTATTACGAAAGTAATTATTTAAAATATGTCTTCAATCCAAACTCGATGTATGGCAATATACTTTCAATAAAGTATAGTAGAGAATTCAGCTCTATTCAAACTTAGATACGTATACATTCGAATCTTCATCTTCTTCTCGTCTTTGTCCCGCAGAGCAGGGTCGGCTCTTCTGCACAATTGCCTCCATCTTGCACGGTCTGCAGCGTCTTTCTCCTCAACATTGGCTGCTCTCATGTCCTCCTTTATTTGGTCAAGCCACCGCCTCTTGGGCCTTCCTTGTGGTCGCTTGCCTACTACATCTAGTTATAGTGCTCTTTTTTTCTACTGTGTCCCCGCAACTCCGTAGTACATGTCCGTACTGTACCATTATCCTCAAGCGGAAGTTGTAGTACGGTGTACTGCGAGATTAAGTTTGAAACGTAGCGCGGCACTTGGATGGCAAGACAAGGCACTAAAGCTGACGCGAGCACCGTCAGGTGAGCTCCGAGCCCTGCCGAGAGCGGCCGAAGTACTGGGTCCAAGCTAGATGTCCGGAACGTGTGTCACGTATAGATCCAAGATATGGATTAATTAATGAAGAATTACTTTATCGATAATAATGAGGAAGAGAAGTCAATTTATGCTTTTCAGTATTTATACGCGATGTATTAACACTGTAGAACAGTTTTGAAGAACTTATTTCATTTGCAAGACTTAAATATATATTCAAGCAATTTTCATTTTGCGCTAATGACTTGATTTATCGATCTACGCATCGCTGGAGAGGGGGGCTGTTCACCCTCGTCAATCTGCGAGCGTTTTGAAAAAGACAGATTATTGAGTGTCTTTGCCAAGAGCAGAACAAGTTTCTAACGCGCTATTCTATACGTATCGCTAGCACGCAGTTTACGTATAAAGGTGTGTGAGAACACCTTCAGAAGTGACTTGATACTACACTCTGAAATGTGTATTGTAACGTGCAGACTATATTATGCTATTTGTGGACATAGGCAAGCTCCATGCAACTAAGAACAGTAAAATTGCTAGTGTACTGAAATTCTTACAGTATTACATTCATTCAAGAACAGTGCTATTTTCATGGACATAAGTATTGTGATACTTAGGCACTTTATGAACTGCATGAATCAATCCTCTTACTTTCACGACATGATTACAGATCAGATGTCGGGAGGAATAATTCAGTTGTCTAGATACGCTGTTACTATGATCGGCTAGACACTTTAAACATGAATATTGCAATGTAGGCGACACGACATGCATTCTGAGGAACGGACACTGACATTTTTTCGAATATTATCGCTAATGCTAGATTGCATTAAGCATGTTCACTCAGTATGACATGATTGCATTAAAATGCAACTACCGCTTAGGGCGATTGAGTCGTGTGACGAGTACTTTTATACGGAACGCTATGGATTGTACGTGTAATGGCAATAACAATCGGTGTCGTTCAGATGTCCATCTGGAACCAGGGCGTTGGAGACTGGCAGTCCGCGGTTCGATTTCATCGGTATTCCAGGATGGCCCACGACATTTCCATGTATGATGAAGGAGTGGTATGGGAGGCATATCATTGCTTTCTATTCCATCAGCGACTTGCGAGAAGGTACTGGCAATCAACATCCATCAGTAGTAGTAATGCATAGATATTGTAATGTTACAGTAGCTGTCATATTTCATTTTTCTTTTAGCATAGTCGATGGGTAGAATGTAGGAACGATGGTTTAATCATGTCAGATACTGGCCTGGACTGGATTAAGATTCTTTTTCAAGAATGCATACATTTTTGTAGTGTGTTTAAATTTAACTTGTAGTAATTTTTATGGGAACATTTTTATTGTAGTGAAGAGAATCTACGCAGTCTAATTTCGACTTTATGGAAGACTCACTAAGAGTGATAGGATTTTAATCTTTCGTTACGAGATATTTCCTATTTTAGTGTACTACAGAGACTTTAATTATTTTTCACCGTTTAAGATCGTGTTTTTGAATTTTCATTGTGGTCTTCTTATACCACATTTACTCGCACTCTCATTTATCGCTAGATCCTTTTTCTAGAGATCTTTCTAATTCCTCTGTTGGAGAGTTGTTGTTGTTGCTTTGAACATTTTCGATGTCGATTTAGATAATTTCGACTTTATGGAAGACTCACTAAGAGTGATAGGATTTTAATCTTTCGTTACGAGATATTTCCTATTTTAGTGTACTACAGAGACAGTTGAGTTTTATAATCGACTATGTAGGTGCTTATCTATAAGATCACCCTCGTCGATGGTGTAGGAACTCTATATTATTTTCTGGATTCCATTCGAGCTGGATTATTTCTTAATTTGCTTGAGAAATCTCGATCCTTATTAAAGCCTAGTTTTAACATACGATGGTCAAGTTGACGTTGAGTTTATTGAACTCCATTTCTAAGGGTATTTTCATACATTTAGTATCGAATTATACGCAAGCGATGATATTCTGAAAAGCATTTAAATTCTTTTCATCAACGAGAATCTCAGATAACTAAATGTGGAGGCATATCCTTAAAGAGTTGTGTGATTGTAATAAAATATTGTAAAGCATAAATAATAATTTCAGTAATAATTAGGAGAATGAAGTGATAACGATTTTCAATATTCAATACGAAGTATTATGATCTTATACGGTATAAATCTCTATATATATAAGAATGAAAGTTTGTCTGTTTTTTCTGGATTTCTACGGAAATTTGCGTTATTTACGCGTTTTAGACTGTTTTATGACGAATGCGCGCGAAAATGAAATTTTTGTCTGTCTGTCTGTCTGTCTGTTTGTTTGTCTGTGGACAATTTTTTGTGTCCTTATAACTCGAGAACGGCTGAGTGGATCAACGTAAAATTTGGTACAGATATCCTTCAGAGGCAAGACACCAATCATTGATGTAACTCTTCTCTGTACCTCTCATAAAAGCGGGCCTACCCCCTTAAAATACATGCTGAAATAGGCGTAGAAGGGCGAGACAAAGCTCATTTTCAGCCCCTCAATGTGAGAAACGAAACTCGGAGGCCCTAAAGGGACCCCGAAAACCACATTTTAAGGCCCTAAAACCAATAGTTTTTGAGATATTCCCAGAAAATTAATTTCATTTAATACAATAATGAAAGGAAGCTAGCCGGTAACCATGGCAACAGAAATTCACAGGTCCATCTATTGCTGTAATATAAGACGCGATACAATTCCATTTATTACATTACTGAGATAGTTTCCAAACGGCTAGAAGGTTATAACGGAACCAAACTAGGCTGTAAAATTCATCAATACATATAATGCGCTTAAGGGGGTCAAGGGGTACTCTAGAATTTTTCACGCGATTTACACGTGCTGGTGTGCTACGGAAGGTCTATTATATCCCTATCCCTATATTGTTATATTATTATTATAATTAATATTATTATTACACTACGGAAAGGAAAACCCCAGAGGACTGGAAAAAGGGAATAATTGTCCCGATCTTCAAGAAAGGTAGTAGAACAGAATGCAGAAACTATCGGGGAATAAAACTGATGAGTCATTGTGCAAAGATGTTTGAGAAAGTTTTGGAAAGGAGAATTAGGACACGGATAGGAGGAGGGATGAGGGAAGAACAGCATGGCTTCAGAGCAGGAAGGTCCACAGTGTATTTGATTTTTGCTGTAAGGCAGTTACAAGAACAGCACTGTGAGTATGGAACAGATCTACTGATGGCCTTCCTGGACATTGAGAAAGCATATGACAGTGTATGCAGAAACAAAGTATGGAAGTCCCTGGAGGATAGAGGAGTAGAAAAATGGACTATAAGGAGGATAAAGGAGATGTACAAGGGAAGCGTGAGCTGTGTGAAAGTGGGAGGAGAGAGATCGGACTGGGTGGAACAGAGAAACGGCCTGAAACAAGGTAGTGCACTGGCACCGTTACTTTTCCTGGACATTGAGAAAGCATATGACAGTGTATGCAGAAACAAAGTACGGAAGTCCCTGGAGGATAGAGGAGTAGAAAAATGGACTATAAGGAGGATAAAGGAGATGTACAAGGGAAGCGTGAGCTGTGTGAAAGTGGGAGGAGAGAGATCGGACTGGGTGGAACAGAGAAACGGCCTGAAACAAGGTAGTGCACTGGCACCGTTACTTTTCATTGTGGTGATGGATGACATAATGACCCGAGTGGCACAAGTAATTGGGGAAGGAAAGATGAAAGCAATGGTGTTAGCGGATGATTTGATGATTTGGGGAAACAAGGAGGAGGAGGTACATGAACAGTTGGACGTGTGGGAAGGAATAATACAAGGATATGGGATGAAATTTAGCATAAATAAGAGTGAGGTGGTGATCACAACAAGGAAGAAGGAAAGAACCACAACGGGAATAACAATTGGTGAGGAACAGCTGAAGAAAGTGGAGAGTTTCAAGTATCTGGGAAGCCTGATACAAGATAATGGAAGAAACTATAGAGAAAAAATGAGCGGGGGAGACAGGAAGAAGCATTCCGGAGGAGTGTGAGAAGCATGTTATGGAGCAAGGATGTCCCTCAGAACAGAAAAAAGATCATATATCGGACGTACTATGCCCCTATCCTGACGTATGCCTCGGAGACCTGGACTATGAAAGGAAGGGAGAAGATCAAAATACAAGCCAGTGAGATGAGGTTCTTGAGAAGCAGTATTGGAGCTACAAAGATGGACAGAATAAGAAATGAGTGGACCAGAGAATTAATAAAGGAGGAACCATTACGGGATGGTATAGAGAAATCTAGACTTAGATGGCATGGACATGTAAAACGAATGGAGGATAAGAGGATACCCGGGAGGATACACGAGACGAAGTGGGAAGGAAAGAGACCGAGAGGAAGACCGAGAGACAGGTGGCTGAAAGGGATGGAAGAAAGCGTGAAGAGAGGAGAAGACTGGACAGGGGTGGAAGCTGAGAGATGGTGGGAAGACAGAAGACGTTGGAGTGGCCTGTGTTCCAAACAGACCCGGCCAACGGCTGGAAACTGTGCAAGAGGATGATGATGATGATACTACGGCCTACAACGACGAGACAAAGCTCATTTTCAGCCCCTTGGTGTCAGAAAAAATACCTCGGGGCCCCTAAACAGTCGTAAAGGGTCCCCGGAAACTACATTTTAATGCTCTAAAACCAAGAGTTTCTGAGATATTCCCAGAAAACTAATTTCATTTAATAAACTAATGTAGGAATGCAAGCCAGTAACCATGACAACAGTGTCTCAAAAGGTACATCCAACTTTCCATCTATTTCTGCAAGAAGTAATGCCACTCCATTTATTAAATTTCTGTGAAAGTTTGCAAATGGCTATAAGGTTATCACGGAACCAACAAAAACTGTAAAATTCATCAATGCGCTTAAGGGGATCAAGAGGTACCCTGGATTTTTTCAAAAGACTTAAACTCGCGATGTGTCGTACAGAAGGTCTATTATATCTTCAAACTGCAACATTATTTTCAAAAATTCCTGAATTGAAATAGTTTTTTTTTTTTTTTTTTTTTTTTTTTGCTTTTAGGAATTTGGGCCATTGGAGGCTAAAAAAACTGAATTTTCATGCACCACAAGCCTTTATAATTTATTAAAGGGGTCTTCCTCTGAATGCGCACTTGACACAACAGTGTGGGTCAGTTTTTATGTGACGTGAATTGCATTTCGTCTACGAGGGATTCAATTTTATTTTCACGTCAGGAAGTACACGTTAGGTAAATTAGTTTCAGAGCATATTTCAACTAATCATTTATCTTGGTCGACAAACAGGTTCCAAGCCCCTAACCATTGCAACAGTAGCTCAATTGATTACGTCTGGTTATTAATACCGACGACCGTTCGAAGAATGGGTACTTCTGCTAGTCTTCGTATAAATCTAGTAACGCAAATTTATTCGCAAACTGTAACTATAAAATATATCAGTAGTGATATTATTCGTATCGCCATGGAGGGTGACTAATAATGAGAAATGTATAAATAATTATATAACAATAATAATGAATACTCAGTGGAGTAGATCTATTATATGGATAAGACCATGGAGTGGCACCAATCAAATTATATGATAATTAAATAATGTTTGAGATGGTATTGATGAAATCCATTGTTGAATGGATAATGAATTAATAGTCAAGTGTGACTTAAAAGTAATATAGAATTACAGATATCAAACTTAATGGCGATTTTGTGTTATCAGAAAACATGCATTTCTAGACTTGAGTATTTACAATTGGGGTAAAGGATTTTTATTATCCTATTTCTGGATTTTACTGCAATGCTAACGTAATTTAATAACCATCCCTTCTGGTTAATCTGCAGATCAGTATTGAGTTACTTTGGATTTTATGCTTGTTCACATAAAAGATTATTGGGTCCAAGAGAGACCTCATATACATTAAATTATTTACCACGAAACCACGAACGAAATTACACTCATGGAGGGTGTATAATCATCAAATTGAATTACATGACACTTTGAGAGGTGTTATAAAAAAACTGTACATATGTATAAAATTTTATTCCAGGGTCATTATAAACTTGTATTTTGTGGAAATTACCTACTGAATAACGAAACAAATCTGATGTTAGATCCAGTAGGAGTTTCTTTGTGGATCTATTATTTTTCAATGGGATTTTGTAACCCATGCTTGTGTGTTGGATTGAAATTTTTGTTTCCTTGACAAAATGCAATTGCACAGTGAGGTCTGTGGTGTGCATTTTGGTGTTTTTCTTGACTTTTGTCAAGCTTGTTAATATTCTTTCAGATAGTTATCTGAAGACATAGCACTTTGCTATGCCATTTTCTGAATAAATCTTTTCAGTTCCATTTTAATTCTACGTTTGAGGTGATTTATAGAAGTGAGGTGAGGTCACGTTAAGAAAACCTTTGCTGGGTATTTCTAGTTGTTTCTACGCCTGAGACTACATTCTTGTGTAGATCTCGTGTTCTCTTGAGCTGTTGCTTTCCTCGTTAAGCCATGTTTTTTTCTTAACGTTGACTGGTTAGGTTAACCTGTGCCCAATTATCCCCATCTTTTGTTGGTTGTAGGCTATCTGGGGGTTTTTAGCCGGGATTTTCCAGGTTGTACGATGCAATGATCTTCGTGGGATTTCAACAAGCTGATGGTAGGTAATTTCGGGTACAGTACCAACGAAGACGAGCTTCCAGCATCTTGACAGGGATCGGTGCGACACCAAGGGTGCCTCTTACATGGACACTGGTGACATGATCCAGTCTTGTTAGGCCAATGGACCAGCGCAGCATTCTCATCTCAATGGCGTGCAGCACTTTCTCACATCTGTTGGTTACTGGCCAACACTCATAAATTCAAATAACATCGCAATCTCAAGAGATGATGACGATCAAATTTACTACACGTCAAAATCGATACGACGACGTTTCAAAGTAATTACGTGACCGTTTAAACAAAGAAAATATTAAAACAAGCTATTCAAATAGTCAAACAATAAAAGCCAATTAGCCACACAAAATACGGTCAGGTGAAAAGTATTTACATTATTGCATGGCTATCTACAAATAAAGCCGAAGCACTGTAAATACCTTCTGCCCGAAATACTACTTTTGTAGTACTGGAAAGCTGAAGTGTTGCGCATCGCCTCGCATAGAATGCGACAAGCGATCAGCTGTGTGGGTTGAAGCGAGCCGTGAACGCGTCTCAACCAAGCGGGCACGCTCCTCCCTGCTGCCCTGGTGTCTGCTGGCATGAAAGCGGCTGCGTCCGATCCCTGTCTTCCCTCCGGGATCCGAACTCCTTCACTCTCGTACGCTTCACAGCCAAGGTGGCTTCTGACGATCAACTTCAAACGACTCCATACAATAAGTTCTACGGCGAATGGATATAGTTGCTTGTTATGAATGATATATCCGAGGTTGCTTTGGAAATTCATTGTAGTTGTATGCATTGGTGACTTCAGTGGAATAGAGTTGTTGAAATTTCCACTCCTCCTGAATGTGCGTTGGTGTGTAGCTAAGTCACTCCTGGAACCCATATCTTGAAAATGGCTAGTTCCCATTTTATTGCTTAATATGACATCATAACTTCAGTATATTATATCACGTTGAACATCCTCGTCGACTCCAGATTCTTAAGCATTCGAACGTATTTCAAAACTGCTAAGAAATACTTCCATTAATGTAATTCGTAGAATCTCCTTAATTTTGTAACAACTCTTGTAGTTTCAGAATCAACGTTGATCTTCTTCGTAGATATTGACTTATCTGTGTAGACTAATTTTCATGTTCATATAATGACAAATTCACTTCGTAAATTTCAATCATTTATAATTTCCTGCGTCGAAAATAACTATGTCTTTTCTATTAAACATATATATCATCGGACCTTCACTGAGCTTGACCGCAGGTGAAGGTGAATTTTCCGTCAAGCCTTCTGGACATCCCCGGTCTATAAATTTCCGTAGTTAAGAATCGCGTCTGTATACTTTCGAAGTCAGAAATGGAATGAACTACTGACGCTCTGCCCTTTCTCTTGTGGTCAGTCTAAAATGGCGTTCATAGCGTCAGACCTTGAAATGAACTTCATCACTAAATATTTCTTTCATCGGTATTCATCTTTAAATAATATTCATATCGACGTCTTTTATTTTTAATTTCAAACAGATTTCTCGTATATTGTCTCTTCTAAAAATATTTACGAGAATTAATAAAATATCATTCTCCGACAAAATATAATATTCTGATTGGTCCATATTCGATCACGTGATCTCTATTGTGTTAATTTCCTCTAAGTAGTCATTCATTCATTCATTTATTTGCAATTGGGGGTGTGTTCCCCGGTGGCAAATTGGATATACATCACAAATAAATAATTATACATAACAATTCAACAACAATTAAACTGGAGTATTTACACAAATAGTCAGTCTTTTCTTAAACACACCTACATGTTTGGGAAAAGGCTCTAAGACTGCGTCAGGTAGAGAGTTACAGTTATCATTGGTACGGTTTACAAAATAATATTTACCATAATTTGTTCGCTGTTGTTGAAAGGATGATCGCTCCTACCCATGTAAGTGGGCTTTCCCATAAGTTTGCTAAGCTCACCCCATGCTGGTTGATTTGTATACGTGGTGTACATAGCGCAGAGTCTAGATTTCATCCTCCTAGCCTCAAGTGATTCCCTCCCAAGTTTCTATAACATAAGGCTCACACTGCTCCTGGGATTAGTCACTGAGCACAAATCTAGCGGCCTTTCTTCGTACCATTTCCAACTCATTTATGAGCCCTACATGATATGGATCTCAAACCGCCGAGGCGTATTCCAGAATAGGTCTTACAAGTGACAAATATCCTAATTCTTCAGCAGAGGTACTACTTCCTTTTAACACCCTCATTACAAAGAGCAGGGATTTGTAAGCTTTAGAAACTACACATCCTACATGACTACTCCATTTCATATCATTCCTTACGTGAACGTAAAAATATTTTCAATAATCTTCTTCTACAAGTATTTCCGAGCCAATGTTATATTGAAAATCTTGCCTTCGCACTTTCCCTATGTTTAAGAGACTACATTTTTGGTGTTTATTTTCATTTTATTTTGAATCGCCCACTTATAGACCAGGTTCAGGTCATCTTGAAGTACTAAGTTATCTTGTGCGTCATGTATCTTTATATATTACACAATCATCCGCAAACAATCGACAGTCACTGCGAATCCCATTTGATAAGTCATTTATAAACGCCAAAAATAACAACGTTCCAATTACGCTGCCCTGAGGGATGCCCGACGTTAGGGTAATTTCATCCGAGAATCTGCCTTCGACTTTCACTTTCTGGGAACGACCCGTCACAAATTCTTGGATCCATAAAATTACTCTTATATCAATCTTCGTCGAAGCAACGTTATGGAGTAGCATGCCATGCGGCACGACATCAAATGCCTTCGCAAAATCTATAACTACGGCTTCGACTGAAACTCCATGGTCTAACGATTCGCAAATATATTGAAAAAGTGACAGCATCTGACTCTCGCATGAGTAACCTTTCCGAAATCCATGTTGTCTATCATTACACCATGATAATGTTTCCCACTGTTCCCTCAAGTAGTCGCAAATGACATGCTCCATATGTTTCCAAACGATGGACGTAAGGCTAACCAGCCTGCAGTGGCCCAATTCAAGTCTGCTCCCTCCTTAAATACTGGGACTACCGTAGCTCTTTTCCAGTCATCTGGGATTTGCGCATTGTATATGGACACATTAAGCATCACCTCCAAGTATTGTGCCACGACCCTACCTCGTAGTTTAAGTACTTCACTAACAATATCATCAGGACCCTTCGATGTATTGTAACGCAGATTTTGTATTAGGTTTACAATTGCTGACTGGTTTATTTGGAAAAGTAGAGCCCTTGATTCACCGTTAAGGTCCAACACACAGCTATTGGATTTATTGAACACACTACCGTAAAAGACATTTAATTCATTAGCAACAGCCTGTTTGCAAGTTACGTCGGCGCGTGTCAAGGTGACCTCTCCCTCCTTTCTCGCGCGTGATCAACCAAACTGGTTTTGTCCGTGGAGTATCACTGACAATTAACTTGTCACTTTCCAGACTAGGCCAAATCTCATACTTCAAATGCTAACTATATCACAGTTTAAAACTCTTCATTTCGATGCTATAAAGTGTGCAGATAAAAGCGTTCAACTCAGCCAGTGAGCTTGCTGTGGTGGTAGCCCAACTAGTCCCTTCCTTTCAAAAACAGTACCCTTACGTGCGGACAGTTCAACGCCTGACTCATGCCATATCCCAAGTTCTTTAAATATGGGTTCAGTACCAATACACAAACAGACAGTGAAAAAAACGTAATTTCCTTTCCTCCCCTTTTCAACCTCTAAGAGCAGATATAAAATAAGTATATTGTGACCGATTGATAAGTTCCTCTGTGACTGACTTCCCTACTCTTCAGACCCACACGTTGAGAGGATGGGATGTGTCCTCAGACCAACTCCGGCACAAGACCATGAACCTCGTTAACATTCGATGCAATTTCCATGTCATAAGTTTCAAAATAACTTCAGACATTGACTTGAATATGCTCTTCGAATTACTGACAAACAAGTGTACTCCCGATGACAGGCAAATTTGTATAATTTCTGCAGTAACGATTCAACATTCCCTCTTTCAAAAATTCTATCGCAGAAGCAAAATGAAAGTTGTATATTTCACCACCCTCGCTAAGTACATTATTGGAACTTGTTATGTCAGGAAATGAAAAAGAAAAAATTCAATGAAATTCATCCTTCATAAGCCTCTGAATACCTTTAAATTTAACATGACGTGCAACAGAATATAAATAAATAAATATATATATATATATATATATATGTATATAAAGCTCAATGTTGGTTTGTTTGTCTGTCTCTAATTTATACAAATCTACACCGTTTCACCGATATGAATCAAATTTTGTATACATACCCTTTGGAAACCTGCGGGTAACACTGTCTGCTTTAAATTTCAGACAGACCTCTCCATTCCCTGCATTTAGGCCATTTGACACAAATCTACACCGTTTCACCGATCTCAACCAAATTTTACATACATACTCTTTGGAATAATATTATCCATTTCAGGTCCGTATTGAATATGTTTACTAATAAAACTATCAATATTCTCCGTCTTTTCAATACAATATTAATAGTCTATTTATACAATTGGGTACATGTTTCGCACAAACGTTAGTCCTGAGGAAGTAACTGTACCCAATTGTATAAATAGACTATTAATAAGCGGCTTCGGTGGCGTAGTCGGTAGCATGCTGAGCTTCTATGCCCAAGATAGCGGGTTCAAACCCGGCCGAAGCCGTCGGATTTTTTAAGAGCGTTAAAAATCCCTCAGTATGCCTTCCTTCGGAGGGGAAGTAAAGCCGGCGGTCCCATGTCATAGATTTATGGCATGTTAAAGAACCTTCCACTAATTTCACCTGTGTGAAGCTAAATTGGATAGGTTAAGAATGTAAACAACGCTCTTTGGTTTCTAGGTTCGTTGCCAAGAGCCGACTGCGGTGGCGTCTAGGAGTTAAGTTCTGAACTTGGCCTAGTAGTCGTTGACGGTGGCGCTTGGCGGCAAAAGTAGGAACTATCTGAAAATTCTAAGTTGCAGTACTTCAATTAAAAAACAGATAACACACACTAATGCAGTCATCACAATTAACACCGGTTATCAGACAAATTCTACACACACCCAAAGTACACGGGGCTACATGACCGCGTTGTCGCAGCCCCTAAACTTAAGAACCAACCAACCAGACTATTAATATTGTATTGAAAAGACGGAGAATATTGATAGTTTTATTAGTAACGTTTGGAACCCGACTAGTCAACACTGTCTACTTGAAATTTCGGACACACCACACCATTCCCTGCATTTAGGCTCTTTGGCAGAAATCTACACCGTTTCACCGATCTCAACCAAACTCTATGCACTTCCACTTCGGAACCTGACAAGTAACACAGTCTACTTGCAATTTTGGACACTCTTTTTCCTGCATTTAGGCCCCTTAGCACAAATCAACAACGTTTCACCTAATTCCACCGGAATGTACATACTTACCCTTCGAAACCCTGCTGGTAACACAGTCCATTTGATATTTTGGACAACCCTCTCCATTCCCTACATTTAGAATAGCAGACAAAATGACCTTGAGAACCACGTTTTAAGGCTCTAGAACCATTCATGTCCGTAGTAGTGAAAACTGTAAGAATATTTTAATAAGTATATTGTTGGCTGGCAATGCGGGCTGCATCACGTCAACCCTACCCGAGTTCTGGTGCAGATTTGCGAAAATAGTAACATATAGCGGTGCTTATAAATTTCCGTCATGAGGAGTAATTGGTGCAAAATAATTTCTTAGGCACCTTAAAACAGTTTTCATCATGAAAATATTATGCCTCTGAATAAGTGCGTTGGTGGTGGTGCAGTTCATTCAGGTTATCAGCTGCATTAAGCGTTGGTGCTTTCAAATTTACTTTCAAAACACTGATCTTTATCCTTGAACGCTATGTGGCGAAAAATAACACTATTGCTACCTCAGGAGCTCGGGACAGCCGAAGTTTTCCAAAGTGCTCTGATTATTTTCCTACGGCGGTATGCGACAAAAGACGACACCATTGGTCTCGACTTTCTAACAGCCAATGAGATGTAGGCTCTAGGCAGTGTCTTTTATTTCACTTACCCCTCCTTCTAATCATGTTTTCGAATTCGTTTGTAAATTACATGTGTCAGTGCTGTAGTTAGTAAGTAGCGGTCTCCTTATTCATTATTATCATTATCGTTACGGGAAAATGAAATGAACGTTACGTCCATTATACTGTACTACTAATCACCCCACTAGTACCACCACCACAAAAAAGTTTTTTTTTCTGTTAGTTTGTAAGTATCATGCACCAGTTCTATAGTAGTATTCATAATCATCCATAAAATAAATAAATCAACCGGGCGAAACCGGGCACTACTGCTAGTTATTTATAAAACACTCAATGGTACTAAAATACAAAATTGGGGAATATATTTATTAATATTCGCTGTTGGTGAAAGAAAAGGTAAAATCCTGAATTGGGTAATATATAGATTCCATGTTATGTCATGATTGCATTCTTACATGGTGAGTTACCGATAAAATCCTGAGACTTTGGTCACAGCAGGCGAGAACGTTACCGCTGAGCCACGCAGCCAGTCTGAGTAGATATTGGGCCATATGGCTATAAATATACTAGTATAAGCTAGATTTATGTTAACCCATCATACAACTTACTGTTAGCATTACACAAATGATAATAAATAGTTTAAGTGGGCGGAACACAGAGGTCATCTGCCTCTAATAAAATAATAATAATACCATGCTCCGCAAGGGATGATTTGTCAAGCTGGTTCCGTCAGAAATGACAATTGTGTCTTTCAACGGAGCATTATGAACAATGAGTAATCCGCCTCAAGGACAGGGCAACAGTTACACATCACACAAGAGATGATCCATCCTAAGTTAGCCTAAGAAGATGGTAAATTTAAAGATGGATACCAAAGAAACCAGCTTGTCATTGTTTTCACACAAAACACTCCAATAAACTTATCTTGAAAGCACTAACTCCAAACAGGAAAATGACCCCTGAAGATTAGTTGTAATTGATCTTCAATATGGTTGCTACATGTAGCAACAAACAAAGATAACTATGGGACTGAAAACTAATACCCTGAAGTCAGGCAGACAATATGCAAGCTTCTGTCTTTAAAAATTCATATCAAATTTTCTGATCTCTGCTACAAACAAGAGGACTTTCCAGCCATCAGAAACAGTTCACACCACAAATAGGTGGTTGTCTTCTCTTTAACATTCATACTGGATACCATTAACAGAGTAACACACTTTTCATATATGCTTCCAACAGTGAGACCTCTCAATGAGAGAGGATGATTTGTGGGCTGCTGCATAACAAGTGAATATCATTATTCACTAAGACAGGCAATAACAAAAACAAATATGTTCAATAAAAGATATAATAAGGAGATGTATGATTTTGCCAACGAACCTTAATCACATGCAGCATTTTGAATTTACATACATAAAACAGAAAAGATTCAATTCCTTATTATATTTTCCACTTACTCATTTAGATGATTTGTGCTTGTATCAGTCTCTTCATTCTGGGTTTCTTCTCTTGTATCCTAGTAACAAGAATGAATTATTTATTTCTTTGCCATCATCTTACACATCTACTAAATTAATAATAAACTACGTAACATTACAACACAGCTCAATCAAAGGTAAGCTCCACAACTGACTTAATCTCCATCATAACTTACTGGATTATACAAGATTTCCCTAGTTCTGAAACTTATCAAAGCCATCACTCCTTTAAAAGTTGGGTAAATCTAAGTATAATAGAAAACATGTAACACAGTGCTCTAAAGAAAGGAGGCTAAAGGAATGATGTAACAACATTTATTTAAATATTCTACGAGTAAGAGAATGAGGGGAGTTTACGTTACTAGTCCAACCTTTTGATCCATTTAAACCACAGGACTTAATACTTGCACATATCACTAACAAGTGACTTGGCCCTCAACAGTTGTACCAGCTCAGCTTATGAGAATGAACACATAAATCACTCATACCAGATATACAATATTCTACAAGAAATTTACACAAAACACTGTACAATTTTTGATTAAGGCTATTTAATCTTTCAGAAAAGTTAGAGTAAGTAAATGAGGTCCCATTGAGTGAGTATAATGTAACATTGCCGCTACAAAATGCTTTTAACTACAAGCAGTGGATCTACAGTATTCACATTATACAGGGGATTCAGCTAAGAGGGCCATCTCAAATGTCTACGGAACCGTTTAAGATATCGCCATTCTGTTTTCAAATTCTTATATCATATTAAGGGGCTCATACAACACAGTCCATTTCACCCCCAGCACATACAGGGTTATTCAAAATGATTGTCGGGGTTACAAAAATTCATAACATACAGTGCAATTGACGTAGGAAGATGAATCGTGTTTAATTGTGTACTGTAACTCAAAAAGTTCTTTTTACATGCATTACAAATGCTCGATAGGTGCGCCTCTGGTCACCCTACACACATCAACTCGAAAGTCCATCTCTTCCCACACACGCCCCAACATGTCAGTGGTGATGGTGTCGAAGGCGGCTCAGATACGCTGCTTCTGTTGCAGAATATTCGCCGGTAGAGGAGGAACAAATATCTGATCTTTGACATACCCCCACAGGAAGAAGTCACACGGTGTTAAGTCTGGTGACCATGGTGGCCAGGATAAGAGCATCTGATCATGTTCCATTCCACGTCCAATCCATCGTCTTGGAAGTTATTGATTTAAAAATGCTCTAACATGCAGTTCCCTGCTGCCTCTTGTAGTCGATTTCTTAGGACTACAGAGATAAACATCCCTGATCCGATTCACTTCTGCTTCTCACACGCGGGGACGGCCAAGGCTTTTCCCTTTACACAAGCAACCGGTATTCACGAATTGCGCATACCATCTGCGAATAGAGTTGTCGGGGGGTCTTTCCCGAACGTCGTAGGAAAATGGCGCTGGACTCAGGTAGCGGACCGGTTTGATGAAATTCGAGAGTACAAAATGCCTTCTCTTTACCGCTGACCGCCATTTTGTCAAATACTGCTGTTACTGCCATCTGGTGTTTATACATGGTACTAAATCGATGTAGAACAAAACTTTGAGAGTTAGTGTAACAGTTACTGCAACAATAACAATGATATGTTGTCCACTGTTTCTACAAAAAATTCACGAAACCCCGACAATCATTTTGAATAACCCTGTACATATTTACCGAGAAAACAGTAGCAACTTTAGTTTTTTAAATGGGACTATAGTAATTTCACCCGCTGGAACAAGTAAGAATCAAGAGACAAGTTCAGTGATGTGCTTATTTTGCAAATCTGCCGAGTACTTTTTGAGATATTAAAGGTTTCCATATGTGTCAGCATTAGACAGAAAGCGATGCTCCAGCCGCTGGAATGTGGAGTGCACGATTCTCTTGCGTGACTCACTCCTTGTTTACAAACACACATACGGTACTGAATTTATTCCATTCTATGCATACTGTAATATGCACATTTTCAAAATGTTTGACTCGTAAGAGTTAACATTACACAAGACGTTCGCAATGAACTAAATGGGTGAGTTTTGTTACATTTCTGATTGTAATATGTACATTAAGTCATTGTCGCAGGTTCGCCAGAACTACAAAATTCTGTACTTTATTTATCACCTTCATTGAGGTGTTTTCAGATATTTCTGCAAGGATTCAAGACGAAGTGGAGAGGGAGAAAGGCACACGCACAGGAGAGACTGGAGTTTGATTATGTACACATTCCAGTATGCTAGAAATGGATTAAATTCGGTATAAAAGTTTGTCAACAAGGAGTGGATCACGCAAGAGAATCGTGCACTCCACATTCCAGCGGCAGGCGCAACGCTTCTGTCTAATTCCGACACATATGGAAACCTTTAATATCTCAAAAAGTACTCGTCGGATTTGCAAAATAAGCACATCACTGAATATGTCACTAGATTCTTAGTTGTTCCAGACGGTGAAATTAGTATAGTTCCGTTTAAGAAACCAAAGTTGCTGCCGGTGTCTCGGTAAATACGTGTGTGCTGGGGACACAATGGACCATGTTGTATGAGCCCCTTAATACGATTTAAGAATTTGAAACACAATGACGATATCTTAACGGGTCTGTAGATATTTGAGGTGGCCCTCTTAGCTGAATCCCCTGTATATCAACAATTATTGAAGCGATTCGGGTCGAGGGAAATGATTTATTTTCTAAAAACCAGCAACTTCCCGTTTATCCGGGCTGCCAACAAAGGTGAAATGCAATGTTACAAGCCAACATAAATCAACATGTGTTCTCTTCGTAAGTCTGGCCTAGATGGTGTTCAAATCTCCTGGTTGGATTTATCAGGAAGACTTTCTTGTTGTTGTAGGTAATCATATCTAGCCACCTGGTACTGCCATATATGATACGCCACAGACTTATTCATGCATGTTAAAACCTTTCCTTCGTTGCAAAAATTAAAAAGATCGAAGGACATGAGCCTGTGTTTCTTTCTCCCTGCGACATCGCCAGCAGAGACTACCATCCCAAAATCGGGCAGAAGCAGTTCTTACAGGGGTGACATTTTAAAAGCTTTACCTCGCTCATACCAAGAGACGCCTATTGAGTTTGTTTCAAAAGCTTCCATGAATGTAGTCTTATAGGGAATCATAAATAAAAATGCTTCCAATAATGTATTTTTCTATCATGTATATTATTTACCCTCCTTCAGTAATTTTGATATACAACCTTGACACTTTGACACTGAATCCTAGATTCATTCTCCATGCCTTAGAGATGGGCTCATTTTAAATACTACAAAGATGAAACTCCAGGCCATGTCATCAGGCTACTTCTACCCTAGAGGCAAGTGGGTTTAAACCCCACCACCGGTCATCTTGAAAATGGTTTACCATAGTTTCTCTTTTTAAATTCCAGGAAGATGCTGGAATGGAACATCGTCATAGGCCGTAGACACTTCCTACTACTCACCATACTTCACGGATAAAACAGTACATAGAAGTAGCATAGTGGGTGTAATCACGAAACGTAAATGAGCACACTTAGAAACATCACATATGACGGTTGATGAGAAACACAGTAATAAAGATTGTCCAGTGTTTACACAGAAATAAGAGTGCAACTGATACACAACGACGGAAAGCAGGAAGGACTTTAAATGGCATCATTGTGCTCCTCCGAAATCTCTTTCTCATGTCCGGCACACAACTCCTAGCTAGAAGCGAATATACAACTTCTATGTAAAGATCAATGTCCTCTGTTTGGCCATAGTAAACTCAACTTCTATTAAAATATTCAGCGAGAACGTATATTAGTTGACATCTCGTCGTTCGTGATCAGCTATATACCAAGGCTTACGAGTTATTGCATGCCCACCCTCCATATGGATTTATGTAATCACACTTAGTTTCTTCAATATTCTCTTACTTTTATCAGCAAGTATTTTGTTACCTTTATGCTTATAGACAAGTGCAGAATTGAGAGGGAGGGTGGGCACTGCCTTAAATTATAACCATTACTTCAATGGCCTGGGTTAATGTGACAACCCAAGGAAGGAAGACACCTTAAGCCGTAACTAAAACAATCTCCACTCTATTTCATTCACGGCGGGATCGCGCACCATTCTTTTGACAGAATAAAGTAATTAGTTGAGATCTCGGATCATTGGTATACCTAGACCATTAAAATACTCGAACTTCATGATACAAAATACAAATTTCACATCAGGCAGCTAATAAAACATGATTGTGCTAAGGCTTGACCTATGCGAATTAAGCTCTATCCTCCATAGAACAATGGCATACATAGAGGCCCAGCATCGGTCACACATCATAAATCATCGCCTTCCATCTACACGGCTTATGCCTCCAGTACAATATGCAACCTAATAGCTGATAGCTTCCTCTTGCCATCAGTACGGCCTGAATATGCAATTCTGGAATCCCTGAGTAGCATTAGTCAGAACAAATTGACGATCAGGTCAAGTCCACCATAAGATACAAGTAGTACCTTACCTCTTCCAAATCTCCACCTCTCACTGAAGATGGTGTTTCTATTTTGACGCATGGAACAATTTCTGGTATGGACATTTCTTCTATCTTAATATCCCCACAGAGATCAGCATCATCCTGCAGAGAAATTACTTGTTTCACAAACATGATCCTTTGCATTAGTATTAGAAAGTTATTAGTATTAGAAACGTCAATACGGACCATCATTACGAGCCTTTCAGCTGGGTACAAACATGATTAGGATGCATTTGTAAAGATTTAATTGGGCACATTTATGTTGTTACCGACAGAAAAACAATCTTCTTACGAATGCAATAATAAAAATGGCTTCTAATATTCCAATATAGAAAGGTTGAATACACGCCCTTAATCCATGAAGAATAAGGAACTCAGATGAAAGGATGTAAGTCATGTAGCCACAAACCCTTGAACGACAAGCGATCATAATACTTGTACATCTTACGGTTTTGCCCACTTGATGGTCTGACCACATGAGAATCTATGATCATTCTTTATCCCAAAATTAACCTGAACAATCCCTAGAATGAATGAGGATATACTCAGGAGAAACACTCGCCGGACACAAGTGGCCCATTTGAAAGGGCTTATCACGTTCTCATATCCTTCGCACCATTCTCTATCTACATACCCAGAGGGCCACCAAACATCGCATGGAAAGTGTCTGTAGCAGTGTGCTTGTACGAGAGGATATGAGAACTTATGAACCTATCTCTCTCTCAAGTGTGCATTTAAGCATGGAACATACCACCCTCCGTAGAGATTACCCAAGGGTATTTCAAAACTAAATAACATCAGAGATGTATTTCTTACAACCTAAACAATAAATATGCAATGCTCAAGCAGGACAAACATTTGTGATGTACTCTTTACGATATTACCCGTGTGTACCATTGAAGGTAGGCTATACAACCCCTTTTTATTACTTCTTATAAAAGGTAGAGAACATCATGAATATAAGAAAGAGGTGAAAACCGTTCAAAAATACGTTAAGTTATCAGTTTGTAAAAAAACAGTCCATCATGTTGAGATAATGGATGATTACCTAATAATCTTTGGATCAAAATTAAGGGAGATTTAACAAATGGAGGTCAAAAGAAGAGATGGAGAATAGCCCGGCAGAAGTAAGCAGAAGCAATGTTGGCCTCCACCCAGGTCCTGTGGGTAACAAACAGATTCCTACTGCTTCAGTTGTGGCATGTAATTATTTATATTTTATGTATTCCCTTGAGTCATCTAAACCAATGATTTATACAAATAACTCAAGAGAGCGAGGCACTCTACAAACATAACCTCTCCATCAAGAGTTAGCAAATTAGCTACATATGATTCAATTCTAACAAGCTGTGGACATCAACTACAAAATATCCCAGGGCATCAGCACAATGGAACTGCAGCATCAATGCATCAGCACAGTGGAACTGCAGCATCAATGCGTCAGTACAGTAGAACTGCAGCCTCAATGCGTCACCACAGTGAAACTGCAGCATCAATGCGTCAGCACAGTGGAACTGTAGCATCAATGCGTCAGCAGAGTGGAACTGCAGCACCAATGCGTCAGCACAGTGAAACTGCAGTATCAATGCGTCAGCACAGTGCAACTGCAGCATCAATGCGTAAGTACAGTCGAACTGCACCATCAATGCGTAGGCACAGTGGAAATGTAGCATCAATGCGTCAGCACAGTGAAACTGCAGCATCAATGCGTCAGCACAGTGGAACTGCAGCATCAATGCATCAGCACAGTGGAACTGCAGCATCAATGTGTCAGCGCAGTGGAACTGTAGCATCAATGCATCAGCACAGTGAAACTGCAGCATCAAAGGGTCAGCACAGTGGACTGCAGCATCAAATGGTCAGCACAGTGGAACAGCAGTATCAATGCGTCAGCACAGTGGAAATGCAGCATCAATGCGTCAGCACAGTGGAAATGCAGTATCAATGCATCAGCACAGTGGAACTGTAGCATCAATGCGTCAGCACAGTGGAACTGTAGCATCAATGCGTCAGCACAGTGGAACTGCAGCATTAATGCGTCATCACATTGGAACTGCAGCATCAATGCGTCAGCACAGTGGAACTGCAGCATCAATGCGTCAGCACAGTGGAACTGTAGCATCAATATGTCAGCACAGTGGAACAGCAGCAACAATGCGTCAGCACAGTGGAACTGCAGCATCAATGCGTCAGCACAGTGGAACTGCAGCATCAATGCGTCAGCACAGTGGAATTGCAGCATCAATGCGTCAGCACAGTGGAACTGTAGCATCAATGCGTCAGCACAGTGGAACTGCAGCATCAATGCGTCAGCACAGTGGAACTGGAGCATCAATGCGTCAGCACAGTGGAACTGCAGCATCAATGCATCAGCACAGAGGAACTGCTGCATCAATGCGTCAGCACAGAGGAACTAAACCATCAATGCGTCAGCACAGTGGAACTGTAGCATCAATGCGTCAGCACAGTGGAACTGCAGTATCAATGCGTCAGCACAGTGGAACTGCAGCATCAATGCGTCAGCACAGTGGAACTGCAGTATCAATGCGTCAGCACAGTGGAACTGCAGCATCAATGCGTCAGCACAGTGGAACTGCAGCATCAATGCGTCAGCACAGTGGAACTGCAGCATCAATGCATCAGCACAGAGGAACTGCTGCATCAATGCGTCAGCACAGAGGAACTAAACCATCAATGCGTCAGCACAGTGAAACTGCTGCATCAAAGGGTCAGCACAGTGGAACTGTAGCATCAATGCGTCAGCACAGTGGACCTGCAGCATCAATGCATCAGCACAGAGGAACTGCTGCATCAATACGTCAGCACAGAGGAACTAAACCATCAATGCGTCAGCACAGTGGAACTGTAGCATCAATGCGTCAGCACAGTGGAACTACAGTATCAATGCGTCAGTACAGTGGAACTGCAGCA
Organism: Meconema thalassinum; assembly: GCA_946902985.2. Lineage (NCBI taxonomy): Eukaryota > Metazoa > Arthropoda > Insecta > Orthoptera > Tettigoniidae > Meconema > Meconema thalassinum. The sequence continues at coordinate 214,260,264 of OX336395.1, forward strand.
TCAATGCGTCAGGACAGTGGAACTGTAGCATCAATGCATCAGCACAGTGAAACTGCAGCATCAAAGGGTCAGCACAGTGGAACTGCAGCATCAATGCGTCAGCACAGTGAAACTGCAGCATCAAAGGGTCAGCACAGTGGAACTGCAGCATCAATGGGTCAGCACAGTGGAACTGCAGCATCAATGCGTCAGCACAGTGGAACTGTAGTATCAATGCGTCAGCACAGTGGAACTCCATCATCAATGCGTCAGCACAGTGGAACTGTAGCATCAATGCGTCAGCACAGTGGAACTGCAGCATCAATGCGTCAGCACAGTGGAACTGCTGCATCAATGCGTCAGCACAGAGGAACTGTAGCATCAATGCGTCAGCACAGTGGAACTGTAGCATAAATGCGTCAGCACAGTGGAACTGCAGCATCAATGCGTCAGCACAGTGGAACTGCAGCATCAATGCGACAGCACAGTGGAACTGCAGCATAAATGCGTCAGCACAGTGGAACTGCTGCATCAATGCGTCAGCACAGAGGAACTGTAGCATCAATGCGTCAGCACAGTGGAACTGTAGCATAAATGCGTCAGCACAGTGGAACTGCAGCATCAATGCGTCAGCACAGTGGATCTGCAGCATGAATGCGACAGCACAGTGGAACTGCAGCATAAATGCGTCAGCACAATGGAACAGCAGCATCAATGCGTCAGCACAGTGGAACTGCAGCATCAATGCGTCAGCATAGTGGAACTGCAGAATCAATGCGTCAGCACAGAGGAACTGCTGCATCAATGCATCACCACAATGGAACTGCAGCATCAATGCGTCAGCACAGAGAAACTGCTGCATCAATGCGTCAGCACAATGGAACTGCAGCATCAATGCGTCAGCACAGTGGAACTACAGTATCAATGCGTCAGCACAGTGAAACTGTAGCATCAATGCGTCAGCACAGTGGAACTGCAGCATCAATGCGTCAGCACAGTGGAACTGCAGCATCAGTGCGTCAGCACAGTGGAACTGCAGCATCAATGCGTCAGCACAGTGGAACTACAGTATCAATGCGTCAGCACAGTGGAACTGCAGCATCAATGCGTCAGTACAGTGGAACTGCAGCATCAATACGTCAGCACAGTGGATCTGTAGCATCAATGCGTCAGCACAGTGGAACTGCAGCATCAATGCGTCAGCACAGTGGAACTGCAGCATCAATGCATCATCACAGCGGAACTGCAGCATCAATGTGTCAGCACAGTGGAACTGTAGCATCAATGCGTCAGCAAAGTGAAACTGCAGCATCACAGCGGAACTGCATCATCAAAGGGTCTGCACAGTGGACCTGCAGCATCAATGCGTCAGCACAGTGGAACTGCAGTATCAATACGTCAGCACAGTGGAACCGCAGCATCAATGCATCAGCACAGAGGAACTGCTGCATCAATGCGTCAGCACAGTGGAACTGCAGCATCAATGCGTCAGTACAGTGGAACTGCAGCATCAATGCGTCAGCACAGTGGAACTGCAGCATCAATGCGTCAGCACAGTGGAACTGCAGCATCAATGCGTCAGCATATTGGAACTGCAGCATCAATGCGTCAGCACAGAGGAACTGCTGCATCAATGCATCAGCACAATGGAACTGCAGCATCAATGCGTCAGCACAGAGGAACTGCTGCATCAATGCGTCAGCACAGTGGAACTGCAGCATCAATGCGTCAGCACAGTTGAACTGCAGCATCAATGCGTCAGCACAGTGGAACTGCAGCATCAATGCGTCAGCACAGTGGAACTGCAGCATCAATGCGTCAGCACAGTGAATCTGCAGCATCAATGCGTCAGCACAGTGGAACTGCAGCATCAATGCGTCAGCACAGTGGAACTGCAACATCAATGCGTCAGCACAGTGGAACTGCAGCATCAATGTATCAGTACAGTGAAACTGCAGCATCAATGCGTCAGCACAGTGGAACTGTAGCATCAATGCGTCAGCACAGTGAAACTGCAGCATCAAAGGGTCAGCACAATGGAACTGTAGCATCAATGCGTCAGCACAGTGAAACTGCAGCATCAAAGGGTCAGCACAGTGGAACTGCAGCATCAAAGGGTCAGCACAGTGGAACTGCAGCATCAATGCGTCAGCACAGTGGAACTGTAGTATCAATGCGTCAGCACAGTGGAACTACATCATCAATGCGTCAGCACAGTGGAACTGTAGCATCAATGCGTCAGCACAGTGGAACTGCAGCATCAATGCGTCAGCACAGTGAAACTGCAGCATCAATGCGTCAGCACAGTGGAGCTGCTGCATCAATAAGTCAGCACAGAGGAACTGTAGCATCAATGCGTCAGCACAGTGGAACTGTAGCATAAATGCGTCAGCACAGTGGAACTGCAGCATCAATGCGTCAGCACAGTGGAACTGCAGCATCAATGCGACAGCACAGTGGAACTGCAGCATAAATGCGTCAGCACAGTGGAACTGCAGCATCAATGCGTCAGCATAGTGGAACTGCAGCATCAATGAGTCAGCACAGTGGAACTGTAGTATCAATGCGTCAGCACAGTGGAACTACATCATCAATGCGTCAGCACAGTGGAACTGTAGCATCAATGCGTCAGCACAGTGGAACTGCAGCATCAATGCGTCAGCACAGTGGAACTGCAGCATCAATGCGTCAGCACAGTGGAACTGCTGCATCAATGCGTCAGCACAGAGGAACTGTAGCATCAATGCGTCAGCACAGTGGAACTGTAGCATAAATGCGTCAGCACAGTGGAACTGCAGCATCAATGCGTCAGCACAGTGGATCTGCAGCATGAATGCGACAGCACAGTGGAACTGCAGCATAAATGCGTCAGCACAGTGGAACTGCAGCATCAATGCGTCAGCACAGTGGAACTGCAGCATCATTGCGACAGCATAGTGGAACTGCAGCATCAATGCGTCAGCACAGAGGAACTGCTGCATCAATGCATCAGCACAATGGAACTGCAGCATCAATGCGTCAGCACAGAGAAACTGCTGCATCAATGCGTCGGCACAGTGGAACTGCAGCATCAATGCGTCAGCACAGTGGAACTGCAGTATCAATGCGTCAGCACAGTGAAACTGCAGTATCAATGCGTCAGCACAGTGGAACTGCAGCATCAGTGCGTCAGCACAGTGGAACTGCAGCATAAATGCGTCAGCACAGTGGAACTGCAGCATCAATGCGTCAGCACAGTGGAACTACAGTATCAATGCGTCAGCACAGTGGAACTGCAGCATCAATGCGTCAGTACAGTGGAACTGCAGCATCAATACGTCAGCACAGTGGAACTGTAGCATCAATGCGTCAGCACAGTGAAACTGCAGCATCAATGCGTCAGCACAGTGGAACTGCAGCATCAATGCATCATCACAGCAGAACTGCAGCATCAATGTGTCAGCACAGTGGAACTGTAGCATCAATGCGTCAGCAAAGTGAAACTGCAGCATCAATGAGTCAGTACAGTGGAACTGCAGCATCAATGCGTCAGCACAGTGGAACTGGAGTATCAATGCGTCAGCACAGTGGAACTGCAGCATCAATGCATCAGCACAGAGGAACTGCTGCATCAATGCGTCAGCACAGTGGAACTGCAGCATCAATGAGTCAGTACAGTGGAACTGCAGCATCAATGCGTCAGCACAGTGGAACTGCAGCATCAATGCGTCAGCACAGTGGAACTGCAGCATCAATGCGTCAGCATAGTGGATCTGCAGCATCAATGCGTCAGCACAGAGGAACTGCTGCGTCAATGCATCAGCACAATGGAACTGCAGCATCAATGCGTCAGCACAGAGGAACTGCTGCATCAATGCGTCAGCACAGTGGAACTGCAGCATCAATGCGTCAGCACAGTTGAACTGCAGCATCAATGCGTCAGCACAGTGGAACTGCAGCATCAATGCGTCAGCACAGTGAATCTGCAGCATCAATGCGTCAGCACAGTGGAACTGCAGCATCAATGCGTCAGCACAGTGGAACTGCAACATCAATGCGTCAGCACAGTGGAACTGCAGCATCAATGTATCAGTACAGTGAAACTGCAGCATCAATGCGTCAGCACAGTGGAACTGTAGCATCAATGCGTCAGCACAGTGAAACTGCAGCATCAAAGGTTCAGCACAGTGGAACTGTAGCATCAATGCGTCAGCACAGTGGAACTGCAGCATCAAAGGGTCAGCACAGTGGAACTGCAGCATCAATGCGTCAGCACAGTGGAGCTGTAGTATCAATGCGTCAGCACAGTGGAACTACATCATCAATGCGTCAGCACAGTGGAACTGTAGCATCAATGCGTCAGCACAGTGGAACTGCAGCATCAATGCGTCAGCACAGTGGAACTGCAGCATCATTGCGTCAGCACAGTGGAGCTGCTGCATCAATAAGTCAGCACAGAGGAACTGTAGCATCAATGCGTCAGCACAGTGGAACTGTAGCATAAATGCGTCAGCACAGTGGAACTGCAGCATCAATGCGTCAGCACAGTGGAACTGCAGCATCAATGCGACAGCACAGTGGAACTGCAGCATAAATGCGTCAGCACAGTGGAACTGCAGCATCAATGCGTCAGCACAGTGGAACTGCAGCATCAATGCGTCAGCTTAGTGGAACTGCAGCATCAATGAGTCAGCACAGTGGAACTGTAGTATCAATGCGTCAGCACAGTGGAACTACATCATCAATGCGTCATCACAGTGGAACTGTAGCATCAATGCGTCAGCACAGTGGAACTGCAGCATCAATGCGTCAGCACAGTGGAACTGCAGCATCAATGCGTCAGCACAGTGGAACTGCTGCATCAATGCGTCAGCACAGAGGAACTGTTGCATCAATGCGTCAGCACAGTGGAACTGTAGCATAAATGCGTCAGCACAGTGGAACTGCAGCATCAATGCGTCAGCACAGTGGATCTGCAGCATGAATGCGACAGCACAGTTGAACTGCAGCATAAATGCGTCAGCACAGTGGAACTGCAGCATCAATGCGTCAGCACAGTGGAACTGCAGCATCAATGCGTCAGCATAGTGGAACTGCAGCATCAATGCGTCAGCACAGAGGAACTGCTGCATCAATGCATCAGCACAATGGAACTGCAGCATCAATGCGTCAGCACAGAGAAACTGCTGCATCAATGCGTCAGCACAGTGGAACTGCAGCATCAATGCGTCAGCACAGTGGAACTGCAGTATCAATGCGTCAGCACAGTGAAACTGTAGCATCAATGCGTCAGCACAGTGGAACTGCAGTATCAATGCGTCAGCACAGTGGAACTGCAGCATCAGTGCGTCAGCACAGTGGAACTGCAGCATAAATGCCTCAGCACAGTGTAACTGCAGCAGCAATGCGTCAGCACAGTGGAACTACAGTATCAATGCGTCAGCACAGTGGAACTGCAGCATCAATGCGTCAGTACAGTGGAACTGTAGCATCAATACGTCAGCACAGTGGAACTGTAGCATCAATGCGTCAGCACAGTGAAACTGCAGCATCAATGCGTCAGCACAGTGGAACTGCAGCATCAATGCATCATCACAGCGGAACTGCAGCATCAATGTGTCAGCACAGTGGAACTGTAGCATCAATGCGTCAGCAAAGTGAAACTGCAGCATCACAGCGGAACTGCAGCATCAAAGGTTCTGCACAGTGGACCTGCAGCATCAATGCGTCAGCACAGTGGAACTGCAGTATCAATGCGTCAGCACAGTGGAACTGCAGCATCAATGCATCAGCACAGAGGAACTGCTGCATCAATGCGTCAGCACAGTGGAACTGCAGCATCAATGCGTCAGTACAGTGGAACTGCAGCATCAATGCGTCAGCACAGTGGAACTGCAGCATCAATGCGTCAGCACAGTGGAACTGCAGCATCAATGCGTCAGCATAGTGGAACTGCAGCATCAATGCGTCAGCACAGAGGAACTGCTGCATCAATGCATCAGCACAATGGAACTGCAGCATCAATGCGTCAGCACAGAGGAACTGCTGCATCAATGCGTCAGCACAGTGGAACTGCAGCATCAATGCGTCAGCACAGTTGAACTGCAGCATCAATGCGTCAGCACAGTGGAACTGCAGCATCAATGCGTCAGCACAGTGGAACTGCAGCATCAATGCGTCAGCACAGTGAATCTGCAGCATCAATGCGTCAGCAGAGTGGAACTGCAGCATCAATGCGTCAGCACAGTGGAACTGCAACATCAATGCGTCAGCACAGTGGAACTGCAGCATCAATGCGTCAGCACAGTGGTACTGCAGCATCAATGCGTCAGCACAGTGGAACTGCAGCAACAATGCGTCAGCACAGTGAAACTGCATCATCAATGCGTCAGCACAGTGAAACTGCAGCATCAATGCATCAACAGAGTGAAACTGTAGCATCAATGCATTAACACCGGCTATTTCGAGCTATTCTTGCACAAACCAAGACTGAGCGATCCAAATTTCCGAATAAAATTTAACATTAAAAGACCATTTGTTCTCTTATAAGGGAAGTAATGCAGAATCTATAATTACCTGTAGTTCAAGTTCCTCTTTAACTGCTGCCCTTTCATCGCCAGCCTCGTCCTGCAGGTAATCAGAGGTTAACTGCTTAGGCCTATTTGATCCCTGGAAAGTATTATACACGCACGATTTAGACACAATGTGAGTACTAAGTTACATGGTTACATGTAGCACACAGTAAAAGTTAGCAGATACTAGTTAGCCTACCATTTACTATCAAGTATTCAGTCACTATTATATGACATTGCATAGATAGACGTGATTTCATCAGGAGCTAATTCAGAGGCTATTTCCGTGCGTATATAGTGCCAGTGTAAACTTTGTTATAGTATATGCGAATTGAATAAAGTGTCCACTCTTCATATAAGTGTGAGTTAAGGTTTCCTCGCACGATTAAATATAAATAATAGTATATTTTCTATGTTTCGACTTTGTGACAAGTGCCTTCATATTAGAAATCGTTATAGCAAATATCAAGAGTTTACAAAGAGTATATTTAGACAGCAAACCATTGTGAACGCCCTATAGCAAAAAGGACATACAACCGTCATCTCTGGCACATGACAGTGTCTCATTCTCGTCAAAAACCAGCTATCTGTCACAAGTGTAATAAGGAGCTCTTAGCGAATCATTCCGGGCTGAAACCATTTAGCTGCAATTACGTGGGAACCAAGACAACAAAAAGGTATGTTAACAAACGGCGACAAAGCAGAAAACCAGCGAGGTTTGAACACGCTGACTCATCCGACACAGATGGTGGACAAACTAGCAGATGGTCACGTAAAGAAGATAATGAAGAAGGAATACAAGAAATGTTTACAGCCATAATGACCGCATTGAAAGACATTAAGAAGACAAATGAGGAATTCAAAAAAGAAACACGGGTAGATATACAGTCCATAAAAGACGATATAGAAATTAGGGAGCAACAAATGGAAGCTAAGTGCGGAAAGTTAGAAACAAAAATAAATAACATCGAAATCAAGACACGGGAACACCTTCTGATGATAGAAGAAAAAGTTAAATTCCTGACAGAACAAGAAGAATACAGGACACGCAGAGATAGGAAAAATAATATCATCCTAAAGGACAATGTGTTGGGGCAAATAGAAGGCAAAGTCAGAATAGTGGAAAAATCAAGAGAGATAATAAGAAATCTTGCAAAAGATGCAGAAATTGTTAACATCAGCCACATAGGGCAGGATAAGAACAAACCAGGAATAGTGAGAATAACCTGCAAAAGCTTCAAAGGCAAAATGTAAATTCTAAAACAGAAGCCCACACTAAGGGGAAGAGACACTTACATAGATAGCGACCTAACTATGAAAGAGAGGGAAATACAAGCAGGACTAAGACAAATAGCAAGAGAGGAAAGGGAGAAAGGGAACACGGAGGTAAGAGTAGGCTACCAAAAAATTCTACTAAATGGACAGTGGAAAGATTGGAAAGCCGCGCTAGCAAAATCTAGAACGACCACGCTACAGCCCAACGGAAACCAGAGAACAACCCCCAGACGTACCAACCGATCTAATCCTGGCAACACTAAACGTACGGTCTCTAGGGAACGATGAAAAGGAAATAGAGCTACTAAATGCAATCAAGAATATCAGAATTGACATTCTGGAAATGAGCGAAGTGAGACGCTTAGGGAAAGACATAATTGAAAAGGAAAATGGGGAGAAACTAAAGGGCAGAAGGGCGTGGGATGCTTAATCAAGAAACATCTAAAAAAGGACATACAGCAATAAAGATACAAGGAATATCAGAAAGGATTGCCCTAATACCCATAAAGATTGACAATAAAGTAATGACAATAATACAAACATATGCCCCCACGGAAGCTAGTACAGAGGAAGAAAGTGACAACTTTTATAACTTACTAGATGATTCAATAAACAATCACGAATCAGACAGTTTAGTTATTATGGGTGACCTAAACAGGAAGATAGGGCAAAAGGAATCAGAGGAGAAGGTACCTATTGGACCATATGGCTACGGACGCAGAAATGCAAGAGGAAAAAAACTAATACAATTCGCCCACGGACATAGATTGAAAATAGTCAACACATTCTTTACGAAAAGTCAATCTAGTAGATGGACACGGATAGCTCCCAATGGAACGACATAAAATGAAATAGACTTTATTCTGGTGGACCAAAAGGAAGGAATAGTGGATATACAAGTAGTAAACGGCCTACAATTCGACACAGATCATCGGATGTTAAGACTAAAGATGGACTTCCAGAAGAAAAGACGCCATTTCATCAAACAAATGGGAGCTACTTCAGCGTCACTAGACAAGGAACGATACAGATCGGAACTGAAGAGGTACAACTGTAAAGAGCTCAAACCGAAGGAGGACGACACTCAGAAACTATACAAATACACAATATCAAGCATCAATGAAGCAGTCCATAAATCACAAGGAGCAAGACCACAGGGAAAAAGAAGGAACAAGTTGGAAATATCAACAATCAACATGATAGAACAAAGGGAAAAACTGACGGCAGTTAAAGACACAAACCCGCAACAAAAAAGGGAATACGAAGAATTGAACAGTAATACTAAGAGAGAAATACGAAGAGACTTGCGAGAATATAAGAACCACCAAATCAAAGAAGTGATGGAAAACTCAAAATCTATAAAAAAAATAAGAAAACGGACGCACTGGATGTTGGAAGTCAAAGGCAGCACAGCTCACAAACTAACCTCAAGAGAAGAGATCTCAAAGGAAGCTACCAAATTATATAGCCAGTTATACTCCAGTACGTCACAGAACACACTACCCCTCAAGAACCAACTCACAAGGCCCACAGAGGTTATCCCAAACATCCTTCCAAGTGAAGTAAGGACGGCTATACAAAGCTTGAAAAAGGGTAAATGTCCAGGCGAAGATAATATATTCAATGAATACCTTATCTTCGGAGAGGAAGAATTAATACCAACAATCACGGAACTATTCAATCAGATCATCGCAAAGGAAGAAATACCAGAAGATTGGGGAAAAAGTCTGATTATAGTGTTACACAAAAAAAGGAACCCGGGACAATATAAACAACTACCGACCAAACTGCCTGTCCGGAAACCTATACAAATTATTCATGAAGATATTAAGCAAAAGGCTTGAGAAAACACTTGACGACAACCAACCAACCAACCAACAGAACAAGCAGGATTCAGGTACAATTACAGCACCATCGACCACCTCCAATCCATATGCCAACTAACAGAAAAGGTACAGGAATACAACCAGCAAATCTACATCGCTTTCATCGATTATAATAAAGCCTTTGACTCAGTAGAGCACAAAGATGTTTTGCAGGCCTTAAGACAACAAGGTATCCCCATCAAATACATAAGGTTATTAGGTAAAATATACCAAAACAGCTCAGCAAAAGTGAGAACAGAAAGAGACGGAGAATGGTTCCAAATCAGAAGAGGAGTGAAACAAGGGGACCCTCTATCACCAAAATTATTTACAAGTGTGCTAGAACATCAATTAAGAAAAATGAAATGGAAGCACAATCACGGAATAAATATAGACGGCCAGAAACTGACACATCTAAGATTTGCGGACGACATAACGCTAATAGCAAGGTCAGCAAAATCACTAGAAGAAATGATCAATGAGCTGGACAAAATAAGCAAAGAAGTAGGCCTCACTGAACCCCACAAAAACAAAATAATGACAAATGGAACGCAAGATCCAATCCAAGTCCATCAATCACCACTCGAGTATGTGCAACAGTATGTGTACCTAGGACAAAGCATCTCCTTGAACAAAGACACACAGAGTGAAATCAAACGCCGTATAGGACTGGCGAGGAACAAATTTTTGGTCGCTTAAGTTCTTACTCACAGACAAGAGACTAAAAGTAAGCACAAAAGCAGAAATCCTAGACAAATGTGTTAAGTCAACACTACTTTATTGTTGTCAAACATAGTCCTTGACTAAGAAGAAGGACAATCATACGCGACGTGGTAGAAAGGGCAGGAAGCCTAAAATGGAAATGGGGAGGACACGTATCACGCATCGCACCACAATGTGGGACCCAAGAGAAGGACGAAGAAACGTGGGACACAAAAAAAAAACAAAAAAAAAAAAAAAACAGATGGTCAGACTACTTTAGAGCTAAAGCGGGACACCAATGGTCGAGAGTGGCAAGCGATAGGGAAACATGGAGACAGCTGGAGCCAAACAGGAATCAACACGCACCAAACAGGACAGAAAGACAGTGACATTGAGTGCAACAAGACAAAAGCTCCCAAGGATGCTCACCTTCGGAGCCCAATCACGAGCACGTCCCTGTGCAAACAGGAGGCCTTTGCCCTTACGGGACATTTATAGGCTAATTTTATTTATCATTTATTATTTCTATTCAGTCACTAAGATGTTACACCATGAACCTTACAATGTTGGGGAACTCGTCTGTATGAGCCAACCATTTTGGCTCACTCTTGGTAAAGGTCTGTTTCTCCATTATGCTAAGGAAACTAGAACAGAGGGAGAGCACTTAAGAATAGTACAGGCTGTGTTTATACCAGTACGGCAAATCGGTCACACAATTTAATAAATTAGATGAGGTAATTTCAGAGCTCCAAAAGTACCGGTATGTAAATACTCTGGCAATCTGAATATAACCCTCGAGGTGCACAGTGATAAGAACAGATGGTAGTAAACAAAAGTAAAGTTTATGCGACAATGTCGCTCAATTTGCAAACATTTACTGCGTCTCTAAAAGCCTTAATAGTTAAAAGGGACGTAAAACCATTAACATTAAGATTATCACTGTAACCATGTGTTTGTATGTTAAGCATCAAGGTCGTTTGAGTATTTATATTTATCATTGTGATTGAATCCATGAAATAAGGAAATAATTGTGCCTGCTTACAGGGCAGTAAAATAAAGCATCCTGTATTCGAATTCTCCATTCCTATGAATACAGATCTAAATTCGAGGAAAGTGGAGTAAATAGAATATTGTCAGGCGATAAAGTACATTATAAACCTATAAACACGTTTAATTCAGCTACGTGAACGTAAACTTAGGTAACTGCACGAGTTTGGGCACTAGTTCCATATAGACATTCAGAAGACACGAAATAATTCTTCCTTCTATTGTTACAAGACGCCCAACTCAAACTGAACACATTGACGCATCTCCAATTAGTGGTGGTCATTTCTGCTGTTTTAGGAAAACGCCAACGAACTGTTCGTTTGTTAAAAACAACTGTTTTTCCAAACAGTTTGAAAACAACAGGTTATAAAATTCGTTCACAAGTCAGTACGGCAGAAGCGGATTTACCAATGAAGTAAATGTTTTCGCAAACAGTTTGAAGACAGCAGGTCATTCGTTCACACTTCATAACGGGACTCGGTGATAAGACGAGTGAATCACACGCACAAGGCAGCTGTGAGATAGGAAAGATATTTCTCCACTTTTCACTGTAACTTGATTCGTTGCGTAATATCTAGACAGTAGACACTGAGGCTGGCTGCGTGGCTCAGCGGTAACGTTCTCGCTTGCTAACCCCAAGGTAGCAGGATCGAATCATGGCACAGCCAGTTGGCGCTTGAGGATGCACACTTGCGAGGGAGCCTTGTCAGTAGATTTACTGGCACGTTATTAAAGATCCCCTTTGGGGCAAAATTCCGGCACCCCGGCGTCTCTAAGAGCCAGAGTAGTTAAAAGGGACGTAAAAATAACATTATTATTATTATTATTATTATTAGACACTGACAGGCAACACAAGCTGATGGCTGAAGAAATACTTGTATGAAGGCTACACGGGTAGAACAGGAAGATGAGTGAAACTCCATTCTTAGGCTAAGTCAAAGCAATCAAATTAGTTATTGTTGTTTTAAGGGGAGGAACTACGAGGTCATCTGCCCCTCTCAACACAGATTAAAGTATACAAATTTGGAATGGAATTTAAAATTTAGGGGTGGTCATCTAAATTTGAAAAAGCTGAATTTTTTTTTTTAAATTACATAAAACTAATAATTATAAAAATAAACAAAAATTACGGAAAAACTAAAAATGCAGAATTCAAAAAGAACAAGTCTTTGAGTCAATGTATACTGGAAATATTTAGATTGAAATCAAATTAGCATACAGTATGAACAAGAAACCAGTCAGTTGGAACATTGATATAATTTTCTTCTTATTATTCTTCATCATCTTCTTATGCTTTCCGTGAAGTAAGTTTGAGTCTTGGCTCAAGGCTAGTGGTTTCATGGGGAACCAAAACAAAGTCCATCCGTAATTGGATGACCTTCGGGGTAGCTTCTGGAGGGGGACGAGTGGAGTCAAGTCTGAACTAATTGCGTTTAAAATTTCGTCTTTGTTGTTTTCTATCTCTTTTTATTTTTGCTTTTTTCCAGGGGTGGGGAGTCATATTTTTCATTTAATTACCTAGCTGTCACTAGGTGATAATGGGACATATCGCCCCCTGCAATTTTCGTTTCATTTCTTACTTGCTTCGTGATATTCGTTATTTGGCTGCTCTGAAACCGTTGAGTACATGATCTTTATGGCATGAATGGGAGGAATAGTTTTCTTTTAGTTCAGAGTTTTTGTCCATAGAAGTTCGCTTTTCTTTGTGAATAATCGTCATAATGTTCATTTCTTTAGTAGCATCACCATGGATCGACAAAAATAAAATTCAAGCAGTTCATTAAAATGGTAATGTTAAATGTTAATCCAGTTCGCCGATTTTCTAAATAACGAGAGATATTTTCAAATAATTCCAAATTAAGTTGCTCTAAGTTAAATAAAATTGTGGAATTATCAGTTAAAATCAGTTAATTATCAATTTATGTAATAGGGGCCTGGAGGCGCAGCGGTCAAGCCTCTCACCAAGGTGGACTGGGTTCCGTTCCCGGTCAGTGCATGTGAGATTTTCGAAGTGAAATGGCTTGTGCTGTGGTTCGGATTCCACGTAAAAAGGAGGTCCCGTGGCTCATAATCACAAGATTCACGGTCACGTTAAACTACAATCTTCCTTCAATTTATGTAATAAACTGGTGTGAACATTGGTGTGAAAATGAATCTAAATATTCTCGTGAATCCAGGGGGAATCATGAATCCGATGAATCATCCGCCAACAGCTCGCAAACAGCAATAAGCGAAAAGTTGAAGAAGAACTGTTTGGCTAAGAACTGTTTTTCCCAACAGCTCTTGTATCCTGGCTGCTAATACGGGACAAACAGTTGATTTGACAGAGAGGGGATGGGAGTGGTTTACTGTCGAACGATGACGACCTCAGCCGAATAACTCCGGCGGACCAGAAAGCGGAGTTATTGTAGGTTCCGTTGGGTTCCGGTAGGTTTCATTCAAGGTTACAGCAGTGCCAGTGAATCACTACGTTATTAGCAAACAGCTTAAGACAAACAGTGGATTCGTTCCAACCAATCGTAATAGACTGAAGGAAAACTGTTTGGTGTAACTTAAAAATCCAGTTCGTTCGTTTTTCTTCGGACAACTGTTTTCTCCAAACAGTTGGGCGTTTTTCTGTCCATCACTATCTCCAATAAGACTTGTGAAACTAACATGGGGGTGACTTGTATATTGCCGTCATAAGGCTGCTCAGGGGGATGACAGATCATAGGGAACGCGTGGGTCGGGGTAAGGCCCTGTATTGGATGTAGTGCCAACCAATTAGGAATTAATTTTAGTACTATGGTTCCGTAGTTGGCACTCACCCAACGCTCACACCAAACCGATTGGCGGGAGCGGGAATAGTCTGTTTTGATTGATTTTCCTCATGGTGTTGCTGGTAATTTTGATTTGTTCCGTAATTTGATTATTTATTTGAATTGAATTGAGAGTCAATCAGGCCACTGCAAGGGAGGAATAATTGCCAACACCGGGATGTAAGAATTATAATCATTGATTACAGTATAATGATAGTAAGAATAATACGGCAATTTTCATCTTCCTGGTGTTGACCATGTGTAAAACTAGTGGGCAATATGGACTACTCTCTAATAAAAATATATAGAGAATAAATGTGTGCATTTTATCTCTTGTTTGTTTTCTTACCCATTCTCCTTTGCATTGCAATAAAATTTGTGGTTTAGGGCTACGGGGAGGGGTGGGTGGCAGCCGGCATGCTAGGCAAAAAGTGAGGTTATGGCAATATAGTGTGTGCATTTGGAGAGTTTTCTTTATATTCATCAAATATCCCAACAAATCTGTAGAGTAGGAGATCAATTTTTAATTAGCTTAAAGGTGAATTAAGCTCTAGAACGGCATAACTGTGTCCTTCGTGACAAATCTATTGCCAACATTGGTATATATCAAAATGTACTACTTTCCTATCTAGACGTATATTTCAGTGCCTAGCGAAAGGCGCAGTTATGTTTGTGTTATTTTCATCAATAATCAATAATTCATCGCAGAACATACTGTTCAACTACGTGTAATAAAGGCTACATTCATATGGCTTTTTACTTTTTATGTTGCCAGACTTGCAAGTACAATCCATAGCCTCAGGCGGTGTGCTCTCTCGGAAATTCTATAACCAAAAGTGGCGAATCTCTTATACTTACATGAATGATCCTTGATAAGGCTGTTCCTGTATCCTCGACAATTAATATTGTAAATTGAGTGCCACTGATAATCTGCACTGGTCATTTACTTCCGCTGTAGAAAAAGACAGTTATAATCCAAGTTTATTCGGTAAGAGTACGGAACACCAGAACCGAAGTAAAATAATAGTTTAACTACGGTACTGAAATTAGCCAAAAACCTCTAGTAATGATAGGGGGAAAAATCTGGAAATGATATAGTAATGGATGTCTACTCCTCCGCTGTCTGCAACCCACCCAGCCACCTCAAATAGGATCACGACTTCGGTAGGGTACTGTTAAAATAGTGATAAATATGTAACAAACACATGAATGTGACTTTAAAGTGAAATAAGCCTTTGTCCATAATTCGAAATGCATTTCACTTTAATAGGAACATGATTGAGTATATAGGCCTAACCATATCTGACCTAACCTGTCTTCCTTCGCACTTGTTTGATAAGAGGAATAATGGGTGGAAATTATGGTGCTCGATTAATTGAACGTACACAAGCCATGCAAACAGTAATTATTACAAAATCGAATGTAGATTAGATATTTGGAATGATTACCAAAGAAAGTTGGTTTCTTTCAAACATTTCTAAACACATTCAGGGGGCGTGGTGGCTCAGCGGTCTAGCTGTATGCCTCTCACCAAGGCGGTCCGGGTTCGATTCCCGGTCAATGCATGTGAGATTTTCGAAGTGAAATGCCATGTCCTGTGATTCGGATTCCACGTAAAAAGGAGGTCCCGTGGCTTATGATCTCAAGATTAACGGTCACGTTAAACTACAAGCTTCCTTCCTTTTTTAAACACATTCATTTGTAAGGCCAAATTAATTCAGTCAAGTTCAAAGCCAGGGGAAGGTGGAATTAATGCTCACCCTGTCGAGGATTCTCGAAAGGAGCTGTGTGAACTTAAAATACAATGTTTTAAAGCACTTAGGGTGGTTTCAAGAATCAAGGTACCAAGATTAGGTCTAAACTGTAGGTGGAACTATGATCTTTATTCTCTGGATATGTCTACTACTTGAGCTTCTAGTCACAGTACAGTATAGTTAAGCATATCAAAGAAGGATACTTACTACCGGTACTGATGTTCCAACCACCAAAACCACACTTATCTTCACTTGGAAACTCGAAGTAAATCACAACTGACAAATCCTTCTTAAACAATTTGTTTATTTATTTCAGTCATATCACATGGGACTATTGGAATAGTTAGGTGCATCTGGATTCCTTTCCATGAATCGTCATTTTGTGTTCACTTTTAAACTTCGCTATTATAGGCCCTAATTAGGGTCTTAACTGTTCCATGTATTTTATTTCATTCTTCAAGAATCGCTACCGGTACTGTTATGAAATACGGTATATTTTTTTTCCACGAACCAACTGTTGCAACAGTTCGAAATTATATTACTGCACGGTACTGCTGAAAGTTTACCAACATTCAACTGATATTTTGTTATCATAAGTCTATGAATATAGACCGCCCCTAAAATGTTGGTAACCTATATAAATTTACAGCAATGAATTTACAGTCATTTCAAACAAAATGTTTGGATTCCAATTATCTTGGTCACTACAACTATTGTACCGTATTCGTAAAACCAAAACGTGATACATACAAATTGTCAAATATGCACTAATCCTTAGTAGTTGACTGAAGTCGTGATCTAAAAGGAGGATGGTGCGCGGGTTATGGACAGTGAAGAAGTTAACATCTATTATTACATCATATCCTGATTAATTTTTCATCATTAGGAAAGGTAGCTGGGCTAATTTCTGTACTTTAGACAATTTTATCGTACGATGATGTCTCATTCAGTGTTACATACATCGTCCACTACCGCCAGTGAAGCGTCTAAAACTTACTCTTGTATATTTTAAATGTGATCACGTTCTTAACTTGGTAAATGCTATACACACTACTGTCACCGGGAACCCTCTTCCAGCGTTGGAGCTAGCCATTGATCAGGTTTGGTTTTGAAGTGTGCGATTGGTGACTGCCTTCATGTCGCTTTGGGCTGCAAAATGTGCATATCTGTGTCACTGTTTCTCTGTTTCATTCAAGATAATTCGGTACATGAGGAATTTCTGTAATTTATCCCCCAATGATGCACATAAAGCCATCAACATAGGCAGATTGAGAGTCAAGAACAGGGATAGCATAATAATATTCTTCTCTCACAATATATCAATATTTTAAGCAGTCGTGTATGAACATGTTGGTACCACTGCATCATATCAGTTTTAATCTTTAGTTACCGTTTTCTATAAAATTGTTATTTAGCAAAATGGTGCTGGAAAATTTATTTTAAACAGTTCTCATGCAAGGAGAATGTTTATGTAATTATTGCTTTTGATGAATAATAATGCCAATATCAAGTTAATAATGTACACAACTACCTTACTGTATGAATGTTCTCACGGTGTGCAGCGCTACCGAATATACCCCCCTAGCCACTGCGGATATCATGCGCGGACTGAGTATGTGTGGGATTCTCTTGAGAGATGATAGACTCAAATCTGTTGTGAATACACTGGCCATTGGCTGCATTACTCATTTTGTTTAGTTCAAACCCTGAATTACAACAGATGCTGAAGGACACAACTGGCTGTACTGATATCGCGTCAGGAGTTGGCAGTCGGGTTTGAACTGCAGGGGTCTTCCCGCTCACTGCGTATCGCGCATTCCAAAAACATTCACCCACTCAGCACATTCCTTCATACAGTGGCTGAGTGTCGCCTGTTGCAATGACAACCATTGGCATGCGGCAAGCCGATACATTTAACTTAGGAATAGGCAAGACCCCCCCACCCCCGCACCCCGTCGCAGCGTGTTCAACTGCCAACTCCTGCCGCGATGACAGTACGTACCTTAGTAGACAAGTTGGCTGTAAACCAAACGCAAACTACTAAACGTAAGCTTTGAACCAAACGTACCGTAGCTACCAGGCAGACGACAGCTTCTTCTTATGCTTTTGAGAGGTGTTGGGTGCAGTAAAATTCTTTAACCAGGCACGAATCCGGACGTTGAAAACAACAAAATATTCTATTATTGAGAGGAGAATATATGAGGAAGCATTTGGCTGTTTGCCAAAGTGTACACTCTTGCACACTCTCACTCGGTAGTGACGTCAGCGAGTGGTATTCCAAATACGATCGAGTGCAAGTGTACGAGCCGAGAACATCTGTATTCTCACTTGACATGATCAATTGTGAATTTCAGACGATGCAAGGAGGGATACTTATATTTAATAGTAAGTAATTATCTTTTACAATAGCGGTGATTGTTTTTTAACATACTTGCAATGTTCAATGAAATTTGTATGTTAGTAGTGTCCCATAACCTGCGAGGTTAACCAAACTTACCATGGCCTTTCAAACATTTACTCATGATGTTTTCCTTTTATTTTCTAGGGTCGATGACGGAGTATTACGAGGAAAGAAAAACTGAAACTTCTTTTTCAAAAAGGATTTTGTTTCTCACGGGTATGATGTGATTTGGCAAATTTGAACAGTCAGCACCCAAATAAAATTGCAAGATAGGTAAGAATATGTGATTTCTGAATAATAATAATAAATAAACTGGGGTAGGCAATTGGTTTGTTTTTATAGCAAGGACCAATTAATTACTGTATTTATGCTAGCTGCATTTAACGTCTGGTAATTGGATGCAATATATTGTGGTAATCAGCGTGCGAAATATGTTTATCCAGCTTACCACTCCTGCAGAGAGTTAGTCATTGTTGTTTTAAGGGGTGTAACTATGAGATCATCTGCCTCTACTCCTGCAGATAAGTTCGATATTCCTCCCCATAAAATAACAGTTGGTTACTCCTGCGAGTGAGTGAGTCTAGTTATAAGTGTTTGTATCTAGTTGAATGAGGAACTCCATGAAAGCCTACTTCAATCTCTACAAGCTGGCTCCACATTCTACTCGTGATGGAGAAACACATTTGTCAACTCCATCCGTTTTCATTGCTGTAAGATCATTTCAGTAGCTTAATATTACAGTAGCGCTGAATGAAGATAGAACGCGTGATAACATTCTCTATAATACATAATTTAGCCAAACTACCTTATAAAACGATGAGAAATAAATCGGGGTGGGATGTTTTAATAGATATTTCCACCTCCACCGTCGGTGACCCACCCAACCATCCTAAATAGGATCACGACTTATATAACCAAAATTACAGCTGTGGCCGCCATTAGTCCAAAGTTGCGGTCATGAGTATTCGGGTCTCTGCGTTAGCCCCACAGATCCGCTGGTCTGTCATCAAAACAATACTGCCAACCTCGCCCTTACGGTACTATGCAACACAAAGAAGCGCCCAGTTCAGTCTCTAGTGCGCAGCACTCAGATCACCACTCTAATTAGGCTACTGTGTGCAATATCTCGCTTCTCTTTAATGATTATTTCTTTCCACAGCTGAAATGATTGTTTTTTGTTATCTGCTCTGTAATTACTATGCAGTATATCGCTCCGCTGTAATAAATATGTGTAAATTTTTCGCACAACTGCGGTTCTGACAATGGTTACAGCCTAACGCGCCCAGATCAATGGTTTTGTGTTAACCATGCCCCGCTAGCTGTGCGCGGCCAAGGCCACACCTACACCTGACCTTCTAACCTTCACGTTTTGTCCAATCCAATGATTTTTGACAATGGTTACAGCCTAACGCGCACATACCAATGGTTTTGTGTCAACGGTGCCCCACTAGCTGCGCGCGGCCAAGGCCACACCTACACCTGACCTTCTAACCTTCGTTTTGTCCAGTCCAATGGTTTTGTGTCCATCGTGGCCCGCTTGCTGCACGTGGCCAAGGCCACACCTACACCTGACCTTCGGTTTGTTCAATCCAATGGTTTCTGACAATGGTGACAGCCTAACGCGCACAGACCAATGATTTTGTGTCAACCGTGGCCCGCTAGCTGCGCGCGGCCAAGGTCACACCTACACCTGGCCTTCTAACCTTCACGTTTTGTCCAATCCAATGATTCTTGACAATGGTTACATTCTAACGCGCACAGACCAGTGGTTTTGTGTCAACAGTGCCCCGCTAGCTGCACGCGGCCATGGCCACACCTACACCTGACCTTCGGTTTGTCCAATCCAATGGTTTTTGACAATGGTGTCAGCCTAACGCGCACAGACCAATGGTTTTGTGTCAACCGTGCCCTGCTAGCTGCACGCGGCCAAGGCCACACCTGCACGTGACCATTCTAACCTTCGTTTTGTCCAATCCAATGGTTCTTGAAAATGGTTACGGCCCAACCCACCCAGGTCAATGAGTTTTGACAATGCTTACAGCCTAACGCATCCCAATGATTTTTTTTATCAACAGTGATTTTGTATCCCACATGTCCACAACAATGTGTGTGTACCTCGGTGCGTGCCGCTAGAGTGAGCCTTGATGACGGATGAACAAGATGCAAGTGGTGTCGAAAGATGGCAGCCGTTTTTAAAATAGCAATAAATAGAATCACATATTATGAAATTTAGCACATATATGAGGTTCAGTAGTGACCAGGGTTGCTAATTTGAATACGTAATATCACCCTGATGATGAGACGAGGACACAAGGTATGAAAAAGTCACATTCATGGTAGTGTATAAGCTGCGTTCCACTTACATTCAGAATTAATAATATTACTACTTAACTTATATTCTTAGTAGCCTATGCAACTGTTTTAAAAATAGAGTGTTAGTTTACATTGGTGTTTCTCTAAATCAGGGATGCCTACTGCCCCCAACCGTGACACTTCATCCGGATTATGAACAGCATACTCTTAAAGTAAAATCTACGTAGTGTCCCCAAAGTAGGCTATTTTACGTAACAAATTGTGACAATTCATATTAACGTTATCAGACACCCTTATTCTTGGAGGTAAAATGTTGTAGGCCTAATTGGCAAGCGTTTACTATCCGTGCTAATTATTAACAGAATATCGTTTCATCAATTTTTTAGTCATGATACTCTCTACTTTCTGGCTACCAGAATTCAATAAGACAGTCATTGCGGACATGGCATAGATCATACCAAGCGGCAGTGGAGTTTTCTCCAATACCACGGGGTAAGCAACGCTTACCTAACATATTCTCATAAGAATAAAGTATATAATATCACTGTCAAACGCGCAAGCAACTGCAAAAACGCCGCTTTGAATGACGTTCCTCGTTCTCTACCCCAGTTCTCCACGATCAGCCAGTACTACTTTGGAGAGAAAGAAGAAAGAGTGCGGCCGGTTGCTATGACAACGGCTTGTTTACTTCCAGGAGCCTTCTTGCCCGGAACACTGCTATGGCCGATGGAGTGGTACACCAAAAACGCCAGGTCGTCCTTGATTGGTGAGACAGGGGGTGTGGCGTTCCATAGCCGCGTGGCTGTCGTCAAGACAAGTCAAAGCGGGTAGCAGGCTCTGCTTCGATTCGGACGGCTTACCCTAGCGAGCCTGGACACCAGCACTGCTTAAAATTATTTGGCGCGCCTCTCCAGTCCCCACCCACTCCTTGCCCACCCTCAATCTGACCATCAGACCCGACCTTTGCTGGGCGCGGTAGTTGAAATTCTTCTTCGTCCGGTTAACTCACAACTCTATGTTTTTGAGTGCAATTAGAAAAATTTAGTATACCGTAACTACTGTTGATGTTATTGTGTTGGAGTGTACAGTGCGTTGGAATCTTCAGAGTGGCCCATCAACCCTAAAGTTGCTCTGATTATCATTCAAATTATATTCAAAGAGTAGGTATAAAGGATACATAATTTTAAATGTATGTACATCCGTATAATTTGAATAATATTTTAAAGACCTATCACATTATTTTAAAAAAATATTAGGTTATTACGGTAGGTAGGGTCTATCAAGTTCTCATTTGTACAAAATTAATTAATGCCTTTATTTACTGTACCTTGGCGGATCATTTGTAGCGAAGTTCAATTCTTCTCTCCCTCTTAGCGAATTCATCAATTACATTGTCGTGAAAATCAGTGTTCCCCTGAAGGCTGCACAATAACACCTTTTCAGTGGAAAGAAGCGCGAGATGTGAAAGTCTTTCTTGATGCATTGAGTTTCGGTTGAAGGTCTTTATACGTTTCATGGTAGAAAACATTCTTTCCACTGATGCACTAGACGCCGGAATTGTTAGTACTAGTTTAAAAAAGAAGGAAGCTTTTAGTTTTACGTGACCATGAATCCTGCGATCATGAGCTATGAGAGGTCTTTTTTTTACGTGGAATCCGAACCACAGGACATGGCATTTCACTTCGAAAATCTCACATGCATTTTCCGGGAATCGAACCCGGTCCACATTGGTGAGAGGCCAACAGCTTGACCGCTACGCCACCACGTCCCCTTAGTACAAGTTTGCATAGGTTATAGGCCTACGCCCCAATTAAGTCATTCAAACTAATGAAGCCGTGAAAACCTACATCAGTACACTTTGAGTGATATTTGCAAATAAATATTAACTGAACATGCAATACAATGCCATAAGAATATCTATGAGTCTACTAATAGCATGTTTATTATTTTAATGTTCACTTAGGTCTCATAATAGAAAATAATAATAATAATAATGTTAAATGAACGATGGGGTCCAAAATGGAGTACGACTGGGTTACACGAACATGAACCTTTCTATTGATTGCCTAGCTTTTGCAGATGATCTTGCAATTTTCTCTGACTCTTTAGACATGGCCACAAAACAAATTAACCAGCTGCCGGTACAGGCAACAAAAGTTGGTCTTCAGATCTCTTTGGAGAAAACACACTTCATAACTAACATTAAGCCAGCACCAAGGGAGCTAAAAGTAAACCAGGGAAAAATCAAACGGACAGATAAGTTTAAATATCTTGGCGAGTGGGTAGAACCCAACGTATGTGAGAAAGAAACCTTCACTTCGCGCATGAACAAAATGGAAATGGCGTACAAACTCACCAAGGACGTTTACAACAAAAAGTCAATATCCCTGAACGCAAAACTTAGGCATTATTGCACTGTCATACGACCAGAGGCTCTGTACGCAGCGGAGTGCCTCACCATGAACAAGAAAGGCCTGGTAGAAAAATTGGAGATCAAGGAAAGAAAGATCTTGAGGAAAATTCTTGGCCCGATTAAAGACAACGGTGAATATAGACGACGGCATAACTATGAGCAGTATATTCATGTCCAGAAGATCTCTGATGTAATGAGGAAAAGGAGGATTGCATTTTATGGTCACTTGCTTAGAATGAAACCCACACGATTGACGAACCGGATCTTTAACTATTTTAAAAATAAGAAGACCAAGCCAGCCAGGTTCGAAGAGGTGGAAAGTGACCTGCAAGAGATGGAAATTACCTGTGGGGATATTCAAGAACGCAATCCCCTCAGGAAGAAACTACACGACCACCAGGGTTTTCAAGAAAAACCGAAGTTGAAGACGGGAAAGATGTGGACGGAAGCAAGAAAAGAGCAACACCGGCAACGTATGAAGGAACACTGGGCAAAGATCAAAGCCCAGAGAAGCCAGTTGAAACAACGTGGTCCTTAGTTGGCCGATACAATTAAAGAAGAAGAATGTTATTGGTTTTACTTCCCTGTTAACTACTGAGGCTATTAGAGACGCTGGGGTGCCGGAATTTTGACCCGATGGGAATCTTTAACGTGCCAGTAAATGTACTGACATGGCTCCCTCGCATTTGCGCACCCTCAAATGCCGACTGACTGCGACGGCATTCGATCCCGCTATCTTAAGCTCAGCAAGCGAGAACGTTACCGCTGAGCCACGCATAATAGAAAATTTACGGGTAATAACCTAAAAGTTTAGCTCCTTAGGCCAAGAAATGCGAACAACAAAAACACAAATTGCCACACTGTTCAATCGTCAAATGATACCCGATAAGAAAAGCTCGCCTATTGTTGAATAATTTTCTCCGCACTTAATGTACATGGATTGGCATGCCTCAAGTTGAAAAGGGAAAAATGAGCTATGCTGTATTACAATTTTTTATGTTTTTTTAATGTGAAAGACTAATAATTATGTGTGTAGAGTAACTGTTGCTATTTCAGATATCAACCTCAACATTGACAAGGGCATAGATGGAACCGGGTGCTGAAGTTGCTTTATGGTGTAAGCCTATATTTTGAGTCTTCTTCACAGCTTACCCTCGAAAAAATTCCACGCCACGATGAGGAGGGGGGGGGGGGGAGACTGCTTGATATATCAGAGAAAACTATATTCAATTGCTCGGTAAAACGGATCTATCTCATTCATCACGAATGCCACATTTCAGAGAACATCACATTGTCATCGGATAAATGGATTATAAGTTAGTCTGCTTGAAAATCTTCACAAGAACAAAATAACACAAGTAATATAGAAGGGCGAGAAAGAACCGCGAGTGTTACAAGTACTCGCAAATTACATCAGCAGTTGACGAAGCATCTCGGCTGTGCCTCAGCTCCTTTGTTGCAATCAGCGGGCAACGACCAGCCGAGTTAACTGTTGTGATAGGACTTACACGATCTAGCATCTCTGCCATACCCTTCACTATCGAGACCTGGTCAGTGCTCGGGCCTGGCAACTACCAAACGGACGAGCGCTCCCAGAAAATTGGCGCGCTTCGCTTTTTCAGACGGTTTACAGTAACTTACTATAAGATTTCCAGAATGATTAAGAGAAAAGAAACATACAGCTTTTATTACTAAAAATATTATTACGGTATTAATTGTTTTTTTAAATGAAATCTGGTCGTTGTGCAACAATGCAACCTTATTACCGGCCGCCACTGGTAATTATAAGTACAAACTCCTGCGACACATACAACACATTGTGCATGCTGTCCCATTGTGGCCATTATGTTTATCGTGAATGCTAGTGCTGCCAATTAGCTGAAGTATGGAAAATTACATCCGTCCCGCTCATGTTGCAACAAATTGCTGAGAGCGCATCAAATTTGAATGAAAATTAATACTCTGAAAACTGCTGGGATTTATATACTTTGGCATCGTGGGCTAATGTTTACTGCCGACATGATGCCACCTTGTGGATGCGCCCCTAATGGACAGAGGTTAGGTGACTTTCATTCAATAGTAGGGAAATATATTTTTGTGAACGTTTATTCTCGATTGAATCGCCCTGTACCTAGGTATAACTAGTCTTGTCTCAAGCCTGGTACATCCGTTGATACCATGGTTTAACTACTTCATGCTTGGCTTGTGCGTTCTCCATTCTCTTTATCTTTGTGCATACAATATTAGTTTATAGAAGGGAGAGACCACGGGATACATTAACAAAAATGGTCCCCTGTATCATGCACTCTGTAGATCCACTACCACACTGGAGCACATACTGTATCATCATTTGGAATCTGTACGGGCTTTTTACCTTGTGGATGCAATTTAACTAGAGTATGCAATTTGCTAATATTGTTTGTTATCCAAATACACAGTACAACAAAAATTTTCAATTGTATAGATTTGACTATATTAACTGCATATTTAACAAATCAGTGATGTACATGCTTTTATAAAGCCTAGTTTGAAGATATTCCATACCAGTACCCTATTGTCTTTGGCTCCAACAATATGGTATACCTCATGGTGTAGCGGCTAGCATTCTTGTCTTACAACCCCAGAAGTCTGGATTCGATTCCCTGCTGTGCCAAGAAATCTAATTCTGGCCTGAGGCTGGAACAGGGTCCACTCGGCCTCATGAAGCAAAATTGAGATGAGGTGGGTTCGATTCCCACCTCTTACATCTTGGAAGTGGTTTTCTGTGGTTTCCCAATTCGACTCCATGCAAATGCTGGGATGGTTCCTAACTTAAGGCCATAGCCGCCTCCTTCCCAATCCTCACCTGAATTACAAATACACACACTAATACAGCCTTCAGACTGTTCTTATACATAGGCCTACACACAAAAATACACGGGGCTAAATGACCAAGCTTCTCCAATGAAACAATATGTTATGACTACTCTCTATGCCAGTGTTCCAAACTTTTGTTGAGCTGCATATATAACAATTTTTCCTTATATTATGACTGCAAAATTCAGTAATGTTTTTAAGCCCCTAATTTGGCTAATCTCTGTATTTACATTGGCAGGTGAGAAGTGCAATATAGAATTTCTTAAGGAAGCTTATAATAAGCCCCATTATATTGACAACATTTACATTCTCTCCGCTCCATGTCATCTGCCTCCAGGACAGGATCTACACCAAGACTGAAGAAATGGGAGACCTCCCTTGTAGAATAGCTGCAATATACATAAGAAGAAAACAAAAATATATAATATTAAGCGTCAATAAAATACTGTGCCCCTTTAGACCGAAGTCCGGACGACCGCATATGCATGTCACCAAAAATCAGTCAGCATGAGAATCAAAATATCCCGGGGCGCCATATGGGTTAAAGTCGAATACAAAGACCCAACAAAAAAATGCTTAACTGATTTTTGGCTCGATTCAACAATAAGGATAGAAGGAGATTTATGACACGGGTTTGCATACCATAAAATTATCTCATTTTATTAAAAATCATTTTAAAATGACAGGAAAAAATATGCCCAAAATGGCACAAAAGATGACTGGAGAAGCATAGTTTATATACACAATATACAATGTCGCCAACACATGAACACTAAAAGAGTTGAGACGAGAGGTCAAAATATCAGTCCTGTAGACTTCGTTCAACATAATTATATACAGGGGTAGGTTTTTATCAGCGCAAAGTCAATAGTCTATACTGATCCCTAAATCATTTAGCTTTCACACGTTGAACATCAATAATAAAAAATTTCACTTGTTGAAAAATTTATCACTTTTCACTGTTCTTTTCTCAAACATATCGTAGCAATTTTTGACTAACACTTTCAGGATGCAGTAATATCAGGGTTGGTTTAAATACAAAGTTGTTCATAATAAATAGAATACAATATAATTTTTATGGACTTTGAGCATTTTTGGATTCGAAGAACAGAAAATATCTATTTAAACATAGATCTCAATCCAAAGTCTATTCAAAAATTTGACTCATTCAAAAATATAATTATCAAAAACATAAATTCCATTCCACATGGATTCAATCAATAAATCAATTAATTATCCCTAGAAAATATTAATTAGGGAATATGAAATATCATTCAGAATATTTTATAATGAAACAATTTATTATTATTATCAAAAATAATTTTGACAAAATGTCAAACATGTTAAGCATTAACTTATTTGCAAAAATGTGTATTTATATTTATAGGATCAGAAAATCATTTTAGCTTATAGTGGTTGTTAATAAGTAACAATTTCAAATAACAGCATCGGCCCATATGATTTACACGTGATAAAGATCACAGAATTATAATCAGCATTTAGACAACGGTAAAGTTTTCCTGAATGAAAGGAACTAGTAGAACAATAACAAATTTTCGGGTAAGCAATTACTAGAAATATTTTTAAAACATGTGGGTCAACTGTAAATTAATAATGGTGGTTCAACAAAATAACCTGTGGTTATATTACGACGAAAGTGTGGCTAAAACGACTCCTCTACAACATCAAAGACACCCAACCTACAATATAACTGGTGCTCCATTTTACAACAACCTCATTCCTGCGACTTAAATTGCGCACTCAGAATGACATATAACTTTCTGCACACACACAATGACATCTTCCCAAATTATACAAAATAATCAAGTCTATGCTTGTTACGACAAATGGAAGATTCAGAAATCAGTAAACCTCACCAATGAGTTAACGACAATATTAACAATAATTTTACCATCAGTTTGAAACATCCACACTGTGTTAATATTAGCAAAAACGTTTTGAAAGACGTTGCTCCATAAGGTTTTATTTTATATTAACTCTAGCAAAAACCCTGCTTTATACATGCTTAGCTTCCCGTTTCACTTCATTCCGTGTCTTCTAAAAGCTTTAATATGTAATGCAAACGTGAAATAATTTCACTGAATTAATCTGTTATTTATATGTGGGCATGCGTTAACCACTAACCTTCGGAATTAACAAATATCCGATTTAGAATATGACTTCAAATGTCAACTGTATTAATCATACAACCAGAAAATGATTATTAGAAATCACCAATGTTTATTAATATTATTTCTGAAAATAGAAAATTAATAATTATTATTAAATCACATTATTATTTTTATTATTATATTCTCAACCAAAACTGGGTTTAAAGTTATTAAACTGTTCGGGGAATATCACCCTCGTTTTGCAAATAATGGATAACTATCCACTCCTTAACTTAGATTAATTCTTAAATCTCAAATTACGGCGGCTAATGACAGCAATAAGAAAAAAATTCAAAATAAACTAAATGCTCGTTCTGCTCGTCCATAAATGACGAATCATTGTTGTCTGAGTAAAAACGACTCAGATCCAAGCTCAAATTTCGAAAGAAAAATATTTGCAACACCAAATAAACATATCGATGACTAGGAAAAAAATGTGTTGGCAAGACTGTAGAAAATATGAGAAAATCCTACTAACTACGCATAGAAATAATGTAAATTGCAGCTTACATTCTTGTAGGTCTTGATGTTAGAAGTCTGGACTGAACCAGATTATTCAGTCTTCCTATTGTCTGTCCCATTAGGACGCGTACTTATAATCGCGTATTGGTTTCCATTTTATACCCACAAGCTGTCTGCACAGACATATTGGCGTTCATAATATCTTGCAGAAAAATGTTGGCAGCTTCAAAAGCTGAAGTGAAGTTGACAGGGGTCTGATCTAAACGATCCATGTTGAAAATAATTATCATGACCCAACTGTGATATAATCAGTATTCTAGTACGCTCACAATCTTATTCAGCACAATTACGATTTCTGTCGAGTTGGTTGGGCAGAGCTTTTCACTCTTCAGGTCACACAAGGCAAACCTGTATTCCCATTATCGGCTTTTGAATTGTAATATGCAAGAATGGTATTAAGATTACTGACTTATCTTGGCTGGTCCAACGAACAAGACTAAAACTTGTCCCTAGACTGTTGGATATAAATAATCCAGCTATAAGTGATTGTGGACTGTAGAAAGAATTATAGACAAAGTCTATCATATGTCCAAGTTGTAGCGGTAAGAAATTACCAAGTGCCACAGACTTATATCACCTCGGTGATAACGTAGAAAAGTTCGAAACTCACTTGAAATGTTTAACACTTTCAGTAAGCATGTACTGTAGAAAATTTCAAAGTCCACAGCTTGTGCTGTAAATCGAAGATTAAAGCAACCATGTGCTTGGCGATAGTAAGGATGGTCGTAGATTGTCGAGAGTTAAGCGGCTAGAGCGCTTACGTAGCGTAGCACATCCAAGGCAACGGAGTGCTGATGACGAAGTGAACATACATGTGCCTGGGAGACACGCCTTATATACTCCTCGGCTGGCCGGTTCGAGGTCAATGCGGGGAAAATGCTGAAAATAAAACAGCTCATAGTTCGGCTTTCGCTCGATCAATTTCTTTGAAACAAAGCTCATTCTTCTTCCCTTGTCCGTGCCAGTTATCTGATATAGGATTCATGTTTCCATCTCATCGGAAAATAATTAGTGACATATAGCCTCGACTATGACTCTCTCGTCCTACGTCACTTACCCGCTTCTTGGCTGTCAAAACCTTCGAAAAACTTCAAAGAAGGTTCGGCGCGCGCTATTCAAACATCCCACTCTGGTCTTAACATCGTGGCCTGTTTCCTCAAAATCTAGGGTCACGGCTTGTACCCTTCAATCTAGACAACTGGATTTGGGCACATCCACCCCACACATAGTCACAAAAAAAAAAAAAAAGTTTTTTTTTCACACATCAAGCTATCTGGTTCTTGAATAATAGATCTTCAAACTTGCAGAAGTATAAGTTCCCACGATGATACCAGTTCGTGTATTGGCTATTTTATAATTACCGTTGTTGTTAGATTCCTCAATTCGGTATTTTCTTCCTCGTTTCCCTCGAAGTTTATTTCTTCGGTATTCTGAAATCTTACCGTTTCAGTACTCATATACCGACAGTAGTGGCTACGCGGGCTAAAGCGCTGCGTAAGGCCATGGGGCCAAGCTCTCTGCTGACTCGGTAGACGCGTGGGTTCGAGCCCCACCGTCGGCCGTCCTTGAAATGGTTTTCCGTGGTTTCCCATTTTCATCACCAGGCAAATGCTGGGACGGTACCTTCTGACAGGCCAAGGCCGCTTCCATCCACATCCTTGACCAGTTTCATTCATCTTCATCCATTCTATCTCTCATCCCGACGCGCAGGTCGCCCACGGGCGTCAATTAGGAAGACCTGCACTCGGCCTCTCAGGAGGCCACACGAAAAAAAGCAAAAAAAAAAGTACTCATATCAATCACAGCTTTATATTTCTGGATTAAATCTGGTCCTAAGATCATGTCGAAATCCATGTCCTTCATAATCACAAATACATGTCGAAAATCATGTCCTCCTATTCTAATGCATAAATATAGCTGAGTCTTACACAGAGATGTCTTATTTGAAATAATTCATTGAATCTTGATTCCAGACACGGGAATTTCTTCGAGATTCTCAGTGTGTTTCCATAAAGCATATCATCTCTCACTTATCAAGCATAACATCGCCCCAGTATCAATCAAAGTATCGACAGGCTTGCCGAATACCTCGCATACAAAAATTGGCAATTTGATCCTCGTTCCCATTTCTTTGCATTCATAATTATTCTGTATCAAATCATCGTCTTCTACTTGCCATTTGGTAATCCTATAAGTTAAAGTCTTGATTAAGCCATTTGCTACTGAAGATTTGAAGTTTTTTTTTTCATATTTACTTTTAGTTTGAGGTGTTCCTGAAGTGCTGGGTTCACCCTGTTTCAGTTGTTCCAGGTACTGTTTGTTCTCCTGATGTCGTTCCTCCAAGTTCTTCCTCGCCTCCTGCTTGAATTCTTCATCGGATTGTCTTGGATTCTCATTCCTTGGGTAATATCCATTACTTCTCACAAAGTATCTTTTCTCTTGATATCGCCCTTGATTTCCTCTTGGTCTTCCACATTGATTTCAGTAGTTGTTTTCAGGTCTTGCATTTGGTCTATTTTCATATGACCTATAATTGCTCTAATTCCATCTTCCTTGTCTTGGATTATCCCTCGGCGTTTTCTCTTCGCTACCGTCTCGAGGCGTCTGAGAATATCTGTCAACCATCACTGCAAATACCGCGTTGTCATTCTTTCAAGCCTTCTGTTGAAAGAATTGGTCGTGCGTGTGATCCAATCTCTGTAAAACTTCGTCGAATTGTTCCATGCTGTATATGTCCGCTGCTATCAGTGTTCCTTGGACATCTGCAGGAAATTGCCTGATCAAAGCAGTAATCAGTTCGTTGTCGGGCATCGGCGGATCTAAATGTTGAAGTTTAGACAACTGTCCTGAGAAATAAGTTGAATAACGTGTAGGCTGTGAAGTGGAATATCTTTTCGAGTACAACTCCGCTCTTACTTGCTGTTGGGCTTCTGGGGACCAGAATTTCTTTAATAATCCAGTAGAAAATTCTTTGAAATTGTTTAGAGTAGATCTAAAAGCTCTAAACCCCGTCAGTGCGGAATCTTCCAAAAATTTCCCTATCACTCTTATCTCTCTTTCCTTTCCAACTTTGGAATCTTTAAGGTAGTCTCCTACTTCTCTCAGAATTTCTACGGGCGTGATACTTCCGGTTCCAGAGTTTTTTGAAGGTTTATCTTTTACGTTTTTATAGAAAGTTATCGGTGTGGATTGCATCATTGTCCTAACCTCCTCTTGTTTATGGGGCCTTCCTACTCCGTTTATCTCCTCAATGTCTTTATCTTTACTTGTGGCTGTAGCTTTCCTCTGAGGTTCAACAATACTCTTCGCTTGTTTTTGATAATCCAAACATTTGTTATTAAGGGCTTTTATGGTTTCCTTGAGTTCGGAATTCTCCTCGCCCACTAATCTCTTTATCTCCTCGCTACTATTTTTGCTATGAGAACAATCACCCTGACGTTTATCTCTAACTAGACTCTTGATGTCCTCGATCTCCTTCTGATTTTCTTCAGATTTTTTTCTGATCTCTTCCGTATCTCTTTTGATCCCCTCTGTTTCTTTACAATTTTCTTTTACGTCAGTGGAAATTTGGTTCATCATCGTTTCATGATCTTTCAATGAATTTGTCATATCCACGATGTATTTTTGAGCTATCTGGATATCTTTAGTAATGACCTGGACATGTGACTTCAAAGTTTCCCTAATCTCTTTGATTCCGTCTTGGGTTTCCAGTTTAAGTGCATCTTTGACTTCTTCGATAACTGTTGTCTTGATCTCAGTTGTCAAGTCCTTGACTACACTTTGCTGAATCTCTCCTACTACAAGTTCCTGGAATTGCTCAGTTAAACGTTGTATGACGTTATTTGCCATGTCAGTGTTTACTTTCTGAACGCAAATTTCTAAGCTTATCATGTCTTCTCCTACTTTCCTGATACCTCGCTCGATCCTATCAACTAATGACTGAGATTTTTGGTCGGCATAGCGAAATTTATCCTCCATTTTACTTGTGCTTTATGCTAAGGAAGTTTCGAGTTCATGAGTTTTCTCGAACAGTTTAGACATTTTGTTTCCTATCGAAATAGAATTTTCTTTAATTTTATTCTCTAAAGAGGCTCCTAATGAATCGGAATTTTCCCTCATTTTAGCTTTCAAATGTACTGAGTTTTCCTCTATTTTAGTTTCTAATGAATCAGATTGAACCTTGAATTTATTTTCTAAAGAGTTTTCAAGAATTACTTTTAATCTGTTTTCTAAAGAATTAGAGTTTTCTTTAAGTTTATTTTCTAAAGAAGAAGTTAATTTAGTCTCCTAAGAATTAGCATTTTCTTTAAATTTATTTTCCATTGAATTCTTTAGATTAACTTTTAAAGAAGTAGTCAACCTATTTTCTAGGGTATCTGAATTATTCCTTAACTTTTCCCTTAAAGTTTCAGAGTTTTCTTTAAGTTTAACCTCCATTTGATTAGTTTTGCAATGATTTCTGCTATTTGCAGTGCGGCACTCTTGGAGCTCTCCTCCATACGATTGAAGATCCTCATGATCTCATCCATGATTATCAGAATACAATTCAAAGTTATGGGTATAAATGTAAGCAGACACAAAGACTTAAATCTAGGACAAGAATTATGCGTAGCTACTTGGATTTCTCAGAATAAAATGAGACAGGCCCTACTGTGATGGAAAAAATCTCTACTATTAACAAAAAAAGGAAGATTGTAGTTTTACGTGACCGTGAATCTTGTGATTATGAGCCACGGGACCTCCTTTTTACGTGGAATCCGAACCACAGGACATGGCATTTCACTTCGAAAATCTCACATGCATTGACCGGGAATCGAACCCGGACCGCCTTGGTGAGAGGCATACGGCTAGACCGCTGAGCCACCACGCCCCCTCTACTATTAACAATTAGATTTAAACAACAATATCAAAATAATACAAAATCAATATCCTCCACCTGGATTCTAACGAAATGCAACCTTTCTGACCGTCGAACGTATACTAAAATTTTATTTGACCCCCTAATGGATAAGCCATTATACATCAAAACAAATCCCCACTCTAACTATTTGAATTTTAATTTAAATTAAGTTTCCCCACTAATTGGGTTTCCTATGAATTTATGTATCCGAACAGGACATTTTCCTATTCCCAAAATATATATTGAAAAATCAAATCCGTATACAAATAACCGTATAAAAAATCGGGCCCCACGTTCGAAGCCATTTCTCTCTTCTATCTTATTTTATGTGCCCGTTTAGACCGAAGTCCGGACGACCACTTATGCATTTCACCAAAAATCAGTCAGCACGAGAATCAAAATATCCCGGGGCGCCAGATGGGTTAAAGTCGAATACAAAGACCCTACAAAAAATGCTTAACTGATTTTCGGCTCGATGCAACAATAAGGATAGAAGGAGATTTATGACACGGGTTTGCATACCATAAAATTATCTCATTTAATAAAAAAAAAAAAAAAGACAGGAAAAAATATGCCCAAAATGGCACAAAATATGACTGGAGAAGCATAGTTTATATACACAAAATACAATGTCGCCAACACATGAACACTAAAAGAGTTGGGACGAGAGGTCAAAATATCAGTCCTGTAGACTTCGTTCAACATAATTATATACAGGGGTAGGGTTTTATCAGCGAAAATTCAATAGTCTATACTGATCCCAAAATCATTTAGCATTCACACGTTGATAATCAATAAAAAAAAGTATCACTTGTTGAAAAATGTATCACTTTACACTGTTCTTTTCTCAAACATATCGTAGCAATTTTTGACTAACACGTTCAGGATGCAGTAATATCAGGGTTGGTTTAAATACAAAGTTGTTCATAATAAATAGAATACATATAATTAACATGGACTTTGAGCATTTTTGGATTCGAAGAACAGAAAATATCTAATTAAACATAGATCTCAATCCAAAGTCTATTAAAAAATTTGACTCAATCAAAAATATAATTATCAAAAACATAAATTCCATTCCACATGGATTCAATCAATAAATCAATTAATTATCCCTTGAAAATATAAATTAGGAATTTGAAATATCATTCAGAATATTTTATAACGAAACAATTTATTATTATTACCAAAAATAATTTTGACAAAATGTCAAACATGTTAAGCATCAACTTATTTGCAAAAATGTGTATTTATTTTTATAGGATCTGAAAATCCTTTCAGCTTATAGTGGTTGTTAATAAGTAACAATTTCAAATAACAACATCGGCCCATATGATTTACACGTGCTAAAGATCACAGAATTATAATCAGCATTTAGCCAACGGTAAAGTTTTCCTGAATGAAAGGAACTAGTAGAACAAAAACAAATTTTCGGGTATGCAATTACTAGAAATATTTTTAAAACACGTGGGTCAACTGTAAATTAATAATGATGGTTCAACAATATAACCTGTGGTTATATTACGACGAAAGTGTGGCTAAAACGACTCCTCTACAACATCAAAGACACCCAACCTACAATATAACTGGTGCTCCATTTTACAACAACCTCATTCCTGCGACTTAAATTGCGCACTCAGAATGGCATATAACTTTCTGCACACACACAATGACATCTTCCCAAATTATACAAATTAATCAAGCCTTTGCTTGTTACGACAAATGGAAGATTCAGAAATCAGTAAACCTCACCAATGAGTTAACGACAATATTAACAATAATTTTACCATCAGTTTGAAACATCCACACTGTGTTAATATTTGCAAAAACGTTTTGAAAGACGTTGCTCCATAAGGATTTTATTTTATATAAACTCTAGCAAAAACCCTGCTTTATACATGCTTAGCTTCCCGTTTCACTTCTTTCCGTGTCTTCTAAAAGCTTTAATATGTAATGCAAACGTGAAATAATTTCACTGAATTAATCTGTTATTTATATGTGGGCATGCGTTAACCACTAACCTTCGGAATTAACAAATATCCGATTTAGAATATGACTTCAAATGTCAACTGTATTAATCATACAACCAGAAAATGATTATTAGAAATCACCAATGTTTATTAAAATTATTTCTGAAAATAGGAATATAATTATTATTATTAATTCACATTATTATTATTATTATTATTATTATTATTATATTCTCAACCAAAACTGGGTTTAAAGTTATTAAACTGTTCGGGGAATATCACCCTCGATTTCCAAATAATGGATAACTATCCACTCCTCAACTTAGATTAATTCTTAAATCTCAAATTACGGCGGCTAATGACAGTAATAAGAAAAAAAATATGCTCGTTCTGCTCGTCCATAAATGTCGAATCATTGACGTCTGAGTAAAACAACTCAGATCCAAGCTCAAATTTCGAAAGAAAAATATTTACAACAGCAAATAAACATATCGATGACTAGGAAAAAAATGTGTTGGCAAGACTGTAGAAAATATGAGAAAATCCAACTAACTACGCATAGAAATAATGTAAATTGCAGCTTACATTCTTGTAGGTTTTGATGTTAGAAGTCTGGACTGAACCAGATTATTCAGTCTTCCTATTGTCTGTCCCATTAGGACGCGTACTTATAATCGCGTATCGGCTTGCATTTTATACCCACAAGCTGTCAGCACAGACATAATGGCGTTCATAATATCTTGCAGAAAAATATTGGCAGCTTCAAAAGCTGAAGTGAAGTGGACAGGGGTCTGATCTAAACGATCCATGTTGAAAATAATTATCATGACCCAACTGTGATATAATCAGTATTCTAGTACGCTCACAATCTTATTCAGCACAATTACGATTTCTGTCGAGTTGGTTGGGCAGAGCTTCTCACTCTTCAGGTCACACAAGGCAAACCTGTATTCCCATTATCGGCTTTTGAATTGTAATATGCAAGAATGGTATTAAGATTACTGACTTATCTTGGCTGGTCCAACGAACAAGACTAAAACTTGTCCCTAGACTGCTGGATATAAATAATCCAGCTATAAGTGATTGTGGACTGTAGAAAGAATTATAGACAAAGTCTATCATATGTCCAAGTTGTAGCGGTAAGAAATTACCAAGTGCCACAGACTTATATCACCTCGGTGATAACGTAGAAAAGTTCGAAACTCACTTGAAATGTTTACCACTTTCAGTAAGCATGTACTTTAGAAAATTTCAAAGTCCACAGCTTGTGCTGTAAATCGAAGATTAAAGCAACCATGTGCTTGGCGATAGTAAGGATGGTCGTAGATTGTCGAGAGTTAAGCGGCTAGAGCGCTTACGTAGCGTAGCACGTCCAAGGCAACGGAGTGTTGATGACGAAGTGAACATACAAGTGCCTGGGAGACACGCCTTATATACTCCTCGGCTGGCCGGTTCGAGGTCAATGCGGAGAAAATGCTGAAAATAAAACAGCTCATAACTCGGCTTCCGCTCGATCAATTTCTTTGAAACAATGCTCATTCTTCTTCCCTTGTCCGTGACAGTAATCTGATATAGGATTCATGTTTCCATCTCATCGGAAAATAATTAGTGATATATAGCCTCGACTATGATGCTCTCGTCCTACGTCACTTACCCACTTCTTGGCTGTCAAAACCTTCGAAAAGTTTCTAAGAAGGTTCGGCGCGCGCTATTCAAACATCCCATTCTGGACGTATCATCGTGGCCTGTTCCCTCAAAATCTAGGCTCACGGCTTCTACCCTTCAATCTAGACAACTGAATTTGGGCACAATACAGAAATAAAATGTAATTTCAAAATCATATCTGTACAGTTTACATTAATTTAATGTGTCCCAACCTTTTATTCCTGAATGTATTTATAAACAGTAAAAATTGCAACATTATAGATTTAACTCCATGTAATACATCACACTGTTGCATAATAGGCCTGCCTGTTTTCATACAACAGGATGTGCAAGATATTGTTCCAGTGCTGCTGCATGATTTAGGCACATGGCGCATAGGTAATGTTTTCGCCTGGTGTTCCCAAGGTTGCAGGATTGAATCCTGGCTCAGTGAGTTGGTATTTAAGGGTGCATAAATGAGAGGGAGTCGTATCACAGATTCACTGGCATGTTAAAGATACCCTTTTGGGTGGAAATTCTGGCACCCTGGGATCTCAAACCGTTGCAATTATAGAAAACGTTAAACCAATAGTATTAAATTTCACAATTTTGAGCCGCAGGATCTCCTTTAATCGGGAATTGAACCTGGTTTGACTTGGTGAGTAATAAGCAGCCAAAACACTAGCAATTATACAGCTCCTCTCCCACTAAAATGAGACAACTTATCAATTATACTAAATTATGTAACAGATTCTATAGTAAAGCCACCATTACTTCCGACATGACGTGTCAGTACTAGGCACGAGTTTTGTTCCCTAAATCAGGTCATCGCAAATGAAACTCGATTTGACGTGTTATATTGATTTGAATGACTGCCTGTGAATGCCTACTTAAAATGTTTACCTTCTGACCGCTACATAACTCGAGGGTTAAACTGAAACGTCAAGTTGGAAGTAATGATGGCTTTACTATAGGCAGGTGGCTAAAATATTTTTGACAGCTATTTTTCAGTGAGCATTATTGCGGTTCAAGTGATTTGTTTTTTAAAACCAGAGGTAATTTCATTACTCTAGTTTTTATGATGAACTGTTGTCTTTGGTGTCGTTTCTGAAGATTTAAAATTTCTCAAACTGTATCCTTCCTTATTTTCAAAAGTAAAAGCAGGAATTCTCTCGAATGCTTAGGGACATCATTTTATCATAAATAGCAAAGGTGGTCATGTTGCAGAATGTCAATATTAAAATGAAGGTTAGTTAAGTTAGTTATTGTTTTTTTAAGGGTAAAAAACTATGAGGTCATCTGCCCCTCTTAACACTGATTAAATTATAAAAAAAATGGAATTGAATTTGAAATTTAGAGGTAGATAACTAAGTTTGAAAAGACTGAAAATTAATAAAAATAATAATTATAAAAAATAAATAAAAATTCATCATTCAAAAACGAGCGAGTCGTTGAATCAATGTTCACAGGAAAATTGAGATTGCTGGCTCAAACCCAATCTCACTTATTGTTAGTGTGTCCTTACCAATATGGTACCTTCTGATAAGGATTACAGTAAAACCCTACTACACAAGGAAATGGGAGTGGGATGAGATGCAGGATTCATGGAATGCTCCCCAATGAAAGAGATTGAAAGCTTAACTTCCAGTTTATTCATTAGCCTAGGCCTAAGTGAGTAATAAATTTTACGCCACTAACACGTGATTGAGCACTATCTCATTGGACTAAATGGCAGTAAAATGCTAAATAAATAAATTTAGGATTTATTCTTAAACAATACACTGCAGTAGTAGGCTAGGTATCAGGGTAGAAATGCTACAAATTACATTATCCTTCAACAGACATGGAAGCCTTTATATCCCACGGCCAGAGCCAAATATACGATGTACCCCTTCTTATTCGCGAAAATCAGGTCGCAACGAATGTAAACATGAGACGGTCAGCTGTTCGTACCGCCAGCCATCATACTTCGCGCGCCATGCCCAGGGAGAGCAAGTGCAGATATGTTCCAAATTACCGAGTGTTCACACTTCGAGTGTGGACAGAGTGATCGAGTGCAAGTGTACATGAGAGTGTGGAGTGCGAGGGCAGAGTGTTCATCATTTGGCGAACAGCCTATGACGTGCAAGGGGGGTGACACATGAACAAAACTAACACGAGGCGTCACACGTAAGGGAAAGAGTTAAATAGTTAAATGGAAATCAGAAAAATATGTTAGTAAAGCGGAGAGGACAGGAAATGTAGGGGAATACAGAAGTACCGAAATAGATCAGGAGAGAGAAAAACCTAGCGTACTAAGTGAATGAAGTAGCGTAGTTCGTTGAGACGTATATAAGGGACACTGAAAAACGAGGTGATTAACAGTAGCTATCGCAGTACTATAAGGTGCGTTCAAAAAGTAACGAGCCGGAGGCATAATTACAGAAACCAGTACCTGTATGTTAGAAGTATTGGCCCTGGCTGTTGAGGCACTTGTCCCACTGTGACACGAGGCGTTGAATGGCTGTCTCATAAAATTCCCTGGGCTGCGATGTGAACCAGTTCCAACGTACATCTGGACGTCGGCGTCCGAGGTGAATCGTTGGCCCCGCCGAGCCCTTTTCAGGGGACCAAACATGGCGTAATCACTGGGAGAGAGGTCTGGACTGTATGGAGGGTGGCCGAGAAACTCCCATTTGAATTTCTGCAGGAGTGCCATGACTGTGTAGGCCGTATGAGGTCGTGCATTGTCATGGAGCGACCACGGCGGCTATGGCGTTCACTGTCACTCGGCGGTCCTGGGTAATGAGTGCATCAACCAGCTGGACGTTGTCATCGGTAATGCAGGGGGATGCCCCAGACTGGGCATCATCGGCTAACGACACCCGATTGTGCCTCGCCTTGGCCTTTGCAAGGGACATGCAGTGTTCTCCGTACACTTGTGTCATTCCCCCTACTCCTTCCGCTGTCAGAAACCGAACAACACCTCTTTTCTCTTCGGTTGACACCTCCATGTCACTGTTTGCAATGCAACTGGCAGCGTTCGACGATTGATGCATGCTGCTGCTCGCTTTGTATCGTCACGTGACGTGAACGCGTGCCCTCTAGCGACGGGCTGTGACCTTCCACGCTATGGTCGGAACCACATCTCGTTACACACCCCACGATTAGCCGATGTAGACATCTGTTTGCGCATTCCAGCCTCCGGCTCGTTACTTTTTGAACGCACCTGATACATGCAAAAACCTCGGAGGCTTGCAAGTTGCACCGAGCCATAAAGACGGGGGTGCGCGCATGATGAAAACGTAAGCGAATAATGGTAATGATGTGACGACGAGTGGAGAGACCATTATAAAACCAAGGAAGATGGGGTATCGACGGTTGTAGATTATAATAAAACTTAGCCTTTTCTCTTAAATAATCCCTCCATTGTGTCGACCAGACTTCTTTCAATTGATTTTTCAGAACAGGTACAAGATCGGAGGCGGGAGTGACACTGGCGATGTGGGTGCCGTGGCCACGAGCAGCACGTCTAGCGGCTTGATCTACGTATTCATTTCCTAAAATAGCTGTATGGCCGGGGATCCAAGAGAAAAGAACCGTAAATCCCGCCTAAGTCAATTCATACGTCAACCAGAGTATATGAAGTATGAACCAGTTGTCGATGTGCATTACATTTTGTAAGGCCTGGAGAACACTTCTGGAGTCAGATAGATTAAGAGAGCGAGATATCACATTCCTTTGGACGTATAAGAGAGCTTGACGAATAGCAAAAGCTTCACCCGAGAAAATAGATAATTGAGGAGGTAACGTGAAGGAAGCCAGATGTTGTTGCGGGGACATAAAAGGCTGCCCCCGCGCCGGGCGGGGAGTGGAATTCAGAGCCATCTGTGTATATGGTGGTACAGCTGGAGGCACTTTCTTCATTTTGACAGACATGTCGACGGGCGATAGAGTGGGAGAGAAATGAAGCTTCGTGAGAAAAGTACGGGGAATGGTGAAGAACATCTCGAAGAAACTGATAAAGAAAGAAGGGCGCATTATAGCATAGCGGCTTCCGGGGTTGGAGAAGTCATGACGATGACTAGTAAGACCGATATAAGATAAAAGATTAGAGGGGGGGGGGGATATCTTTTTATGTAAGTGTTGCTGTTGATATTCTTGTAGTAATTGTAATTTCGGGAGAATGGGACAAGCAGCAAGAGCCATTTCGCGAAGGAGATAACGAGAAGAGAAGACAGATACGTCCGTCGGAGACCAAAGGGTGGATCAGTAGCTTCGACAAGAAGGGCCTGCGTGGGCGTAGAGGAGAGAGCTCCCAAGATAATTCGCAGAGCGGCATATTGTAATTTATTTAGTATCGTGAGACCAGACTGGGGCAAGATGTCATAAAAATGGCAACCGTACTCCATGGAGGCCCTGACTATAGAGCGATATAAAAGTAGCAAAATTTGAGGGTCCACTCCCCAAGAACGGCGCGTTAACGAACGTAGGAGTTGCAATTTTTTTGTGACGTGTGATTTTAGGTGCGCCAGTTGGGGTGCCCATGTCAACTTATCATTTGGTATTTGGTATGATGGGTCATGGTAATGGAACCCTGTTGGTATAGAAGCGGGGAACGGTCGTATAGGCGTTTATGGGTAAAAATGATGGCAGAGTTTTTGAGTGGGACTGTATCAAGGCCGTGATTAAAAAGCCA
Source organism: Meconema thalassinum (assembly GCA_946902985.2). NCBI lineage: Eukaryota > Metazoa > Arthropoda > Insecta > Orthoptera > Tettigoniidae > Meconema > Meconema thalassinum. The sequence continues at coordinate 214,302,103 of OX336395.1, forward strand.
AGAATGTAAAATCGTGAGGGCATGGAACATATATTGTCTACATTGAGAACAATCGGGGTGCGAGCAATATAATAGAAGGTCATCGGCATATTGAATAAGCCGAACATGTGGGAGTAATAGTTCCTCGATTTCACTGGTATAAAAGAGATATAGTATACCACTAAGAATATCGCCCTGTGGCAAACCGGAAGACGCAATACGCGAATTCAGGAATGTGGGGAAAGTTGCAAGAATGCCGGGACGGGAGTGAAGAAAGGCGGCCATCAGTTTTATAAAAGGGGAGGGGAATTTCCATTTACAAAGTACAGCCAATAACAATGAGACGTTTACATTATCATATGCACCTTGGATGTCTAAAAATACTGCTACCGTAAAATGTTTACGACTGCTGGCCAATAGGAGGTCAGTAAGGAAGATATTCAGAGCATCGGTAGTCGATTTTCGTTTTACAAAAGCAAATTGGGTTTTGGGAACCAAATCGTAAAACTCTGGAGCCCATATCAGTCTCGACAAAACTATACGCTGAAACGTTTTTCTGATGCAGGACCCGAGCTGAATTCCCCTATAACTGCTGGAAGGGCGGGTTTTTTACCAGGTTTTAAGATGGGAAGTAATAAAATGTCGTTCCATGTGGAAGGAATATGACCTGTACGTAAGACAGTATTGAAAAATTCGAGAAGGACCAGATATGCGGGAGAGAGTAAACTATTGAGCACGTGGTAAGACATGTAATCGGGACCGGGAGTTGAAGATTTCTTAAGAGGGAGGGCATTGCGGAGTTCAGCTGGTAGAATTGGTTGGATGAGACAGGTAAAATTGGAAGGCGTGACATATTGATAGGATGGTGGGGCATTGGCGACCAAATCAGGTGTTAAACTACGATAGAAACATAAGGAATTTTCAAAAGTAAGACGAAGTGGGGGCGCATATTATGTACTCCTCGATAAGTTGCGTATAGAATTCCATATTTGAGTAAGGGGAGTTTGGTGATTAATGGAATTGACATATTTCTGCCAAGCAGTGCGACGTTTGTCATCGAAAGTGCGTTGCATAGTCGCAACAAACTTTTTATACTGCAAATAAGTACACGGGGTATGGTATTTTTGAAGGAGGTGAAGTTATGCTTTGCGACGTTTGACCAAGCGTATACATTCGTCGTCCCACCAGGGGATGTGAAAAATGGCTTGACCAGATCGTTCTCGACAAGGAATGAGTGGATGGTAAGTGTCAAAATATCTATTAATAATGGAAATTAAAGATTCATAAGAAGAGCGTACAGGCGGAGCGGCATGGCAAAAATGTTGTTGGATATATTCGTAAAACAACACTTGATCAAAATATTTAAACTGTCGAAAAAAGCGAGGAGTATGCTCGGGGGGTGGGGGCAGGTGTATAGATGAACCGGTAATTATGATGGGATAATGATCACTGAGATGCAGATCTGGAGTTGTTTGCCAAAACAGGTGTGCGAGAGGAAGGGATACAAAGTTGAAGTCGACAGCAATGGGATCTTGCTCAGGGGCAGAAAGACGGGTAGGGGAACCATCATTAAGAAGACGAAATTAAGCAAGTTGGGACGACGTCCAGATATGACGACCGTGAGGCGTAATTCAGGCTCTGCCCCATTCCGTGTGATGGGCATTGGAATCATCACCCAGAAAATGATACGGAAAGGATTGACAATAAGTAAAGAAGGATTTCCACTGTCGTTCGTTGCCCTTAACATCTGGGGGAATGTAAAGATTGGTAATATGATACTTGTCAACTTGAATAGTAAGAACATAAGTGCGGGGAAGATGAAAAAGAAAGGGTAGCACTTTATAGGCAAGTTACTCGTGAATGAGAGTAAGCACTCCACCGTAATGGGGCCCATCGTGACGTTCAACTACATTCTTCGGTATATTTAACGATAAGGAATGATACAACCATGTTTCCTGTAACAGGATAACCTCTGACTGGTATTCCTGTATGAGAAGAAGGAGTTCATGTCATTTGTTTAATATGCTATGGGAATATAAACCAATATAGTACAATATATGTCCGTCAATCGATACCAAACAAATTATGTTAAACCGTATAAACACTCACATTCGTGGGACATGTTTCGGGGCCATGCTGCTCCCTTCTTCAGCCACTTCATCTCCTCAATGTCATCGTGCGTTGTCAAAGATATCTCATTATAAAAGATGCTCACACACACAAACATTAAAAACAATAAAAAACAATCTAAAAACACTATACTAAAAATACACATACGTATAAACTTATACAAATATATCGAAATTCAGAATGTCTGTCACCATGGCCATGTAAAATAAAAATTCCTCTTCTACGTTGAAGTTGGTCCAATCGACCGTTTTGGCCTTAGGTATTTATCACTGTACATATTACGGAGTGACCAGTCCTTTAAATTATAGTGCATGATACGAAAAATGGAACATGAACCGGTCAATGTGGACCATGATAGATATCGTAAATTATCTGTCACGTAGATGTCATTGGAAACGCTGTGTAGAACAGAAGAAAACCCATGTCAACAGAGTAAAACTAATTTGATTTTTTTAAATCCATAAAAACGGCTAAAACAACACTCACTATGTGTACACATCCAGATCAGCTGTGTCTCCGTAACTAGAAAGTAAAGGTTGAAAACGGAGAAAAGAAAAACGGATGTTAAAACTAGAACCTGTGTATTTAAAAGAAAATGAAAAAATAAAAATCCACAGCCTGCTTCCAGTCTCCGACCGGGTCAGGAATGGAATGAATGAAGCCCCCATCTAGCGGCGAAGATAAGAACTGTGCCGGCTGCCGAGGCCTGACGCACTCCTCTGGGACAATGATTAAATGAATGACAGATGAAATGAAATGATAGTGGAGAGTGTTGCTGGAATGAAATGTTGACAGGGAAAACCGGAGTACCCGGAGAAAAACCTGTCTGCCTCCGTTTTTTCCAGCACAGATCTCACATGGAGTAACCGGGATTTGAACCACGGACCCAGCGGTGAGAGGCCGGCGTGCTGCCGCCTAAGCCACGGAGGCTGCATATAAAATATATATATAAGTTAGTAAACCAACCTCTTGTCCTGTACCGTGGGTCGTAAGCAACTGGACTGTTCTTAATTCGGGCAGCGTGTGTGCGAGTATGCTCGGCTGAAGGTTATATGACGTAACACGTGAAAGGAGAGAGAGGAATACCGGGTGAGTTAGCCGTGGTCGTTACGGGATGACTGATGGCAGTCACTCACATCCGGGAGGCGAGGAGGTTCGATTCCCCCCGCCGGCAACCTTGAAGATGGTCTTCTGTGGTTTCCCATCTTCCTTCCAGGCAAATGCCAGGGTTGGTCCCTAACTATAGGCCACAGCCGCTACCTTCAACTCCTCGTCCTTACATTCCAACTTTCCTTCCCAACGGCACTTGTAGCTCACCCATTGGGTGTCCGTCTCGAAGCAGCTACAAAACTGGCGAGCCGAACATGTCCTCGGACACTCCCGGCACTAAAAAGCCATACGCTTAAAAAAAAAAAAAAAAGAGAGAGAGAGAGGAGAGGCAGCGATTGTTTACATCGTGATAACAGAGTGTTTAGGTAGCAGAAAAATAAAAATAACTGACTTATGTAGGTTGTATGGTAGCCCAAGATATCATCATTTTATGGTGGTTTCCGTGCTGCCATATCCTTTACATGCCCAGTGAGAATATCATACAATATGTTGTTCTCATAATGTATTTCATTTAAATTGAGTTCCGAGTTCATTCTTTGCGACAGTTCTATCTCTATTTGCTCTAAGCTGTTCAATAATTGGCCTTTACATCCAAAATACAGAATTTTCAAGTCCTCGTTAATATTAGAAAATCTATGTCCTGATGTCGCCATGTGATTACCCATTGCTGAAAACTTCCGATGTTTAATCGCATTAACGTGTTCTGCGTATCTCGTTTTAAAGCTTCTACCCGTTTGTCCCGTGTTTTCAACTGCGCAGTCCCTGCATTGAATTTTGTAAACGCCCAATCTGTTATGTTTGTCGTCAATATTAATTTGCTTGGAGTTAAAAATCAAATTTCGATTGGTGTTCGTTGTTATATGCGCGATCTTCATGCCATGTTTCTTTAAAATATTAGTAACATTGTATGTTAATTCATTGGTGTATGTGAATGTCGCATATGAGTAGTTTTATTTATTTATTTATTCGAATCAGAAGCAATACATCATGTAAAATTAGGTATGAGTAGTGGAGTAGTGAGAGTTCTGCCCCGCCCATTTTATTTGTACCCGACTGTACATGTTAAAATAATTAATATCTCTCGAACGCATGGTCCGATTTTGACAAATGAGGTGTCGTTGGACTCGAGCTGACGTTCTCTTTCCTATGGACCACTCGTTATATTTTTGATTTTTTTTTTAAATTTTTGTTTTCGAAAATAGGCGATAGTTTGAAAACTAAACATGGTAGAACGTTGTACCATGGCTCAAACGAATGGTCTTTACGACCTTTATATTTTGTAATAAAACTTTTTAATTTTTATGTTTTTTTGAAAACACTCGAATTTTGAAAATCCTATATTTTGGAAACTAGGAATTTTACGAAAAGGTTTATTTGACGTAAATCAATGACCCCTACCCCCTCTACACCCAAAATAAATTTCAAGTCTCTAGGCCAAACATTTGTGATTTGTAAGTAGTGGGATGACACGGGAGCTGTCTCACTTAGCAAGTTGTGAGCCCCTGCGACCTTGGAATGGAAGGAGCCATGCTAGGAGGACGTGCTTGGATTCGTTTTTTTCGTCTAGTTGCGCTCTTTACGGAAATGTAGGTGTCGAAAAGGTGAAAATTTGGAAACACGTTTTTTTGGGGGGAAAAAGGTGATTCTAAACTTTTTGCTATATCTCGCGAACCAATTATGCTAGAGGCGTGTACGACGGGTCCAAGGACTCGGGGTGACGTCCTCTTTGCTATGGATCACTCGTTATAATTTTTAAAAAATTTGGGAAACTCGATTTTGGGGTAAACACGTGTTTTTTGTGATTTTTGCCGATATCTCACAAACCAATAACGCTAGAGGCATGTACGACGGGTCCAAGGACTCGGGGTGACGTCCTCTCTGCTATGGACCACTCGTTGTAATTTAAAAAAAAATGGAAAGTCGATTTTGGGGTAAACACGTGTTTTTTGTGATTTTTACTGATATCTCACGAACCAATAACGCTAGAGACGTGTACGAGGTGTCTTAGGACTCGGACTAACGCCCCCTTTCGAGTGCAGTAGATATGTTTTCCAAAAAAATAATTCACAAAGGGCCTAACGCCATACATGTTGAATTTTTTTCTTTACTTGTTTATAATGTTTATGAAGCGTGGTGGTTGAGAGAGACGATACTGCTGGGTGTGTGTTTCAACGAACCTGTCGCTGACCATGGTGGCTGTTTTCAATATATCAATCGCTATTTCGACGGGTCAGTGTATGACAGAGTGAGCGTGCGTTCTTTCTCATCTTTTACCTTTAACGTGTAAACGGTGATGAGAACTTGGTTCTATGTTGATCGAAGCGAGTAGAGAAAACAAACTTGCAGACGAGCAGGAGGTGAATGTCATTTGAGCTTATTGGAAGGCGCTGCTCTGACTTGACTACAGGTGACGCTTGAAGGTGAAATAATCTGACCGTCGTGGTGGCAGGGAAGTGCGAAAGGCATGTGAACATGTGTGAAACCACATGAGGGATAAACCAGTGACATCCTGTCTTGCTTCGTACGTGACAAAATGCAAGTTGACGTGAAATTTGATCTACCACAGGTGTTCGCCTGGGACGATAGATGTCCACGTGCACGATAACTGTTAACAAGTTACATCCTGTTTTGCTTCGTACGTGACTAAATGCAAGTTGACGTGAAATTTGATCTGCCACAGGTGTTCACCTTGGACGTTAGCTGTCCACGTGCCTGATAACAGATTGTTCAAAGCGTGGGAATCACTGAATCAGTAAAAAGTATAATGCAACTTGTGGGAATAATGTCACCACCATTAGATAGGCAAGAGCTGCAAACAGCAGTGGTGGGAGGTGAAGGGAGGGAGAGGGGGAGGAGTAATGTATGAGAGAACACTGGTGGAAAGGGAAAGACAAACATGTATGAACATGCACGAAGCGCGGAGCGCTGTACACACAGAGCTATAGGTGGTGTACAACATGTGTGAATAAATAAATTAAAAATTGCACAGGTTCACACAACATGTAATTTATTGATCCAAGAATTAAACGTAGAGTTAAACCCTAACCATTTGACATAGAGTTTATTTCCTTTTTGTTTCAACACTTTTTCCACAAGATAATGCTGAGGAAATGCTGTTTTCTGAAGTTCCTGGAGATAAAATCTACCTTTTACAGGTTGATGGTTGAGGTCCTCGAGTAAATAGGTGACTGGACTGTCCAAGTTGACTCGACGAATTCGAAATAGTTCAGTCCCCCACTGAGGCGTGTAGCCCTTATTGAAGGCAGACTTAAATTTGCTCACACGAACAAAATCCCCAATTTTCAGTCGGTGACGTTTAGGATCGGCTGTTTTTATGTGGTTAAACAGTTTATCCAATCGCTGAATATTTTTAGTCACGAGGCGTGGCTTGGTCCCAATCGTTCTATGTTTGGTGTCATTGTAACGTAATACTAGCTCTGGTAACATGTCCAACCAGCGATAACTGCCCTTAGCGGTAAACGCTTTCCACAAATGGGTTTTCAATGTTCGGTTGAACCGCTCGACCACACTGCCTTTGAGGTTGCTGTACGTAGTGTAATGGTGAATATCCTTAGATTGGAGGAAACTGGAGAAATCCTTGTTGAAAAATTCTTTCCCCTGGTCAGTTTTTCAGCAGCTGAGGTTGACGTTTGGAGTGTTGAATAATATGTTGAAAGGCCTTGGTAACTAGTGGGCCAGACTTGCGACGCACAGGTTCAACAAAGGCCATTTTGGAATAGACATCAATGACGGTCAACATATAGCGTAAACCGTCGTTAACGCTCGCATTGGGTATCATTTCAACCAAGTCAGACTGCCAAAGTTCATCCACACCTCGTGAAATCACCTTGAGTCGTGGATAGTGACGCCTAGCTAGGCGATGCAACTCGTGAGCAATACCCATTTTAATGGGTGAGGGCTTAAACAATAATTTTGGCATTTCGAAGTTCTTGTTCAATTTCTTGAATTTCCCAATCGTGACCGGTATGGCCAGCTTGACGTGAAGCATGCAACAACTGTAGCCGGTGGACGAGCTTATTGGGATTGTGCCAGTAAGTAACATCCACAAGGGGTTTTAATGGTTTAAATGTCACTCCCGAAGCGGACGCTTTACGACGAGTACTTTGACTGGTGGGAAACATTCTTGCAATGATGGTTTTATATTTTTGAGATATATTGGCATTCACTTGTTGAGCTGGATCATACTGTCTTTTGTGCGCATGGGTATCCAATAAAATGGATTTATATTTGTCAAGGTCCTCTGACGTATAATCATGGGGAGAGGGGGTCCTAGAAAAGAGCAGCTTTAACAGTCCTGGCGTTAATTTATAGTTGATGTTTTTAATGACAGCTTTAATACGAGCAAATTTAATGGATGAATCGCCAATTTTAAAACTATCATCCCCATAGCGAACACCATACGTGGTATCTGTGTTTCCAATAAATAGATTGGTGAAATAGGGTTCCAATGTTGATCCATAATATTTTATTAAAATGGTTTTCAGTTGTGCTTTATGTTGAAGGGTGGCCAAGAGTTGTGAAAACGGAGACGCTCTGGAAGGGCAAGGTGTTTCGACCATGGCCAAGGATTTCTTTTTTCTCAAAAACTCTGCAAGGGGAGCGGCCTTTTTTTGAGGCGTAAACACTCGTTCCTCCTCATCCTCAACTTCACTAACACTCGTAAAATCTTCCTGTTCCTCTTCCTCTTCCTCAGGGTCCTCGTGCAGCGTCAGCGTGGCTTGTGAAACGGTGGGTAGCGTTTCAGATGGCTTGAAAGAGGGTTTCAACATGGCTGTTAGTGGAGGTGCTAAATGTTGCTGAATAAACAAAGCATGATTTGCACGTGATTGTTTCAATTGACGAAACTTTTGGCGAATAGTATTTTTTGCTCTAATAATATGCTTTTTCAATTGACTCTCTGCTAACGCCATGGTGTCTTGACAAATGACTTGCCGGGGAATGAGACAAGGCCTTAAATAGCAATAAAATGATCAAACCCTAAGCGATACCGTCCTTGGTTGAGTTCACTTTGTTTGTCAATCACTAAACAGGCATGACGTTGAGTGTTCCAGCACTTGGCACACAATTCTGTAAACATTTGAAAGGTCATATCCGGATTCACATGTTCATTATAAAAGTGACGACTGTTCCTCTCGACCTGACGAAATAAAACAATGACATTGGCATTGTCACGAATCAACTGTTTGGACAATTTAGAATACGTTTGTCCAAGATAGAAGCAATCGATATGTTTGTGTCGACCCATGCTGAAATAGCTTTGAATGATGCCTTGACGTTCAGTGGATACATCATCGAAAATCATGAGTGAATCAGGCTTTACCTCATCCGGTGAAATCACATTTTCTTGCATGGAAAATGTAAAATAACCCATATTCTCTTTTTGTAATCCAGACATGACTTGATCTAGAAACACGTAGAGGGGTTGGTAGAGAGATTTTGCAAAAATATAAGTATTTTGAAAACGCAGACCATTGGGCGCTGTGATGAGCGTTAGCAAAAGATTAGTCTTTCCACAGCCGGAAGGCCCCACAATGATGCAGCGAATGGAAGATGGAAACAGTGAACCATGGCGTTGTTCACGTGATGTGGGACAGAGATGGGAAACCATGTCCCCCACGGGGAATGACTCTTGCTGCTTAATAATCTTCATTTCAACTAAGGCTTAGACAGGCTAGCAGGTTGTCTATATACAGGGCACCGAGCTTTTGTCATAGAAACAGTAGACTGGTACTACAGGTTGACGATGGATGTCTTTGGACGTGCGTTGATGGCCAAAGCTAGGTCTGTCCCCATACATGATCCTAAACAAGAAACAGATCCTGCTAATAAACACTATGTGGATAGGTCAGTAGTGCCACGCACAAAAAAGGGAGATTATGTCTTTAAGGGAAAGCGGTTAACCCATGTAAAACATCCTCAAGTGTCTACAGACGTTACTACGAAAAAGTATGTGGATAACAAAGTGTATGAGTTTTATGACAAAGTGACCCAGCTTACGGTGAATGGCTATAGCGCTAATCACCATCGGATTATTCACGTGGAAGACCCGCAAGACGAAGACGATGTTTGTACCAAGCGTTAGATGACCTATGAAATGAAAAGGCTTTATAAATTTATCCCATCTGTATTTTTAGTGTATCTGACAAATGAAAAACCTTTGAATGAGAGAAACCATCTACCGCTAGTCCATGATCAGCACTTGACCTATGTGCTTGCTTCAGGATTAAGCCACTATCGATTACACTATGATGGAACCATTCACATCAAATATGCCATACCTGATGAGAACCATTTACAAATAAGGATAAATGGTCATAGGATGTTGGTCCATAACCATGAAATGGTCAATGCAGGTGATGAATTATCCTTTCATCTCATGTTGACATGGGATGAAAAGCAAGCTGAAAAAAACATAAACGATTTCCCACTTTATGTGGAATTGGAATATACAGCCATGAAATAACCATCTGACGTTAGTTGTGATTTAAACTTTCTTGTGAAAGGTTGTTGGTCATTCTCATTATGGTGAAACAAAGGTATGTGGTGAGAAAGACTAAAAAAATGGAATTTGTCCTTGGCAAAGCCTGAGCTTAAGACATTCGTGGACAAGCCCTTGCGAAAGAAAAAAAGAAAAAATAATGTTTTGACCATAAGGAAAGCCTTTCGAGCAGCACTGAGACATGTTATTCCAAAACGTCGGCGACAGGTTTCAAACCAAGGGCGAGTGATTCCTGTCCCCAAGCGAGCCGGATTTTTACCTGCTTTATTTGCCGGTCTGGCTGCTCTAGGTTCACTTTTGGGCGGTGCCAGTGCAGTGGCGAAAACCATTAAAGCCGCGCAGCAGGGCAAGCAACAACTCAAAGAAAGTCAGCGACACAATGAAACGATGGGAGCGATTGCCATGGGGGCTAGAAATGCCAATTTAAAGCCAGCCTATTATCAACAAGGATTTGGGATTTCACCATTTCGAAATATTAAAAAAAATAACCTCAGCCATAGCAAGACATGCCCTAACGCATCAACAAGTGGAAAGCTATGCTAAACAACTAAAGCTTTCTCATTTTCGAGGTGTGTTTATGCGAAACCAATTACCCCCACGACCCTGGAAACAGGAATGTGCTGTTGTCAATTTGGATGATCACCGAGGACCAGGAATGCATTATGTAGCTTATGTCAAAGAGGGATCCACCGTATGGTACTTTGACAGTTTTGGGAATTTGCCCCCGCCCATGGAACTAGTGACCTATTTTGGAAACAGGATCAAGATATATTATAATGTGAAACGTGAGCAAACGTTTAACAGCCAACAGTGTGGACGTTTGTGTTTATTTTTTTTAATATAAGACGCAGCATAAGCTAAAACGCCAACAGTATGTCGGCAGAAAGTAAAACGTTTACAGTGCATGGACGTGGACCTGAAGTCAGCCTAGACTTTTACCCGCCTATCGAATTGAGTGAAAAACCCTATGGTTTAGGACTTGTTTCTCTTGAAACGTACAATCGAATATACAACATACGTGAAAATGTGAACAACAAGTTTTACTATGATGATTCCGTGCTCACTCAGAACTCTGGTGGATTCACGATCGATGATATTTATGAACACATTTATGTGGTGTTGATCAATCAATATGGTTTAAAGTCATTTCTCGATGGAACGCACAAGTTTGAACTTGTAGGCAATACCAACACTCATCGCTGCAATATTTTCTCTACCTTCAACATTGATTTTAAAACACACCCCGATTCCATTGGTCCAATACTAGGATTTAAACCACGTGTGTTGGAGCCCAACAAAAAACATGAATCGGACCATGAAGTGAAATTCATTGAGGACCATCATGTGTCGGTGACGTGTAATATTATTAGCCAAGTGTACACCAATCAAGAACCATCGCATTCGCTTTATGACTTTATTGTGACATCACCCAATGGGTATATTATTCGTGAAAACCCTCCAGTGGTGCTTTTCCATTCTGTGGCTGTCGATAGTATTAGTAATATAACATTAAGACCGATCAATAGAGATCAACAACTCATTGATCTAGATTCTACCACACCAGTGACTTACAAGTTGGTGCTAAAGCCACTATGAAGTTTGTGTATAAAGCAACTACACCGTCTAGGAATGGTGTTAGTTGTTTGCCACGTGAATACATGTTAACATCTCAAGACAAGCAGATTTTACAGCATTTGGGTTACCACGTCAACCCTCATAATGAATTCTATCCTAGAGATAGCGAACCGCATCGAGGAGCAACCAGGAGTGGTAAGAATTGATCTCCATTCCTATCAAGCTCAAACACCTGGTCTCAATAACAATGATGAAATTCAATTTGTTATCAACAACCAAGATATTTCCACCCTACCGCATGAAAGTGTCATTCAGATTGAAGGTCGGCTCACTAAAGCCGATGGCTCTACACCCACCACATCGAAGTTGGCCAACCTTGGTTTAGCCTTTCTGTTTTCTGAAGTGCGGTATGTCATTAACGATATCGTGGTGGATAGCACTCGAAATGTGGGCATTTCCAGTGTCATGAAACTATACCCCTCTTATAGTGAGGAAGAAGGTAAAACACTTTGCATGGCAGGTTGGTGTCCTGACTCGACCAATGACTGGATGGTACACATCGATGGGACCTTTACTGGATATTTACCTCTTAAACTGATTTTAGGCTTTGCTGAAGATCACCAACGCATTGTGGTTAATGCAAGGCAAGTGCTTTACCTAGTAAGGGACAGGAGTGATAATAATGCACTCAAGGGAGCCGACAATACCCCCATCGATTCAAAAATTCAACTACAACGCTTGCTGTGGAAAGTCCCCCATGTGACCCTTGAAGATAGCAAAAAACTGGACATACTCCAAATGGTAAAGAGAGATATGCCGCTACCCATTGAATTTAGAAGCTGGGCACTCCATGAGTATCCACTATTGCCCACCACCAACACACACAGTTGGTTTGTGAAAACAGCTCGCTATACAGACAGACCTCTCTACCTGATCGCTGGTTTTCAAACGAATCGCAAGTATCAACAAACCAAAGATGCCACGCAATTTGATCACCTGCAATTGAGAAATGCACGTCTTTTCCTCAACGGAGCTGTGTTTCCCTATGAAGGACTGGATTTGGATTTTTCAAAAAATAAATTTGGTCCCCTGTACGACTTGTTTTCTAAATTTCGATGGTCGTATTATCAAAAAGAGAACGGCCCCATGCTACTACCCCAAGCGTTTAAGGCAAGAGCGCCACTGATTGTCTTTGACTGTTCTTACCTGGAGGAGTCTGTCAAGCCATCCAATATCGACATTCGACTAGATTTTGAAACGCATGACAATGTACCAGCCAATACGACGGCCTACTGTTTGTTTATTCATCACAAACAAGTCAACTATTATCCACTGTCCAACCAAGTGACGAGTGTATAAATAACAGCTCAACCCACGTCAAGTCGCTCAGTCATGTCTTGCTTTAAAGCCTCAAGCGACGTTACATCCATGAATTTAAACTCTGAGGAACAACGTTTCAAGACTTTTGCCACATGGCCAGTGCCTTTCATAAACCCTCAAGCCTTGGCGGCCGCTGGATTCTGCTATTTAAAAACAAGAGATGAAGTGAAATGTTCCTTTTGTCCCATCATCATAGACCAATGGCAGGAGGGCGGTGAACCCATGCAGGAACATCAGCGCTGGTCACCCACCTGCCCCTACCTGTGTAGAATGGAAGTGGGAAATATACCCTGTCATTCAAGCTATCCCTCACTTGTGTCTCTGGGTGATGAAAAAAAAACAAGTTACGATACGTGTGGACCGTATGGTGTCCATGGTGCTTCGGTGAGCAGCTCACCATCAAAAACGCCTAGTTTAGAGACATTGGGACATCATCGGTGTTATGGACGTTACAAACACAAGAGACTATATTGTTGTATCAGTTGCTATCGTCCTTATCCAAAAATGTGAAAAGCCTGTAAGACGTGTTATAATAATAAAATGATGTAATTCTTAAAATCTAACTTTTGCATGTCCCCCTGTCCTACCCTAACCTCAATTTGAAACTAGCATGGCAGGTAAGTCCATGACATGATCACACCTGATCGTCAGTCAGTCGTCAGTTGAACTTGGTCCAGGCAAGCGTCAACATGTTGCGCACACTCAAAGTGGATTGCCAAGGGTTTAAAATTGGTGACAACAAATTTATATTTAAACAAGTGGCCATGATCGATTGTACCACGTTTTGGATATCACAAGCTACGCATTTGCTATTTAAACCACCCCATGCTTTTGATTTGTTGTGTGAAAAAGACCGTAAACAAACCCAATGGATTGAAAATCATAGGCAACTAGACTGGAATCAGGGAACCATTTCCTATAAATATTTAGACATGGTCATGAAAGCACACTTGTCCTCGGCCAATGTGGTATTTGTGAAAGGTAATGAAAAACGTCAATGGTTGCAACCATTTTTGGCGTCTTACTGCCAATGTATCGACCTCATGCAATTGGGCTGCCCCTCCCTGCAAACGCTCATGGATACTTGTTCCTGTGGCAACATTACCCAGACAGCCCTATCGCATGCGTGGCATCTCTTTCATTGGTTAACCACCTATGCCTGCTGGGAGTTGTTGAACAAAATTATAACTCAAGATTTACCTGTGAATGACGCCAGTGAGATTTCTACAAGCGACGTGTAAACATCTACTGCTCGTGATACCATGGAGAAAGGCAATGCTACAGACAAAGCCATCGGCAAGTTCTTTGTGTGCAAAAAGAAACTAGACAGTTTTACCAAAGAGGAACTCTTGGCGCTCCCCAAGTCGTTCATTTATTATGTGGCCGCCAACGCGGTCAAAGAAATCTGGCAACATGTACCAAAATCATGGACTCAAGACCCTGTGTTGAGTGAATTGCAACCCTGTACGGATTACGATCACCATAAGCAAGTGGCCATGGCAAAAATACCGTCTATGCCTCAGTGTGCGACTTGCCAGCTAGTGAAACTGTATCACGGTCATAAAAGTACATGTAAAGACTTTGTTGAATCATTCCACGGGTGTCATGGCGAGAAAAAGCAACAACAACAACAAACACAAACAACGTCCACAGAGGAGGAGGAAGACCAAACCTTTTTACCATCGTTGGAAAAGGATATGCCAGACCTGTACTGGCAATGGCGTCATTGACAAAGTGATTCAATACCTACCTTTCGAAATCCATCTTCCAGGTTATCGTTTTTGTGGCCCTGGAACTCATCTTGAAAAACGTTTACAACGTGGTGATGTACCCATTAATCTTTTGGATCAAGCATGCAAGGAACATGACCTTTCTTATCGCCATAGTCATCCTGGTTTAAGACATGTGGCAGATAAATTGTTATTGAAGAAAGCTAAACAACGTTTCACATCCAGTGATGCCTCAGTGGGTGAAAGGATGGCAGCCCTGATTGTCATGAGTGCTATGAAAGGAAAGTTGATGATGCATGGACATAAACATTGAGGAGTGAGGAATTGGGATGTGTTTGTATTCTATTTTTCATTTGTCAATCCCCTTATGGTTGTCACCCCGCAAACCCCTTAATTGGAATGACCAGGCCCATTAAAATATACCCAGAGTGGTGTTCCGTGACCACAGTACTAAGTTTAGACATGGAAATGATACGCTTGTAATTTTTTAAAATGAACAACTTCTATTGACCTTTCTTAATATTACATATATAATAACATTTACACAGAGATTAAATTTAATAAACAGAAAGATGTGGAAATAATTCACTTTCCCGGTACTTGCCTTCGCACGGCGAAACTTATGTAGTCCAGTATATATATTTTATGACAGTTACTCAACAGATTCTTCTCTGTTCACATACCAGCTGACTGTCGTGCATAGTTTCAGAAACCCAACTATCAAACTTATAGGTCTCGTTATTATCGAAGGAATGGCCATTAAAATCTTTTAATTACTAGAATAACTTCATAAGAAGACATAACTTAGCAATTGCTCCGTCGATCTTTTTCTGTCCTCACACCAACTGACTGTCGTACATCGTTAAGAAACCACAACTATCAACTATATAGGTTTCATTATCATCAAAAGGAATGGACATAAAAATCTTTTTATTACTCGTATAACTTCATAAAAAGTCCAAACTTTGTAATGGCTCCGTCGATCGTTTTCTGTCCACACACCAGCTGACTGTCGTACATAGTTAAGAAACCCCAACAGAGCATCGAAGAAAAACAAAATGCAATTGACTTCAAAATATCAGGAAGACTGGTCATGCTCCAAAGATACATATAGCAGACCCAAGGCTACTATGAACTTCTTACCGTGGTGCAGCTCTCTAGCGGCAAAACAGAGAACTGATATCTCCACAGCAGGCAGAGTCCCAGAGACATCGACTAAACTGAGCAGTAAGGGTAAAAAGTGACGTAATAACGGCACAAATCTCCCCCACTACAAGCTTGACGTTGGTTCCACAACCACGTCAATGAGTAAGGAATAGTTACATCACGCTGACATGCAAACTTTCATGCAAAATAAAGAAGTTTTTTTTATATCACAACATATTAGAATATGAACTCATCAAGCCAAATAAGGTCTTTTCATATTCTTCCACCAATTTTAAATCACACTAGCATGTCGTTTCCAGGATTTGACATCATGTCAAGTACGTTTGCAAGTACTATCACGCATCTTACAATGGTACAAAATTCCAAATACAGGTTTTCTCGTACAAATACAATATAATTTGTATCTTCTAAGTCTTCAAACGTAGATGAAGGTAGTTTCCAATTCGTACAGGTCCATCGGCGACAGCTTAGTCATCTGGGCTCTGGATAGCCTCACATAATACACCAAAGAATCTTCTCCGCAGAAGCAATCTCCAAATAAATAGGGCTGAAATCAATTTCGTTTGGGACAGTACCATGTAATAAAGATCTTACAACTAACATGCAATAAAATGATTTTCAAAACAACATAATATATAAACTTTCAATAAATCTGGCAAGAATTTCGAAAAATCGAATTCCCAAGAAAAGAAAAAAATTCCACATCTTTTACTATCAAAGTTTTAAGTTTTACAATCCTTTTTTTTATGTACTCATATGTAATAAATATTTCACATCTTTAACAACCCAAAATAATCTTTCATTATACAGACATTCTTTCCTAAATAAAATGAACTCGCTTATTAACAGACAACAAAACTTTCCACCTACACAGATATAGACTTAAATGTAAATGAGCTTGCTTGCCAAAGAAAAATAATAAAATTTTCACAGGACTAACTAAATGCAGGTTAAATCCTTCATCGCCCATCTGTTTCCACTTATAGAAACCCTGACCAGACACACAGCAACCAGAGGATAAAACAAGAAGAATCGCCCATAAAATTCGACCAGACAACGAACAAATTCCCAAAAAAAATGAAAAATATAACAGAATTAGACGACACGCACAAACCAACAAAATAAACACACAACCCTTTCATAACACCTCTCACATTACCTCCATTTCACACAATCAACAAAATTACAAATTACCACCCACAAATTACCCAGAAAATACCAGAATATAACCAAGTTCTCGTTAAAACGCCTATTCAAACACAATGACACAAATACATTACCCTTTAATATTAACAAACACTAAACTTACAACTAATAATTACCTTCTTTCACCTAAACCAGATCCCATACAGAAAATGTCAAGGATCGTAAGGTAATTCTTTTAAACTAATACTTACCTCATTGAAAGGTATTTTAACAAATACTAGATTATACTTTCGGTAATAAATTAAATTAATAAGTTAACCCAAAAATCGCTAGAAACCTAACCTTATTTTGACACCATAACAAGAAACGAAACATCCCACCCAAATTAATATGCAAAGCTAACATCTCACACTCAAACATACATCCACACGATAAACAAATGTTGTGTCCATTTTAAAGATCTGCACAAATTTAGGAAATTACATACATAACGAAAAATTAGCAAATCCAAAAAACGATGAAAGATCTCAAGCAAATCCCAAGATCAACCAAAAGACTCTACAATAAATTAATAACCAGACCACACGTACAGACAAACAAAATCGCATTAAAAACTTACATTCCTACATACACAATCACAAAAATCACACCTTATATACAACAAGTTACCACCCACAAATATCCCAAAAAAAATCTACCAAAAATATAAATAGGATCACATTAGAACACCGACATACACAAAATAAAATTACCCTGAAACACTATTAATATGTCGACTCATCACCATAATAACCTTTGACATATTCTCTTCGACCAACAACAACAATTACCTTTCGACATACTTCTTATAACCTCACTTCACCTGTAAGTCTTTACATTCCGAAATCAACAAGCGATTAAAAGTCCACTCTAGACACTTACTTGGAGACTCAAATAGAATTGTTTTGTAAATACCTACCATCACATTTTTGAACACCTTATATCACCCAATCAAGTCCCATACCTTGATAATATTAGGATCGTAAGATGCCCAATGATATCCTAACGAGATCCCAATTTATATATTCTGTTATCCTTTAAAATATCTTAAAACCATTAAATATAATAAACCCCTAAACTTATTTTACCATCAAAAGCAACAACAAACCACCCAATTACCAAAACAAAGCTAAATATACACGATCACTCAACGTCCACACATACCATGCACACAAGAAAATGATTTTGTCTGTCTAATACAATTTAGAAAAATCACACGTGCAGACAAATAACGTACCAATAGCACACACAAAACATACATACTAGAGGAATAATCAATTGCCGTACACAATTTAGAAAAAACACGTTTACATACCCTATTTCATATCGTTAGCACCTTTCTTCACATGTGACAGATGCACCCTGAAAATTCTCTTTTTAACCGTATCACTGACCAGAAGAGTAACGGGAGTCAAGAAACTAACAACCTTAAAAGGGCCACGAAACCTCTCTCTTAGTTTTCCCGACTCTTTTGGTCCAACCTCCTTCAAAGAAAAATTCTTCACAAAAACTTTATCTCCAACTTTAATATCAACAGGTTTACGACCTAGATTATACCTTTTTTCTAATCTATCATGAGCCACCTTCATGTTCTCCTTAGCTTTTTTCCAAATACTCTTGATATGACTAAAGGTATAAGTAGGATAAATAAGCCGGTTCTGGCACAGGGGCTAATGGGCAAGATGGCCGCCGCGCGCAATCACTCTATGTTATTCTTATGGAGGGGTCATTCAGAGCTGGCACAGTGGCTAATGGGCAAGATGGCCGCCACTCCCCGAGACCGTGGGTGACGTCACAGGGGGAGGTCGGCCGTGTAGTTGCTAAATGGAATATTTATTATTATTATTATTATTATTATTATTATTATTATTATTATTATTATTATTAGGTAATTATTGATTGATCATGTACAATCTAGACCAACCTTATATTGTACACCTCGTGGTGTAGCGGCTAGTAATCTTGAATGACACTGCGGAGACCCGTGTTCGATTCCTGGCTCTGTCAAGAAATTTAATTCTGGGCTGAGGGCTGGAAGGGGGTACACTCATTCTTGTGAGGCAAAAAAACTGAGAGGAGCAGGGTTTGATTCCTACCTCAATCATTCTGGACGTAGTTTTTTGTGGTTTCCCAATTTAACTCCAGGCAAATGGCAAGAGGTACCGTAACTGAAGGTCACGACCACCTCCTTTCCAATCCTTATCTGAATTATTAATACAGCCATTGCAACAACACAGGTTATCAGACAACACACACCCCAAGTACAGTATACAGGGCTACATGACCATGATATCACAAAACCCCTAAAGAATCAACAACAACAACTGATATTCATGAAACACCTCTTGGTGTAGTGCCTAGCATTCTTGACTGTCACTGCTTAGGCACGGGTTCGATTCCTGGCTCTGCTAAGAAATTTAATTTTGGTCTGAGGACTGGAATGGGGTACACTCAGCCTCGTGAGGCAAAACTGGGAAGAGATGGGCTTGATTCCTACCTCAGCCATTCTAAGAGTTTTTTCTGTGGTTTCCCACTCACACACTAGAGGCAAATGCTAGGATATATCTTAAGTTAAGGCCACGACCACCTCCTTTCCAATCCTTATCTGAATTATTAATACAGCCATTGCAACAACACAGGTTATCAGACAACACACACCCCAAGTACAGTATACAGGGCTACATGACCATGATATCACAAAACCCCTAAAGAATCAACAACAACAACTGATATTCATGAAACATCTCTTGGTGTAGTGCCTAGCATTCTTGACTGTCACTGCTTAGGCACGGGTTTGATTCCAGGCTCTGCTAAGAAATTTAATTTTGGTCTGAGGACTGGAATGGGGTACACTCAGCCCCGTGAGGCAAAACTGGGAAGGGATGGGCTTGATTCATACCTCAGCCATTCTAAGAGGTTTTTCTGTGGTTTCCCACTCACACACTCTAGGCAAATGCTAGGATATATCTTAAGTTAAGGTCACGACCACCTCCTTTCCAATCCTTATCTGAATTACTAATACAGCCATTGCAACAACACAGGTTATCAGACAACACACACCCCAAATACAGTATACTGTGCTACATGACCATGATATCACAAAACCCCTAAAGAATCAACAACAACAAACAACAACAGCAACAACAACAACAACAACAACAACAACTGTTATTCATGAAACACCTCTTGGTGTCGTGGCTAGCATTCTTGACTGTCACTGCTTAGGCATGGGTTCGATTCCAGGCTCGGCTAAGAAATTTAATTTTGGTCTGAGGACTGGAATGGGGTACACTCAGTCTCGTGAGGCAAAACTGGGAAGAGATGGGCTTGATTCATACCTCAGCCATTCTAAGAGTTTTTTCTGTGGTTTCCCACTCACACACTCTAGGCAAATGCTAGGATATATCTTAAGTTAAGGTCACGACCACCTCCTTTCCAATCCTTATCTGAATTATTAATACAGCCATTGCAACAACACAGGTTATCAGACAACACACACCCCAAGTACAGTATACAGGGCTACATGACCATGATATCACAAAACCCCTAAAGAATCAACAACAACAACTGATATTCATGAAACATCTCTTGGTGTAGTGGCTAGCATTCTTGACTGTCACTGCTTATGCACGGGTTTGATTCCAGGCTCTGCTAAGAAATTTAATTTTGGTCTGAGGACTGGAATGGGGTACACTCAGCCCCGTGAGGCAAAACTGGGAAGGGATGGGCTTGATTCATACCTCAGCCATTCTAAGAGGTTTTTCTGTGGTTTCCCACTCACACACTCTAGGCAAATGCTAGGATATATCTTAAGTTAAGGTCACGACCACCTCCTTTCCAATCCTTATCTGAATTACTAATACAGCCATTGCAACAACACAGGTTATCAGACAACACACACCCCAAATACAGTATACTGTGCTACATGACCATGATATCACAAAACCCCTAAAGAATCAACAACAACAAACAACAACAGCAACAACAACAACAACAACAACAACAACAACTGTTATTCATGAAACACCTCTTGGTGTCGTGGCTAGCATTCTTGACTGTCACTGCTTAGGCATGGGTTCGATTCCAGGCTCGGCTAAGAAATTTAATTTTGGTCTGAGGACTGGAATGGGGTACACTCAGTCTCGTGAGGCAAAACTGGGAAGAGATGGGCTTGATTCATACCTCAGCCATTCTAAGAGTTTTTTCTGTGGTTTCCCACTCACACACTAGAGGCAAATGCTAGGATATATCTTAAGTTAAGGCCACGACCACCTCCTTTCCAATCCTTATCTGAATTATTAATACAGCCATTGCAACAACACAGGTTATCAGACAACACACACCCCAAGTACAGTATACAGGGCTACATGACCATGATATCACAAAACCCCTAAAGAATCAACAACAACAACTGATATTCATGAAACACCTCTTGGTGTAGTGCCTAGCATTCTTGACTGTCACTGCTTAGGCACGGGTTCGATTCCTGGCTCTGCTAAGAAATTTAATTTTGGTCTGAGGACTGGAATGGGGTACACTCAGCCTCGTGAGGCAAAACTGGGAAGGGATGGGCTTGATTCCTACCTCAGCCATTCTAAGAGGTTTTTCTGTGGTTTCCCACTCACACACTCTAGGCAAATGCTAGGATATATCTTAAGTTATGGCCACGACCACCTCCTTTCCAATCCTTATCTGAATTACTAATACAGCCATTACAAGAACACAGGTTATCAGACAACACACACCCCAAATACAATATACTGTGCTACATGACCATGATATCACAAAACCCCTAAAGAATCAACAACAACCAACAACAACAACTGATATTCATGAAACACCTCTTGGTGTCGTGGCTAGCATTCTTGACTGTCACTGCTTAGGCATGGGTTCGATTCCAGGCTCGGCTAAGAAATTTAATTTTGGTCTGAGGACTGGAATGGGGTGCACTCAGCCTCGTGAGGCAAAACTGGGAAGAGGTGGGCTTGATTCATACCTCAGCCATTCTAAGAGTGTTTTCTGTGGTTTCCCACTCTTACATTCTTAAGCAAATGCCGGGATGGTACCTAACTTAAGGCTACAGCTGCTTGCTACCCAATACCTACCTCTATTACAAATACATACAGTAGTACAGACACAGGTTATCAGACAGCTTTTACATACACTCAAGTTCATAGGGTTACAAACGAAGAGGTATTAAGACTAGTGGGAGAGAAGAAATGTTTCTGGCGACTGTTAATGAAGAGAAGAGATAGTTTGGTAGGACACATACTAAGACACCCAGGATTAGCAGGCTTAGTTATGAAATAAAGGGTTGAAGACAAGAACTGTAGGGGTAGACCAAGGTAAGAATATTTTAAATAGATTTCCTTGAATGTACTGTAGGTTGTTGTGGTAGCTATATAGAAATGGAACGATTAGCTCAAGACAGTGATGGATAAACAATTGTTTCAAACCAGACAAAAAAGAAAAAACTAAAAGCACAACAAAAAATAGCAAAGTCTGTAAAAAAATACATCATTAGCTTACCTCTTATTACACACTGGTCAATCCGCTTGGGAATATCACTGTTTTACACACACAGTCATTGTAACTTAGCCAAAATATAATTATTATATGAAAATACTCTTAAGGCGTATAAAATTTACAACTCACACACTCAAGCACACGGGGCTGGTGACTGAAAATGCACTAAAAATACACACTGTTTAATAATATCGTAATGTTCGCTAGCAACTCAGTACCTCCAGTGACCAGCTAGTCTGGGAGAGCTAACAGAGATTGCTGTGACAGTTGAAATGTTATCCTGTATGATAACGCGAAGCACGTACACATCTGAAAGACTCTTTTTTTATAGAGATCTAGCTACAGAGTATGGATATTTAGATTACTTTAAATGTTGTAACATTTTCATTTTATTATCGTTTGATGTATTTTTGCAAAAGTGTGGGCTTGATTCCCAACTCTGGGGACTGAATCGGAGCACTGTATAGAAATATAGAGCTTGATGGCGTAGTGGTTAAGCAGTTTAACTTTCACTGCGAAGACCAGGGTTCGATCCCCAACTCTGCCAAGAAATGTAATTCTGGTTTGAGAGCTGGAACGGGGTACACTTAGTCATGTGAGGCAAAACTGAAAAGAAGTGGGTTCGAGTCCTACCTCAGACATCCTGGAAGTGGTTTTCTATGGTTTTCCACTTATACTTCAGGTGAATACCGGGATGATTCCTAATTTAAGTGTGCGCCTGCATCCTTCCCAATCTTCATCTAATTACAGATACACACACTACTGCAGCCATCACAATAACACAGGTTATCAGACAAATTCAACACACACCTAAATACGCAGGACTAAATGATTACGATGTCTAAGCCCTTCAAAGCAACAACGACAACAACGTAACATGAGACTGTACAAGGTAGACTATCATAAGAGTCCACTTCGTTGTGAAGTGGCTAGCATTCTAGGTCGTCACCTTGGAGGCCTAAGTTTGATTTCCGGCTCTGCCAAGAAATTTAACTTTGGTCTATACTAGGCTTTGTAAGGAAAAACCGAAAAGAGGTGGGGGTTCAACTTCCAGCTCACCTATCCTGGAGAGGTTTTCCGTGGTTTCCCACTTGTACTTCAGGTGAATACCGGGATGATGCGTAATTTAAATGTACGCCTGCATCCTTCCCAATCCTCATCTAATTACAAATACACACACTACTTCAGTCATTACAATAACACAGGCTATCACAAAATCCTATACACCAAGACGTCTAAACCCTCAAACG
Source organism: Meconema thalassinum (assembly GCA_946902985.2). NCBI lineage: Eukaryota > Metazoa > Arthropoda > Insecta > Orthoptera > Tettigoniidae > Meconema > Meconema thalassinum. The sequence goes on from OX336395.1 coordinate 214,325,655, forward strand.
AAATGCATATGTACTTTGAATTGGCAGGTGAAAAGCTAAAGAAAGTAGGAGACTTGTTGCTACTTAGAAAGCAAAATAATAGTAATGGACGAAGCAAAGAGGATATACTATGAATTGCAGCCAATGGCCATAGCTGTGCATTTTTTATTTGACGCCTGAGGTCTCCCAACAAGTTCAATTTCATGTACGTCTAACTTTGGTTATCAAATTCTACTGTCACTAACTCTAAGTGGCGAACGTTGGAACTTATTAGAGCGTTACTAATTAACCAAATATAGCCTATAAAGTTTACCACACACTACCAATTGCAGTGCTAGGTTCTTTTACGTGGAACAAATGTATGACATGGGAGCTCAGGCTTTACCCCCCCCCCCCCCCCCTCCGAAGGAATGCATACTGAAGGAATTAGTGCTTTCAAAAATCCGACGACTTTGGCCGGGTTTGAACCCGTTATATTGAGCCCAGCTATTAACTACACCACAGAAGCCGTTACATTGACATAGGCAATCACGCATATTCCAGAAACATTATGTACATGGGTTTTAAATAGCCACAATATCGGATAAGCCCTAAAGTGTGACCCTGAGGCTAATTGGTTAGCATGGTAGACTTTGACCTTATGGGATTTAGCTTTCACTCCTAGGATTTTAATGTGTTATGGAAATAGGAAACATAATTATGGAAAGAAAGGTTGAGGCTAAGAACTGCAGTGTAGTTCAAGGTTCGAATATGCTAAACAGATTGTCTTGGATGTAGCTTTATTTAGCATGAGCAGGGAGTAACTACCAACCTTGTAAAGAAAACTGAGACGTGATAAACTCATTTCTACCTCAGTCATATTGTTTCATGGTTTTACCACTTTTATTTATGGCAAATGCATGGATGATTCTTAACTTAAGGTTATGACTGCCTCCTTCCCAATCCTCACTTAAGTTTAAAAATCTGTACACCAATAACTATGCGGGAATCATTTATCTATTGGTTCTTTGTTATTGGAGTCGTTGCTCACAATTTGACGCACACGACTAGTTCATGTTATAACTACATAGGGTTACAAACGAAGAGGTATTACGACTAGTGAAAGAGGAGAGATGTTTCTGGCGACTGCTAATCAAGAGAAGAGATAGGTTGGTAGGACACAAACTAAGACACACAGGAATAGCAAGCTTAGTTATGGAAGGGAGGGTCGAGGGCAAGAACTGTAGGGGTAGACCAAGGTTGGAATATGTCAAACAGATTGCCTCAGATGTAGGGTGTGGTGGCTATGTAGAGATGAAACGATTAGCTCAGGACAGGGAAGCATGGAGAGCTGCATTAAACCAGTCAAAAGACTGAAGACTCAAACAACAACGTGTTTTTGATTTAGTCAATGTCAAAAGTTCATGATTGCGAAACACGATTTTATCATTACATATACCTTATCCCAAAGCATATGTATTTACATTCAATTGTATACAACCTCATAAACTACACTAATTTACACTTAACCTAATCAGGAAATAGGTTTTTTTATTTTCATTTTTATATTTCACACAATTGCAATTTTACAATTTTCCATTTTCAGTTTTTAAAAATGTCAGTCTTACGTTTTTGAACTCTGTCAATATGGAAACATGGATTTTCCAATTTGTTATTTACACATTTGTCAATTTTACAATTTTCCATTTACAGTTTTTAAAAAAGTCAGTTTAATTTTTTTTTTGAATTTCATAATATGGAAACATGGATTTTCCAATTTGTTATTTGTCAATTACACAATTTTCCATTTACATTTTTTTAAATTCAGTTTATAGTTTTTCAATTTTTGTCAATATGGAAACATGGATTTTCCAATTTGTTATTTACACATTTGTCAATTTTACAATTTTCCATTTACAGTTTTTAAAAAAGTCAGTTTAATTTTTTTTTGAATTTCATAATATGGAAACATGGATTTTCCAATTTGTTATTTGTCAATTACACAATTTTCCGTTTTCATTTTTTTAAATTCAGTTTATAGTTTTTCAATTTTTGTCAATATGGAAACATGGATTTTCCAATTTTGTGTTTTACATGTTTTTCATTTTTGGTCCTTGTACAAAAGTTCATATTTGCATTAGGAGTGGGAGGTGGGTAGTAATTAAAATGTATAAGCAGTGACCATACAATATTTCTTTATTAATTCAAATACATTTACAATATGTACACATATTACATTTGTTATTTTTGTTTTTTCTATGTTCTATTTATTTTTAAGTATGAATACCATTTTCCCCCATTGCATGTTATAGTAAAAAAAAACTTGTAGATCTTTTTTCCATGGTGAACAATAGGCATGAAAACGTCATTATCAACATCATCATTATCAGCATGATCATAAGCAGCATCATTATCATAATCTTTATCACTAACATTATAATCACCATGATCATTCTCAACATCACTAGATCTGTCCAATTACTCTTGTTCCTCTTTCACAGGGTCCTCGTGTAGAGTTGGTGCTGCTTTTGATAGTGATAAGGGGTTTTTGAACGTTGAACTATCTTGAGCAGCAATATTGTTTTCTTGAACTTGCTTTTTAGTATTTTCATGATTGTTTGTAAACAGTAACCGTGGTTTGCTTGGAGCACTACATTGATGATCACTGACACTTAAAACCTTTCCATTTTTACTTTTTAGGTCACCGCGACACCTCAAAAGAGAGGTCGAAAGGGTGTCGCGGTGACCTAAAAAGTAAAAATGGAAAGGTTTTAAGTGTCAGTGATCATCAATGTAGTGCTCCAAGCAAACCACGGTTACTGTTTACAAACAATCATGAAAATACTAAAAAGCAAGTTCAAGAAAACAATATTGCTGCTCAAGATAGTTCAACGTTCAAAAACCCCTTATCACTATCAAAAGCAGCACCAACTCTACACGAGGACCCTGTGAAAGAGGAACAAGAGTAATTGGACAGATCTAGTGATGTTGAGAATGATCATGGTGATTATAATGTTAGTGATAAAGATTATGATAATGATGCTGCTTATGATCATGCTGATAATGATGATGTTGATAATGACGTTTTCATGCCTATTGTTCACCATGGAAAAAAGATCTACAAGTTTTTTTTTTACTATAACATGCAATGGGGGAAAATGGTATTCATACTTAAAAATAAATAGAACATAGAAAAAACAAAAATAACAAATGTAATATGTGTACATATTGTAAATGTATTTGAATTAATAAAGAAATATTGTATGGTCACTGCTTATACATTTTAATTACTACCCACCTCCCACTCCTAATGCAAATATGAACTTTTGTACAAGGACCAAAAATGAAAAACATGTAAAACACAAAATTGGAAAATCCATGTTTCCATATTGACAAAAATTGAAAAACTATAAACTGAATTTAAAAAAATGTAAATGGAAAATTGTGTAATTGACAAATAACAAATTGGAAAATCCATGTTTCCATATTATGAAATTCAAAAAAAAATTAAACTGACTTTTTTAAAAACTGTAAATGGAAAATTGTAAAATTGACAAATGTGTAAATAACAAATTGGAAAATCCATGTTTCCATATTGACAAAAATTGAAAAACTATAAACTGAATTTAAAAAAATGTAAATGGAAAATTGTGTAATTGACAAATAACAAATTGGAAAATCCATGTTTCCATATTATGAAATTCAAAAAAAAAATTAAACTGACTTTTTTAAAAACTGTAAATGGAAAATTGTAAAATTGACAAATGTGTAAATAACAAATTGGAAAATCCATGTTTCCATATTGACAGAGTTCAAAAACGTAAGACTGACATTTTTAAAAACTGAAAATGGAAAATTGTAAAATTGCAATTGTGTGAAATATAAAAATGAAAATAAAAAAACCTATTTCCTGATTAGGTTAAGTGTAAATTAGTGTAGTTTATGAGGTTGTATACAATTGAATGTAAATACATATGCTTTGGGATAAGGTATATGTAATGATAAAATCGTGTTTCGCAATCATGAACTTTTGACATTGACTAAATCAAAAACACGTTGTTGTTTGAGTCTTCAGTCTTTTGACTGGTTTAATGCAGCTCTCCATGCTTCCCTGTCCTGAGCTAATCGTTTCATCTCTACATAGCCACCACACCCTACATCTGAGGCAATCTGTTTGACATATTCCAACCTTGGTCTACCCCTACAGTTCTTGCCCTCGACCCTCCCTTCCATAACTAAGCTTGCTATTCCTGTGTGTCTTAGTTTGTGTCCTACCAACCTATCTCTTCTCTTGATTAGCAGTCGCCAGAAACATCTCTCCTCTTTCACTAGTCGTAATACCTCTTCGTTTGTAACCCTATGTAGTTATAACATGAACTAGTCGTGTGCGTCAAATTGTGAGCAACGACTCCAATAACAAAGAACCAATAGATAAATGATTCCCGCATAGTTATTGGTGTACAGATTTTTAAACTTAAGTGAGGATTGGGAAGGAGGCAGTCATAACCTTAAGTTAAGAATCATCCATGCATTTGCCATAAATAAAAGTGGTAAAACCATGAAACAATATGACTGAGGTAGAAATGAGTTTATCACGTCTCAGTTTTCTTTACAAGGTTGGTAGTTACTCCCTGCTCATGCTAAATAAAGCTACATCCAAGACAATCTGTTTAGCATATTCGAACCTTGAACTACACTGCAGTTCTTAGCCTCAACCTTTCTTTCCATAATTATGTTTCCTATTTCCATAACACATTAAAATCCTAGGAGTGAAAGCTAAATCCCATAAGGTCAAAGTCTACCATGCTAACCAATTAGCCTCAGGGTCACACTTTAGGGCTTATCCGATATTGTGGCTATTTAAAACCCATGTACATAATGTTTCTGGAATATGCGTGATTGCCTATGTCAATGTAACGGCTTCTGTGGTGTAGTTAATAGCTGGGCTCAATATAACGGGTTCAAACCCGGCCAAAGTCGTCGGATTTTTGAAAGCACTAATTCCTTCAGTATGCATTCCTTCGGAGGGGGGGGGGGGGGGGGGTAAAGCCTGAGCTCCCATGTCATACATTTGTTCCACGTAAAAGAACCTAGCACTGCAATTGGTAGTGTGTGGTAAACTTTATAGGCTATATTTGGTTAATTAGTAACGCTCTAATAAGTTCCAACGTTCGCCACTTAGAGTTAGTGACAGTAGAATTTGATAACCAAAGTTAGACGTACATGAAATTGAACTTGTTGGGAGACCTCAGGCGTCAAATAAAAAATGCACAGCTATGGCCATTGGCTGCAATTCATAGTATATCCTCTTTGCTTCGTCCATTACTATTATTTTGCTTTCTAAGTAGCAACAAGTCTCCTACTTTCTTTAGCTTTTCACCTGCCAATTCAAAGTACATATGCATTTCGTTTGAGGGTTTAGACGTCTTGGTGTATAGGATTTTGTGATAGCCTGTGTTATTGTAATGACTGAAGTAGTGTGTGTATTTGTAATTAGATGAGGATTGGGAAGGATGCAGGCGTACATTTAAATTACGCATCATCCCGGTATTCACCTGAAGTACAAGTGGGAAACCACGGAAAACCTCTCCAGGATAGGTGAGCTGGAAGTTGAACCCCCACCTCTTTTCGGTTTTTCCTTACAAAGCCTAGTATAGACCAAAGTTAAATTTCTTGGCAGAGCCGGAAATCAAACTTAGGCCTCCAAGGTGACGACCTAGAATGCTAGCCACTTCACAACGAAGTGGACTCTTATGATAGTCTACCTTGTACAGTCTCATGTTACGTTGTTGTCGTTGTTGCTTTGAAGGGCTTAGACATCGTAATCATTTAGTCCTGCGTATTTAGGTGTGTGTTGAATTTGTCTGATAACCTGTGTTATTGTGATGGCTGCAGTAGTGTGTGTATCTGTAATTAGATGAAGATTGGGAAGGATGCAGGCGCACACTTAAATTAGGAATCATCCCGGTATTCACCTGAAGTATAAGTGGAAAACCATAGAAAACCACTTCCAGGATGTCTGAGGTAGGACTCGAACCCACTTCTTTTCAGTTTTGCCTCACATGACTAAGTGTACCCCGTTCCAGCTCTCAAACCAGAATTACATTTCTTGGCAGAGTTGGGGATCGAACCCTGGTCTTCGCAGTGAAAGTTAAACTGCTTAACCACTACGCCATCAAGCTCTATATTTCTATACAGTGCTCCGATTCAGTCCCCAGAGTTGGGAATCAAGCCCACACTTTTGCAAAAATACATCAAACGATAATAAAATGAAAATGTTACAACATTTAAAGTAATCTAAATATCCATACTCTGTAGCTAGATCTCTATAAAAAAAGAGTCTTTCAGATGTGTACGTGCTTCGCGTTATCATACAGGATAACATTTCAACTGTCACAGCAATCTCTGTTAGCTCTCCCAGACTAGCTGGTCACTGGAGGTACTGAGTTGCTAGCGAACATTACGATATTATTAAACAGTGTGTATTTTTAGTGCATTTTCAGTCACCAGCCCCGTGTGCTTGAGTGTGTGAGTTGTAAATTTTATACGCCTTAAGAGTATTTTCATATAATAATTATATTTTGGCTAAGTTACAATGACTGTGTGTGTAAAACAGTGATATTCCCAAGCGGATTGACCAGTGTGTAATAAGAGGTAAGCTAATGATGTATTTTTTTACAGACTTTGCTATTTTTTGTTGTGCTTTTAGTTTTTTCTTTTTTGTCTGGTTTGAAACAATTGTTTATCCATCACTGTCTTGAGCTAATCGTTCCATTTCTATATAGCTACCACAACAACCTACAGTACATTCAAGGAAATCTATTTAAAATATTCTTACCTTGGTCTACCCCTACAGTTCTTGTCTTCAACCCTTTATTTCATAACTAAGCCTGCTAATCCTGGGTGTCTTAGTATGTGTCCTACCAAACTATCTCTTCTCTTCATTAACAGTCGCCAGAAACATTTCTTCTCTCCCACTAGTCTTAATACCTCTTCGTTTGTAACCCTATGAACTTGAGTGTATGTAAAAGCTGTCTGATAACCTGTGTCTGTACTACTGTATGTATTTGTAATAGAGGTAGGTATTGGGTAGCAAGCAGCTGTAGCCTTAAGTTAGGTACCATCCCGGCATTTGCTTAAGAATGTAAGAGTGGGAAACCACAGAAAACACTCTTAGAATGGCTGAGGTATGAATCAAGCCCACCTCTTCCCAGTTTTGCCTCACGAGGCTGAGTGCACCCCATTCCAGTCCTCAGACCAAAATTAAATTTCTTAGCCGAGCCTGGAATCGAACCCATGCCTAAGCAGTGACAGTCAAGAATGCTAGCCACGACACCAAGAGGTGTTTCATGAATATCAGTTGTTGTTGTTGGTTGTTGTTGATTCTTTAGGGGTTTTGTGATATCATGGTCATGTAGCACAGTATATTGTATTTGGGGTGTGTGTTGTCTGATAACCTGTGTTCTTGTAATGGCTGTATTAGTAATTCAGATAAGGATTGGAAAGGAGGTGGTCGTGGCCATAACTTAAGATATATCCTAGCATTTGCCTAGAGTGTGTGAGTGGGAAACCACAGAAAAACCTCTTAGAATGGCTGAGGTAGGAATCAAGCCCATCCCTTCCCAGTTTTGCCTCACGAGGCTGAGTGTACCCCATTCCAGTCCTCAGACCAAAATTAAATTTCTTAGCAGAGCCAGGAATCGAACCCGTGCCTAAGCAGTGACAGTCAAGAATGCTAGGCACTACACCAAGAGGTGTTTCATGAATATCAGTTGTTGTTGTTGATTCTTTAGGGGTTTTGTGATATCATGGTCATGTAGCCCTGTATACTGTACTTGGGGTGTGTGTTGTCTGATAACCTGTGTTGTTGCAATGGCTGTATTAATAATTCAGATAAGGATTGGAAAGGAGGTGGTCGTGGCCTTAACTTAAGATATATCCTAGCATTTGCCTCTAGTGTGTGAGTGGGAAACCACAGAAAAAACTCTTAGAATGGCTGAGGTATGAATCAAGCCCATCTCTTCCCAGTTTTGCCTCACGAGACTGAGTGTACCCCATTCCAGTCCTCAGACCAAAATTAAATTTCTTAGCCGAGCCTGGAATCGAACCCATGCCTAAGCAGTGACAGTCAAGAATGCTAGCCACGACACCAAGAGGTGTTTCATGAATAACAGTTGTTGTTGTTGTTGTTGTTGTTGTTGTTGCTGTTGTTGTTTGTTGTTGTTGATTCTTTAGGGGTTTTGTGATATCATGGTCATGTAGCACAGTATACTGTATTTGGGGTGTGTGTTGTCTGATAACCTGTGTTGTTGCAATGGCTGTATTAGTAATTCAGATAAGGATTGGAAAGGAGGTGGTCGTGACCTTAACTTAAGATATATCCTAGCATTTGCCTAGAGTGTGTGAGTGGGAAACCACAGAAAAACCTCTTAGAATGGCTGAGGTATGAATCAAGCCCATCCCTTCCCAGTTTTGCCTCACGGGGCTGAGTGTACCCCATTCCAGTCCTCAGACCAAAATTAAATTTCTTAGCAGAGCCTGGAATCAAACCCGTGCATAAGCAGTGACAGTCAAGAATGCTAGCCACTACACCAAGAGATGTTTCATGAATATCAGTTGTTGTTGTTGATTCTTTAGGGGTTTTGTGATATCATGGTCATGTAGCCCTGTATACTGTACTTGGGGTGTGTGTTGTCTGATAACCTGTGTTGTTGCAATGGCTGTATTAATAATTCAGATAAGGATTGGAAAGGAGGTGGTCGTGACCTTAACTTAAGATATATCCTAGCATTTGCCTAGAGTGTGTGAGTGGGAAACCACAGAAAAAACTCTTAGAATGGCTGAGGTATGAATCAAGCCCATCTCTTCCCAGTTTTGCCTCACGAGACTGAGTGTACCCCATTCCAGTCCTCAGACCAAAATTAAATTTCTTAGCCGAGCCTGGAATCGAACCCATGCCTAAGCAGTGACAGTCAAGAATGCTAGCCACGACACCAAGAGGTGTTTCATGAATAACAGTTGTTGTTGTTGTTGTTGTTGTTGTTGCTGTTGTTGTTTGTTGTTGTTGATTCTTTAGGGGTTTTGTGATATCATGGTCATGTAGCACAGTATACTGTATTTGGGGTGTGTGTTGTCTGATAACCTGTGTTGTTGCAATGGCTGTATTAGTAATTCAGATAAGGATTGGAAAGGAGGTGGTCGTGACCTTAACTTAAGATATATCCTAGCATTTGCCTAGAGTGTGTGAGTGGGAAACCACAGAAAAACCTCTTAGAATGGCTGAGGTATGAATCAAGCCCATCCCTTCCCAGTTTTGCCTCACGGGGCTGAGTGTACCCCATTCCAGTCCTCAGACCAAAATTAAATTTCTTAGCAGAGCCTGGAATCAAACCCGTGCCTAAGCAGTGACAGTCAAGAATGCTAGGCACTACACCAAGAGATGTTTCATGAATATCAGTTGTTGTTGTTGATTCTTTAGGGGTTTTGTGATATCATGGTCATGTAGCCCTGTATACTGTACTTGGGGTGTGTGTTGTCTGATAACCTGTGTTGTTGCAATGGCTGTATTAATAATTCAGATAAGGATTGGAAAGGAGGTGGTCGTGGCCTTAACTTAAGATATATCCTAGCATTTGCCTCTAGTGTGTGAGTGGGAAACCACAGAAAAAACTCTTAGAATGGCTGAGGTAGGAATCAAGCCCATCTCTTCCCAGTTTTGCCTCACGAGGCTGAGTGTACCCCATTCCAGTCCTCAGACCAAAATTAAATTTCTTAGCAGAGCCAGGAATCGAACCCGTGCCTAAGCAGTGACAGTCAAGAATGCTAGGCACTACACCAAGAGGTGTTTCATGAATATCAGTTGTTGTTGTTGATTCTTTAGGGGTTTTGTGATATCATGGTCATGTAGCCCTGTATACTGTACTTGGGGTGTGTGTTGTCTGATAACCTGTGTTGTTGCAATGGCTGTATTAATAATTCAGATAAGGATTGGAAAGGAGGTGGTCGTGACCTTCAGTTACGGTACCTCTTGCCATTTGCCTGGAGTTAAATTGGGAAACCACAAAAAACTACGTCCAGAATGATTGAGGTAGGAATCAAACCCTGCTCCTCTCAGTTTTTTTGCCTCACAAGAATGAGTGTACCCCCTTCCAGCCCTCAGCCCAGAATTAAATTTCTTGACAGAGCCAGGAATCGAACACGGGTCTCCGCAGTGTCATTCAAGATTACTAGCCGCTACACCACGAGGTGTACAATATAAGGTTGGTCTAGATTGTACATGATCAATCAATAATTACCTAATAATAATAATAATAATAATAATAATAATAATAATAAATATTCCATTTAGCAACTACACGGCCGACCTCCCCCTGTGACGTCACCCACGGTCTCGGGGAGTGGCGGCCATCTTGCCCATTAGCCACTGTGCCAGCTCTGAATGACCCCTCCATAAGAATAACATAGAGTGATTGCGCGCGGCGGCCATCTTGCCCATTAGCCCCTGTGCCAGAACCGGCTTATTTATCCTACTGGTATACTGTTCAGGTAACAACTGATTAATTGACCAAATATTAGATAAAGGCGTGTTAGGAGTGAAAGAAAACATTAATGAAAATGGAGTGGTTTTATGGGATTCATGGACAGAGGTATTAAAAGAAAAGGTTATCCAAGGTATACAGGAGTCCCATTTACTATGATCACTGTGATGAAAGGCAATTAACGCCGCTTTTAAATTTCTATTGACACGCTCAGCGTACGAACCTTTAGGGTAATACGGTGAAGATGTAATTTGAGAAATTGATAATTCAAATAAGAAATTTCTCAACACACTAGACTTGAAACATTGAGCGTTATCAGTGATCAGAAACTGACACGGGCCAAACGAGGCAAATATTTTTTCAAGACACCGGATAACAACTTGCGTGTAGCAGCCCTAGTTGGAAATATCCAATTAAACCTTGAGAACCCATCTGTACATACCAAAGCAAACTTGTTTCCCCACTTAGATACCGGAAAAGGGCCAATAAAGTCTAGAAACAACCTCTGCATTGGTCTAGTAGCCACTTCCGATGACAACATTCCCACCTTAGTGTTGGTAGCCGGTTTAGCTAGTTTACAAGTTTGACAATGGTTTACCATACGTTTGATTTCCTTATCCATTCCCTTCCAAATGAAATTTTCCCTTATCCTTAATCTAGTTTTGAACACACCTAAATGTGCACCAATAGGTGACTCATGAAAGTACCTAAATACTTCAGGTATTAATACAACAGGCAATACGATTTTGGCCAACTTATCACTACGTGCTGAACAAAAAAGTAAATTTCCTTTCAGGAAATACGGTTTGACCGATTCTCCCCTCTCAAGCTTCTGAATAATTTCTGACAACACAGGATCTTCCCTTTGGTACCCCGATACATCACGGAACAACAACGGATAATTAGAAAGTATAGCATTACAAGACTCGTTGATCAAAACATTATTACATACATTTTCCTTATTATTAATATCATCAGACACTTCTCCGTACATCCGGCTCAAACAGTCTGCAATCACATTCTCAGTGCCCTTTATATGCTTCACCCTGAACTTGAAGGACAGAATCCTCGTTGCCCAGCGAGCAATTCTTCCGGTTTTCCTTGGTCTACCTAAAACCCAACTCAACGCTTGGTTGTCAGTTTCAAGCTCAAACTCAACGTGTTCTATATACAACTTAAATTTTTCTAGGGCGAACATAACTGCCAATCCTTCTAATTCATAGACTGAATATTTTAACTCTACATCAGACAAAGTACGTGAGGCATAGGCGATGGGCAATCTATCATCCTCATGTTGCTGTAACAGAACCGCGCCCACTGCCCTGTTGGAGGCATCAGTCTGAATGATAAAGGGCTTTGAGAAGTCAGGAATCGCTAGTATAGGTGCGTTAATAAGAGCCATCTTTAAATCTTCAAAAGCTGATTCTTGCGAGGGACCACAAACGAACTCCGTACCTTTCTTCCTTAACATATTTAACGGAGCTGCCCTGTGCGAAAAATTAGGAACGAACTTACGGAAATAATTGATCATCCCGACGAAACGTGCCACCTCTTTCACATTTCTAGGTGATTTGAAATCGCGAATGGATTGAGTACGAGACTGATCAACTGAAACCCCAGATGACGACACAATGTGACCCAAGAACGAAATTTGGGGTTTTGCGAAGGACACTTTAGATAACTTTACTGTCAATCCCGCTTCTTTAAGTCCTTTAAGAACTTCTCTAACATGTTCAACATGTTCTTCAAAAGACTTACTGAATATTACCACATCATCAAGATAGTGGTAGACTGACTTAAATTTTATCCCATCAAAAATATTGTCCAGTAAACGACTCAATACAGCGGCACCTGTCGATAACCCGAAGGGCAAACGTTCGAATTCATACAAATTCCAATCCGTGGTGAACGCAGTCACCGCTTTGGATTTCTCACTCAACGGAATTTGCATATATGCTTTGTTTAGGTCCAGAACGGAAAATACCTTTGCTCCCTGAAACCACCCAAAACAGGACTGTAAATCTGGCAAAGGGATCTGTTGGAGAATCACCTTCTTATTTAAGGCACGATAGTCAACCACAGGTCTAAATTCTCCATTAGGTTTAGGCACTAAGAAAATGGGAGATGAATAGGAAGAAGTAGATTTCCTAATTACTCCCTCATCAATCATCTCATCGATGATACCTTTCAAAACCTTCATCTTCGGTGGAGCCAAACGGTAAGGAGAAGACCTAACAGGCACTGAATCTGACAACTCAATCTCATATTCCAAAATATTCGTTACACCTAACCTGTCGGTTAAAACATCAGTAAACTCAGAGCATAGTTTACGAATACTATTAGCTTGATCCTCCTTTAGATGTCCCAGCTACAAATCTTCAATATCATTAGGTTTGTCACCACTCTGAGCAGCATTAATACCAACACCACAAGTATAATTATTAAATTTTAACCTTAAACGGGGCTTGAACTTAAATTGACATGTTTGATCCCTCAGATCAATCAGTAACCCAACATGTGCCAAAAAGTCAGCACCAAGGATGACATCACAAGACAGACGATGTACGACCCATAACCTAAATTTCCACGTGAAACTTAATATCCTGATCTTAACTGTTATGTACCCTTTAATATCCAGAGAAGAAGAATTTGCGGATCTCACATCATTATTCTCGGCAATCAGTTTTTCAAATTTACATACAGATTTCATATTATTAAACCATTCTAAGCTTAAAAATGAACTCATGCTACCAGAGTCAATAAGTGCAGAAACTGGCTCGTTATTAATGTCAATGACAATAAATGGAGAAATTCCATGAGTAACATCAGTGATACGGTTACACATCTTTTTACTTTTGACTAGACCCCGACAAAAATTACTGTCACGTGAACGTTTACATTTCTTTTTTGACACATTAGAATACCAAATTTTATCATCTGATGATGTCTTGTTTACATACGATAAAGATTTATTGTTATATTTAACATCACACCAACGACTAATATGGGCATATGACCCACAACGATCACATCTCCTACCTTTGTTGCTACCCCTATCGGGTCTCTTGAAGTTATGCTCCTGAGGAGTCTCCGCACCCACACGAACGGGTACTAGTTCTCTGCTGCTATGCTGAAAATCATTACTAAGAAAAATATTTCTACTCTGGTCAGGCTGGTTATATCTGTCAGCATGCTGCATCTCTTCACGCTTCTGAAAATAATTAGTACCTACAATAGCTCCAGAAGGAGAGAAACCAGTAGAACATAATCTCCCTGGACCATCCATGCACCTTAAATTAGCTTTATTAACTTTCTCTGCTTCGAAGATAATATCGTTGAACTCTTTATAGCTTTTGGGTTTGGTATTCATAGCTAACGATAATCTATAATTAGGATTAATTCCCTCCACCATTGAAGTAACGATTTGTTGTTCAGACAACCCAACAGCAAATAACCTAGCATACCATCTGATGTCCATAAAATAATTACTTAATGTTTCGTCCATGCGTTGTACTCGAAACAAATAATCCCTTTGTAAATCAGACAACAGACGAGGGGAAATGAAATTATTGAAAACTTCAGATTGAAAATATTCCAAAGAAAAATCAGCAGACATGCACTCTAGTAACTTGTCTCGAAGTAAACCATTCGTACATGGGTATACGATCCTTAATATTTGCAACTCGGATAACCCATACATGGCCGCAGCATCTCTTAATTCTATCACCTTCCTTAAAATTTTTACCAATAGGTCACTATCAGTGCCATCGCACACATGGAAGTCTTTTAGAATTAAATTCACAGGGTTGGGAATATTTTGGAACCTAACACCATTATCAGGCATGACATGCATCGGTACGTTACTCTGAGACCAAGCACAATTTCTCAATAGAGGATTGAAAATATCACAATCAATCGCTTCACTTTTATCTAATAGACTCCTCCCAGTCTGCACAGACTTGCTAACACCAGGACAGCTATAATTCAGATTAAGTGGAGTCCTAATCGCAGAAACATTTGGTACAGGAGTATTTGTCGAGATACCTTTTTTGCTTTGCTTGTTCACATCAGGCCTAATTGTACACGACCTACCCCTGGATAAACTGATTGACGACCCTACCAGACTATTAACATCAGAAGTATTCCAATTTTCTAAATTATCTACCATGTTTTCATTTTCACTCAATGACACACGTTCTAAATTCTCGATAATATTAAGACCATCACTATTTTCACACGCATCATCACAATTATTAATACCACCACTCGCACACACAATAGAATCATTACTCTCACCTTCAGAAACCTCAGCAAAGATTTGGTCATAATACTCAACAAGTTTAGCTCGCAATCTAGATAACTCTTCAGAAAATATCTTATCACTTCGTGACCAAACTTCAATTAAATCGTGCAATCTATTAATCCAATGAATGGATCTGTACTTAATACGATTCAATTGCGAAGCAGACTGATTTACAACACAATTCAAACCACCTAACGAATCCAATAAGCAAGAAACAGAGGGTACAATTTCAGACTTACCTACATCCCAACAGATATTGTCATGAGAGGGAATGACAATAGGCACACCTTTTAGTTTTCTTAAGGCAATGACATCTAATTCACGATGATAGGATGGAGATCCATTTCTAATTAATATCTCATAGGCCACCTCACTTTTATTTAAGTATGAAATGGCAGGCATAGCTCGATTATCCATTTGGTTTTGAGTAAAATCACATGAAACAAAAAATACAATAATTAGAGATTATATTAAAATATCATAAACACTTTACGTAATTTCATTTAATATATAATCACTTCCATGTCTATAACCAGCAAGTTAACCTCAATTAAATATAGATGTGGTAAATAATCGAAACCACGCTCATGATACAAGTTGTCACCCCGCAAACCCCTTAATTGGAATGACCAGGCCCATTAAAATATACCCAGAGTGGTGTTCCGTGACCACAGTACTAAGTTTAGACATGGAAATGATACGCTTGTAATTTTTTAAAATGAACAACTTCTATTGACCTTTCTTAATATTACATATATAATAACATTTACACAGAGATTAAATTTAATAAACAGAAAGATGTGGAAATAATTCACTTTCCCGGTACTTGCCTTCGCACGGCGAAACTTATGTAGTCCAGTATATATATTTTATGACAGTTACTCAACAGATTCTTCTCTGTTCACATACCAGCTGACTGTCGTGCATAGTTTCAGAAACCCAACTATCAAACTTATAGGTCACGTTATTATCGAAGGAATGGCCATTAAAATCTTTTAATTACTAGAATAACTTCATAAGAAGACATAACTTAGCAATTGCTCCGTCGATCTTTTTCTGTCCTCACACCAGCTGACTGTCGTACATCGTTAAGAAACCACAACTATCAATTATATAGGTTTCATTATCATCAAAAGGAATGGACATAAAAATCTTTTTATTACTCGTATAACTTCATAAAAAGTCCAAACTTAGTAATGGCTCCGTTGATCGTTTTCTGTCCACACACCAGCTGACTGTCGTACATAGTTAAGAAACCCCAACAGAGCATCGAAGAAAAACAAAACGCAATTGACTTCAAAATATCAGGAAGACTGGTCATGCTCCAAAGATACATATAGCAGACCCAAGGCTACTATGAACTTCTTACCGTGGTGCAGCTCTCTAGCGGCAAAACAGAGAACTGATATCTCCACAGCAGGCAGAGTCCCAGAGACATCGACTAAACTGAGCAGTAAGGGTAAAAAGTGACGTAATAACGGCACAATGGTTATGAAATAAAAACAAAGGTTTGCCAGAGCACGATGTTTTGTGGTTTTATTATTTTTAAAAATGATGATGTTGATGGCTTATTTCTCATTTTCACATTTCACACATTGCCATTTGTCATTTTGCAATTTACAGATTTTGAAAACGTTCGTTTTAAGTTTTGCGTTTAGATGATATGGATTTTTCCATTTTGCTGATGACACTTTTTAAACAACGACCGTTTGAAGTTTTTTGAATTTTCAAATTTCACATATGGCCATTTCCAGTTTTTAAAAATGTCCGTTTTAAGTTTTGCGTTTTTTTGTGATATGGAAACATGGATTTTCCATTTTGCTTTTTTCACATTTTTCCATTTGGTGTATGTCGAAAGTTGAGATTTGACAATGATGTTGATGCAAGTGCTTGACCTTGATAATACTGCAATGTGTTTATGGGTGTTTGGAGAAACGTCGAGGTCTACGACTACTGCAGGTAAGACTGTTTTTACAAAAAATAATGTCTTTTGACTGCCACATTTCAATGAAAAAAAAACGAAACTATTGAAAACAAAATAAGTATATAAGCTACCATTTACCCCCTCCCCACCCACCCACCCTACCTCACCGTGTCTGCTCTGGTCAACCATACACATCAGCTTTCTCTCTCCACTCATACATTCACACCTGTCTTTGGGAACAAACACAACCACTTTATTTATTCCCAAAAGCACATTCTCGACATGCACACTCATCCCAAAAGAACTTTTTTAGTTTACCTTTTTAGCATTTCAAAAAAGAAAAAAAGCTACTAAAAATCTTACTTATTTCATATTTACAATAAAAAAACTTTGTACAGCTTAAAAGAATCACACTATTTACCAATCAAAAATAAAATTTAAAATAAGTTTGCATAGAACTTTTTTAAAGAGCAAAAGGTCCAAGTGGGTTGCCACTATTTACAAAATCTACTATTTACAATGACAAAAAACCAATATTTACAAAATACTAAATCTACAAGTTACATAAAGCTATGTCCCATAAACGATTAAACAGTGAAATCACACCTCCTCCTCCTTGCGATCATAACCCCAGGGTAGGCTAGTGAGCATATCATCAGCCCACACACGTTTGTTATCCATGGAGGCGAGGGTGAGTTTTCTCTGTTCCACAAGATACAAATGATGGTTGCTGGATTGTATCCTGCACTGTGTATGAGACATAGCCTTGCCAGTGCGTAAAACCGCTAGATAGTCATCAACACGTAGCGATTTTACCACTGCCCTACCAACACCTTTTGCTCTTTTGGATTCCTTACAGTCGTGTGTGCGATAAGCATACATTTTTGAGGCCAAACCTACGAATTCCGTCATAATGGAATCACCGCATTCATCTTTTAAAACGCCCATTTCCTTCTTGTTCTTTATGGGCAGCTGAAACACGTTGTCAGCGCTATAGCAAGAGGTGTCGAACCAGTCACTATGTTGCCTCATGACGTCATAGGGGTTGCAGTGGCGAATGTGGTAAATGAATGAGTCTGTATCCATATACAAAAGAGAGACGTTCTCAAAATGGCGTTTGGCAAACTCATAGTGGAATCGATACATGACCGATTTAGAAAAGTCTAAAATGACTTGACCCAAGTAAATGGGTTTATCCATGATCACGCTGGTCTTACTCATTTCAATAGTAGCCAAATCCTCATCGATAATTTTGATCGATTTGAAATTTGGCTTGGCAATGTACCGCCGGGCACCCCACCGCCCCTCCCAGACATTCACCAATTTAATGTCACGGTATTTGCGAACATTCTCCATAGACTTGCCATAGATGCAGTTGTTCATTAATTTAAAAAAGTTAATTTCAAACTGCTGTGTTGCCATTTGTCGGTGCTCTGTGTTGAGTCTCATGTATGGCTCAAGCCATGCTTTTTGAGCAAAAGAAATACCCCTGTGAATTTTCTTCAACACCAAGCCTTGGGCGAGGCATTGCTCCAACATTTGGATATGTACCACATACCAATTTTTGTTGTAAAGTGTGCCCATGAGCTTTCAATTTTCACTTTACTGTCAGGGGGGACCATGTGCTCAAGGCAGAATGGGAAATCGGCATGTTCATCATACAAGGATGAGGGATATTCAATATCCACTTCTAGCACATATCCACGGCCTGTTTCTTGACTAGCCATGTTCACATCAAATTCTGACACTTGTTTGTCTGTCAGCCAAGCAAACTTCCCAAAGGGCAAAGGCTGACTCATGGCGTAACCGTACAAATTATTCACGTCATGGTACATTAAGTACGATTCTGGTTTTTCTGGTGAATAATCAGGCATGTAGACATTGTTCGCTTCGGCATGGCGCTGGTTAAGTGACACAAAGCCGCCACGAATACCCTTTTCAAATAATAGAACCATGTCTACGTCAGTGAGTAAATCCAATTCCACTTGAGTGTATTTTAAAGCGGCATCAAACGAGAGCCCAGGACTCGTATAATAGTGAGCCGGGTCAAGACAGTAAATGTGTTGACACAAGTTACGGAATTTTTCAAACACATCAGTGAGCAGCAATACATCCAGTTTTTGGTAATGCAAAGCGTATTCACTTAGCGTCTTAATGCCAAACATTCGCCAAACTTGACATGCATATGCATAGTCTTCATCGGAAACGGTACTGCGTGTTAGTTTCAAGTAAAATTTCTCTTGTGGTGGGAGTTTTCTTTGCTTTAACACGTCCCAGCTGTTGCAGAAATCATACGGAAATATACCTTTCCGAATGCACAATTGAAATTGCTCAGGATCATTAAAATGCATTCTAGTATTTTTTAATTCCTGCTCATTCAAGCCATTCACAAGGCTGTCTAGCGAGGATGCCATAAACTTAAAGGAATCCAAAAATCGAATGCTAAAGTCGCCCAACCACCATGTCAGGGCCGTAAACCGCTCATGGTTTTGGGGAATAATGGTAAACGAGCCCTTGTTGACATGGCCCAATTCACGAATCAAAAACTGAATGTCATAATTCGACAGATTGTGGAAAAAGACACTGATGTAACGAGGAGCTGGAAAGTTCAAGTTGCATTTGCTGTGCGCAGCTCCACGAAACTCCCCTGGAAAATGCGAGTGGTCTCTGACTTTTTCCTCTCCACTTAAAATAGGCTTTTCGCAAATATGGCATGCCGTGGCATGCTCATACTGCTGCTGTTGTTCTGGAGATAGGCTCATGGGTACTGGGTGGTCCAGTAATTCCTGTACATCATGAGCCAACTTGAAAAGTTCATCCAAGAACCATCTGGCACAATCTGGCCTCTCGCGGTATTTGTAAACGGATTGTGTGGGGTCATAGGCACACACCACATTATATCCTATGGCAAAGGGTTCAGGTTTTTGAATGGGTGTGGTTGAGCTCATGGAGGGATCTGGTTCACATCCCGCCATGGGTGTAGTGAGAGCTTCAAAATCTGCGTATACCACATAGGGAACAGTGTCACGCTTGTGAATGTCCTTAAACTTTAACACAGCCTTGTCCCCTTGTGGCAATATCAGTCTCACCGCTTCCTGAGTAACACAATCTATCCTATGAGGTTCTAAGAGCGTAGGGGTTGTAAAATATTGCAAGCAACGGTCGCAAATGTACTTCTTACCATTATGCTTGGACACTTGACTGCTTAGCAATCTACTCAGGCTTTTAATGAGGCAATAGTGATTCACTTCTCCTACAGATAAATATAAAAGACGAATGTGATGTCGTTTCGGTTCTTTTGTGGCATAAAGAGGACCCACAATCTCATCACCATCAAGGCCATACACCATGAACGAAAAGTCCTGGTTGTCTTGTTCAAACCTATGGATCTCGGTTAAGTCCATAGGGAACGATACTCGAGTTAAATTTAAAGTTTGTTACAATTCATCAAACTTGGCCTTGTACTTGACTGGTCTGTTAACTTGACGATCTTGAGCTGGCTGCAAATACGCAGCCACAGCCCACAGGAAGCAATCATTGTCATGGTTCTCAATATTCACCACAGCCTTTTTCAAAGCTATTGCTGTTGGTGTTTCAATATAGCTAGACCCTGCATTCAACGGATTGAATTGACAAATGTTGATTTGTAGATGATGAATTTTGTCTAAGGCAAGGCCACTCGGTCCTTGTTGCAGTTTATCAAATTTTGATAGCAAGGCATTCACCACGTGGGTTTCATACCACTGTTCCAAATTATGGGCTATGAATAGCTCTTGCATTTTACTGCAAATATAAAATGTCTCTTTATGCTCTACGTCCTTCTTTTTATATATGAAATCGCACACCAGTTCTGTATTCACTTTTAAAGCCGTATGCAACCTTTGCGCTGTACAAATTTCAATTTTGAAAATTTCAAAACAAGATTCTAAAAATTCTTTGGGAATCAAACTTTTTCTAACATTCACTACGCGGCCAGAGCAGACACGCGATTTAAAACAACTGTTTAGGGGTTCCCAAGTTAACGTATCCACAGTAGAAAAAGACATTATTTTGAAAGAACACTCTCACCTGAGTTTAGAAATGTAGACTGCTTGACAATGGCCTCAAACACACCCATTCCTGGTTATCCACAGAGGTCAAGCGTTTTCCAACACTCTAAAAAGAAATAAAATAAACCACCATAAGTATATCCATTCCATATAGTTTATGCATTTCATAAACAAAACAAAATCAAACAGATTATATTATATAATAAAACAAATCTCACCTTGACGTGTAATGCTTTGCTATATTCCCGTCTCGTGGGCTAGTGTGGAAATGGTTTCCTTTTCTAGCTGTCTGTCTTTCTCTTTCTTTAATATATTTCCCACAGACACACGACAGGTAGGCTATACACGTTATCTGCAAACAAATAAATAAATAAAATCATTAATTACCTAATCAATAAATAATTGCATGTATTTATATAAAAATCAATAAATATATAAATTAATAAATATATACCTACCCCACAACAAGGTTAAGTATTTTCCACCAACACCAAAACTGTTAAACAAGACCAGGGGTTTCATGCAACGCAGTGTGTTCAAAGGTAGTCACCTAAGTGAGAGTGGAAATGATAACGACATGTCTTTATATATGTTACGTTGCATGTATAACCTTTTTTTCCCCACGCTTTGAACATTCTGTTATCAGGCACGTGGACAGCTAACGTCCAAGGTGAACACTTGTGGCAGATCAAATTTCACGTCAACTTGCATTTTGTCACGTACGAAGCAAAACAGGATGTAACTTGTTAACAGTTATCGTGCACGTGGACAGCTAACGTCCCAGGCGAACACCTGTGGTAGATCAAATTTCACGTCAACTTGCATTTTGTCACGTACGAAGCAAGACAGGATGTCACTGGTTTATCCCTCATGTGGTTTCACACATGTTCACATGCCTTTCGCACTTCCCTGCCACCACGATGGTCAGATTATTTCACCTTCAAGCGTCACCTGTTGTCAAGTCAGATCAGCTCCTTCCAATAAGCTCAAATGACATTCACCTCCTGCTCGTCTGCAAGTTTGTTTTCTCTACTCGCTTCGATCAACATAGAACCAAGTTCTCATCACCGTTTACACGTTAAAGGTAAAAGGTGTGAAAAAACGCACGCTCGCTCTGTCATACACCGACCCGTCGAAATAGCGATTGATTTATTGAACACAGCCACCATGGTCAGCGACAGGTTCGTTGAAACACACACCCAGCAGTATCGTCTCTCTCAACCACCACGCTTCATAAACATTATAAACAAGTAAAGAAAAAAAAATCAACATGTATGGCGTTAGGCCCTTTGTGAATTATTTTTTTGGAAAACAGATCTACCGCACTCGAAAGGGGGCGTTAGCCCGAGTCCTAAGACACCTCGTACACGTCTCTAGCGTTATTGGTTCGTGAGATATCAGTAAAAATCACAAAAAAACACGTGTTTACCCCAAAATCTAATTTCCAATTTTTTTTTAAAATTACAACGAGTGGTCCATAGCAGAGAAGACATCACCCCGAGTCCTTGGACCCGTCGTACATGCCTCTAGCGTTATTGGTTTGTGAGATATCGTCAAAAATCACAAAAAACACGTGTTTACCCCAAAATCGAGTTTCCCAATTTTTTTAATAAATTATAACGAGTGATCCATAGCAAAGAGGACGTCACCTCGAGTCCTTGGACCCGTCGTATACGCCTCTAGCATAATTGGTTCGCGAGATATAGCAAAAAGTTTAAAATCACCTTTTTCCTAAAAAAAAAAACGTGTTTCCAAATTTTCACCTTTTCGACACCTACATTTCCGTAAAGAGCGCAACGAGACGAAAAAAACGAATCCAAGCACGTCCTCCTAGCATGGCTCCTTCCATTCCAAGGTCGCAGGGGCTCACAACTTGCCAAGTGAGACAGCTCCCGTGTCGTCCCACTACTTACAAAACACAAATTTTTGGCCTGGAGACTTGAAATTTATTTTGGGGGTAGAGGGGGTAGGGGCCATTGATTTACGTCAAATAAACCTTTTCGTAAAATTCGTAGTTTCCAAAATATAGGATTTTCAAAATTCGAGTGTTTTCATAAAAACATAAAAATTAAAAAGTTTTATTACAAAAAATAAAGGTCATAAAGACCATTCGTTTGAGCCATGGCACAACGTTCTACCATGTTTAGTTTTCAAACTATCGCCTATTTTCCAAAACAAACATTTTCAAAAAAAAGAGTGGTCCATAGGAAAGAGAACGTCAGCTCGAGTCTAACGACACCTCATTTGTCAAAATCGGACCATGCGTTCGAGAGATATTAATTATTTTAACATGTACAGTCGGGTACAAATAAAATGGGTGGGACAAAACTCTCACTACTCCACTACTTATAGTAATTATATCGTAGTATTTACACATCAATATGTTTGGGGAAAGGCTCTAAGACTGAGGCAGGTAATGAGTTCCAATTATCAATACCACGGTTAATGTACACATATCAGGAATGTTTTTTACTCTTTTGGGGCACTGTCATTGGGCGCACACTGTGTACCGTTAACAAATCAATAAATATACACACACTTGAACAATGTTGGACCAAGGAGGGGAGACGCCACTCTAGCTCTGTGGGTAGATTATTGGCTGAGGAATAACCCACCCACCAAGGGAAGATGATTAAGAAAAGGAAGTGGGTTTCGGACTGGAGAAAAAGGATAGAGAAATAGGATGAGAGTTCCACAAAAGTTATAAATTTTATCCTTTAATGCACTTAGAGGCGGTTGCAACTGCAAATCCGCTCTCTGATACCTAAAGTGGGTACGAGCTTGGTCGAAGCTTACGGGAACCGCAGCTAAGACTTGGGCGGTTTGCCAGAGAAAGGCTTTAGTATATTTCCTCCCAAGCACGCATAAGACTACTATGGGGAAGGGTGATAGTCTAGCAAGACAGATAGTAGCAGATTTGTTCTGTATTAACGAAGGCATGAACTTGGGAAGAGTCAGGGAAAACAGGATCTTGCTTAACCGTTGTATTAGAAATATGAGAAAGCGATAAGGAATGCTTAATTTATTTAACAATTCAAAAGAAGTTGATAACATTAACAAATATATTTTCAATTAGGTTAATAATTTTGGGTCACAGACCTCAGAAAACATTAAACGTTTGCTCCAGGCAATTGACAATTTATTAGGTTTCAAACCTTATATATGTTCTAAAATCTTTATAAGATTTTAAAAAGGACTAATGAAGTAATTAAAGTTTAAACATTAAATTGAGTACAAGGAGTGTACTATAAGAAATTTCTGAGAGAATATTCTAGAGAGAGTGACAACTTCGAAAATAACAATAAGAAAAACATGAAGAATAAGATAGAAGTTCCTACAACTTCTTATATTTAAGCTGAATTACTTTATAACAATTATACAAAAGAGAGCAGGTCACTTACGGTGAAACCTGAAGAAAAAGTCAAAAGGAAGGTTCTAGACTTCCTATGTTTAAGTAGGAATCACGAGCCAAATGGGGCAGTTTCCATTTCGTGAGACCTAGAAATAGCGCACTAAAGAGTTGAAAGTATTTTTTTCCCTGATTATAGGGAAGAAACAATGTAAGCTTAAACCGTGTATAAAACACGTAGTTATACAGCAATTAATTAATGATAAACAAGCAAAATGGAAGGGCACTTCGTAGAGTGACACCTTATAGAAAAGTTGCAATTTTATTAATATGGTATGTTAGTAGAAGGTTGAGGAAAGATCATTGGGATTTAGGATCAATGTTCATGGCCTTATTTAATGTAAACGGACGATCGCGACGCGGTAGAAAAGTGGGATAAGCACTAGTTATCACTATAGTCTTTTAAACAGATGAAAAGTTCACTGTAGAGACACGAAAGTTTATGGGAAAGAAAGTTATTGCAATGATGAAAATAACTGGTTGCACTAGGTAGGCGAGAGTCTATTTCTTGAGAAAGTTGGGAATTACAATTAAATGCGCCATAGAACATTCCAACATGGAAGAAAGTTCGCTATTGCAGTAATTTATAAGGAAGATTCCTCATTTTAACTAGTATTTTCACAAGTGAGTGAAAAATACCTGACGGCAAGACTCGCAGATAGAGTACAAGATCTGGAAGGTTCCAGAACGATCTTTATAGAAGAATGGAGTCAAAGTTAATCCAGCGGAGGAACTAGCTTTTTAATTTATAGACAGCGGGTATTAGATAATATCCCACGTGGTGAGAAGATTTCTCATTTAGCAAGCATAAGAAATGCTGCTTTTCACCAAGATTGGCTTGATTAGACAAAAGCTCAACATGGAAAATCCCGCGAAGGAGGATTTTTGCCCCAAAATAAGTAATTTCACACTGCCTATAAAAGATCGTTAAAAGCATGTAATCGTTAAAATCATGAAGATGAGGTTAAAACTTGAAGCTGTACTTATCTTGGTTGCATGTTGATAGTGAAGTTCCTTTTGACGTATGCCTAGTGTGCCAACATGGCGTAGAGAGTAGAGAGTGCCTCTTGGATTGAGGAGACTGGCTCTAGGTGAGCCCTGACTGATCGAGTCAACTGCCGATTTACAAGAGAGTCCTGCTCAGCGGAGCACAGAGGGTCCAAGGAAGGGAAAAAAGTGGGGGTAGGAAACAAAAGGTATACATATCAGCATAACCAACTTATCAAAAAATAAATGTTCTCCTTGAAGAATGGTCTTCAAAGAGTTGATAGTTAGCGATACTAGCGCAGCATGGTGAGTGAAACAGTAGACGTAGTTCTCTTGCTCAAGGAGAAAATAGCTGGCGATGGTAACAAGATCTGGTGGCCAGATGGATATGTAAGTCCTCTTGCACCAGGAAGAATTGAGGAGCTTCAGAGATTCGCTGCTAGATGACGCTAGGTGGGTCACAGAAAATATATATCTAGAACAGACTCATGAAGACATAAGAGATTTGACCACCAAAGAGAACACAGAAGATCACTGTTGATGTTTGACAAGAAAGGAAGAAATGAACATGCAAAGAGCATTAAAAAATTATATTCTCACGTACCGTGTATTCCAAGAATACACCATACTGGGAGGGGCAAACCCCAACAGAGAACAAATAAGCAGTTACACATTTAAAGGCAACGGAGCGATCAAAGACAGTGGTCTTGTGATCGGACCATTAGTGTTCAAGATTTTGCCACCCGGACTCTCCCATCTCTTCCAGGATAACACTCAGTCACTCTACCTGCAAGGAAATTAAATATTCCAATTTCCACCTCTTCCAAAAAGAATTACGGAGGGCTTCAAGTTTAAGCCAAACAATAGGTAGATTAGAATCCCTGTAAGAATTAGGAAGGGGAGGAGGAGGAGCAGAAAGAGAAGTGCCGATAAGGAAGTGACCAGGTGTAAGTGGTAGCAGGTCATCGGGGTCATTGGAAAGCGGAGTTAAATAACGAGAATTAACAACACCTTCAATCACAAAATAGCTAGAAACTGCGGGAAATATGGCACTAGTAAAGATTGCGATAAGATGCGAAAGAAGAATTGACAAGTTTAAACAAAACGTATAGAAACAAGTAAATCTATTAAGGATAAGAATATACCAAGTAAACAAAGGAACTATGCGAGTAGAAAGCAAGAACGCCATAGGTAACAACAATCTAGTAGCCATAAACAATGACATTAAGTTATAATGAGTATCAAATGGGTTAATCTGAAAAATACTTAAGTCAGCGAGAAACGTGACGTGGCAAGTATAAATACAAAAACACATCGAATGTAACGACGAGAAGAAACAAGTTTGTTCATCAATGAACAATAAGATTACAAAATATGTAAGCGGAGTGCAATACATAAGCGCGTAAAGGATATGCAACGATGTTACGAAACAAGAATCGAAGCAGCTGTAGGATACGAGCGTGATTAAGTGGGAGACACAGGCAGGCGCGGCCTTGACCCACATAATACAGCGAGATAAGGGATATAAATATCTGAAAGAGTCCTTGACCGGAACAAGTTTATTTTGGTGATGAGTTGAACAGCTTCTGAACTTACGGAAGTGACTCGCAAGACAATGGTTGGCAATCCGCCAGAGTTGAGATAAGAGAAACTTGCTTTGACCTTTGGCAAGCATACAGGAAATAAACAGCAACTTGGCCTTACTCAAACTTGTATACAAACAAGATTGAAAAACAAACAGTTCAAAATAAACAAACAACACTAGTTGAATCAACTGTTTCTTAAAGCGGAACGAGTAACACGACATGCAGTCATCCGTAGCTTGGACGTGAACAAACAATTTAAAGACATATGAAATAAAGTAGGAAATTAATTTCGCATGATTTTGAGGATCACGGAATCCGACAATTTTCAACAGAAAAAAGCTTAATTCTTCCGAGCAAAGAAGAAAAGCTGTGACATTGAGAAGGAGTTTATGCGTAAGAATAGTTATTCTAGATGCTAGAGAATTCAGATTTTCACGCGGTTTCATGAGCGGCTTCCAATTGTGAGGAAGGGGGAGGAGCCGGCCGTGGCCATCCTTCTAAATAGCGAAAGAAGTGAAACATAGCTTACAGCAAAGTGATGGTGACTGATAGCCATGGTTTTACACAAGGGGAGAATAGTTTTCGATAGAAATTTTAAGCAATTACCTGCTATAAAAATGACATGAGAAGGTAAACGAAGTAACTCAAGGCAAGGCGAACTTGAATTGCCATTTTGTGCGGAAATAAGGCAAAATCATTTAAACAACTTACAGAGGTGGCATAGTTGTTTACGATAAGACATCGTTTCGGCAAGTGTTTTACAAAAGTGTCGAGATCAGAAACATAAGTATTCTCTTTTTCAGAAAAGGGATTTATATCAGCTGTAACAAAATTACATTGCGATTTGGTTTGAACACTGGGATGTTGGATTTCACCAGTAATAACCCAACCAAAATCGGTGTCTCTAGCGACCACGGTTGAAGATAGCCTACGTGTTTGTTTGCGAATGCAATTCCAAAAAATATTGGCACTGAAAAGTACATCAATGGGACCTTGAGCATTAAACTGAGGATCAGCTAACCTTAAGTGCAAAGGAATCTTTAAACCGGAAGTATTAATAGAGCTGCTAGGAGTATCCTTGCCAATACTGGTAAGAATGAGACCGTTTAAGTTAAAATTGGTGTTTCTTTGGCAAACGTCTCTGATTTTCAATTTTGAAGACTGCAAGACTTGAGTTTTCAAATTGTCAATGCCAGATACATTGAGGAAGTCGGCGATGACGAAAGACCTAGTTTTTAGCCTACTTTCGATTTTTGCAAAAAATGAAAGTAGACTTATGAGATCAACACAGGGCGAAAAAAGTGTGTCTGTCTGTGTGTGTGTATGTGTGTGTGTGAGTCTGTGTGTGTGTGTGTCTGTGTGTGTGTGTGTCTGTGTGTGTGTGAGTGTGTGTACTCTGAATGTCTGTCCCCCCCTATCAATTCGAACACGGTGAATGCGAATTGAACGAAATTTGGTACAAAGGTAGCACTAGCAAAGGACACCTCAGTGTCATGTTTTATATCGCCGCCATCTTGACGGAAACGTAATGGCGGCCACACAAATGTTCAAAGCTTAAATCAAATTACGACTAACCTAATCATCCGATCTCTACCAAATTTTGCAACAACATACCTTTATGGGGGGAGCATCCTTTGACCAAACTAATAAGTCATCAGCGTAATAGTTTGCGGATGGCGGCCATCTTTGTGTGAAAATCGATTCCCCCTATTAATTCGAACACGGTGAAACCGAATGGAACGAAATTTGGTACAGAGGTAGTACTAACAAAAGGCACCCCAGTGTCATGTTTTATATCGCCGCCATCTTGACGGAAACGTAATGGCGGCCACACAAATGTTCAAAGCTTAAATCAAATTACGATTTACCTAATCATCCCATCTCTACCAAATTTTGCAACAACATACCTTTATAGAGGAAGCATCCTTTGACCAAATAACTAGGTAATTAGCCTAAAAGTTTGCGGATGGCGGCCATCTTTGTGTGAAAACCAATTCCCCCTATTAATTCAAACACGGTGAAACCAAAGGGAACGAAATTTGGTACAGAGGTAGCTCTAGCAAAGGGCACCTCAGTGTCATGTTTTATATCGCCGCCATCTTGACAGAAACGTAACGGCGGCCACACGAATGTTCAAAGCTTAAATCAAATTACGATTAACCTAATCATCCGATCTCTACCAAATTTTGCAACTACATACCTTTATGGAGGGAGCATCCTTTGACCAATCTAATAGGCTATTAGCCTAATAGTTTGCGGGTGGCGGCCATCTTTATGTCAAAATTGATTCCCGCTATTAATTCGAACACGGTGGAACCGAATGGATCGAAATTTGGTACAGAGGTAGCACTAGCAAAGGGCACCTCAGTGTCATGTTTTATATCGTCACCATCTTGACTGAAACGTAATGGCGGCCACACTAATGTTCAAAGCTTAAATCAAATTACGATTAACCTAATCATCCGATCTCTACCAAATTTTGCAACTACATACCTTTATGGAGGGAGCATCTTTTGACCAATCTAATAGGTCATTCGGCTAATAGTTTGCGGATGGCGGCCATCTTTGTGTCAAAATCGATTCTCCCTATTAATTCAAACACGGTGAAACCGAATGGAACGAAATTTGGTACAGAGATAGCACTAGCAAAGGGCATCTCAGTGTCATGATTTATATCGCCGCCATATTGACAGAAACGTTATGGCGGCCACACAAATGTTCAAAGCTTAAATCAAATTACGATTAGCCTAATCATCCGATCTCTAGCAAGTTTAGCAACAACATACCTTTATGGAGGGAGCATCCTTTGACCAAACTAATAGGTCATCAGCCTACTATTTTACGGATGGCGGCCATCTTTGTGTGAAATTCGATTCCCCTTATCAATTCGAACACGGTGAAACCGAATGGAACGAAATTTGGTACAGAGGTAGCACTAGCAATGGGCACCTTAGTGTCATGTTTTATATCACCGCTATCTTGACGGAAACGTAATCGCGGCCACCCAAATGTTAAGAGCTAAAATGTAATTACGACCAACCTAATAATCTAGTCTCTACCAAATTTTGCAACACCATATCTTTATGTGGGAAACATATTCAGACCAAACTGCAAGAACATCAGCCCAATAGTTTGCAGATGGTGGCCAAGTATGTGTGCAAATCGATTCCCCCTATCAATTCAAACACGGTGAAACCGAATTGAACGAAATTTGGTACAGAGGTACCACTAGCAAAGGGCACCTCATATTCATGTTTAATATCCCTATAGCACGTTGTATTTCAACAAGCTACTACAACCAACATTCAATCATTCTCCTTGAAAAGGACAAAGAGTTATAACAATACCCATGCATTTAGGAGAAAGTAGGCTATATGTTCTTGTTTAATTAATGATTGCGAAACAAAGTTATGAGTTGAAGCAGAATTGAGAAGACCGCGGGTTCCTAACCAATTTCCAAATTTATCTTGGATTTCGAATTGTACAGTGGACAAAATGGCTTGCGCACTGTGAGAAGTTTCGGCGTTAGGAATGCAGGAAGAAGCATTAGTTTGTTCGGAGCTGCTCTGTATGGAGCTTGAAGAGGCGGGTGCTGATGACCTCGATTTATCATTAACGTGCAATAAAGAATGGTGCGGTTTTTTACAATGGAAACAGAGATTGGAAGACGTACAGTTTGAAGAAGAATGCTTAGGTGACAAGCAGTTGAGGCAATGTTTGCTATTCAAGACAAACTTCCTTCGATCTTCGACAGACAATTCTTTAAAAGATTTGCACAAATACAAAATGTGCAACTTTTTGCAGAGCATGCATTTTAAAGATTTGTTGAGCGGCCTGATATGTTCTCTTGGATTATTGAAAGAAGAACGGGTTTGCTTGTTCTCGACAGATGGGGGCTGATTACCATTTGAAGAGACGAGTTTTTTTTTCAAGAGTGCGACACGGATGACTCGTTTCGACATTTTCGCACTGAAATGAGAGTGCTGTAAGGACTTGGCATCGGCTGTTAAGAAACGAGATTAAGTGTTCGAACAAAAATTCCTCCTTGCGAGTGAGCTCGATCTCCCAAGCCTTTAAAGTCGAAAAATCGAATCTTGATGTAGCTAGGTGAATAAGTATGGTGTCCCATGTTTGGACAGGCTGCTTAAGTTGGTATAATGCTCTAACATTCAACTGCATAGAGTCTAACAAGTCTCTTAAAGAGGTGACGTCATTAGGTTTGACGGCTGGCAAGTTGAACAAACAGCGGATGTGGAGAGCTACACTCAAACGTAAATTGCCATATCTCTCTTTAAGGAGATTAAAAGCGATGTGGTAGTTATCTGCGCTTAAAGGCAGTGACTGAACCAAGGCCAAAGCCTCACCTTCCAAAGACACACGCAGGAAATAAAATTTATGAATGTCGGGAATTCCATTATTGTCATGAATGAGTGAACAGTAAAGTTCATAAAAAGAATACCATTCACCTTCCTGGCCTGAGAAGTGAGGTAGGCTTATCTTTGGAAGTAACGGCTTCGGTTTGTTCTTTTGAACTGAAGCGGGTGCGAACTGGGCCGGATTGATGACCCTAGTGTCCGGTTCTGAGATATTGCGGATCAGTTGATGGGCCTTTGCAATCCCTTCAAAGTACAAGGGTTCGACCTCGTCCCGATCCGATTGAAGTTCTGGGCAAGCGGATTCAATCTCGGTTTGAATTTGATCGTAATAAGCATAGGACCGTTCGTACAACTTAAGGCGTTGTGTCAAGATGTCTAAATCACACTCGGCGGAATTTAATTTGCTAATGAAATTTCTGAATCTTGTGAGTTGCCCTTTATAGGAAGAAAGTCTGGCAATGAGAGTTTCATCTTTTTCAGTAGGAGCCATGACAAAGAGAATAAATTGAAATACAACTCACGAAACTGTAGAACCTTGGAGATGCTGTCAAGCTGGCAGCAGCAAATAAGTAGAAAGAACGGGACACACCAAAGGAGACAGGAGCGGCCTCTTTCCCGTTCACAGGGTTTGCACGATGTAGTTATAGCTGAAAAATTCAAAGCAGATATTAATAATTTGCAAAGTATTGTCATACAGAAAAATGATAAATGGACTCTCCCGGGTTTCTGGTACCAAATTTTGGGTAGATTATTGGCTGAGGAATAACCCACCCACCAAGGGAAGATGATTAAGAAAAGGAAGTGGGTTTCGGACTGGAGAAAAAGGATAGAGAAATAGGCTGAGAGTTCCACAAAAGTTATAAATTTATCCTTTAATGCACTTAGAGGCGGTTGCAACTGCAAATCCGCTCTCTGATACCTAAAGTGGGTACGAGCTTGGTCGAAGCTGACGGGAACCGCAGCTAAGACTTGGGCGGATTGCCAGAGAAAGGCTTTAGTGTATTTCCTCCCAAGCACGCATAAGACTACTATGGGGAAGGGTGATAGTCTAGCAAGACAGATAGTAGCAGATTTGTTCTGTATTAACGATGGCATGAACTTGGGAAGAGTCAGGGAAGACAGGATTTTGCTTAACCGTTGTATTAGAAAAATGAGAAAGCGATAAGGAATGCTTAATTTATTTAACAATTCAAAAGAAGTTGATAACTTTAACAAATATATTTTCAATTAGGTTAATAATTTTGGGTCACAGACCTCAGAAAACATTAAACGTTTGCTCCAGGCAATTGACAATTTATTAGGTTTCAAACCTTATATATGTTCTAAAATCTTTATAAGATTTTAAAAAGGACTAATGAAGTAATTAAAGTTTAATCATTAAATTGAGTACAAAGAGTGTACTATAAGAAATTTCTGAGAGAATATTCTAGAGAGAGTGACAACTTCGAAAATAACAATAAGAAAAACATGAAGAATAAGATAGAAGTTCCTACAACTTCTTATATTTAAGCTGAATTACTTTATAAGAATTATACAAAAGAGAGCAGGTCACTTACGGTGAAACCTGAAGAAAAAGTCAAAAGGAAGGTTCTAGACTTCCTATGTTTAAGTAGGAATCACGAGCCAAATGGGGCAGTTTCCATTTCGTGAGACCTAGAAATAGCGCACTCAAGAGTTGAAAGTATTTTTTTCCCTGATTATAGGGAAGAAACAATGTAAGCTTAAACCGTGTATAAAACACGTAGTTATACAGCAATTAATTAATGATAAACAAGCAAAATGGAAGGGCACTTCGTAGAGTGACACCTTATAGAAAAGTTGCAATTTTATTAATATGGTATGTTAGTAGAAGGTTGAGGAAAGATCATTGGGATTTAGGATCAATGTTCATGGCCTTATTTAATGTAAACGGACGATCGCGACGCGGTAGAAAAGTGGGATAAGCACTAGTTATCACTATAGTCTTTTAAATAGATGAAAAGTTCACTGTAGAGACATGAAAGTTTATGGGAAAGAAAGTTATTGCAATGATGAAAATAACTGGTTGCACTAGGTAGGCGAGAGTCTATTTCTTGAGAAAGTTGGGAATTACAATTAAATGCGCCATAGAACATTCCAACGGTGGAAGAAAGTTCGCTATTGCAGTAATTTATAAGGAAGATTCCTCATTTTAACTAGTATTTTCACAAGTGAGTGAAAAATACCTGACGGCAAGACTCGCAGATAGAGTACAAGATCTGGAAGGTTCCAGAACGATCTTTATAGAAGAATGGAGTCAAAGTTAATCCAGCGGAGGAACTAGCTTTGTAATTTATAGACAGCGGGTATTAAATAATATCCCACGTGGTGAGAAGATTTCTCAATTAGCAAGCATAAGAAATGCTGCTTTTCACCAAGATTGGCTTGATTAGACAAAAGCTCAACATGGAAAATCCCGCGAAGGAGGATTTTTGCCCCAAAATAAGTAATTTCACACTGCCTATAAAAGATTGTTAAAAGCATGTAATCGTTAAAATCATGAAGATGAGGTTAAAGCTTGAAGCTGTACTTATCTCGGTTGCATGTTGATAGTGAAGTTCCTTTTGACGTATGCCTAGTGTGCCAACATGGCGTAGAGAGTAGAGAGTGCCTCTTGGATTGAGGAGACTGGCTCTAGGTGAGCCCTGACTGATCGAGTCAACTGCCGATTTACAAGAGAGTCCTGCTCAGCGGAGCACAGAGGGTCCAAGGAAGGGAAAAAAGTGGGGGTAGGAAACAAAAGGTATACATATCAGCATAACCAACTTATCAAAAAATAAATTTTCTCCTTGATGAATGGTCTTCAAAGAGTTGATAGTAAGCGATACTAGCGCAGCATGGTGAGTGAAACAGTAGACGTAGTTCTCTTGCTCAAGGAGAAAATAGCTGGCGATGGTAACAAGATCTGGTGACCAGATGGATATGTAAGTCCTCTTGCACCAGGAAGAATTGAGGAGCTTCAGAGATTCGCTGCTAGATGACGCTAGGTGGGTCACAGAAGATATATATCTAGAACAGACTCATGAAGACATAAGAGATTTGACCACCAAAGAGAACACAGAAGATCACTGTTGGTGTTTGACAAGAAAGGAAGAAATGAACATGCAAAGAGCATTAATAAATTATATTCTCACGTACCGTGTATTCCAAGAATACACCACTCTGCGCTAAAGCACACAACACACCTATCCACACGACTGAATTAGACTCCGTTTAAGTTAACCTTCCTTACCCATGAACTCGAGGTAGTACAGTACATACAGTTTTTCTAGCAGCATACATAAACCACAGAATTCCCACTTCAAATGAAACTTGCCCTTTCTTTCTCCACATTTGTCTGGTGAAACCAAGATGGGAGAAACACTGAGAGCCCAAGGGATCCAAGCGACATAGCCTACTCGAGTACAGTCACTGTTAACTGAAACTATGCACGACTAGTACGCTGCTAGGCGCCTTTCGTGCCAACAAACCGCAGAAAATATATGACATGTACGATTTTCATGACTGAACTATAAATTATGACGATAAAATCGTTGTACATGTAAATCTCTGGTGTTATAGGTCCTATCGCCGGTATATGCGATCCATGGGAGAATTCACCACTGGTTCACAGTCTACCATAGATGAATCTCCCATCCTGTCACGTTAGAGGCCCAAGACAATCCAGGTACCAGTCTGAAAATCAAGACATGGACTCCATTACACCGTCCAATCTAGATCTTGGTAGGTTGCGAAATAATGCAAATGCCATTTTCTTTATTAGGTACCTTCCATCTTCCCAACTATAGGCCTACCGGTACTCACAGTAGGCTACATAGCTTCTAGCATATTTCTAATAAGAAAAAGTGAGCATTCCATGTGCATGTGGTTATTTAAATTTGATGGGCCCTTATTATACGCAAATGAATTTTGATCGATTCCGTCCTCTCTAAAGCCTTACCTTTCAACTCGCGTAAAAATCGTATACCTTTCACTAATTTGGCGAGTTTATTAACTGTGATCGCCTACCTTCGAGTGTCTGCAGTGTGGAGTTTTATTACATGTCGTTGTCTAATATGGAGTTCATGGTTATAGGAGAGAAAATGTATTATTACATCATTTCCACAGTTATTTTTTATTATTACAAACGGCAATCCGGCAAATTTCAGTAGTCTAGTAGAGCAAATGTATGTTTGACTTCCGTGCAGTGTTACATAATATATAAGTTACGGTACGGCACGGAACTATATTTTAAATTTAGATTTTAGTTTGTATTATCATGTTCAATGTACGAGGGCTATTCAAAAAGTAAGGTCCGATTCGCCGTAAATATTTGAAAGTGGCGCCAAGGGCAAAACACGCATGCGCGCTGACTCCTGGCATGCCTTGCACGGCAAAAGCTGCCAGTAGCGTTGTGACTGTTGCTGTGTGCTGTTGATAGTGTCAGTTCACAAGTTTTAAGACAATTAATCAGCCCGCCGATTGTGAAGTAAGGGCAGTGTACAGAATTGTGTCTGAACATTTGCATTTTCGAAAATTGTCGTCTGGAGTGTTGTTGTTGCATGACAATGCCAGACCCCATACTGCGAATGACCCGCAAACTCTAATCAAGAAATTTGGATGGGAACAGATAGACCAGCCACCGTACAGAATGGACTTGGCACCAAGTGATTTCCACCTGTTCCGCTACCTAAAGGAGTTTCTTGGTGGCAAGCGCTTCTACACAGATGATGAAGTGAAAGAAGCTGTTAAAGACTGGTTAGCTTCGCAGGCGCCCGAGTTGTACGACTTAGGCATTCAAAAGCTTGTGGAACGATGTGACAAATGTGTAAATAAGTATGGAAATTATGTAGAAAAATAGAGAAAGACGTAAGGAATGTCAATAAAACAATTGTTTTGGAAACAAGTTTTATTTTGGATGGTTTTTTTTACCGGACCTTAGTTTTGGATTAGCCCTCGTACATGGAGTGTGATTATTTACTATACCCTTAATAATATTCCAGAATGTGCCTAAGAATAAATTAAAAGTCACTTCCGTTCAATTTATTGTATTTTCTTTCGAACCTGGCGGCTTGTAACACGAGAAGGATGTTTTATATGGAATTAGTTT
Source organism: Meconema thalassinum (assembly GCA_946902985.2). Taxonomy (NCBI): domain Eukaryota; kingdom Metazoa; phylum Arthropoda; class Insecta; order Orthoptera; family Tettigoniidae; genus Meconema; species Meconema thalassinum. The sequence continues at coordinate 214,361,892 of OX336395.1, forward strand.
CTTTTCATTGCGATAACATAATTTACGGCAAGAATTCACAAACTTAGAACTCTTTTCTATTTACAGTAGATGACAGATCCAAGTGAGGGAATGTTAAATGTTGTGTATGGGACAAAAGCAATTTAAAGTAATTATTTTACGGCGGAATGATATTGCAAGCTCAGTGCCAAACGCAGGTTATCAGTGACACTCCGTTTACAATATTGTATTGTCGAGGATATAGAAGTATCCTTGACTCTTTAACCGTCGACTTTGAACTAGTACCACTATTTTTATTTATAAACTTTCACACACTGATACATATGAACTTTTACAAATTAATACACATACGGTACACTGTTCATCAACTATTTTGTTTCCCACCATGTTTCTGCACTCACGTTTTTTTTCTTTTTTTCAAATTACGTAAATATATCTTGCCAACACTTAAAAATAAAAAGTTAATTTTGGTCCTTACAATTGTGGTCCTTACACTACTCCCCCACCAGTAACACAGTTACGAACTTGACACATCACTTCAAAAATTCTTCACAGAGATGACGTTCTCTAAAAATCGAACTGGACACCTTATAGTTCTTCCAGATTTTGACAATTTGGTGTTTGGCGAAGATTCATTTGTGGGTTGTTGGAGTTGAGTGTCCTTTGCAGACTCTGGAAGCTCCTTCACTGCTTCATCTTCTTCCTGCAATACATATGTTGGCTTAAGTCTGTCCACTGACACATTTATGTGTTTACACTTGCACTCGATGGTGAAGTATTTTTCATGTCTTTTTATGACAGGGAAGGGACCATCATATGTAGGTTCTAATGGTTTTCTGACCCTATCACATCTCACAAACACATGGGAACATGTCTGAAGGTCTTTTGGGACAAACACAGATCTCGATGTGCTATATTTAGATCTGGCAGGTTTCAGGTTCAGCATCTGCTTTTGCAAGTTGGATGCAAACGAATCAGAGTCAATCCTCGTAATTGGCTCCTCAAAAAATTCACCAGGCAGTCTAATGGTTTTACCATAAACCATCTGTGCAATAGAGTGGCTTGACGTTTCTCGTAGTGCAGTGCGTAGACCCAATAGGACGGTAGGTAAGGTTTCTGTCCATTTAGAAGAGTTCTGAGCCTTGATCGCACACTTCAGGGTTCTATGCAGTCGCTCAACTTTGCCATTACACTGTGGATGATATGGTGTTGTGTGCTGAAGTTTTATTCCACATACGATGGCCAAATTGTTAAACAATTGTGATCTAAATTGAGTGCCTTGATCAGTGATTACGCGAGATGGGACGCCAAATCTTGCAATCCAGTGATGGTAGAAAGCTTTTGACACTGTTTCAGCTGTGATGTCTTCCAGGGGTATGACTTCCATCCAGGATGCGAAGCGGTCAATGCAGGTTAAGCAATAAGTCATACCGTTAGAGGGTGGAAGCGGTCCAATGAGGTCAATGTGCACTACACTGAAGCGTTCATCGGGTTCTTCAAAGTTTTCAAGCGGCGATCTTGTGTGGCGAGTGACCTTGGTTTTCTGGCAGCTAACACAGGATTTAGTCAATTGTCGCACATCACTTGTGATATTCGGCCAAATGACTCTACTAGTCAACAGCTTCTCTGTAGTCCTTATGCCAGGATGGGCTAACCCATGAAAATGTAGAAATATTGGGTGACGAAATGCTTTAGGAATGTAAGGTCTGATATTTGCAGTGGAAGTGTCTCACCAAGGAGAGTTTCCTGATGGTAGTTGGTATTGCTTGAAGTTTAGGGAGTTGTTTCCTGTCTGGAGTTGCTGCAATTCCTGATCTTTTAGCTGGCTCTTGGCAATCTCATCATAATCCATTATTGCTATTTCATCAACTCTGGAAAGGGCGTCCGCAACAACATTGTCGAGGCCACTGACATGACGGAGATCAGTTGAAAATTGTGAGATGTACTGCAACTGTGTCATCTGCCTAGGAGATGCTTTTTCATTGCTTTGCTTGAAAGCAAATGTGAGTGGTTTATGATCGGTGAGGATTATGAATTCTCTTCCTTCAAGTAAATGCTTGAACTTCTTTACGGAAAGGTAAATTCCCAACAATTCTCGGTCGTAGGTACTATAAACCTTCTGTGCCTGACTCAGCTTTTGTGAGAAGAAAGCAATTGGCCTCCAGCTGTCATTTTCCAGTTGCTGGAGCACAGCACCGACAGCAAAATCAGACGCGTCAGTGCAAAGTGTCAGAGGTAAGTCTGGGTTGGGAAACGCTAATAATGCAGCGTTTGCGATATCATTTTTACATTTCTCAAACATTTGCTTTGCTTCCTCAGTCCATTGAATGAGTCTGTTGTCCTTCTTCTTCGCTCCCTTAAGATATTCATGTAATACGGCCTGAGTTTGTGCTGCATCTTTAAGGTAACGGCGATAGTAGTTGACAATACCAAGGAATGTGCGGAGCTCATGAAGTTTACTAGGTAACTTGTACTCCAAAATTGCTTGTACTTTCTCAGGTAGGGGACGAGATCCCTCTGGTGTAACCCAGTAGCCTAGGAATGCTAATTCATTCGCACCAAATACTGATTTTGAGATGTTGATTCGAAGGCCTTACTCTGACAGTCGCTCTAGAACTAGTTTCAGGTGTGCTCGGTGTTCTTCATTACTGGATGAGGCGATCAATATGTCATCCAGGTAAGAGAATACAAAATCCAGTCCATGCATAACCTCATTAATAAATCGTTGGAAGGTGGAAGGTGCATTCCGCAGACCAAAACTCATTACATTAAATTCATACAGTCCGAATGGTGTGATGATTGCAGTCTTATGTTTATCTTCATCCGCAATGGGTATCTGATGATAAGCCTTTAATAGATCGATTTTAGAAAAGGTGTTCTTTCCTCGCAAAATACAGTGAAAATCTTCTATCCTAGGAACAGGATAACGATCGGGAACTGTTCTTTCATTCAATCGCCTATAATCTCCACACGGACGAATCGAACCATCCTTCTTCGGCACCAGGTGAAGAGGACTAGCCCATGATGATTTAGATGGCCTTATTATGCCATTGTCCAACATGTATTTGAATTCTTGTTTTGCCATTTCCATGCGCTTGGGATCTAATTGTCTTGCCCTACAAAACACGGGTGGACCTTCAGTGGTAATGAAGTGTTGGACATCATGTTTAATTTTGCCAGGTACCAAAATTAGGTTTAGCTATGTCCGGATACTGCAGAAATAGATCTGTAAATTTTGTGTTTTGGCTCATTGTACTGACTACATTTTCATCTGAGATAGACATAACTTCGCCCTTGGTCCAGAGCTTGGTTATATCATCTATTAATCTCTTATTGTGGACATCTACTAACATGTGGAATTTATGCAAGAAGTCTGCTCCCAATATAGCCTTATTAATCTTCGCAACCACAAATGGCCACTGGAATTGCCGTTGTAATACTAGATCAATGGTACGGAGTTCAATTCCAGATGTGGGAATTTCGGTTCCGTTGGCAGCATACAATTTATATTGCGAATTTGTATTAACTTTGGAGTTGCTCGGTATTATCGAAACATCAGCCCCACTGTCAACTAAAAACTGCAATCCCGTTTTTCTGTCGGTTACAAATAGGCGGGTTTTGCGACAATTGACTTGGGCAGCAGAACTTGCCGCTAATTCTGCTGCTGGGCGGCGTTTCCCTGTTCGGACCAGCTACATGGAGGTGTACATTTCTCCGGTTTACACTGTTGTCCAAATCGGAAATGGTAATAGCAGTACTTGCCCCTGGGATTGTATCTATTACGTGATTTACTACGACTATTATCACATCGTCGGCGTTCACTACTTCTATGGCGAGGCCTAACCTGATGACCAGTGGATAAGGCAGCTATTTGTTGCTCTAGTCCAGAAATTCTGTCCATTAGATCGCGCATTGTAACAGGAACATCCAGTTGTTTACAAGAGTCACTTTTCATGGCAAATAATTCGTTGCGGGGATTCATTTCAATTATTATTATAGCTACTTTTTCAAGCCCTTCGTCGCTGACGATCAGAATATTCTTTATTGAATCCGGGAGTTTTTCTAACCAGAGAGTCTTAAGAACTTTTTCTGATACATCGATCCCTGCTAAGGCTTGCATCTTACGCAATAATTGACTAGGTTTCTGGTCTCCTAAATCAATTCCAGTAACGAGTCTCTTAATACGTTTATCTTCGCTTTCCTTGAAAATGTTCAGTAAACGTTCCTTGGCCAATGAGTATTTATTTACTTCCGCACTTCTAATAATGTCCCAAATGTTTTCAATGTATTTCGGTTCTAATTGCGACACTAGGTGATTAAATTTAGTCTCTTCTGAAATAATTTTGCAAATACTAAACTGTGCCTCCACCTGATAGAACCAGATTTCGGGTTTCTCTATCCAAAAAGGTGGGATTTTGATGCTAACCTTATTGGCTTCTAATCGCGTGTCCGGCATGGTCTCGGTTGTCGACATCTTTTTTCTCTTTATCACGTCAGGGTCACCAATATTTAACCGTCGACTTTGAACTAGTACCACTATTTTTATTTATAAACTTTCACACACTAATACATATGAACTTTTACAAATTAATACACATACGGTACACTGTTCATCAACTATTTTGTTTCCCACCATGTTTCTGCACTCACGTTTTTTTTTCTTTTTTCAAAGTACGTAAATATATCTTGCCAACACTTAAAAATAAAAAGTTAATTTTGGTCCTTACAATTGTGGTCCTTACAACTCCTTGACAGAGGTAATCAGCTAGGATCATCTTTATGATGATATTATCCAAATTACTTTAGTATTGTAAGTGTATGTAGATAAATACATCTTTCTCTAACTTCCATTCATTGAGGAGAATGTAAGAGCTTTCTTTTGAACTCGGCATTATGTGGTTTACGGTTTATGCAACTGGTCCTGATTCCCAAAGAAATTCAGTTAACTTATACGAAACCTATTTCAGTCCCGTTGATAGGTGTGTAATGTACAATCAGATTATACCCGTCTCGTCCAATCAATGTTCAGGGTTGTGTGTGTATGGGAACAAAGGAACTAAACATGACTTAGTAGGCCTAATGATAGACGCATTCGAGTGTTGCTCCATTTCACTTCTTTATATACTGTATACAAACTGACGTTAATAATACTCATAAATTCCTCATTTTATCCACTCAGTCTCAATTATTTGTTCTAGAATTAACTTGACATTGTTAACTTGAGCGTAATGATCAAGTATCATTTACTGTTATTGACAGGTATCAGTGTGCACCTCGCGGGATATATTCGCAATACCAATATTACATTTGGAGGACTGAGATTCCCTCATTTGAAGTACCGTACCGTGTTATATATGAGGCTATATTGGTGAATTAGTACGGATGTAAAAAATTTAAAATTCTGTGTTCTAGGTAATGGAGGAACAAACAGTGATCAAAAGTGAGCCCGAAAGTTCGACAAAACAGATGACTTGGCCGACATTGTGAGTTTTTTAATTCCACATATTGTGTAACATTGCTATCTTAGTGACGTCCAAGACGAAATGTTTGTAGTTAGCAAGGTGAATTGTCTTAAGCAGTAGGTTAATCAGTATCTGCTAACTAGAGGTCATATTCTGTCTGTAAATTCATACTTGTGTATTACTTGCTTTTGAGAAGCTGAAACAATGTATTCTTTAATTTCTTACCCCTATTGTATTTCCTTTTCCCAAAACAACTCTCTTCAATTTCAACCACTACCCCCTGTCCCCTAAAAGAACACCGGTCACGAACCCACGAAGAGCAAACTTCCCTAGCAAAACAAAACCAATCTACCACCGTCACTTTTGAAATTTTTAATTCATGAACAGCTAAATGTACAGGCATTCTCCTAAAAAAAGCCAACAAAAGGATGTTCCTAATTGATAAACGCATCCGAGCAAAAAAGGACCCCTTTGGAATGGAACGCCACACTTTGCACTTGCTGCACCGCTACATGAGAGTATCCAGACTTCTGCTAGCAACAATTTTCGTGGGCAACATCAGTTTACTGCATTTCGGACAAGAGTACGACTTGGCCAAATACCCTTTTCCTGTGCAAACTGAATGCTGCTCTCTACGCTAGCCAAAATACCTAACAAGACAATTAAAGTCATGTGGCCTAGCCTCTAAACTGCCGCCACTAGTATCAGGACTACTTGGAGGAGCCGCAACACGTTTACTCTCACACAAACCGCTAGGGCCAGCTACAGCCTCAGCCATTATCATATTTGAATTGCAAGATCTCACGATGTTCACCCTTCAAATTGAAATAGCACAATATGAATATCAAGAAATAAATGACTTACCGTACCCATTTCACTTCACAGAGTACTGCAGCCAACTTCATTACTTTTAAACTTCTTGCCAACACACTGTCAAATACCAAAAAACACAAACAGCATCAAAAAACCGTACACATAACACCTCGACTTATTTCCACAACACACCACTGTCCAGGTTGAAATCTCACGGAACGCAACCGGTAACAATATGGCGGACACTAGCCAGAATGTACAAAGACGTAGAACAAACAAGCATCAACATCAACACGTCATAGGTGACGTCACCGAAGACCCTAAAATTCCACTAAAAGTAAGTAATCGTAATCTATACTTGAGCCAATAAATATACTTGGATGACCAGTTTCGATCGTCAAGCGATCATCATCAGATCTATTACACTTTCGCTTTACAATGTATGTCTAAAAGTGCATACAAAGAAATACATTTTATAGCCTAAGTGTTATGGATCTGATGATGATCGCTTGACGATCGAAAGTGGTCATCCAAGTTATTTATAAATCACATAGGAGGCGATGTTCCTCTTTCCTACTTATCTTTAAGCCTTGATTTTTGAACACCCTTAACCATTCCCTTATCATGAATCCTCAGGGTCTATTGTTTATAGCGAGGGTTACTTATACAGAGATCAGCTGAATACTAGAATGTTGAAGATACCACATAAAACACAAAAGTCTGGCATTTATTTTATTTTGTGACCTTAGAAAAAATAACTACTGTTCTGTATGTAAACAGGCCTACTGATCTAGACCGTCTGTGTTGTATTATGTTTGGAAGAAATTAAAGGAAATGGAAACCAGTTAAATGTTTATTTTATTCTCAGATTCCTGTAGCGTTAATTTTTCACGTCAAATGCCTGATATAATTCCACCAATGGAAAGGAACATATTTGTGAAACAAGTCATTTCTCTGCAGGTCGATACTCCTCATAGGAGGGATATTAAGATTGTAGAAAGTCCTTCACGGCAGATTGTTCCAAGCAATAAAGTAGAATGTCTTACACCTGAGATTGTTCCATGGATCAAAATAGAATCAGCATCTTCAGTTGGGAAAGGAGTAAGTGCCTTATCGAGTTAATACTCTATGCCTCTTTCAAAGACAAGACCTGTTCATCTCCTAATGACCAAATTGTATTTAGGGATTCCAGAGTTGTATTTTCACAACTCTATTGATGACAAATTCTGTATTGTACAGAAAGCACAAAACTTTTGATGGAAGGTGCAATGTTAACATTTCTGACCCATGCTGGAGATAAACCAGCGACCGCAGGTTTTGTACGCAGTTGCTCTGACCAATGAGCTAACATCTTGATAATCGACACCTTTTTTAACTCATTTGTGAACCCTTGATGTAAACTGCTGCAATCTGTGGAGTTATTTTTAGCCTGTAAATCTGTTTCCGTCTTTAATGATTTATACATGGAATTAAAATATCTCTCCTAGGGGCTCACAACTATTAGACACAGGTTAAAATCAATGGTGCCAACTGAGACTGGGCTAATTTGTACCGGACATCCTACTTCCTTCCTTTTGCCAACCTAAGGTCAACACTTGCCCCAATCAGAGGTGCCAACTGAGACTGAGCTAATTTGTACCGGACATCCTACTTCCTTCCTTTTGCCATCTTAAGGTCAACACTTGCCACAATCAATGGTGCCAACTGAGACTAAGCTAATTTGTACCGGACATCCTACTTCCTTCCTTTTGCCATATTAAGGTCAACACTTGCCACAATCAATGGTGCCCAACTGAGACTGAGCTAATTTGTACCGCACATCCTACTTCCTTCCTTTGGCCATCTTAAGGTCAACATTTGCAACAATCAATGGTGCCCAACTGAGACTGAGATAATTTGTACCGGACATCCTACTTCCTTCCTTTTGCCCCCTTAAGGTCAATACTTGCCACAATCTGTGCAGGCTAACTGAGACTGAGCTAATTTGTACCGGACATCCTACTTCCTTCCTTTCGCCGTCTTAAGGTCAACACTTGCCACAATCAATGGTGCCCAACTGAGACTGGGCTAATTTGTACCGGACATCCTACTTCCTTCCTTTTGCCTTCTTAAGGTCAACACTTGCCACAATCTGTGCAGGCTGAGTACCGTCTGACCTTCCTCGGGGTCATAAGTCTGAGCGTCTAGCATAAATACTGAAGGTCATGACGGTCAACATGTCTGGCCAGGATATGTTTTGGGGGATTCCCATCGTGTGAGTGTGAAATATACCTAAATTCTCCTTAAATCCCAAAATTTCCCTAAAATTCCACAAGATTTGAATTTTGCGCTGTTTATCTGACTATTATAAACAAAGCAGTTTGCCATGGTGACTTTGTAGCTGGCTGGTTAATCAGTGTTGCCAACCTGTGAGTGGTGAAAATTGCCCAGTTTTTTCACCTAAAATTCCCCAGATAATTAACATTCTTTGGGCTAACTGTGTCAACAAAATGGGTTGCCATGGTGACCAAGTTGCATCGATCTTGAATAATCTGGATTGCCAACCTGTGAGTTTCACACACATTATCTTCATAAATCCCCTAGATTTGAATTTTGGTACCATTTGTCTCCCTCTATGAACAAAACAGGTTGCCTTGGTGACCTCGCGTTCCCTCATTGGCCATGATGGTTGTCATGGTAACCAGGCACGTGGTGTTAGTCATGTTGGTCTGACAGTAAAATTTTCCAAACGACTCTGTCCATGCGAAACTGACTTAACAATCAGGTGGAATCTTGTTTTGAGAAAGCCGGTGACGTCACGTTATGACAGTCGTTAGCATTTTCATATCAGACGAGTTATTCTATGATAAGGTTGGGGGAGAGGAGGGTCAACTAAGTTGGTTCTTTATGGTCGACGATTTTGGTTCTTGGCTAGGATAAAAGAATCAGCTGGTTTATAGATTGTTAACATGTGGTAATGTTGTCCGTATTGACTTGTGTCTGTTCATTTTAAAACATGTATTTATATTGAATACATGTTCACAAGGAATGTTACTGTGCTGCTCCCACTTCTCTTAATGCTTTGATTATATGCACTCTATTATGGTAATCATCAAATTTTCTCCCTCAATTCCTTTAACCATCACGATTATTCTACAGCGAGAAATTACTTTATAGAACTCAACTGAATATTATCATGAGGATGCTACCTAATAAAACAAACGTCTGCATTGAATATATTTTGTGAACTAAAAGAAAATAACTTGCATCCTGTAAGTTAATAGATCTACTCATCTAGTAATTAAAGTAAATGGGAACCAAACAAATTTGGTCTTTTGATTACATCAGTGTAATACAAGTCATCTGTAAGTTGTAATTCCATCTATGCCAAGGAATATATTTGTAAAGCAAATCATTTCTCTGCAGGATAATACTGACCTTACCGGGGATATTAAGGCTGAAGAATGTCCCTCACCGGAGTTTGTTCCATGCATTAAACTAGAAATAGCATCTTCGGATTTCAAACAGGTAAGTACTTTGTCATGTTACAACTTTATGCCCTTATCATCAAACGGCATTTAGAGATTCTAGAATTGATTTTCACAGCAGTATTGATGATAAATGGAAGCGTTCGGCTGTTAGGTCTTGTGTAGTACAGAAAGCGCAAGCCTTTTGTAGAAAGGCAAAGCATATCTGACCTTTGTGGGGCTTGACCCACGCTGTTTCTCTGACCAGTGAGATAATGGGGGGTGCATCTAAAATCTCATTGGCCGAAGTCTTATTTTGCGAATGGCTTAATACGATAGATTTGGAGGATTTTGATGGTATATCCATTTTTCTTGTTTCGGTCAAATATATTCTAGTCAGAGGGCTGAAACAAGATGCTTCCATAATGGCAACTCAGGGTAGATGGGTTTCACTACATCAGCAGGCCTTGAAGTGGTCTTCAGTGGTTTGTTACTTCAAATTCCAGGCAATTGCTGGGATGATTTTCACATATGACAGGATTGCCCCCATCCCAATCCTGAGCAGTACAAGTAAATGCACATGGCTATGAATATAAAGGTAATTAATTAGGAAGCTGTAATTAGGATATGAGATGAAAATGAGAGAACTTTACAGACATATGGAGAACTTAATTAACTCTAATTCTTTTTAGTAAATATTGACAAATCTTCTCTCTTACCAAATATCTTGTTTTAATGTTGCGTGTGGATAGGTGTTGTTATTCCCATTCCTGGGAACCATATAAAGCTTGGCCGAGGGAGGTGATCATACCCACTCATCTTCTGGGCTTGCAGACAGACTGGCCATGTGGCCTGGCACATTAAACTCTTAGTCTGTTCTCAGGCAGGAACGATAAGAGTTGGATTCAATACACAAGTTTCAAGCTTGGATTTCTATTTTCCTGAATATCTGTTTATACTACTGATCTCTTCAAGTAAATGACATGTGCCTACATTCATAACAGCATTTGAAATAGACTTCTCTATTTGTTCCCCAAACTCTTCCTTGGCCTTTATCACCATTGCAAACTATGTGCTCCTGGACATCAGAAGACTCTACATAACACTCCCCCTTCAGAATACATATAATGCTTGTAGCTAGTACTACCAAGTTGCTGCAATATTGATGTTATATACTCTACATAACACTCCCCCTCCGGAAGCAGTTACTTGGCTTACACCAACTTCTACTGAAAGTTTCTTAGCTTTAACTGTAGTGTTTTGTGAAAAATTTCTGTAAAATATTGTATAGGTGCTAGTAGAAATATTGTGAGCCTAGTCGCTTGTTACTCAGTGATACATATGTGTGTTAGATCCTATGACCTCTTCTGGTCTTACAGTTAAAATTTTAACAATAAATGTTCATTTACCCATTATGCTTAAGGATAATATTTCCATTAAGGCAGTGATGTCAGCATTTTGTCTCACACTAAGATTCACTTGGTCTCTAAAGGAGTGACGGTTCGATGGTGTATTATATGTTAGAGAACAATATAGGACATAGCGATCATCTCCATCAGTAAGATGTGATGGACAGTATGAAACTATTATCTTGTAGTTGTTAAGTGGATGTATCTTCACTTCAATTGAGCTGAGCTGTGCAATTACATATTTTGTAATGTATAAGGTGATAGCAAAGAAATGAATTATTCTACCTTATCCCTAGGATATGAAAGAAGAAATCGAGGTTGAAGAAAGTGATGCAAGTGGAAATCATTTGAATGAGTAAGTGGACATCATAATGAGAAAAGTCTTCTTCCACTTTTATGAATGCATAACTGAAAATGTTGGATATGAATAAGGTTTCTTTGGAGCAAAATATAATTGTCTTATTGCATCTGCCATTGAAGTTATTTATCTTACTGCCTGTCTCATTATAGAAGTAGATGTTAATATTGACTTCCTATTTAGCAACCTACAAAATATCCATCCCCTTTCAGTTCTCACAGACTGAAGTATTTAAGTTACATTTCTGACTTGTGGAAAACCCTTTCATATGGTTGGAAGTAATACTCGTATTCACACTGCAGTGAAAGGAATGTGACTGTGATATGCTGATGACTCTTACGTAACCTCCTCGCCTGGTATTGGCACTAGTAAATCCAATCAAATATCTACTACAACTAATCTTAAACACCGGGAAGATTTAAATAATTTACCAGGTACTGTATCAACATATCCCTCATAATCTGCTGCGGTGATTGTAGGTTTTCTGTTTAGAGCTTGGGAATTCAAGACAACATTATGTGGGGAGTTTTCTGAGAGAACATAATGGTGGGTTGGGGTTTGGTTATGCAGCATAAAGTTCACCAGCTTCTCGGCCCAACTGAGAGTTGTCCCTTCCTTGTGTCAGAAGAGTCTTTCTTGGGTACCTTGCTCATGTACACATTGGGCAGACAGGTCTTGCTGTAGTGTTTACCTAAGAGCACAACAAGTACGTCAGTCTGAATCAGCTAGATAATTCAATTCTTGCCAATAATGATATTTTTATTGGAATATTTGCTTTTGTGTCTATATCATGAAGCTCCAGCTCTAGGATTTTACCATGTTTGTTGTGGGGTTTTGCCAAGGTGCAATAATTCAGGCTTATCAGCGGGCTCTTGGTACACACTGCCCGGACCGCTGGAGGGGTAGCGGACTTCTGGGCCATGCTTTTTAGTAGCGCCTTGTTGTTCGTTTTGCCTTAAGCCTGAGGTGTGGAAGTTACCAACCCAAGATATTGAGTGACTGTGTTATGTAGTCCGCCTTGCCAACACTATGTGCATGTTTCGGTATAACAATGGTGTCTTCTTCAGCGTTAATAGAAACTGAAATGGAGATCCTTACAAATTTGAATTGAAGTAAAATGAAAAATTCCACATAAAAATTAAATTTGTCAACACCACAAAGATGTTATTAAAACAGAGTTGCGATTGATTCTGGTGAAATGTATAAACAAGGATATAGGAAAATGTAGAATTCTCCTTTATAAAACTACACAAGATCCTCCATCACAAGAAACTGTGATGCAACTGGGCCTGCGGAGTCTGGAGAACCCAAAACATCATGTGAGGAAGAGTCGGAGCTTCCTAGAACTTCACGCATAAGACCTAAGCAAAAACATCTGCTAGGCACATTGAACATCAATACTCTCATGAAAACTGATAAACTGAAACAACTGACAGATGTGCTGAATAGACGTAATATCCTCATCCTGCTTTACAAGAAACTCGATACACAGACGAAGATGCTTTGGAGTCTGAGGGATATAGAATTTACAAAGGGAAAGCTGGTATCAAAACCAAACAAAATAGTACTATACTTGGAACAGCTTTTATGATTAAACAAAACTTAACAGAATCAATAACAAATTTTACATCTTCATCAGAACGAATTTCACTTCTCTCATTTCGATCAGGAAACAAAGGCTATACTATAATCAATGCTCATGCTCCTACCAATGAGGACAATAAGAAAAATCCAGAAAATGTTGAAGAGTTTTGGGGAATGTTGGAACATGAATTATCAAAGATACCTTATCATCACGTTAAAATCTTAGTTGGTGACTTTACTGCACAGATTGGAAGAGAGAGAAAATTTAGAAACATAGTGGGTGACTTCACAGCTCACAATCGCACTAACAGAAATGGAGAGAGACTCATAAGTTTCTGCAGACTATTTGATCTTAAATTAATGTCAACCTTTTTTAGGAAATTACCGAGGAGAAAGAAAACTTGGTGCTCTCCAAATCCACATTTAGGTTCATATCAATTGGATCATGTAGCAATTACAAAACAGAACTTTAGAGAAATCATGAATGTTAGAGTAAGGAGAGGATTAAATATTGACCCTGACCATTTTTTGTCTGAGATCAAAACTAAATTCCAACCAAATAAATCCAAGCCAAAAATTCCTAAAATAGACACAAAAGTTTTATCAGAAAATAAGACTGAATTTATCAATAAACTGCATACTAAAGATAAGAGTAACTGGGAAGAGATCAGAGATGTAATGATAGAATCAGCCAAAGAATTGGGACAGCCTCCAAGGAAAAGGAAACACCGATGGTGGAATACAACATGTGATGCAGCGATCGAACGTAGATTAGCGGCTTGGCAGTTATGGAATTCCAGGAAACGAGAAGATGACTGGATTAATTTTGTAGAGATCAGAAAGCTAACATCCAAAATCATCAGGATAGAGAAACGTAATTATGATAAGAAGCGATTGGAAGAGATAGATATAGATTTTAAAAAGAACAACACCAGACAATTCTACAAAGTATTTCGAGAGGAGATCCAAGGATACAAACCAATGAACCTCCATTTCAAGGATTCAACTGGTAGACTAGTCACTAATAATAAAGATAACTGCGAGTTACTAGCTAAATACTTTGAGGAACTTCTTAATTGCGAAGAACCTTTAAAAAGACTACAGTTTACATCACCACAAAAAGAGAACCCTCCGTCAGAACCACCAACTGTCCAACAAATAGAACAATATATTGACAATCTTAAAAATAATAAGGCACCTGGTGAGGATGGGATACTAACTGAAATGTTGAAACTTGGTGGTAAATTTGCAGCTGAAGCTTTACACAAAGTTGTCAAGGAATGTTGGGAAAAAGGAACAATTCCAAATGATTGGAAACAGGCAATAATCCATCCCTTGCACAAGAAAGGAGATAAGACAAACCCCAACAATTATAGAGGTATTTCCTTACAGTCAATCGCATACAAAGTTCCTTCTAAAGCATTGCTACACAATCTTGAAGAACAAGCAGAACATACTATCGGCGAATACCAAGCCGGATTTAGAAAAGGGAGATCTTGTCCAGAGCAAATTTTCAATCTCAAAACAATCCTTAGAATCAGAACAATACGTAACCTCAACACAGTTGTATCTTTCATTGATTTCAGAAAGGCTTATGATTCAATAGACAGACAGTCTGTATTCCTAACTCTAGCAGAATTAGGGATAGATAAAAATACCAGACAACTGGTTGAACAAACACTAACAATTACAACCTCAAGAGTTAAATTTCTAAACGAAATTTCAGAACCCTTCCAAATCAAAACCGGAGTTAGACAAGGTGATGGTCTTTCACCACTTCTATTTAATTTGATATTAAACAAAATCATGAAGGAATGGGAACTTAAATTATGTGAAAGAAACATTGAAGGGGTCCATTTGGGGCAAGGAAAAGGAAGATTTGAGGTGAAATGTCTTGCCTTTGCTGATGACATAGCAATCATTTCAGAAAACAGATTTCAAGCACAAATAATGGTTGAAACCCTACATGAAATAGCAATAAAAACTGGTCTTCAGATTTCGTATGAAAAAAACAAATATATTGAACACAGACACAATGGAGAAAAATATCTAACTACTCAACATGGACAGATTCAAAGAGTTGATAAATTTAAATATTTGGGAGAATGGATCCAGTCCAATGGACTTGATAACACATCCTGCAAGGAGAGATTCAGAAAGATGGAAAATGCCTATAAACTCACCCAACATAGATACAACAAACGATCAATTTCATTCCAGGCAAAAATCAGGCACTACACAACTGTAATTAAATCGGAGGTATTATACGGATCAGCATGTTTAACGTTGAACAAAAGAGGTGAACAAGAGAAACTGGAAAAGAAAGAAAGGAAAATACTTAGGAAAATGTTGGGTCCCCAAAAGAATAAAGATATTTGGATGAAGAGAAAAAATGAAGACCTTTACCGAAATGTAGAAAAAATTTCAGACTCAATTAAAAGACGGAGACTACAATTTTATGGTCACCTTCATAGAATGGATAGCAGCAGGCTAAGAAAATTTTTGATTACATCTCCAAATTAAAAAACACCACTAGATGGCTGGAAGAGATACGGTGTGATCTGCAAAAACTGAAGATCACAAACAACATCATTTCTAATAGGGTGGAATTCCGGCGACTGATCACTACTGCAGATTTTTCGATTCTGCAAGTTCCACATCAACCACGGAGAGTGTTATCAGCGGAACAGAGGCAGGCCATCAGCCAACGTATGAAGAAGTTTTGGGAAGAAAAGAAAAAACGAAACAATGTACCGTAGTCTTAGGTTCAAAGCGGTCTATAATTGGCCAAATTCTAAATATATATAAAACTACACAAGTCACACTCCTTGTTAGCTGGCTTATTACCGTAGCAGCAGTTCGAATAATCTCAACAGAAAACAGAATACGCCGCTTCTAATTGGACATGCTATGGAATGAGCTGAGAAACGTAAATCTGATTTGTTATAGTCACTTTCCATACTCGTTAAATCCAGTCTCCTCTTAAGTTCGGGGATTAATTATTAATTTTTCTGAACCAATACCTTTAAACAACCAAACTGGTATGGTACTTAAGTTCACAAGGTTCCTGTAAAACAGATCTCAATATGAAGGAGCATACAAGTGTCAGGCAATAAGAATAAGGAGGAGCACGAAACCCACCAAAGGAACTCTCTCGAACACGGTGGTTTGAAGTCTGCCACCTTAGATCATATAAAACACGACGATGACCCAGCGAAAGATTACTTTAATTCCTTTTGGGATTTCCCTGAGAATGGAAATCTTAGTAACACCACATTTTCTGAAACTACTTATACAGCAGTAGCAACACTTACACCCGTATACAAGCACCTGATATGAATTCAGAGCTGAGAACATATTCCAAGAATAACGTAAGTAACCAATTTGATTCACAGAAAGTTATTCTAACACTGCGGGAAAAGAAAGCAAGAACGATGCTATTTAAATTTATAGAAATCATTTTCTATTTTACAGTAATTGAAGACCTATCGAGGCGTCACTTTATTTCACATTCATCCCAAACAATCCAAACAGTAAAGAATCCCGAGGCACAAAATTACTACTACGAATTAAATATGCGACAAACAGCCCAATCCTAAACATCGGTTGGTTGGTTCCTCAGTTTAGGGGCTGAGACAGCGTAGTCATGTAGCCCCGTGTACATTGGGTGTGTTTAGAATCTGTCTGATAACGGGTGTTAATTGTGATGGCTGTATTAGTGTGTGTTATCTGTAATTCTGGTAAGGACTGCAGACGATCAATTTCAAGTAGTTCCTACATTTGCTAGCATGTGAACTTGGCTACTAGGTGGCACCGTAGCCGGCGGTGAGCGTCAATGGAGCTTAAAAATCAGACGACTTCGGACGGGCATAGAAGCTCAGCATGCTACCAACTATGCCACCAAAGCCGCCTAACCCAAAACTTAGTTTGACAATAAAATATAGTGTGACTGACGCTCGCAACACATGCACGTACAGAAAGCAAACAACCCAACATAGGTTAACGGGCACGTACCTTAAAACCAGATGATTGCTCTCAAGGTGACCTCAGTATACAATTAAATCTAATTACACGGAATCGGTTTATGTCACCGAGGCAATCTATCATGAGCCCATGTTATATCAAACAATAGTTCTTAATGTACAACCCTGAGCGATCATTAAGTAGAATGACCGTTTGCAGTGTGCGAAAATCACTACCAAAGTTAAACAAATAAAATCATCTCGTCCAGCGCATCGAATATTAAACTGTCAGAACACACATTACTTCAGTTAGAAACCCGGACATTTTCCCTATCCTTTGCTTGAAACAATTAAACGGGATCAAAATACCACGGACATGGTACAACCAACAGACAGACTAAGTGAGTAGGCAAACAATTGTGGCAACGTGTAATTTTGAATAATGTAATTCGCAATAAAAAAAATACTGAGGAGAAATTGACATAATAAAGCTCAAGTGTAGTTCTCTTTTAAAAAAGTGAACGTTGATTCCCCATCAGTTCATTATATTTAAAAAGGCGTTTAACACACGATATTTTCGCACGCGCCGAGGATCATATTCTTCAATTGTGAGCTGATATACTGCATCCTTGAAGCAACAATTTCAGCCACTCTTACAGTACAAACTGAAATTAGAGAAAGTTTGAGTACCGTCATTTAGAAGATTATTCGTTGTTATTTGAAGCGACCCAGTGCTCGGACCATATAACCTCCTCTTACACGATGTTAAGAGTCATGCAGCCATGTTAGAGGGCCCCAAAACTAAGCCTCGTTACTACTCAGTATATCAAACAATATGCACGCAAAATTCTTGTCCAAATAAGTGCCAATGAGAATCAATGTACTCTATAGAGCAAGGTCTAATGGATGCCGTTCTTTTTGTCCCCGCCCGGTTACAGAACTTGCAGTGTGTATTGTGGCGAGTTGAAGAGTCTACTCTTGATAAACACAACCTGCTAGCGTGAAAAACAATTAACTAATATGTGTTCAGTAAGTGCGTACACATGTTATCACAGTAAGCAAACTGTGCACTGGATCTCTCAGCAAACTATAAATTCTCCATAATTCACGGCTTGTTGCTCTGTCTTTTGAGGATTCACCACCAGAGTCTCGCTGTGGTAGCCTCTCGTGGCCTCTTGTACTACCCGCGCCGAACCTAGGGCCTCAGCGTCTGCACTTCACGGAATATTCTTGCACAAGCTACCTCACTAGCCCTCTATCACTGGTCTCTGCATACAAATATGTATACTGAATTGCTACGTCACACTGGATCACTGCAGCCCATTACGTTGACTGACTGCACTCTCGTACATGAGTCATATAACTCTGCTGCGTGGCATCTTTGTATAGTGTGATCTCGATCTCTCTAGCTGGAGTGGGAATTCTAGAATTAACGGGACTCGAGCATAACCTTCAGAAATTTTCTCAAGAGTCTTGGGCCATCTCTTGGACTACCACTTGTAACTACCGCTCATAGCCTCGATGTTGTCAGAAACTGTATCTCCATCTCTCCTCCCACTGCTAAAGCTGCTTGATCCGGTCTCCAACTCCATCCTGGTCCTATTTTGAACTGGGTTCTTTGAGCTGGGATCGCCCTTGCTCCATCTACTTCTGTTCTCGGTAGCGCAGACCTGAACTGACGTTCTAGAAGTTCCTTTCTCATACTCATAATTTTGTAGAGTGGCTTTAAGTAGCTCTGGCATTTTTCCAATTTAATTTCGTAATAAAATATTAAGTTACTCTCGAATCTCCACGTTTTCATTGAAGTGTTCCCTACTCAGTTTCTACTCCTCCACCTGTACACACATGTTAAATTCAGACGTGGTTCCCCATACTGCGGTAGTAAGTTCCATTCTCATTTGAAGTTTCTTCAATATCTTTGTGAATTGTCCTCGTATATTTCTTCAGCAAAAGTGTATGCCGTGTAGCATAACATTCACCATACTAGTCCATGGATTACCGAACTATCGTTGTAATTGATGATTAGGGAAAATATTACTGAAAGTCCCTCGTATAAATGTCCATGTTCACCTGTGGCTCACGATTAATATATAATGTTTCATATTGTAATACCGCTCGTAAATGTTTATCAAACACTGCAACTCAATAATGCTTCACTGTCTTTAAACTGTTCACACAATCGCTCGAATACTGTAGTGAACTTGTCTGTAGTAATAAAGTGCACCAGTTTGAATTTCAAACGTAGGAAGTTTTCAGACTTTCAATCTACCGAAGACACAGCTTCAATCGCCGGTGAAATAATCACGCCTGCACTTCACTCGGATCTCCATTTTATGATTCCTATCGTGACACAACCAAATGCGTCAAGTGTCAACTCATCACTCCTCTGTCTGACAAATGTGCTGTCTGCCCCTGTCTTGTTCCAAAATCATCGCTCTCACTTCGTACTTAAATTGGTCCTGTCGTATGGACTCCATTAAATGCATTTCTAAAATGATGGTGTTTTTCTCAATATGTTCCGCTATTCTAGGGTACTCATAAATCTTCTGTAATTATATTAAAAAAACTACCATTTACGAACTTCGTTGCATCTCCAACATTACCCGGTCACTCCTATCATGAGATCAACCTCTCATTTGCCCTCCTTTGCTTCTCCTTGGCCATGTAGCACGTCTTCGCTGCTCTGACTTGCCTTGATTTTCATGCTAACTTAGAATTACGAGGATCTGATCGTTTCCACAGCCTGCTATGAATGTATAACAATGAGCTGGATTTACAATAGGCCGCCCTGTCCACATCCTAGGTTCTAAAATGCTGCTGCTTCAATGCATAATAAAGCATACCTTTTATTTATATTATCTAATAAGAAAAGTACAAAACTGTAAGATATTGAGCCTGTGTAACACCTCATATGATATAGAAACGAGCTAGCCTATGTTATTGGTACTACTGAAATTTGCCCCGATTAATATTTCACTACTCAGATCTTTGTATTTCGAAAGTGCTCTTCACATTCCTTCATCATACTACATATTAAAAAACGCACTGCATTATATTACAAATAATTATTTCAGGCCATGTTCTGATACATCAGATTCAATTGTAAGGAAAATGTATACATTAGAAAATACTTGAAAGCAATATACTATAACTACTTATGGAAGAAATTTCGTGCAGGAGCATCTTATCAGCGAGATTATGGAAATGTGGTTAATCATACTAGCCCTAGCCCGTTCATATGTAATGTATGCAAAGGACACTTTCCAAAATTGAGTATTTTGAAGAAGCACCTGTTAAGTCATACTGGCAAGAGGTCTTACTCCCGTGCTATATGCTCTGCTAAACCTCCTCGGAAGGAATATTTGATGAGAGACATGGTACGGCACAGTGGTGAAGGGCCATATTCATGTGGAGTATGTGAAGGAACGTTTACTCAAAAATGTAGTTTAAAGAGACACGAGCTTCTTCACAGTGGTATAATGCCATATTCATGCAGTACGTGTGAAGCCAAATTTGATGATGATGATAATTGTTGTTTTAAGGGGCCTAACATCTAGGTTATCGGCCCTGAAGCCAAATTTACTCAGAAAGGCGACTTAAAGAGACACATGGTAGTTCATAGTGGTAAGATGCCGTAATCATGTAGTTCGTGTGAAGCCAAATTTAAACAGTAGGGTAATTTGAAGACACACATGTTGCATCACAGTGGAGAGAGACCTTACTCGTGTGCTACGTGTGAAGCCAAATTTAGACAGAAGGGTAATTTGAAGACACACATGTTGCATCACAGTGGAGAAAGACCTTACTCGTGTGCTACGTGTGGAGCACAATTTAGATTGAAAGGACATTTGACATCACACATGTTAGTCCACAGTGGGGAACAGCGACATTCATGTAGTGCATGCCAAGCGAAATTTACTCAAATGAGAACTTTGAAATCACACATATTAATACACAGTGGTGAGAAACCACACTCATGTGGTATGTGCGACGCAACATTTAGGAAGAAGGCTACTTTGACGACACATATGTTAGTTCACAGTGGTGAGAAGCCATACTGTTGTGCTACGTGCGGAGCAACATTTAGACAGAGGGCCAATTTGAAAAACATATGTCACTTCACAGTGGTAAAAAGCCCTGATGCATGCGGAAAGTGCGAAGCAAAATTTAGAAGTGTGGGCCGTTTGAAGTCACACCTGCTTATTCACTGTGATCAAAAGCCACATTCGTAAAGTTCGTGCGGAAGCAAGATTCTGCATACAAAAAGTTGGAGGAGACGTATGTTACCTTCACAGTGGTGAAAACCTCTATTCATAAGGTACGTGTAAAGGAAATTCATAGAGAAGTCTAACATGAAGACACCTCTTTCTTCACAGAGGTCAAATGCCATATTGATGTGGTACATGCGAAGAAAAGTTTACTTCAAAGAAAAGTATGTCATACTTGCTGGTTCTGAGTGGCCATGTGGTACGTGCGAAGCAAAGTATGTCAAACTTGCTGGTTCAGAGTGGTCATGTGGTACGTGCGAAGCAAAATATAATAAAAAGCAACGTATTGTGCCCAATCAGAGATAAGCACAAGGTTCGAATACGCGATCACTGGAAAAAAACATTTTGAAAACTTATAGGGATGAAGAAAGCATTCAGACAATTCTGTTCTGATGCAAAGCGTTGGGGAAACGCAGATGTTTAATTTAAAAATACCTAGGAGTAAAAAAATACCATTAGAGTCAAGTTGAAGACCAATACCGGAGCCAGAAACTCATTAATAGGCTACGTGAGGAAAGTGAAAATTTGTTGACCATTAATCACATGAGGTCAGGCGCGCGAGCATTCAAGATTTGAAGTGTTTATGAGCGCGTTAGTGTCGGAAAAACGAGGGAACTATTTATCAATTTACGATAATGACTCCGAGGGGAAGAAACTCAGTTATTGCAAGTCAGCTTGAAAATCTGTGTAGGAGAGTGGAAGAACTCGGCTTATATGTGAAAAATCGCGAATAACTTCTAAATTATCAATTGAAATTAAAATACGTAAGCAGAAGAGGGAATCTAAAATGAAACGCGATTTTTAAGAATATTAAAACATTGTAATATGTGAATTAATAAGGACTGCTGACAGAGCACCACGTCATAGGACTTAAGCGCATTTACATGCGGAGAAAAAGTAGTAACAAGTCAGGCCCCGCGGTAGGGACAACAACTTAATTAATACAAATGAATTGGACGAAAGAATTCAAATCCGCCGAAGACATCATGGACATTTAGAATATATGCGATGATCTTTTTATTATTATATGTCATAGTATGCATCATACTGTTTTAAATGTACCGTGTAAAATGTATTATTGAAATTAAAATTGACTGGTTAAAACAGTCTAGAAAGGATAAATAGGATGTCCATTATAAGAGAAGCCCGAGTAAGTAATAATAATATTGAAAGATACATTAAAGGGGAACCAAATGAGAATTTTAATGCTTAAGTCATGAACAAAGTTAACTGGAATAAATAAAGAATAACATCGGTATAAATATGAATGAAGAGTAACTCAAGAAAGATTAAGAAAAATATAAGATTGAAAGTTTATAAAGAAATTGTTAAAATGTTCATTTGACCACAGTGGGTCCGTGCACTGAAATGTTGAAATGTCTTATTGTAATTAAACCTAAATGGGGGTTAATAATAAAGGACACCATGTAGAGTTCGCCTTAGAACTGACCACAATATTTCAATAAATTTTGAGGCCATCCTACTACTATACCATTAATTTCAAAGCATTTAAACTTCGCACATGCATTTATTGATATCTCCTTAACACAGGGAAAGAAGATTGGTATGATCCAAATGCCCAGTTTATGTAAAATAAATGTTAAATTTTACCTGATTTTTTTTGAGAATGTTTAAATCTCTTTAGGTACACTTTTCTCAGAAATTAGCAGACAGAGAGCAACTAAACTGCCCACATATGTCGTATAGGCTTTGATTTACACAGTAGGTGAAATATTTTATTTGGCCAATTAAAAATACTATATTTGATGTACCAAATTTTGGTAAATGTTTTGTAATATTTAATTCTTTATAGGGCTTGATATCTGTTAATTTCCAGTTATATTTCACCTATTGTGTTTATAATGACCTCATGCATACCCATAAAAAATTCATGACAATAAGTTCAGTAGTTTCAGAGAAAAGTTTACCTGAATGTCAAAAAAATATAAGTTACGGTAAATGACAAAAAACAAAGACCTGAGTTTTTGACACATACCAGCCTGTTAGAATTTTCCATCTCCATACTCCTCTTCATGCTTGGTTTCCTTATCTTCTTTCTTCTTCTTTTCAGCTCTCTTCTTTATCCTGGCTTCGTTGGTCATCTCCTGGACACACTTTTCAGCTTCCTTGAGTCGCAGCTTATCACTCTTGCGAAGCGCACATGCCATGTCATTGCCTGGTACAATGCCAAGTTTTCTAAAACTTGTGTTCTACTCACAGAACCATCATTGAAACAAATGACAGCGTCTAGCACACCTAGTCTCAATGTACACATTCCAACAAACACATTTTTGGGTACTCTCTCCCAAATGCAGTGGTTGAAACTTTCATTGGGATTTTGTGTGTGACCATGCAAACATTTTCTAAGGAGCTGTGGATGGCACAGATCTCTATAAATAGGCTTTATCTGTTCCATAATTGCCATTGGTAGAGAATTCTCAAGCGAATAAGTGCCTCCCGTTGCGACAGCCTTCTGGTACCCACACCAACAATCAGCTCCTTTCGGGCAAAGTCGATGCTCAGGTTTATCATCGTTCGAACATTTATGAAAAAAAAGGTGCCCAAGCAGCCTTCCTCATTTCAGCAACGTATTTGTCCCCTGCATGTCTTCTTATGGCGAGGCCATAGTACAATTGAAGCTGATTAATCGCACTATCTGTCAGTCTTCCCCGCCCACTGAGAGGTTTGCCATCACTAAATTTTACCCCCTTTTTATCTTTTCTTAGCTTCCTGAGTCTGAACACCATTCTTTTTTGAACATGGCCACAACACTCCAGCTTTTTCAGCTCAATATCATTCCCATACACATGTGCTGCATTCACCTTCGCAAACCCTTTTGAGTCTCCATCACCCAAGTATTTTACGTATCTGGTCCCACCACGATTTGCTACAGAACGTTCATACATGGCAAGTACCCCAACACTCTCCATCCCACCACTGTAAACTTCATAATTCTTGCTGCAGTTGTGCTGATATCCTTTACGGCAACCCTGGCAGTACTTGGTCAGGCATTCCACATCAATAACCTTTCCATTTTCCAGTGAGGTGGCTGTCACAACACCATTCAAGGAAGTGTGGCCACGTTTTTGCCAAGATCCATCGAATGCTGCAGTGATATCACTACTACCCTCATTCAGTATTATTGTTTCTTTAGTAGCACGCTTCATGCTCTCTTCTTCCACTTCCTGAAGGGCCTTTAGAATATAATCTAATTAAATCTACCGCAAACATCGCACGCAATTGGCAATCACTCGAACCATCGTAGTACACATACATTAGTGGGATTCAGTAACATGGAAAATGGGCGAAAAATTCCCAAAATTAAATGAAAACTACAAAAGATAAATCAGAATAATCAAGCAAATAGACCAAGAAAATTATTCCAACCCAATTAAATACATCAAATCAAAGCCAGAAATAGAAAGTAAACACAAAAGCCGGAGAACGAGACAAATTCGCTCGGTTAAAATTCCTCAGGATGAATACATACTAAATCACGAATTTTTTCAAGAAGAAGGTCATCAAAATAGCCTTCGAAATAAGCATTACTTCTGCCAAGCATATGCAAAACAGTTATTTATATAAACAAGACACGCTCTCAAAATCCGGGGTGTATTCCATAATATGCCAATACATACGGAGTCAAGTATATTACCTAAGACAACCGGGTGGACCATTCGATACACGATACAAAGAACAGAGAAGTGCGATAAAATCCGGTTCACATTCGGCTGTATGTACGCAAATGAACCAAGAGGGTCACAACTTCACCAACTTATAAACAGACGTGAAGATCAAACATTATGTATAGAACGGCAGAATCCTCGATATAATGGAAACAAATGAGATACACGTACAAGGGGAGGATACGATGTATGGGTCACCGATTCGAACCATCTTTATTACACGTGTAGGGCATGACTAGGCGTATACCAGGTGCAAGTAGAAAGGTGTGCTTCTCAGCCAATTCCGAGAAATTAACATGAACCCAAGGAGCGCGTGGTTCAGCGGTAAGAGCCCTGCTTCGTAAGCGTGGGATCACTGGATCGAATCCCACCGGTGAGCCTCTTTTTTAACGTACGGTAGGCAATTCGTACAACTGTAGGTGTCGTGAATAATGTTCATTTTGCAGTCAATTGTTATAACGTGTTCTGTGAGCGGGAAAAAGGATTCTGAAATCATCGTATGGGGTGAACGTTTGTGACAATACACAATGTACAGTCAGGGCATTGCAAATACATTGATATTATACATAGTCAGGTGCACTTTATTATATGTATACGTTTATACACTGAAGGCCCAGTCTGTTCCGTTAATTGCACGTCAGTGAACCGTCAGACCACCCCGTACCCCGCAAATAGTGTCTCATGCTATGGGTATTGGTTGTTACCGTTTTTACTATCCTTGACATTCATCAACACACAAATCGTTCTATTTTTTTACACACTCGTAATACATAACAATTCCAAGACTCTTTTTTTTTTCATTGCCTACTTGATATTTCTATTCTCGCACTGCCTTTTTGTTATTCTGTTCTCGCACTGCCTTCTTGATACTCTGCTGCTACAGTTGGAAAGTGGCGAGGTCACCTGCACACAAACTAACGATAACGATGGGCAGGAGGATAAACGGTTCACTCAGGAAACGTTAAATGCCGCATTCGTTCCTTGGCTCTTGAGGTAGCAACATCATACAAGTGGGAATAATTGTGCGATGTCGGATATTACACGTTATAGTGATGTGTTGGTGTCTACGAAGGCCGATGGAAGTAGACCGCATTCCAATTCCGCGACGAGTGAAGAGGCGAAAATACAGTTGAAAACGGCGGTAATATATTGCGAGCTGCCCCTTCTCAAAAACGACAAAATTGCGACGGAACCGTCTGTAGTGATTAAAGAACTACACAATAAAATTGGGGGAAAATTGTACAGCACAATAATGGAAACACTGGCAGAAAATATCATCGTTATCTTATTATGTATGAAGTACCCGACGAAGAAGGTCTTTTCGAAGAAGTCGATTTGGCATTGCCATTAGACGACGAGTACCATCCAGAGGAAAGAGAGTTGAAAATTGATACGGATAACATTCCGCTTGATTTTAAAATAAAGGTGGTTAATTTGGCAAAAGTGCACCGAAAATGGAGGCTGAAAAATCTGGAAAACAAGATGTTCAGTAAAGAACATATAGCCTACTTTCTCCTAAATTCATGGGTATTGTTATAACTCTTTGTCCTTTTCAAGGAGTATGATTGAATGTTGGTTGTAGTAGCTTGTTGAAATACAACGTGCTATAGGGATATTAAACATGAGTATGAGGTGCCCTTTGCTAGTGCTACCTCTGTACCAAATTTCGTTCCATTCGGTTTCACCGTGTTTGAATTGATAGGGGGAATCGATTTGCACACATACTTGGCCACCATCTGCAAACTATTGGGCTGATGTTCTTGCAGTTTGGTCAGAATATATTTCCCACATAAAGATATGGTGTTGCAAAATTTGGCAGAGACTATATTATTAGGTTGGTCATAATTACATTTTAGCTTTTAACATTTGGGTGGCCGCGATTACGTTTCCGTCAAGATAGCGGTGATATAAAACATGCCACTGAGATGCCCTTTGCTAGTGCTACCTCTGTACCAAATTTCGTTCCATTCCTTTTCACCGTGTTTGAATTAATAGGGGGAATCAATTTTGACACAAAGATGGCCGCCATCCGCAAACTATTAGGCTAATGACCTATTCATTAGGTCAAAGGATGCTTCCTCTATAAGGGTATGTTGTTGCAAAATTTGGTAGAGATCGGATGATTAGGTTAATCGTAATTTGATTTAAGCTTTGAACATTTGTGTGGCCGCCATTACGTTTCCTTCAAGATGGCGGCGATATAAAAGATGACACTGAGGTGCCTTTTGTTAGTACTACCTCTGTACCAAATTTCGTTCCATTCGGTTGCACCGTGTTCGAATTAATAGGGGGAATCGATTTTCACACAAAGATGGCCGCCATCCGCAAACTATTACGCTGATGACCTATTAGATTGGTCAAAGGATGCTCCCCCCATAAAGGTATGTAGTTGAAAAATTTGGTAGAGATCGGATGATTAGGTTAATCGTAATTTGATTTAAGCTTTGAACATTCGTGTGGCCGCCATTACGTTTTAGTCAAGATGGCGACGATATAAAACATGACACTGAGGTGCCCTTTGCTAGAGCTACCTCTGTTCCAAATTTCGTTCCATTCGGTTCCACCGTGTTCGAATTAATAGGGGGAATCAATTTTGACATAAAGATGGCCGCCATCCGCAAACTATTAGGCTAATAACCTATTAGATTGGTCAAAGGATGCTCCCTCCATAAAGGTATGTTGTTGCAAAGTTTGGTAGAGATCGGATGGTTATGTTAGTCGTAATTTAACTTAAGCTTTGAACATTTGTGTGGCCGCCATTACGTTTCTGTCAATATGGCGGCGATATAAAACATGACACTGAGATGCCCTTTGCTAGTGCTACCTCTGTACCAAATTTCGTTCCATTCGGTTTCACCGTGTTTGAATTAACAGGGGAAATTGATTTTCACACAAAGATGGCCGCCATCCGCAAACTATTAGGCTAATGACCTATTCATTTGGTCAAAGGATGCTTCCTCTACAAGGGTATGTTGTTGCAAAATTTGGTAGAGATCGGATGATTAGGTTAATCGTAATTTGATTTAAGCTTTGAACATTTGTGTAGCCGCCATTACGTTTCCGTCAAGATGGCGGCGATATAAAACATGACAATGAGGTGCGTTTTGTTAGTACTAACTCTGTGCCAAATTTCGTTCCATTCGGTTGCACCGTGTTCGAATTAATAGGGGGAATCGATTTTCACACAAAGATGGCCGCCATCCGCAAACTATTACGCTGATGACCTATTAGATTGGTCAAAGGATGCTCCCCCCATAAAGGTATGTTGTTGCAAAATTTGGTAGAGATCGGATGATTAGGTTAGTCGTAATTTGATTTAAGCTTTGAACATTTGTGTGGCCGCCATTACGTTTCCGTCAAGATGCCGGCGATATAAAACATGACACTGAGGTGCCTTTTGTTAGTGCTACCTCTGTACCAAATTTCGTTCCATTCGGTTCCACCGTGTTCGAATTAATAGGGGGAATCAATTTTGACATAAAGATGGCCGCCATCCGCAAACTATTACGCTGATGACCTATTGGTTTGGTCAAAGGATGCTCCCCCATAAAGATATGTTGTTGCAAAATTTGGTAGAGATCGGATGATTAGGTTAGTCGTAATTTGATTTAAGCTTTGAACATTTGTGTGGCCGCCATTACGTTTCCGTCAAGATGGCGGCGATATAAAACATGACACTGAGGTGCATTTTGTTAGTACTACCTCTGTACCAAATTTCGTTCCATTTAGTTGCACCGTGTTCGAATTAATAGGGGGAATCGATTTTCACACAAAGATGGCCGCCATCCGCAAACTATTACGCTGATGACCTATTGGTTTGGTCAAAGGATGCTCCCCCATAAAGGTATATTGTTGCAAAATTTGGTAGAGATCGGATGATTAGGTTAGTCGTAATTTGATTTAAGCTTTGAACATTTGTGTGGCCGCCATTACGTTTCCGTCAAGATGGCGGCGATATAAAACATGACACTGAGGTGTCCTTTGCTAGTGCTACCTTTGTACCAAATTTCGTTCAATTCGCATTCACCGTGTTCGAATTGATAGGGGGGGACAGACATTCAGAGTACACACACTCACACACACACAGACACACACATACACACACACAGACTCACACACGCACATACTCACACTCAGACAGACACACTTATTTCGCCCTGTGTTGATCTCATAAGTCTACTTTCATTTTTTGCAAAAATCGAAAGTAGGCTAAAAAAAGGGAGGTTCCCGTCTAATGAGAATGGATCAGTTGAAAGTATGGGAGGAACAAATTAGGAGAGTTGGTTCCACGAACGATAAATATACATTAATTGATACATGGACGCATGATCACTTTGTGGAAGCTCGTCAATCCAACCAGCAAGTCACGACAAGGAACTTGCAGCAATGGGCTCTATCTGCTGCCAGCCAATTTCCGGATTTGGAATTTAAAGCGTCAGAGCCGTGGGTCAAGTTCTTCAAACGCAGGCACCGTATTCGACAACGACATATAAAGAAATTTGTGTCGGGACGAGACACCGCAACAATGGAGGAGGTCCTTGCTGCAGCAGACAAGTTTCGTCTCCAGATACGAGCCCTTATCCCGAACTACAACGAGGATTTCGTCCTCAACACCGACCAAACAGGTATGCCGGAAAGAAATTTTTTTTGTTTTCAAATCAAAGTGTCATATCATGTACACCATAAAGTACTTACATGCCACTCTTTTTCCCCAGGGTGCCAATACCAGTCGACGTACAACCAAATCCTCGCGGAGCAAGGATTGAAGTTTGTGCTTGTGAAGCGGAAGGATATGCATAAGGTAACGCATTCGTATACCGTACAATATGTGCTGACCTTATCCGGAAAACTACTTCCAACGGTTTTTGTCTGTCTACAAGAGGCAACTGGTAGATTTGGATCAAGGGAGCAACAATCCGTCGAAGCGTATGCGGACATATATACCAACGTTGACATTACATCCTCAAAGTCCGGCAAGCTGACAACAGCATTGTACACAGATTTTCTGGTCGATGTGATGAAGCCATACGTAAAGGATGACAAATTCCTGCTCCTAATTGATTCTTGGGGAGGGCAAACCAACCCGGTTTTGTATGATGAGATTTTCAGAGATGCAGAGGAAATACCAACTTGCATCACGAAAGTAATCCCACCAAAATGCTTAGTGCAGCCATGCAACTTTTATTTTTGCCTTCAAGTGAAGAACTTGATCAAACTACTACAGAACTGCGCCTACATTGTCGAACAAGACAGAGTAATAACTTCCAGAGAAGATTGTATCAAAATTCAGTCTGTTGTACACCATCGACTGTCGGCACCAATTTTCTGTAACATGTTAAAATACGCCTGATTTGCGACCAAATTGTGCGATGACAAGACATCGTTCATGAACGTGAACGAAGTTTGTTTCGCAATAGATATTTTGAAACATCCCTGCGAATGCAAACATACGGCGTTTATCACTTGCGCGCAATGCCGCCATAATTATTGTTTTCCCTGCTTCTATGACCGCTATCATCCTCGTTCGTGCCATTCTTTGTCGCTCGAGCAGCACGATAGTGAATAGCAAATAGGGTCGCATAAACAGTCGTACTATCAGTAAATACTGTGAATCTTTCATCAATCTCCTGTACGATTTATTCCCACTCCCCTTTCCCGCTCACATAACACGTTATTGACTGCAAAATGAACATTATTCACGACACCTACAGTTGTACGAATTACCTATGTTTACAAAAAAAAAAGGCTCACTGGTGGGATTCAATCCAGTGATCCCACGCTTACGAAGCAGGGTCTTATCGCTGCACCATGCGCTCCTTGGCTTCATGTTAACGTACAGAGCACATGAACGCGCTACAGCAATTACGAATAATTAATAATTAATTTCTCGGATTCGGCTGAGAAGCGCACCTTACTACTTGCTCCTGGTATACGCCTAGTCATGCCCTACACGTGCACTAAAAATGGTTCGAATCGGTGACCCATGCATCGTATCCTCCCCTTGTTAGCTAAACCAAATAACTCTGATAACTGAAACGAACATACAACCATGGAGAAATCATTCCGCGTCCTGTACTAGAAGATATTCACAGTAATAAACAAGAAACTGCATAACAATTTAGACAGGCTAGATAAGGGGGGGGGGGCGGCATTAAGGGAAACGTGTTATTGGAACACGATGTACTATGTATTATACTTTAAAAAAGAAAGGTCGGTGTCACGGCAGTATTATAAAGTTCAAGACGTTTCCGATAGACGGTTTGCGCTTAAAATGACTTTATGCTTGGTGGAAATGGAGATTTGTCCTAATATTATATATCAAACATATTATAACATACACTCTGTCAGGACGTTTCTAGAACTGGCTAACACAGAAATATCTCACTAGCGAGACCACTGACACATATACGTGCAAGGTCAGACAGTGAAAGGGGAGAGATAATGAGGGAGCAGCCTCGCTAGGAATATGACTTTCAGTTCATATCGGACCGTGAGATGTGACAAAAGCTGAACATGAACGAACACCACGTCTCCCAAACATGCAGCTAAGTTCATTAATACACGTTAGAACATTATCCTGACCATAAATTAACCAAAACAGAGTATCACACTCAACAAGTTGAAGGCACTGACATTATCACAGCAAAGAATCACGTGATACTAATAAACTCGACAAATTACGTAAGTTTACATAAAATTTCAGTAAATGAGTATAATATATATATAATACACCACAACATACAGTAGATGAATAGCCTGAAGGTAAAGAATCCGATGACGATAGAAAACTGTTTGAAAATGAGGTCGTGAATATTAATCGCATGTAATTTGATCAGGTTTAGGGAATTATAATCATTACTATGTGTGTACAATCGAGTTGACCGACTGAAAAGCATTGACAATTTTATAGATTGTTTTTTTCTAAAACAAAGTCGTCTTATTATCACTGTGGCATTTGAACGTTAAGTATGAAAATGGTTCACTGGACAAATCACTTACTGCTCTACTGCTATTATCTAATGTTATCTCATTGCAATATTCATTAGGGCATATGACATCGCTGTGACGCCCCTTAGACAACATACTAACTATATCCTATATTAATTTATTTATGTGTCTGCACACAGAGGCAAGAATTTCTATGATTCTTTTTAAACATCAGTAGTCTGGTTAATTTTGCTTGGCCCCAAGTGTAAAAGTGTCGCTTGTTGCCATATGATTCACAAATAATAAAACATTATGAGCCTTGCAGTAGTCGCATATGATGTGTAACATCTTACATGTTATACGAATAATTCCATACTACTTACTCGCATTTTTTTAGGAATGAAGGGATAGTGCAACCTTGTGCCAACAAACATGAAGGATTCCTTCGTGTTATTACCATCGGTAAGTTCTTATTACAATTATTTCTGCAATAACTATATGTAAAACACCAGTGACAAATTCTTTTATCAAATATGATATAATAATGCTGTATTTTTTGCCGACAGTACCTCGAGTGCTTACATTAAATAATAATATAGCAAAAGTAGTAAGATTTAATAAATCATAATTGTTTTCGGCAAATATGATATAATGAAAATTTCACACCAAAGAACGACAGTTTAATGATGATTTATTGGAGGTATATCTGTAATGGCGCCTCCATACCTTGACGTAATCCTTATGCGATTTACATTCGACATAGTCAACAGTACGTCGTTGTACTAATCTCTGCCACCGTGCGTAACTTGTAAAACTCCTGTGCCAATTCCTTTCAGCAAATATGATATACCGTAATGAATATTTTCACACCAAAGAACGACAACTTGAAGATGATTTATTGTATGAATTTCTTTAATGGGGCCACCAAACCTTGAATTAAACCGTATGCTATATACCTAGTCTTAACATAAACACTGTCACAACTTTTGAGGGTGGCTGTACTTTCTCATGTTTAAGGGCCTCCACATTCCTATGTTGTAGCACCAGCTAAGAGTCTTTCCGAGTGCAGCTGCAGTAGTGAGTTCTTTGTGTTCGTTTTTAAGATAGAATGGGGCAATCACGAAAATCGCGTAGCTGTGGTCGCATTGCACAAGGTAGAAAATCCCCAGGTGAGATATTAAAAATTCTCTAGAAACTCAAAATAAGCAAAAGGTTCATGTACCGCACTATCCTGCGCTTCCTTGAGTCAGTAACTGTGAAAGACTGAGAAACAGTAGGTGGACCACGCAATAATCGGACTCCAGAATTGGTGAAAACAGTGGCGGCTTGTGTGCGGAGACAGTCTGCGATGGCTTATGAGCTGCAAATTTCCAAAATGTCTTTGTCTCGCACATCGAGCAGTGACCTTCGTGCTTACAAATGACGCAAAGGACACCTCCTCACAAATGCTCTGAAGGAACAGAGGCTCTTAAAATCAAAACCCTTACTTTCGCGTTACGCAGCTAATGGTTACAGAAAAGTCCTGTTTACTGATGAAAACATTTTCAGTGTTGAGGAGACTTTTAATGCCCATAATGACAGGGTATATGCCTCATGCTCTGCACAAGCTGCTGAAAAGGCTCCAAGGATCTATTTCTTATGGTGTGGTGGGACGTGAGCAACGAAGGTACCACGGACCTTCATTTCTGTGAGAAAGGGGTCAAAACGTCGGCCAAAGAGTACCAGGAGACAGTGCTGGAACCACTGGTCAAGAAACTCAACAACACCCTCTCTCATGGAGAACGCTGGAGCTTCCAGCAGGATTCAGCCCCAGCATATACGGCTCGCACATCTCAGGAGTGGCTTGGGGTCACTATATTTCGACCTCGGATTGGCATTCTGCAAGTCCGGATCTAATCCCCTGGACTACGAATTGGGGTCCTAGCTTCAGGAGCTTGCTTGCAAGAAGAAACATCCAAATATTGAAAGTTTAATGTGTCCTCTTTTGAAAGCAGCAGCAGATTTTTCTGATGAAGTGGTACATAATTCAACTGATGAGTGGCCACAAAGACTTAAGGACTGTGTTTGTACCAAAGGTGGCCATTTTGAATAATTATATGTGGTTTTGACTTGTTACACATACATTTAACTAATATCACTGGGATATTAAAATAACTCAAACCATTTAGTGTAAATTTATTGGAAACTTTGTGACATTACTTATGGTAAGACAGTACCTCGAGTGGGGGATGACCGTTGCTCACGTCCGCAGGATTTTACCTATTGATTGCCCTGCACGTGTCCCCTGGGTGGTGCTAAACGAGCAACAGCGACATAAGGTGATACAAGTGAATGACATAATGTCTCAATATTTGATTATATCGGTTCTTTTCAGAACCAATCAACAGTAGACATTGGACCTTCAGTCCGTATTTTACAACTAAATATTGAAGGCATAATTCGTGCCAAGTGTGAATATCTAGGAAAACAGCTGAACAACTTCGATATTGATATCGTCAACATTCAGGAGACGCACACCACAGACGAACAGGACTTTGATAGAAGAGGACGAATTTTGGGCTATACCCTTGTCGATGCTATCCACCATCAACAGTATGGGATTGCCACCTATGCCAAATCCAGTCTTACAGGAGTTCAAGTTGTTGAGTCAAGTGTCAAGGATCTCATCTTCTCTATAGTTATACAGGTTAATAACCTAAGAGTTGTTAACGTGTATAAACCTCCTAGCATCAGTTGGCCTCCTATCATTTTGCCAAATTTCAGCCATCCCCGCATTTACACTGGAGATTTTAACAGCCATCATACTAACTGGCGATATGACTCTGTTGATGACGATGGTGAGGCATTATCTCAGTGGGTTGAAATATCCTATCTGCACCTAGTTTTTGATGCGAAAGACAAGGGCACTTTCCATTCTGCTCGCTGGAGAAGAGACTACAACCCTGACCTAACATTTGTGTCCAAGGATTTCTTTGATCAGCCTCTCAGTATCACACGTACAATATTGTCGAGTTTCCCAAACAGCCAGCATAGACAAGTTCTGTTGGAAGCAGGTATGAAGATACCCCTGTTGACCTCAGTACCTGTACCCAGATGGAATTTTAATCATGCAAACTGGGATAAATTCTCTAAAGATCTTGAACAGAAGCTATCTGTTATAAATCTAGATCCAACTACCAGCAACTATGATGAATTCGTCAGCTTGGTCATTTCAACTGCCAAATCAAATGTTCCGAGAGGTTTCAGAAAATATTATGTGCCTGGTTGGAATCCAGAAAGCGAGGCTCTGTATGAAGAATATCAAACAACAGGTAGTCATGAAGTAGGTTCACAGCTTCTGCAGTCATTAGACAAGAATAGGAGAGAAAAGTGGGAAGCAGCAGTGAATGACATGGACTTTGCAAAATCGAGCAGGAAAGCTTGGAGAGTCTTGAATCGACTTACTGGAAAACATTATTCTAAAAAGCAGTGCAATAACTTCAGTCCAGATGCCATAGCAAATAGAATGGTTGAAGTCACCCGAACCAAGAGAGATAAATGCCATACGAAAAATGTGAAGCGTAAGCTCACTGAGCTCAAACATGGATCACAGAAGAATAAGGATCTGTCCAGGCCATTTTCTAATCAGGAAGTTGAAGCTGCTATCAAAATGCTGAAGACCGGTAAGGCTGCTGGCCCAGATAATATCTACAACGAATTCCTTCGATATATGGGTCCATATAGTATAAAGTGGATCACTTCTCTTTTTTCTTACATCCTTCAGACTACCAAACTGCCAAAGCAGTTTAAACG
This sequence comes from Meconema thalassinum, assembly GCA_946902985.2. Taxonomy (NCBI): domain Eukaryota; kingdom Metazoa; phylum Arthropoda; class Insecta; order Orthoptera; family Tettigoniidae; genus Meconema; species Meconema thalassinum. The sequence goes on from OX336395.1 coordinate 214,397,578, forward strand.
ATCAAAAGTGATAGCCATTCTGAAACCTGGAAAGTTGGAGCAGAGACCTGAAAACTACCGTCCAATAACACTTCTTAGTTGCATTTATAAACTCATGGAACGAGTCCTCCTCACTAGGATTGCACCACTCATTGAAGATGTAATCCCTCCAGAACAAGCTGGTTTCAGAAGAAATCGTAGCTGTACTGATCAAGTTTTGGCTCTTACCACTCACATCGCGGCAGGCTTCCAAAAGAAGTTAAAATCAACAGCTGTGTTTATTGACCTGACAAGTGCATATGATATTGTCTGGTGACATGGACAAATTCTTAAATTGCTGGAAGTAATTCCCTGCTTGGAAATTGCAAACCTAATTTCCAACATGCTCTGTGAGAGAGAGTTTGTAGTATTCCTAGGTGATTCTAAAAGTCGTAAAAGAAAATTAAATAACGGTTGGCCACAGGGATCAGTATTGGCCCCAGTTCTCTTCAACCTCTACATCCATGACTTGCCATCAACCTCAGCTACTAAGTTTATCTATGCAGATGGCATTGCACTGGTAGCTCTAAGCAGAAATTTTGAGGATGGAGAAGGCATTCTTTCAGCAGACTTGGAGAAAATGGCGACATTCTTCAAGTCTTGGCGATTGATCCCAAGCGCTTCTAAGACTGAGGTTTCATGTTTCCATCTTAGCAACCGACTCGCAAACTACGAGCCATCTGTTTTATTCCTTGGTGATAAACTAAAGTACAACCCTTTCCCGAAATATCTAGGAGTCACCCTGGACAGAACTTTAAGCTACAAAGAACATCTCACCAAGCTCTCTCACAAAATCACTACAAGGAATAACATCCTACACAAGCTTTGTGGTAGTTCATGGGGAGCCTCGGCTGACTGCTTACTATTAACGGGTATTAGTCTTGTCTACTCTGCAGCGGAATACTGTGCCCTTGTATGGCTGGAAAGTGCACATGTGCATAAAGTAGATACTAAGCTGAATGAAACCATGCACTGTATAACTGGTACTGTCAAGTCTACACCTCGCCACTGGTTACCCGTTCTTAGCCATATCCCACCACCCCACCTGAGGAGAAAGGAAGCTTTGCTGAGAGAAGCAAAGAAAATCTGGTCTCTCCCTCTTTACCAGTTCACCAGGAATTTTGTTACCCATCGCCACAACGACTTCGATCGAGGAGACCAGCAAGTGTATTGGCCGGCCGACTCTAGAGGGACAATTTCAACCTAAACCGGAGCTGGCAGGAAGAGTGGTCAAATTCAACATCTGGTACTAATGCCCATGAGATAAATTCAACTCGGAAAATGAATGGATTTGACCTCCCAAGAAAACTATGGTGTCGCCTCAACAGAATGAGAACTGGGCATGGGCGCTGTAATTTCTTGCGCCATAAGTGGGGCTGGATTGATTCTCCAATGTGTGAATGCCGTGAAGAGGAGCAGACCATGGACCATGTCATCCTGCGTTGCCCTCTTCATGCCTACTCCGGAAGCCACAGCGACCAGTTTCATCTATCAGAAAGTGCTGCTCTGTGGTTGAAGAACTTGGACCTGGACTTATGAATTCCTTGTTGTACTCACCATACGATTAAATAAAAGTACCTCGAGTGCTTACATACAATAAGAACATAGCCAATGTAGTACGATTTAATAAATCATCATTGTTTTCAGCAAATATGATTTAGTGAATATCTTCACACCTAAGAACGACAGTTTTAAGCTGTTTTATTGTAGGAATATCTGTAACGGGGCCTCCAAACCTTGAAGAAAACCGTATGCGATTTACATTCCACATAGCCGGCAGTATGTCGTTGTGTCAATCTCCACCACCGCGCGCGCTCATTGTTTCTGATGCATTTCCGTCCCTTTTTACAAAATCACCCCCACTCCAAAATATACAGCCCCGAGTGGAATGATGTTACACATTAAAAATATCCAGCAACCGAGCGGAAAGATGTTACACATCAATAAGTCGTGAAACAGAACGTTATAATTATATTCAGAAGGACTAAATTAAAATGTTACTGACTAATATCCCTGTGTAGTAAATTTTGCTTGTTTTAAATATCATAAGTTATCATGCGTGCATTCAAATTGCCTCATTTGTGTTACATAGATACAGCCAAATCCCGCTATAGATTAATATATGTTTAAAAATTCCATTTCGTATGAATTTTGGTTTCGCATCATGATACATGAATATGCCTTCGGACCAACATGTATTGATGTTTGTCTCTCTTCAAATATCCTCACTCAGCAAATCTAGTTCCACCCTTACTCAACTATTGTGGCTTGATGCCACTATGAATAAACATGCGGTTCTTCAAATGTCGTTCTTTGAGCGAATTTGGCTACTTATAAACTTCACGGGTTAGCATGTGTTACTTCAAATGTCTTCTTTTAGCAAAACTTACTTCGGATATATCACATTGAAATAGTTTCTGGCCGGTATTGGTTAATATATACGTTCTCAAATATACTCACAGAGCAAATTTGACTACGCATATCTGTATCAATATGGGGTAACATGAGTGTTTTCAAAATTCCTTTCATGGCAAACTTACGCCGCTATGGGATAACGAGTGAGACTCAAGTGCATTCTCTGATTAAATTTGACACCGCATGTATCCCAATTACTCAACATGTGCGTCTCTAAAGACCCTCTCCGATTGAATTTAGCTTGACCTACACTATCTGAGAAAGGCCTTTAATGGCTCAACATGTGTTTCATCAAATTTCAAAAAATTTACATTTTGCTTGACTAACACTCCATGGGTCAACATTCGAATATTCGAAGTTCCTTTCAGCAAAAACTTAACTTTTCATATAGAACATTGAAATGACCACACCCCGCTATGGGTTAACAAGTTAGTCTTACAATTCCCTCTCCGAAAGCATTATCAATCATGAATATGGCTTTAAGCCGGTATGGATAGCATTGTGTCTCTTTAAGGTCCCTCGCTGAGCAAACTTTGCTTGACATACAGTACACGGGTATGGTCTCTGACCGGTATGGGAAAGAATGTGTATCTTCAAACTATCTTTTCTGGCAAACTTGACTTCGCATATACTGCACGAGTATGGCTTTACTCTGCTATGGGTTAACATGTGGCTTGTCAAACTATTACTCTGAGCAAACTTGAATTTGCATATACTGCATGAGTATGGCTGTGTGCTGCTATGAGTTAGCATGTGTGTGTCTAAACATAACTTTCTGTCAAAAGTTCGTTTGCATATACTACACGAGTACAGGATAAGACCACCATCAGTTGTCAAATGATTCTCGATGTCAATATCTATTTGCGAATCTTCTTTCAAGATAGCACGCAGATTGTATAAAAGTGCGCCTGTATTCGTACTAAGGGTGTTCTCCGCCTTCTTGCATGTAGATGTCCTCTGAAGACAGTATCGTTCAGATGTCGTGCTAATAAATTGTCCTCCAGTCTTACTTACTGTGTTCAACTTGCTTACAACAGGATCCGACGCGTCTGAAGATGAGAATCTGAAAAAAGTGGTAGATAAAACATTCAAATAGATTTTGAAATTTCACCTTAATTAAAGCAGACATTTTCAATACTAATTTGATATATAACTAGTTCCTGAAAATTATCAGATTTATTTGTGATGAACGGTACATTTGCATAGTCATTATAAACTAGCAGGTACCCGCGGCTTCGCTTGCGATCAAGACAAAGCATTATTGCTGATAATAATAATATCGTATGGCCTCGGGTGCCTGGTGCAAGCTTTGTTAATTGACACCCAGAGGGTAGCTTGCATGTTGAATTTCGTAGTTCCTTTGAACGCTATGAAAGTCAGGGAGGTTAGATGTCCAAACTCCTTGACACTCAAGCGCTTTCAAGTAGAGAATGGAGGTACTTTGTGTTGGCGGAAAATCACCAGATTAATTTTGCCATTGAATACGCCCTACTGAATTCAAATGGGTTCATTAACATGCCAACAACGTATGACATGGGTGTCGTGATTTTTGTCGCCTTTCAAAAATCACTTACCATGGCCAGGAGCGAACCTGCAATCTTGGGGTTGGTAGTCCGACACTATAACCACTCACCCACCGTAGCAAGCATTATTGCTGATAATTGGTCTATTCTATTACAGCAATCGCGGCTACAGGTGGGTCCATTCTAATTTTGAAAATTCTGATACATAGAGTATATTGATGAGTAGAAAAGTGGGAATATTATAGAGTTGTGAAAGTCTGCAGGGTACGATGTTACATTATGTGAACACATTTTAAAATTACGTTTTTGGTTTTGCCATCTTCTGCTGAGACATAACGATTTTGTTAGCCGGATACTCGCGAGCACGCAACATTCAGTTGCCCATTGGAAAAAATGGTTTTGTCTAAATATACACCCACTGCTGTTAAGTGTGTTTCATTGCGCTTTGTTAATAGAAATTGCGAATATTGTTTGAAGTGGGAACTGCACTCTTGCACACTGGAATGGCAAATCTATCGGAATATGGGGAATTAAAAATATTTTTCCTTAAGCCCTTAAGGGTGTAATTTTGCCACACTTATTGATGATTTGAACGTCAACATGTCGCTATTAATATACATACAGTATAGTAAAGTATATCTCACCTTGGCCGCTGATGTATATTATGCAGTCTCTTCCCGTGTTACATCCCAGGAATTGAAATTCTCCAACAACCCTTTTGCCTCACATGCCTCCATAAGTAATTAAAATTCCCGATTGCTGTTGTTTGAGTCTTCAGTTATTTGACTGATATGATGCAGCCCTCCAAGTCTCCCTCTCCACAGCTAATCGTTTCGTCTTTACATAGCTACCACACCCTACATCCGAGGAAATATGTTTAACCCTGGTCTACCCCTACAGTTCTTGTCCTCGTCCCTCCCATCCATAACTAAGCTTGCTATTCCTGGGTGTCTTAATATGTGTCGTACCAGCCTATCTCTTCTCTTCATTAACAGTCACCAGAAACATCTCTCCTCTCCCACTCGTCTTAATAGCTCTTCATTTGTTACCCTATCTAACCATCTGATCTTCATCATTCTCCAGTAACACCACATTTCAAATGCTTCAATTCTAATCCTTTCTTCTGCACCAATAGTCCAAGATTCACTTCCTTATAGTGTCACGCTCCATACAAAAGCTTACAAAAATGACTTCCTAATACCTAAATGTATATTCAATGTCAACAGATTGCTTTTCTTTAGAAATGCTTTCCTTGCCTGAGCCAACCTGCTTTTTATAACCTCTTTACTTCGTCCATCACTGGATATTTTGCATCCTCAGTAACAGAAGTCTCCTACTTCCCGTAGCGTTTCACCTGCCGATTTGATGCCTTATCCGACACATAGTATAAACTTTGAATGGATTCAATATTTCAGATGTTAAGAGAGTTATAGCGATATTTCAGTTTTTCGAAAAAAGCCTCCCATTTTCACCCCCTTCAACCGATATTGCCCATTAACGAACTCCACCGAGATTTTAAGGGGATACATATTATGTAAAAAATTCAAAGTGATTGGTGCAAAATTACGGCAGTTATCGTGTCCACAAGAAACTGATATACTTATATACATATGTATATACATACGTAAATTATATGTAAACTTTTGAACTGACGGTGGTTTTGGGGTCTGGGAGACGTGAAACGCGAAGATATGTCGAAATTTTCCGGAAGTCGAAACATAGGACCCATTGCAATAGTTAGCTTTTTAATGAAATCTACCTAATTTCATTTAACTGGCTTAAATACATTCTGAGAAAAAATACCTGAATACCTTAAAAAATCATACTTTCGGAAATATTGAATTAAAGTTAGTCACTGCCTAGTGCATCCGTGGTCCATATTCTGGATCATCTGGATTATCACAGTCATCTTCCCTAGCTCTCTTCCTGTTCCTGTTCACTACCCTGTTCCTCTTGATCACCATATCAGCTTGTAGGTCAGCCTTTCTCACTCGCTCTGCATCAATTTCACTACAGATTTGTTGCATGTTTCTACCAGGATTAATTCCTAAATTTTCCAGCACTGTCATTCGACCCGCACAGCCCTCATTATAGGTCAGCACTGCATCGTACAATCCCATACATAAGGTATCATAGCCAACAAACACTGTTTTGGGTACATGGTTCCAGACTACACTATTGAACGATTCATTTACATTTTGTGTGTTACCATGTAAACATTTACGAAGGAGGTCAGGAGCTGCTAGATTTCTGAACACTGGTTTGATGATTTTATAACTTCATCTGGAAGGCAATGCATATGCTGATAAGGTTCATTAGTAACAAGGGACCTATTGTACTTACACCAGCTTGATTCACCCTTCGGACAAAGAAAATGTTGTGGATTCTCATCAGTCGAACACTTGTGTAAAAATATTGTCCAGGCTGCCTGCTTCATTTTATCCACACTATCTGTATTTCTCCTTACTGCCATGCCATAATATGTCTGTATGTTGTCTATTTCCTTAGCAGTTAGCCTACCATGCCCAGATATGAACTTTCCATCATCTAATTTCTTGCCTTTATGATCCTTCACAAACCTTCGGAGCTGACATACCATTCTTTTTGGAAATGTGCTATGCATTCCAACTTCTCAACTTGCACATCACCATAAGGTTAACTGCCCATTACCTTTTTAAAACCTTTGCTATCCCCATCACCCAAATATTTTGTGTATCTAACACCATACAGCTTCAGTGAACGATCGAAAATTTCTACTGCTCCAGCTGCTTCCATCCCTCCACTAACACCTGTATAGTTTACTTTACATTCACCACTGTCTTTATGTTGTTCTAATGAATGTTTACACTTCTTCACATTTTCAAATTTCTGGCAGTATTTGTTAGAGGTGCAACATCTATCACCTTCCCAGTGTCCACGCTTGTCGCAGTAACTATACCATTTGCACTAGTATGCCCACCTTTCTGCCAGGAACCATCTAATGCAACTGTCAAATCCGGTGAACCTTCATTGCCTAACACAGCTTCCTTTACTGCCTTTTGCATAGAGTTTTCAGCACACTCTTTTATACTCTTGCTCAAAATAGCAGTGAATTTACTGGACTTAGTTGGTGGTTTGGGTAAGTTCATCACTGCACACAAAGTCTTTCCAGCTTCTAACCCTTTTCCAATTGATCGCATGCCATACACAAATCTAATGTTGGTCTCATACCCATGTGGTGTCTTTTTAGAGGAGAAAAATTCATGTTTACTATTACACCTTATGCATTTTTGAACTAATTTAGCAGCTAAACCTTTTCGACTAGAAATGTCCTCACATAATTTTATGGAATGCTCTTCATTACAGTTTTTACATTTCACATAAAAATTTAAAGCAGTGGAAAGCAGTTGAAGATCAATTACAAGGTTTCCATGGCATCCTACCTGTTCACTGTTGCTGCTGCTGTCACTGACAATTTCATTCAAAGATTCACTGTCACATTTGTTACTTACACTGAGGTCAGTGAAAAGCATTCTTCTTGATTTACTGCTCACTGGAGTTGATTTTGTTTCACTACAAAGAGGTGTCTCCAATAACCTCACACTCACATTAGGCCTATGACACTCATCAGAACTATTATCCATAGACAGCGTAATATTACTGTTATTCTCTTTAAGTTTCCTTCCAGGGCCTCCACGGCGTTTCATGAACAATCTATCTGAGCCAGGCATTCTACAAAAATACTTCTTTACTTTCCACAACAAAACGTGATCAAAACCAGAATCAAAACAACAGCCATGACACTAAACACACGACGAGCGTCACCCGCCAAGCCACAACACTTGTACCAACGCGAGTACATGCCGCGAATTTCAAAATTTAAAAAATTGCAGCAAATATATATCAGTTGAACAAAAAGGGGGCGTACCCTCAGCTGTCAGGGTGACATTCAAATGTCATTTGAGGCCTTAAGGGATGACTTGTACAAAATAAACAACTAGCATATTATAAAGTAAGGTATAAACCATCACATGAAAAACGAAAAAAGTGTCTTTTGGACATTTAAAGGTGTACCACCACCCCTTAAAGTAGTGGACATTCCCCACAGAACTCATATCGCAGTCAAATTTGTTTCGTTTCAGTATGTATATTTTCTCCAACCATATAAATGGGTTTTCCTCAAACCAGAAAAGTTTCTTAAAGACTTCAGGCCGTAGGAACTGAAAGACGATTGCTAAATTGTAGGTTGCTAAATAGAAAGCTCATTTTAATAGCAGTTAGAAAATTAATTGCAATGGCAAATACCATATGATACATATCTTTTACTCCAAAGAAATCTTATTTATATCCAATATCTTCACTTATTTTTTAATAAAAGCAGAACAAAACTTTTTCTCATTATGATGTCCACTTACTGACTTAAATGTTTTCCACTTGCATCACTGTCTTCAACCAGGACTTCTGCTGTCATATCCTAGGGATAAGATGGAATAATTAACTTCTTTGCTATCACCTTATGTAATATACACAAGTAACAAAATATGCAACTGTACAGCACAGCCTTAATGAAGAAAAGATATATTCGCTTCACTACTACCAGACCCTGGTTCCATACCGTCCTTCCCATCTTACTGATGAGCGGTATGTCCTCCCTAGTTCGGTAACTTATAATACATCATCAAGCCAAGATGCCTTTATAGACCAAGTGAATCATAGCGTGAGAGAAACTGCTGCGATCACTGCCTTAATGGAAATAATGGTATGGTACACTTACCAAGATGTGAAGCTAGTACACACTGAGAAGGCCTTGCAAGACGTTTCGATACATGTGTAACTACGTCACGAGCGATGCCAGTGCACTAAGGGAGTCACAGCTCCTTTTCAAAGAAATCAAAATCTTACCTTGGCATTGATATAGAATCGAATGTTCTCGAAAGAAAACGTGCATTGTCCGTTGAGGCAATATATTTTAACTCATACAACATACCAACTAAAGAGCCCAATGGTACACTGGGGCGAAACGCTAGCAATTTGTTTGAGTCAGTCGGACCATTTTGTCATATTTTGTGTTAAAATATACAACATTTAACTAAACATTTTTAACGAATCACTGCAATTATGGCTAATAAATTTTCAAAAGAACTGAAGAGTACGCCAATTACGTGCTTCATAAGGTGAAGTATTTACAGACCAAGGAAGACATTGGTGAACTAATAGAGAAGTCTATTTTAAAATGCTTCCAAGAGTGTAGTCACACGTCACTTAAGGACGGATTTCCTATAATAATCAGTAGTAGTAACAGAAATTCAAGCACGAAAGCGTATTGAATCCAATCCTTACAGTTCCTGCCTTAGAACAGACTAAAATCTCAGCACATTTCCAATTAGTTAAATGTGCCAGATGAGTGGTTATGTTCCCCCCGTCGGCCAAACTACTCGTATAAAGAGTTTTACATGGTTCCCAAAGTTCATCTCCAGGCAAATGCTAGTATGTATATGAGGCCCTAGTCACTGCTTTCCTTCTACTCACAATATTTCATTCATTTCAATCCTCATTAATACCTCTTAAGGAGGGCATTGCCTGGAATTTGAAGTAATATACCTCTGAGGAACACTTGAAGGATTACTGAGGAAGTGAAACCCATTTACCCTCCGTTGCCCTTATGAGAGCATTTTATGTCAGTCCCTAACCAAGAACTGTAGGTATACATTTCAAATCCTCCAAGTCTGCACATTGTATAAGTTTAGCCAATGAGAATTTAGATGCCTCCCCCATTAGCTCATTGGTAAGAGCAAGAGAATGTGAAGCTGCATGTGGATTACACCAATAAATAAACCGTGACATAACCAGCCATGATATATATTTGTTGCCTATACAAAGCTAATCGAAAAAAAAACATTCAAGGAGCAAAGAGAGGCATGTACAAAGAACTCGCTACATCAGTTCTCCCCACCCTTCCCACTCTGGTCGACTTCCAACGGAACGACCAGTTGAACAGGTCGGCTGACACTAGCCCCGTCTGTCTTCCGGAGGATGAGTGTTCGCACATTCCCATCTCTGTCAGGTTTAGTCTCTGTGATCAACGCCCTCTGCCACACGTGCCTCGGCCGTACGTCTTCTTGCAATAAAACTATGTCTCCCACTCGGCACTCTGTTGGTCGTTTCATAGGACGCTGGACCTCGTGGTAGCTTCGTAATTCTAGAAGATATTCTTTCTTCCATCTCCCTAGGAAATCGTCTTGCATCTTTTGCCTATGTCGGACTTCTTTTCTCATGTGTATCTCAATGCTAGGTTCTGGTCCGGTAGGCAAAGTTGTCAACCGTTCACCATTGAAGAAATGACTTGGAGTCAGTACAACTGAACCATCTTGGGTGAAGGGTCTTGAATTAATCGTTGCCTCCACTTCTACCAATACCGTTGTCAGAATCTCATGGTCAATCAGGGACTTGCCCAGAACCTTCCTGAGACATCTCTTCGTTGTTCCGACCATTCTCTCCCACCACCCTCCCAACCAAGCGGCGCGTGGTAGAATAAACTTCCAGGTGATGGAATGATGTAGAAGGTGGTGGTTTGTCAATGGGTGACACAAGATTTGACTCAGCTCCAATAGCTCCTTATTTGCTGCCATAAAAGTCCTTGTGTTATCGAAATACACTGTGTGAGGAATCCTCGTCTGCCGGAGAAGCGCCTAAAAGCCATGAGAAATTTCTCTGTGCTCATGTATGTCACAAGCTCAAGGTGAAGTGCTCTTGTGGTTGCGCAAGTGAATAACACTATGTATGACTTCTGAACCTGACCCCCCACCTTCACGTAAAGCGGAGCTGCGAAGTCCACACCGGTGACAGCAAATGGCTTAGTGATTCGCACACGATCTGACGGCAAGGGAGCCTCTACTTCACCTACACTATTATTCCTTGCTATCTTGCATGCAGACATGTGTTGAGGACTTTCTTGATGGCTTGCCGAGCATTCAAAATCCAATATTCTGCACGCAGTTCGGATAGAATAATTCTTACTCTTAGGTGATGTAACCAGATGTGTGTCTGTCGTAGAAGTAACTTCGTAATAGGGTGATTACCATCAAGAAGGAGTGGGTGCTTCTGTTCCCAGGTCAGCTCGGCAAATTGGAGGCGTCCACCTATCCGTATTAGGTCATCTTCTAGGAAGGGGTTGTAACGGGCTATCTTTGATTGGTGTAAAAGTCAGTTTTCTTCTTGAGGGCGTCGTATTCTGTAGGAAAATTATCCCTCTGAGCCACGCTGATCCAACGAAGACGCGCTGCTGCCAGTCCATGGACTGTCAGAGACCCTTTGAATTTTTCCCTGTATCTCAGATTAATTATGAAGCGTAGAATCCATGCCATTATGTGCAGGGTCTTCCAATATGAGCTGAATTTCGCTGCATCTATAGGAGGTTCCCACGTGTTGACAGTCAAGACTTGCTGGGGTGCCTTTCGAGCTTCTGGAAGTGAGACATTGGAGGCGGTGTTGTCAGGCCAAGTATCCGGATGATCACGTAGCCAAGTAGGTCCGTGCCACCACACTGCAGAAGACTTATGTTCTGTAGTGAGCCGTCCACGCGATATGAGGTCTGCTGGATTTTCCGTATCACGGCAATGTCTCCATTGAGCCGGAGTAGAGCTCTCATGAATTTCTGTCACGCGGTTAGAAATGAAAGCTCTACAGCGATTAAGATCACTGCGTATCCAACCTAGAGGTACCATTGAGTCACTCCATAGGGTTGTTCTCACAACGTCATGTCCCGTAGAGTGGCAGAAATACTTGAGAAGGCGCGTACCAGTTATGGCGGCCAACAATTCAAGTCGTGTGAGAGTTACCCTTTTGATAGGAGCAAGCCTACCTTTGCTGCAAACAAGTTGAACCGAGGCTTTTGATTCAACCACGGTTCTAACATACAGGTTAGCTCCATAAGCTCTTTCTGACGCGTCGCAGAAAACGTGGACTTGCGAAGTTTGTCATGAATAACACGTTCCGAATTATATATCGCGATCTCAATGTATTTCTCACACTCTATGACGTCAGCGTCATAGTCGTCATCAGATAGAAGTTCGTGAATGTTATTATCAAGGAGAATAAGTTTATCCAAGGCCTCTTGCAATCTCATCCGGTTATATTCGTGATTTATTTCTACGTCTGGCGCTGTCTTTATAATGTCATTACTGAATTTGGTTATGTTCGCACGCACCGTCTTTTGTTTTCTCTTCAACAACACTAACGCCTTGTTTCCGTTCTTGTCTGCCATGCTTGTGAAATAATTCTTTAAAACAGACTGCTTGGATGTAAGACCGTTCTAATTCTTAATAAATAATATTCCGTTGTTTCTTGTTTGAGACTGCAGGGGGAGGTCTTTTCTATTTTGTTGCTACAGTAATCCGCTAGATAGCAGCACTAGTCACATATACGTTCTAAGATTCCTGTAGCACTCATTGCATCTATGAAAACAAGATGGATGCTCCCTTCTTACAATAAATTACTGGCCACACTCTCAACTAAAGAATCTAGCATTTAGCTACAACCTAAAATTAATTCACAACTGGCAATCGTTCAATTAATTATACTTCCGTATAAGTAGGCAATTTTGATACTTATCAGCGTTCTCCAAATCTCGTGCGTACTATGTGATTCCGACGTAGAGCGTGTCCAATACAAGAAGTGTCGACACATACGATCACTTACGTCAATTCTGAGGTCAACTATTCAAGTTTTCAAGTTTGTCGTCTCGTGTTGGTGTATCTTCATACTTCGTTTCTAGTTCCCGTGTTCATCGGCACCATAAAATGTGGATTGCACCAATAAATAAACCATGACATAACCAGCAATGATATATAATTGTTCCCTATACAAAGCTAATCGAAGAAAAACATTCAAGGAGCAAAGAGAGGCATAAACAAAGAACTCGCAACATCAGTTCTCCACACTGCAAGTCGCAGATTGAAGTCCCTCATAGGTCAGATATTCTATGTGATTTTTCAAAAGACTTGCACTTTCTGTACTCCACATGACCTAACAGACAAAAACTTCCATTTATCACCAATACTGTTATAAAATTAAATTCTGGGATCCCTAAATACCATCTGGTGGTAAGGAGAAAAAAACAGGTCATGTCTTGTAAAGGGGCATCCAGTAGTACCATGATAAAGTACTTACCTGGTTGAAATCCAAAGAGGCTGCTTCTATTTTGATGCATGAAGCAAACTCTGGTGTGGGACAATCTTCATTCTTAATATCCCCAATAAGGTCAGTATTATCCTGCAAATGAATTAATTATTAAATAAATACTGAGTATATTTATTTCCATAGGTGGAATTAAAACTTACAAATGACTTGTAAACTTACAATGATAAAATCAAAAGATAAAGTAAAATTTGTTTGGTTCCCAATTCCATGAATTTCAGTCAAACACAGTAGGCATATTTAAGTCCATAAAACTAATGAAATGCTAGACGTTTGTTTCATTAGGTAGCATCCTCATTACATTATTCACTTGCCGTTTATATAAATAATATCTCGCTGTAGAATGAAAGTGAAATATAATGGAATTGAGAGCGAAAATTAGATGGAACATCCAACTAAGACACTGACAGAACTAGGAATAGATGGAAATCGCTTTCCATGTGAGAAAGCAGCATATCTGCTCAGACCTACACAAATTAAAGATAGTACTATTCAAATTTTGTAGATGACGGAGACATCAGTGTATTACAATGTAATAATTTAAAAAATTAGAGCTAAAGAAAACCCGATAAATAAGCGATATTCTTAAATTGTAGGCCTATGTGGGTAATTCGGAATTGGAATTTGAAAGAAGAAAAAAAAAGGTTGACACTTGTCAGACAAAATAAAACATGCCCAAATCATTACAAAGAGAGTTAATTTCCCCAATGTATTATCACTTTGCAAACTTGACGAGGTATTTACCCCATATAGTTAGATCTTTCCTTTGGAGGTTCTGAATCCCCTGCTTCATTCAGCTATTCGATGTTTTGTGCATCCCTTATGATGCCAGAAAGTATTTAACTCAGCCATTATCTCCTAAACATATCACACCCCTTCTGCGTAATTTCAAATTATTGTTAATCAAATGCCACTCATATGCCACCGTCTGGCATTTATACAACAATAGATATTTCCTTGTTTAAGAAATTACGTGCAACACCGACTGTATTTAGTTATTTATAGTAAAACAAGATGTTCAGTAAAGAACATATAGCATACTTTCTCCTAAATGCATGGGTATTGTTATAACTCTTTGTCCTTTTCAAGGAGTATGATTGAATGTTGGTTGTAGTAGCTTGTTGAAATACAACGTGCTATAGGGATATTAAACATGAATATGAGGTGCCCTTTGCTAGTGCTACCTCTGTACCAAATTTCGTTCAATTCGGTTTCACCGTGTTCGAATTGATAGGGGGAATCGATTTGCACACATACTCGGCCACCATCTGCAAACTATTGGGCTGATGTTCTTGCAGTTTGGTCAGAATATGTTTTCCACATAAAGATATGGTGTTGAAAAATTTGGTAGAGACTAGATTATTAGGTTGGTCGTAATTACATTTTAGCTTTTAACATTTGGGTGGCCGCGATTACGTTTCCGTCAAGATAGCGGTGATATAAAACATGACACTGAGGTGCCCTTTGCTAGTGCTACCTCTCTACCAAATTTCGTTCCATTCGGTTCCACGGTGTTCGAATTAATAGGGGGAATCAATTTGGACATAAAGATGGCCGCCATCTGAAAACTATTAGGCTAATGACCTATTAGATTGGTCAAATGATGCTCCCTCCATAAAGGTATGTTGTTGCAAACTTTGGTAGAGATCGGATGGTTATGTTAGTCGTAATTTGATTTAAGCTTTAAACATTTGTGTGGCCGCCATTCCGTTTCTGTCAATATGGCGGCGATATTAATCATGGCACTGAGATGCCCTTTGCTAGTGCTATCTCTGTACTAAACTTCGTTCCATTCGGTTTCACCGTGTTTGAATTAATAGCGGGAATCGATTCTGACACAAAGATGGCCGCCATCCGAAAACTATTAGGCGAATGACCTATTAGATTGGTCAAAGGATGCTCCCTCCATAAAGGTATGTAGTTTCAAAATTTGGTAGAGATCGGATGATTAGGTTAATCGTAATTTGATTTAAGCTTTGAACATTCGTGTGGCCGCCATTACGTTTCAGTCAAGATGGCGGCGATATAAAACATAACACTGAGCTGCCCTTTGCTAGTGCTACCTCTGTACCAAATTTCGTTCCATTCGGTTTCACCGTGTTCGAATTAATAGGGGGAATCAATTTAGACATAAAGATGCCGCCATCCGCAAACTATTAGGCGAATGACCTATTATATTGGTCAAAGGATGCTCCCTCCAAAAAGGTATGTAGTTGCAAAATTTGGTAGAGATCGGATGATTAGGTTAATCGTAATTTGATTTAAGCTTTGAACATTCGTGTGGCCGCCATTACGTTTCAGTCAAGATAGTGGCGATATAAAACATGACACTGAGGTGCCCTTTGCTAGTGCTACCTCTGTACCAAATTTCGTTCCATTCGTTTGCACCGTGTTCGAACTAATAGCGGGAATCAATTTTGACATAAAGATGGCCGCCATCCGCAAACTCTTAGGCTAATAACCCATTAGATTGGTCAAAGGATGCTCCCTCCATAAAGGTATGATGTTGCAAAGTTTGGTAGAGATCGAATGGTTATGTTAGTCGTAATTTAACTTAAGCTTTGAACATTTGTGTGGCCGCCATTACGTTTCTGTCAATATGGCGGCGATATAAAACATGACACTGAGATGCCCTTTGCTAGTGCTACCTCTGTACCAAATTTCGTTCCATTCGGTTTCACTGTGTTTGAATTAATAGGGGGAATTGATTTTCACACAAAGATGGCAGCCATCCGTAAACTATTAGGCTAATGACCTATTCATTTGGTCAAAGGATGCTCCCTCCATTAAGGTATGTAGTTGCAAAATTTGGTAGAGATCGGATGATTAGGTTAATCGTAATTTGATTTAAGCTTTGAACATTCGTGTGGCCGCCATTACGTTTCAGTCAAGATGGCGGCGATATAAAACATGACACCGAGGTGCCCTTTGCTAGTGCTACCTCTGTACCAAATTTCGTTCCATTCGGTTCCACCGTGTTCGAATTAATAGGGGGAATCAATTTTGACATAAAGATGGCCGCCATCCGCAAACTATTAGGCTAATAACCTATTAGATTGGTCAAAGGATGCTCCCTCCATAAAGGTATGTTGTTGCAAAGTTTGGTAGAGATCGGATTGTTATGTTAGTCGTAATTTAACTTAAGTTTTGAACATTTGTGTGGCCGCCATTACGTTTCTGTCAATATGGCGGCGATATAAAACATGACACTGAGATGCCCTTTGCTAGTGCTACCTCTGTACCCAAATTTCGTTCCATTCGGTTTCACCGTGTTTGAATTAATAGGGGGAATTGATTTTCACACAAAGATGACCGCCATCCGCAAACTATTAGGCTAATGACCTATTAGATTTGTCAAAGGATGGTCCCTCCATAAAGGTATGTTGTTGCAAAATTTGGTAGAGATCGAATGATTAGGCTAGTCGTAATTTGATTTAAGCTTTGAACATTTGGGTGGCCGCCATTACGTTTCCGTCAAGATGGCGGCGATATAACACATGACACTGAGGTGCCTTTAGTTAGTGCTACCTCTATACCAAATTTCGTTCCATTCGGTTGCACCGTGTTCGAATTAATAGGGGGAATCTATTTTCACACAAAGATGGCCGCCATCCGCAAACTATTACGCTGATGACCTATTAGTTTGGTCAAAGAATGCTCCCCCCATAAAGGTATGTTGTTGCAAAATTTGGTAGAGATCGGATGATTAGGTTAGTCGTAATTTGATTTAAGCTTTGAACATTTGTGTGGCCGCCATTACGTTTCCGTCAAGATGGCGGCGATATAAAACATGACACTGAGGTGCCTTTTGTTAGTACTACCTCTGTACCAAATTTCGTTCCATTCGGTTGCACCGTGTTCGAATTAATAGGGGGAATAGATTTTCACACAAAGATGGCCGCCATCCGCAAACTATTACGCTGATGACTTTTTGGTTCGGTCAGGGGATGCTCCCCCCATAAAGGTATGTTGTTGCAAAATTTGGTAGAGATCGGGTGATTAGGTTAGTCGTAATTTGATTTAAGCTTTGAACATTTGTGTGGCCGCCATTACGTTTCCGTCAAGATGGCGGCGATATAAAACATGACACTGAGGTGTCCTTTGCTAGTGCTACCTTTGTACCAAATTTCGTTCAATTCGCATTCACCGTGTTCGAATTGATAGGGGGGGGACAGACATTCAGAATACACACACTCACACACACACAGACACACACACAGACTCACACACACACATACACACACACACACACACAGAGAGACTCACACACACACATACAGACACACAGACAGACACACTTTTTTCGCCCTGTGTTGATCTCATAAGTCTACTTTCATTTTTTGCAACAATCGAAATTAGGCTAAAAACACTAATATGCAGAATCGGCCCTTGGTGGAAACTTCTAATTTCCTGATGCAAATGATTTGAAACCATGTCAATTTTTGAGATGTAAAAGCCCTGTACGAAGTATATTATGGACAAATAATTCTCAGGATACGTCAGGGGGATTTGACTCACATGGAGTGTATTGAAACCAACATCACAATTATACTACGTCTGAAGAAGAATGAGCGGGATTATCCTCTATACAAGAAGCCTTAGTTCAAGTCCATGGCAGCATCTTTGAATTACATATAACATGCAGAATATTTCCCTGAACCCACAACACTATACTGTAACTCAATATATCAACGGCATTTTACCGAGTTCATTCTTATTTCATTTGTATAAATGGATGGAAATACTTTGAGTGAGAGAAATTAACAGCGAGGCTGAACTTGTAAACAACGTTTCAGCTACTCAATAACAATTGCTTATGAACCAGAGGAATATCAAAATACGTTATCATCACTTTTACTCCCACTCGTGATTCAATATCGCAAGACTCAAAATAAAGTATAGTAATAAAGGAAGCGTGAAGTTTTATGTGACTGTCTCACGATCATGATGCCAATCATTGCTCTTGTTGAGGACGTTAATTTAGAGTGAATTTTAGAAGACACAATTATACGTACTTGCAGCAATATTATCACACGGCTTTTTAATAGACACCTGTGTTTAGACTACTCATTCCAGTTGAACATTATTTAATTTAGACTAACATGGTAATTAATGACTACATGTAAAGGAATGTCGTTTTATACAGTATGTAATATTATTTACATTTTATAACCTAATATAATACAATATTAAGTATTCCAGGGTTCATAAATACGAGTTTTATTGACTCGAGGAGAGTGGACAGCCGAGAGGGAGGCAGCAGTAACGACCAACATCTTCGTTAAGACAAGTAACCATATTACATAATAGAATACAAGTGCATGCTCTAAAGTCATTATTATGTTGTATTGTTCGTGTATAGATTACCTTCAATAATACTCTTGCGTATTCACGAACCCGCAGAAATAAAACTAACTTACCTGACATGACGAAACGAAATACAAACACCAACTGTATGCACTACAACTTTTTTGTAGTTAGATAAAATCTAATATATAAAAGTGAAAGTCTGTATGTGGGTATGTATGTGGATCTGTTCCGTATACAAATCTACACCGTTCCACCAATCTCAACCAAATTTTGCATACACATAGTTTAGGACCCGGAAGGAACCGCTGGCTACATGAATTTTCGATAGTCTTTCTCATTCTTTCGATTTAGACCCTTTTGGACTCAAGTACAGGCTAATCAAATCATAAAATATACTCATGAAGGAATGGCAAGGCAGATAGTTTCCATGGCAACATAGCTCAAGTCGAGACACGGCCGTCTGGATGCCAGTTGCGCTCTGCACTACTGGTATAGAAAATGAGCATCTTTACTTGAAATCCCGTTAGTTACTCACCTACTCACACAGCACTGTCAACCGAGTTTAGCATAACAAAGACTTGACACTATCTTCTACTATATATTTGCCAAATACCACTCACTCACTCATTCATTCATCACGAAATCTCAGAAACCACCGAACGGATTGGAATGAAATTTGGTATGCAGCTTCCCCAAGGACCGCAAATGCCCACTAAGAAAGGATTTATGTATATTCAGGTTCGAAAGGGGTGTTAAGGGGGTAGACCTGCATTTCATTGACTAGCAATATCTCCCGATTGGTTTCATTGGGGGATGTGATACTCGGCACATAAACTCATCATTAAAAATAAGAAGACACGAGTCTCAGGGTTTTTCGATGTGGTGTATATTATGAGGTGAAAGGGGTGAAAAGTGGAGATTGAAATATTCCTAAATGAGCGTGTATCTCTTAAACGACAAAGGCGAGGAGTTTGAAACTCAGCGAAAAAAAAATCAGCATAAAAAATAAGTAAATATGTGTTTGACCGTTTTTTTATAAATCCAATTTAAGGGGCCCATGGGGAAGGGTGAAATTCTGGTGGGGGGGGGGGGGGACAGGAAAGAAAGTGTCCTAACTGATTGACTGACTGACTCACTCATCAAACTCAGGGGGAAAAACTGCTTTAAAGTAAGTAAATAGCTGGTATATTGGCTTTCACGGCAGGTGAATTAAAACTCAGCAATTCTTCTAGGTTTGTGCCGTGTCTTGTGTGGGGTTTCGCCTAGGACACCATGCTGGCTCATCGGCGGGCTCTTGGTGTCCCCGCCCGGACCCCCACAGGAGTATCGAACTGCGCGATACCTCCCTTTATATAGAGTGCAACTGCACTCCTTGACTGCGAGAACCAAAATCTCAAGCAGCCTCAACCTCCCTATGAAGGCTTCCAAAAAGATGGTATATTGGCTTTCACGGCCGGTGAATTAAAACTCAGCAATTCTTCTAGGTTTGTGCCATGTCTTGTGTGGGGTTTCGCCTAGGACACCAAGCTGGCTCATCGGCGGGCTCTTGGTGTCCCCGCCCGGACCCCCACAGGAGTATCGAACTGCGCGATACCTCCCTTTATATAGAGTGCAACTGCACTCCTTGACTGCGAGAACCAAAAGCTCAAGCAGCCTCAACCTCCCTATGAAGGCTTCCAAAAAGATGGTATATTGGCTTTCACGGCCGGTGAATTAAAACTCAGCAATTCTTCTAGGTTTGTGCCGTGTCTTGTGTGGGGTTTCGCCTAGGAAACCAAGCTGGCTCATCGGCGGGCTCTTGGTGTCCTAGGCGAAACCCCACACAAGACACGGCACAAACCTAGAAGAATTGCTGAGTAGTAAGTAAATAGCTGTTCGACAGGTTTTTTTTTCATAAATCAAATTTAAGGGGTTCATGGGGAGGGCTGAAATTCTGAAAAAAGAAAATTGAAAGAAAATGTCCTGACTCACTCACTCACTCACTCATCATCATCGCCCTGCCAAAATTATTGAAGTTAGAAACATGACAGTTTGGGGATATGTTCATTGTATGTCAAAACAGTCTACTAAGGGAGGATTTTCGGATATTCAGGTTCTAAAGGGGTCTTAAGGGGGTTAAACCTGCTTTTCATTGAATAACAATATCTCTCGAATGGTTTCATTGGGGGATGTGATTCACGGCATATAAACTCATCATTAAAAAGTAAGAAGACACGTGTCTGATGTTTTTTCGATGTGGTGTATATTATGAGGTGAAAGGGGTGAAAATAGGGATTGAAAGATTCCTAACGGAGCGTGTATCTCTTAAACGACATAGGCGAGGAGTTTGAAACTCAGCGGAAAGAAATCAGCATACAAAATAAGTAAATATTTGTTTGACCGTTTTTTCATAAATCCAATTTAAGGAGCCCATGGGGAGGGGTGAAATTCAGGGGGAAAAAACTGGAAAGAAAGTGTCCTAACCGATTGACTGACTGACTCACTCATCAAACTCAGGGGGAAAAACTGCTTTAAAGTAAGTAAATAGCTGTTCGACAGTTTTTTTTTGATCAATCAAGTTGAAGGGGTTCATCGGTAGGGGTGAAATTCTGAAGAAAAACAAATGAAAGAAAATGTCCTGACTCATTCACTCACTCATCATCGCCCAGCCAAAAATATTGAAGTTGGAAACATGGCATTTTGGAGATATGTTCGTTGTATGTCAAAACCGTACACTAAGGGAGGATTTTTGGATATTCAGGCTCTAAAGGGGTCTTAAGGGGATTAAACCTGCATTTCATTGAATAACAATATCTCAAGAGTGGTTTCATTTGTGGATGTGATACTCGGCATATAAACTAATCATTAAAAATAAGCAGACAGGTGTCTAAGGGTTTTTCGATATGGTGTATTATTATGAGGTGCAAGGGGTGAAAAGTGGGGGTTGAAGGATTCCTAACGGAGCGTGAAGGCCTATCTCTTAAACGACATAGGTGAGAAATTTGAAACTCAGAGAAAGGAAATCAGCTAAGTAAATAAGTAAATCGGTGTTCGACCGTTTTTTTTTCATAAATTAATTTAAGGGGCCAATGGGGTGGGGTGAAATTCTGGGGGAAAAAAGGAGAGAAATTGTCCTAACTGACTGACTGACTCACTCACTCATCAAACTCAGGGGAAAAAGACAGCTTAAAAAATAAATTAATAGGTGTTCAAGATTTTTTTCATCAATCCAATTTAAGGGGCCCATGGGGAAGGGTGAAATTCTGGTAAAAATAATTGAAAGAAAATGTCCTGTCTGACTCACTCACTCATCACGCCCAGCGAAAACTATTAATGTTGGAAACATGAAATTTTGGGAATATGTTCGTTGTATGTCTAAAACGTCAACTAAGGAATGATTTTTGTTTATTCGGGATTTAAAGAGGTGTTAAGGGGGTAAAGGTGCATTTCATTGAATAACGATATCACATGATTTGTTTCTTTGGGGATGTGATATTCGGTATAGAAACTAATCATTAAAAATAATCAGACATATGTCTAAGGGTTTGTCGATGTGATGTATATTATGAGGTGAAAGGGGTGAAAATTGGGGGTTGAGGGATTCTTAACGGAGCGTGTATCTCTGAAACGACATAGGCGAAAAAATTTAAATTCGGCGGGAAAAACAGCTTAACATACAAGTAAATAGGTGTTCGACCGTTTTTTCATAAATCCAATTTCAGGAGCCCTTGGAGAGGGGAGAAATTCTGGGGGGGAAAACAGGAAAGAAAGTGTCCTAAATGATTGACTCACTTAGTTCCTCATCAAACTCAGGGGGGAAAACAGCTTTAAATAAGTAAATAGGCGTTCGACCGTTTGTTTCATAAATCCAATTTAAGGGGTTCATGGGGAGGGGTGAAATTATCAAAAATAAATGAAAAAATGTCCTGACTGACTCACTCACTCATAATCGCCCAGCCAAAATTATTAAAATTAGAAACATGAAATGTTGGGGATATGTTCATTGTATGTCGAAAACGTCCACTAAGGAAAGAGTTTTGGATATTCAGGTTCTAAAGAGGAGTTAAGGGGGTAAACGTGCATTTCATTGAATAACAATATCTGACGAGTGGTTTCATTTGGGGATGTGATACTTGGCATATATACTAATCATTAAAAATAAGCTGACACATGTCTAATGGTTTTTCCATGTAGTGTATGTTATGAGGTTAAAGGAATGAAAAGTGGGGGGTTGAAAGATTCCTAACGGAGCGTGTATCTCTTAAAAGACATAGGCGAGGAGTTTGAAACTCGGAGGAAATCAATCAGCTTAAAAATAAATAAATAAATAAATAAATAAATAAATAAAATAAACAGGTGTTCGACCGTTTGTTCATAAATGCAATTTAAGGGGCCTATGGTTAGGGGTGAAATTTTGGAAGAAAAACGTCCACTAAGGAATGATTTTTGGATGTTCACTAACATCGACCAACCAAAACTATTAAAGTTAGAAGAATTACATTTTGGGGATATGTTCGTTGTGTGTCGAAAACGTCTACTAAGGAGGGATTTTTGGATATTCAGGTTCTAAAGGGGTGTTAACGGGGTTAAAACTGCATTTCATTATATAACAATATGACACTCATTCGTTCATTCATTCATTTATTTGCAATGGAGGGTGTGGCCCCCGGAGGCAAATTGGATATACATAACAAATAAATAATTACACATATCAATTCAATAACAATTATACAACAATTAAACTGGAGTATTTACACACATAGTCAGTCTTTTCTTAAACACACCTATATGTTTGGGAAAAGGCTCTAAGACTGCGGCAGGTAGAGAGTTCCAGTTATCAATGGCACGGTTTACAAAAGAATATTTATCATAATTTGTTCGCTGTGGTCTGCCCTTAACTTTGAAAGGATGATCGCTCCTACCCATGTAAGTAATGTAAGTAATGACGCGAGCGAAGCAAGGCTAAAAATGAGATGGTGTGTGTCTGTGTATTACTCAATCACGCAAGTACCACTGGTCCGATATACGTGAATTTTACATGGAAGTAGCTGATTTACCTGGTTAACATATAGGTTTCTTTTGATTACAATACTTCGCACTATTTAAAGATGGCGACCATTTTAGTGACGTCACTACACCCTTTGGTTTCAAACTCATATTTCCATTTGAAATAAAAAGAGAACGCTAAAAATAGCAAACTTTTGATGGCATATACGAGGTTTAAAATTACATTTTCTATCAGAAAGGTATCTCCAACGGTTAGCGAGTTAAATCTAAATTTGTGCTATAAAACACGGTCAACGCCGAGCGTTGTAGTTGGACAAAAAGTTTCATCCTTAATCTCCCTCTGCGCAGCACCTCGCCTATCCCATATTTTAACTGTCACCTTCACATTTTAATTTATTTATTACGCGTAGCGAAGCTCGGGTACTTCAGCTAGTCTTATATATAAAAGTGAAAGTCTGTATGTGGGTGGGTATGTGGGTCTGTTCCGTATACAAATCTACACCGTTCCACCAATCTCAACCAAATTTTGCATACACACAGTTTAGAACCCTGAAGGAACCGCTGGCTACATGAATTTTCGATAGTCTTTCTCATTATTCTGATTTCGGCCCTTTTGCACTCAAGCACAGGCTAATCAAATCATAAAATATACTCATGAAGGAATGGAAAAGCAGATAGTTTCCATGGCAACATAGCTCAAGTCGAGACACGGCCGACTGGATGCCAGTTGCGCTATGCACTACCGGTATAGAAAATGAGGATCTTTACTTGAAATCCCGTTAGTTACTCAACTGCTCACACAGTTCTGTCAACCGAGTTTAGCATAACAAAGACTTGACACTATCTACTATATATTGGTCAAATACCACACACTCACTCACTCACTCATTCATTCATCACGCAATCTCAGAAACCACCGAAAAGATTGGAATGAAATTTGGTATGCAGCTTCCTCAAGGGCCGTAAATGCCCACTAAGAGAGAATTTTTGGATATTCAGGTTCTAAAGGGGGTGTTAAGGGGTTAGACCTGCATTTCATTGAATAGCAATATCTCCCGATTGGTTTCATTGGGGGATGTGATACTCGGCATATAAGCCCATCATTAACAAGTAGTTCCGTGAAGAACTATACAGCCTATTTTCATATATCCTACTTATGTTAATTGCCACTATCAACATACACAATTTCAGTTTGATTGCTGTAATAGATTCGTAGATATTGAGAACCGACTAAATATTTCGGATGGTCGCCATGTTGGATTTTATATATGTAGGTCCTAGGGTTTACTGTTACATGCAGATGATTGTGAACGTGTAGTATTCAAACTTCAATCGCATAATTAGGACACACAAAAAAACAAGGAGATTTAAATTTTTTTCACAGCTACCATCTTGAGGTTATGGAAACAATTGAAATAAATTAGATGCCAGTGGATTAACATTCGGATAAAGATTTACTGTACCAAGTTTCACTGCACGCGGATGGTTAAATTGCGAGAAACGTCCATGTGAATATTTATAATTCGCGTCACCGCCATGTTGGATTTGTGATCACCAGGTTATTTAAAGTCCTATAGGTGAACTTAAGTTCATAGCCCCTATGAACATTAAAAAATGCAGTTTGATTGCTAAAATAGATTCGTAGATATTCAGTATCGTCTAAATATTTCGGATGGTCGCCATGTTGGATTGTTAAATGTATAGGCCATAGAGTCATGTACCATTAAAGGAAAATTATTGCATAGGTTCATTATTCAAACTTTCACTTTGATCTCATGACTACATCACAAGAAATAAAAACTTAATTTTAAAATTCGCACTGCCGCCATCTTGAGGTTATGTACACAATTGAACTAAATTAGATACCAGTGGATTACAATGTGTGTAAATATTTCCTGTACCAGGTTTTAGTGCGCTTGGAACATTAAATCGCGAGAAAGGTCTATTTAAAATGTTCAAATTCGCTTGGCCGCCATGTTCGTTTTGTAGTTAACCGGTTTTTGAAAATATTATAGATTGACTTCCAGTAGTATCCTTTATCTCCGTACAAAATTTTAGGGAGATACCGCTAATAGTTTCAGAGATATAGAATGCCGGTGAAATATTTCGCACATCCGCCATCTTGTGATTATGTAAACAATTGAACGAAGTTAGATGTCGGTGCATTACAATGTATATACACATATACTGTACCAATTTTCATTGCGTTTGGTTGGTCAAATCGCGAGAAACGTCTATTTAAAAGTCGCAAATTCGCTTGGCCGCCATGTTGGTTTTGTAGTTACCAGGTTTTAAAAAGTCACATAAGTGAACTTATACTAGTTCCCTCTATCACCATAGAAAATGTCAGGGTAATATCGGTAATAGTTTCGGAGATATTGAATGCTGGTGAAATATTTCGCACAGCCGCCATGTTGGATTGGTGAGTCGTAACAAAATTTGAAGGGCACGGTCGAGGTCGCCGGGAATAGTGCTATGAACTTTCCTAGTTTCATTGAAATCGCTCCTGCCGTTTAGATTTTATTAGGGGGGAACACACACACGAATCACACA
Source organism: Meconema thalassinum (assembly GCA_946902985.2). NCBI lineage: Eukaryota > Metazoa > Arthropoda > Insecta > Orthoptera > Tettigoniidae > Meconema > Meconema thalassinum. The sequence continues at coordinate 214,423,557 of OX336395.1, forward strand.
CACACACACACGCACACACACACGGACAAAAGGTGATCTCATAAGCCTATTTTTTCAAAATTGAAAATAGGCTAAAAATAAGAAGAAACGTGTCTGAGGGTTTTTCGATGTGCTGTATATTATGAGGTGCAAGGGGTGAAAAGTGGGGATTGAAAGATTCCTAACGGAGCGTGTATCTCTTAAACGACATAGGCGAGGAGTTTGAAACTCAGCGAAAAAAAAAATCAACAAAAAAAGAAGTAAATATGTGTTTGACCGTTTTTTCATAAATCCAATTTAAGGGGCCCATGGGGAGGGGTGAAATTCTGGGGGGGGGGGGGACAGGAAAGAAAGTGTCCTAACTGATTGACTGACTCACTCACTCATCAAACTCAGGGGGAAAAACTGCTTTAAAGTAAGTAAAGAGCTGTTCGACAGTTTTTTTTCATAAATCAAATTTAAGGGGTTCATGGGGAGGGGTGAAATTCTGAAAAAAGAAAATTGAAAGAAAATATACTGACTCACTCACTCACTCACTCACTCATCATCGCCCATCCAAAATTATTGAAGTTAGAAACATGACAGTTTGGGGATATGTTCATTGTATGTCAAAACCGTCTACTAAGGGAGGATTTTCGGATATTCAGGTTCTAAGGGGTCTTAAGGGTGTTAAACCTGCATTTCATTGAATAGCAATATCTCCCGATTGGTTTCATTGGGGGATGTGATACACGGCATATAAACTCATCATTAAAAAGTAAGAAGACACGTGTCTGAGGGTTTTTCGATGTGGTGTATATTATGAGGTGAAAGGGGTGAAAATTGGGGATTGAAAGATTCCTAACGGAGCGTGTATCTCCCAAACGACATAGGCGAGGAGTTTGAAACGCAGCGGGAAAAATCAGCCCGTGTTTGACAGTTTTTTCATAAATCCAATTAAGGGGCCCATGGGGAGGGGTGAAATTTTGGGGGAACCGGAAAGAAAGTGTCCTAACTGATTGACTGACTGACTCACTCTTCAAACTCAGGGGGAAAAACTGCTTTAACTTAAGTAAATACCTTTTCGTCAGTTTTTTTGATCAATCAAATTGAAGGGGTTCATCGGGAGGGGTGAAATTCTGAAGAAAAAAATATGAAAGAAAATGTCCTGACTCATTCACTCACTCATCATCGCCCAGCCAAAAATATTGAGGTTGGAAACATGGCATTTCGGGGATATGTTCGTTGTATGTCAAAACCGTACACTAAGGGCGGATTTTTGGATATTCAGGTTCTAAAGGGGTCTTAAGGGGGTTAAACCTGCATTTCATTGAATTACAATATCTCACGAGTGGTTTCATTTGTGGATGTGATACTCGGCATATAAACTAATCATTAAAAATAAGCAGATATGTGTCTATGGGTTTTTCGATGTGGAGTATTATTATGAGGTGAAAGGGGTGAAAAGTGGGGGTTGAAGGATTCCAAACGGAGCGTGTAGGCCTCTCTCTTAAACGATATAGACGAGAAATTTGAAACTCAGCGAAAAAAAAATCAGCTTAAAAAGTAAGCAAATCGGTGTTTGACCGTTTTTTTCATAAATTAATTTAAGGGGCCAATGGGGTGGGGTGAAATTCTGGGGGGGGGGGGGAGGAGAGAAAGTGTCCTAACTGACTAACTCACTCATCAAACTCAGGGGAAAAAAGACAGCTTAAAAAATCAGTTAATAGGTGTTCAAGCGTTTTTTCATCAATCCAATTTAAGGGGCGCATCGGGGAGGGGTGAAATTCTGGTAAAAATAATTGAAAGAAAATGTCCTGTCTAGCTCACTCACTCATCACGCCAAGCGAAAACTATTAACGTTGGAAACATGAAATTTTGGTAATATGTTCGCTGTATGTCGAAAACGTCAACTAAGGAATGCTTTTTGTTTATTCGGGTTTTTAAGAGGTGTCAAGGGGGTAAACGTGCATTTCATTGAATAACGATATCTCATGAGTTGTTTCTTTGGGGATGTGATATTCGGTATATAAACTAATCATTAAAAATATTCAGACATATATCTAAGGGTTTATCGATGTGGTGTATATTATGAGGTTAAAGGGGTGAAAATTGAGGGTTGAGGGATTCTTAACGGAGCGTGTATCTCTGAAACGACATAGGCGAGAAGTTTCAAATTCGGCGAAAAAAATCAGCTTAAAGTACAAGTTAATAAGTGTTCGACCGTTCTTTCATAAATACAATTTAAGGGGCCCTTGGAGAGGGGTGAAATTCTGGAAAAAAAAACAGGAAAGAAAGTGTCCTAACTGATTGACTCACTTACTCAATCATCAAACTCAGGGGGAAAACACCTTTAAATAAGTAAATAGGTGCTCGACCGTTAGTTTTATAAATCCAATTTAAGGGTCTCATGTGGAGGGGAGAAATTATCAAAAATAAATGAAAGGAAATGTCCTGACTGACGCACTCACTCATCATCGCCAAGCCAAAATTATTGAAGTTAGAAACATGACATTTTGGGGATATGTTCGTTGTATGTCGAAAACGTCCAGTAAGGAAAGAGTTTTGGATATTCAGGTTCTATAGAGGAGTTAAGGGGGTAAACGTTCATTTCATTGAATAACGATATCTCACGAGTGGTTTCATTTGGGGATGTGATACTTGCCATATATACTAATCATTATAAATAAGCTGACACATGTCTAATGGTTTTTGATGTAGTGTATATTATTAGGTGAAAGGGATGAAAAGTGGGGTTGAAAGGTTCCTAACGGAGCGTGTATCTCTTAAACGACATAGGCGAGGAGTTTGAAACTCGGAGGAAATCAATCAGCTTAAAAATACATAAATAAATAAAATAAATAGGTGTTCGACCGTTTTTTCATAAATGCAATTTAAGGGGCCTATGGGGGAGGGGTAAAATTCTGGAAGATAAACGTCCACTAAGGAAGGATTTTTGGATGTTCACTCTCATCGACCGACCAAAACTATTAAAGCTAGAAGAATGATATTTTGAGGATATGCTTGTTGTGTGTCGAAAACGTCTACTAAGGAGGAATTTTTGGATATTCAGGTTCTAAAGGGGTGTTAACGGGGTTAAACCTTCATTTCATTGAATAACAATATGACACGACTATGACGCGAGCGAAGCGAGGCTAAAAATGAGATGGTGTGTGTCTGTGTATTACTCAATCACGCAAGTACCACTGGACCAATGGACCGATTTACATGAATTTTTCATGGAAGTAGCTGATTTACCTGGTTAACATATAGGCTACTTTTGATTTCAATACTTTGCATTATTTAATGATGGCGACCATTTTAGTGACGTCACTACACCCTTTGGTTTCAAACTTTCATATTTCCATTTTAAATAAAAAGAGAACGCTAAGATTATAGCAAACTTTTGATGGCATATACGAGGTTTTAAATTACATTTTCTATCCGAAAGGTATCTCCAACGGTTAGCGAGTAAAACCTAAATTCGTGCTATAAAACACGGTCAACGCCGAGTGGTGTAGTTGGACAAAATGTTCCATCCTAAATCTCCCTCTGCGCAGAACTTCTCCTATCCCCTGTTTTAACTGTCACCTTCACATTTTAATTTCTTTATGACACGTAGCGAAGCACGGGTACTTCAGCTAGTATAAGATAAGATTTAAGATAAGATACGATATAAACCATAAACCATTCATCCGATTGCGATCAAATTTTTGGTGAGTTGTTGTGCCCACTTCCGAAATCATTATAGGCATAGTAAATCCAATTTACAATAGATAGCTCGCGAGTAGTTTAACAAATTAGTGTTGGCGATGCGTTCATAGAGTCTACAATTAATCCGATTGCGACCAAATTTTGGTGGGTTGTTTAGCACATTTCCGGGATGGTTATAGGCATAGTTGATCAAATTTACAATAGATAGCGCGCAAGTAGTATAAACAAATGAGTGTTAGCTATGCGTTCATACACAATTCATCCGATTGCGATAACATTTTGGTGAGTTGTTGTGCACACTTCCGGGAAAGTTATAGGCATAGTAAATCCAATTTACAATAGATGGCGCAAGTAGCTTCAACAAAATGGCGTGTGATTCGTTTCAACAAAGACCACCTGCGTTTATATACCATTCATCCCATTGCGATTAAGCTTGGGCGAGATGTTGTGTACACTCCAGGGAAGGTTTCTGGCTTAGTAAATCCTTTTTACAATTGGTAGGGCACGAGCAGATTCCACAAATGAGCGACAATGCATGAAACGTTTCAACAGATTCCCGTATGCGTTCATATACCATTCATCCGATAGCGATGAAACTTGGGTGAGTTGTTGTGTATACATCAGGGAAGGTTTCTGGCTTAGTTCATCCACTATTCAATAGGTAGCACACGAGTAGATTCAACATATGAGCGGCAACGCGTGAAGCGTTTCAAAAAAGTTCCTTATGCGTTCATATACCATTCGGGCGAAAGCGATGATACTTGGGTGAGTCTTTGTGTACACTCCAGGAAAGCTTTCTGGCTTACTGCATGCATTTTACAATAGTTAGCGCACAATTTTATTTAACAATTGAGCGACGGCACGTGAATCGTTTCAACCAAGTACCTTATGCGTTCATATGCCATTCAACCGATCGCGATGAAACTTTGGTGATGTATTTTACAATAGGTAGCGTACGAGTAGATTCACCAAATGAGTGACAGCACGCGTATCGTTTAAACAAAATCCCATATGCGTTCATATGCCATTCATGCGATTGCGATGAAACTTTAATGAGATGTGTACATGCCTGGGAAGGTTTTCGTCTTAGTAAATTCTTTTTACATTAGGTAGTGTACGAGTAGATGCAACAAATGTGTGACGACGCACGAAGCGTGACAACAAAATCCCGTATGCGTTCATGTACCATTCATCGATTGCGATGAAACTTTGTTGAGTTGTTGTGTACACTTACGTGAAGGTTTCTAACTTAGTAATTCCATTTCACAGTAGGTAGCGCAAGAGTAAATAACAAAAATGGGTGACAGCGCACGAACCGTTCAAATAAATTTCCGTATGCGTTCATATCCCATTCATCCGATTGCGATGAAACTTTCGTGAATTGTTGTGCACGCTCCTGGGAATGTTTCTGAATTAGTTAATCCATTTTACGACAGTAGAGGCAATTAACGTAAATTGAAAGAAGATTGTTTCCAAAAGCACTTTAAGAAATACAATTACAACGCCAACACTTTCTATGATTGGCATTGCAACGCATGCCGGGTACAGCTAGTACTGTATAAGATAAATAAAAATATTAAAAAAGTCAAAAAATTAAACTTTTAAAATTAGTAGTTTGGCCCGTTGTCAAAATTTGGGAAAATACGTAGTCCATAATCTTCTCGATTACTCTGAAACCTCAGTCGCCCATCTCCGATTATTGGTTCGAGATATATCGGGTTGCCTACCTCCGGGGGCTCACACCGTAACTGAGCGCCTAGTGTCAATAGTTAGGACCTTTGGCAAAGTCAAAAAACTAAGAACAAACTCGTAAATAACAAGTAGTTCCGTGAAGAACTATACAGCCTATTTTCATATATCCTACTCGTGTTAATTACCTCTATCAAAATACAAAATTTCAGTTTGAAGGTTGTGATAGATTCGTAGATATTGAGAACCGTCTAAATATTTCAGATGGTCGCCATGTTGGATTTTTATTTTTGTACTATTACATTAAGATTATTGTGTACCTGTAGTATTCAAACTTCAATCGCATGATTAGAACACAAGAATTAAAAACGAGATGTTAAAATTTTGAACAGTTGCCATCTTGTGATTATGCAAACAATAGAAATAAATTAGATGCCAGTGGATTGACATTTGTATAAGCATTTAACGTGCAACGTTTCACTGCACTCGGATAGTTAATTCGCGAGAAACCTCCATTTAAATATTTATAATTCGCGTCGCCGCCATGTTGGATTTGTGCTCACCAGGTTACTGAAAGTTCTATAGGTGAACATATGCTCATAGCCTTTATGAACATAAAACAAATTCAGTTTGATTCCTGTAAAAGATTCATAGATATTGAGAACCGTCTAAATATTTCGGACGCTGGCCACTTTGGATTGTTATATGTATAGGCCATAGAGTTATGTACCATTCAAGGACAATTATTGCCTAGGTTCATTAACTTCGATCGCTTGATTACGACATAAGAAATAAAAACTAAATTTTAAATTTTCGCACAGCCGCCATCTTGAGGTTATGTAAACAATTGAACTAAATTAGATGCCAGTGCATTACAATATGTAAAATCATTTATGGTACCACATTTCACTGCGCTCAGAGAGTTAAATCACGAGACAAGTCTATTAAAATGTTTCAACTTCGCTTCGCCGCCATGTTCGTTTTGTACTTTACAGGTTTATGAAAGTTACATTGATAAACTTGTATCAGTACCCTTTATCGCCGTAAAAAATTTCAGGGTGATATCTGTAATAGTTTCGGAGATATAGAATGTCAGTGAAATATTCCGCACAGCCGCCATTTTGAGGTTATGTAAACAATTGAACTAAATTAGTCTCCTGTGCATTACAATTTGTATTAAAATTTGCTGTACCACATTTCATTACGTTTGGTAGTTAAATCGCGAGAAAAGTCTATTGAAATGTCTCAAATTCGCTTGGCCGCCATATTGGTTTTGTAGCCACCAAGTTTTTGAAAGTCTCATAGGTGAACTTTCAGTAGTGTCCTTTATCACCGTACACAATTTTGGGGCGATATCGGTAATAGTTTCGGAGATACTGAATGCTGGTGAAATATTTCGCACAGCCGCCATGTTGGATTGGTAAGACGTAACAAAATTTGAAGGGCACGGTCGGGGTCGTACGGAATAGTGATATGGACTTACCGAGTTTCATTGAAATCGCTCCAGCCGTTTAGAATTTATTAGGGACACACACACACACCTCACACACACACACTTACGCACACACACACGGACAAAATGTGATCTCATAAGCCTATTTTTTCAAAATTGAAAATGGGCTAAAAACTACATAAAACATAAATTAAAACAGCAAACAAAATTAAATCGTAAAAAAAAAGTTTCAAAATATGCAGTTAGACCCTTTTGGCAAAATCAAAAAATTAAAATAAATAGCAAATAAAAATAATATATCATCATGAAAAGTGGACTGAACAAAGAAGCACTCAAGGAACGAGTTCGCAAACTCGAAATAGCCTATCAAACATCGCGCTGAATATACAACAAAAAATGCCTGTCCAAAAATACTAAACTACGTCATTATGAAACTGTTCTGAAGCCAGTAGTTATGTATGCAGCCGATACCCTATCCCTAAATGCTAATAAAGGACTCCTTGCAGAACTGGAGAAAAAGGAGCGCATAATCGTCAGAGGTTTAATGGGTTCAAATTACAAGAATGGCACCCACTATATAGAGTCCATCAAAGAAGTCTACAGTTAATTAGAGAAATTTTCAGAAACGATCCGTAAGAGGCGGGCACGGTATTACGGTCATCTCAAACGAATGGACGGAAACAGGCTGACTAAACAGATTTTTCATTTCTTTGACTCCAAACCCAAAACCACAATGCCCTGGTATATGAATACCAGAGACGACCTCAAAATGCTGCATCTAAAACCCGACGACGCCTCCAATAGATATCTCTACCGCAAAAAGATACTGACTAATGGGCTAACCTGAGACGAGACACCGAACCCGAAAAGAAGACAAGGTACCACCTGGACAGTGGAGCGCATGATGGCTCACTCACACAGAATGTGGGAATTCTTGGCTCAGAGGAAAGCGAACCAAATTGCCAAGTGTAGCATGACTTAACATGATCCTTGATGGCCTCATCGTAATCTTATATATATCTATATATATAAAGCTCAATGTTTGTCTGTCTGTCTGTCTGTCTGTCTGTTATGTATACAAATCCACACCGTTTCACCGATCTGAGCCAAAATTTGCAAACTTACCCTTCGGAACCCTGCGGGTAACCCTGTCCACTTGAAATTTCCGACAGACCACCCCATTCCCTGCATTTAGGCCATTTGGCCCAAATCTACACCGTTTCACCGATCTCAACCAGAATTTGTATACTTACCCTATGTAACCCTGTGAATAACACTGACCACTTCAAATTTCGGACAGACCACCCCATTTCCTGCATTTAGGCCCTTTGGCAAACATCTACACCGTTTCACCGATCCGAACCAAAATTTGTATACTTACCCTTTGCAACCCTGCGGGTAACCCTGTCCACTTGAAATTTCGGACAGACCACCCCATTATCTGCATTTAGGCCCTTTGGCCCAAATCTACACCGTTTCACCGATCAGAACCAAAATTTGTATACTTACCCTTTGGTACCCTGCGAGTAACACTGTCTGCTTGAAGTTTCGGGCAGACCACTGCATTCCCTGCATTTAGGCCCTTAGGCACAAATCTACACCGTTTCACCGATCAGAACCAAAATTTGTATATTTACCCTTTGGTACCCTGCGAGTAACACTGTCTGCTTGAAGTTTCGGGCAGACCACTGCATTCCCTGCATTTAGGCCCCTTGGCTCAAATCTACACCGTTTCACCGATCTGAACCAAACTGTGCATACTTACCCTTTGTAACCCTGTGAATATCACTGTCCACCTAAAATTTTGGACAGACCACCCCATTTCCTGCATTTAGGCCCTTTGCCAAAAATCTATATCGTTTCACCGATCCGGACCAAAATTTGTATACTTACCCTTTCGAACCCTGTGGGTAACCCTGTCCACTTGAAATTGCGGACGGATCATCCCTTTCCCTGCATTTAGGCCCTTCGGCACAAATCTACACCGTTTAACCGATCAGAACCAAAATTTGTATACTTACCCTTTGATACCCTGCGAGTAACACTGTCTGCTTGAAATTGCAGACAGACCACTCCATTCCCGGAAAGAGGACAGGGTCCGTCCCAAAGGCAATGGAAAAAAGGGGTAAAACCGGACCCGCTCAGGAAACCCTCAGGGTTGCCAGCCCCGAACTCACCAGCCATGAGCCCTTGAGGATGTAGCACTATCCAGGGTGCACCAAAAGTGGTGGGGCTACACACACCCTGCCTCCTTGAGGGCCTTGAGCAGAAGACATGAGATATTAAGAAAAGAAAAAGAAGGCTGACACCTCGAAGAATGAGGCTATCAGGAATGATTAGACAAGGGCCAATTAAGGCGGGAAAGTTAAAGAGTCGCTAGGCCTCGGATACCCTGATACTATCGGGGTCGGAAGATTACAAGAATTTGACCAAGGGAGGCTGACAGGAAAGAGAACTGAAATTTGGATGTCGTTCAAATACCCTCTTAATAGAGAAAAACTATTGCACCATAGGCAATAATATCAATTTAATCCAGTGTTAACTTCATAAGAGAAGAAAAGTATAACATAACCATTCAAAACTGAGGTTGTAAAACGATTATAAATATATATCCAATCTCAAAATGAGATCTTCCCTGAATTTTCCGAACGCGAAAATGTCGGTGGATTAATTCTACAGCATGAATCTATGTTAACTACAGAGGCTAAGCAACTAATGATCCATTATACCAATCCAATTTCGAAAATCACGCTCAGAAAATACAAGTTAAATCTGTTAATAAACTGTTTAAAAATGGTCTAAAGACTCGAAGTAACTTTCAGAATAACTGGATCCAAAAACTTCCTAATATCGTTATAATAATTAGGAAAGAAAAATTCTCCTCAGAGAATAAGATAATCCAAGCGAAAGTGCTTAAAGAACAAATGCACTAGAAAATGTAAAACTCAGTCAGAGTTCTCAACGCCGATTAAATATTGAGTTACTAAAATATCCTTACACAAAAATCTGGAGATCTTCCTCCTGCAGGGACTTCTCGACAATGAGGATGAACATATCAGCTTAAATACTGTAAAATACTATTGAAATTTTAAATTTATCAATCAAAATTACAAAAAGGATGCACTCATTTTTATGAGTCAAAATCCTGGCATCATAGAAGGTCAGCCCCGAAATAGGCATCGAACCTGCTCCCTCTACTCAACCATTTAATCTACAAAAATCAAAATATGGCAATTTGTGGTTGTTCAGATGCCCTAGCTACACTACATTAACAAGTTGAAGTGTTCTGTACATTTGGTGATTCTGGATATGGTAAAAAAAGTATATCGTTGGCCATGCTAGTCTCCAGACCAACACATGACATGATAGAATCCAACTAGGTCCCCAGTGTACGAACCATGGTCCTCTCAGGCTCGAACAACTCCTGACCGGTCGAAATGTCCCAATATGTCCTGGCGATATCTTTCCACACGCATTAGAATAACGATGGCTGAACCGCGAACAGTTTGTCAACTCGTCATGTTGCGAGAACGAATCTGAACAACCGCTAAATAGTTCCAAGATGCACATGGGATCGTGTTCGCATGTGTCCGCGCGATCCATTGCATTACGTAACTGGCTTGTACACTTCATAGTAAATGAACGTGGCTGCAAACTGTTCTCGCTATCGATCTGCTAATGCAGTATTCCTATTGTAATCTAGCCTATCATCATAATGGATATAGGCTTCATTGTACTCCTTCCCTCTGACACCTTGCTTAAGAATATGCTGTTTTTAAGAAGTATTCCCACTGTGAAATGTTTGGATCAACTCCAGGTTGCATTTCCATGAAGTTTTACAAGCACCGGGTTACGATAATACGCACACGAACTGGCCGCCGGGATTATGAACGTATCCTTCCGCATAGTCCGTTAGTGGCAGTGAAAACACGGTCGCAAAGATAAACATATTACATGATTTAAATCATGTCTGATTCCCATTATGCAAGTCTCTACTTCACGTAGAATGCTGAACGAACTAGCTTATACACTTAGGCACGCTCACACGTTTTGAAAATCCCGTTAACTTGCGATTTCAATTTCACTAAGTGCCGAGGTTATCACTGCACGCTGTCATTTTCTAGAGTCCCCGCTCTTCACACATGCTCGCCTGAGGAAGACATCCGCTATCCCCCACTCCTCTAACGCCACGAGTCGATATGTATCGCAGTCGCAGTATAATCACTAGTAACGTAACAGATCTTCTTCTGTTTTTCATACTTGCTTTGTAATAGCTTTCTGTCATGGAAATAAGCATACAGACATAAATAACTGCTCACATATAGCGCTAAATATTCTTTAATTTGTATTTATCATTCTCAGGTGTATCGATCGATATGATGTTAGACAACGTCAATATGATTATTATCGACGACCTTCGGGCTTCTCTTCGGAAATACGAGCTCTCCCGATCCATTCTTGATAGCAGAACCTTTGCTTGCTGTAGACCAGCTGTTATGATAGACTTCTGTGGCTAGCTTGAAAGTTACAGGCCGTTCCAAAATACTGTATCCATATCTGTACTTAAGACCTTTAGGAATAATGGTACAGTACGTAATTTCGTAACTAGAGACGTATCTCGTGTTGTATTATTGCCAGGTGGAGGCATATGCTTAACAATAACTAAAATTTATGCAGCAAATGAGGGATATTCGTCTGAGCAAAAGACTTTCTGGCATCATAAGACATACTCAGAACAAGGAATAGCTGAAGGAAACAGGCACCAGAGGAGGGATACAGCAATATTGGGTAAATACTTCATCAAGTTTGCAAAGAGATAATAAATTGGGAAAAAGAACGCTTATTCTATTAATTTGACCCCGTTTGTATTTGTTTGACAAGCGTCATTGTTTTGTTTCTCTTCATTCTATTTCCAATTCCACATTCCCCAGATTTCATTGAACAATATTGCATTCATTGTTCCCAATGTTATTCATTTTTACATTGTAATTTTTTGTAATTCCATCATAAAAATGTAATATTAATATTTTTATTTTAGTAGTGTAATAAGCCGAAATGGTTAAATAGCGATTTTCCTCTGTTCGTATCTCATGTGTACTTTCTTGAAAGAATTTCATCAGTGTACGTTTACAAGTAATTTGTGAGTTGTAATTCCTGCTATCCAATGGAATACATTTGTAAAACAAATCACTTCTCTGCAGGATAATACTGACCTTCCTGGGGATATCAAGTCTGAAGAATGTCCCTCACCAGAGTTTGGTCCATGCATCAAATAGAAACAGCACCTTTGGATATCAAACAGGTAAGTACTTTATCATGTTACAACTTTGTGCCTCCTTATAAGAAATTACCCGTTCTTCATCTCTTTATCACCAAGTGGTATTTAGAGATTACAGAATTGATTTTCACAACAGGATTGATGATAAATGGAAGCGTTCATCTGACAGGTTGAGTGCAGTACAGAAAGCACAAGCCTTTTGATGTGGGACATTTACCAGTGACCTGAGGCTTCACACTCTGTTGCTCTGACCACTGAGCTAATGGGGGATGAATCTTAACTGTCATTGGCTAAAGTTATATTATGTTAAAGACCTAACATGAATGACTTGGAGGTTTTTAAAGGTATACCAATTATTCTTGGTTTGGTCCAATATATTGCGCCCGTTGCTCAGATAAGAGAGACTAAAACTTATGCTGAAATGCAACTGAACATACCCTGCGAGCGGCGGGAATAAGCTGAAGTAATATCGCTTAGGATCATATTTTTATATATTTTGGACATTCCAAAAATCAACTATAATTATAACCAAGTAATTCTGCATATTTGAAGTACAGCATACTTCGTAAATCAAAGAAACTATCAACTTAAGCGGCCAGCTCATATACTGAGAGCACGCCATATTTGGTAACACCAGTTACTATTTGTCTTTGGATGAGACATCGATGTGCATGTTGGAGCACAAGTGAAAGTACGTCCGTGAAGGAAACCATGTGGCATGAAAAATCTCTGGATATTTTTCTTATGGATCATGGCATTGTTTAGTAATTCAAAGATTGACGACATTCATCACTACATAAACTGTGAACTATTTTCTTTATCCGAGGTGAAATGACGGACTTGTGTGAAGTAAACTTTACGACCGCATGGTCTCATTCGCAAACACACACACTTCAGTGTTATATAAACTGTGTACTTAATTAACTGTATAACTGTACAAAATCTACGAGTACAATCTTTATTTGCCAGATGGGCAGTATTTTTTATTTAATTTTATGTTAATATTTTTGCGTAAATATCAGTGCAAGTCACGAGTGAGTGTCGCACAAGCGACAGGGCTAGAGCCAGTGGCGGGGTGAAAATGGGCAATTTTTTACCGCATGTTAGCTGCAGTGCGCGAAAGTTTTCTTTAATTATGTGCTACGTTATTACCAACGCAAACATTACAACAATGCTAAACCAGCAGATCTTCAAATACAACCCCAACCACGCGATGGCATGAGATTTCTAAATCATGCGTGGGGAATTGGCGACGGAAGATGTCCAGACACAATGAGATGGTAATCTAAAAGCCATACACGAGACCGCATATAACATCTCATGGCGGGACTCGAACCAAGTGACGCTGCATCTGTAAGTCAGATCAAATATTTATAGCATATTGTAAGAGTTGGAAAACAGTAGATTAGTTTAATTTGGTTTCATTTATTTAGTGCACAATGCAGGTAGTTAATTATAAGACACGTGTGGAAAATATAAGTTTATTAAACATTTATAGACGCCAGGAAGGCTGGATTTTCAACGCTCATTTCGTATCATTTCAAAACAGTTATTATCAACTTTTATTTTGTCAGGCTGATGACAAATAAACTAGTTTAACAAATGTTAAATCGAGGCCAAGGTTACGAGCCAAGTTCACTACACAGCACACTCGATTCTAGCCACTGGATCAATATTTTGTTTAGAAGGCCTTGAGATTCTTGACATTTTTACAAGTGGAATGCAGAGTTCCGTTATTCACATTTGCTGGCCAGATCATTACTTGAAGACAGGTTTATTTCTTTAAGAGAAGCCACACAGGCAATGAATGCAACTGTATTTTGTAACTAAATGAACGCAGGTTCGACCTTATTCAGGGAAGAGGCAGTTTTATAAATGCTCACACACACAGTTAGCTTGTATCAGAAGCCTTCATGTTTATTTAAAGCGTTGTCAGGATGTGTTTTGTACACATAATCTTTATTACCAGCATTTCAAACGTATATCAATTAGGAATCCACACTTTTGTAAATTAACATTATAAGAGTATTATATGAGTCGTGACGGTGGATATATACCTGCAACATTGTTATTGTGGTTATATCGGTGGTAATGAACTATTTAAAGTCGTACCAAAACCGAGTGCGCCTGGATCAATGAATCCGAAATAAGAGTAAAGTAATTGGTGAAGACATAGGATGTCTAATAAGTATGATGAAATATTGGTGAAGACACAGGGTGTCTCGTAAACTATTAAACTATTGAGTTATTTGCTTATGTTGGATACACACGTTACCTAAATACACTGATCGCTTTTAAAGGTCTATAAACTGAACAACAATACTGTCAGGGATAAATAATTGTGTGAAGCTTAATAATCAAAAAAATAGGGTTTTGAAAACTAACAAATCTTATAATTCCCCCTGAATCTAAATAACATTTGTAAACATTAAAAATAAACTATTTTTCTGGACCAAATGTTAACACTTACATATTGTTAAGCTATTTTAGATACATTTTGATACATTTTCACATGAATAGTCGACAACTAATTGGTGATGTGATAACAGAAGCACACACATCAGATTAGTAGCAATATGAGTCGATGTAATTGTTTAATTACTATCGCATTTGCAGGCTTTCCTATATTTTCTATTTTCTTAACACTTTGACACTATGACCGTTTGTTACAAACAGTAACAAATCGAGTACGCAGGCAGTGCCAATTGCACAACCATAGGAGTGCTGAATTATTGCATGCATTTGTGTTGTATTAGCATAGTTTTTTTTATTCAGCAACATTGTGCACATAGCTTGATTTTGTTAGTAATAAACGCATCTCGTTTATTAATTAACGATATTTAGGACTAGCTAAACAACTCTAAAGATAAATGTTAGAGATGGCATCATCATAGCATAGGACAAATTTTCCCCTTTGCTTCTAAATGTAAATGTTCTAGTATTTGTAAACAAGTAAATGTCTTGCTTTGCTGTAGATTCGTTTGATGTTTGATCCACCCGTAAGTTATTTCGATGTAATTGCTTAGGGCTGATCTTACGTGCCATTCTCTTAGCTTGTTCATTTTGTCGAATTTTGTATTAGGACCATGAGAGTAATTTAGATCTTGTTTAGGAATTTTTTTTATATTTTCTTTCAGGGCAGAATAGTATCGGACTAGCCGTTTGCAACTCTCATGCTCGGCTAGAGATCTATTCTGAATAAAATTTATTTGAGATTTTAACATAGGACTGACCTCTCTTTACTTGTTTAGTTTTGTTGTCGATGCATTCCTCTGAGCTGGTTAAAGTTCGAACCTCATTAATTCCCGACACCCCCGAGTGCAGACTTGGTGCTTCACCAGCCTATGAATGTATCGTCCCCTATACTTGTGTGTTAACTGGAAGAGGGTCTCGGAAGGGTCATTTGAAACCGGTGGCTCCCGGAAACCTTCGGCCAGCGGGCACATATAGTACGTTGGCTCCGTGGTCGGATGGTTAGCGTGCTAAGCTTTGGTTCAAAGTGTCCCCGGTTCGAATCCCGAACAGGCCATCAGGGATTTTAATCTCCTGGGGTTAATTCGAACGGCTCAGAACAATGAAAACTTAAGGGCTGATATAAACACTGTAAGGGCCGATATTAATAATGTTACAGAAAATGTAATCACTCTCAGGACAGATATGGCTCAGAATAGTGACAATTTAAGGGATGAGGTTATACAAAACAATGAAAACTTAAGGGCCGATGTAAACACTGTTGGGGCAGACATGAATGAGAACAGTAACAATGCTACAGCTACTCTGTTACAAACTAGTAACAACATTACTACCAATATTAGGGCTGACATGGCACAGTTAAACACTAACATTAGGGCAGATATGGCACAGAATGTAGTTGAAGTGCGAGAGGACATTGCCAAAGTTAAAGCCGAAATTACTGTCACAATCAATAAGGTTAGTGATGATTTGCGTGCAGAGATGGAAACTTATCGCTCGGAATATCAAGCACACTTAGAGGGAATAAAACAGGAAATACGCACAAATAGATCTGAAATAAATCAAAAACTCAAAAACGTTCAGATGGAGATGAACGACAACATCGAATCAGTCAGGAGTGAAGTCGCTAACGCAAAAGAAATTGTTAGTGCTAGAATTAACACCGTGGAACAGCGTATGGAAGAAGTTAACACGTACGTGGGTGTGTTAAAAGCTGATGTGGCTATAGTTAACTCTGGATTAAGACTAACAAGAGGCATAGCAGTTGCCGTACACATAAACACTAAGCGTATAGCAAACAAAGTAGAGAAGGTGGAAGATAAGGTCAGCAAAATAAAACATGACTTAGCTACAGACATTGAAGCGAGTCGAGAGGAAACTCGTGAGAATAATCACAGATCCAACCAATATGTAGCAAAAACATTAGATGTTTACCTTGAGGAACAGGATGGAAAACTGAAAGAATTCGATAATCGCATTGAAGGAAAAATTGAGCGTATAGAATCACAGATGAATGCTATAATTAGCAAGCAACCTGAGAAAGTCTTAGAATACGCCGAAATGGTTGAACGCATCAATCGTCTATTAAATCCTAATAGAAAGGGTGTACCATCTACAAACACTGCGACCAACATAGCGAAACCGAATGTTCCAATGGAAAACCAAGGTTATAATCCATTTAGAACAACTTCACAATTTGTGACACCGAATGCTAACATAACGCCGAATTATGGGCTGACACCTAACTTTAATGTCACGCCGAACTATGGTCAAACTCAGTACTCGAATATTGTGTATTTGAGAAGCCATGAAGATCGACCGGCTAAATTATATAATTCCAATTCCGTCACACCGGTAGATTTTCTGAGAAACTTGGAGGCATACATGAGAGAAACTATGGTAACACCAGACAAGAAGTTACGGACTGTCGAAAAATACCTAGAGAACAGCCCGTTAACCTGGTTCAAGGCATTCAGATACTCATTCCACAACTATCAGGAATTTAAAGAAGCATTCCTTAAGACTTATTGGTCTTTGGAACGTCAGCAAAATATAAGGGCGGAAATGTACAATAAGAGGTACGCTAGTACTCAAACAACCAAGTACGCTACCTACTTCGAAAGTCAGTTTTCGAAATTGCAATGTTTGGAACCCACTTTGTCCGAATTAGAACTTGTCCAAACCATTAGAAAACAATACCCTATGGAAGTACAAAGGTTACTCATAGCGTCAGATGCAAATACATTCATGAAATGCGACGAAGTTCTTAGAATAATTTAGATCTTGTTTAGGAATTTTTTTAATATTTTCTTTCAGGGCAGAATAGTATCGGACTAGCCGTTTGCAACTGTCATGCTAGGCTAGGGATCTATTCTGAATAAAATTTATTTGTGATTTTATTTTAAGACTGACCTCTCATTTCTTGGTTAGTTTTGTTATCGATGCATTCCTCTGAGCTTGCTAAAGATCGAAACTCATTAATTCCCGACACCCCCGAGCGCAGACTTTGTGCTACACCAGCCTATGAATGTATCATCCCCTATACTTTTGTGTTAACTGGAAGAGGGTCTCGGAAGTGTCATTTGAAACCGGTGGCTCCCCGAAACCTTCGGCCAGCGGGCACAATATGTATTCTAGTCAGAGGGCTGAAATAAGATGCTCTCATAAGGGCAACACAGGATAGATGGGTTTCACTACCTCAGTAAGCCTTGAAGTGGTCTTCAGTAGTTTATTACTTCAACTTCCAGGCAAATGCAGTGACAGTACAAGTACAATGGAGAACTCATTTAACCCTAGTCTACTTCTTTTTGGTAAATATTGAAAAGTCTCCTATTTTACTACATAACTTAATGATTTTAATGCTGTGTGTAGTTGAAGTTGAAAAAGTAGTTAAAAGTATAAAAAACAATAAAGCCCCTGGAGAGGATAACATAATAGCAGAACTTCTTAAAGGAGGTGGATGCTTTTTGCTAAAATGGTTACATAACTTAATTGTAGAAATATGGGAGAAGGAAGAAATCCCATTAGAATGGAAGATGGCAGTAGTAGTTCCGATTCACAAAAAGGGAGATAAATTCGAGTGCAATAATTACAGAGGGATATAATTAATAAGCAGCGCATACAATGTATTGTCAAGAATAATCAACAACTAGCATGCTATGGTGAAGAAATTCTTGGAGATCACCAAGCAGGATTTAAAAACCAAATTTTTGTCTTAAAGCAAGTAATATCCAAATATTGGGAGTTTAACAAAACTGCACATTTTCTTTTTGTAGATTTCAACAAGGCATACGATAGTGTCAATAGGAAACAAATGTGGAAATATATGCAGCGGGATGCAATACCAGAAAAACATATCAGTATGGCAAAACTGTGCACAGAAGGGTCCAAATGCAAAATTAGAATCAATAATGAATATACCGAAGAATTTAATGTCAACATTGGAGTTAGACATGGAGATAAACTCTCGCCTTTATTATTCAATTTAGCATTAGAAGAAACATTGAAACGAGTAAGCCAGCTCCACCCAAGCCTTGAAGTGGGAAACAAAATAAACATATTAGCTTATGCTGATGTCATAACACTCAAGGCAGAAAACGAAAACGAAATAAAAATACTCACAGAAACCCTTATTGAAGAAGCCAATGATAAATGAACAACAAACAAAATATCTAGTTGTAGGAAGGAATGCAGCACAAGTACAAAACCCCTTAACAGTTGCTTCATATGCTTTTCACAGATGTACTGAGTTCAAATATCTGGGGATTATCATAGACCAGAATAATGTGGAAGAAACAGAAATAAAATCAAGGAATCTCAGAGGCACCTAAAGCTATTGGTCTCTGCTAAATCTGTTAAAGAGTAAAATTATTACTAGAATAACTTAATTGAGAATTTATAAAAGCATTATACTTCCTGTTGTCACGTAAGGCTCAGAAACCTGGGTATCTTCCAAGCAAACTGAATGGAAATTGGTAACTTTAGGAAATAGAATACTACGACGCATTTTCGGACCGATAGTAGAAAATGGCCAGTGGAGAATAAGAACAAATAAGGAATTGCGGGATGTCTACAAAGAACCGGATATAGTGGCCCGTGCCAAAAGCCAATGTCTGCGCCGGGCCGGTCATGTACATGGAAGAAGTAGAGAATTGATTTTAAAGCAGTGTTAGAAGGGGTACCCAGAGGCAGCAACCATTGGGACGTCCGAGACTTCGCTGGTGGGACCAATTCCAAAAAGATATGAGAAAAAATAGAGTCAGAGAGGACATGATGGATGATCGAGAAAGATGGCGACGTGCTGTTGGTGAGGCCAAAAACCTGCTTAGGTTTGAGTGGCCATCTAGGTAAGGTAAGGTGTGGATGGGCGTAAGTATTTCTACCCTGATTATCCCCATTTTTTCAGTGTCAGGAAAGGAATGAAAGGAGGTTCTGTGTGGCAGTAATTTTTACACCCACATGCCCTTAGGTCCATCCCATAAGAGATATTAATATCGATTGAATTGAATATATCAACTAGTTGAAAAGAGGCGACCATGGCTTCATACGAGTAACTGCCCCAGCATTTGCCAGTGGATGAAAACTGGGAACCATGTAAAACTCTTTCTAGTTTGGCCGAGGGTGGGGATCATACTCATCTTCTGAGTTTTCACACTGACCAAGTGGTCTGAAACATTTAACTTGTGCAGTATTGGAAATGTGCTGAGCTCTTAGTCTGTCCTAAAGGGAACTATAATGGTTGGATTCAATACACAAGTTTCAAGACTGGATTCCTATTTTCCTGAATATCTGTTGATACTGCTGATCTCAGGAAATCTGTCCTATTAAGTGACGTGCGACTACATTCATAAACACATTCCCAATCTTAAATCTCTTCATTGGCCTGAATTTACATTAGAAAATACATCCTCCCGTACGCCAGAAGACATATAATGCTTGTAGCTAGTAGTATCAATTTGCTGCAATATTGATGATATAAACTGTACATAACACTTCCCCTCCAGAAGACATACAATGCTTGTAGTTAGTAATATCAAGTTGCTGCAATATTAATGTTGTGTACTCTACATAACACTCCCCCTCCAGAAGACATGTAATGCTTGTAGCTAGTAGTATCAAGTTGCTGCAATATTAATGTTACATACTCTACATAACACTACCCCTCCAGAAGACATATAATGATTGTAGCTAGTATTATCCAGTTGCGGCAATATTAATTATATATACTCTACCTA
Organism: Meconema thalassinum; assembly: GCA_946902985.2. NCBI lineage: Eukaryota > Metazoa > Arthropoda > Insecta > Orthoptera > Tettigoniidae > Meconema > Meconema thalassinum. The sequence goes on from OX336395.1 coordinate 214,443,856, forward strand.
ACACTCCCCCTCTAGAAGGCATATAATGCTTGTAGCTAGTAGTATCAAGTTGCTGCAATATTGATGTTATATACTCTACATAACACTCCCCCTCCAGAAGATATTTAATGCTTGTAGCTAGTAGTATCTAGTTGCTGAAATATTCATATTGTATACTCTACGTAACACTCCCTCTCTAGAAGACATATAATGCTTGTAGCTAGTAGTATCAAGTTGCTGCAATATTGATGTTTTATACTCTACATAACACTCCCCCTCCAGAAGACATATAATGCTTGTAGCTAGTAGTATCAAGTTGCTGCAATATTGATGTTACATACACTACATAACACTCCCCCTCCAGAATACATATAATGCTTGTAGCTAGTAGTATCTAGTTGCTGCAATATTGATGATATATACTCTACATAACACTCCCCCTCCAGAAGACATATAATGCTTGTAGCTAGTAGTATCAAGTTGCTGCAATATTGATGTTACATACACTACATAACACTCCCCCTCCACAAGACATATAATGCTTGTAGCTAGTAGTATCTAGTTGCTGCAATATTGATGATATATACTCTACATAACACTCCCCCTCCAGAAGACATATAATGCTTGTAGCTAGTACTATCAAGTTGCTGCAATATTGATGTTATATACTCTGCATACCACTCCCCCTCCGGAAGGCATATAATTCTTGTAGCTAGTAGTATCTAGTTCCTGCAATATTGATATTGTATACTCTACATTACACTTCCCCTCCAGAAGACATATAATGCTTGTAGCTAGTAGTATCAAGTTGCTGCAATATTAATGTTATATACTCTACATAACACCCCATCCAGAAGACGTATAATGCTTGTAGCTAGTTGTATCTAGTTGCTGCAATATTGATATTGTATACTCTATATAACACCCCCTCCAGAAGACGTATAATGCTTGTAGCTAGTAGTATCAAGTTGCTGCAATATTAATTTTATATACTCTACATAACACTCCCCCTCCAGAAAGCATATAATGCTTGTAGCTAGTATTATCCAGTGCTGCAATATTGATGATATATACTCTATAAAACACTCTCCCTTCAGTCGACATATAATGCTTGTAGCTAGTAGTATCAAGTTGCTGCAATATTGATGTTATATACTCTACATAACACCCCATCCAGAAGACGTATAATGCTTGTAGCTAGTTGTATCTAGTTGCTGCAATATTGATATTGTATACTCTATATAACACCCCCTCCAGAAGACGTATAATGCTTGTAGCTAGTAGTATCAAGTTGCTGCAATATTAATTTTATATACTCTACATAACACTCCCCCTCCAGAAAGCATATAATGCTTGTAGCTAGTATTGTCCAGTTGCTGCAATATTGATGATATATACTCTATAAAACACTCTCCCTTCAGTAGACATTTAATGCTTGTAGCTAGTAGTATCAAGTTGCTGCAATATTGATGTTATATACTCTACATAACACCCCCTCCAGAAGACGTATAATGCTTGTAGCTACTAGTATCTAGTTGCTGCAATATTGATATTGTATACTCTACCTAACACCCTCTCCAGAAGACGTATAAAGCTTGTAGCTAGTAGTATCAAGTTACTGCAATATTGATGTTATATACTCTACATAACACTCCCCTCCAGAAGACATATAATGCTTGTAGCTAGTAGTATCTAGTTGCTGCAATATTGATATTGTATACTCTATATAACACTCCCCTCCAGTAGACATATAATGCTTGTAGCTAGTATTATCCAGTTGCTGCAATATTGATGATATATACTCTACATAACACTCCCCTCCAGAAGACATATAATGCTTGTAGCTAGTAGTATCTAGTTGCTGCAATATTGATATTGTATACTCTATATAACACTCCCCTCCCCCAGAAGACATATAATGCTTGTAGCTAGTAGTATCCAGTTGCTGCAATATTGATGATATGTATTCTACAAAGCACTCCCTCTCCAAAAGACATGTAATGTTTGTAGCTAATGGTATCAAGTTGCTGCAATGTTGATGATATATACTTTACATACATCTGTATCAGGAAGGTGTGATGGACAGTATGAAACTAGTGTCTGGTAGTTGTTAAGCTAATATTTCTTTACAGCCATTGAAATGTGTTGTACAGTTACATATTTTGTTATTTGTGTAAAACGTATAAGGTAATAAATAAATAAAGACATGAATTATTCCATTTTATCCCCAGGATATGAAGGAAGAATTCCAAGTTGAAGAAAGTGATGAAAGTGGAAATCATTTGAATGAGTAAGTGGACATCATAATGAAAAAAAGTGTTCTTTCGTTTTTAGGAGTGTGTTACTGAAAATGTTGGGTATCAATAATGTTTCATTGGAGCATCTGATACATACCTTATATTAACTTTTGGCAACCCTACAAATTATCAATTCTCCTACAGTTCCTTCGGACTTTGTGAAAACCCATTTCATATGGTTGGAGGAAATATACAGTACAGTTAAAGGAAAGTGACTCTGATATGAGCTTTGTGAGGAACGACCACCACTTAAAAACTCTCCCAGTGTGTTGCTGTGTCCTCAGCCACAGATTACTGTTCTGTAACCTAAAACACTCACCCGGTATTGGTACAAGTAAATCCAATTTCTTGTCTTCTACAACTAATCTTAAACTCAGGGAGCGTTTAAGTAATTTACCAGGTACAAACATATCGTAGGTTAACTGTAAGGAGTTTGGGGAGATTTCTGAGAAACCGCAATGGTGAGGTGGGCTTTGGTTTGCAACATAAAGTTCATGTCGGCATAGCATACAATTTAACCTCTTGCAATTTGCCAATTTAATAAGTTATGCTATTAATCGTTGCTCAAACCAGACGGATTGGAGGCCAATCTCTGCCATTGCAAGTATTGAAGTTATGCTCTTCATAAGCTTTATATTGGCAAGATATAATGTCAGCGCAGTGCCTCCATTCGTTTTATTATCTTTTTATATTTCTACATTGCTGGTGTAGTATTGAGGTATTAAGTGTTCCATCATTACTGCTGATTCCAACATGTTTTCATGTTGTTCTGAACTGTTGCTGTCGTACTGAACCAGTACATTTGTGTTTTCAGTAAGCAACTAAAGACCACAGTGACGTGTGTATTGCAAGTGTTTATAGGCCTAGTTCATAAGACTTTTGACTTCACTCACATTAGGCATAAAATGTGCCAATCTCTCTTTATGATGCACCATACAAAATTCAATTTTAAGGGAACTTTAAGTGTTATGCAAAAAGAAATGATCTTGTATCGTTTTTTTGTCATATCGGCTGATGAAGGGGCCAAAAATATTAATTAGGCCTCGAAACATGTCCCACTAATTACCACACAGTGATCATAATTAATAAAAGTATTGATCACGCGGAACCTTTAACCTGTTTATACTACTATAATATCGGCACCGCTTATATTATTCCCATCCTCTGACTGTTTTAGGCATATCCTTGCATGTATTGATGTTGTAACAAAGGGAAATTTAAAGGAATGATGCACAAGGTTGATCTAATTGATCAATATGATTTAACTATAGATTAGCACCTGCTCACAAGAAGGATTGAGTAATGAGGTTCTTGAGAATAGAAGAGGTGGTGTAATAGCTAAACCAGGATCTATTATACATACAATAGTTGAAAATGGTTGTGATATGAATTAACCTAAGCCCTGAATGAAAACAAACTAAAATAACATAAGTAGAGAAAAAAAAAGCTGAACAAATAACATTTCAAATTAATCAAGGATAAATAGAAATGTCAAATAATCTAAATTAAACAGTTCTTAAGTTAATTTACGCCTCGAGGAAAAACATTGTTGACGATGACGGAATTATCCCTGACGTAAAAACATTGAGCATAAAGCAATCTCGTCTGAAGTGCAGGGACAAATAATTACATTACATTGGACATTAGGTTAAAGGAATCACCATCTTATAACACGAGGGTCCTTTAGAACAGATAGAGGATGCAAGTGCCAATCCTGAAAACTAGGGAAAGTTAATTTCAAAAACTGAAGTTAAAAACTGAAGATAAAGGACAGTATTAGGAGTTTGCGAAATGTTATATCAACAGAGCAAAGGGATACCGAGGAAGGCTATTTTAAATATCTCCCCCCTTAAATCTATAAGAATGTCAATTTTCATAGGTTGATATCCGCAGTATGTATTCATAATGACCGCCACTTTTCACCATTGAACCCATTTAGCTTACCTTGTGGACCCTTTAGAACCGAAACTCAAATCTGAGAGAATTTCTAAATCCTGCTGAATATGTGAAATGATCCTTACTCGGTCACCATGACAACCCGTTTTCTTTAGTTGTGAACCAGCTAGCGCCAAAATTCAAATCTGTGGAAATGTTAAAATATAGCTGTAAATTTCACATCACACTAGTTGCTAACTCCCTCTAAGCAACCTCCACTGAGTTTCCGTGACAAACCGTTGTGTTTATTCTGTGAATCATTTAGTACCAAAACTCCAATGGTAAGAAATTTTGAAAAGCTCTTAGTAAAATTCATGACTCACACGTTGGTACCCCTGCCACTGTATCTCCTTGGTAACCCTTTTTTTTCAAGTTTATTTTTTCTAATAACTTCTAATAAAATTTTGACCAAAATTAAATTTCGCGCCAAAATTGGAATGTTGAGAAATTAGGAAACATTTAGGAGAATTTCGCTTTCACAAGTGGTTACATTGAAGAACATTGGCCACCATGGCCATCGTACGCAATCCTAAATAGTGGTCACTTGGTTAACATGGCAACAATTTCATTTAACATTTAGAATTGACACCCCCAGAGCCATTTTACTTACAAACTGTACTCGTAGTCATCATGAAGCAGGTTTATTTAACTAAACACCCAGTATATAGACGTGCTGGCAAAACAAATTGCTGTCGTATGCTAACTAGTGTCTATAAGTAAACTCTACAACAACTAGGTTGTATTATGCGGGATGAATTCAACTCTGGAGATAACGAGTCCCATCTTGAGATAGTCGTAATAATTGAACAACATTCCTACCAATCCTCAGCTTAAAATATCAATAACAATAATCAACATATCGAAGAACAGCTTACGAAATCGGCTAAAGCCACCCCGAACACATCGACTTTGGCTAACATTGAACTAGCTTTGTTATTTTCAGAGCTGCTGTATGAAGCCAATGGTGTTGAAGTTGTCAACGCAAACACGTTCGCATAACGATCGCTCTTAAGTTTTACTCTTGATATGGGGTTGGAGAATGTAGGGCTCTCCATATGGCTCGCTGGTGCCCGACGTCTACCAACTACTTGATAATTAATACAGAATGCACATTAACAGTTATTTTGCCGCTAAATGTAATACTGGGCTTTACAAGGGTCAAAAATTTCATCGTGGTTTATGCCAGACAAGAAAACCACTTATTCAATACAGGCATTATAAAGTTCGCTATCGTATTACGTTCGATGATTCAATTGCACAGACTGTTATGATAAGTTTGTGTTAGTCTTCAGTCATTTGACTGGATTGATGCAGCACTCGGTGCTTCCCTATCCTCAGCTAATCGTTTCATCTCTACACAGCTACCACACCCTACATCATCATCGAACTGGTTAACATATTCTAACCTTCGTCTACCCATACAGTTCTTGTCCTCGGCCCTTCCTTGCATAACTAACTTTGCTATTCCTGGGTGTTTCATAAGTGTCCTACCAACCTATCTCTTCTCTACATTAGAAGTCGACAGAAACATCTTTCCCCTCCTAATTGTCTTAGTACTTCTTCATTTGAAAACCTATCTACCCATCTGATCTTCATCATTCTCCTGTAACACCGTATTCCAAATGCTTCAATTCTGCTCCTTTCTGCTGCTTTTCACTTCCATAAAATGCCACGCTCCAAACAAAGGGTTTTGAAAAATTACTACCTAATACCAAAATCAAAGTTTTATCGTAACAATTTCCTTTTCTGTAGAAATGATTTCGTACTGTTCATAACATTTTCGCTTCGTTCATCACCGGTTATTTGTCTTCCTAAGTAACAGAAGTCCCCTACTTCCTCTTATCTTTTCACCTGCCGAATCGACGTACATTGGGGTTTGTGGTGTCTTTCGGCAGCATTCCAATATTTTTGTTTTACTTTTATTGATTTTCATCATAAATTCAATCCTCAAGACAGAATCCGTACGATTTAAAAACTCATTCTAATCATTCTAGAGCACCATCCTATATCTGTACTTTATTCCAATAGTTTTCAAAATGCCAAACAACTTCCCCCTATCAACGTTATCAAATGCCATTTCTAAGTCTACAAATGCCATGAACGTTATCTTATCTTTCCTTATTCTAGCTTCCAAAATCAGCCTGAGGCTTAGTACGGCTTCCCTTGTCCCTACATTTCTCCTGAAACCAAAGTGGTCTTGATCCAACTCTGTTTCTATCTGTCTTTCCAACCTCTTGTAAAATTTTCTAGTCAGGATCTTTGAAGAGTGAGTGACCAAGCTGATTGTATAGTAGTCTTCACATCTGTGAAGTACGCTGGTAGAAGAAACATTGCCACAAAACCATATAGCGGTTATGGGGGAGTAAGCAATGACACAACTGGTAGAGGTGAGAGCTAACTAATTTTACAAATAAAATAAGAAATACCCCCAAAATTACCAGAGATGAAAGTGGAAGGTATTGAACAAAACCATTTACCCAGTCAGTTAAATAGTATGAACATAAGAGAATGACAAACTATAATACAAGAACACAGAGGTCACTTTTGATATATATATATATATATATATATAATTGACAATCAATAATATTACATGCATTTAAAGAAGGAAATAATATTTTAAAAGAAATTAGTTCTTAGTATAAACAGCTAATGAAAATACAAGCAAGGAATCCCATCGATTGAGGAGGAAAAGGGTTGAATTAATCATATTAAATGAGCAAATGAAAAGTCAAAGACCAAGGAAAAAAATATCCAACGATAAAATAAAAACAGATAAATTACCTTTAAACGATACTCAAGGTATGAACCGAAATAGTTTAAGTTCAAATACGGTCTCAACTCAATGCAATCAATTAAGTTAGTTTATTAACAGGAGCAAATTCTAGGTACGTCTGATCGCAATCAAATCCTCAAACATGTCTCCTTTTTAATGACAAGCAAACAAAAACAACTATTGTTTTAACTGCAAGGAAGAAACGTTCACAATCGCCTAGGTTGTCACCAGGCAACCCATTACACAGGATAAAATAAGTGCCATAATCTACGACACAAGTTACAGTGCCTATATGAGGCATTCTAAGAAGATACAAGGAGAAAAATAAAATTTACGAAAGGTATCTAGGTTAAGAAAGTCCTTGCTCTAGACCAAGATGAAGACTGAAATCTACATGGCTTGTAGCTCAGAAATAAAATAAATAACCACATTCCCCCAAAAGGTACATAGAATATATTAGATAATTGGAAACTATTTTAAATATATCGACAAATACCTTACCGTACTCCGACCACGAGGCTAGACCGAAACACGAGAGTGAACAACAGTCCGCCAACATAAAATAACACAAAGTTAAGAAATTACAATACGTCCAAGAAAATAAAACATATCGATAGAAATAAAACAGCTTCCAAAATATCTCACAATATTTACAAACCTTTCCTAAAGCATACTGGTTGGGATACCAGAAAATATTATTACACCAAATAAGTCAGAATATCTTCATGGAGATGTCGGAAGTACTTCTGAGTCAAGTAGAACATGAACATATTCCAGAATAGAGGCTATGTTAGCCTTCAGGGCTAACCAGCCCGGTTTAATATCGGAGTTACAGATTTTGCATCTTGCTTGTAAGTATTCCAATAGAGAATAACTTTTCTTATTATCGCTGTATCCAAGGTAACAGACACTGTTGACTTCGGGAGCCATCGGAGGAAATCGTAGATAGAGAGTACAGCGCTCCAAGCGGCAAATCCAATAGGAGTAGTACAAATATTCTCCGTCAGATGGCTCCATCCCGCAGCGACGAACGAGTTTCTACTCGTGCTCAACAGGTAGCGTAACAAGTCTGTTATCTCAAGCACAAGTACGACAACTAGACCAATTCGGTTACATATTAGCAAGGATAAGGTTCACGTCAGGGAAATTAAAACGCGTCATCTCTCCTCCCCACTATACAGGACGATAGGACACAAATGTACACCAAGTCTATGTGTTGAGAGAGAGAGGGAGTAAATAGAGCTGCATATGAATATCAGTTCGTTCTTTCATAATAGTCCAAGGTTCGCCAATCTTACCATCTTCAAAATAGGCACGCACCAAAGCGTTCATGCATCTAACCATTACCAACATGCTTAGAGTTTCAATTCCTTACTTGGCAACAAAATAACAGTTTTCTTTTTTTTAACATTAAATACAAATTAGAAGTTTTCTTGGCTGATGAAGATACACTCCATCTCTACGTAGAGGACACGGCTTTACTCGACGAAGTCCGGGCCCAGAACATTCGCCACAGTCGCCAACTCGCCAACCAGGATGACAATATCAGCTCTTGATCTGAAACCAAATTGTACTCCGACAGCAATGTCCATGTTCTTTCTTCATGACATATTAAGATAATGCATCCTTAAAACCAGTTCACAATCATCCAAATAAGTATTAAATGATCAACCGAGTATCATTTTCCAAATGACCCAAAAAAAATCCTCCCATCTCAAATTTTCCTTGTTTTTACAAAATAGGAACATAAGTTATGTCATCTAATAACCATACGGTTTACATCTTTTACAGAATTATATTTTATGTGAGTATTATTAATTAAATCATAACTTTGTGGGATGTAATTCCACAGATATTTCAAAAGAAAAGATAAAATAAGAACAAACGGACCTTGAAACAATTATCAGCCAACCGAAGATCACCAAAATAAAAATGACGTAGGTTAAGTCTAACATTGTACCATCGTAAATAAATGAAGATTACCATTAAGTTTTATAGACTTCATAAATAAAAGGTGGTCCAAGGAAAGTTACAAGCGAGCAAAACGAGAAAAAAAACGAAGAATAAACCCGACGCTAACATCGCACAAGAATCCCTTACAAATACCCGATGAAGCAATACGAAAACAAGGAAGGACAAATCATGAGCGAGTCTCATGCTATCAGAACCTCAGAAACGAGAGAAAATAGATAAATAGATAAAGAGAAGTACCGACAAAGTTCAAAAGGGGAGAGGCAAAGCAAATACCAAAAAATAACAAGGAAAACCAGAAAATATTTTAGTAACAGATCACACGTGCAGAAAAACAGAAATACACAAAATCTTTCACACACTCGTACATAACCGCAAAATTCCCACAATTACTGATTACTATTTACCACCCGCAAAGTAAATGCCCCACAAATATCTACCAGTATATAAATAAATATTCTTGAAAACCCAATTATACAACATACTTCCCCACCATAACACTCACTCACATGTATGCAGACTCGGAACATACGCAATAAATAAAACGTACACAGAACGCACATGACATGAACCTATTGAGCCTTTTTAGCATATCACTTTCACAATTATAATTGTTCAATATCATACTTCACTCAATGCTTACCCTGCTCAGACTGACAGTTAACGAACCCAAGGAACGCATCTCGAAAGAACAATACGGGTATTTTCCTTATAGTATTACTTACTTACCTTTTCAACAACTATCAGCCAAAACATAACATTCAATACCTTTTACATCCCTGATGAAACAAGCAAATAAGGCGACATAAAGTACACCAACTTGGATCAACTTGGGATCTTTTGTAAGGAATGCTTACCTTTCATACCAACGACTCTTTTCCTTCGTGTTAATTATACCAGTTCCATACCAGAGATAACAAGAATCGAAATAAGAAACTGCCCTCATTCAACAACGCAATCATTCAAATCACTACCTAGTGCACTTAAGTAGCAATATATTTTAACGAAATATTTATTTACATACTCGGTATTATACAATCAACAATGAACATTTTGACTAACGCAAACCTAACCTTATTTTGAACAACAAAACAACAATTTCCCACCCCTTAATACAAATCTAAATTACCGCAATCACACTAAACACAACCATTCTAGATACACACAGTTTTTCACACACAATTTAGAAGAATTACAAGCTAAGTATAATACTTACGGTGAATGATTCACAACAGGAAGGACAAACCAAAACATCTACCAATAAACAGCAAAAAGAGCAAAGGAAGAAATTACAACCAAATAAAACATTACTCAGAATTATCACAATATTTCTTCACTTGTGATAAATGCACCCTGAAAATACGTTTTTTCTGAGGATCACTCACTAGCATAGTCACTGGAGTGATGAAACTAAGAATTTTGCAAGGGCCTTTAAATCTAACAAGTAATTACCCGGATTCTTTAGGACCAGCTTCTTTTAGCGAGAAGTTTCGAACATATACCTCATCACCAACCTTTAATGAACACTGTTTACGACCCACATTATACTTTCTCTGCAACTTTTCATGAGCAATCTTCATGTTTTCCCTAGCTATCTTCCAAACCGCCTGAACATCCAAGTTAGAAATGTTCTCAGGCAATAGGTCGTTGAGAGACCATAAATTTGATATCGGAGAATTTAGCGAATATGAAAATATCAGATTAAAAGGAGTGTTTCGGTGAGATTCATGTATAGCCGTGTTGAAAGCAAAAGTTATCAAATGTATTCGAACTGTCCCAAGCCTTGTGATCATTGTGGTGATACGCAATAAGTGCTGCCCGTAAATTCCTATTCACCCTTTCGGCATATGATCCTTTAGGGTAGTATGGGGTGCTAGTGACATGAGAGATAGAAAATTCGAATAAATAATTTCGAAATACATTAGATGAAATGCATTTGGCGTTATCTGACACCAGAAACTGACAAGGGCCAAAAGAAGCAAATATTTGATTTAAACTTTTAATAACGGTTTGAGTGTTTGCCATACGAGTAGGAATTATCCAACTAAAACGAGAAAAACCGTCCGTGCAAACAAATACAAACCGATTTCCATGCTTTGACAAGGGCAGAGGGCCTACGAAATCGACGAACAATCTCTCCATAGGTTTAGCAGCGATTTCCGAGGATAACAGCCCAATTTTAGAATTGTTAGTAGGTTTAGCTACATTGCAAGCGTTACATCCGTTCACCAATTTCCTGATGTCTTTATCCATATTTTTCCAGATGAAATCCTGTCTAATTTTCTGCCTTGTCTTAAATACCCCAAGATGTTCACCAATTGGTGACTCATGGAAATACTTAAAAATCTCCGGTATAAGAAGAGAAGGTAGTACAATTTTAGGCAACCTATCGTACCTAGCGGAACAACATAATGTGCTGTTCTTCATCGAATACGGCTTAAAATTTTCTCCCTTTTCTAATTTCTCAATGATTTCACTCAAGCCAGGGTCCTCTCTTTGATATTCTGATACCTCCCTAAACAATTTAGCATAATTAGACTGGATAGTGTTCACCTTGTTACTCTCATCAAACTTACCTTCACCCTTATCCTCAATTTTCTCATCACCGTACATCCTACTAAGGCAATCAGCAATGACATTGTCCGTGCCCTTAATATGACGAACGCTGAATTGAAAGGCTAAAATACGGGTGGCCCAACGAGCTATCCTTCCAGTCTTCCTGGGATTTCCCAATACCCAACTCAATGCCTGGTTATCGGTTTCGAGATCAAAGGAAACGTGCTCGATATATATTTTAAATTTTTCGAGAGCAAACATTACTGCTAGCGCTTCTAATTCATACACAGAATACTTTATCTCAGCATCGTTTAATGTCCTCGAAGCATAAGCCACAGGTAACCTTCCTTCATCGTACTCTTGTAACAATACCGCTCCAACAGCCTTGTTAGATGCATCGGTTTGGATGATAAACCTTTTGCCAAAATCAGGAATAGCCAAAATCGGTGGATTGGTTAATGCCAACTTAAGGTCAAGAAAAGCTGATTCTTGCGACGGACCCCACGAAAATACAGTACCTTTCTTTCGAAGCATGTTAAGAGGAGCTGCACGGTGAGCAAAATTAGGAATAAATCTTCGAAAGTAGTTTATCATCCCAATAAAACGTGCTATTTCTTTAGGCGTTATAGGTTGTTTGAATTCCCTAATAGATTGGGTTCTGCTTTGGTCTACCGAGACACCAGATGACGATATTACATGTCCCAAGAATGATATTTGGGGTTTAGCGAAAGAGACCTTAGATAACTTGACCGTAAGACCACTATTCTTTAATCGAGACAACACATCACGAACATGTTGGGCATGATCCTCAAAGTTTTTACTAAAGATGACCACGTCATATAAATAATGGTAAACGAATTTAAACTTAATTCCGTCAAATACGTTATCTAGCAATCTGCTCAAGACGGCAGCACCGGTCGACAACCCAAAAGGTAAACGTTCAAATCCAAATAAATTCCAATCCGTGGCAAAAGTCGTCACACTCTTGGACTTCTCCGCCAGGGGAACCTGAAAATAGGCTGAATTTAAATCTAATATCGTAAAATAGGACGCTCCTTTGAACCACGAAAAGCAGGACTGAAGGTCCGGAAGAGAAATCGATTGTAAGATGACTTTCTTATTTAATGCTCTGTAATCGACCACGGGTCTGAATTGGCCATTGGGTTTAGGAACTAGAAAGATAGGAGAAGAATATGCTGAAGTAGATTTATGAATAATCCCCTCCTCAAGCATCTCGTCCACAATACCTTTTAAAATTTTCATCTTAGGAGGAGCCAATCTATAAGGAGACGCACGAACAGGAATGTCGTCGGAAAGCTCAATTTCAAATTCTATTAAATTAGTAACACCTAATTTGTCAGTTAGAACCTCAGGAAATTCATAACACAGGTCTTTAATCTGTTTAGCTTGATCTTCGCTTAAGTTATCGAACTCTAAATCTTCAATGGTTATAACCTTTTTTTCTTCCTGAGTAGAGTTGACTCTACTAATACACTCCGAATGATTGAATTTCCATCTGAGATTGGGTTTGAAATGAAACCAAAAGGATTTAGAATTTAAATCTAACAATAACCCAACATGAGTTATGAAATCTGACCCGATAATCACTAGATACGACAAATTGTCAACCACCCAGAATCTAAACATCCAAGAAAAGTTAAATATGCTGACCTTTACCTTTACATATCCTAAAATACTGAGTGAAGAAGAATTGGCTGCTATAATGTTATGTGGTTCCTTTACCAAATTGCCAAATTTACAAACAGAAGACATCGTCCTGAACCATTTACTATCAAGAAATGAATTAACACTGCCCGAATCAATAAGAGCGGAGACAAGTTCATTATTTATACAAACATCTATGTATGGGCAATTATTTTTTGTCGCATCAGTGATACGGTTACACGTTTCATAATTAGCTTTACCAATTCGAGAAAATTTGTCATATAGGCCTACCTTACGATTTGTCTTGAGATCCTTATCAAAATCTGTTTTACGGTTACCTGCAATACCATCAGATTTTTGATAATCCGACAAGATCTTCCTATCATCTAGTCATTGCCTACGATTAAATCTTCTATCACACCACTTGGCTAAGTGATCATAAGACCCGCACCTATCACAACGTTTACCAGTTCGAGTATTTTCAGTGTAATTGAATCTCCTTCTTTGGAAAGAAGTCTGTTGTAAATGATTATTAGGATTAACAGGGATATTAACCAAGGGAGGCGGAGAGTTAATCACTCTTACAGCGTTAATGCTTTTGACATTTTCTGTAGATTCAATTATATCATATAATTCAAGAAAACACTTAGGTTTACCTTCCATAGCCATACATAACCTATATTCTGGATTAATACCTTCTACTATAGTAGTAACAATTGCAGATTCACTCAAATTTACGTTCAAAACCCTAGCGTAGCACCTAATTTCTTTAATATAATCATTTAAAGATTCATCTATCCTCTGACCACGATAGTAACAATTATGTTTCAGTAACCTCATTGCACGTTCAGAAATAAAATAATCAAATACTTCGACATGAAACTCAGATAACGAAGAGTGAGATGACATAGCGCTGATCAACTTATCACGCAACAAGCCACAGGTGAAAGGAAAAATGAATTGGAAAATCATAGTGTCTGATAAACCAAAAACAATGGAATTGTCCATTAATTCAACTAGTTGTTTCAAAAATTTTATCAACTCCATAGTGTCATTACCCGAACACATCTGTAAATTCTGAACACAAGAGGTTACTGGATGAGGAATACCGTTAAATCTTAAACTGTTTTCACAGTTAGGCATCGATGACATATTTCCCCCAATATTAGCGTTATTCAACAAACGTGATGAAAAATCGGTTACAACATTAGTACAGGGTAACCCAAATTGGCTTTCATTTCTAGGTAATAACCTAGAATTTGCAGAGTTATCATTAGGAAAATCATTTGAAGCGCCAGACGAAGAAATATTTGGCAAGGGACAAGGTATATTATTATCAATTTCCCCATGCTCATTAACACTTAAATCATTAGAGTTTAATAAGGTCGGTTGAGGAATCCTTGATGACCTCCCTTGTAAGCTCTTATTCAAAGTAATTCTGCTCTCCATGCTTGCATTATGATCAGTTAAGGATAAACTTTCAAGATTATTAGGTAAATTGTCAGCGGCACCTTCAGATTCTATAATCACACGTGAGTTACACGCATTTGGCACAATAATTTCACACGGATTATCATTAACACCATTGACGCAACCCTGAATATCACCACACTCAGAAGGAAATAATTAAAAAAAAAGCATCAAGAAGCTTACTTTGAAATGACATTAATTCCGAACCGAAATTAGGATCCTCGAGTTCCCAAATATAAATGAGATCACCAAGTCTATAAAACCAATGGCATGCCTGAGTTTTAAATCTCCCTAATTGAGATGTAGAAGGGTTACTAGCACCTATCAAATAAATAGATAAATTAATTAAATTCGTTACAGCAGGTACAATGTTATTAGACTCACCAAACGTTTGATGGTAACTTTCCAAGTCAGGAATTATAATAGGCACATCTTTCACATCGTTCATAAGTAACAAATCCTTTTCACGATTGTTGTTAGAAGGTATTTTTCTAATGAACAATTCATATTCAATTTCCTCTTTCCTTAGGTTGTAGAAGGCTGATAATGTATTCCTCGGTTCCATTTTGTGTATACAATCGAACATGAAACAGAAATTTCCACAAGGATTAGATTAATAATACCCAAGCTTTAGGCGACCTTTGTGTTCAAGAATCTATTTGATTAAATATATTTTAAACTTATTATAATGTCCGTGAAAACAATAACATACGATCTGCTACCAATGACACAACTGGTAGAGGTGAGAGCTAACTAATTTTACAAATAAAATAAGAAAGACCCCCAAAATTACCAGAGATGAAAGTGGAAGGTATTGAACAAAACCATTTACCCAGGCAGTTAAATGGTATGAACATAAGAGAATGACAAACTATAATACAAGAACACAGAGGTCACTTTTGATATATATATATAATTGGCAATCAATAATATTACATGCATTTAAAGAAGGAAATAATATTTTAAAAGAAATTAGTTCTTAGTATAAACAGCTAATGAAAATACAAGCAAGGAATCCCATCGATTGAGGAGGAAAAGGGTTGAATTTATCATATTAAATGAGCAAATGAAAAGTCTAAAACCAAGGAAAAAATATCCAACGATAAAATAAAAACAGATAAATTTCCTTTAAACGATACTCAAGGTATGAACCGAAATAGTTTAAGTTCAAATACGGTCTCAACTCAATGCAATCAATTAAGTTAGTTTATTAACAGGAGCAAATTCTAGGTACGTCTGATCGCAATCAAATCCTCAAACATGTCTCCTTTTTATCGACAAGCAAACAAAAACAACTATTGTTTTAACTGCAAGGAAGAAACGATAACAATCGCCTAGGTTGTCACCAGGCAACCCATTACACAGGATAAAATAAGTGCCATAATCTACGACACAAGTTACAGTGCCTATATGAGGCATTCTAAGGAGATACAAAGAGAAAAATAAAATTTACGAAAGGTATCTAGGTTAAGAAAGCCCTTGCTCTAGACCAAGATGAAGACTGAAATCCACATGGCTTGTAGCTCAGAAATAAAATAAATAACCATATTCCCCCAAAAGGTACATAGAATATATTAGATAATTGGAAACTATTTTAAATATATCGACAAATAGCTTACCGTACTCCGACCACGAGGCTAGACCAAAACACGAGAGTGAACAACAGTCCGCCAACATAAAATAACACAAAGTTAAGAAATTACAATACGTCCAAGAAAATAAAACATATCGATAGAAATAAAACAGCTTCCAAAATATCTCACAATATTTACAAACCTTTCCTAAAGCATACTGGTTGGGATACCAGAAAATATTATTACACCAAATAAGTCAAAATATCTTCATGGAGATGTCGGAAGTACTTCGGAGTCAAGTAGAACATGAACATATTCCAGAATAGAGGCTATGTTAGCATTCAGGGCTAACCAGCCCGATTTAATATCGGAGTTATAAATTTTGCATCTTGCTTGTAAGGATTCCAATAGAGAATCACTTTTCTTATTATCGCTGTATCCAAGGTAACAGACACTGTTGACTTCGGGAGCCATCGGAGGAAATCGTAGATAGAGAGTACAGCGCTCCAAGCGGCAAATCCAATAGGAGTAGTACAAATATTCTCCGTCAGATGGCAGCATCCCGCAGGTTCGAACGAGTTTCTACTCGTGCTCAACAGGTAGCGTGGCAAGTCTGTTATCTCAAGCACAAGTACGACAGCTAGACCAATTCGGTTACATATTAGCAAGGATAAGGTTCACGTCAGGGAAATTAAAACGCGTCAAGCAACATAAAATCGCCTAGGAAACTAGGACTGCGGGTGGAATAATATAGAGATGCTCAGTTTTGCATTATTAACAATATATATTGTTGCTTTCTAATCCAGATAGAAGGTGTGTTATATAAAGTCGAGTACATTTTCACGAAATTAGAGAAAACTAAATTAGCAGACATGAATCCTCAGTTACCATCACTATCTATGATTCATAAAGACACCTACCCGATTAGACCCATTGTAAATTGTAGAGGCGCTCCAGGTTACAAATGAAGAAAAGAATTATTAGAAATTGTGATATAATGTCTAATTATCAAGAATGAGTAAATGCAACGGAACCAGTCAATAAACTTGAATCCAAGAAAATTAAAAGAAGCATGAGAATGATTTCATTCGACATTATAAATATGTATACAAACATACCGCGAAGGAAGCAATAAATGTAATAGAATAATCACTTAAAAGATAAAAATTTAAAAGAAAGAAACTAAAGAAACAGTTGAATTGTTCAAAATCATGCAAGGCGGAAAGTGTTCCGATTTCAAAGTAAAATATACGAACAAGCAACTGGTCCAACAATGGGATCTGCGGTTTGGTAGCCAACTTATATATTAACGATCAAAGGAAACACATCCCAGGGCGTTATACACTGGACTAAATGACACCATTTGCATGTATGACACAGCGCATGAACAAACACTTCTCCAAACAATCAACAATTGGTACTGTACCCGAAATTACCTACCATCAGCTTGTTGAAATCCCACGAAGATCACTGGATCGCAGAACCTGGAAAATCCCGGCTAAAAATCCCCAGATACTACCAACAAGAGACGGGATAGTAGGGCATAGGGTAACCTAACCAGGCAACGTTAAGAAAAACTATGGCTAAACGAGAAAAGCAACAGCTCAAAAGAACAAGAGATCTACAAATGAATGTAATCTCAGGCGTAAGAACACCTAGAAATACCCAGCAATGGCTTTCTTAACCTGACCTCCACTCACTTCTCTAAAACACCACAATCGTAGAATTAAAATGGAATTGAAAATATTTATTCAGAAAATGTCATAGCAAAATGCTATGTCTTCAGATAAAGATCTGAAACTACGTTGAAAAACTTTACAAAGTCAAGAATAAAACACAAAAATGCACACCACAGACCTCACTGTGCAATTGCATTTTTTTAAACAAAAAATGAAATTCAACACACAAGCATGGGTTGCAAAATCCCTTTAAAAAATTGGATACACAAAGAAACTCCTACTGGATCTAGTAGCAGATCTGTTTCGTTTTCAGTAGGTAATTTCCTCAATGTACAGGTTAATAATAACCCTGGAATAAAATGTTATACAAATATACAATCTTGTTACAAAACCTTTCAGAGTGTTATGTGAATAAACTTGATGATCATACACCCTCCATGAGTGTAATTTATTTTGTGGTTTCGTGGTAATTATTTCATATATATTTGGTGTCTCTTGGACCCAATAATCTTGTACGTGAATAAGCAGAAAATCCAATTAAATCAACGCTGATCTGCAGGTTAACCAGAAGGGAGATTATGAAACTACGTTAGCATTGTAGTAAAATCCAGAAATAGGATAGTAAACATCCTTTACTCAAATTATAAATACTCATGCCTAGAAATGCACGTTTCCTGATAACACATTATCGCCATTTAGTTCGGTATATGTAATTCTATTATCATCTTAAGTCACACTTGACTATTTATTCATCGTCCATTCAACAAAGAATTTCATCGATACCATTTCAAACATAATTTAATTACTACATAATTTAATGGTGCCACTACATGGTCTTATCCATATGATAAATCTACTCCACTGAGCATTCATTATTACTGTTTCATAATTATTTATACATTTATCATTTTTAGTCACCCTTCCTGGTAATACGAATAATTTCATTACTGATATATTTTTATAGTTACAGTTTGCGAATAGATTTGCGTTACTAGAGTTATACAAGATCGTACGTATAGAATATTGATAAACGTTATCACTTATTACTCCAAATTATCACTGGAATTATTATTTATGCTGTACAATAGTGTATTATAATCACACATCTGTTGAAGGATATGCCTCCACATTCAGTTATCTGAGATTCTCGTTGATGAAAAGAATATAAATGCCTTTCAGAATAACATCACATGAGTACTATTCGATACAAAATGTAAGAAAATACCATTAGGAATGGATTTCAATAAACTCAATGTTAACTTGACATTCGTGTGTCAAAACTAGAATTTTAATAAGGATCGAGATTTCTCAAGCAAAATAAGAAATAATCCTGCTCGAATGGATTCTAGAAAATAATATAGGGTTCCTACACCATCGACGAGGGTGATAGTAAAGATAAGCACCTCCATAGTCGATTAGAAAACCCTACTGTCTCTGTAGTCCACTAAAACTGGAAATATCTCGTAGCAAATGAGACATAAATTCTACCACACTAAGTGTGTCCTCAATAAAGTCGAAACTGTCTAAATCGACGTAGGAAATATTCAAAAAACAACAACAACTCTCCAACTAAACAATCAGAAAGATCTCTAGCAAATAGATCTAGTGATAAATGAGAGTGCGAATAAATGTGTCATAAATTGACCACAATGAAAGTTCAAAAACACTATCTTAAATAGTGAAGAATAAATAAAGTCTTCCCCTACGTTGATTCTCTTCACCACAATAAAATTGTTCCCATATAAATTACTATAATTTAATTTAAATTTTGAAAAAACACACTACAAAAGTGGATGAATTCCAGAAATGGAATCTAAATCCAGTCGAGAATAAAATCAGACATGAGTAAAACGTCGTGCCTAAATTCTACCCATCGACTATACTAATAAAAAGAAAAACATGACAGCTACTAGAACATCACAATATCTATGCATTACTACTACTGATGGATGTTGATTTTCAGTACCTTTCGCCAGTCGCTGATGGAACATAAAGCAATAATATGCCTACCATATCACCTCTTCTTCATACATGGAAATGTCCTGGGCCATCCTGGTATGCCGATGAAATCGAACTCCGGACTGCCAGTCTCCAACGCACGGGTTCCAGATAGACATCTGAACGACACCGGTTGTAACTGCCATTTCACGTACAATCCATCGCGTTCCGTAGAAAGTACTCGTCACATAGTAGTAATACGCGTTCGACCGAAGCGATAGTTGTATTTCAATAACATCATGTCATAATGGGTGAACATGCTTAATGAAATTTAGCATTAGCGATAACATTCGAATAATGTCAGTGTCCGTTCCTCAGAATGCATATTTTGTCGCTCACATCGCAGTATTTATGTTTGAAGTGTCTAGCCGATCACAGTTACAAGGTAACTAGGCATATGAACTATTCCTCCCGACATCTGATTTACAATCATTTCGTGAAAATAAGAAGATTGAATCATAAAGTTCATGAAGTGTTTAAGTATCACTATACTTATGTCCATAAAAACAGCACTGTTCAGAAATGAGTGTTATACTGCAAGTATTTCAGTACACTCGCAATGTTACTGCCACTAGTTAAACAGACCTTGCCTAACTTCACATATGGCATAATCTAGTCTGCACGTTACAAAACACATTTTCAGAATGTAGTGTGAACTCACTACTGAAAGTGAATAAGCTACAGTTCTTCGCCACGTAACTCTACTTTCTTTAGCACGGTCTCGCACACGTTTACAAGTGGGCCTCGTGCTAGCGATACGTATGAGTAACATGCTAGAAGGTTGTTCTGCCCTAGGCAGAAATACTTAATAATCTGTCTTTCTCAAGGCGCCCGCAGATTCACGAGGGTGAACAGCCCCCTCTCCAGCGGTGCGTAGATCGATAAATCATGTTCTTAGTGCATAATCAAAATGGCTTACAAATGTCATGAAGTCTTGCAAATGAAATTAGCTCTTCGAAATTGTTATACAGTGTCAATACATCTTAAATAAATACTAAAAAGCATATATTAACTTGTCTTCCTCTTTATTATCAATAAAATAATCCTCCATTAATCAATCAATATCTTGGATCTATGTGTGACACATGTTCTGTACCTCAGGCTTGCACCTAGAACTTAGGTCGTTCTCGGCATGGCTCGGAGATCGCTTAACGGTACTCATGCCAGCTGACGTGACGTACCTTGCCAGCCAAGTGCCGCGTGGCGTTGCAAAACAAATATCGCACTGCAACGTCCTACAACTGACGTTTGAGGATAATGGTACAGTACGTACTACATGAATATGGGTTCTGACCCCTGTTAAACGTTATAAGGTGATGATGATGATGATAATTGTTGTTTTAAGGGGCCTAACATCTAGGTTATCGGCCCCTGAAACGTTATAAGGGATTTGAAATGTTTCTTCGCAGTAAACCTTGCTTCACACGTTATACATTAGTATGAGTATTGACCACTGTGATCTAACATGTGAATCTTTAAACTTGCCTTCCTAACAAATGTTGCACCGAAGTGCAGGTACTACAAGTTTCCGAGTAAATGTGGCTTCGCAGATACTACATCGATATGGCTTTATACCACTCTGGAGCAACATGTGTCTGTTGAAACTACTTTTTAGAGTAAATATGGCTTCGTACATACAACATGGATATGGCTTTTCATCACTGTGGAGCAACGTGTGTCTAGAAACTTCCTGTTATAGTAAATTTTGCTTCGCACGCACTACATGAATGTGGTAATCCATCTCAGTGAACTAGCATGTGCTACTTCAAACTTATCTTATGATTAAACATTGCTTCACACGTACTCCATGGATGTGGGTTTTGACGACTGTGAACTCTCATTTGTGACTTCATACGTTTCTTTTTATAACATTTTGCTTCGCACGTACCACATGAATATGACATTTGACCACTGTGAAGGAAGAGGTGTGTCTTCATGTTCGACTTCTCTGTGAAATTTCCTTTACACGTACCTCTTGAATATGGGTTTTCACCACTGTGAAGGAACATGTGTGTCCTCAAACTTATAGGATGAAGAAACTTGCCTCCGCAACGAACTTTACGAATGTGGCTTTTGACCCCTGCGATAAGTAGGTTTAAAAGGCCTATTATTTCTAAATTTTGCTTCGCACTTTCCGCATGCATCAGTGAAGTGACATGTGATTTTTCAATTTGCCCCTTTGTCTAAATGTTGCTCCGCACGTAGCACAAGAGTATGGCTATTGACCACTGTGAACTAACATATGTGTCGTCAAATTGTCCTTCTGCCTAAATGTTGTGCCGCACATACTACAGGAGGGTGGCTTTTGAGCGCTGTGTATTAAAATATGTAACTTCATAGTTCTCTTATGAGTAAATTTTGCTTCGCATGTACTACATGAATGTCGCTGTTCCCCACTGTCGATTAACATGTGCGATGTCTAATTGCCTTTCATTCCAAATGTTGCTCCGCACGTAGCACAAGAGTAAGGTCTCTCTCGACTGTGAAGCAATATATGAGTCTTCAGTTGAACCTTCTGTGTAAATTTGGCTTCACACATAGCACACGAGTGAGGCTTCTTACCGTTGTGAACTAACGGGTATCTTTTTAAAAGAATCATGCCGAGTAAATTTTGCCTGGCACGTACTACATGAATATGGCTTGTTACCACTGTGAACTTCCAGGTGTGTGTGTAAATAAACTTTCCGAGTAAATTTTGCCTGGGCCGTAGTGCATGAATATGGCTTCATACTACAGTGAAAAAGCTTGTGTATTTTTAAACTACCTTTTAGAATAAATGTTCCTTCACATACAACACATGAATATGGCCCTTCACCACTGTGCCGTACCATGTCTCTCGTCAAATATTCCTTCCGAGGTAGTTCCACATTATCCATAATCTCTCTGACTGGATGCTCCTGAACGAAATTTCTTCCAAAAGCAGTTGTAGTATATTGCTTTCCAGTATTTTCTAATGTATACATTTTCCTGTCAACAGAATTTGAGGTATCTGGACATGGCCGGAAGTAATTATTTGTAATATAATGCAGAGCGTTTTTTTAATATGTAGTATGATGAAGGAATGTGAAGTGCACTTTCGAGATACAAAGATCTGAGTAGTGAAATATTAATCGGGGCAAATTTCAGTAGTACCAATAACATAGGCTAGCTCGTTTCTACTTCCTATGAGGTGTTCATACAGGCTCAATATCTTACAGTTTTTTACTGAACCCATATTTTTTATAAGTTAATGTAAATAAAAGGTATGCTTTACTATGCATTGAAGCAGCAGCATTTTAGCACCTAGGATGTGGACAGGGCGGCCTATCGTAGAACCAGCTCTTTGTTATGCATTCATAGCAGGCTGTGGAAACGATCAGATTCTCGTTATATCTGAGTTAGCATGAAAAGCAAGGCAAGTCAGAGCAGCGAAGACGTGCTACATGGCCAAGGAGAAGCAAAGGAGGGGGAAAAGAGGGGTTGATGTCATGATAGGAGTGACCGGGTAATGTTGGAGATGCATTGAAGTTCTTAATAGCTTTTTTAAAATATAGTTACAGAAGATTTATGAATACC
This sequence comes from Meconema thalassinum, assembly GCA_946902985.2. Lineage (NCBI taxonomy): Eukaryota > Metazoa > Arthropoda > Insecta > Orthoptera > Tettigoniidae > Meconema > Meconema thalassinum. The sequence continues at coordinate 214,467,311 of OX336395.1, forward strand.
CTAGGAATAGCGGAACATCTTAAGGAAAATACCATCATTTTAGAAATGCATTTGAACGATTCCATATGACAGGAGGAATTTAAGTACGAAGTGAGAGCGTCACCGTTCTTTTGCTAGTGGAAGGGATGATTTTGGAACAAGACAGGGGCCAGACAGCTCATTTGTCAGACAGATGAGTGATGAGTTAACACTTGACGCGTCTGGTTGTTTCGCGATCGGAATCATAAAATGCCAATCTGATTGTATACTGAGGTCATTTTGAGAGTAATAGGCTGGTTTTAAGCCACTTTTGTTGTTTAAAGGTTTTAAGGTTAACCGATGTTGGGTTGTTTGCTTTTTGTACGTGCATGTGTTGCGAGTCACGCTATATTTAATTGTCAAGGGAAGTTTTGGGTAAGGCGGCTTCGGTGGCGTAGTTGGTAGCATGCTGAGCTTCTATGTCCAAGATCGTGGGTTCAAACACGGCCTAAGTGGTTAAAAATCCCTCAGTATGCCTTCCTTCGGAAGGGAAGTAAAGCCGGCAGGCTCAAGTCATAGATTGATGACATGCAGAAGAACCTAACTACAAATAAGTGAAGCTATATTTGTAGGTTAAATTTGATTAACGCTCACCGCCGGTTACGGTGGCATCTAGAGGCCAAGTCCACAGCTAGGTGTCGATGGTAGCATTTGATATCAAATGTAGGAACTACTTGAAATTGATCGTCTGCAGTCCTTACCTGAATTACAGATAACACACACTAATACAGCCATCACAATTAACACCGGTTATCAGACAGATTCTACACACACCCAAAGTACACGGGGCTACATGACCGCATTGTCGCAGCTCCTAAACTGAGGAGAACAACCAACCGAAGGTTTGGATTGGGCTGTTTGTCGTCTGTTAAATTCATATTAGTAATTTTGTGCCTTCGGATTCTCTACTGTTTGCTTTGTTTGGGGCGAATGTGAAATAAAGTGACCGCCTCGATAGGTCTTCAATTACTGTAAAATAGAAAATGATTTCTATAAATTTAAATATCATCGTTCTTGCTTTATTTTCCCGCAGTGTTAAAATAACTTTCTGTAAATCAAATAAGTTACTTACGTTATTCTTGGGATACGTTCTCAGGTTTCTCAACTCTGTATTCATATCGGGTGCTTGTATACGGGTGTAAGTGTTGCTACAGCTGTATAAGTAGTTTCATAAATTGTTGTGTTACCCAGATTACCATTCTTATGGAAATGCCAAAAGAAATTAAAGTAATCTTTAGCTGGGTCATCGTCGTGTTATATATGGTCTAAGGTGGCAGACTTCAGTCCACCGCGTTCGAGAGAGTTCCTTTGGTGGGTTCGTGTTTCTCTTTATTCCTATATCAAGATCAGGAACCTTGTGAACTTAAGAGCCACTTTTGTTGTTTAAAGGTATTGTTTTAGAAAAATGAATAATTATTCCCTGAACTAAAGAGGAGACTGGATTTAACATGTATGCAAAGTGATTATCACAAATTAGATTTACGTTTCTCAGCTCAGTCCATCGCGGGTCCAATTACAAGCGGCGTCTTCTGTTGTCTGTTGAGATTATTCGAACGGCTACAACGGTAATAAGCCAGCTAACAAGGAGTGTGACTCGGGTAGTTTTATAAAGTAGAATTCTAAATTTTCCTACATCATTGCTGTAACATTTCACCAGAATCAGTCGCAACTCCATTTTAGTAACAACATGTTTCTTCTAGTGTCGAAAAATTTAATTTTTATGTGCAATTTTTCATCTTATTTTAATTCAAATTTGTAAGGATCTCCATTTGAGTTTCTTTTAACGCTGAAGAAGACACCATTGTCATATCGAAGCAAGCCCATAGCGTTGGCAAGGCGGGTTGCATAACACAGTCACACAATATCTTGGGTTGGTAACTTACACGCCTCAGGCTTAAGGCAAAACGAACAAAAGACGCTACTAAAATGCATGGCCCAGAAGTCTGCTACACCTCCAGTGGTCCGGGCAGTGTGTACCAGAGCTCGCTGACGAGCCTGACTTTATGCACCTAGGGGAAACCCCGCAACAAACACGGCAATCTCCTAGAATATTTGCTGGAGCTTCATGATGTAGACGCGAAAGCAAATATTCCAATAAAATATCATTATTCGCAAGAATTGATTTAGCTAGCTGATTCAGACTGACGTACTGCCCCCCAAAATTGATTTATTCTGGGACAAAATGAACTTATTTTCCGTCCCCATGATAAAATTTAACCAGCAAATATAAATTCTGGAAGTGTGACACCGGAGGGTCGTGTTACAAGCTCGAGGCCGTGGGAGACCCCGATCACGTGACATATTGCACAATAGACGCTTCTAGAAGGCTGAAATTGGCATTGCAACAGTGAGTTTGGAAATTAATATTATAAAAATTGTTATAAATTATGCTATTGGATCCCAGCTCAGAGCCAATGAGAAGAGGTCTTATTGAAGACAGGATCAACTTCAACCACATAATTTGGTGAAATTATGCATTTAGGCCCTTAGAAGAAGATTTTCTTATTTGGTAATGAAGAGAATATTAAAAGAAATTATGTCTGATACTTTAAAAACCGCAGATCGGTTAATCTACGCAGTAATAAGCATTAGTAACTTACGCGCTAAAATTATGGTGGGAGATTGATATGGCCGTCTAAATTTCGACTTGGAGGGGGAGATCCAAGTACCGAGGTTCTTATTCCAGCATTCTTTGAAGATTGAGGACGTGTTTGTATTGGGTTAACGGAGATCCCAAAGCTTTGTCCGAGTGCGATGACTGTCGACTCGTGGAGACGCTAGGATAACAAGGTAGAACGTTGGAGATTACCGCACTTCCATTTTAAGTGAAGTTGTGAGGAACATTGAAATTACTATATCTCTTATATAATTGAGATTAGAGTTCAACTAAGTGAACATAGAGAAAGAACAGGTCGAATACTACATTCTGCTGAAAGTCGAGTGTTCAAAGAATTACCATTTCGACAATATAAGCCTGTTAAGACTGTTTTTCAAAGTGTTGGAAATAAATCTGAATATCATTTTAGTTGCAACGTGAAGTTGGCGAACGCAGTTGAAGTGAACACTAGCGAAGAACTTTTAACATTGGCACAGCAAATAAACATTATCATAATGACTATCATTATTCTTCAAGTGGTTTCATTCAACATAATTAACATTGTTGATATGATGAACTAAATAGTTATGCGCCAGAGACATATTCGATAACAGAAGTTAAGATACAACGATGGAACTTCGTTAGACGACGTATTCTTGAATACAGACGTAGTGTACGGTCCATCTTGTACATTTTCGTCAGTCTACGAACACTAATGTAACATCAATTAGCAATAGAAATATTTCATTCACCATCTATATGAATATTTCTATAAATTATTTTCCAATGATGAGGCTGATATATATTTGCGACGGAGAATGAAGATTCTACAGAAGAGATTTGTCAAGATGCTAGGGTAGCCCAGCAACAATAGAAGAATTTGCCAGAAGGATGTCGTTCGAGCCCAGGCGAATGTTGGTGAATTCCGGAGAAAGAACGTTTTCCTATCTCTGAGGTCGCAGATCCGAGGTTCGAATGCAGATCCATCTCAGTATCTTGAACTGAGGAAACATCTAAAGTATTGTGTGAATACTTACATAGATCTTCATGTTTTCGTCCAAATGAGGTAGCAGTGTCATTTACATATAGTATAGAGCTTGATTAGTGACATTCTGAGCCGTCGATCTTACTCCATATTTTCGCATTTCATGTATTTCAGTGTTTTCTTGTATTTTACACTTCAAATGTGTGCTAAGATTTCTATGCTTCAAGATTATTTAGGAGATGATTGCCTTTCATCTATTTTTCAATTTTATTCTACGGATCAGTTGTTGAACTGGCATTAAAAATTTTGTTTGAGGAATCAGATTTCCTTATAGAAGACTAGTCGTTTCGACTATCGAATTTTAATAATTTTATTTGAACCAAGTATTCAGACATTGTGTCATAGCTTCAAATTAAATTCTTTTAAATTTAATTTGAGCACTTTAATGTAACAACATCAAACTTCAAGAGCAGAAGAAACATTGAATGATATTGTTATATCATTATTGTACATAAACTTTCGACGATCTAGGAAATACTATTCGTTTGATAAGACCGAAGTATTAATCCCTATAGACATTCTATGTGTAGAGTGGAAAAACATTACGACGTTGAAAAACCTTTTTATTATTTGCAAAGCTGAGAGCTTTGTTCAATATGTCAGAGGAAATATCTTTTGATAGAAGATTATTCAAATCTTTGGCTAGGAATTCAAAGCTAGTTTATCCCGGTCAAGATTGAGTTCTATTTGACGCTATAAATAATATGTGTTTTATTTTACACTATTTGTGTAATATCACGTCATTATGTAGACCTGATATTACAACGATATACAATTTTAAGCTTGATAAGTGAGAAGAGACAGGAGTATTATTTTTATTACATGTATTTGCGACAGACGAGTTAACAGTTAATTATCTTTTTGTGTAGTAAACTTTAGGAGGTCAATCACGACAGTCTAAGATCGTTCATTACGATTGGAAGTTTCGTTTGAAGAACTGAAGGATGTATAATTGTAGATCAGTAGTTATGTGAAACGATACTGAGGGTCATGCCGTTATTTGAGAAAAGTTCCTACAGAAGAAATGTTAATAACAATTAATCCGTTTTTGGTTATTGTATAACATAGTGGATGATTATTGTTTATGCCATATATATTGTTATATGAGGATTTGTAGAGCTATGGAATGCTCGTGCGAAGGAAGTTCCGCATTTTAAGGGAAGTCAATGAAATTATTGTTCTTTGATAAGAAAGGCATTGGATCATGATAAGAGTCGTTGTATACAAGTAGTCCAATTCATATGAAGTAACGTTTTAGCTGTGTTCACAGAAGGGTTTTAGCGGAATGCAATTAGAGAACGATTGTCTACTCATGTCAATGATACCATTATTATATTTTATTAAACCCGAAGTTATGTAATTACGTACAGTTTACCTTTGTCTGTCGACTGTATTAGACCGACATTGTAATGAAACCTATATAAGACGATGTGTGAGCATTATATGAAAGCTGAAGAGTGTTAGAAAATGTTTATGTGAAAGAACAGTGTACATATTTAATTGAGAGATGTATAGTTACTGAGAATCCAGAATCTCGAAAGTAACGTGTTAGCAACGTAAAATATTGTCTATTATTATGAACAAATTACATGTACATATTTTTCGGAAATGATTTAATTATTTAAATAATTTTTAATAGGATTTATTAATCGAATGCTTTGGAATAGCGTGTGTTTTGTGAGCGGATGTTTTTGTACGGATGATTGCCCACTGTTAAGAGTAAATGTTGAACCGAATTGGTCTAGAACAAATCCGGGGTATGAATGAAAGATTGTATGAAGATTTCGGAATGATTGTTAAAGGAATATAGAAGTTATGAGCATTTTTGTAAGATCTGAATGTTAATTTTATACGTGTATATTTAACGCACACAAGGTAGTCTCAATACAAGCCAGACGGAATGATTCTCCGTTAGGAGTGGAGAGTTTGGTGTGACATATGTGAACAAGTGGCGACTCACAGCCCTGTATAAAATGTAAATAGTTCTGAGCGCAAAGCTGTGCTAGCGTTCATTTATGAAGCAAGCCAATGCACGTGCGTTTCCAGACGCGTGCCAATGAAGGTAACCAGTTGTCAGGAATGTCATGAATGTAAGAGCCTCTATTAAACGTTTTTCATTACGTAGTGTAGGCCTAGTAGTAGGGGGGTGTGCCAGTTCTAACTCATAGCCTACCTTCCTGGTGACGTCATCCAAGATGGCGGCCATGACGTCACACAAGATGGCGGCCATGACGTCACCAGGATTTCACACAAGATGGCGACCATGATGTCACCATGATGACACACGGCCATCATGTCGCCATGACGTCCCACAAGAGTGCGACTATGACGCCACAAGATGAAGGCTATAGCTTAACTAACCTAACCTCTTCTCACCTACGAGGTGTGATCAAAAAGTTTCAATTGTTAACCCATATCCTACTTTCCTGGTGACGTCACCTACGAGGTGTGATTGAAAAGTTTACCCCTAGCCTACTTTCTTGGTGACGTCACAAGGAGGGTTGATCAAAAAATTCAAAAATGTTGACCCATAGCTTACTTTCCGCTAACCAAAATGGCACCTGACCAAAATGGTGACTAACCAAAATGGCGGCCATGGCTTAACTAACCTAGCCAAACCTAACCTCACCTACGAGGTGTGATCGAAAATTTCCAAAAATGTTAATCCATAGCCTACTTTCCTGGTGACGTCACAACGAGGGGTGATTAAAGAGTTCCAAAAATGTTGACTCATAGCCTACTTTCCTGGTGACTTCGCAGCAAGGGGTGATAAAAAATTCCATAATGATGACTCATAGCCTACTTTCCTGGTGACGTCACATACTAACCCGCCATACATTCAGGGGCAAAGCCGATAACCCCCGAACGCATGATCGGATTTTGACAAATGAGGTGTCGTTGAACTCGCGCTGACATCCCTTTTCCAAATTCCCAAAATGTTGACCCATAGCCTACTTTCCTGTTGACGTCACATACTAACCCGCTATACATTCAGGGGCAAAGCCGATATCTCCCGAACGCATGATCGGATTTTGACGAATGAGGTGTCGTTGAACTCGAGCTGACACCCCCTTTCCAAAATTCCAAAATGTTGACGCGTAGCCTACTTTCCTGGTGACGTCACATTCTAACCTGGCAAAACCGATATCTCCCGAACGCATGGTCGGATTTTGACGAATGAGGTGTCGTTGAAATTGGGCTGACACCCCCTTTCCAAAATTCCAAAATGTTGACCCATAGCCTACTTTCCTGGCGACGTCACATACTAAACTGGCAAAGCCGATATTCTCGAATGCATGATCGGATTTTGACGAATGAGGTATCGTTGAACTCGGGCTGGCACCCCTTTCCAAAATTCCAAAATGTTGACCCATTGCCTATTTCCTGGCGACGGCACATACTAACCTGGCAAAGCCGATATCTCCCGGATGCATGATCAGATTTTGACGAATGAGTTATCGTTGAACTCGGGCTGACACCCCCTTTCTGATGGACAACCTATTTCCACCTCCAATATAAAACTTACCCCTACTAGAGGGTGAAATTATATTTTTTTTGAAAATCTTGCTTTCGAAGTACGACATGTGGGAGTTTGAAAGCTAATAGGAAATTAAACGTTGTTCCAGATAAACAACATGCCAACGAGTCGATGCCATAATGAATTAGCATTTTTGTTTTTTTGTTTTTACGCACGCGCACTTGGTGATTTTGTAAGGGGCAGACTTTTTGAAAAATGATTTATAAGAAGACGTTTTAATAGCGAGAAGAGAACTAGATAGTCGCCTACCTTGCTATGAAGTTAGCCGATATCTCACAAACGCATGGTCGTATTGGGATATGGGACGTGTCAAATCGCTTGCCTTGAATCCCTTTTTGATGTTGTTAATACGTTAAAGTTTTGAGAATGATGGAAACAGACTTTAAATAATCATAATGAGTGGTTGTAGAGCGAGGGAGAGGATACCGCTGGGCGTGTGTTTTTAACAAGGCCATTACTGGTTATAATGACCGTGCTTAATAGAACAATCGATATTTTCGACGGGTCGGTTTAGGACAGGTCGAGGATTCGTTTTCCAATATTTAGACGGGTCGGTTTATGACAGAGCGAGGGTTCGTTTTTCCAATATTTTACTCTCGAAGGGGATCTTTAACGTGTAAACGATGATGAGTTACATGACAAATGATAATTCTTTGATCAGATGATATTTTGATGGATCGGTTTAGGACAGGCCGAGGATTCGTTTTCCAATATTTTGACGGGTCAATTTATGACAGAGCGAGTTTTTTTTAGATATTTACTCTCAAAGGGGATCTTTAACGTGTAAACGATGATGGGTTACATGAAAAATGATAATTCTATGATCAGATGATATTTTGGTGGATCGGTTTAGGATAGGCCGAAGATTCGTTTTCCAATATTTTGCCGGGTCAGTTTATGACAGAGCGAGGGTTTGTTTGTTCAGATATTTTACTCTCAAACGATGATGTAGGTGAGCTATGTGTGACGTCATAGCAAGTCGTAACTTGTAGAACATGATGTAAACGATGATGGGTTACATGACAAATGATAATTCTATGATCAGATGAAGAGCAAACAGAACTTGGTTCTATGTTGGTTGAATCGGGTAGAGAAAACAAACTTGCTGGAGAGCAGACTAACAGGATGTGGATGTTAGTTGAGCTTATTGGAATGTGCTGACCTGACTCGACTTGACAACAGGTGCAAGATTGTAAATCACTGAGTCGGTAAAAGGTATGATGCATGTGTAGGAATGCTTGACAATGTATTCATTGATATTTCATGAATCATGAATTGCAGAGGCTTATGCAGTGATTCGTTTATGCTTGGTGAAAGCATGACTGTGATGATTGAAAAAAAAAACAATTGCGAGAATGACCGCAGAGTTACAGTAAACAGATAAGCCAATACAAAAGCAGATATATAAGCCAACACAAAAGCCAATACATAAGCCAATACAAAAGCCAACACAAAAGCCAATACAAAAGCCAATACATAAGCCAATACAAAAGCCAACACATGGGGTTAGGTTTGGTTAGGTTCTGATATGTTACATTAAGTAAGGTGAGCTATGTGTGAGGTCATAGCCATTCTTAAAGCAAGTCTTAACTTGTAGAACATGTCATGTGACAAGGTTAAGTTAGGTTATGTTAGATGAGTTGAGGTTAAGTCTTTAAATATTCCCAGTCTTCGAGGTACCTTCCAAGACCAATAAAAAACATCCACTAAATACATTGACAAAAATAACTTGTCAAATAAGCCAATATAAATGCCGATATATAAGCCAATACAAAAGCCAATACATAAGCCAATATAAAAGTCGATATATAAGCCAATACATAAGCCAATACAAAAGCCTACACGAAAGCCAATACATAAACCAATACAAAAGCCATCAAATGGGGATAGGTTGGGTTATGATATGTTATATTAGGTTAGGTGAGCTATATGTGACGCCATAGCCAGTCTCAAAGCAAGTCTAAACTTGTAGAACATGTCACGTGACAAGGTTAATTTAGGTTGTTAGATGAGTTAGATGTTTACACGTTGCTTTAAAGGCAAGACATGACTGAGCGGATTGACATGGGTTGGCATGTTATTTATACATTGGTCACTTGATTGGATAGTGGAAGTTGCACGATTATTATTCTGTGGTTTCCAGAACAAATGGTACATTCAATCACGTCACTCATTCAACATGGTTAATAATTGCAAACATTTCTCAATGCGTGACAAATGTTAATTACACCATACACCCCTCCACCCACTGTATCAGATATTTGCAAAAATTTACTGAAAGAATGGCTTCAAATTTTAGATGCGTGTCTACCTGATCCTCTGTCGGGATATCAGCATCAGCGGTAGTTTCTCTAACTGAACCTTTTTATCAGATGAGCAGGCGTCGGGAAAGGACCCGGCCGTCCTTTTGCCTTTTCTCCGAAAGTATAGAAATGTGAATGTGTGTTAAATACACTCTGCCCATCAGTTGGTGGATATTGGTCGAAAATATCCAGCCTTGCTCGCCTTCCTTTCCGACATAACATAGAATAACTCTATGCTTGCGATATTTATAAACAATCAAATAAATATTAACATTTGAACCCGCGCAAGGATTAAGGGACTCCGCGCCACCTTGGTCTGTTTTGAGATTATGATGGAAATAGGTACCTGGTCACATGTAGCATGAAATGACGTGTTAAACGTGCACTCAAGTGCCTTCTATGGGTAGATATTTGCAATTGAAATGCCACGTGCGTGGAAGAAGTACTCCGGTATTCCAAGATGGAGGGCGTCAGAAAGATGGAGACCTCTGTGTCAGCTAGCAAACGTGACAATATCGGCCGTAGACGTAAATGGAACATGCAAAATTGGAAAGATTTCAATAGAAAGATGTTGAATGATGCTGGGGAAGCATATAAAAATCGTCATGGACGTATAATTCCAGAAAAAATACAACCAGAGGAGGTGAGTAGGAAAAGAACCTCCGAGTTTTCACCTGGGTGTCTGCATGCCAGAATTTGTTATTAATAGGTCTGAGACATTTGAATATATCCCTGTTAATAATGTAGAGATTAAGTTGTTTTATTTAGAGAGTTGGGGCATCGTTGTCATCAGTCCCGTGTACTTGAGTGTGTGAGCTGCCTTTAAATGTGCATTTTAGTGGTGATTCCTAGGGTGTGTACGCTTTCGCGGGGCTAGAATTTGTGGGAATGTGAATTTGGCGTGTTAGGTAGGCTATCATCCCGATATTTGTTTGGAGTAGAAATGGGAAACTACAGAAGACAAGGGAGGAACCTGGAATCTACTCCTCGGTTATTCTCACAATTCTAAGTGTACTTTGTTCCAACATTCGTAGCAGGATTTAAATTCCCAATAGCAAACACGGGGATTTAACCCGAGTCTTCTAAAAAAAGGCAGTTACTACACTTACCCAGGCCCGGACTTAGAGATCCAGGGCCCCTAGGCATTGGACATTTGGACCCCCCTCAATCTCGAAGCTATTTTGGAAATTTAACAAATTAAATGCACTAGTACGGAATATATAATTTTTAATAGACTTTAATAAGTTTAATAAACATCAGAATAATACATCAGAATAATAACATCTTACTGACGCGTTTTAATTTCCCTGACGTGAACCTTATCCTTGCTAATATGTAACCGAATTGGTCTAGCTGACGTACTTGTGCTTGAGATAACAGACTTGCCACGCTACCTGTTGAGCATGAGTAGAAACTCGTTTGTCGCTGCGGGATGCTGCCATCTGACGGAGAATATTTGTACTACTCCTATTGGATTTGCCGCTTGGAGCGCTGTACTCTCTATCTACGATTTCCTCCGATGGCTCCCGAAGTCAACAGTGTCTGTTACCTTGGATACAGCGATAATAAGAAAAGTTATTCTCTATTGGAATCCTTACAAGCAAGATGCAAAATTTATAACTCCGATATTAAACCGGGCTGGTTAGCCCTGAAGGCTAACATAGCCTCTATTCTGGAATATGTTCATGTTCTACTTGACTCAGAAGTACTTCCGACATCTCCATGAAGATATTTTGACTTATTTGGTGTAATAATATTTTCTGGTATCCCAACCTGTATGCTTTAGGAAAGGTTTGTAAATATTGTGAGATATTTTGGAAGCTGTTTTATTTCTATCGATATGTTTTATTTTCTTGGACGTATTTTAATTTCGTAACTTTGTGTTATTTTATGTTTGGCGGACTGTTGTTCACTCTCGTGTTTTGGTCTAGCCTCGTGGTCGGAGTACGGTAAGCTATTTGTCGATATATTTAAAATAGTTTCCAATTATCTAATATATTCTATGTACCTTTTGGGGGAATGTGGTTATTTATTTTATTTCTGAGCTACAAGCCATGTAGATTTCAGTCTTCATCTTGGTCTAGAGCAAGGACTTTCTTAACCTAGATACCTTTCGTAAATTTTATTTTTCTCCTTGTATCTTCTTAGAATGCCTCATATAGGCACTGTAACTTGTGTCGTAGATTATGGCACTTATTTTATCCTGTGTAATGGGTTGCCTGGTGACAACCTAGGCGATTGTCATCGTTTCTTCCTTGCAGTTAAAACAATAGTTGTTTTTGTTTGCTTGTCGATAAAAAGGAGACATGTTTGAGGATTTGATTGCGATCAGACGTACCTAGAATTTGCTCCTGTTAATAAACTAACTTAATTGATTGCATTGAGTTGAGACCGTATTTGAACTTAAACTATTTCGGTTCATACCTTGAGTATCGTTTAAAGGTAATTTATCTGTTTTTATTTTATCGTTGGATATTTTTTCCTTGGTCTTTGACTTTTCATTTGCTCATTTAATATGATTAATTCAACCCTTTTCCTCCTCAATCGATGGGATTCCTTGCTTGTATTTTCATTAGCTGTTTATACTAAGAACTAATTTCTTTTAAAATATTATTTCCTTCTTTAAATGCATGTAATATTATTGATTGTCAATTATATATATATATATATATCAAAAGTGACCTCTGTGTTCTTGTATTATAGTTTGTCATTCTCTTATGTTCATACCATTTAACTACCTGGGTAAATGGTTTTGTTCAATACCTTCCACTTTCATCTCTGGTAATTTTGGGGGTCTTTCTTATTTTATTTGTAAAATTAGTTAGCTCTCACCTCTACCAGTTGTGTCATTGGTAGCAGATCGTATGTTATTGTTTTCACGGACATTATAATAAGTTTAAAAAAATATTTAATCAAATAGATTCTTGAACAAAAAGGTCGCTTAAAGCTTGGGTATTATTAATCTAATCCTTGTGGAAATTTCTGTTTCATGTCCGATTGCATACACAAAATGGAACCGAGGAATACATTATCAGCCTTCTACAACCTAAGGAAAGAGGAAATTGAATATGAATTGTTCATTAGAAAAATTCCTTCTAACAACAATCGTGAAAAGGATTTGTTACTTCTGAACGATGTGAAAGATGTGCCTATTATAATTCCTGACTTGGAAAGTTACCATCAAACGTTTGGTGAGTCTAATAACATTGTACCTGCTGTAACAAATTTAATTAATTTATCTATTTATTTGATAGGTGCTAGTAACCCTTCTACATCTCAATTAGGGAGATTTAAAACTCAAACATGCCATTGGTTTTATAGACATGGTGATCTCATTTATATTTGGGAACTCGAGGATCCTAATTTCGGTTCGGAATTAATGTCATTTCAAAGTAAGCTTCTTGATGCTTCTTTAAAATTATTTCCTTCTGAGTGTGGTGATATTCAGGGTTGCGTCAATGGTGTTAATGATAATCCGTGTGAAATTATTGTGCCAAATGCGAGTAACTCACGTGTGATTTTAGAATCTGAAGGTGCCGCTGACAATTTACCTAATAATCTTGAAAGTTTATCCTTAACTGATCATAATGCAAGCATGGAGAGCAGAATTACTTTGAATAAGAGCTTACAAGGGAGGTCATCAAGGATTCCTCAACCGACCTTATTAAACTCTAATGATATGTGTTAATGAGCATGGGGAAATTGTTAATAATATACGTTGTCCCTTGCCAAATATTTCTTCGTCTGGCGCTTCAAATGATTTTCCTAATGATAACTCTGCAAATTCTAGGTTATTACCTAGAAATGAAAGCCAATTTGGGTTACCCTGTACTAATGTTGTAACCGATTTTTCATCACGTTTGTTGAATAACGCTAATATTGGGGGAAATATGTCATCGATGCTTAACTGTGAAAACAGTTTAAGATTTAACGGTATTCCTCATCCAGTAACCTCTTGTGTTCAGAATTTACAGATGTGTTCGGGTAATGACACTATGGAGCTGATAAAATTTTTGAAACAACTAGTTGAATTAATGGACAATTCCATTGTTTTTGGTTTATCGGATACTATGATTTTCCAATTAATTTTTACTTTCACCTGTGGCTTGTTGCGTGATAAGTTGATCAGCGCTATGTCATCTCACTCTTCGTTATCTGAGTTTCATGTCGAAGTAATTGATTATTTTATTCCTGAACGTGCAATGAGGTTACTGAAACATAATTGTTACTATCGTGGTCAGAGGATAGATGAATCTTTAAATGATTTTATTAAAGAAATTAGGTGCTACGCTAGGGTTTTGAACTTAAATTTGAGTGAATCTGCAATTGTTACTACTATAGTAGAAGGTATTAATCCAGAATATAGGTTATGTATGGCTATGGAAGGTAAACCTAAGAGTTTTCTTGAATTATATGATATAATTAAATCTGCAGAAAATGTCAAAAGCATTAACGCTGTAAGAGTGATTAACTCTCCGCCTTCCTTGGTTAATATCCCTGATAATCCTAATAATCATTTACAACAGACTTCTTTCCAAAGAAGGAGATTCAATTACACTGAAAATACTCGAACTGGTAAACGTTGTGATAGGTGCGGGTCTTATGATCACTTAGCCAAGTGGTGTGATAGAAGATTTAATCGTAGGCAATGACTAGATGATAGGAAGATCTTGTCGGATTATCAAAAATCTGATGGTATTGCAGGTAATCGTAAAACAGATTTTGATAAGGATCTCAAGACAAATCGTAAGGTAGGCCTATATGACAAATTTTCTCGAATTGGTAAAGCTAATTATGAAACGTGTAACCGTATCACTGATGCGACAAAAAATAATTGCCCATACATAGATGTTTGTATAAATAATGAACTTGTCTCCGCTCTTATTGATTCGGGCAGTGTTAATTCATTTCTTGATAGTAAATGGTTCAGGACGATGTCTTCTGTTAGTAAATTTGGCAATTTGGTAAAGGAACCACATAAATTTATAGCAGCCAATTCTTCTTCACTCAGTATTTTAGGATATGTAAAGGTAAAGGTCAGCATATTTAACTTTTCTTGGATGTTTAGATTCTGGGTGGTTGACAATTTGTCGTATCAAGTGATTATCGGGTCAGATTTCATAACTCATGTTGGGTTATTGTTAGATTTAAATTCTAAATCCTTTTGGTTTCATTTCAAACCCAATCTCAGATGGAAATTCAATCATTCGGAGTGTATTAGTAGAGTCAACTCAACTCAGGAAGAAAAAAAGGTTATAACCATTGAAGATTTAGAGTTCGATAACTTAAGCGAAGATCAAGCTAAACAGATTAAAGACCTGTGTTATGAATTTCCTGAGGTTCTAATTGACAAATTAGGTGTTACTAATTTAATAGAATATGAAATTGAGCTTTCCGACGACATTCCTGTTCGTGCGTCTCCTTATAGATTGGCTCCTCCTAAGATGAAAATTTTAAAAGGTATTGTGGACGAGATGCTTGAGGAGGGGATTATTCGTAAATCTACTTCAGCATATTCTTCTCCTATCTTTCTAGTTCCTAAACCCAATGGCCAATTCAGACCCGTGATCGATTGCAGAGCATTAAATAAGAAAGTCATCTTACAATCGATTCCTCTTCCGGACCTTCAATCCTGCTTTTCGTGGTTCAAAGGAGCGTCCTATCTTACGATATTAGATTTAAATTCAGCCTATTTCCAGGTTCCCCTGGCGAAGAAGTCCAAGAGTGTGACGGCTTTTGCCACGGATTGGAATTTATTTGAATTTGAACGTTTACCTTTTGGGTTGTCGACCGGTGCTGCCGTTTTGAGCAGATTGCTAGATAACGTATTTGACGGAATTAAGTTTAAATTCGTTTACCATTATTTATATGACGTGGTCATCTTTAGTAAAAACTTTGAGGATCATGCCCAACATGTTCTTGAGGTGTTGTCTCGATTAAAGAATAGTGGTCTTACGGTCAAGTTATCTAAGGTCTCTTTCGCTAAACCCCAAATAACATTCTTGGGACATGTAATATCGTCATCTAGTGTCTCGGTAGACCAAAGCAGAACCCAATCTATTAGGGAATTCAAACAACCTAAAACGCCTAAAGAAATAGCACGTTTTATTGGGATGATAAACTACTTTCGTAGATTTATTCCTAATTTTGCTCACCGTGCAGCTCCTCTTAACATGCTTCGAAAGAAAGGTACTGTATTTTCGTGGGGTCCGTCGCAAGAATCAGCTTTTCTTGACCTTAAGTTGGCATTAACCAATCCACCGATTTTGGCTATTCCTGATTTTGGCAAAAGGTTTATCATCCAAACCGATGCATCTAACAAGGCTGTTGGAGCGGTATTGTTACAAGAGTACGATGAAGGAAGGTTACCTGTGGCTTATGCTTCGAGGACATTAAACGATGCTGAGATAAAGTATTCTGTGTATGAATTAGAAGCGCTAGCAGTAATGTTTGCTCTCGAAAAATTTAAAATATATATCGAGCACGTTTCCTTTGATCTCGAAACCGATAACCAGGCATTGAGTTGGGTATTGGGAAAACCCAGGAAGACTGGAAGGATAGCTCGTTGGGCCACCCGTATTTTAGCCTTTCAATTCAGCGTTCGTCATATTAAGGGCACGGACAATGTCATTGCTGATTGCCTTAGTAGGATGTACGGTGATGAGAAAATTGAGGATAAGGGTGAAGGTAAGTTTGATGAGAGTAACAAGGTGAACACTATCCTGTCTAATTATCCTAAATTGTTTAGGGAGGTATCAGAATATCAAAGAGAGGACCCTGGCTTGAGTGAAATCATTGAGAAATTAGAAAAGGGAGAAAATTTGAAGCCGTATTCGATGAAGAACAGCACATTATGTTGGTCCGCTAGGTGCGATAGGTTGCCTAAAATTGTACTACCTTCTCTTCTTATACCGGAGATTTTTATGTATTTCCATGAGTCACCAATTGGTGGACATCTTGGGGTATTTAAGACAAGGCAGAAAATTAGACAGAATTTCATCTGGAAAAATATGGATAAAGACATCAGGAAAATGGTGAACGGATGTAACGCTTGCAATGTAGCTAAACCTACTAACAATTCTAAAATTGGGCTGTTATCCTCGGAAATCGCTACTAAACCTATGGAGAGATTGTTCGTCGATTTCGTAGGCCCTCTGCCCTTGTCAAAGCATGGAAATCGGTTTGTATTTGTTTGCACGGACGGTTTTTCTCGTTTTAGTTGGATCATTCCTACTCGTATGGCAAACGCTCAAACCGTTATTAAATGTTTAAATCAAATATTTGCTTCTTTTGGCCCTTGTCAGTTTCTGGTGTCAGATAACGCCAAATGCTTTTCATCTAATGTATTTCGAAATTATTTATTCGAATTTTCTATCTCTCATGTCACTAGCACCCCATACTATCCTAAAGGATCATATGCCGAAAGAGTGAATAGGAATTTACGGGCAGCACTTATTGCGTATCACCACAATGATCACAAGGCTTGGGACAGTTGCATACATTTGATAACTTTTGCTTTCAACACGGCTATACATGAATCTCACCGAAACACTCCTTTTAATATGATATTTTCATATTCGCCTAATTCTCCGATATCAAATTTATGGTCTCTCAACGACCTATTGCCTGAGAACATTTCTAACTTGGATGTTCAGGCGGTTTGGAAGAAAGCTAGGGAAAACATGAAGAATGCTCATGAAAAGGATCAGAGAAAGTATAATGTGGGTCGTAAACAGTGTTCATTAAAGGTTGGTGATGAGGTATATGTTCGAAACTTCTCGCTAAATGAAGCTGGTCCTAAAGAATCCGGGAAATTACTTGTTAGATTTAAAGGCCCTTGCAAAATTCTTAGTTTCATCACTCCAGTGACTATGCTAGTGAGTGATCCTCAGAAAAAACGTATTTTCAGGGTGCATTTATCACAAGTGAAGAAAAATTGTGATATTTCTGAGTAATGTTTTATTAGGTTGTAATTTCTTCCTTATTTTGCCGTTTATTGGTAGATGTTTTGGTTTGCCCTTCCTGTTGTGATTCACCCACCGTAAGTATTATACTTAGCTTGTAATTCTTCTAAATTGTGTGTGAAAAACTGTGTGTATCTAGAATGGTTGTGTTTAGTGTGATTGCGGTAATTTAGATTTGTATTAAGGGGTGGGAAATTGTTGTTTTGTTGTTCAAAATAAGGTTAGGTTTGCGTTAGTCAAAATGTTCATTGTTGATTGTATAATACCGAGTATGTAAATAAATATTTCGTTAAAATATATTGCTACTTAAGTGCACTAGGTAGTGATTTGAATGATTGCGTTGTTGAATGAGGACAGTTTCTTATTTCGATTCTTGTTATCTCTGGTATGGAACTGGTATAATTAAGATGAAGGAAAAGAGTCGTTGGTATGAAAGGTAAGCATTCCTTACAAAAGATCCCAAGTTGATCCAAGTTGGTGTACATTATGTCGCCTTATTTGCATGTTTCATCAGGGATGTAAAAGGTATTGAATGTTATGTTTTGGCTGATAGTTGTAGAAAAGGTAAGTAAGTAATGCTATAAGGAAAATACCCGTATTGTTCTTTCGAGATGCGTTCCTTGGGTTCGTTAACTGTCAGTCTGAGCAGGGTAAGCATTGAGTGAAGTATGATATTGAACAATTATAATTGTGAAAGTGATATGCTAAAAAGGCTCAATAGGTTCATGTCATGTGCGTTCTGTGTACGTTTTATTTATTGCGTATGTTCCGAGTCTGCATACATGTGAGTGAGTGTTATGGTGGGGAAGTATGTTGTATAATTGGGTTTTCAAGAATATTTATTTATATACTGGTAGATATTTGTGGGGCATTTACTTTGCGGGTGGTAAATAGTAATCAGTAATTGTGGGAATTTTGCGGTTATGTATGAGTGTGTAAAAGATTTGTGTATTTCTGTTTTTCTGCACGTGTGATCTGTTACTAAAATATTTTCTGGTTTTCCTTGTTATTTTTTGGTATTTGCTTTGCCTTCCCCCTTTTGAACTCTATCGGTACTTCTCTTTTTCTATTTTTTTCTCTCATTTCTGATGTTCTGATAGCATGAGACTCGCTCATGGTTTTTCCTTCCTTGTTTTTGTTTTTCGTGTTGCTTCATCGGGTATTTGTAAGGGATTCTTGTGCAATGTTAGCGTCTGGTTTCCCCTTAGTTTTTTCTCGTTTTGCTCGCTTGTAACTTTCCTTGGACCCTCTTTTATTTGAGAAGTCTATAAAGCTTAATGGTAATCTTCATTTATTTACGATGGTACAATGTTAGATTTAACCTATGTCATTTTCATTTTGGTGATCTTTGGTTGGCTGATAATTGTTTCAAGGTTCGTTTGTTCTTATTTTATCTTTTCTTTTGAAATAGCTGTGGAATTACGTCCCACAAAGTTATGATTTAATTAATAATACTCACATTAAATATAATTCTGTAAAAGTTGTAAACCGTATGGTTATTAGGTGAAATACTTATGTTCCTATTTTGTAAAAGCAACGAATCATTGAGATGGGAGGAATTTTTTTTGGGTCATTTGGAAAATGATACTCGGTTGATCATTTATTACTTATTTGGATGATTGTGAACTGGTGGTAAGGAAGAAGAAAGAACATGGACCTTGCTGTCGGAGTACAATTTGGTTTCAGATCAAGAGCTGATATTGTCATCCTGGTTGGCGAGTTGACGACTGTGGCGAATGTTCTGGGCCCGGACTTCGTCGAGTAAAGCCGTGTCCTCTACGTAGAGATGGAGTGTGTCTTCATCAGCCAAGAAAACTTCTAATTTGTATTTAATGTTAAAAAAAAGAAAACTGTTATTTTGTTGCCAAGTAAGGAATTGAAACTCTAAGCATGTTGGTAATGGTTAGGTGCATGAACGCTTTGGTGCGTGCCTATTTTGAAGATGGTTAGATTGGCGAACCTTGGACTATTATGAAAGAACGAACTGATATTCATATGCAGCTCTATTTACTCCCTCTCTCTCTCTCAACACATAGACTTGGTGTACATTTGTGTCCTATCGTCCTGTATAGTGGGGAGGAGAGATGACGCGTTTTAATTTCCCTGACGTGAACCTTATCCTTGCTAATATGTAACCGAATTGGTCTAGCTGTCGTACTTGTGCTTGAGATAACAGACTTGCCACGCTACCTGTTGAGCATGAGTAGAAACTCGTTTGTCGCTGCGGGATGCTGCCATCTGACGGAGAATATTTGTACTACTCCTATTGGATTTGCCGCATGGAGTGCTGTACTCTCTATCTACGATTTCCTCCGATGGCTCCCAAAGTCAACAGTGTCTGTTACCTTGGATACAGCGATAATAAGAAAAGTTATTCTCTATTGGAATCCTTACAAGCAAGATGCAAAATTTATAACTCCGATATTAAACCGGGCTTGTTAGCCCTGAAGGCTAACATAGCCTCTATTCTGGAATATGTTCATGTTCTACTTGACTCCGAAGTACCTCCGACATCTCCATGAAGATATTTTGACTTATTTGGTGTAATAATATTTTCTGGTATCCCAACCAGTATGCTTTAGGAAAGGTTTGTAAATATTGTGAGATATTTTGGAAGCTGTTTTATTTCTATCGATATGTTTTATTTTCTTGGACGTATTGTAATTTCTTAACTTTGTGTTATTTTATGTTGGCGGACTGTTGTTCACTCTCGTGTTTTGGTCTAGCCTCGTGGTCGGAGTACGGTAAGCTATTTGTCGATATATTTAAAATAGTTTCCAATTATCTAATATATTCTATGTACCTTTTGGGGGAATATGGTTATTTATTTTATTTCTGAGCTACAAGCCATGTGGATTTCAGTCTTCATCTTGGTCTAGAGCAAGGGCTTTCTTAACCTAGATACCTTTCGTAAATTTTATGTTTCTCTTTGTATCTTCTTAGAATGCCTCATATAGGCACTGTAACTTGTGTCGTAGATTATGGCACTTATTTTATCCTGTGTAATGGGTTGCCTGGTGACAACCTAGGCGATTGTTATCGTTTCTTCCTTGCAGTTAAAACAATAGTTGTTTTTGTTTGCTTGTCGATAAAAAGGAGACATGTTTGAGGATTTGATTGCGATCAGACGTACCTAGAATTTGCTCCTGTTAATAAACTAACTTAATTGATTGCATTGAGTTGAGACCGTATTTGAACTTAAACTATTTCGGTTCATACCTTGAGTATCGTTTAAAGGTAATTTATCTGTTTTTATTTTATCGTTGGATATTTTTTCCTTGGTCTTTGACTTTTCATTTGCTCATTTAATATGATTAATTCAATCCTTTTCCTCCTCAATCGATGGGATTCCTTGCTTGTATTTTCATTAGCTGTTTATACTAAGAACTAATTTCTTTTAAAATATTATTTCCTTCTTTAAATGCATGTAATATTATTGATTGTCAATTATATATATATATATATATCAAAAGTGACCTCTGTGTTCTTGTATTATAGTTTGTCATTCTCTTATGTTCATACTATTTAACTGCCTGGGTAAGTGGTTTTGTTCAATACCTTCCACTTTCATCTCTGGTAATTTTGGGGGTCTTTCTTATTTTATTTGTAAAATTAGTTAGCTCTCACCTCTAACAGTTGTGTCAGTTACTTTATTTTATATAATTTATAGAATCATACGACGCACTTTCTTCTGGTAAAAAGAATGAATGAAGTCATTATAGTCAATTGACTGCGTTATTTCTGACTCTATGTACATTACAGAGCGTGAATTGAACCTGTTCTCTCCTACACTAGATCTTAAGTAATTCTTTACTCTCTTTAGCGCTGAAGACGACCGTTCTGCTGAGCAGTTTGACGCTGGTGTACACAACAGCATTCGGAGCGCAATTACTACGTTTGGATAAATGTCCAAAAAGCATTTTTCCGATAAGTTTTTGCATAGCTTCAGTGATGATAACTCCATAACGCCATCATTCGACGACAAATGAGCTTGCAGGTGCAGACACTCGTTTTCCAAAGTCCTATCCAAGCCCCCCGGATAAATAGTTATAAGGTTTCTGGCTCCTTCACGGATGTCTTTAGATTCCAAACGATGTAGTTTCGTAAGAAAGTCAAACTTTTTACTTAACTCCTCATAAGCAGATCCGCGTCTCCGTAGTTCTGTAATTAGTCTATCTATAATGGCGTTAAGAATGGTAACTCTGAATCTGTCCCTGCCAGAGAGTTTGGTCTCGTTTCCTTTTACTTCGTCGAATTGGACTTTATGCTTACGTTTCCTCTGTATGTCATATGCATAGCTATTTTCACCGGATTTTTCAATAACTTTCGACTCATAATGATCAAAGGGTTTCCTTAAGTGTTGTAGGTATGTTACTAAAGACTGATACAGTTCAACGATCGTACCCAGGCTGATGTTAACACATTGGAGAAATTTGCTTACTTTGTTGAAACTTTCCAAAATGTCATTCCACAGAAGTGACTAAAAGCAAGTTTCCATCGAGTCTAATGAATTCAGAAGACCTGAAGCCTCAGAGCGCATAGATGGTTTTTCATTTGTATCATTGGCAATTATCTGAAGAGCTGCCATGATCTCATCCCAGGAGCCAAATAGACTTCGGCAGGCATCAGCTTGAGCAGACCATCTTGTTTGAGAAAGACTCTTCATGACTGTTGAATTTGACTTCAGGTTCAACATCAAAATTTTCCATCTGTGTGTTGATGCCGAAAAATAAATACAATACTGAAAAACACCGAAGAAAAATACAGTAGCTTGACAAGACAGGATCCAACACGATTCAGTGAGTGAGCCGAACAGGGAACAGGGTTCACTTGGTTTATATTCACACGACATAAGACTGCCCCCGGCAATCGGCGATATCCAAATCGTGATTTTCAATGTCTTTAGGACGACTTCAGCCAAGTTTTCCGCATTATGGCCACAATTTGGAATGAATTTCAAAAATCGGTTGACAGGACATCCGTCTTCAGAGACATATTTCACTATGAAAGTAAGTTGATCTACATGAGAAATGTCCGAAGTAGAGTCCACAGAGATTGATAAATATTTGGCATGTTTTATCTCTGTCACGATTGTATATATTACCGCCAACTCTTCTGCCATGATATTGATCATTTCATCGCATATCTTTGACGAAAGATACGATATTGTGCCACTTCCTTTGTTACCGTGTCGTTTTATGTGTAAGTCCAGAAAAGGTTGGTACTCAGCCAAAGGTTCTAGGGTCATAACATAGTTCCCACTGCTCTCATGGGAACCTCTAAACGGCAATCCGCGTGCAGAAAGTGACCTCACAACAGCCACAATGCGCCTCAAAACCTCACGCCAGTACTTTATTCCTTCTTCCGTTTGAGAACAAGACTTTTGTCAACTCTACCGCCAGCATTCTTCCTAGCTAATAGTGTCGCAACTGTTGACCTGTATTCGTCCGAATTCTCATGTTCCTTAATTTTTTGAACTGCGTTTTTTCAGTCGTTGTACCCTTCATTAGCTAGCGACCCCAATTTTGCAAACATCTTACAAGGGGCGCAATACACTGCAC
Organism: Meconema thalassinum; assembly: GCA_946902985.2. Classification (NCBI taxonomy): domain Eukaryota; kingdom Metazoa; phylum Arthropoda; class Insecta; order Orthoptera; family Tettigoniidae; genus Meconema; species Meconema thalassinum. The sequence goes on from OX336395.1 coordinate 214,490,336, forward strand.
CCTTGCTCTTCGAAAATATGAGCCAAGGTCGATGTCGTGTTTCACCATTGCTTAATGTTCGGCTAAAAAGTGACAGCGATAGATACCTCTTTTTTTTCTGCGTACTGACGCCTTGATGAAGAAAATTCGGCTTCAATATTTTGTTTCACGCCATTTTGAACAAGGTACTCCAATGTAACTTCGTCTAGCATCCGCTCAGCAAGATCAACACTTAGAGAAGAATTAGATTCAGGAATTTCTAAAGAATCGTCTTTTGTTGCTAATACGGAGTTTTCAGAAATAACGTTTTCAGGTAGCTCGTTGCAGTCAGACACGTTTGTTGGAGTTGCCTGTTGACGGTCATCAGTAGCATCACGGCAACTGCCACTGGCTAATGCACTAGTACTAGGACTAGAGCCAGAACTAAATCTAGACGTAGACGAGACAAAAAAAATGTGTTTAACTTAGGAACATTACAAAGAAGCACTTTTTCTTTTTCGAATGTTTAGCCTACTTTTCACATTTTGCAAAAATGAGGATAAAGTAGACTTATGAGATCGATCCGGGAAAATGTGTGTCTGTCTGTCTGTCTGTCCTTCTGTCTGTCTGTCTGTCTGTCTGTCTGTCTGTCTGGCTGTGTGTGTGTCCCTCCCTATCAACTCCTAAACGGCTGCGGCTATCAAAACCAAATTTGGTAAGAGCAAAGATATATACCTGAATATCTCACGGCCATATTTTAAATTGACGTCAGTGCTACCAACAGCTGAAAAATCGCTATTGTAATTTGAGCTCTATGTTTGATATCTCAGAAGTTATGAAAGCGAACTGTATAAAAATTGGCACACACATAGACAATAGCATTCCAGATAATTTTTTAGAAGACCATACGTGCCAGTGTTGCCAACATGATTCTAAGCCTGCCGATAGGTCCAATTCTAAATGTAATTAACTTCTATACTATCGATTGGATTTCAACCAGATTTCGTATGTACTATGAGTACTACAGCAGATATGCCTGTGCGTATTATAATGAGCCACCAGGGCTGCCAACTATTAATAAATACTCTCACTATGTTTTTACCCGAATGTCAATATATCAAAAAGTATGAACGCCAACAGCTCTAATTTTTGCACACGTATAGTACCTGATATTCTACCTTCGTTCGGTGTAACTTATATACATCAGTGCTGCCAACATGATTCTAAGCCTGCTGATAGGTCCAGTTTTTAAATGCATATAACTTCTATACTAACAAATGGATTTCAACCTAATTTCGTATGTGCTTTGTGTACCGTAACAGTTATGACTATGCGTATCCGTAAGAACAAGCAGGGCTGCCAACTGTTAATAAATGCTCTCTCTATTTGTTTAATCCTAATATCAATATATCAGAAAGTATGCAAGTCATCATCTCTAAACTTTGCACACGTATAGTACCTGACATTCTAGATAAATTTGGAGTAACTAATATACCTCAGTGCTGCCAACATAATTCTAAACTTTCTGATAGTTTCAATGTTTATTTACATGTAACTTCTATACTAACAAATGGATGTTATCCAAAATTGGCACTATAATAGATCGTAATATTTCAGATTAATTCTGAGCATCACATACATACCATGGTTACCAACATGATGTTACGCGCACTGATAAATCCAATATCGAATAGCATGTAACGTCCATACTATCCATTAGACTTCAGCCAAATTTTGTATGTGCATTCTATACCTTAAGAGATGGAACAAAGTCAGACTATCCAGAGTCACCAGGGTTGCCTACTTAAGTGATTTACTCTATTACTTGATTTCGTAATTATTCTAGATAGGTGTATATAGATTGGCATCAATCTGAAATTTTAAGAAAAGTAGGCTCTTTAGTTCGTCACGGAACTACTTGTTCTTTATTCCGTTTTCTTTTCTGGAACCCGCTTAGTTTTTTATTGAAGTCAGACATCGCGACATTAGTAGTTTTTGTAACAAATATAAAAGGAGAGGGTCATTAAACAATAGGAACTAGGAATTTGGGATTGTTTTCTTTTTAGGTGTTCAACTTATGAAATAAGATCTAGAGGGTTGACCTTTCTTGAATATTCCAAACAGAAGTGCCTCCTAAAAGTGAAGTTAGTAAAACTTCGCAACAGAAAGGACCATAACAAACAGCTTGTGATTTGCACATTACAAACGGCAGTAGTCTAACATATCTTGGACTATATCGCATTAAGTTGGTGCCAATTAAATATGTTATATGTGAGAATATTATAATCAGTTGCTATCCGGTTGTTATATTATGCATTAACTTGACCCTTTAAAATGCTAAAATGAGATGAAAGCTACGAGTTATAGGCTATCCGCCATACCGGTAGAATTTAGGCTACCAATAACCCATCCTTTCTTCTCTAATATTTATTTAATCATTATAATTATAATAGCCTGTATATTAACACTTATTTAACCAATAATCATTTTATATGTATATAGCAGGTATTGCAAGAAAGCGATATTTGATAGCACACACGGTGCGATCTTAAAATCATAATTTATCTGCATCATCGCTCCACCTCGGCCATGGTAGCATATTCGTGCTTTTAAATTTGGCCACTCATAGCGTGGCGGTGCAACACACGGAGCCTATTGGCAACTCCAGCTATCTGATATGACTTCTAGCGGTAAAAATGAGAAACTTACCAAGTAGGGTACATTTGTCACGTTGTGACTGTATATGGTTTCTTGTATTGATAAGCAGATCGCGATAAATGCTTCGTGTTTATACATAAGTAGTAAGTTTTATTCGTTGATAAGCGTGCAAAATGAGTAAAACCAAAGTATATTGTTCAGTTTAAGGCTGTAAGTCGATGTATAAGAAGGCTGCAATAGCAATAGCAATAGCCGAAAGGTGACGTTACCAAATAAATACGGGCACAAGAGCGGGTTGGGCCACTCACCACTACACTTACTGACGACAGGACGGGTTGTTCACTTACGCCGAGCCAAGCCGCACCTAGACAGCCAAGCCGTACCAAGACAGCCGAACCTACACCAGCCGAGGACAGCCAAGCTTCATCAGTCAGGTATCCTTCCCCGATCCATAGTTCATTTCCAATAACCCTAGCAACCAGCATCACAACGCTCTGCGATATCCGAACCATTCCACTACGAGTCATATAGGCCTAATTTGACTTCGCAGGGTTAATACCTACCATCCAAATTAAGCAATTCCTGTCTACCCCGAGTTTTAATACAAGTTAAACTCATCCCTTCGCCCTACCAAGCAGCAAATAATTTCTAGAGTCTACGGTAGAGTGAGCAAACTAAAATATAGCTTTTAAACGTGACAGTGCCATGACTCGAACTGCACAAAACCAAATACCAGCAGACAACCGATGCTTGATAATATGCAATTGACACATAAAATCCAGTAGAACACACAAATTAGATCACGTGTATCGCACAGTTATACATATATACAATTGTAAATAATACTGTCATTATTTTAGGGACCACACTTACTGATTATAACCGAAAAATAAAAAGTGTTCCATATCAAACGCGTGTTATTGAGTATTTTTACCCTACTTATCCAGACCGACCACAGCGCCCCAGGTGTTAGTTTGAGTTGCCAATAGAATGGACTGCCTGCTCTTGGCAATGCTAAGCGTGGATACTGCAGGCGTGAGATAGGGGGAACGAAGAGGTCTAATTCTAGCTTTGATGCGCGCAGGGCTGGGCCTCTGGGCCGGGCCCTAGGCAGAAATCCGGCACTGCACTTACCCCTAAACCACTCACAACTACTGTAGACAATAATGTCTTAGCGTGATATATTCTACGATAATCCTTGTCCTATTTGCCATGAGGATGAACCCGGAAGGGGGAAGACACCTCAGTACAACCTTGTCCCCTAAAGTCCTAATTTATATACATTTGGTGTAATATTCTCAGTTCTGTGAGACCTTCACCGTAGGTTCCAGGTTCGAACCCCAGCTCTACGATGGAGGATCCTTAATGCTGGTATGAGAATTGGAGCGCAGGGACGCAGGTAGCCAAGGGGTGCTAAAAGTTGCTAGTGCACACGCATCCATCTCCTCCTCACCCTTCAGCGCGCTCTCAATATTTTGGGGGAATAATCGAGAGAATGTTTTAAAATATTCGAAACACTTCTTTTAGAGAGCCAAGTCTGTGTTTGCAGCCCAGTAACATTCTGCGTGTAGAAGTGTGAATGAGACCCAAGTCTGTTTTTGCAGCCCACAAACGTTCTGTGTGTAGAAGTGTGAATGAGACCCAAGTCTGTGTTTGCAGACCACTAACGTTCTGTGTGTAGAAGTGTGAATGAGATCCAAGTCTGTGTTTTCAGCCCTCTAACGTTCTGTGTGTAGAAGTGTGAATGAGACCCAAGTCTGTGTTTGCAGCCCACTAACGTTCTGTGTGTAGACGTGTGAATGAGACCCAAGTCTGTGTTTGCAGCCCACTAACGTTCTGTGTGTAGAAGTGTGAATGAGACCCAAGTCAGTGTTTGCAGCCCAGTAACGTTCTACGTTCTGTGTGTAGAAGTGTGAATGAGACCTAAGTCTGTGTTTGCAGCCCGCTAACGTTCTGTGTGTAGAAGTGTGAATGAGACCCAAGTCTGTGTTTGCAGCCCACTAACGTTCTGTGTGTAGAAGTGTGAATGAGACCCAAGTCTGTTTGCAGCCCAGTGATATTCTGTGTGTAGAAGTGTGAATGAGACCCAAGTCTGTGTTTGCAGCCCACTAACGTTCTGTGTGTAGAAGTGTGAATGAGACCCAAGTCTGTGTTTGCAGCCCAGTAACGTTCTGTGTGTAGAAGTGTGAATGAGACCCAAGACTGTGTTTGCAGCCCACTAATGTTCTGTGTGTAGAAGGGTGAATGAGACCCAAGTCTGTGTTTGCAGCCCAATAACGTTCTGTGTGTAGAAGTGTGAATGAGACCCTCTGCAAGATGTATCTTTTCACATCATTCGGTGTTGGCATAGGTTTCATTATCGCCACGCATATAAGGAAGACGTCATTTGAATGTGGTAACCCGTTGAAAACCCAGCTAGCTCATTATCGGATGCCCAAATGACTCACTCTTTCCAAATTATCTTTGTCTATCTTCACTCTTCCTAAATCATGTCAGTAATATGATTGGGTTTCTTCCCACCCAGAAGACAAAAAACCACTATAGGATTGTCACAATAGGTCTGGAAAAGAAAGAGAACTACATTTTAGTTGTTCCCCAAGATTAACTTGAGCGTCCCCTCCGCATCCCCCGGTAGCATGCTGAGCTTCTAAGCCCAAGATCGCGGTTTCAAACCCGGCCGAAGTCGTCGGATTTTTTAAGAACATTATAATTCCCTCATTACGCCCTCATTTGGACGGGAAGTAAAGCCGGCGGTCTCATGTCATAGATGTATGGCAATGTATAAGAACCTTCCACTAACTACAATTGTATGAATTCAAATTTGTAGGTTAGTTTTGATTAACGCTCTGTCGTTCCAACGTTCGTAGCCAGGTGCCAGTTGCAGTGGCATCTAATTGCCAATTTTGCGGCTAAGTGTCGTTGACAGTAGCATTTGGTAGCAAAAGTAGAAACTACTTGAAATTGATCGTCTGCAGTCCTAACTTAAATTAAAACAGATTACACACACTAATACAGCCATCACAATTAACACCGGTTGTCAGACAGATTCTACACACACCCAAAGTACACGGGGCAACATGACCGCGTGTCGCAGCCCCTAAACTGAGGAAACATCCAAGCAGTGTTTTATCCGCCTCGTTCCGTAGGGGCTAGCATTCTTGGCTGTCACCCTGGAGGTCAGAGTTCGATTCCCGGCTGTCAAGAAATTTAATTCTGCTCTGAGGGCTGAAACGGAGTACACTCAATATCTTGAGGCAGAAACGAGAAGAGACGGGTTCAATTCCCATCCCAGGAAAATGCTAGGATGGTACCTTACCTAAGGCCACGGCCGCTCCCTACCCAATTCGTAACTCAGTAACAGATACACATACTAGTACTAACATCACAGTGACACAGGTTATCAGACAAATTTTACACATACCCAAATACACGTGGCTACATGACCGCAATGCTGCAAAGCCTTTAAAACAAAGATCAGTGTGTGTATTAATATAGCTATTACCATCCGTTCAATGGAATAAATGCTCCAGTCACAAGAAATGCATGCTTTTAAAGAGTGGGCTCCGAGACAACAAAACGTGTTACGGGTGTCCTTCTTGCTATTTTATAGACAAAAATATGCCTAATTCTATGTTCAGATGTCACTGACGCACCACACAAGTAAACTACAATGTTTATATGATATTAGGGATCACTTAATAGCGCGCATTCAAACAACAAAAAGGTACTTTACACAAAACTACAAAAATGGCGCGGAGTTCCTTATTCGTTGCGCGGGTTCATTTCTTTCACAAAATATACTATTTAGATTGGGTAGGCTGTCAAATTTATATTAAGATTTCCAATTATTTTCTTTCTCGCAGGATTATTTTTACAGATTTTATTAATATCCAAATGAAGGAAATTGTAATTATTTAGCTTCAAGTTTCTGAATAGTTTGTTTGCCTGAGAGAGAAAAAATACCAACACACTATCTTAAAATATAGGTGGGAGGTAATTTGTAACACTTGTAATATCACTAAGCTTGGATTGGTACTTTTAGCATATTCACTTATTAATTGCTTGGCATCAAAAGGGATAAGATATCTCTCATCAAATCTGCAACACAGGTATGGTAAAGGTGCATCTTCAAATGTCCCAACAAATTTGGTTTGGCATATTCTACTTTTTCTTCTCACGACTATGGGTTAACTTGTGTCTCTTCAAAACATGCTTGAAGGCAAATTTGGCTCCGCATGTGCTACACGAGAAGGCCTTCTCACCAGTATGGGTTAACATGTGTGTCTTCAAATTACCTTTCAGACTAAATTTGGCTTCGCATGTTCTACACGAGAAGAACTTCTTCCCATTATGAGTTAACATGTGTGTCTTCAAATTAGCTTTGTGAGTAAATTTGGTTTCGCATCTGCTACACGTGTATGGCTTCTCCCTAGTATGGGTTAGCATGTGTTTCTTCAAATTACCTTTCAGACTAAATTTGGATTTGCATGTTCTACACGAGTAACGCTTCTCCCCAGTATGGGATAACATGGATTCGAAGATAATTTGTAAGCAAAATTGGCTCTACATGTGTTACAAGAGTATGGCTTCTTCACACTATGGGTTTGTCTCATCAAAGTACCTTTCTGAATAAATTTGGCTTCACATGTTCTACACGAGTAAGGCTTCTCCCCAGTATGGTTTAACATGTGCCTCATCAAATGATATTTGTGGGAAAATTTGGCTTCGCAACAGCTACACGAGAAACGTTTCTCCTCAGTATGGGTTACCATGTTTTTCTTCGAACTAATTTTCATACTAAATTTGGCTTCGCGTGTGCTACTCGAGTACCGCTTCTCACCAGTATGGGTTAACAGGTTGGTCGTCACATGTTGTTGATTTGTAACATTTCTTTCAGATACAGTGCTCGCATTCTGTCCTCTAGTATTACATAATGCGTTTATCTTCCTTACAGCAGGATCCGAAGTATCAGGACATCCCAGCCTGAAATCATTGGTATTAATACAATGCAGTGCGCTCATAATTATGTTGAATTATATTATCTGAGAATGGTGAATAATACTTTCAAAATACAGAGATCTAACTTATGAAATGATAACTGGACCAACATTCATTAATATCACTACCAGGAATACTGTCCTTATCTAATACCTGGAACTGATCTCAGTTTTAATATTCAATGCTATGTTTTTCATAGAGTCGGAATATTTTCAAATACTTATATACTATGCAAAGAAAATTATGCGTCACCTCGGAGTATTTGGAGTCATAGGTTTCCTGAATAAATATGAAATCCGTATCTACTTCAAAAGTACTGATTATACATGGAAATGGCAAATTATTTCCAGACACATTCTGTTTGCCAAAAGTCAACTTTGTCCTTGATCAGTTATATAATTGAAATTATTGAATGGTTACGGAAATGGTGTGCTAATTCATACTAGCAGTGAAAGTGTTCAACTTATTTTACACCACATTGGCTGCTTTAACAACTTGGATGTTCGGGGATATGACTATTTAATAGAATCTGGATAACTGAAATCCATCTGACTTAGGAAGTGCGTGCTCGTACATGTGACGGAATAATCCATATTATATTCCTTACAGAATAGCCATGCTGGCATTTGGATTAAGGTGGGAATTTTGGATATGAAAATCATGTGATTTCGAATCCATTGGGCTATTATGCTTTACTCTTGAATACATCGCGGATGAATGGTTATTTTGGGCTCCGTAAATTATGTGGAGTTGAGTGATTAACTTTAGGTCCAAGAAAATATCTGATACTATATATAACGGTGGCTTGTCATAATCTACAGAAAGTGGTAACTCGTTAATATTAACCACTCCATATAGCGAACATTTATCCAACTCTTGGCTCACCACAATGTGACTCCCTTCTGACCACGTACTGTAGCTGGGAACATAAAATAAGCAATTTTCCCCCAACGACCTCCTATTTAGGCGTCAACAAATTCACACTTTCTACACTGTTATTCTAAATTAATAATCGATGTTACATTCTATGTTTCAAAATATCTGACATAAGTATCTCAGAGGTTTGTCAAACCTGGCACAATATCCTAAAAGTGTTAAAATGGAGTAAGAGATATCACTTCTTGCACAAATCGATGCACATGCTTAAATAAATCGGTATACGCGTGTGCAAAAGTGGCTGAGCTTTCGCACGGGCGGCGTATTTGTTGAGTGACGTCACTCAATCTTGAGATTGCCATTCTATCTCCGCAGAACCTACACACCCTACATCCGAAGGAATTCGTTCAAAATAAACTATTCTTGGTTATCCCCTAGAGTTCTTGTCCTCGACCTGTCCTTCCATAACAACTGTAAGGTTTCAATTCCAGTTGCCTTAGTATGTGCCATACCAAACTATCTCTTTTATTCATAACCACTCTTCAGAATCATTTACCCTCCCCCACTCGTCCTAATACCCTTCATTCAGTACTATATTTAATCTTTTAATCATCACTATTTTCCTTCAACACCACAATAAAATATTTCTATTTTTATATATTCTGCAGCAAAAACAATCCAAGTTTCGCATCCATATGGCGCCAAACTACAGGCAATGGCTTCAAAAATGACTTTTTAATACCTAGATCTATATTTTATTTAAAGAGATGTCAACCCAACCTTCATATCTTATTTGCTTTGTCCATTCTGCGCCCAAGTTGGAGTCACCAACGTCTCTTAGTGTTTCAACAGCCAATCGATTTCAATATTTGTATTTTAAGTCTTCCTGCTGCATTCCGTTAATTCTGTTTCAAATACAATGATTTTGTTATGAAATCTTTCCTCAACACCTCATAAACACCGTTTAGAAACATGATCAAATCCTCTGGTGTTGAGGATAAGATAACATTGTCGTTAGTAAGTCAGCGAGTCGAATTTACTTTATCTTCGTCCTCAATTCTACTTTAAATTTCTTTGGCATTTCCTCCGTTACTTGCCATATCTAAAGATTGAAAAGTACGAATGATAAAATGCAGTCTTACCTAATATCATTGTAAATACCAGTTTCTCTCTCATGTCTATCGAATCTAATAAATACCAGCTGGTTGTAGACACACTCAGAATCCTGAATTGTATTGCGAAACTTTCCAAACTGTCAAACAATATCTCCAATCAACATTATACACAGCTTTATATATACTAAATATGCCACGAACGTTTTCCTCTCGATCTTTATTCTACCAAGAACAGTCTAATACTTAATACAACTACCCTTGTTCCTCTGATTCTTGTTCACTGAACTTGTCTTTACCTAACTCAGCTGTCATCCAATCCATTTGTTTCATCATCGTCATCAGCTTCTAAAGGCTAAAAGCCTTGTCGTTGCAGCCATTTCTTACGGTCTTCAGGAGTCCTCTTCACATTGGCATACGAGTAACATTCTATCTCCTTGACAATGTTCTTGAGATACGATTGTCTTGGTCGCCCCCTTTGTTTTTTTCCGCAAAGTTTTTCCTTAAAAAAATACCTGGAGGAGAGTGTCATGTCTTAGTATGTGTCCCATGGATTTTGCATTCCTTTACTTGATGGTGTTCAACAGGCATCCATTCTCCTGAATTTGGTACAGAACAAGCTCATTTGTCTTTCTTTCCATGCAGCTTGTTCGAGTCATTCGTCATCAAAACCACATTTCAGCTGCCTCAAGTTTTGATTCTTTTCCTTTCCCAAGTGTCCATGTTTCACAACCATAGGTTAATACACTCCAAACAAAGGTCTTGAGAAATGACTTCCTTATCTTCAAGTTGAGGTGGCCATTGAGCAGCAAATTCTTCTTATTTTGAAAGGCTTTCTTCGCCAACGCTATTCTTTTCTTAATTTCTGAGATGCATCTATTATCATAATTAATCACACTTCCCAAATAGCAAAATTGCGTTACTAGTTCATTGCCACTATCATTTAACATTATATTAGCTAAAATTGGTTGTTTCTTTTTATCAACTACCATTAATTAAGTCTTCCGAGAATTAAATGTTAGCCCAAATTTCCTAAGGATTTCTGAAAAACTTTTAACATGCTATTCATTTCACATGCAGAGTTTGCTAAAATTGCAATATTATCTGCAAAGCAAATGCTATGTACCTGCAATCCATTACATTTTAATTCTTTTGTTTTCTCTTTTAATGTATTTTCTGCAGCTTGTATATAGATATAAAAAAGAAATGGTGATAGAGTACAACCCTGCCTTACACCTCTTCTTATTTTTGCTTTTCTTTTATTGCCATCAACTGTTATTTTGGTAGTTTGATTTTTATATAAGCTCAGAATAAGGCGCCTGTCTTTCCAATCAATCCCGACTTTGGCAAATATAAGAAATAAGGTTTTCCAATTGACATTATTAAATGCCTTTTCTATATCAATGAATACTAGATAGGTTTTTCGATTAACTTCCAGTCTTCTTTCTAAAATCTGACGTAATGCTAGGATAGCCTCCCTAGTCCCTTTCTTTGTTCTAAATCCATACTGATCACTATCCGGATGTTGTTCAATTTTCTTGCTTAGTCTATCTTTGATGATGATTACTACAATCTTTGATGCTTGTGAAAGAATGCCTAAAGTTCTATAATTAGAACATTCACTAGCATGTCCTTTCTTGGGTAGTGTGATTGTTCAAATTTTAATAAAATCAGGAGGTACAATTCCGTCCTCATAGCATTTAGTAATGATTTGAAAAAGGTATTCTTTATTGCTTACATCACAACATTTTAAGAGCTCTGCAGGAATGTCATCTACACCAGTTGCTTTATTTCCATTCAGTTTAGTGAGTGCTGCATACAACTCTGCTTTAGTTATAGTTGGACCTTTATCATCTTCTTCAATTAGTTCTTCATCTTCTATTTAAATACTATTGTCAGTAATATCTGGTCCATCATACAAATCTTCAAGGTATTCCTACCATCGATCACATATCTTTTCATATTCAAACAATAGCTTCCCTTTGGAATCCTTAACTACGGCGCTTGTGATGCGTAGTTGATAGCTCAAAATATCACTTTAAAATAAGCTTTGTCGGGTATCCTATTCTTCAGGTCATCCTCAATACCCACGCATACCCACTTCATCCAATTTTCTTCCTCCTTGCGACATTTCCTTGTTATTTGATTCTTTAGGGACTAATACGCTTGAGTGTCTATATTACTAAATTTGTTCCTTTATTCAATAAGCTCTAGGATTTCCTGGGTCATCCATTTCTTTTTCGGTTCCAATTTCCCTTTTCCAAGTACCTCCATTGCAGCTGATTCTAAGCTATTTCTTATATCATCACATCCTAAAGTCTCATCCTTAACCAATTATCTAACATATTTAAATTTTTGTACTACATTAGAATCCTGAAGCTTATTTAAACACCATCTTTTTGTCCAAATGATTCATTCCTCTTGAACCATATATCACATTTAGCTGCAACTACGATGTGAACACTAACAGTTTCCGCCCTAGGGTAACTATGGCTGGCTTTCACTTGGTTACTATATCTTTGTTTAACTATGATGTAGTAAATTTGCAACCTTCTTCTATCCTATGGTGCTATCCAGGTATAACGTCTTCTCTTGGGAACTTCGAAACAGGTATAAGTTATTACCATCTCATGTTGCTCACAGAATTCGAGTAATCTTTCTCCTCTCACTTTCACATCACCCATGCCAAACTTTCTAGCATACTTAACATTATTTTGAGAGCCAACGGAAGCATTAAAATGACCCATTAAAATAATGTTTGATTTCTCCTTTACTATGTCAAACAATTCTTCTATTTGATCATACATTTCTTCGATTTCTTCATCATCAGCATTTGTCTATCCATCTAATAAAAACTTAGAAGCGTTAGTCATCAAACTCATTGCCGGAGAACCTTCCAATCTGTCAGCTCCTGCTTTCTTCAGTATAGAGACAATGCCATACTGTTAGATAACCCTTCATATACCTGTCAAAGATCCAAAATATTAATAAACGAAATAAACTGACCAGATCTTCGGCCCCTATGCATCGTAGCAACTCAGTTCGTACATAACCGATGTCTGGTGGTCCCTAACTACGTAGCGGCCAACCAATTCTGATTCAAATATTAAATCTTCTCTTTTATGCTCAGCGGTTCCCCTCCTCTTTCAGTTCATTATTCGTGATACTCTTATCCCTATACAAACGCTCTATGTGTTCATTCTATCAGTCTACCTTCTATTCTATATCTATTAAAGGTTTTCACCTCAGTCACTAATATTAGAGCACTTATGCCATCTTTACTCGAAATAATTCTTAATCTTTCGATAAGCTGTATAAACAATTCCTACTTAAAAACAATAATGTACATTTGGATATTTCTGTAGTTTCATTTAAGGACCATGTACATCTTGGTCATTTAGCCTCGAGTACTTTGGTTGCATTTTTAATGTTTGAATATTTCAGACACCCTGTGTGTTCTGATGACCAATTGTGTATTTGGAATCAAGTCTAGGATAGGGAAGGAGGCGGGTGTGGCATGAAGTTAAACACAATCCCCGTGTTTGCCTGGAGTAAAAGTAGTAAATCCAAAATGAACAGTTCGAGGATGCCTGGTGACGAAATCGAGCCCACCTCTTCTCAATTTGGCTTCATGAGGCTGAATGTACCCTGCCCCAGTCCTCAGACCGGAATTAAAATCCTTGGCCGGGCCAGCAACCAAATCCAAACCTCCGAGTCGACAGCCAACTACTGTATCCACAACACCATGAGATAGTCATTCTCATATTTCTTCGAACCATTTTCTTTAGTTGAATTGTACTTCATCATTACCTCAATTTTCAGACGTTATTTTCTGCTTTCTATATTTCATGTCATTCACTCTTGTTCATCCATCTTTCATTCATATTGTAGTATATTCTGAGCGAACCAAAATCTGTACCTTCTACTCGTCCTGTATCTTCTTTCCTCTCTGACAATGTTCTCATCTACAGATTTCTCTTTAAAAAATTCGAGTTCCTTGCATAGGAGTTCTCATCTACTTCATAACCAGAATTTGTGTTGTCCCCAGAGTTCGTTTTATCATCCCAATTCAGATTTCGGAATCTCTTCTTGACCACAAAAATCAGTTTATAAACGTTCTACACCACCAGGTCTCATTCCAGAGTTTATAGTTCTGTTGTGTTTGTTAGAAACGTGTTAGCTATGCCTTATTAGTTATCGGTGCAGAATTCTACCAGCCTGCTCAATCGTTCGTATATTTCATCCATTCTAAATTTCGCCGCTATCTTTTCTTCTCTTCCGCTTCTTAACACGGCATTTCAATCTCACTTTTCAACATTTACAATCTGCAGCATTACACCTTCTGTATTTGTTAGTAGAATTGTATAACTTCTTTATTATCTGTTTGATTGGTAGCCTTCTAGACTTATACCGCTCTAATGCACGTAGTTTTCGTTCTAATTTTAACTACAATAAGCCTATAATGCTCATAGTGTTCTACCCACTGGCCAAGTTACCCAGTCAATATGAGACTTATTCTCAATAACGTTATTTGATTTAGAGCTAATTATCTTCTAGTCTCCGGCCAGAAGTCCCCTTCTTCCTGCCTGCATACGTCACTAATCAAACACAATCCAACTTCAACCTATCTATTTCCAATTTCATGTACCTGAACCTTCCTCTGGATAATCACACTTCTAATATCCATGTTTCAACCAGTAGAATGCCAGACATCCCATTTGTCACCTTTGTGATGTTAACCCCCTCTAGAGAAGCCCTCGGCTGGAGATCAGAAACCGTTAGTTTGAGTACGGACACCAACTCGTACCTACCCATGATTAAGGCTGCTGCAATGTCAGCCGAAATGTCGGGAAATAATAACCGATATGCGACGTGGCTCAATCCTGTAAGCCAAGATGATAAACTAGACACTGGCCGCGGAAGTATACGATCTAAATATATACGCCTCTACGGGGAGGAAACTCACTCCTACAGCAGGAAATTGGACATTCTACGCCAGAAACGGTCGCGCTTGCTTAGCTCACTTGCCTTTTTGAAACGCTGCAGAGACTACGACATTTCACCTAAGTTTATCAAGGTAAAACATCATATTTCTTCGCCTGCAGCGAGGAGAATCTTACTCCGAACTGAAAGTGCCTTATTACGTGAACGAGTGCGGAGCTACCGTCGTGAACTAGATATGGTGACGCGAGAACTATATGACATACAGTTCAAGCTAATGCTACGACTGTCTCCTGACGATTGGACGATGTTGGATAACATAACCGCAAGGCAAGCAGATTCCATATTACAGAAAACAACAGCTAAACATATATAGAAATTTGACTTGCTGCAACAAAGGCAGAAACCATCTTCAACGTATGCACTAGATAGGAAGCGCAAAGTGATCAACATGTCATCCCTGCCACAGAACGAGCCAATTAAGGACCTGTTAGCCAAAGGACTTAATTACGCAATCACGCCGAGACGCCCTTATACGGAAGATCTTACCTGCGGGGTAGAAGCATCTATCCGTCATCTACCAGCCTTAGAAGCAGAAGAAATTAGAGCAGAGGCCTCTCAGATCATGAAACATGCCAGGCCCGTTTCAATCAACATCAGTAGGGAAGAACGTCAGGCCCTTAAAGAGCTACGAAGCAATGACAGCATTACGATTTTGCCAGCAGACAAAGGGAATGCTACGGTTGTATTCGACACCCAAGACTACGTGGATAAAGTTCACAGCCTCCTTTCAGACACAGCTTATAAGGCGATCCCGAAGATGCCCATAAGGAACATAGAACTAACGACGACGCGGCTAATTAAAGAGTCATCTATTCCAGAAGAGAAGCAGAAATCCCTAGTACTTTGCTACTCAAGAACTCCCACGTTCTACGGCCTACCTAAAATACACAATCCCGATTGCC
This sequence comes from Meconema thalassinum, assembly GCA_946902985.2. Classification (NCBI taxonomy): domain Eukaryota; kingdom Metazoa; phylum Arthropoda; class Insecta; order Orthoptera; family Tettigoniidae; genus Meconema; species Meconema thalassinum. The sequence continues at coordinate 214,505,844 of OX336395.1, forward strand.
TCTGCGGCCTATAGTTAGCGCCATAGCGTCTCCAACTCTCGCTCTGGCTAAATATTTGAACCAGGTACTGCAGCCATTATTACCTACGCCAGCCTCTCACGTGAAAAACTTGCAGCACTTTACAGGTATCATAGCGAGTATAAACCTGAGTGACGGTGATCTACTGGCAAGCCTCAATGTGGAGTCCCTACTTACCAGGGTTCCTATACCTGATGCCATACAATTAATCAGGGAAAAACTTACAGCCACAGGAGGTCCAACGGACTTAGAGGATTAATCTGAACACTGCGTTAACTCCACAGTCTTCGTATTCACTTGGCAGGTGTTTCAGCAAACGGAGGGAGCAGCCATGGGTTCCCCCATTTCTCCACTACTGACTAACGTGTTTATGGCTAACTTCGAAGAAGAAGCGATAAAGGAGAGCCCATTGAAGCCTAAGTGTTGGTTCAGATACGTAGACAACGCCTTTTTGATATGGGAACATGGACGCACCACACTTCAGAACTTTCTGGACTTCATGTGTTCCAGACATCCGAGCATCAACTTCACAATGGAAGGAGAAGAAAATAATCAGATGACCTTCTTAGACGTTCTGCTCTATAAACGAACAGATAACACGCTCGGACACAGGGTCTATAGAAAAGATACTCACACAGATCGGTACCTACATGCTAACTCAAGTCATCCTCCATCGCAGAAAGAAATGGTAGCTAGAACACTCCTCCCCAGATCCAACGCATTTGCGATAAGGATAGCATGAATGAAGAGAAACAACATGTTTTGAACACGCTCATAGCTAAATTGGCTACAGAAACGGACAAATAAATAGGGCCACTCGGAAGGTAGAACAAATCTGAAGAACTGGCAAAAAGAACGAAGATAGGCCCTACCATAAAGCCTTTCTGCCGTACGTACAACGGTTGACAGATAGAATCACCAGGCTGCTTATGATACACGACGTGACAACTGTGCTGCATCCTATAAACAAGCTGACGCAAGTGGTGCGTAAATCAAATTAGATAAAGCTGCCAAACCAGGACGCAGGAGTTTACAATGTGCCTTGCTCCCGTTGACAGGTTTACATAGGGCAAACAAAACGACGCGTTTCCATTAGGATTTCAGAGCACATTCGAGACACGAAACAGATAAACTACCGATCTGCAATAGCTAAACATGCTGACGTCACGAGACACGCCATCGAATTTGATAAGGCCGAAACTGTTCCTAAAATTCCAGGATATCAAAACAGGTTAATTAGAGAGGCAATAGAGGTCGTGAAGCATCCCAATAATTCCAATCGCGAAGATGGTTTCAAAGTTAGGAACATTTGGAAAGTTCTCCTTGTGCACACATACAAAAAAATATTATTTACCCCCCGGGGTGGACATACCTCGTCCATAGAAAAGGGGAGTTCATCACGAGTCCTACGACACCCCATATGTTTAAATCCTATTATTGGTTAGCGATATACTAAAAAGCGGATGACCTATTAGTTTTTTGGTTCTAAATAAATATTTAAAAAAACTCATCTATAAATAATCATATATAAAGCCCGCTCTCTTACAAAAGCCCTCAAGTGTGCATGCATGCATACAAAAAATTACTATTTCACCCCCGGGTAAGGGTAGTTTTTATTTTGGGGTGAACATATCTCGTTCATAGGAAACAGGGGTTCACAACGAGTCCTACGACACCCCATATTGGTGTATTCTTGGAATACACGGTAAGATAGAGTATATTTTTTATGCTCTTTGCTTGTTCATTCCTTCCTTTTTCTCAAACACCAACAGTGATTTTCTATTTTCTCTTTGCTGTTTAGGGTACTCATGTTACTTGTGAGTCTGTTCTAGATATATATCTTCCATGACCCACCTAGCGTCATCTAACAGCAAATCTCTGAAGTTCCTCAATTCTTCCCTGTGCAAGAGGACTTCCTTACCAATCTTGCGACCAGATCTCGTCGCCATCGCCAGCTATCGTCTCCGTGATCGAGAGAACTTCGTCTACTTTTTCACCCACCAGGCTGCGATAGCGTCGCCTACTATCAACTCTTTGAAGACCATTCATCAAGAAAAACATTTATTTTTGTGAGGTTGTCTATTCTGATATGTATTCCTTTTGTCTCCTACCCCCACTCTTTTCCCTTTCCTGGTACCTCCGTGCTTCGCTGAGTGGGTCTCACTCGTACGTCGGAACTCGACTTAGTCAGTCAAAGCTCAACTAGAGCCAGCCTCCTCACCTAAAGAGGCATTTTCTTCATTCCACGCCATGTTGGAACTCTAATGTAAACCGTTAAAGGGAACTTCACCATCGCCATGCAGCAAAGATAAGTACAGACTTCAAGTCTTAACCTCATTCTCATCGCTTTTAATATCTACGTGCTTTTAACGACCATTTTATAGACAGTGTGAGATTATTATATTTTGGGGCAATAATCATCCTTCGCGGGATTTACCATGTTGGGCTTTTGTCTGTCTAAGCCAACCTTAATAGAAAGCAGCATTTCTTATGCTAATTAAATGAGAAATCTTCTCACAACGTGGGATACCAATGAATATCCACTGTCTATAAAATATTTAGCTCGTTCCACCGCTGGAATAACTTTGGCCCTATCCTTCAGTCAGGATTGTTCTGGAAACTTCCAGATTCTGCACTCTATCTACCAGTCGCGCAGTCATGTATTTTCCACTCACATGTGTGAATACTTTTTCAAACTAAAGGATCTTCCTTATTAATTAACGCTCAATAGCTAACTTTTCTTCCTCCGTTGGGATTTTCTCTAGCGTATTTAATGACAATCTACAACTTTCTCAAGCAATAGACTCTCGCCTATCTAGTGTAACTAGGTATTTTCCATAATTGCAATAACTTTCTTTGCCATAAACTTTTGTGTTACTACAATTACTTTTCATCCATATTAACAGACTACAGTAAAAACCAGTGCTTGTTCAACATTTCTACCGCGTCGCGATCGTCCGATTATTATAAATACGGCCATGAACATTTATCCTCAATCCCAGTTGATCTTTCCTAAACCTCTTACTAACAAACCACAATAATAAAATTGTTACTTTAGGTCTTTTTCAATGAGGTGTCACTCTATAGACGTGCCCTCTCCTTCTGCTTATATATCATTAATTACTTTCTGCATAACTACGAGTTTGGTACACGTTTCAAACTTACATTGTTTCTCCCTTCTAATTAGGGAATACAATTCTTTCAACTCATAAGTGAGTTATTTTTAGGTTTCACGAAAGGGAAACTTGCCCCATTTGGCTCGTGATTCCTACTCAAACATAGGAAGTCTAGAAACTTCCTTTCGACTTTCCCCTCAGGTTTCACATTAAGTGACCTGCCCTATTTGTATACCTACCAAAAAAGTAATTCAGCTTAAATATAAGAAGTTATAGGAACTTCTATCTTATTCTTCCTGTTTTGTTATTGTTATTTTCAGAGTTGTTACTCTTTCTAGGATATTTTCTTAGAAATTTCTTAAAGTACCCTCCTTGTACTCGATTTAATGTCTAACTTTAATCACTTTAATTGTCTTTAAATTTTGTATTTTATCTTCGCCGATTCAAAATCTTGCGAGGATTTTAAAACATATAAAGGTTTGAAACCTAAAGAATTGTTAATTGCCTGGAGCAAACTTTAAAAGTTTTTCGGAGGTCTGTGACCCCATTTGTTAACATAATTGAAATTATATATATGTCAAAAACTACTACCTATTTTTTAAATTTATTACGCTCTTTTGCATTGTTAAATAAATTAAATATTTGTTTTTGGATTTATCATTTCTCAAACATAACGGTTAGGCAAGATCCTGCTCTCCTAACTCTTCCTAGGATCATGCCCTACTTAATGCAAATAAGTCTCTTAATAGGGTTTTCACCACTTGTCGCATTTGAGCAAGTACTCATAATTATAACTTATGTCAAACTCTCTTCCTATTTCTCCATCCTTTTTCTCTGGTCCGAAACCCATTTTCTTTTTCTTAATCATCTTCCCTTGGGGGTTAGGTTATTCCCCAGCCAATAATCTACCCACAATTTGATGCCGAAACCCGGGAGAGTTCATTTGTCAATTTCTATTCTTTTTCAAGGGTTCTTTGACAATACTTTGCAAATTATTAATATCTGCTTTGAATCTTTCAGCTATAACTACGTCGTGCAAAGCCTGTGAAGTGGAAAGAGGCCGCTCCTGTCTCCTTTGGTGTGTCCCTTTCTTTCAACTTATTTGCTGCTGCCAGCCTGACAGCATTTCCAAGGTTCCACAGTTTCGTAAGTTATACTTTAATCTACCTACCTTGTCATGGCTCCTACTGAAAAGGATGAAACTCTCATTGCCAGACACTCTTCCTACAAAGGGCAACTCACCAGATTTAGAAATTTCATTAACAAAATAAATCCCGCCAAGTGTGATCTAGACATCTTAACACAACGCCTTAAGTTGTACGAACGGTCCTATGATTACTACGATCAAATTCAAACCGAGATTGAATCCGCTTGCCCAGAACTTCAATCGGATCGGGACGAGGTTGAACCCTTGTATTTCGAAGGGATTGCCAAGGCCCACCAACTGATCCGCAGTATCTCAGAACCGGACACTAGGGTCATCAATCCGGCTCAGTTCGCACCCGCTTCAGTTCATAAGGATAAACCGAAACCTTTACTTCCTAAGATAACTCTACCTCACTTCTCAGGCCAGGAAGGTGAATGGTATTCCTTTTACGAACTCTACTGCTCCCTCATTCATGAAAATAATGACCTTGTCGACATTCATAAGTTCTATTTCCTGCGTGCGTCCTTGGAAGGCAAGGCCTTGGCCTTGGTTGAGTCACTGCCTTTAAGCGCAGATAACTACCACATCGCCTTTAATCTCCTTAAAGAGAGATATGGTAATTTACGTTTGTCTGTTGTTCGCCACATTCGCTGTCTGTTCAACCTGCCAGTCGTCAAACCTAATGACGTCACCTCTTTAAGATACCTGTTAGACTCCATGCAATTAAATGTTAGAGCGTTATATCAACTCAAGCAGCCAGTCCAAACTTGGGACACCATCCTTATTCATCTAGCTACATCCAGATTCGATTTTTCGACATTAAAGGCTTGGGAGATCGAACTCACTCGCAAGGAGGAATATTCGTTCGAACACCTCATCGCGTTTCTGAACAGCCGGTGCCAAGTCCTTACAGCACTCTCATTTCAGTGCGAAAATGTCGAAACGAGTCATCAGTGTCACACTCTTGAGAAAAAACTTGTCTTTTCAAATGGTCATCAGCCCCGATCTGTCAACAACAAGCACACCCGTTCTGCTTCTTTCAACCATCCAAGAGAACATATCAGGCCGCTCAACAAATCTTTAAAATGCACGTTCTGTAAAAAGTTTCACACTTTGTACTCGTGCAAATCCTTTAAAGAATTGTCTGTTGAAGACAGAAGGAAGTTTGTCTTCAATAGTAAACATTGCTTCAACTGCTTGTCACCTAAGCATTCTTCTTCTAATTGTACGTCATCCAACCTCTGTTTTCATTGCAAAAGATCGCATCATTCTTTATTGCACTTTCATGATAAATCGAGGTCACTAGTACCCGCTTCTTTAAACTCCATGCAGAGCAGCTCCGAACAAACTAATGCTTCTTCCTGCATTTCTAACGCCGAAACTTTTCACAGTGCGCAAGTCCTTTTGTCCACTGTACAATTCGAAATCCAAGATAAATTTGGAATTTGGTTTCGAACCCGCGGTGTTCTCGATTCCACTTCAACTCACAACTTTGTTTCGCAATCGTTAATTAAAAAAACTAGGTCTTTCTTCATCACCTACTTCCTTCAATGTGTCCGGAATTGACAATTTGAAAACTCAAGCCCTGCAGTCTTCAAAATTGAAAATCAGAGACATTTGTCAAAGAAACACCAATCTTAACTTAAACTGTCTCATTCTTACCAGTATTGGCAAGGACACTCCTAGCAGCTCTATTAATACTTCCGGTTTAAAGATTCCTTCGCACTTAAGGGTAGCTGATCCTCAGTTTAATGCTCAAGGTCCCATTGATATACTTTTCAGTGCCAATATTTTCTGGAATTGCCTTCGTAAACAGGTTCGCAAGTTATCTTCAAACGTGGTCGCCAGAGACACCGATTTTGGATGGGTTATTACTGGTGAAATCCAACATCCCAGTCTTCAAACCAAATCGCAATGTCATTTTGTTACTGCTGATATAAATCCCTTTTCTGAAAAACAGAACGCTTATGTTTCTGATCTCGATACATTTGAAACACACTTGCCGAAACGATGTCTCATTGTAAACAACTACGGCACCTTTGTAAGTTGTTTAAATGGTTTTTCCTTATTTCTGCACAAAATGGCAATTCAAGCTCGCCTCGCCTTGGGTTACTTCGTTTACCTTCTCATGTCATTTTTTCTAGCAGGTAATTGCTTAAACTTTCTATGGAAAACTATCTACCCCTTGTGTAAAACCATGGCTATCAGTCACCATCATTTCGCTGTAGGTTATGTTTCACTTCTTTCGCTATTTATTAGGATGGCCACGGCCGGCTCCTTCCCCCTTCCTCACAATCAGAAGCATTTTTGAAACTGCTTGAAAATCTGAATTCTCTAGCATCTAGAATAACTATTCTTACGCATAAACTCCTTCTCAATGTCCCAGCTTCTCTTCTTTGTTCGGAAGAATTAAGCTTTTTTCTGTTGAAAATTGTCGGATTCCGTGATCCTCAAAATTTCCATTTCCTTTTTCTTAATCATCTTTCCTTGGGGGTTAGGTTATTCCCCAGCCAATAATCTACCCAAAATTTGATGCCGAAACCCGGGAGAGTTCATTTGTCAATTTCTATTCTTTTTCAAGGGTTCTTTGACAATACTTTGCAAATTATTAATATCTGCTTTGAATCTTTCAGCTATAACTACGTCGTGCAAAGCCTGTGAAGTGGAAAGAGGCCGCTCCTATCTCCTTTGGTGTGTCCCTTTCTTTCAACTTATTTGCTGTTGCCAGCCTGACAGCATTTCCAAGGTTCCACAGTTTCGTAAGTTATACTTTAATCTACCTACCTTGTCATGGCTCCTACTGAAAAGGATGAAACTCTCATTGCCAGACGTTCTTCCTAAAAAGGGCAACTCACCAGATTTAGAAATTTCATTAACAAAATAAATCCCGCCGAGTGTGATCTAGACATCTTAACACAACGCCTTAAGTTGTACGAACGGTCCTATGATTACTACGATCAAATTCAAACCGAGATTGAATCCGCTTGCCCAGAACTTCAATCGGATCGGGACGAGGTTGAACCCTTGTATTTCGAAGGGATTGCCAAGGCCCACCAACTGATCCGCAGTATCTCAGAACCGGACACTAGGGTCATCAATCCGGCCCAGTCCGCACCCGCTTCAGTTCATAAGGATAAACCGAAACCTTTACTTCCTAAGATAACTCTACCTCACTTCTCAGGCCAGGGAGGTGAATGGTATACCTTTTACGAACTCTACTGCTCCCTCATTCATGAAAATAATGACCTTGTCGACATTCATAAGTTCTATTTCCTGCGTGCGTCCTTGGAAGGCAAGGCCTTGGCCTTGGTTGAGTCACTGCCTTTAAGCGCAGATAACTACCACATCGCCTTTAATCTCCTTAAAGAGAGATATGGTAATTTACGTTTGTCTGTTGTTCGCCACATTCGCTGTCTGTTCAACCTACCAGTCGTCAAACCTAATGACGTCACCTCTTTAAGAGACCTGTTAGACTCCATGCAATTAAATGTTAGAGCGTTATATCAACTCAAGCAGCCAGTCCAAACTTGGGACACCATCCTTATTCATCTAGCTACATCCAGATTCGATTTTTCGACATTAAAGGCTTGGGAGATCGAACTCACTCGCAAGGAGGAATATTCGTTCGAACACCTCATCGCGTTTCTGAACAGCCGGTGCCAAGTCCTTACAGCACTCTCATTTCAGTGCGAAAATGTCGAAACGAGTCATCAGTGTCACACTCTTGAGAAAAAACTTGTCTCTTAAAATGGTCATCAGCCCCGATCTGTCGACAACAAGCAAACCCGTTCTGCTTCTTTCAACCATCCAAGAGAACATATCAGGCCGCTCAACAAATCTTTAAAATGCACGCTCTGTAAAAAGTTTCACACTTTGTACTCGTGCAAATCCTTTAAAGAATTGTCTGTTGAAGACAGAAGGAAGTTTGTCTTCAATAGTAAACATTGCTTCAACTGCTTGTCACCTAAGCATTCTTCTTCTAATTGTACGTCATCCAACCTCTGTTTTCATTGCAAAAGATCGCATCATTCTTTATTGCACTTTCATGATAAATCGAGGTCACTAGTACCCGCTTCTTTAAACTCCATGCAGAGCAGCTCCGAACAAACTAATGCTTCTTCCTGCATTTCTAACGCCGAAACGTTTCACAGTGCGCAAGTCCTTTTGTCCACTGTACAATTCGAAATCCAAGATAAATTTGGAATTTGGTTTCGAACCCGCGGTGTTCTCGATTCCACTTCAACTCACAACTTTGTTTCGCAATCGTTAATTAAAAAAACTAGGTCTTTCTTCATCACCTACTTCCTTCAATGTGTCCGGAATTGACAATTTGAAAACTCAAGCCCTGCAGTCTTTAAAATTGAAAATCAGAGACATTTGTCAAAGAAACACCAATCTTAACTTAAACTGTCTCATTCTTACCAGTATTGGCAAGGACACTCCTAGCAGCTCTATTAATACTTCCGGTTTAAAGATTCCTTCGCACTTAAGGTTAGCTGATCCTCAGTTTAATGCTCAAGGTCCCATTGATATACTTTTCAGTGCCAATATTTTCTGGAATTGCCTTCGTAAACAGGTTCGCAAGTTATCTTCAAACGTGGTCGCCAGAGACACCGATTTTGGTTGGGTTATTACTGGTGAAATCCAACATCCCAGTCTTCAAACCAAATCGCAATGTCATTTTGTTACTGCTGATATAAATCCCTTTTCTGAAAAACAGAACGCTTATGTTTCTGATCTCGATACATTTGAAACACACTTGCCGAAACGATGTCTCATTGTAAACAACTACGGCACCTTTGTAAGTTGTTTAAATGGTTTTTCATTATTTCTGCACAAAATGGCAATTCAAGTTCGCCTCGCCTTGGGTTACTTCGTTTACCTTCTCATGTCATTTTTTCTAGCAGGTAATTGCATAAACTTTCTTTCGAAAACTATCTTCCCCTTGTGTAAAACCATGGCTATCAGTCACCATCATTTCGCTGTAGGTTATGTTTCACTTCTTTCGCTATTTATTAGGATGGCCACGGCCGGCTCCTTCCCCCTTCCTCACAATCAGAAGCCTTTTTGAAACTGCTTGAAAATCTGAATTCTCTAGCATCTAGAATAACTATTCTTACGCATAAACTCCTTCTCAATGTCCCAGCTTCTCTTCTTTGTTCGGAAGAATTAAGCTTTTTTCTGTTGAAAATTGTCGGATTCCGTGATCCTCAAAATTATGCGAAATTGATTTCTTACTTTATTTCATATGTCTCTAAATTGTTTGTTCACGTCCAAGCTACGGATGATTGCATGACGTGTTACTGGTTCCGCTTTATGTCACAGCTGATTGAACTAGTTTTGTTTGTTTATTTCGAACTGCTTGTTTGTCAATCTTGTTTGTATACAAGCTCGGGTAAGGCCAAGCTGCCGTTTATTTCCTTTATGCTTGCCAAAGGTCCGAGCAAGTTTTCCTTATCTCATTTCTGGCTGACTGCCAACCATTGTCTTGCGAGTTGCTTCCGTAAGTTCAGAAGCTGCTCACCTCCTTCCCAAAATAAACTTGTTCTGGTCAAGGACTCTTTCAGCTATTTATATTCGTTATCTCGCTGTACTATATGGGTCAAGGTCGTTCATGCCTATGTCTCCCACTTGCTCACGCTAGTTTCCTACAGCTGCTTCGATTCCTGATTCATAACATCGTTGCATATTTTTTACGCTCTCATGTATTGCACTCTGCTTACATATTTTGAACCTTTATTGTTCATTGATGAACAATCTTCTTTTTTCTCGTCGTTACTTTCGATGTGTTTTTGTATTTATGCTTGTCACGTCACGTTTCTCGCTGACTTAAGTATTTTTCTGATTAACCCTTTTGATACTTATTATAACTTAAGGTCATTGTTTATGGCTACTAGATTGTTGTTACCTATGGAGTTCTTGCCTCCTCCTTGCATTCTTTCTTTGTTTATTTGGTATATTCTTGTCCTTAATCGATGTACTTGTTTCTATACGCTTTGTTTAAACTTGTTAATTCTCCTTTCGCATCTTATCGTGATCTTTACTAGAGCTATATTTCCCGCAGCTTGTAGCTACTTTGTGATTGAAGGTGTTGTTAATTCTCGTCCTTTAACTCCACTTTCCAATGACCCTGATGACCTGCTTCCACTCACACCTGGTCACTTCCTTATAAGCACTTCTCTTTCTGCCCCTCCTCCCCTTTCCAGCTCTTACATGGATTCTAATCTACCTATTGTTTGGCGTAAACTTGAAGCCCTCCGCAATTCTTTCTGGAAGAGGTGGAACTTGGAATATTTAACTTCCTTGCAACGGAGACAGAAGTGGTTTCTTTCCTGTCCGGACATTAAAGTAGGGGACTTGGTCCTGGTTAGGGATGTGTCTCCTCCCCTGGTCTGGATTTCTGGTAGAGTGACCGAGTGTTATCCTGGAAGGGATGGGAGAGTCAGGGTGGCCAGAATCTTGACCAATAACGGTCATATCACAAGACCACTGTCTTTAATTGCTCCATTACCTTTAAATGTTTGTTTATCTTGTTCTCTGTTGGTGTTTTCCCCTCCCAGCTTGGTGTATTCTTGGAATACACGGTAAGATAGAGTATATTTTTAATGCTCTTTGCTTGTTCATTCCTTCCTTTTTCTCAAACACCAACAGTGATTTTCTATTTTCTCTTTGCTGTTTAGGGTTCTCATGTTACTTGTGAGTCTGTTCTAGATATATATCTTCCATGACCCACCTAGCGTCATCTAGCAGCAAATCTCTGAAGTTCCTCAATTCTTCCCTGTGCAAGAGGACTTCCTTACCAATCTTGCCACCAGATCTCGTCGCCATCGCCAGCTATCGTCTCCGTGATCGAGAGAACTTCGTCTACTTTTTCACCCACCAGGCTGCGATAGCGTCGCCTACTATCAACTCTTTGAAGACCATTCATCAAGAAAAACATTTATTTTTGTGAGGTTGTCTATTCTGATATGTATTCCTTTTGTCTCCTACCCCCACTCTTTTCCCTTTCCTGGTACCTCCGTGCTTCGCTGAGTGGGTCTCACTCGTACGTCGGAACTCGACTTAGTCAGTCAAAGCTCAACTAGAGCCAGCCTCCTCACCTAAAGAGGCATTTTCTTCATTCCACGCCATGTTCGAACTCTAATGTAAACCGTCAAAGGGAACTTCACCATCGCCATGCAGCAAAGATAAGTACAGACTTCAAGTTTTAACCTCATTCTCATCGCTTTTAATATCTACGTGCTTTTAACGACCATTTTATAGACAGTGTGAGATTATTACATTTTGGGGCAATAATCATCCTACGCGCGATTTACCATGTTGGGCTTTTGTCTGTCTAAGCCAACCTTAATAGAAAGCAGTATTTCTTATGCTAATGAAATGAGAAATCTTCTCACAACGTGGGATACCAATGAATACCCACTGTCTATAGAATATTTAGCTCGTTCCACCGCTGGAATAACTTTGGCGCTATTCTTCAGTCAGGATTGTTCTGGAACCTTCCAGATTCTGCACTCTATCTACCAGTCGCGCAGTCATGTATTTTCCACTCACATGTGTGAATACTTTTTCAAACTAAAGGATCTTCCTTATTAATTAACGCTCAATAGCTAACTTTTCTTCCTCCGTTGGGATTTTCTCTGGCGTATTTAATGACAATCTACAACTTTCTCAAGCAATAGACTCGCGCCTATCTAGTGTAACTAGGTATTTTCCATAATTGCAATAACTTTCTTTGCCATAAACTTTTGTGTTACTACAATTACTTTTCATCCATATTAACAGACTACAGTGAAAACCAGTGCTTGTTCAACATTTCTACCGCGTCGCGATCGTCCGATTATTTTAAATACGGCCATGAACATTTATCCTCAATCCCAGTTGATCTTTCCTAAACCTCTTACTAACAAACCATAATAATAAAATTGTTACTTTAGGTCTTTTTCAATGAGGTGTCACTCTATAGACGTGCCCTCTACTTCTGCTTACATATCATTAATTACTTTCTGCATAACTACGTGTTTGGTACACGTTTCAAACTTACATTGTTTCTCCCTTCTAATTAGGGAATACAATTCTTTCAACTCATAAGTGAGTTATTTTTAGGTTTCACGAAAGGGAAACTTGCCCCATTTGGCTCGTGATTCCTACTCAAACATAGGAAGTCTAGGAACTTCCTTTCGACTTTCTCTTCAGGTTTCACATTAAGTGACCTGCCCTATTTGTATACCTACCAAAAAAGTAATTCAGCTTAAATATAAGAAGTTATAGGAACTTCTATCTTATTCTTCCTGTTTTGTTATTGTTATTTTCGAAGTTGTTACTCTTTCTATGATATTTTCTCAGAAATTTCTTAAAGTACCCTCCTTGTACTCGATTTAATGTCTAACTTTAATCACTTTAATTGTCTTTAAATTTTGTATTTTATCTTCGCCAATTCAAAATCTTGCGAGGATTTTAAAACATATAAAGGTTTGAAACCTAAAGAATTGTTAATTGCCTGGAGCAAACTTTAAATGTTTTTCGGAGGTCTGTGACCCCATTTGTTAACAAAATTGAAATTATATATTTGTCAAAAACTACTACCTATTTGTTAAATTTATTACGCTCTTTTGCAATGTTAAATAAATTAAATATTTGTTTTTGGATTTATCATTTCTCAAACATAACGGTTAGGCAAGATCCTGCTCTCCTAACTCTTCCTAGGTTCATGCCCTACTTAATGCAAATAAGTCTCTTAATAGGGTTTTCACCACTTGTCGCATTTGAGCAAGTACTCATAATTATAACTTATGTCAAACTCTCTTCCTATTTCTCCATCCTTTTTTCTCTATTTCGAAACCCACTTCCATTTTCTTAATCATCTTCCCTTGGGGGTTAGGTTATTCCCCAGTCAATAATCTACCCACATATGTTTAAATCCCATTATTGGTTAGCGAGATACTAAAAAGCAGATGACCTATTAGTTTTTGGGTTTATTTAAATAAATATCTAAAAAACTCATCTATAAATAAGCATTTAAAAAGCCCACCTTCTTACAAACGACGATACAAAAATAATATAATACACGTCATTATCACATTTATTAAATATCCCCAAAATGTCAAAACAGCATGTTTACCCCAAATTGCGTTTCCAAATTCCACCCATTTTGAAAAATAACCTCACCACCAAATAGAGCGGGAAAATACCATCTAAGCGATCACTCACTCAACCCTACTCCTCCCCCACCACCCAAACTTTTCCCCACATAGCCATGCGTATTCAAGCACACACGCGACTTGCAGGAGAACTGTAAAACGTGCATAGGTTTTCACCTAGCGACTTCAAATTTATGGTGCGGGTAGAGAGAGTAAATACCAACCATTCATGTCAAACAATCTTTTTTACTCATCTTCACCGTTTCCAAAATAGTCAACATTTTTCGAAATTCTTTTTCTGTTACCCTACTTGGTTTCTACCTAGACAAGCTAGGGATCTTTCATTAACGTCAAACAAACTTTTTTTTCCAAAATTCACCGTTTCCAAAATTGCACCCATGTCAAAACCAACAATTTTCAATTTTTTTTAAGTATCAACACACATTCTTAGCAAAGAAGACGTCACCCCTACGCCAACAATACCTCATTCGTTAAAATCCGACCATCCGTTCGCCAATTATCGCCAATGTTCACCAGAAAGTAGGCTATCATTTTGTTTCCTCCTACACACTTCAAACTTGCTGTCCACCTAGAGGGCATAGCCACCTTTCATTAACGTCAAAAGGCAAACGAACCGTTTCCAAAATAGCGCCAATATCAAAATAAAGATTTTCAAAAAAAACACACATTCTTAGCAAAGAGGACGTCACCCCAACGTCAACAATACCTCATTCTTTAAAATCTGACCATCCGTTCGCCAATTATCACCAATGTTCGCCAGAAAGTAGGCTATCATTTTGTTTCCTCCTACACACTTAAACTTGCTGTCCACCTAGAGCGCATAGCCATCTTTCATTATCTTCAAACAAAACTTTTTTCTAAAATTCACCGTTTACAAAATAGCGCCAATCCAAAAAACAAACATTTTTTTCTTTTTTTTTCTTTTTAATGCCAACACACATTCATAGCAAAGAGGACGTCATCCCAACGCCAGCAACACTTCATTCGTTATAATACGATCATGCGTTCAGGAGATATCGGCAAAGTTCATAGGAAAGTAGGCTGTGAAGGAGAACTGTCCCCATCCCACTACTGGCGGGGAGCAATCAGCGAGCAGCGTGACGACAATGCAGGGCAAGCAAGCACATCTGACTGGCAATAACCGTTAGTTTGAGTGCGGACACCAACTCGTACCTACCCATGATTAAAGCTGCTGCAATGTCAGCCGAAACGACGGGAAATAATTACCGATATGCGACGTGGCTCAATCCTGTAAGCCAAGATGATAACATTACATGAAGTATCTGCAAAGCTTCTGTATGAAATATTAAGATACTCTCAGTCTTCCCAATAATTTAGTCAAAATAATTATATTTTATGGTGGCGAATCCAACATTTTATCTTACTTCCGTCCCCTAAAGCCTTAAATCTATCAGTTGGCCTCAACACCTGACAGAGCGCGGTGGACAAATGGCCTGTGGGTGGACGACATACTGTGCCCATTTAGCAAGAAATATGCCAATCACAGTATACCAGCGTAGCTCAATTCGGGATTTCGGGGCAGCGGTAAGTTCCCCCACTCTGTGACTCACATATTTTGGATTAATTAGAGGATACACTTGCAAAAATAACAACAAAATCAACTCCTATTTAAACATATTTAATTAATAAAATTAATGGCGCTACAAACATTTTAACAATTTAATTACTGACCCAAATATCAACTGCTTGTTCCAAATGAACAAGGGATCACAAAATAAAATAAACAAATATTGTATTCAAAACCTGTGGTTTCCACATAAACCAAAAATTCTTACTTAATCTCACTTCCATAAAGCACTAACATTAAGTTTACATAACTCCGAGCTCTTTGGCTCCATGCATTTACATTATTATGGTGTCATTCTTGTACACCTCAAACATTGTCTTTTATATTTTCTTATTTCTCAAGAACAAATATATAATTATATTTAAAATCTATGTTAATTATCTAATTCAATATTTGGGCATGTCCACACATTCAGTTGTTATCATCTCTCTTTATTCCACAAATATATTAAGGTAATCAGAAAATCAATTGTGTACTCCAGAGCGTGAAGGTACTTGACACAGTCAAAAAACTATAGTTACTCCCGAACTCAGTTGCCTTCAATCAACTCGTGGAATCCCACGTCCATACATTATTACCATAGGGATTGTTATTTATCTCTTATGTCTTAATAGACCATTATCATATAAGAAACTACGATCTGAACCGGCAAACGAAATATCCATCTTTAAGGACCTCGGTTCAACGCCCGGGTCGTTTACAACTTTAAACACTCCTGGTGTATTTATTTCTCTTTACAACAGCTTACGAGACGGTCTCTGTTCCTTCTCGCTTTAAGAAAGCTAGACTCTACTCCTTGGGGTGCGATTTATGACATGTTAGGGTGGCGGCGACATCCTGTCTGACCCAACATTAGCAGCTTATTTTCAAGGCTTTCAAAACAAACCTTCCCATTCTATCCAGTTCTGGGGAGACCGGGCTTTATTGTACCGTATACATTTAAACAACTATTCTTTGGTTCAAAGACCATTTTTATATCCTTGGCATTTATTAATTATGAGAGGGTCCTCATTGATTGGGAAGATTAATACACATAACGACGACGGAGAATTTCAGGGGCTTTTATCATAAGAAGATCCTGCATTCGAATCTCTTCAGGTGCCTCGGGAACTAATCCCGTACAGAGGGCTTATTACAAAATGCGATTTAGAGTCGGCCGTGGCCCAATGACATACGCTCAATAATACCATATATTAGCTCCCTTTTTAAATACATACACAATGCCTCGTGATACTAATGTCACAAATAGAGGACTTACACAATTATCAATTCACTGCAATCAACTACCCTCCATAAGTAATGTACCAAGTATTTAACCACTACGCGTTCCTAGCGTGACACTTTAATATTATATTTGCGCTCATTATGCACTATGCATTATTTTAAGCCGAAAATGTCTTCCCAAGAACTGATAAAATCTCTTTAGTAACAATTCATATTATTTTAATTCCCATATTAATCTTTCCATGGTCGATAAATCGCTCCCTGTTTTAAAATATTCCATTGAACCTCATTTCTTACACATACGTTAAGGCTTAACGTTCTTATGTTCATATCAATTTATTTGATTTTTATTTAACATTTCCATATTTAATTATTATTATTATTATCTTTATTCTTCATACAAGCTCAAAAGCTATTTCTTTCATATCTCAACTTTACTTTATTTCAATGTCTTTTATGATAATTAATGATATTTCGCTTGCTCTTATGACATTTGTTAAATACATTAACCCTTTATTCACATATTTCCTCTACGGGACTTATTCTTTACATAATTATTCATAATTTCTCTATTTATTTTATTATTGTTCAGACCGTATTCTTGATTATTCAGCATTTATTTATTAAAACACATCCCTTTCACTCAAAAACTCCGGTGGGTTTTGTACACAATCAATTTCTGACACCAAAATAAAAATGAATTTTGTACTCACATATTTCCAGATCATCCCATGATCTTAAATCTGGTGCGGTGTTTCATTTTTAGGGCCCACTTTGAACTTTTTACACCATATTGAAGGTATTCATCTTACGTAAAAACACTTTTTGACCTATATCTAGAACACTTAATATTGACGACATTTTTATATACTGGTGTGTCCCTTTTGAACACATAATAACACTAAAAATATTATTTAACACACAATCTTGATTATTTTACACTTCACAATTTCTCGATCACTAGGCCGTGTTTCTGAGCCTATCACACGTGATCTTCTTAAAATCCCGTTTCCAAGGGTGAAATTTATTCGATGTCGGCTTCCTATTCTGTAGAATGCGAAAGTCCCGAAACATCTACTGTTCCCTGGAGTTCAATTCTGCTATTCCTATCCTGGATAACCGGCTATTTATCTAGCTTGAACGGCTTCTCTGTAGATCTGTCTATCGATCCTAACGAAAGTCTATATGGATCGAGGTCTCCTCTAAGACCTATAGATTTAGTTTCTAGCAGCTAGCACTTCTCGATTCTAGTACTATTAGAATTGTTCGCCTGCTTTCTGGAGCTATTGTTTATAGTCTCCTATCCTCTTTATTTGAACTGTTTTAACACTCCTACGTTTCGAACCGTATTCTGTTCTTCCTTTTTAGGTTTCTTCAATTTAAATAACAGTTTATCTGTCTGGTACGATACTTCCGTACGTTATGATCTATTCATTCGTACATTTAACGACCTATCGCCTTTAAGTCCGACGTTCGCAGCCTGCTATGACTATATCTTGCGAATTTTCACTTTAACTTGTATACAGTCGGCCTAAATCCTATAATTAGGATTTTCCTAATATTTCACTACGGCGATACTTTAAAATTTCGTCTTGAATGCTCCTTATGGAGGCAAGCAAGTCGTTACTACTGTGACGCCTGTGGCTATCGGATCTTACTTCTGCAGTGTAGCACAGCGCTTCTCCCCTTAAGGAGTACTGGTAGCTGTTTTTCGATGTAACGCAGAGTTACGTCCCTCACGGACTGTCGGAATGATTACTTCTACGTCGTGGAGCAGCACTTCCCCTCACGGAATGCTCGTAGGACTGCATGTGATGTGACGTGATACAGCATCTCCCCTCACGGAGTCTGTCGTGAACTGCATGATTGGCTTGGAAACGCCCGAAGCTTTATACTGTTTTACTACAAAAAAATAAGACTCAAGCCTTTCCTGTGGTCAACTTCTAAAATAATGATGCCACAAATATAAAAATTATACCTTCCGAAAGCTCGTCTTTTCAATGTCAAATGATCTTATTGCACCTAAGAATCGATCGTGCAATTCGGAGATATTAATTAATTTCTCGTCCTCAATTGTGTGGGTGTTGCATTCTTTTTGCTCTCTCCCCTCCACAGAGGCTTAGGTAATTCCCCTATGACGTCGTCTTACGTCGGCAGTTTATTTCTGCACAATTATTACATGGTTTCTCTATACTGAAAAATCTCTCATTCCAAATGATTCACTGTACTGTGCTTGTTTACTCATTATTATGCTCGTAAACGTGTTAATTTTAATTATTCCTCTTCTGGTGCATATGCGGCGTTGTCAAATTCCAGCAACGTCAGCTCGAATTCCGATTCAGACTTCTCTGTCTAACACGGTGGAAAATTCCACTCAGTTATTAATACTCGTGACCGGCCCTCTCTGAAATGTCGAGTGGGGTGATCTCATCTAAGGAGCATCTGTCCCTAGTCGCTTGCACAATGTTAAGCTATATTCCTGGCTTAAAATCTCTCTCCGTTCCTTTAGGAAACTATACGTTTCTTTCATTTCTTCCTTAAGGACATGGATTCGACCGTCATGGACCCTATGGCCTATGGGTTCAATACATAGGTGGTTCTAACGGGAGGAGGTACTCGTGAGAAGAAGCACCGAAAGGTCTCAAGAGATGCCGAGAGAATCTCAAGAAAGTCCCAAAAGCTAATGCTAGGTCTCGTAAGGTCTAGAATTTCAAATCCACCTGGAAAGGCCGAGACTATCCGTCAGTGATGCGTGTACGACGGTACAGTAGTAGTGTGGTAAGGGGGGAGCTGGGCCACTTAGGAAGTTGTGAGCCCCTGAGACCTTGGAATGGAAGGAGTCATGCTAGGAGGGCGTGCTTGGATTCGTTTTTTCGTCTCGTTGTGCTCTTTACGGGAATGTAGGTGTTGAAAAGGTGAACATAGGGTTTTGGGTCAAAAAATGCGTTTTTCACATTTTTCCTGATTTTTGGAAAACCAAAAACGTGATCATGACGTGCGTGCTAATATTTTTTTCGTCTCGTCGTCCTCTTTACGGGGATGTAGGTATGGAAAAAGTAAAAAGCTGGAATCATGGTTTTTTAGTCCAAAATGGGTTTTTGTGATTTTCCCTAATATTGCAAAAACGGAAAACGTGATGATGACATGTGTGATAGTATTTTATCGTCTCATTGTCCTCTTTACGAGGATGTAGGTGTGGAAAATGTAAAAAGCTGGAAACATGGTTTTTTGATGGAAAATGGGTTCTTGTGATTTTCCCTAATATTGCGAAAACTAAAAACGTGATGATGACGTGCGTGATAGTATTTTTTCGTCTCGTTGTCCTCTTTACGGGGATGTAGGCATGGAAAAGGTAAAAAGCTGGAAACACGGTTTTTAGTCAATAATGATTTTTTGTGATTTTCCCTAATATTGCGAAAACTAAAAACGTGATGATGACGTGCGTGATAGTATTTTTTCGTCCCGTCGTCCTCTTTACAGGAATATAGGTATGGAAAAGGTAAAAAGCTGGAAACATGGTTTGTAGATGGAAAATGTTTTTTTTGTGATTTTCCCTAATATTGCAAAAACGGAAAACGTGATGATGACGTGGGTGATAGTATTTTTTCGTCTCGTTGTCTTCTTTACGGAGATGTAGGTATGGAAAAGGTAAAAAGCTGGAAACATGTTTTTTTAGTCAAAAAAGGGTTTTTGTGATTTTCCCCAATATTGCGAAAACTAAAAACATGATGATGACATGTGTGATAGTATTTTTTTCGTCTCGTCGTCCTCTTTACAGGGATATAGGTATGGAAAAGGTAAAAACCTGGAAACATGGTTTTTAGTCAAAAATGGGTTTTTGTGATTTTCCCTAATATTGCGAAAACTAAAAACGTGATGATGACGTGCGTGATAGTATTTTTTCGTCTCGTTGTCCTCTTTACGGAGATGTAGGTATGGAAAAGGTAAGAAAGCTGGAAACACGTTTCTTATGGAAGATGTTTTTTTGTGATTTTCCCTAATATTGCGAAAACTGAAAACGTGATGATGACGTGCGTGATAGTATTTTCTCGTCTAGTTCTCTTTACGGGAATGTAGGTATGGAAAAGCTGAAATCATGGTTTCCGTCATTTTTTTCGAGATCGTTGAGGAAAACGGGGAAAAAGTAAGAAACCAGATTTGAAGTCACGTTATGTTAAGCACTATGATGTTGGTAAAACACCTATGCATTATTATTATTATTATTATACAAGGCTTGACTGGGCTCACACGCAGAGAGGGGACTTGCTCGGTGAAATGAGAAATGAAAGCATTGAGACTAACCCACGGCGAGCAAGACAAGACGTCTTATCATCGTACGTGCCTCGCAGGCAGAGAGAGATAACAGCCTGTTGTTCGCATGCAGGTGGCTGTTATCTGACCCAGACGTGTAACTCGATATTGCAATGAAGGACATACAGCTCTGTCGAAAAGCTGATCATTGCATTCCCACGCACACTCATGCAGAGTTTGCAAAGCTTGTGAGAATCAGTCTGACTTGTGCGCTCCACGACATCCTACGCGTAGGAACAAAAAAGTAAAGTGTTAACTTTGCATCTTGTTGAGGAGACATATATGTTCTGAGGGTAAGAGAGACTCATCATGCTTGTGATCACCTTTGAAGACGACGGATGCAAGTTTCTTAAGCTCTTCGTAAAAATTACGTGAACCGCGGCCATACTTGTAATAAGGTAGGTACATAATTGTTAATTATGACATGGTTGGTTTTATTGTTATTTTCTGTATGCGTGAAAAGTATGTTAGTGACTGATTGTATTTTTTGGGATTTCGTTTGTTGCAGATTTTAAAAAAACGTCATTAAGTCTGGGAAAGCAGACAGAGAGACAGTGACAGTGACAGTGACAGTGGCGACAAAGAGCACATTTGCTGAAAGCATTATAATTCATTATATGGTGAGTACATGTTTTTCCATTACTTTTATTGTTGTTTTTGTTGTTGTTAAATGTATGCCATTTATTTCACGGAAATTTATAAAATTATGGCGTGTATTTATTAATGTTTCAGAACGAAGACGTGTATGGAGTGAACAGGCTTTAACTACCGTCACGCTTGCGAAATTTAAAAAAGCTGAGCTATGATTATAGATTAATTCTTTTCTTTGTAAATGACCTTGTTACTTTTCGAGTGAGAGTCTTATATATGTGCGCACTCTTGAAATCTTTTGTTTTTGTTTTCAGCAACTCGTATGAACGAATGAATGAATGAATGAATGAATGCACATGTTTAATGTATATAACCATGACTAATAACAGATTGTATTGGTTTGTTTTTCAGATAAATCGTTGGAAACAAATCAACAGAAACCTTGTTGGTGATCATTTCCTGCTCAGGCCAATTGCGTAGGATCTTCATTAAATTGATACGACCATTGTGGGCCAGTCAGTGAAACCGATAAGTGTGGCCGTGTGGAATTGCTGGTTTTGGATTAACCTATTCTAAGGCAAGGTTTGCACGTTTATTAGTCCATTTTATAATCATGTCTATATCAGAGAGTGAAGTGTTAGTGTGGCAGCCTTTGGACAAATGTTTCTAAACGCGAGTATGCTCCGGCCGAATTTACAATGCGAATCACTGTATGTCGCCTAAAGATTTTGTGGAATTATGTTTTCCCATTTTTTGAGTGAATGTGAACAAGGCTTAAGATTGCTTCAGGCTTTAAAAATAAATTTCGAACTACTATGTGAATTTACGTTGATAAAAATAACGTTGAAGAGAAACACACCTTCAACCTTCGTACAAAAATGGAAAAAGTACTGATAGCCAATAATTTGGAAACGTGGTATCAGGAGAAAGCTATTCAAGCCCTTATCACAAAATTTGATAAGTTGCAACAGAGTCCCAGTGCCTTGGCCCTCAATAGCATTGCCTATTTGCAAATCAATATTTGTAAATACAATCCATTGAATGCAGGAAGTAGCTATATTCCCACACCGAGCTTTATCGCTTCCAGAAAGGCAGTGATCAACATACGCAACGAAGACGATTACTGCTTTTTGTGGAGTATAGTTAGCTGTCGGCAACCCTGTGAAGGCAGTCATGTTTATTGACCAGGGAAGTACAAAGAATTGTTTAACCACATGAAACAAACTCTCAATCTCGAGCGTGTTTTATTTCCCATGTCTCTAGATAAAATTCATTTATTTGAGAAAGATAACCCAAATTTCAATTTCATGGTGTATGGCATCGAGGGATCCAATATTGTGGGCCCCTTGTATGCCACCAAACAGGTAAAGCAACATCACATTCACTTGCTTTTCCTGTCTGATGGGGATAAAAGCCATTATTGTTGGATAAAGAATTTAAGTAAATTGGTAAGCAGCCAAGTGTCTAACCATAAGTGAACAAAATACATTTGTGAGCGCTGTCTACAGTATTTTGGAACTGCGGAACTCTTGGAACGACATACAGAAGATTGTGAAGGGCAGCCGGCAGTAAAGCTAGTCTTGCCCGAAGGGAATGACGCAGTCTTAAAATTTAAGGCCACTAATAAACAAGACATGGTACCATTTACGGTTTACGCTGATTTTGAGGCCCTCACCGTTCCCATTCAGGTATGTGAACCAAGCCCCCATACAAGCTCAACCGATTCAGTGCAGAAACATGTGCCTTTTGCTGTAGCCTATTATGTTTTCTGTCACTACGATAATTCACAATGTGAATATGTAAGTCACAAAGGTCAGGATTGTGCGCAGTGGTTTGTTGATCAAATGGCGGCTTTAGCGGGCAAAGTAGAAAACATTTTGGACAACCCTGTACCAATTCAGATGATTGACGTACAGCAAAGAGAATATGATCAAGCCACCACCTGCCACATATGTGAAAAGCCCATTTTAGGCGGAGAAAAAAGTAAGAGACCACTGCCACAGGACAGGGCATTTTAGAGGTGCTGCTCATAGCGAATGCAATTTGAAGTACTCTACACCTTGCTTTCTCCCTGTCTTCTTACACAATTTCTCCTGGTATGACCTTCACTTCATTGTAAAACAATTTGCTCATGTAGATAAGAGCAAATTCAGCATTTTGGCTAAGAACCATGAGAGCTTTACCTCACTTTCATGGAGAAAAGGAAGCATGAGCATTCACTTTCTCGACTCATTCAAGTTTATGTCTAGTTCGCGGGATAGTCTCGTGAAAGGCTTAAGCGTAGATGAGTTGAAACATACTCATTCCCACTTAACGGATACAAATCAATTTAAATTGTGTGTTCGTAAAGGCCATTTTCCTTATGATTATGTGGGAAGTTACGAGGTGCTTGAAGAAACGACTTTGCCGCCCAGAGAAAAATTCTTTTCTCAGTTAACACAAAGCACCATCAGTGAAGAAGACTATGCCCATGCACACCGTGTTTGGCATAGAAACCATGGGCCAGTATGCTATGCACTACTTAAAATTAGACGTGTTGTTGTTGACAGACGTGTTTCAAAAGTTTCCTCAGCTATGTCACACGATCTATGGCCTTGACGCCGCCCACTACTATACCAGTCCAGGGTTAAGTTGGGACGCTGCCCTCAAATTTACTCACATTGAGCTTGATTTACTGACGGATCCTGATATGGTACTCATGATGGAAAAGGGATTCGTGGGGGGGGGGGGGTCGTATCGCTCAATCAGCGACATGCCAAGGCAAATAATCATTACATGCCTGATTATTGTCCCGAAGAACCTGAATCCTACCTAATGTATTTCGACGTAAACATTTTATACGGTCACGCTATGAGTCGACCACTGCCGTACAGAAACTTTGTCTGGCTGTCTGAGGATGAAATTAAAGATTTTAATGTGCGTAGCGCCAGCAAGCAACAGGACATAGGGTATGTTCTTGACGTTGACTTAGCTTATCCCCCGGAACTCAGACAGCGACATGGTGATTTCCCCTTTTGCATAGAGAAAATGGTGCCGCCCGAGAGTAAGGGCAATCATAAGAAATTGATGGGTACCTTGTATAATAATAATCACTATGTGTTACATATTGACATGCTGGTAGAATGTTTTGCCCAGGGCTTAACCCTGAAAAAAATCCATAGAGGTATTTCTTTTTGTCAGAAACCGTGGTTGAAACCATACATGGATTTAAATATCAGTCACAGACAAAGTGCCACTCAGCCATTTCAAATCAATTTTTTAAACTGATGAATAATTGTATCTATGGCGAGAGTTTGGAAACTGTACGGCAGTATAGGGACATTAAATTGGTCAACACATGGCATGGACAATGGGGAGCTCAAAAATATATTGCAAAAACAAATTTCAAATCTTTCAACACTATTGATCATGATCTAGTGACTATTGAACTTGCCAAAACTAAAGTGGTCATGAATAAGCCTATCTATTTAGGCCAAGTCATTTTAGACTTTTCAAAATTGCACTTGTGTAAATTCCATTATGGTTTTGCAATGCAATGCAATAAAAATCACTATGTGTTACATATTGACATTCTGGTAGAATGTTTTGCCCAGGGCTTAACCCTGGTACTGAACTCGAATTCTAAATGATTCAGGATGGACAGGATGCTATTTAGGACGTTTTGGTGAAATTTGGAGAAGATTGCGGTATTTTTGGAGGAATTACGATTTTTTTTAAAATGTTATTATGAGAGGAAGCTTCAGATTGTGTTTGACGACAGCAAAATGGCGATGGAAGCCGCCGTTGGGCAATGCTGCGTTGTATTTTCGCTTGGCCGCACATAGCAACATGCAGAGTTCGAAGAGAAATGCGTTGATTGGCTAATCCAATTTCTAGAAACAAGGAGGAAGGAGAAAATGAGCGCGCTTGATGAGAAGCTTCGTCGATTTATATACTGCCATTTATTAAAGAAGAGAGAATCTGCACATTTAAAACTATTGAGAAAAGATCTAAATTAAAAGGAAAGGAAGGAAGCTTGTAGTTTAACGTGACCGTTAATCTCACGATCATAAGCCACGGGACCTCCGTTTTACGTGGAATCCGAACCACAGGACATGGCATTTCACATCGAAAATCTCACATGCATTGACCGGGAATCGAACCCGGTCCGCCTTGGTGAGAGGCAAAATTAAAAGGATTTATGATAGTCACCCAGAGAAGGAAGTTTGATTATCCTGTAGAAAGATATAAGTAATGAATGATTTACCGCTCTTTCCTCATGACGCGCCAGTCGATTGGTTTCGACGAGCGTGGTGACGCGCATCAAATCGAGGTCTTTGTGTTGAAGCAGTGCTGGGGAACAGACCTGCGACACTTGTGTTCCTGAAACTAGCGTGTGCAAGATAGGGGTCTCACGCGAATATAGTTTGTCGGCGAGGAGGTCGGTCCCGTAGGTCAAAATTTAACATGAGAAGTCCGCTGAAGATGTGGGAAACAATAAACGTTGAGCAACAATTAATAAACGTCAAACTGTTGAGCACCAAAAAATAATTTTATTTTATTATGGTTATTGAAGAGTAGGGCATGAATAAACAAAATGTCACGGCTAGCGTACAATGATTATTCGTTTTCTATTTTTACAAAACGAACCATGTAACGATTATTTTTTTCACCCTCATAGATTAAATAGACAGGGTGAATACTGGAATTGACATCCTCCATGATATTATCAGGTAGGTTATTAAATCGTGCGGGATGAAATGTCTCAAAGTCTTGACAAATGCAAAGAGCTCGTTCACCAAATTTGGTTTTTAGTTTTTGAATTTTATGTAAGCGAAAGGGTGTTTGCGTAGGCTATTCACTCATTTTCTTGCGTGCAAAGCCACAATCTTGACCAATGGCGTTCAAGGCGTCCATAGTGTTCTATAACCAAAGAAAAGAGTGTTACTTTCTAACACTCTCGTCCTTATATTACAACAACAACAACAACAATAACTTTGTCTGTACATTAAAGTGTGTTTTTTAAGCCTGAGCGTTTATGGCCTAAAGTTGTAGATAGTATTGGATTAATTAACAAAAATATAATAATGTTTATATCATTTTCAGTCAAAATTTATCATGGAAAATAATAATAATAATAAATTTTCTGAACTTTTGCTTGATAGTAGAATTTTTTGTTTGTTTTTTTGAACCTTAAGTCATGTCAATACAATGATGTCTATGATGAGCATAGGCGAATGCTAATTTTTGTAAGTTTCTTAATTGGAGAATTTTTTTAGCCTTAGGCTACGTGAATAGAATCATGCCTATGATGCATGTTTATAATTAGTTTACCTTTTTTACTTTTCATGTACATAAATAATTTTTTTAAAAAGTTGAAACGTTTTGCACTTAAGGTTCGCTTGTTCATTCAGCACTCCCTTATGCACTACAGCCACAAGTAAGAAATAAAAAAGTTAGAGAGAGATATATTGTTAACAAGAAATCTATTAAACACTATTTACTAAATAAATAAATAATTTTACGTTAACGTCACATTGCCTTTACTGCAGACATGGTTTTGCACTAAACCTTTTTTTTTTCAAATTATAATAACATGTTATTTTATTCAATAATAAGCGTTTAACAAAAACATGGTTCTAGAGTAGATAAAGATTTCATACGCCAGTATCACTTACTTTTAAAACTTGATTTTGGTTTACCTGTGGTTGCAGTGCGTGAGGGGTTGTTAGTTCAACAACAAGCGAGCCTTAAACACATGACGTTTTAACTTAATTTATGAATAATAATAATAATAATAATAATAATGGACTCTTGTCCTTTTTTATTGTTTGTGATATAAAATAGCATTTATAGCAATTTTTATACAATTTTTGATTATTATTATTATAATGATGTTACTATTGATGAATAATGATGGACTTTTGTCCTTTTTGTTTGTTTGTTTGTTTGTTTGTTTGTTTGTTTGTTTGTGATTTAAAATAGGTTTAGTACAATTACCATGTTGGGTAGATTATAGGCTGAGGAATAACCCACCCACCAAGGGAAGATGATTAAGAAAAGGAAGTGGGTTTCGGACTGGAGAAACAGGATAGAGAAATAGGATGAGAGTTCCACAAAAGTTATAAATTTAACTTTAAATACACTTAGAGGCAGTTGCCACTGAAAATTCGCTCTCTGATACCTAAAATAGGTACGGACTAGGTCGAAGCTAACGGGAACCGCGGCTAGGACTTGGGCGGTTTGCACGAGAGAAGCCTTAGTGTATTTCCTCCCAAGCATGTATAAGACTACTATGGGGAAAGGTGTTGGTCTGGCAAGACTGAGAGTAACCAATTTTGTATGTCTTTTCAAAGAAATTCGTTTTTGCGAAATAATTCGAAGAATGCCAATAATTTAAATCAAGTTTGGTATTTCCAATTTTTGAAGTTATAGGGTTCCTGAAAAAGCGACCCAGTGCTTCCAGGAAGGATAGTGATAAAAAATTATACCTTGGAAAGTAATTTTGGTAAGTGAACCAATGGTTGCATTTGGAAATGGCTAAGCCTTTACTCAGCGAGAGGCCGGCTAAAAGCTTAGACAAAGAAGAAACACTTATCTTTTGGAAAATTGACCATAAGTTTTCGGAGAGGATCTCCACAAGCAGGTAGCTAGCGTAGCGAGCTTTACTTGCCTTACTGGCCAGTTAGAATTAGCTATTAAAGCTAAGAGAAACTTTAACGAGGTTGCCACTAACAGTTCTTGCTCAAATGCAACGAGTGGTGAAAGCCCTATTAATAAATTTAATGGCATTGAGTAAGGAGAGCCAAGGAAGACAGGATCTTGCTTAACCGCAGTACTATAAAAATGAGAAAGCGAAAAGAAACGCTTAATTTATTTAACAATTCAAAAGAAGTTGATAACTTTAACAAATATATTTTCAATTTGGTTAATAATTTTGGGTCACAGACCTCAGAAAACATTAAACGTTTGCTCCAGGCAATTTACAATTCTTTAGGTTTTAAACCTGGTACTAAAATCTTTTTAAGATTTAACAAAGACAAATAAAGTAATTAAAGTTTGACCATTAAATGGAGTACAAGGAGTATACTTTAAGAAATTTCTGAGAGAATATTCTAGAGAAAGTGACAATTTCGAAAATATCAATGAAAAAACCATGAAGAATCAGATAGAAGTTCCTACAACTTCTTATATTTAAGCTGAATTACTTTATAACAATTATACAAAAGAGAGCAGGTCACTTACGGTGAAACCTGAAGAAAAAGTCAAAAGGAAGGTTCTAGACTTCCTATGTTTAAGTAGGAATCACGAGCCAAATGGGGCAGTTTCCATTTCGTGAGACCTAGAAATAACTCACTCAAGAGGTGAAAGTATTGTTTTCCCTGATTATAGGGAAGAAACAATGTAAGCTTAAACCGTGTATAAAACACGTAATTACACAGAGATTAAGTAATGATAAACAAGCAAAATGGAAGGGCACTTCGTACAGTGACACCTTATAGAAAAGTTGCAATTTTATTACTATGGTTTGTTAGTAGAAGGTTGAGGAAAGATTATTGGGATTTAGGATCAATGTTCATGGCCTTATTTAATGTAAACGGACGATCGCGACGCGGTAGAAAAGTGGGATAAGCACTAGTTATCACTATAGTCTTTTAAATAGATGAAAAGTTCACTGTAGAGACACGAAAGTTTATGGGAAAGAAAGTTATTGCAATGATGAAAATAACTGGTTTCACTAGGTAGGCGAGAGTCTATTTCTTGAGAAGTTTGTGAATTACAATTAAATGCGCCATAGAATATTCCAACGGTGGAAGAAAGTTCGCTATTGCAGTAATTTATAAGGAGGATTCCTCATTTTAACTAGTATTTTCACAAGTGAGTGAAAAATACCTGACGGCAAGACTCGCAGATAGAGTACAAGATCTGCAAGGTTCCAGAACGATCTTTATAGAAGAATGGAGTCAAAGTTAATCCAGCGGAGGAACTAGCTTTGTAATTTATAGACAGCGGGTATTAGATAATATCCCACGTGGTGAGAAGATTTCTCATTTAGCAAGCATAAGAAATGCTGCTTTTCACCAAGATTGGCTTGATTAGACAAAAGCTCAACATTGAAAATCCCGCGAAGGAGGATTTTTGCCCCAAAATAAGTAATTTCACACTGCCTATAAAAGATCGTTAAAAGCATGTAATCGTTAAAATCATGAAGATAAGGTTAAAACTTGAAGTTTGTACTTAACTTGGCTGCATGGTGAATGTGAGGTTCTCCTCGATGGTTAGAGCTGCCACATGGCGTGGAATCTAAAAAATGCCTCGTTAGGTCAGGAGGCTAGCTCTGGTTGAGCCTTTACTGAGTCGACGGCCGGCGCACAAGTAAGACCCACTCAGCGGAGCACAGAGGGTCCAAGGAAGGGAAAAAAGTGGGGGTAGGAAACAAAAGGTATACATATCAGCATAACCAACTTATCAAAAATAAATGTTCTCCTTGATGAATGGTCTTCAAAGAGTTGATGGTAGGCGATACTAGCGCAGCATGGTGAGTGAAAAAGTAGACGTAGTTCTCTTGCTCAAGGAGAAAATAGCAGGCGATGGTAACAAGATCTGGTGGCCAGATGGATAAGTAAATCCTCTTGCACCAGGAAGAATTGAGGAGCTTCAGAGATTCGCTGCGAGATGACGCTAGGTGGACCACAGGAGATATATATCTAGAACAGACTCATGAAGACATAAGGGATTTGCCCATCAAAGAGAAAACAGAAGATCACTGTTGGTGTTTGACAAAGAGGAAGGAATGAACAAGCAAAGAGCATTAAAAATTATATTCTCTCGTACCGTGTATTCCAAGAATACACCACATGTATATAATTTTTATACAATTTTTTAAAATAATAATGATGAAACTATTAGTTAAAATGATGGACTTTTGTCCTTTTTATTGTTTGTGATTTAAAAATACATTTACTACAATTAGTAATTTTTATTTAATTTTTTATAATGATGCACTGCTGTCCCTTTTTATTGTTTGTCATTTATGTCATTTTATACATTTTATTTAATAATAATGATGAAACTATCAGTGAATAATAATAATGGAAAAACACAACATGGACTCTTGTCTTTTTATTTATTTTTTGTCATGATAACAGTGGGTAGATTATTGGCTGAGGAATAACCCACCCACCAAGGGAAGATGATTAAGAAAAGGAAGTGGATTTCGGACTGGAGAAAAAGGAACGAGAAATAGGATGAGAGTTCCACAAAAGTTATAAATTTAACTTTTAATACACTTAGAGGCGGTTGCCACTGAAAATTCGTTCTCTGATACCTAAAATGGGTAAGAGCTTGGTCCAAGCTGACGGGACATACAGCTAGGACTGGGGCGGTTTGCAGGAGAGTGGCCTTAGTATATTCCCTCTCAAGCAGGCATAAGACTACTATGGGGAAAGGTGTTGGTCTGGCAAGACTGAGAGTAACCGATTTATTGTATGTCTTTTCAAAGAAATTCGTTTTTTTCAAAGTAATTCGAAGAATGCCAATAATTTAAATCAAGTTTGGTATTTCCAGTTTTCGAAGTTATAGAGTTCCTGAAAAAGCGACCCAGTGCTTCCAGGAAGGATAGTGATAAAAAATTATACCTTGCAAAGTAATTTTGGTAAGTGAACCAATGGTTGCATTTGGAAATGGCTAAGCTTTTACTCAGCGAGAGGCCGGCTAAAAGCTTAGACAAAGAAGAAACACTTATCTTTTGGAAAATTGGCCATAAGTTTTCGGAGAGGATCTCCACAAGCAGTTAGCTGGCGTAGCGAGCTTTACTTGCCTTACTGGCCAGTTAGAATTAGCTATTAAAGCTAAGAGAAACTTTAACGAGATTGCCACTAAGAGTTCTTGCTCGAATGCAACGAGTGGTGAAAGCCCTATCAATAGATTTAATGGCATCGAGTAGGGAGAGCCAAGGAGGACAGGATCTTGCTTAACCGTTGTATTAGAAAAATGAAAAAGCGAAAAGAAACGCTTAATTTATTTAACAATTCAAAAGAAGTTGATAACTTTAACAAATAAATATTTTTCAATTTAGTTAACAAATTTTAGGTCACAGACCTCAGAAGACATTAAAAGTTTGCTCCAGGCAATTGACAATTCTTTAGGTTTCAAACCTGGTACTAAAATCTTTGTAAGATTTTAAAAAAGGCAAATGAAATGATTAAAGTTTAGACATTCAATAGAGTACAAGGGGTGTACTTTAAGAAATTTCCAGGTAACTGTTTTAGAAAAGGTTACAACTTCGAAAATAACAATAAGAAAAACATGAAGAATAAGGTAGAAGTTCCTACAACTTCTTATATTTATACAGAATTACTGTTGGTTATTATGCAAATAAGGGCAGGTCACTTACTGTGAAACCTGAAGAGAAGATCAACAAGGAAGGTTCTAGACTTCCTGTATTTAGATAGGAATCACTAGAAAAATGGGGCAAGTTTCCCTTTCGAGATACCTAGAAACAACTCACTAATGAGTTAAAAGAATTGTATTCTCTCATTAGAAGGGAGAAACAATGTAAGTTTAAAACGTGTGCTAGACACGTAGTTATACACAGGTTAATTAATTACACATAAGAAAAAATGGGAGGGCACATCTATAGATTGACACCTCGTTGAAACAGACCTAAATTTAAAAGTTTATTACGGATTGTTAGTAAGAGGTTTAGGAAAGAGAAATTGGGATTGAGGAAAAATGTTCATGGCCTTATTTAAATGTAACCGGACGATCGCGACGCGGAAGAAATGCTGAGAGAACACTGTTTATCACTATAGTTCGTTGAATAGATGAAAAGTTCACTATAGAAACACGAATGTTTATGGCAAAGGAAGTTATTTCAATTTGTAAAAATGACTGGTTGCACTAGATGAGCAAAAGTCTATTGCTGGAGAAAATGGTGGATTACAATTAAATGCGCCATAGAATATTCCAACGGTGGAAGAAAATTCGCTATTGAGCTTTGATTCAGAAGTGAGATTCTTCAATTTTAAATAGTATTCTCACAAGTGAGTGAAAATTACATGACGGCAGGACTTGTAGATGAAGTAAAAGACCTGGAAGGTTCCAGAACGATCTTAGTTGAAGAATGGGGCCAAAAATAATCCAACGGTGGAGCGAGCTTAGTATTTTACAGACAGCGGGTATTAGATAATATCCCACGTAGTGAGAAGATCTCTCAGTTATATAGCTTAAGAAAAGATACTTTCTATTAATGTTGTCTTAGACAGACAAGGCCTAACATGGCAAATCCCACGAAGAATGATTACCGCCCCACAAGTAATCTCACGCTGTCTACAAAATAATCAATAAAAGCATGTAGATAAAAATGATGAAGATGAGGTTAAAACCTTAAGTCTGTACTTATCTTGGTAGCATGTTGAAAGTGAAGTTCCCTTGACGATATCTAATATGCCAACATGGCGTAGAAAGTAGAGTATGCCTCTTGGTTTGAGGAGACTGGCTCGAGTTGAGCCTTAACTGACCGAGTCTTCTGCCGACATACAAGTGAGACCCACTCAGCAGAACGCGAAGGGACCAGGAAAGGGAAAAGAGTGGGGGTAGGAGACAAAAGGAGAACATATAAACATAGCCAACATTACAACAAAAAATTGATTTTTTTGATGAGCTGGTCTTCCAAGAGTTGATAACAGTTGATACTAGCGCAGCATGGTGAGTGAGAAAGTAGACGTAGTTCTCTTGCTCACGGAGAAATTAGCTGGCGATGGTAACAAGATCTGGTGGCCAGATGGATAAGTAAATCCTCTTGCACCAGGAAGAATTGAGGAGCTTCAGAGATTCGCTGCGAGATGACGCTAGGTGGGTCACAGAAGATATATATCTAGAACAGACTCATGAAGACATAAGAGATTTGCCCATCAAAGAGAAAATAGAAGATCACTGTTGGTGTTTGATAAGGAAGGAAGAAATGAACATGCAAGGAGCAATAAAAATTATATTCTCACGTACCGTGTATTACAAGAATACACCATACTGGGAGGGGCATACACCGACAGAGAACAAATAAGCAATTAAACATTTAAAGGTAATGGAGCGATCAAAGAAAGTGGTCTTGTGTTCGGACCATTAGTGGTCAAGATTTTGGCCACCCTGACTCTCCCATCTCTTCCAAGATAACACTCAGTCACTCTACCAGAGATCCATACTAGGGGGGGGGGGCGGGTGAAACATCCCTAACCAAGACCAAGTCCCCCACTTTAATGTCAGGACTGGAAAGAAACCACTTCTCTCTCCGTTGCAAGGAAGTTAAATATTCCAAGTTCCACCTCTTCCAAAAAGAATTACGGAGGGCTTCAAGTTTACGCCAAGCGATAGGTAGATTAGAATCCCTGTAAGAATTGGGAAGAGGAGGAGGGGCAGAAAGAGAAGTGCCGATAAGGAAGTGACCAGGTGTAAGTGGAAGCAGGTCATCAGGGTCATTGGAAAGTGGAGTTAAAGGACGAGAATTAACAACACCTTCAATCAGAACAGACAGTGAATTGAATTCTTCGTAAGTCAGAATGCGATTACCTAAGACTTTTCTTAAATGACGTTTAGTGAGCTTTACGCAAGATTCCCACCTACCACCGTGATGAGGAGCGTAGGGAGGTATAAAGCGCCATTTGAAACCCTTTGAGTAGGAAAAATTAGAAATTTGTTCCATGGCAGGAGAGGAAGTGAGAGCTTTCTTCCACAGGGAAGCTGCGCCCTGAAAAGTGGAAGCGTTATCAGAGAACATCTCTGAAGGAACACCACGCCTAGCAGTGAAGCGAGAGACAGCTGATAAAAAGTAAGAAGTAGAAGCATTCGTTACTAGTTCCAAGTGGATTGCGCCAGTAACCATGCAAACAAAGAGAGAAACATAAAGCTTACCAAACAATTTGCGTTTAGCTTCAGGAGAATTTCGTTGATATTGGAACGGACCCATATAGTCCACACCAGTTAAAGCAAATGGGCGTATAGGAGAAGAGCGAAAAGAGGGCAGATCGCTCATTAATTGAGTATTGATTTTAGGTTTCGCTTTGAAGCAAGGAATGCACTTGTGAATTACAGAAGAAACTTCATGAATTCCATTTATAATCCAGTACTTTTCCCTTAAGAGGCAAAGCAGAGTGCGTGTACCAACATGCAGATTACGATAATGAAAGTCACGTATAATTAAAGAAGTTACGTGATGTTTGGAAGGCAAAATAACGGGATGCTTTTTGTCCTCAGAGAGTAAAGATTGCGAGAGCCTTCCACCTACCCTGAGTAACCCATGGGCATCAAGGAACGGGGCCAAAGCACGAAGACGACTGGATTTGGGAAGATCCCTTTTAGAAGAAAGTAAAGACAATTCAGAAGAAAAGGCTTCTTGCTGTGTCAGTTGTAAAACCTTAATGGTAGCGAGATTCAATTCATGATTGGTAAGGTGTGGTTTGGGGAGAAGAGGTTGGTCAACCACAAAATATTTCCATCTAAGGAGATAGGCGATAATTCGTATTAATTTATGAAAAGAAGAATAGCGGGACAATAAGGGATGAGAAGCGTTGGAAACAAGACACGAAGCAATGGATAGAGGTACTTTGGCGTCAGGCAGGTTGGAGTTTGTAGCTGGAGGTTTAGAAGGCCATGAAGAAGAGTCTTTGATTAACCACGAGGGCCCATGCCAGTACAATTGGGAAGCTGCCAATTGAGAGGGTAAACAACCACGAGAGATAATATCGGCTGGGTTATCAGCACTGGGCACATGCCTCCATTGACATCCAGAAGAAAGAGTTTGAATTTTGGAAACCCTGTTTGCAACAAAAGTTTGCCAGTGAGAGGGGTTCTTGGCGATCCATGAAAGGGTGATCATGGAATCGCTTCAGAGATAGATTTGCGAGAATTCGACTTTTAATACCTCCCGTAATTTCTTAACAAGTTCTGCAGCCATGAGTGCTGCACACAATTCAAGCCTAGGCAAAGTGATAGTTTTAAGAGGAGCAACCTTCGATTTGGCACAAACAAGGTTGGAAACTGGAGATCCATAGAATGAACCGTGATAAACTGAATATGCGCAGCAACCGTAAGCTTTCTCGGAACTATCCGCGAACACATGAAGGAAAAAGGATGCATTAGAATGAGCATTAATTAAATTCCTGGGAATTTCAATAAGGGAAAGATCCAACAAATTGCTGCGAAACGAGAGCCAACGATTAAGAAAAGAAAGAGGGACAGTGTCATCCCATTCACATTTGAGCGACCACAGCTCTTGCATGAAGAGTTTGGCTATAATGATAACTGGGGCAAGGAATTGAAGCGGATCAAAAATTTTTGCAATTTCAGAGATAATTTGTCTTTTTGTGTTAGGAAGCTCTTCTGCGAGCGAAACTTTATAGATAAGAGTGTCAGTGCTAGTGCACCAATGAACTCCTAGAGTTTTTATGGATTCGGAGTTTCCACAAATTTCGACAGAAGAAGGATCTACGTCTTCGATGGGAAACTGGGCGAGAAACTCAGGGGAGTTGGAGTTCCACTTATGAAGTGGGAAACCTCCATTCCTTAACGATGTCTGAAGTTCTAAAGACACAAAAGAAGCTTCCTCCAAAGTGGGGAAGGACTGCAAATAATCGTCAACATAGAATGACGTAGTTAGTGCTTCAGAAGCTTTGGAATTAAATAAATGACCATCTTGTGAGGCTAGCAAGTGTAAGGATCGGATAGCAAGGAAAGCAGAGGGTTTTAAGCCATAAGTAACCGTTTTAATCGAAATACCTTAATGGGCTTACTGATTTCATCACGCCACAAGATTCTTTGAAGATCTCGTTGTTCTGGTTGAATTAAAACTTGACGGTACATCTGTTTTATATCGGCTATGACAGCTATGGGAAATAATCTAAAGTTTAAGAGTATAGCAGATAGATCTGACTGAATAGCAGGACCAGAGTAAAGAGTGTCGTTAAGGCTGTTGCCATTAACGTTGGGCGATGAACCATTGAAAACAAATCGGATTTTATCTTTTACAAGAGGGTTTTTCCACACGGGATGATGATTTAAATAAACCGTTTCAATTGGGGGGTGCAATTAATCATCAGATTTGTTAACAACTTCCGTATGATCTAAGCTTTCATACTCATCCATGAAATCAGTGTACTGCTGTTTGACAAGGGGTTCTTTTTTGAATTTGCTCTCGATAGCAAAGAGAGCTTTTCGAGCTTTAGGCTGAGAGTTAATAAGTTTGGGGGGATTGTGTAATCTTGGCATTTGAACAACGAACCGGCCATCAGAAGAACGAGTGGTGGTGTTCAAAAAAAGTTGCTCACAGAATTCATTTTCTGAAGAGGTTACATTAGGAGAATCAACGCTTTCAAGCCTCCAAAACTGTTCCAGGTCAGTATTGGAGAAGTAACATTGCGATGCAGGTTGGGGAGAATAATGGGGAAGTTGACCTGTGACGATCCATCCAAAATTAGTGTCTCTGGCGACCACGTTTGAGGATAACTTGCGAACCTGTTTACGAAGGCAATTCCAAAATACATTGGCACTAAAGGGTATGTCAATGGGGTTTTGTATGTTAAACAAAGGATCGGCTAGCCTTAAATGCGAGGGAATGTTTAACCCTGAAATATCCACTGAGTGACTTGGAGTGTCTTCTCCAATGCTATTAGGAATTAGACAATTAAGTTTAAAGAAGTTGTTTCTATGACAAATATCTCTTATGGTTAGCTTCGAGAATTGTAAAGCTTGCGATTTTGAGCTGTTGTTGCCCGACACGCTGATAGAAGTGGGGTTTACAGGTAGGCCTAGTTTTCTAATCAAGGAATTAGACACAAAATCATGAGTTGCCGCTGAATCTAGAAGACCGCGTGCACGGACCCAGTTGTCAAAGTTATCCTGAACTTCGATTTGGACAGTAGACAACAATACTTGAGCACTGCGAATGGACTTGGCATTTTGAATATACGATGAAACATTAGAACTGTTAGCACTATCATTTTTCGGAGAAGTAGATGCGGTCGATGACCTTGCCTGATCATGACGATGTAGCAAAGTGTGATGAGCCTTTTCACAATGGTAGCAAAGTCTTGTGGACTTACAATTAGAAGCAGAATGCGTGGGCGCTAGGCAGTTGAAACAAGGTTTGTTTTGAGCAACTAATTTTCTTCTGTCGTCGACTGACATTTCTTTAAAGGATTTACAGAGGTATAGGGCATGGGGATCTTTACAAAGTATGCACTTTACAGGTTCGTTTAAACTCTTGCGAGGTTCGCTTTGAGTGTTTAAAACAATAGAGCTAGCAACACGACGTTCACTAGACCTAGTTGGGTAACCAGTAGTGTTTGATTTAAATTTGGATGAGCTGAACCCGGGTTATTGGGTATTAGACGCTGAGCGTTCGTTTTTGGGTTTGATGGACATTAATTCAAATTTAGAACTAGGAGATGAAGGTTCACTATGAATAGCTAGAGCGGTTAAGAGTTGGCATCTAGCGTTTATGAAATTAACTAAATGCTCGTAAGTGTAGTCGTCTTCTTTAGAAAGTTCAATTTCCCAAGCTTTGAGGGTAGCAGCATCAACTTTAGAAACCACTAAATGTATTAGGAAAGTATCCCAATGATCAGTAGGTTGATCTAATTGGGACAAAGCCTTGACGTGAAGTTGTGTAGTGTCAACTAGAGTACGTAAACTAGTGACGTTATTGTGCTGTGACGCAGGTAGATTGAATAGAGCCTTTATATGGCGTTGAATACGTAACCGTAAATTTCCATATCTTTCCTTTAATAAGTTAAAGGCAATGGGGTAATTTTCGGCACGCAGAGGAAGTGCTTCGACCAACTGCAAAGCTTGACCTCGGAGGATAGATCTCAAGTAATGAAACTTGTAAATGACTTGAATGTCTTCATTGTCATGAACAAGGGAGCAAAATAATTCATAGAAATAATCCCAAGTAGATTCATCTCCAGAGAAATGGGGTAAATCATTTTTGGATAAAATTGGTTTGGGTTTGTGAGTACCATCACGGTAAGAAGTTTGCGGTTCGTGAAGAGAACCAAGAACAGAAGCATCCTTTTTCTGCTCCTCTTCGAGTTGGCGTGTTATTTTGAAAGCAGAACCTATGCCTTCGTAATATTGGTTTTCTACTTTGACTCTATCTTCGGTTTGATTGAGCATACAAGTTTCTATTTCAGTTAGAATGTTACAATAATTTTCATAAGAACATTCAAAATCCCTTACACGATGTTTCAACAAGTCTAATTGAGCTTCTGAGGGTTCCAACTCTTTTATGTACTTTCTGAAACGGGTAATTTACCCTTTATAGGATGCTCGTTTAGAAGTAAGTTTTTCATCTTTATCCTTTTCAGTAGGAGCCATGTTAAAAAAATAGATTGAAATGTAACTCACGAAACTGTGGAACCTTGGAAATGCTGTCAAGCTGGCAGCAGCAATAAGTAGAAAGAACGGGACACACCAAAGGAGACAGGAGCGGCTTCTTTCCCCTTCACAGGCTTTGCACGATGTGGTTATAGCTGAAAGATTCAAAGCAGATATTAATAATTTGCAAAGTATTGTCAAATGACACTTTTAAAAAGAATAAAAATTGAAAATGGACTCTCCCGGGTTTCTGGGACCAAATTTTGGGTAGATTATTGGCTGAGGAATAACCCACCCACCAAGGGAAGATGATTAAGAACAGGAAGTGGGTTTCGGACTGGAGAAAAAGGATAGAGAAATAGGATGAGAGTTCCACAAAAGTTATAAATTTAACTTTAAATACATTTAGAGGCGGTTGCCACTGAAAATTCG
The DNA here is from genome assembly GCA_946902985.2 of Meconema thalassinum. Taxonomy (NCBI): domain Eukaryota; kingdom Metazoa; phylum Arthropoda; class Insecta; order Orthoptera; family Tettigoniidae; genus Meconema; species Meconema thalassinum. The sequence goes on from OX336395.1 coordinate 214,544,781, forward strand.
TTCTCTGATACCTAAAATGGGTAAGAGCTTGGTCCAAGCTGACGGGACATACAGCTAGAACTGGGGCGGTTTGCAGGAGAGTGGCCTTAGTATATTCCCTCTCAAGCAGGCATAAGACTACTATGGCGAAAGGTGTTGGTCTGGCAAGACTGAGAGTAACCGATTTATTGTATGTCTTTTCAAAGAAATTCGTTTATTTCAAAGTAATTCGAAGAATGCCAATAATTTAAATCAAGTTTGGTATTTCCAGTTTTCGAAGTTATAGAGTTCCTGAAAAAGCGACCCAGTGCTTCCAGGAAGGATAGTGATAAAAAATTATACCTTGGAATGTAATTTTGGTAAGTGAACCAATGGTTGCATTTGGAAATGGCTAAGCTTTTACTCAGCGAGAGGCCGGCTAAAAGCTTAGACAAAGAAGAAACACTTATCTTTTGGAAAATTGACCATAAGTTTTCGGAGAGGATCTCCACAAGCAGGTAGCTGGCGTAGCGAGCTTTACTTGCCTTACTGGCCAGTTAGAATTAGCTATTAAAGCTAAGAGAAACTTTAACGAGATTGCCACTAAGAGTTCTTGCTCGAATGCAACGAGTGGTGAAAGCCCTATCAATAGATTTAATGGCATCGAGTAGGGAGAGCCAAGGAGGACAGGATCTTGCTTAACCGTTGTATTACAAAAATGAAAAAGCGAAAAGAAACGCTTAATTTATTTAACAATTCAAAAGAAGTTGATAACTTTAACAAATAAATATTTTTCAATTTAGTTAACAAATTTTAGGTCACAGACCTCAGAAGACATTAAAAGTTTGCTCCAGGCAATTGACAATTCTTTAGGTTTCAAACCTGGTACTAAAATCTTTGTAAGATTTTAAAAAAGGCAAATGAAATGATTAAAGTTTAGACATTCAATAGAGTATAAGGGGTGTACTTGAAGAAATTTCCAGGTAACTGTTTTAGAAAAGGTTACAACTTCGAAAATAACAATAAGAAAAACATGAAGAATAAGGTAGAAGTTCCTACAACTTCTTATATTTATACAGAATTACTGTTGGTTATTATGCAAATAAGGGCAGGTCACTTACTGTGAAACCTGAAGAGAAGATCAACAAGGAAGGTTCTAGACTTCCTGTATTTAGATAGGAATCACTAGAAAAATGGGGCAAGTTTCCCTTTCGTGATACCTAGAAACAACTCACTAATGAGTTAAAAGAATTGTGTTCTCTCATTAGAAGGGAGAAACAATGTAAGTTTAAAACGTGTGCTAGACACGTAGTTATACACAGGTTAATTAATTACACATAAGAAAAAATGGGAGGGCACTTCTATAGATTGACACCTCGTTGAAACAGACCTAAATTTAAAAGTTTATTACGGATTGTTAGTAAGAGGTTTAGGAAAGAGAAATTGGGATTGAGGAAAAATGTTCATGGCCTTATTTAAATGTAACCGGACGATCGCGACGCGGAAGAAATGCTGAGAGAACACTGTTTATCACTATAGTTCGTTGAATAGATGAAAAGTTCACTATAGAAACACGAATGTTTATGGCAAAGGAAGTTATTTCAATTTGTAAAAATGACTGGTTGCACTAGATGAGCAAAAGTCTATTGCTGGAGAAAATGGTGGATTACAATTAAATGCGCCATAGAATATTCCAACGGTGGAAGAAAATTCGCTATTGAGCTTTGATTCAGAAGTGAGATTCTTCAATTTTAAATAGTATTCTCACAAGTGAGTGAAAATTACATGACGGCAGGACTTGTAGATGAAGTAAAAGACCTGGAAGGTTCCAGAACGATCTTAGTTGAAGAATGGGGCAAAAAATAATCCAACGGTGGAGCGAGCTTAGTATTTTACAGACAGCGGGTATTAGATAATATCCCACGTAGTGAGAAGATCTCTCAGTTATATAGCTTAAGAAAAGATACTTTCTATTAATGTTGTCTTAGACAGACAAGGCCTAACATGGCAAATTCCACGATGAATGATTACCGCCCCACAAGTAATCTCACGCTGTCTACAAAATAATCAATAAAAGCATGTAGATAAAAATGATGAAGATGAGGTTAAAACCTTAAGTCTGTACTTATCTTGGTAGCATGTTGAAAGTGAAGTTCCCTTGACGATATATAATATGCCAACATGGCGTAGAAAGTAGAGTATGCCTCTTGGTTTGAGGAGACTGGCTCGAGTTGAGCCTTAACTGACCGAGTCAACTGCCGACATACAAGTGAGACCCACTCAGCAGAACGCGAAGGGACCAGGAAAGGGAAAAGAGTGGGGGTAGGAGACAAAAGGAGAACATATAAACATAGCCAACATTACAACAAAAAATTGATTTTCTTGATGAGCTGGTCTTCCAAGAGTTGATAACAGTTGATACTAGCGCAGCATGGTGAGTGAGAAAGTAGACGTAGTTCTCTTGCTCACGGAGAAATTAGCTGGCGATGGTAACAAGATCTGGTGGCCAGATGGATAAGTAAATCCTCTTGCACCAGGAAGAATTGAGGAGCTTCAGAGATTCGCTGCGAGATGACGCTAGGTGGGTCACAGAAGATATATATCTAGAACAGACTCATGAAGACATAAGAGATTTGCCCATCAAAGAGAAAATAGAAGATCACTGTTGGTGTTTGATAAGGAAGGAAGAAATGAACATGCAAGGAGCAATAAAAATTATATTCTCACGTACCGTGTATTACAAGAATACACCATACTGGGAGGGGCATACACCAACAGAGAACAAATAAGCAATTAAACATTTAAAGGTAATGGAGCGATCAAAGAAAGTGGTCTTGTGTTCGGACCATTAGTGGTCAAGATTTTGGCCACCCTGACTCTCCCATCTCTTCCAAGATAACACTCAGTCACTCTACCAGAGATCCATACTAGGGGGGGGGGCGGGTGAAACATCCCTAACCAAGACCAAGTCCCCCACTTTAATGTCAGGACTGGAAAGAAACCACTTCTCTCTCCGTTGCAAGGAAGTTAAATATTCCAAGTTCCACCTCTTCCAAAAAGAATTACGGAGGGCTTCAAGTTTACGCCAAGCGATAGGTAGATTAGAATCCCTGTAAGAATTGGGAAGAGGAGGAGGGGCAGAAAGAGAAGTGCCGATAAGGAAGTGACCAGGTGTAAGTGGAAGCAGGTCATCAGGGTCATTGGAAAGTGGAGTTAAAGGACGAGAATTAACAACACCTTCAATCAGAACAGACAGTGAATTGAATTCTTCGTAAGTCAGAATGCGATTACCTAAGACTTTTCTTAAATGACGTTTAGTGAGCTTTACGCAAGATTCCCACCTACCACCGTGATGAGGAGCGTAGGGAGGTATAAAGCGCCATTTGAAACCCTTTGAGTAGGAAAAATTAGAAATTTGTTCCATGGCAGGAGAGGAAGTGAGAGCTTTCTTCCACAGGAAAGCTGCGCCCTGAAAAGTGGAAGCGTTATCAGAGAACATCTCTGAAGGAACACCACGCCTAGCAGTGAAGCGAGAGACAGCTGATAAAAAGTAAGAAGTAGAAGCATTCGTTACTAGTTCCAAGTGGATTGCGCCAGTAACCATGCAAACAAAGAGAGAAACATAAAGCTTACCAAACAATTTGCGTTTAGCTTCAGGAGAATTTCGTTGATATTGGAACGGACCCATATAGTCCACACCAGTTAAAGCAAATGGGCGTATAGGAGAAGAGCGAAAAGAGGGCAGATCGCTCATTAATTGAGTATTGATTTTAGGTTTCGCTTTGAAGCAAGGAATGCACTTGTGAATTACAGAAGAAACTTCATGAATTCCATTTATAATCCAGTACTTTTCCCTTAAGAGGCAAAGCAGAGTGCGTGTACCAACATGCAGATTACGATAATGAAAGTCACGTATAATTAAAGAAGTTACGTGATGTTTGGAAGGCAAAATAACGGGATGCTTTTTGTCCTCAGAGAGTAAAGATTGCGAGAGCCTTCCACCTACCCTGAGTAACCCATGGGCATCAAGGAACGGGGCCAAAGCACGAAGACGACTGGATTTGGGAAGATCCCTTTTAGAAGAAAGTAAAGACAATTCAGAAGAAAAGGCTTCTTGCTGTGTCAGTTGTAAAACCTTAATGGTAGCGAGATTCAATTCATGATTGGTAAGGTGTGGTTTGGGGAGAAGAGGTTGGTCAACCACAAAATATTTCCATCTAAGGAGATAGGCGATAATTCGTATTAATTTATGAAAAGAAGAATAGCGGGACAATAAGGGATGAGAAGCGTTGGAAACAAGACACGAAGCAATGGATAGAGGTACTTTGGCGTCAGGCAGGTTGGAGTTTGTAGCTGGAGGTTTAGAAGGCCATGAAGAAGAGTCTTTGATTAACCACGAGGGCCCATGCCAGTACAATTGGGAAGCTGCCAATTGAGAGGGTAAACAACCACGAGAGATAATATCGGCTGGGTTATCAGCACTGGGCACATGCCTCCATTGACATCCAGAAGAAAGAGTTTGAATTTTGGAAACCCTGTTTGCAACAAAAGTTTGCCAGTGAGAGGGGTTCTTGGCGATCCATGAAAGGGTGATCATGGAATCGCTTCAGAGATAGATTTGCGAGAATTCGACTTTTAATACCTCCCGTAATTTCTTAACAAGTTCTGCAGCCATGAGTGCTGCACACAATTCAAGCCTAGGCAAAGTGATAGTTTTAAGAGAAGCAACCTTCGATTTGGCACAAACAAGGTTGGAAACTGGAGATCCATAGAATGAACCGTGATAAACTGAATATGCGCAGCAACCGTAAGCTTTCTCGGAACTATCCGCGAACACATGAAGGAAAAAGGATGCATTAGAATGAGCATTAATTAAATTCCTGGGAATTTCAATAAGGGAAAGATCCAACAAATTGCTGCGAAACGAGAGCCAACGATTAAGAAAAGAAAGAGGGACAGTGTCATCCCATTCACATTTGAGCGACCACAGCTCTTGCATGAAGAGTTTGGCTATAATGATAACTGGGGCAAGGAATTGAAGCGGATCAAAAATTTTTGCAATTTCAGAGATAATTTGTCTTTTTGTGTTAGGAAGCTCTTCTGCGAGCGAAACTTTATAGATAAGAGTGTCAGTGCTAGTGCACCAATGAACTCCTAGAGTTTTTATGGATTCGGAGTTTCCACAAATTTCGACAGAAGAAGGATCTACGTCTTCGATGGGAAACTGGGCGAGAAACTCAGGGGAGTTGGAGTTCCACTTATGAAGTGGGAAACCTCCATTCCTTAACGATGTCTGAAGTTCTAAAGACACAAAAGAAGCTTCCTCCAAAGTGGGGAAGGACTGCAAATAATCGTCAACATAGAATGACGTAGTTAGTGCTTCAGAAGCTTTGGAATTAAATAAATGACCATCTTGTGAGGCTAGCAAGTGTAAGGATCGGATAGCAAGGAAAGCAGAGGGTTTTAAGCCATAAGTAACCGTTTTAATCGAAATACCTTAATGGGCTTACTGATTTCATCACGCCACAAGATTCTTTGAAGATCTCGTTGTTCTGGTTGAATTAAAACTTGACGGTACATCTGTTTTATATCGGCTATGACAGCTATGGGAAATAATCTAAAGTTTAAGAGTATAGCAGATAGATCTGACTGAATAGCAGGACCAGAGTAAAGAGTGTCGTTAAGGCTGTTGCCATTAACGTTGGGCGATGAACCATTGAAAACAAATCGGATTTTATCTTTTACAAGAGGGTTTTTCCACACGGGATGATGATTTAAATAAACCGTTTCAATTGGGGGGTGCAATTCATCATCAGATTTGTTAACAACTTCCGTATGATCTAAGCTTTCATACTCATCCATGAAATCAGTGTACTGCTGTTTGACAAGGGGTTCTTTTTTGAATTTGCTCTCGATAGCAAAGAGAGCTTTTCGAGCTTTAGGCTGAGAGTTAATAAGTTTGGGGGGATTGTGTAATCTTGGCATTTGAACAACGAACCGGCCATCAGAAGAACGAGTGGTGGTGTTCAAAAAAAGTTGCTCACAGAATTCATTTTCTGAAGAGGTTACATTAGGAGAATCAACGCTTTCAAGCCTCCAAAACTGTTCCAGGTCAGTATTGGAGAAGTAACATTGCGATGCAGGTTGGGGAGAATAATGGGGAAGTTGACCTGTGACGATCCATCCAAAATTAGTGTCTCTGGCGACCACGTTTGAGGATAACTTGCGAACCTGTTTACGAAGGCAATTCCAAAATACATTGGCACTAAAGGGTATGTCAATGGGGTTTTGTATGTTAAACAAAGGATCGGCTAGCCTTAAATGCGAGGGAATGTTTAACCCTGAAATATCCACTGAGTGACTTGGAGTGTCTTCTCCAATGCTATTAGGAATTAGACAATTAAGTTTAAAGAAGTTGTTTCTATGAAAAATATCTCTTATGGTTAGCTTCGAGAATTGTAAAGCTTGCGATTTTGAGCTGTTGATGCCCGACACGCTGATAGAAGTGGGGTTTACAGGTAGGCCTAGTTTTCTAATCAAGGAATTAGACACAAAATCATGAGTTGCCGCTGAATCTAGAAGACCGCGTGCACGGACCCAGTTGTCAAAGTTATCCTGAACTTCGATTTGGACAGTAGACAACAATACTTGAGCACTGCGAATGGACTTGGCATTTTGAATATACGATGAAACATTAGAACTGTTAGCACTATCATTTTTCGGAGAAGTAGATGCGGTCGATGACCTTGCCTGATCATGACGATGTAGCAAAGTGTGATGAGCCTTTTCACAATGGTAGCAAAGTCTTGTGGACTTACAATTAGAAGCAGAATGCGTGGGCGCTAGGCAGTTGAAACAAGGTTTGTTTTGAGCAACTAATTTTCTTCTGTCGTCGACTGACATTTCTTTAAAGGATTTACAGAGGTATAGGGCATGGGGATCTTTACAAAGTATGCACTTTACGGGTTCGTTTAAACTCTTGCGAGGTTCGCTTTGAGTGTTTAAAACAATAGAGCTAGCAACACGACGTTCACTAGACCTAGTTGGGTAACCAGTAGTGTTTGATTTAAATTTGGATGAGCTGAACCCGGGTTATTGGGTATTAGACGCTGAGCGTTCGTTTTTGGGTTTGATGGACATTAATTCAAATTTAGAACTAGGAGATGAAGGTTCACTTTGAATAGCTAGAGCGGTTAAGAGTTGGCATCTAGCGTTTATGAAATTAACTAAATGCTCGTAAGTGTAGTCGTCTTCTTTAGAAAGTTCAATTTCCCAAGCTTTGAGGGTAGCAGCATCAACTTTAGAAACCACTAAATGTATTAGGAAAGTATCCCAATGATCAGTAGGTTGATCTAATTGGGACAAAGCCTTGACGTGAAGTTGTGTAGTGTCAACTAGAGTACGTAAACTAGTGACGTTATTGTGCTGTGACGCAGGTAGATTGAATAGAGCCTTTATATGGCGTTGAATACGTAACCGTAAATTTCCATATCTTTCCTTTAATAAGTTAAAGGCAATGGGGTAATTTTCGGCACGCAGAGGAAGTGCTTCGACCAACTGCAAAGCTTGACCTCGGAGGATAGATCTCAAGTAATGAAACTTGTAAATGACTTGAATGTCTTCATTGTCATGAACAAGGGAGCAAAATAATTCATAGAAATAATCCCAAGTAGATTCATCTCCAGAGAAATGGGGTAAATCATTTTTGGGTAAAATTGGTTTGGGTTTGTGAGTACCATCACGGTAAGAAGTTTGCGGTTCGTGAAGAGAACCAAGAACAGAAGCATCCTTTTTCTGCTCCTCTTCGAGTTGGCGTATTGTTTTGAAAGCAGAACCTATGCCTTCGTAATATTGGTTTTCTACTTCGACTCTATCTTCGGTTTGATTGAGCATACAAGTTTCTATTTCAGTTAGAATGTTACAATAATTTTCATAAGAACATTCAAAATCCCTTACACGATGTTTCAACAAGTCTAATTGAGCTTCTGAGGGTTCCAACTCTTTTATGTACTTTCTGAAACGGGTAATTTACCCTTTATAGGATGCTCGTTTAGAAGTAAGTTTTTCATCTTTATCCTTTTCAGTAGGAGCCATGTTAAAAAAAAATAGATTGAAATGTAACTCACGAAACTGTGGAACCTTGGAAATGCTGTCAAGCTGGCAGCAGCAATAAGTAGAAAGAACGGGACACACCAAAGGAGACAGGAGCGGCTTCTTTCCCCTTCACAGGCTTTGCACGATGTGGTTATAGCTGAAAGATTCAAAGCAGATATTAATAATTTGCAAAGTATTGTCAAATGACACTTTTAAAAAGAATAAAAATGGAAAATGGACTCTCCCGGGTTTCTGGGACCAAATTTTGGGTAGATTATTGGCTGAGGAATAACCCACCCACCATGGGAAGATGATTAAGAACAGGAAGTGGGTTTCGGAATGGAGAAAAAGGATAGAGAAATAGGATGAGAGTTCCACAAAAGTTATAAATTTAACTTTAAATACACTTAGAGGCGGTTGCCACTGAAAATTCGTTCTCTGATACCTAAAATGGGTAAGAGCTTGGTCCAAGCTGACGGGACATACAGCTAGAACTGGGGCGGTTTGCAGGAGAGTGGCCTTAGTATATTCCCTCTCAAGCAGGCATAAGACTACTATGGCGAAAGGTGTTGGTCTGGCAAGACTGAGAGTAACCGATTTATTGTATGTCTTTTCAAAGAAATTCGTTTTTTCAAAGTAATTCGAAGAATGCCAATAATTTAAATCAAGTTTGGTATTTCCAGTTTTCGAAGTTATAGAGTTCCTGAAAAAGCGACCCAGTGCTTCCAGGAAGGATAGTGATAAAAAATTATACCTTGGAATGTAATTTTGGTAAGTGAACCAATGGTTGCATTTGGAAATGGCTAAGCTTTTACTCAGCGAGAGGCCGGCTAAAAGCTTAGACAAAGAAGAAACACTTATCTTTTGGAAAATTGACCATAAGTTTTCGGAGAGGATCTCCACAAGCAGGTAGCTGGCGTAGCGAGCTTTACTTGCCTTACTGGCCAGTTAGAATTAGCTATTAAAGCTAAGAGAAACTTTAACGAGATTGCCACTAAGAGTTCTTGCTCGAATGCAACGAGTGGTGAAAGCCCTATCAATAGATTTAATGGCATCGAGTAGGGAGAGCCAAGGAGGACAGGATCTTGCTTAACCGTTGTATTACAAAAATGAAAAAGCGAAAAGAAACGCTTAATTTATTTAACAATTCAAAAGAAGTTGATAACTTTAACAAATAAATATTTTTCAATTTAGTTAACAAATTTTAGGTCACAGACCTCAGAAGACATTAAAAGTTTGCTCCAGGCAATTGACAATTCTTTAGGTTTCAAACCTGGTACTAAAATCTTTGTAAGATTTTAAAAAAGGCAAATGAAATGATTAAAGTTTAGACATTCAATAGAGTACAAGGAGTGTACTTTAAGAAATTTCCAGGTAACTGTTTTAGAAAAGGTTACAACTTCGAAAATAACAATAAGAAAAACATGAAGAATAAGGTAGAAGTTCCTACAACTTCTTATATTTATACAGAATTACTGTTGGTTATTATGCAAATAAGGGCAGGTCACTTACTGTGAAACCTGAAGAGAAGATCAACAAGGAAGGTTCTAGACTTCCTGTATTTAGATAGGAATCACTAGAAAAATGGGGCAAGTTTCCCTTTCGTGATACCTAGAAACAACTCACTAATGAGTTAAAAGAATTGTATTCTCTCATTAGAAGGGAGAATCAATGTAAGTTTAAAACGTGTGCTAGACACGTAGTTATACAGAGGTTAATTAATTACACATAAGAAAAAATGGGAGGGCACATCTATAGATTGACACCTCGTTGAAACAGACCTAAATTTAAAAGTTTATTACGGATTGTTAGTAAGAGGTTTAGGAAAGAGAAATTGGGATTGAGGAAAAATGTTCATGGCCTTATTTAAATGTAACCGGACGATCGCGACGCGGAAGAAATGCTGAGAGAACACTGTTTATCATTATAGTTCGTTGAATAGATGAAAATTTCACTATAGAAACACGAAAGTTTATGGCAAAGAAAGTTATTTCAATTTGTAAAAATGACTGGTTGCACTAGATGAGCAAAAGTCTATTGCTGGAGAAAATGGTGGATTACAATTAAATGCGCCATAGAACATCCAACGGTGGAAGAAAATTCGCTATTGAGCTTTGATTCAGAAGTGAGATTCTTCAATTTTAAATAGTATTCTCACAAGTGAGTGAAAATTACATGACGGCAGGACTTGTAGATGAAGTAAAAGATCTGGAAGGTTCCAGAACGATCTTAGTAGAAGAATGGGGCCAAAAATAATCCAACGGTGGAGCGAGCTTAGTATTTTACAGACAGCGGGTATTAGATAATATCCCACGTAGTGAGAAGATCTCTCAGTTAAATAGCTTAAGAAAAGATACTTTCTATTAATGTTGTCTTAGACAGACAAGGCCTAACATGGCAAATCCCACGAAGAATGATTACCGCCCCACAAGTAATCTCACGCTGTCTATAAAATAATCAATAAAAGCATGTAGATAAAATTGATGAAGATGAGGTTAAAACCTTAAGTCTGTACTTATCTTGGTAGCATATTGAAAGTGAAGTTCCCTTGACGATATCTAATATGCCAACATGGCGTAGAAAGTAGAGTATGCCTCTTGGTTTGAGGAGACTGGCTCGAGTTGAGCCTTAACTGACCGAGTCAACTGCTGACTCACAAGTGAGACCCACTCAGCAGAACGCGAAGGGACCAGGAAAGGGAAAAGAGTGGGGGTAGGAGACAAAAGGAGAACATATAAACATAGCCAACATTACAACAAAAAATTGATTTTCTTGATGAGCTGGTCTTCCAAGAGTTGATAACAGATGATACTAGCGCAGCATGGTGAGTGAGAAAGTAGACGTAGTTCTCTTGCTCACGGAGAAATTAGCTGGCGATGGTAACAAGATCTGGTGGCCAGATGGATAAGTAAATCCTCTTGCACCAGGAAGAATTGAGGAGCTTCAGAGATTCGCTGCGAGATGACGCTAGGTGGGTCACAGAAGATATATATCTAGAACAGACTCATGAAGACATAAGAGATTTGCCCATCAAAGAGAAAATAGAAGATCACTGTTGGTGTTTGATAAGGAAGGAAGAAATGAACATGCAAGGAGCAATAAAAATTATATTCTCACGTACCGTGTATTACAAGAATACACCAAACAGTGATACTATACATTTTTTTAAAATAAATTCACCATGTTAAAGTCCATATCTAGATAAAAGTAATTTGCTCCTCATAGCACCAATCACTATAAATGCTGCCATTCGTTCTGCTAGACTGGCATCTGAATCTGTTAATCGTTGCTTGGCAATGCTTAACAAGACTTTGTCGGCAATGCGTCTTAGTGTGGGATCACTGTTTTCATAGGCTTTATCGTGATTAAGACATGCATGATCCAAAGCATTGATTCCCATATCCCATCTCCTCAAACGATTTAGAAGACGAGTACCAGGGCCACAGAAGCTGTAAGCAGGTAAGTGAGCTTCGAATGCTAAGTTTTTAATGATGTTATCAAAAATTCCACGGCCAGTACACCTGGGACATAGAGGTTTCAGTCGGTGAAAAACACTTTTTGTTGTTGTTCTTCTTGTTCTTCTTCTTGTTCTTGCTGTTGTTGTTGTTGTTTGTCGGCGGTTGCTGACGAGCATGGTAGGTGGTGGTTGTTTTCCGCATGACAGCCATGGAATGATGAAACAATGTCTTTACACTGAGTTTTATGACCATGATATAATTTCATTAATTGGCATGTGGCACACTGTCGTATGGAAGGTATTTTTGCAATGGTTAATTGCTTGTGATGGGATAAATGACTGCTTGGTTGTAGTTCAATCAATACAGGGTCGTTAGTCCACTCGGCAGGCGCCTTTTGCCAAATTTCTTTGACAGCGTTGGCAGCAACATAAAAAGAAATGAATTAGGTAGTGCTAATAATTCATGTTGTGTAAAGCTAATCAGTTTTTTCTTGCACACAAAGAACTTTCCAATAGCCTTGTCGATTGTAGTGGCGTCCATGTCGATAACGTTGATGTTATCACCTCACGTGTACACGTCTCACTGCTATCATTGGACGATAAACTTTCAGTTTTAATTTTATTGAACAACTCCCAACATGCACTCGTGGTGAGCCAATGAAACAATTGCCATGCATGCGCTAAGGCTTTATTCTGAATATTGTCGCAAGGACAAGTGTCCATGAGCTTTTGCAGGGAAGGACAACCCAGATCTAAAAGGTCAATACATTGACAGTGAGAGGGTAAAATTGGTTGAAGCCACTGGCGCTTTTCACTCCCTTTAACAAATAAGACATTGGCCGAGGACAAATGGGCTTTCATGACGATGTCAAGATACTTGTAAGAAACATCACCCTTTTCCCATGCTTTTTGCAAATGATTTTCAATCCATTGGCTCTGTTTTTTTTTATCTTATTCACTAAGCAACTCGAAAGCATAGGGAGGTTTAAACACCAAATGGATTGGGTTAGACAAAAAAACGTACTACAATCGATAAAAGCTACTTCCTTAAATATAAATTTGTTGTCTGCAATTTTAAACCCCTGACAATCCACGATGAGTGTACGCATCATGCTTTTATTTTTACTTGTTACTTCGTTGATGTCTAATCAACAACTAACCCATGCCATGGTTTAACATGGCAAAGTCAAAGGACTTTAGGAAAAAAACAAAGAAACAAATGAATTGAACAACAGCTAAATATTTTTTGAGGTTTTATTCATAACATAAAAAACACTTACACTTTTATTACAAAGTTTGTTGGCTTAATTTGAAACAGCATTCAAATGAATAGTTTACACATACGGTCCACAGGTATCTCCTAGTTTTGCATGGTCTGGTACAATAACAGGGTAATTCAAACTCCATGGAATATTGCCCACATCATAGCGATTGAGGGAAGGGCAGGATGGACTCCATCGATGATGATCGCTAAAGGGTCGATCCCCTATTTTCCAGTTTCCAATTTAAATGTTGCAAAAAATACACTTGACCACATCCCCACGTTTTAAGTAATAAAATCCGCTCGCAGCCAATTCTCCACAATCCATAAAGGGAACTGTCCATGTTTCAAAAGTTTTGAGACGATTAAATTCACATTTTAAATTCCATGGTTTGTCTGTCACGTTGTTGTTGTTGTTGCTTATTGAGGGACAGATGATGTTTGTTGTTGTTGTATGTGCGCACAGTGCCAGAGCACAACAGATACTGACTACAGATGGCTTACATGCTGGTGACATAATTGGACAAAGGATGATATTTCACTTGTCTAGCATGAATAATCAAACAGTAGGCACTGGTATGGTCTGGGACATTTTCTTGTGTTTCAAAATCTACCCCTAAATCAAAGGTGGTGATTTTCATAGATTATTCTAGATACGAACAGTCGAAAACAATCAGTGGTGCTTTTGCTTTAAACCCTTGTGGCGACAACATAGGGCAATCCTGTTTTTGATAATAAGACGATTGAAATTTAGCAAACATGTCATAAAGGGGACCAAACTTATTTTTTGAAAAATTGAGTTCCAACCCCTCATAGGGAAAGCAAACATTATTTAAAAATAGTCGTATATTTCTCAAGTGAATGTGATCAAACAGAGTGAAATCTTTGCTTTGTTGGTATTTTCTATTGGCTTGAAAACCAATAATAACATAGAGGGGTCTCTCGGTAGAGCGACACGATTTGACACTCCAACTATGTGTGTCTGTGGTAGGTAGCAAGGGGTATTCATGTAGACACCAACTTCGAAAGGCGATAGGCAAGGCTTTATCTTTTTGCACCATATTTAACATGCTTAGCTTTTTACGATCCGATAGTGTCACATGGGGCACTTTCCATAGTAATCGAAGGAGTTGAATTTTTGAGTCTATCACTTGGTCAGAGGCTCCTTTCAGTGCATTATAATCACTGCGGTCTCTCACCAGATACAAACTTTGTCTTGCGTTTAAGATAATACGCTTGTGATCTTCGGCAAAGCCAAGGAGTAATTTTAAGGGTAGGAAGCCTGTAAAAGTGCCATCGGTATGAACTAGCCAGTCATTGCTACTGCTGGGACACCATCCTGCCATAGAAAGCGTTTTACTTTCCTTCTCGCTGTAGGATGGATATAATTTCATAAGACTAGTCATGCCCACATTTCGAGTCATATCTATGACAATATCATTTTTCACATAACGTACTTCAGAAAACAGAAAAGCCAAACCATGATTCGCCAACGCAGACGTTGTGGGCGTGCTGCCATCTGCTTTCATCAATTTACCCTCAATTTGAAGGACACTTTCATGAGGTAGAGTAAAAATATCTTGATTGTTAATGATGAATTGAATCTCGTCATTGTTATTCAGTCCTGTTGCTTGAGGTTGATAGGAATGCATATCAATGCGCACGACGCCATTTTCCACTTGTATGGGATTTAACACTTGCAACAGCTCCTTGTTCATGATTGGGATGTAACGTATAACCAATGCGTTGTAAGCGTTGTACGTTTACTCGTGTCAACCGTTTCATACACGGCGGGCAACTAACTGACCTCGTAGACGTTGTTGTTGCTTTATAGATAAATTTCATAGCGTCTTTAGAACCAACTTGTAGGTCACAGGGGTGTTGGCGTCCAAAGTTGTTGGTTTCTATTCAGTAAGCGTAAGATAATATTACTAATAACACTGACACACACAGGATGATATAGAACCACTCAAGGGTTTTCACGAATAATATAGCCACAGGGAGCGGTGACAATAAAATCATACAGGGAATGGCTTTGTTCTTGATTCGTAAATACGTCTCTAATAATATTGCAGGTCACAGAAATGTGATGGTCCTCGATGAATTTCACTGGATAATCTGAATCATGGGGTTGGTGAGATGCCTACACTCTTGGTTTAAATCCTTGTAAAGGACCAATAGAATGAACTCGTGTTTCAAAGTCAATGTTAAACGTAGAGAAAATACGACAGCGATGAGTAATCGTATTGGCTGAAGTTCAAATTTGTGTGTCCCATCCGCAAATGGTTTGACACCAAATTGTTTTATCATCGACAAGCTAATGGCTTCATGCACATCGTCTATGGTATAACCTCCAGGGGGTAGTCTCAACATATAATCATCATAATAAAATTTGTCATTAATATCCAGTTGAATATTGTAAATTCTGTTGTAACTTTCCAAGGAAATTAATCCTAGCACATAGGATTGTTCGGAATGAAATTCAATGGGGGTAAAAAAACCGGGGACACTTCAGGCCCGCGACTGTGCACGGTAAAGGTCTTGGCGTTGACATTCATAATTATGAAACTGTTGGCTTAACGCGACCTCTTATATAAAAAATTTAAACTCAAATGGCCACACTCTTGACTGACAAAGGTTTGTTGACGATTCACATGATAGAATATCTTTACCCGGTTTCCCAAATAACGTAGCAACTCGAAATTTCCATAACTGTCAAAGTACCATACTGTGGAACCTTGTTTCACATAGGCTACAAAATGGGTTCCAGGGCCTGCATCATCATCTAAATTCATCATGGCTCGTTCTTCTTTCCACGGTGCTTTGGGTAATTCATTTCGCATAAATAAACCCCGAAAATGAGAAATCTTTAGTTGTTTGGCATAGCTTTCCACTTCTTCATGGGTCATGGCATGACGAGGCAGTTGCCTTAAACGCTTATCGAAGATGGACATTTTTTTTCTTAGACGGTAGGCCACTACCTTGTGGATAAAAGACTGGCTTTAAAGATTGCCATTTCTAGCTCCCATCGCAATGGCTTCTAACGTTTTATTGTGCCGCTCGCTTTCTTTGAGTTGTTGCTTGCCTTGCTCGACGGCTTTTATGGTTTTCGCTACAGCGCTAACACCACCCAAAAGGGACCCCAAAGCTGCCAACCCTGCAAATAAAGCCGGCAAAAAACCTCCACGCTTAGCAACAGGAATGACTCGCCCAAGTTTTTTCTTTCTTTCTTTCTTTCTTTCTTTCTTTTCTTTTTATCGATACATGATGCTGCGATTTCGGAGCTGTAGACAATCGCACCGCTTGTAAAGCTTTTTCGATAGCCACTCTGTTTAGACTTTTAGTTTTTTAAGTTTTAACACTGGGTGTGAGGCAGATCAACTTGGTTTCCGACCTGGCTTTTTTCTCTTTCTGAGATTTGTTTTATTCATGTTCATGGCATATCTTTTTTTCACCATGAACCTTTCACAGCAAACATTCGATAACAACTAACGTAGAGAACCTTATTTCATAGCAGTATATTCCAATTCTATATAGAGCGGAAAATCATTCACCGTTTTCCCAGCTTCCTTTTCCTCAAACGTAAACATAAGATGAAAGGATAATTCATCTCCAACATTTACTCTTTGATGGTTGTGGGCCAACACTCTATCACCGTTTAGTTGTATTTTTAAATGTTTATCATCAGGCATGGCATATTTAATATGAATTACACCATCATAATGCAATCGATAACGACTTAAACCGGAAGCAAGCATATAGGTAAGATCATCATTCACCAGTGGTGGTGGGGAATGGTTTCTGTCATTGATTTGAGAGATACACTAAAAATACAGATGGGACAAATTTATAAAACCTTTCCATTTGATGGGTCACATATCGTTTCGTGCTGACATCATTTTCGTCTCGAGGCTCTTGCACATCAATAATACGATGATGATTGGCTGAATAGCTCTCAGCGGTTAGTCTCGGGGCCATGTGATAAACACTTTGCACTTTGCGATCGACATAGCTTTTTGTAGCCACCTCTCTTGACTGTTTTGGCCGTGGCCATGGTGACACGAGCTCACCAAAACCCGTCCATGGTGATGGAGATTAACTAACCTATCCTACTCACAGCTTGCCTATATATATATATATATATATATAAACCTTATACACACATGAAAAAACTCAGTCGTCGACACAATGGAATCAATGAAACAACAACCCCATGCTTTGCCCGTCTCTAATTTGGTTTCAGAGTTATCACTGTCCGTGTGCGAACCTAAACGTCATGGCACCCTATTCCCATCAACCGTTCGATGTATTATGGTAAGGCCTTCGGGTTGTGGAAAGACCAATGTTTTGCTGAACAATAATACCGCGCCTCATGGCCTACGATTTCAAAATATTTATATTTTTGCCAAATCCTAGTACCAGCCTCTGTACGTGTATCTGGAACAAATTATGTCTTCATTAAATAAAGAAGCCATGGGCTATTTTACATTCACCTCACCTCAAGATGTCATTCAACCAGACCGCATTCAACCCGATTCCATTATAATTTTTGATGATATTGCCACTCAACGACAGGCCATTATTCAAGAGTATTTTAGTATGGGACGTCATAAACAAGTGGATTGTTTTTATCTGCCTCAGACCTATTCCAATATCCCCAAACAGTTGATTCGTGACAATGCCAATCTCATCGTTCTCTTCCGCCAAGACTCTACACATCTCTATCATATTTTTCAAGATCATGTGAATCCAGATATGCCCTTTACAGCTTTCACGCAATTGTGTGCCTCGTGTTGGAACCACCATCCCCATGCCTGTTTGGTCATAAATAAACAGAGTGAACGATGTGAGGGACGTTATCGCTTGGGTTTTGATCATTTTATTTCTGTTTAAAAAGACCTAGGGTTTGACATTTCCTGTTAGAGTATCTTTACCTTCACCATGGCAAACGCCGTAGGGTACAAGAAACATGTTCAAATCATGCAGCGTATTATTGAGGCACGAAATACGATTCGGCATAAATTTCGTGAATTGCAACGTTTAAAAATCGTCAATCCTTTACACATGATAAAACATGCTCCATTATCGGTTGAGCCCATGAGATTCAAACCAAATGCTTCTGCTGCTACTGCTGCTGCTGCTACCTCTCATACCAAACCCTTAACAAGTTCAAAATTTACTCAAACAGATTCCACACGACAGGTAAAATCCTCCTCCTCCTCCTTTAATGTTAGTGAACAAGAACATCAAGAACAGGAAGAAGAAGAACAACATGAACGAAGTGAAAGTGAAAGCAAAAGCGTATTTAGTCCTGAAAGACAAACAAATCCTCACCCCTTCAACAGTTTCTAAAAACAAAACAAAAATATTCTGTCATAGCGGCAACACCGTCTTCCTCCACATCGTCTCCTTTTTCACAAGTCTTGGCAACCCCTCAAAATAAAGCTCAACTCAAAAACATTTTAATCAAACATTATGGGGCAACCCTGGAACCGTATCTGACCCTTCTATTTATTGGAAAGACAGATACCACGTATGGTGTTCGCTACGAGAATGATAGTTTTAAAATTGGGGATTCATCCATTAAATTTGCTCGTACGAAAGCTGTCATTAAAAAGATCAACTATAAATTAACACCAGGTCTGTTAAAGCTGCTATTTTCTCGCACACCCTCGCCACAAAATTTTACGTCCGAGGACCTTGCTAAATATAAATCCATTTTATTACACACCAACGCTCACAAAAGAAACTATAAATCCTCTCAGCAGGTCAATACCAATATATCCCAAAAATATAAAACCATCATTGCAAACATCTTTGGTAAGCAAAATCATCACCCTGCCTCTGGTGGAAGTTTTAAGAAATTAAAACCCTACCTAGATATAACCTTTTGGAATAATCCCAATCAGTTAGTAGAGCACTTATACTTGCTTCATGCATCAAAACAAGCTGGTCACACTGGACATGAGGCAGAAATCGCCCACATTGAACAACAACTCCGAGATGCTAAAATTATCTTATAAGCCATCCCCCATCAAAGTGGGCATCGCTCATGAATTGCATAAACCAGCCCGACGCATTTATGAACGCCGTCGTGTCATTTCCAAAGGAATCGATGAACTATGGCAGGGAGACCTGGTTGAAATGATACCTTATTATAACGTTAACGACGGTGTACGATATATGATGACCGTCATTGAAGTCTATTCCAAAATGGCTTTTGTTCAACAAGTAAAAAATAAAACTGGTGTCTTAGTCACAAAGGCCTTTCAACATATTATTGAACAATCAAAACGTCAACCTCACTTGTTACAAACCGACCAGGGGAAAGAATTTTTCAACAAGGATTTTTCCAGTTTTCTCAAATCTAAGGATATTCACCATTACACCACCTATAGCAATCTCAAAGCTAGCGTAGTTGAACGCTCCAATCGAACATTAAAAAGTTATATGTGGAAAGAGTTTACAATGCATAGTTCCTATCGATGGATAGACTGGTTACCTCAACTTGTGTCACGCTACAACAAACCATTCATTCCACCATCGGCATGAAACCTCGCCTCGTCACCAAGAACCTACCCAGACTCAATAGACGGTTTAACCCTATAAAAAGGGTAGACCCAAGGCGACATCGCCTTAAAATTGGAGATTTTGTTCGCATCAGTGAACATAGGAATGTGTTTTCAAAATCGTATACTCCACAATGGTCGACAGCAACTTTCAAAATTCGCCAAGTCAAGCTAGGTCAACCAGTGACGTATCTCTTAGAAGATCAGAGCGGTCAACCCATTCAGGGACGATTCTATTATGAAGAACTGAAAAAAACATTATATCCCAACGATTATCTCATTGAACGAGTAATTAAAGTCAAAGGTGCAAAATATTTTGTAAAGTGGTTAGGGTTTCCTTCCACGTTTAATTCATGGGTCAATAAACATAATTTTTTGTAATAAAACCCAATTTATTTATTTAGTTATTTAGAAAGAAAATCCCTTTCCAAAAAGATGTATCACATTACCTTTCATTAATCCCACCCTTTTGTTTATTACATGTCCAATAACCTCTTTGTTCAAGCCCATGCCAATCTTTTATCATGATGTTATACACCCACCCATCGTTTCAAACTTTGCGTTGCATGATAAGTCCATGATGAACCAATGCTATAACATACTAAGTATAAAGCCGCTCACTGTATAATGACACCTGCCTCTTATCTCTCTCTGGCTGCAAAGCACGTACGATGATAAGACCCCTTGTCTTGTCTTGCTCGCCGTGGGTTAGCCTCAATGCTTTCATTTCTCATTTCACCGAGCAAGTCCTCTCTCTGCGTGTGAGCCCAGTCAAGCCTTGTCAAATAATAATAATAAAAATAATAATAATAATAATAATATTAATAATAATGCATAGGTGTATTACCAACATCATAGCTCTTAACATAACGTGACTTCAAATCTGGTTTCTTACTTTTTCCCCGTTCTCCTCAACGATCTCCAAAAAAATGACGGAAACCATGATTTCAGCTTTTCCGTACCTACATTCGCGTAAAGAGAACAACGAGACGAAAAAATACTATCACGCACGTCATCATCACGTTTTCAGTTTTCGCAATATTAGGGAAAATCACAAAAAAAAAATCTTCCATAAAAACGTGTTTCCAGCTTTTTACCTTTTCCATACCTACATCTCCGTAAAGAGGACAACGAGACGAAAAAATACTATCACGCACGTCATCATCACGTTTTTAGTTTTCGCAATATTAGGGAAAATCACAAAAACCCATCTTTGACTAATTAGTTATTACGTTATCACGTTTTTAGTTTTCGCAATATGAGTGAAAATCACAAAAACCCATTTTCCATCAAAAAAACATGTTTCCAGCTTTTTACCTTTTCCATACCTATATCCCTGTAAAGAGGAGGACGAGATGAAAAAAAATATTAGCACACACGTCATCATCACGTTTTTAGTTTTCGCAATATGAGTGAAAATCACAAAAACCCATTTTCCATCAAAAAACCATGTTTCCAGCTTTTTACCCTTTCCACACCTACATCCTCGTAAAGAGAACAATGAGACAAAAATACTATTACACATGTCATCATCACGTTTTCCGTATTCACAATATTAGGGAAAATCACAAAAACCCATTTTTGACTAAAAAAACCATGCTTCCAGCTTTTACCTTTTCCATACCTATATCCCTGTAAAGAGGACGACGAGACGAAAAAAAAGCACGCATGTCATCATCACGTTTTTAGTTTTCGCAATATGAGTGAAAATCACAAAAACCCATTTTCCATCAAAAAACCATGTTTCCAGCTTTTTACCTTTTCCACACCTACATCCTCGTAAAGAGAACAATGAGGCAAAAAAAATACTATCACACATGTCATCATCACGTTTTCCGTATTCACAATATTAGGGAAAATCACAAAAACCCATTTTTGACTAAAAAACCATGTTTCCAGGTTTTTACCTTTTCCATACCTTCATCCCCGTAAAGAGGTCAACGAGACAAAGAAATATTAGCACGCACGTCATGATCATGTTTTCGGTTTTCCAAAAATTAGCAAAAATTTGAAAAACGCATTTTTGACCCAAAACCCTATGTTCACCTTTTCGACACCTACCTTCCGGTAAAGAGCACAACGAGACGAAAAAAACGAATCCAAGCACGCCCTCCTAGCATGACTCCTTCCATTCCAAGGTCGCAGTGGCTCACAACTTCCTAAGTGGCCCAGCTCTCCCCTTACCACACTACTTACAGTCAGTCAACAAAGTGGGCTAAAGCGAATCAGCGAGTCAGTCGAGTGTGACACAGCAGTTAAGTAGACTGTAACCGAAACCTTTGGTTACATAACCCTCCCTTGGGTTTCTGTAAGTATGTATTAGCGCCATGGTGTGTGATGTGGGTAAATGAGGTTAGCTACCATGGCCACCTATTGATGGAGCACCACAGAGAGTCTAGTGTTTTGTGGTGGACCAGCAGTGGGTGACAGGTGGCTTTGTTACTATGGTGATGTCATGTTTTATTCAAGATTATGTTATGTTCTGAGGTAGGGCAATGTTATGTTTTGGATAAATAGATTTTATGTCTTGAGGTATGCTGGTATAGAAAGAGACGTTTAAGAAAACGTAAGAAGAAAAGAAAGGAGCAGAAGGATATTAAATATTGTGAGGGGCCCTTTCTTCATGAATGTTGTTGTGGACACTGTACAAGAGATGCAGGTAATGGAAGTTTGCTTACATGTTCACAAACAAGTATTGATAGTTTCGATTGCCAGTGAACAACCAGAAAAAAAGTATTTGTAAGTGGAGAATAATTTTTATTATTATATGTTTGTGATTTAAACCTTTCTTCAGGGTATTTGCATTTGAACTGTCATCGTGTTGGGTATCTAGTTTAGTTATTAATAAATAAGTGTGTATCACATCACTTAGTACGTCGCCCCGATACCCTGAGAGAATATCCCAGCGGGGTTCCGTGGCACTAGTGGTCAATCATTATGTGACCCAGCGGCAAGTAGTTGCGTTCTACCAGCTCTGTAAGTTTTCACCGAAGCCAGTTACCGCTCTGTGGTGGTCTCCCGGACTCTTCCCTATGCAAACCTGCGCGTTGCCTGCTCGCAGACGGGTCTGCACAGGCACAACACAGGTACTTTCCAGATCCTCTGCCCATCAGTTTGCGCCACTTCTTGGACTAGATCTCAACAACCACAATACCGCTCAGCGAGGCCGTAAACTAGGTACCACCTTGGTCCCGGGTTAAAGACCCCCACAGCCACCTCGGTATGGCTCCTGTACCACCACAGTCCTCCACCACACTTGCCGGACACGTGACCACTACAGCCTTGGTCCCGAGTTATAGATCCCCACACCCACGTCGGTATGGCTCCTGTAGCACTACAGTCCTCCACCACACTTGCTGGACACGTCACCACCACCACCTTGGTCCTGGGTTAAAGACCCCCACAGCCACCTCGGTATGGCTCCTGTACCACCACAGTCCTCCACCAAACTTGCCGGACACGTCACCACCACCACCATGGTCACGGGTTATAGACCCCACAGCCACCTCGATATGGCTACTGTCCTCCACCACACTTGCTGGACACGTCACCACTACAGCCTTGGTCCCGGGTTATAGACCCCCACAGCCACCTCGGTATGGCTCCTGTACCACCACAGTCCTCCACCACACTTACTGGACACGTCACCACTACAGCCTTGGTCCCGGGTTATAGACCCTCACAGCCACCTCGGTATGGCTCCTTTACCACTACTAATACAATTTGTTCTAGCGCTACTAACTTTTGGCGGCTGCCAACTATTTTATCCAGCGCTGATAAAACTTTGTTGGCTCTGTCAATAACAATCTTGAGCCATGAATGCTGGATCCAGCAACAACAACAACAACAACAATGGCAACAATGTCTGCCAATGGTGGGATTCAATCTTCTTACTTCGCCACGCCAAGACTTGACCCTCACGGTTGTCACAAGACAAATATTTCCTAATTAACGTATTGGTATGCTGCTAATAGAAATGTAGGCCTATCATCGTGCAGTCTCATAGGCAACACCAATAACCTCTGCATGTCACTAATGATCTCCCCAGGGCAATCATCTTGTGGGGAAGACAATGAAAACAATATGGAGCATCTTCTGAATTATGTAGTACATCTACTTAATTGTACCACGCTCCTGTTTCATCTTCCTGTCGATCTCCGTTTGTGATTGGGGCAGATGACCTCTCTGTTTCACCATAACTACCTTGGTCAACTCTTGTTCTCTTCAGACTTTCGAAGCTTATGGAGTCTTTCATGGACTTCTTCGGAAGCCTTCATAGGGAGGTTAAGGCTGCTTGAGCTTTTAGTTTTCACAGTAAAGTAGTACAGTTGCACTCTATATAAAGGGAGGTAGCGCGCAGTTCGTTACTCCGGGCGTGGACACCAAGAGCCCGCCGATGAGCCAGCTTGGTGTCCAAGACGAAACCCCACACAAGACACGGCACAAACCTAGAAGAACTGCTGAGTTTTAATTCACCGGCCGTGAAAGCCAATATACCACCTCAGCTAAACTCGGAAAACACATAATTGAATAGGGGATAAGACAAGTATCCCATTACCAACAATATTCCACTTAGAAGCAGAATCATAAGGCTTCGTTTCAAGAATGTCGAATTCTATCTCAAGATCATGAGATCCCATACTCTTTAACCATTAAACAATTGGTTTATAATCATATCATAATTTATCATTTTTGATCATTTATCAATTATCATTTTCCTCATGAAATATTGCACTCATTATTATGTATTGAAATCCAGTGTTCCTCCAACATACATTTGTATATATTTTATTATTATTATTATTATGGAATTAGTACTTTAGGATAATCAAGACGTGTTAAAAATAGTGTAAATGCTTTCAAGGTGTCATAATCCTGCTGCCTTTTATGCAAATGGGGTAGGACATCCCATTATATTATTATTATTATTATTATTATTATTATTATTATTATTATTATTATTATTATTATTATTATTAAAGAATGAAATTTTGAGGATCCACCTCACCTACAAGTCTAAGCAATAAATCAAAGTATTCGCCTGGCATAATATGCAACCAATATAATATAAGGAAGATTAATGACGACTAAGGAAGTTAACGGATTATAACGGAAATTATGGAAATTTATGGCACAAAAATAAGATTCACATAAGTCGGAAGGCTTCTACCTTAGATGATCTGTGGAGGAGGATCATCCCTCGGTGCGGAATATGCCCATAACAGGCATCGCTTCTGGTACCCCATCGGGCAATCCTGATATCGCTCGCCTCACCCAGTGCCTCTTCTAGCCGACCATAATTTTGGAACAGTTGGATCGTGACGTCATAATCCTAGGGGGTCGTCCTGGACTCCTCCACAAACGTACACTCGGCATTTCGATATTGTAGTCCAACGTTTTTGAATATCCAATTATTCTGACTGTCACAATTATAACCAGGGATTTTTTTAGCTTTTTGAGGGAAACGTGGGGAAATCTTCAAAAGACAGATTGCAAGCTTCCAGACTTACAACTGTGCAGGATTCTTACCTACTAAAAACCCACAAACCCTATACTTGGCTTAAGGCCTCCCCGGAACTGCCTGTTCAGCCTTACTTCTGGGTGGAGCCACTGTTACGACCAGAGGTCTCAGTCAATTTCATTTAACGTGATGATAATGAAATTACTCATCATCATCTTAACTGTCTTCAGCAACCAATCTTCTCGGTTCCTCCTCTTTTTTTGTTTTCAGCAGCTCAGAGATGTAGACAGCTATCTGTGCCCAACTTTCTCTGCTGCTGAGCATTTTATCCACCACATTGTCTGGTGTAATGACTCCAACTTTTGTCTCCAGAAGCCTTCGAAGATTTCTTCACCTCAAGCATGCAAAGAACGTGTGCTGAACGTCATCTCATTGATCATCACAATAACGGCACCGTGAACTTGGCGAAATTCCCATTCGATGGAGGTTTGCATCGTAATAACCATGGCCAGAAAGAAACATGGTAATGTAATAATTAACCTCACCATGTTCCCTCGACAACCATGGCTTCAGTTGGTTGATGAGCCTAGCGGTCCACTTGCCACGATGTTCATGTTCCCATTCTTCCTGCCATTCCAGAAGAGATCTGTCTCTTTCCTCCCTCTTCACGCGTATCTTAGAATGCTCTCCTTTGCGCAAGTATATACGGCGCCTTTCCTTGGCCAGGATGTAAATGGGCATCGCCCCAGCTATTACTAGCACTGCCGGTCCAGACACTGTACGATAGGCAGCAGTTATTCTGAGGGCAGCTCTTCTGTGAACAGAGGTTGTCCGCATCCTATACATCTCAGAACCAAGAGCTACTGACCAAATCTCTGCACCATAAAGAATAACTGATTCCGCCACACTCATCAGCAATTTCCTCTTCAAGCGTGAAGGGCCGCCAATATTAGCCATGAGCCGCGACAAGTTAACAATCCTTGCAGCCTTATCAGCAATGTTGCTGATATGATTCCAGAATGTTAACTTGCTGTCAATCATAACACCCAAGTAACGAACAGCAGGAGCTGTTTCTATCACTCGATTATCTACTAGCATTGGTACAACTCGTGGAACTCTCTTCTTAGTAGTAAGGACTAGTTCAGTTTTATGAACTGCTAGTTGGAGATGATGTTCATTCATCCAGGTGGAAACTCTCCGTATTACCTGATTAAGTTTAAGTTGCAGACCCTCCATGGAACGTTCCATAATGAGCACAACAAAATCATCAGCATATCCTACCAAAGAAGTGTCCTCTGGCATCTCCATCCGTAAAATGCTGTCATAATTTACGTTCAATAAATCAGGACCTAACACCGAGCCATGAGCCGCCCCGCTGTTACCTTGCGACACTTGACTCCTTCATCTGTGTCATACTGTATCCAACGATCACAAAGATAATTCCTCAGAACAGACGCCAAGTAGCGAGGAATGTTAAATGTTGTTTCAAGTGCAGCTATTATGTCAATCCATCGGGCAGAATTGAAGGCATTTTTCACATCCAGAATAACCAGTAAGCACATTTTTCTAGAAAAGTGGTTTCCATGCTCAGCGGATCTGACAGCCATCACCACTTCTTCAATGGCGCTGATGGTGGATTTACCCTTCCCAAAACCGTATTGTTTGGGGGACAGACCTCCAGCAGAAACAATCGCTGCCTGAAGCCTTCCTTTAATCATCTTCTCAAACAGTTTGCCACCAATGTCAGCAGTGGAGTAGTTGGGGTTCTAACGCACTCGGCGTTGCTCGGGCGGTGTTCATGTTAAATAATTATTATCTGGTGAACCCATGGTCCGATTTTGGCAAATGAGGTGTTGTTCAACTCGGGCTGACATTCTCTTTCCTATGAACTACTCGTTATATTTTTGATTTTTTTGTGAAAATTTTTGATTTCGAAAGTAGGTGATAGTTTGAAAACCAAACATGATAGAATGTTGTGCCATGGCTCAAACGAATGGTCTCTATGTCCTTTATTTTTAATAATAAAACTTTTTGATTTTTTGTGTTTTTTTGAAAACACCGAAATTTTGAAATTCCTATATTTTGGAAACTAGGAAGTTTACAAAAACGTTTGTTTGACATAAATCAATGGTCCCTACGCCCTCTACCCTCAAAAGAAATTTCAAGTCTCTAGGACAAAAACCTGAAAGTAGTGGGATGACACGGGTTGTGACCACTATCTTCTTGAACCCTCCTCGTATTTGCCCCGAAACTGACATCTTGCTAATCAATCATGGGATTTGAACATACAAGGTGTCCTAGCACTCGTAGTGATGCTCCCTACTTTCCTATAGGCTCTTTATTTAAATAAAAGACCAAAACTAATAGGTCATCCGTTTTTAATATTTCCTAAACCCATGGTTGGATTTGAGCATATGGGGTGTCCTAGGAATCGTGGTGAACCCCCCTTTCGTATGGACGTTTTATTTCCACTCTAAAATAGTGCTAGGTTTTAGGTTCTGCTCTACTTAGGAAGTTGTGAGCCCCTGCGACCTTGGAATGGAAGGAGTGATGCTAGGAGGGCGTGCTTGGATTTCTTTTTTCCTCTCGTTGCGCTCTTTATGGGAATGTCGGTGTCGAAAAGGTGAAAATTTGGAAACAGGTTTTTTTGGGGGTAAAACCGTGATTTTAAACTTTTTGCTATATCTCGCGAACCAATGATGCCAGAGACGTGTACTACCGTTCCAAGGACTCGGGGCGAAGTCCTCTTTGCTATGGATCACTCGTTATATTTTTAAAAAAAATGTGGAAACTCGATTTTGGGGTAAACAAGTGTTTTTTGTGAATTTTGCTGATTTCTCACGAACCAATAACGCTAGAGACGTGTACGAGGTGTCCTAGGACTCGGGCTCACGCCCCCTTTTAGAAACTATGTTTGAAATTTTGACAAAGGGCCTAACGCCATAGATGTAGAAGAAGACAGTTTTCTTTACCGATACCTGTTTATAATGTTCATGATGCGTGGAGGTTGAGAGAGACGATACGGCATGATGTGTGTGTGTTTCAACGAACCTGTTGCTGACCACAATGACCATGCTTAACAGAACAATCGATATTTCGGTGAGTCGGCTTATGACAAAGCGAGGGTGCGTTTTTATCTGACATTTTACCCGCGAAGGGGATCTTTAACGTGTAAACGATGATGAGAACTTGGTTCTATGTTGGTCGAAGCGAGTACAGAAAACAAACTTGTCAAGGAGCAGACGAGCAGGAGGTGAATGTCATTTGAGCTTATTGGAATGCGCTGATCTGACATGACTACAGGTGCAATGGAAAAATGACAAAGACGCAGAAGACACTTGAAGGTTAAATAATCCGACTACCGTGGTGGCGGAGAAGAGCGAAATGCATGTGAACACGTGTGAGATGACATGTACGCTAAACCAGTTACATCCTGTCTTGCTTCGCACGTGACAAAATGCAAGTTCATGTGAAATTTGATCTGGCACAAGTGTTCACCTGGGACGTCTGCTGTCCACGTGTTTGATAACAGGATGTTCAAAGCGTGGGAAAAAATGACTATACATGCAACGTAACATATTTAAAGACATGTCGTTATCATTTCCTCTTTCACTTAGGTGATTACCTTTGAACACATTGCATTGCGTGAAACCCCTGGTCTTGTTTAACAGTTTTGGTGTAGGTGAAAAATACTTAACCTTGTTGTGAGGTAGGTATATATTTATTCATTTATATATTTATTGATTTATATATATTTCCAAGCAATTATTTATTGATTAGGTAATTAATGATTTTATTTATTTGTTTGCAGATAACTGGTATACCTTACATGTCAGAGAGAGAAGAAACCATTGCACTTTTGAGCCCACTAGAAGGAAACAGCAACAAGCCACTGCAAGTGAAGGTGAGATTATTTTTTTAAACTAATTTGTTTCATTTTTTTGTTTCATATTTTATTTTATGAAATGCATGTATTAACCTAAATTTAGGTATTTATAGCGTTTTATTTTATTTATTTTTAGAATCTTGGAAAGAAAAGCCTTACCGCTGTAGCAGTTGCTGAAAATCCGAGACGCAGTAGAGCGAAACCATTGTTTCCAGGCAGTGAACTATTGAAAACTCAGGTAAGCCTAACTTAAAATGCTATTGCATTTTACCACTACTGAAAAAAACTCTTACACAAAAAATCATTACCTGTACATGACTGGGACAATGATTGCTTTCTTGATTAATGGCTATGTTGTTGTTGACTGGGAAAAGTACAAGGCCATGTTGGATTTTCAAAAAACAAAAATTAAAATTTAATTTATGGGTGGTTCCCTATGGTCTCAACGAATATCCACAGGTTTGAACATGATAATGTGAACAAAATGACATGACATTCAATTTTGTTTATATATTGGTTAAAGGGGGATGTAAATGTCTGTAGCATTATAAAAAGAAAATAAGCACATGGATTACTGTTAATGCCAACATACAGTTTATTTTTAATGGTGTTTTGATATATTAATGCCAATTAACGTTAACGTTTTATTTACAAGTATTGATTGATTGATTGTTTGATTGAGTGAGTGATGGGCAATTTTGTTTGCTTTTAGGTGTAGTCAGGTGCCATTATCGTAGTGAACAGACTGTGAAAACGGCATACATTATGCTTTAAAGTAATCTGTACTCTTGTGCAACGTTAATAACTTACAATAAGAAAAAGTTTTATGATAACACATGGCGTTAGTTACAAACACAACAAGTGAGCAAGTTGGTTTACCACGTGGGTTGAATTTAAAATCAGAACATGATCGTTGGTTAACATTTGAATCCTGGCCTGTAGGCTTTTTGTCAACACATAAACTTGCAAAGGCCGTTTTTTTTTACTTGAACCGAGAAGATGTGGTGCGCTGTGTGTTTTATCGTATTGAACTTTCACACTGGGAAGCAGGGGATGATACCTTTAGAGACCATTTGCGATGGTCTCCTCATTGTCCTTACATGCTTGGAAAACAAGTGGGTAACCTACCCGTGTATTCATTTTACTGAACCACAAGGCCATTGGCCGCTACTTACGTTGCTGAATCACAAATAACTAATAATAATAATGATGTATTACCAGCCCACAACAGTAGTGTCGATATATGTGGTCCTTATGCCATAGACAGTGTTGAATTGGCGTGTGCTTTTGAAAAATTGGGAGGTTGCAAGACTAAAGCACTAGCACACCCCGAGTACAGCTCTGTTGAAAATCGCTTAGAATCTTATAAAAATGTTTGGCCATTAATATTAAAACACCTTACCAAAGAGCTAAGTGAAGCTGGTTTTTTTTTATACTGGTGAAGGGGATAAAACAATATGTTTTATTGTGGATTTGCTTTAAAGGATTGGCAAATGACTGATGACCCTTTTTTGCAACACGCTCGTTGGTTACCAAACTGTAAATACATGGTGTTGCTTATAGGTCAGGAACTTGTGAACACTATTCGTAAAGAAAACGTGATTGCAGCACAAGACATAAAAGTGCCTTTAGAGTTAGATCACACGGAGCAAATACATGAGGCTGAAAAAAAAAGACTTGTCTCACGAACAGATACAAAAGTGTGACCAACAAGTATGTAAAATTTGTTATCAAGATGAACTAGGTGTTGTATTTTTGCCTTGTGGACACATGATAGCATGTGTCAAGTGTGCATTAGAACTTAACACTTGTGCTATATGCAGAAAAGTAGTATCTGCTACAGTTAGGGCATTTCTTGCATAACTAGTATAATTTATTCGCCATGCATAGTGCAAAATCCCTAATTGCACAATATTATTCAAGCTGTTTTAGAGTGTAATAGATATGCTTTTGTTTTGTTTATAGAATACTAGAATAAATGTTTTGAATGCTGTGGGACAATCATGTGGCTTAGAGACAAAGACGCTCAGCGAATTGCCAACGCATTTTCCATTCCGCATTATCAAGATTCGGAAATTGAAAACAGCATATGGTGATCGTGTACTTTGTGTACGTGAAAACTTTGAGACATTTCTGCCTATACGGTTTAATGATATGTCGGAGAGTGTTTTTGATGAAGTCAATAATGCTCTGCAACCTGTACACTTAATTTATGAAGGTTTTAAAAACAATAGGTGCATGGTTCGTTTTAAATAAATGAAAAAACAAATGTCAAATAATAATGGAAGATATAAGTCATGACAATGGATTAAAAGGAAAATATGTGTATAGAATAATAATATTTTAGTGTTCAGTATTGTGTTTAAAAATATTATCATAAATCCAAAAAAATGTATATAAAGTTTGTAAATAAATGAAAATAATGGTACAATGTTGTTTTATTTTCTATAGAAGTCGGAATATTTAACATTGCAGAGTATACATGATTATGACAATAAAAAGCACACATAATACAATTCTTTGCCTTTACGATAGTGTGTTATAGTTTTAAATACAAAATTTGTTGTAGATCTTTTTTCTTCCACGGTGAACAATAGGCATGAAAACGTTATTGTCTTGTTTTGGATCATTATCACTATCATAATCATAAGCAGCATGATCTATATCGCTATTATTATAATCACTATAATTATCCTCAACATTACTAAAACCAGTTAAATATTCCTGTTCCTCTTCCTGTTACTGTTCCTCTTCCTCTTCCTCTACAGTGTCCTCATGTAGAGTCTACGTGGATTTTGATAATGTTAAGGGTTTTTTGAACATTGGATTATTTTCAATAGTAGTATTGTTTTGTAGCACTTGCTTTTTAACATATTCATGATTTTCTGTTGACTGCAACAGTGTTTCATGCAGTACAATACGTTGATGATCACTAACACTTGAAACCTCACTACTTTTACTTTTTAGCTAACTGCGACATTGTTTTGAACGTTGTTTTGAACATCGACAAATAACAGTTCCATTTTTATTGGTTCTTTTTACAATATATGAATATCCGTTATAGAATGCATGAGGCTTACCACACCTAGTCACAGATACTTCCATATCAACTGTCAAGCATAGACTAAGCTCTAGTAAAGACAACTTGGTAATAAGAACAATAGTTTAATGTGCGAGCATATATGGGTGCAAATGTGGGAGCAAAAAGTGGGAGCAAAAATTGGGAGCAAAAAATGGGAGCATAAATTGAGAGCAAAAAGTGGGAGCAAAAAAAAAAGTAGGAGCAAGTATGGGAGCAAATGTGAAAGCAAAAGTGGGAGCAAGTATGGGAGCATATGTGAAAGCAAAAGAGGGAGCAAAAACTGAGAGAAAAAAAAATGGGAGCAAAAAGTGTAAGCAAAAGTTGGAGCAAATATGAGAGCGAAAAAAAAGCAGGAGCAAGTATGGGAGCAAATGTGAAAGCAAAAGTGGGAGCAAAAAGTGAGAGAAAAAAGTGGGAGCAAAAAGTGTAAGCAAAAGTATGAGCAAATATGAGAGCAAAAAAAAAGTGTGAGCAAATATGGGAGCAAGAAGTGGGAGCAAAAAGAGGGAGTTAAAAGTGTAAGCAAAAGTGGGAGCAAAAATTGGGAGCAAAAATTGGGAGCAAAAAGTGGGATAAAAAAAAAGTAGGAGCAAGTATGAGAGCAAATGTGAAAGCAAAAGTGGGAGCAAGTATGGGAGCAAATGTGTAAGCATAATTGGGAGCAAAAAGTGAGAGAAAAAAGTGATAGCAAAAAGTGTAAGCAAACGTGGGAGCAAATATGAGAGCAAAAAAAAGTAGGACCAAGTATGGGAGAAAATGTAAATGCAAAAGTGGGAGCAAAAAGTGAGAGAAAAAAATGGGAGCAAAAAGTTTAAGCAAAAGTGGGAGAAAATATGAGAGCAAAAAAAAAAGCGAGAGCAAATACGGGAGCAAAAGGTGGGAGCAAAAATTGTAAGCAAAAGTGGGAGCAAACAAGTGTGAGCAAATATGGGAGCAGAAAGTGGGAGAAAATGTGAAAGCAAAAGTGGGAGCAAAAAGTGAGAGCAAAAGTGAGTGCACAAAGTGGGAGCAAAATGTGTGAGTAAAAAATGGGGACAAATGTGGTGTTTTACTAAAACAATCTCCCCTAACCTTACCTAACCTAACTTCACCTAACCTAACTTCACCTAACCTATCCTTCCAACTCTCAGATCAAAAATTAAATTCTGGCCATAGTCGAGTTGGAACCCAAAACCTCTGGGATAACACCCAAGTATACTAGCCACTACACCGCGAGATGGGCAAATTATTATGCAACACAACACAAAAAATGAAGTTTCCTATAGTGTAACTCATTGGCTGACAACCATAGTTGAGAATTCAAACCCAAGACCTCAGGACTTTTGTTTTGAACATTATCAGAAATATTATTCCATTTACATTTTTCTGTTGCTTATAGTTATAAGAGTAGGCATTAATATTGGAGCAAAAGTGAAATCAAAATGTGGGTGCAAGCATGGCTGGTTGTTGAGACTTTCATATCAACTAATACACATAAATTAAATTTTAGTAAAGTGACTTGGCTTATAATAATAATAATAATAATAACAGTTTAAAAAATTCAAGGGGATTGATATTTTTCAGGGTGTAATTTCCAAAGTACTGTCAAGAATAATGATTACATGAACAGATTTCAAGAACTCTAGAGTGCTTTTAAGGTTAATGATTGGCTAGGAGTGAGATAGAGCTAGCTAACCTAAGTTAACCTCAGCTCACTAAACCTAACCTTGTCACATGACATGTTCTACAAGTATAGACTTGCTTTGAGACTGGCTATGACGTCACAGATGAAAGGCGGTGGGAGGCTGGACATGACTTTTTATTACACAAAAACATTTTCCTTTTAGCAACCTCCCACCGCCATTCATCTGTGACGTCATAGCCAGTCTCAAAGCAAGTCTATACTTGTAGAACATGTCATGTGACAAGGTTAGGTTTAGTGAGCTGAGGTTAACTTAGGTTAACTAGCTCTATCTCACTCCTAGCCAATCATTAACCTTAAAAGCACTCTAGAGTTCTTGGAATCTGTTCATGTAATCATTATTCTTGACAGTACTTTGGAAATTACACCCTGAAAAATATCAATCCCCTTGAATTTTTAAAACTGTTTTTATTTTTATTTTTTATTTGCGAATTAACCACTTAGGATCACGCTACAATTTCATTTTTTCTTTGCCTGAAGTTTCCTATTCCTCCAGTACTCCTTCATATGGGCGCTATGCTGTTTCTTCTGCTCATCCGTCCAGACTCTTCCCTTCTTTGTGGTTCTTGTGACGTGAAACCCTTGCAAATTTTGAATTATGTACCGAAATGTTTCCCTGTTTGACATCTGAACTTCTTGGATGTTGGCATTTTCGAGATATTTTCGATCTTCCTTAATCTATGTCGTTGTTGTCTTTTAAACTGTTATTATTATTATTATTATTATTATTAGCCAAGTCACTTTACTAAAATTTAATTTATGGGTATTAGTTGATATGAAAGTCTCAACAACCAGCCTTGCTTGCACCCACTTTTTGCTTTCACTTTTGCTCCCATATTAATGCCAACTCTTATAACTATAAGCAACAGCAAAATGTAAATGGAATAATATTTCTGATAATGTTCAAAACAAAAGTCCTGAGGTCTTGGGTTTGAATTCTCAACTATGGTTGTCAGCCAATGAGTTACACTACAGGAAACTTCATTTATTGTGTTGTGTTGCATGATAATTTGCCCATCTCGCGGTGTAGTGGCTAGTATACTTGGGTGTTATCCCAGAGGTTTTGGGTTCCAACTCGACTATGGCCAGAATTTAATTTTTGATCTGAGAGTTGGAAGGTTAGGTTAGGTGAAGTTAGGTTAGGTTAGGGGAGATTGTTTTAGTAAAACACCACATTTGCCCCCACTTTTTACTCACACATTTAACTCCCACTTTGTCCACTCACTTTTGCTCTCACTTTTTGCTCCCACTTTTGCTTTCACATTTGCTCCCACTTTCTGCTCCCACTTTTGCTTACACTTTTTGCTCCCACTTTTTGCTCCCATATTTGCTCTCGCTTTTTAATTGCTCTCATATATGCACCCACTTTTGCTTACACTTTTTGCTTCCAGTTTTTTTCTCACTTTTTGCTCCCACTTTTGCTTTCACATTTGCTCCCATACTTGGTCCTACTTTTTTTGCTCTCATATTTGCTCCCACGTTTGCTTACACTTTTTGCTATCACTTTTTTCTCTCACTTTTTGCTCCCACTTTTGCTTTCACATTTGCTCCCATACTCGCTCCCACTTTTGCTTTCACATTTGCTCTCATACTTGCTCCTACTTTTTTTTATCCCACATTTTCCTCCCAATTTTTGCTCCCTCATTTTTGCTCCCACTTTTTGCTCCCACTTTTGCTTACACTTTTAACTCCCTCTTTTTGCTTCCACTTTTTGCTCCCATATTTACTCACACTTTTTTTTTGCTCTCACATTTGCTCACACTTTTGCTTACTCTTTTTGCTCCCACTTTCTTCTCTCACTTTTTGCTCCCACTTTTGCTTTCACATTTGCTCCCATACTTGCTCCTACTTTTTTTTGCTCTCATATGTGCTCCCACTTTTGCTTACACTTTTTGCTCCCACTTTTTTTCTCTCACTTTTTGCTCCCTCTTTTGCTTTCACACATGCTCCCATACTTGCTTCCACTTTTGCATTCACATTTGCTCCCATACTTGCTCCTACTTTTTTTGCTCCCACTTTCTGCTCTCAATTTTTGCTCCCAATTTTTGCTCCCAATTTTTGCTCCCGCTTTTTGCTCCCACTTTTTTTGCTCCCACATTTGCACCCATATATTCTCGCACATTAAACTATTGTTCTTATTACCAAGTTGTCTTTACCAGAGCTTTGTTTATGCTTGACAGTTGATATGGAAGTATCTGTGACTATGTATGGTAAGCCTCATGCATTCTATAAAGGATATCAATATATTGTGAAACGAACCAATAAAAATGGAACTGTTTTTTGGCGTGTTCAAAACAACGTTCAAAACAATGTCGCAGTGAGATAAAAAGTAAAAATAGTGAGGTTTTAAGTGTCAGTGATCATCAATGTAGTGTACTGCATGAAACACTGTTGCTGTCAACAGAAAATCATGAAAATGTTAAAAAGCAAGTGCTACAAAACAATACTACTATTGAAAATAATTCAATGTTCAAAGAACCCTTAACATTATCAAAAGCCACACAGACTCTACATGAGGACACTGTAGAGGAAGAGGAAGAGGAAGAGGAACAGGAAGAGGAACATGAATATTTAACTGGTTTTAGTAATGTTGAGGATAATTATAGTGATTATAATAACAGTGATATAGATCATGCTGCTTATGATTATGATAGTGATAATGATCCAATACAAGACAATAACGTTTTCATGCCTATTGTTCACCGTGGAAGAAAAAAGATCTACAACAAATTTTGTACTTAAAACTATAACACACTATCGTAAAGGCAAAGAATTGTATTAAGTGTGCTTTTTATTGTCATAATCGTGTATATTCTGCAATGTTAAATATTCTGACTTCTATAGAAAATAAAACAACATTGTACCATTATTTTCATTTATTTACAAACTATATATACATTTCTTTTTGGTTTCATGATAATATTTTTAAAGACAATACTGAACACTAAAACATTATTATTCTATACACATATTTTTCTTTCAGTCCATTGTCATGACTTATATCTTCCATTATTATTTGTTTTTTATTTAATTAAAACGAACCATGCGTCTATTGTTTTTAAAACCTTCATAAATTAAGTGTACAGGTTGCAGAGCATTATTGACTTCATCAAAAACAATCTCCGACATATCATTAAACAATATAGGCAGAAATGTCTCAAAGTTTTCACATACACAAAGTACACGATCACCATATGCTGTTTTCAATTTCCGAATTTTGATCATGCGGAATGGAATATGCGTTGGCAATTCGCTGAGCTTCTTTGTCTCTAAGCCACATGATTGTCCCACAGCATTCAAAACATTCATTGTAGTAGTCTATAAACAAAACAAAAGCATATCTATTACACTCTAAAACAGCTTGTATAATATTGTGCAATTAGGGATTTTGCACTATGCATGGCGAATAAATTATACTAGTTATGCAAGAAATGCCCTAACTGTAGCAGATACTACTTTTCTGCATATAGCACAAGTGTTAAGTTCTAATGCACACTTGACACATGCTATCATGTGTCCACAAGGCAAAAATACAACACCTAGTTCATCTTGATAACAAATTTTACATACTTGTTGGTCACACTTTTGTATCTGTTCGTGAGACAAGTCTTTTTTTTTCAGCCTCGTGTATTTGCTCCGTGTGTTCTAACTCTAAAGGCAATTTTATGTCTTGTGCTGCAATCACGTTTTCTTTACGAATATTGTTCACAAATTCCTGACCTTTAAGCAACACCAAGTATTTACACTTTGGTAACCAACGAGCGTGTTGCACAAAAGGGTCATCAGTCATTTGCCAATCCTTTAAAGCAAATCCACAATAAAAACATATTGTTTTATCCCCTTCACCAGTATAAAAAAATCCAGCTTCACTTAGCTGTTTGGTAAGGTGTTTTAATATTAATGGCCAAACATTTTTATAAGATTCTAAACGTTTTTCACCAGAGCTGTACTCTGGGTGTGCTAGTGCTTTAGTCTTTCAAACTCCCAATTTTTCAAAAGCACACGCCAATTCAACACTGTCTATGGCATATGGACAACATATATCGACACTACTGTTGTTGGCTGTTAATACATAATTTATATTATTAGTTAATTGTGATTCAGCAACGTAAGTAGCGGCCAATGGCCTTGTGGTTCGGTAAAATGAATACACGGGTAGGTTACCCACTTGTTTTCCAAGCATGTAAGGACAATGAGGAGACCATCGCAAATGGTCTCTAAAGGGATCATCCCCTTCTTCCCAGTGTGAAAGTTTAATACGACAAAACACACAGCGCACCACAACTTCTCGGTTCAAGTTAAAAAAAAACGGATTTTGCAAGTTTATGTGTTGACAAAAAGCCTGCAGGCCAGGATTCAAATGTTAACCAACGATCATGTTCTGATTTTAAATTCAACCCACGTGGTAAACCAACTTGCTCACTTGTGTTTGTAACTAACGCCATGTGTTATAATAAAACTTTTTCTTATTGTAAGTTATTAACGTTGCACAAGAGCACAGAGTACTTTAAAGCATAATGTATGCCTTTTTCACAGTCTGTTCCCTACGTTCATGGCACCTGACTACACCTAAAAGCAAACAAAATAGCCCATCACTCAATCAATCAATCAATCAATCAATACTTGAAAATAAAACGTTAACGTTAATTGGCATTAATGTGGGAAACGGTTTCCAGATCATGACACTCACAAGCATCGAATATAGAACTGAATTATTTATTAAAACAAAGATACTTACTAGAATACAATATATATAGAATTAGGCTAAGGGGATGTGTTTCGCGTCTCGTCAGAACTCGGAATATTGCTTTTCTTCTTTTTATTCTCAGACAATGGCGCTGAGCTTACTCCTGCGCCCGCTAGATCCCATACTCGGCCTTCTTGATCCTCATCCGGCTCCCACACTCGGCCGTCCTGATCCTCATCCGACCCGGGTGAAGAAAATCCGCCCGGCCAGGGCTTCATGAACTCCGCACAGGACGATGTGATTCTTGGTCCAGCATGGTCTCGTTCTCTGCTGACGTCATATGTGTCGTTGAGTTTAACTCGAGTCACTCGATAAGGTCCTAGACTTTTGGTTTTTAGTTTCAGATGTGGACCGATCTGAGTGCGTTTGATGGCAACCAGGTCGTCGACCTGATACTTCTTAGGCCCCTTACGTCGTCGGTTGAATTCAGCACGATTTTCAGATTGTACTTTTTCTATCTGCTTTTTTGCATCTTCTCTCATCTGATCACGTTTTTCGTTGATCGAATCGATCAGCTCCTCTTCGATGAGTTGCACTATACGTAGATCATTTTGGTTGTGCATTCTGACTCCTGTCAGCAGCTCGAAAGGTGACATTCCGATGCTCCTCTGGAACGTAGAGTTGATAGCTCGTTGGACGGATGGTACAACCTTGTACCATTTTGTTGGATCGTCAATGCTAAGTTTAGCGATGATCTTGGTCACTGTTGAGTTGACTCTCTCGATTTGACCATTGGCTCTTGGCAGTCCAGCTGTGATCAAGATGTGCTTGATACTCTGCGAATTACAGTAGTCCTGGAACTCATGGGAGGTGAACGATGGCCCCCTGTCGGTGATCACTTGAACTGGGTTTCCAAAGTTCGTCCTCTGAAACTCCATCTTTTCAATCGTCTCGGCCGATTTGGTAGTTTTCACAGGATACAGCCAGGTGAACTTCGTGAAGGCGTCTATCACACAGAAGATGTGTTCATATCCCTTGTGTGTAGACTTAAGTGGTCCAATGTGATCCATGTGGTAGGTGTGCAATGGCACACTCTCCTTGAACATCGGATGTAACCAACCTTCTTTCTTGCCTGCCTTCCTGTTAACCACCAGACACTTCACACAGTTGGCTATGACTCGTTTCACCTTGTTGGCCAAGTCTGGAATATAATATTCCTGCTTCACGTCTTCTTCAGTCCTTTTAACAGCGTAGTGTCCCTTCTCATGTGCATCTCTGATGATTTCATGGTGCATTGCCCGCGGGACCACCAACGTCTCTCGCCCATCAACAAATTTAAATAGCAGTCCATCTCTGACGATGAAGTTCTCGTAAGGCCCTTTCTCCAGTGTCGCTTTTATCGCTGTCAATCCTTCGTCTTTTCTCTGGGCGATTTTGATCCTCGCTGCAAGGCCATCAGGGAATCCAAACATCACTGCTGGACATCGGCTCAGGGCGTCGACATGTTTCATCCTGGTTGCAGTTCGGTGGTCGATGGTATAGTCAAACTCCTCCAAGGCCAAAGCCCATCTAGCTACTCGTGGGACCAGGTCCCTTTTGTGCATTGTCTTTTGGAATGCCATACAATCAGTCACGATCTTGAACGGAATTCTAAGCAAGTACACCCTATACTTTTTTAACGCATTCACCACAGCTAAGATCTCGAGCTCGTAACTGCTGTATTTTTCTTCCTGTATCGTCGTCATTTTACTCAAGTATGAGACTGGATGTATTTTGTTGTCCTCTGGGTACTTTTGCAACAACACAGCGGTAAACACTATGTTCGCTCGGATTAACTCCCAGAGCACAGTTTTAATAAAGCGTTGGAAGACTGCAGGTGAGTTGATAAATCCAAATGGAACTATTTTATACTGGTACTGTCCAGAACGCTTTACGAATGACAAATATCGTCGACTTTCTTCTTCGACTTCCACGTGAAAAAATCCGTGCATGAGATCCAAGGTGCAGAACACCGTAGCATCCTGTAACTTGTCCAGAAGATCCTCTATAACTGGCATGGGAAATAGATCCCTAACCACGATTGAGTTCACTGGACGAAAATCAGTACATAGTCGCTTTTTTCCATTTTTCTTTTTGACTACCACCACTTGGCATGTATATTCTGATTGACTCGGTTCTATGATATCTTCCTCCAGCCACGCCTCAACTTGCTCATCGACAAACTCGTTCTCAAGCGGTGCCATTCGTCTGGGCCTGCTAAATATCGGTTTTTCTTCTTTCAATGTGATCTTCATCTTGACATCAGTAGATTTTGTCTTCTTTGGTACATATCCCGCTACCAAATCCTGGATCTGTTCCCTTTTTTCCTCATCAACGCAGTTCTCGATATCCAATTCCTGTTCGTCGGCTACCCTGATCAACATCATTGGGACTTCTAGTTTCTTGATGGTAACTCCTTGCTTGCTCAGGATGACCTCACCCTGATCCAATAGATCGTTACCAATAACCATGTCCCACTCCATAGTATCATCAGAAACAACATAAACGTTCGTTTGAAACTCCAGCTCGTCTACCTCAACGACTGTTGTGAAGTAACCTTGAGGAGCAACAAAACCATTACCGAATCCTTTCAAAACAAGATCCGTGCTCTTCAATCCTGGGGAACCCATGGTCTTATGGATGTTTTGTCGCAGTAGGTTATAAGGACTGCCACAGTCGATAAGTGCCTGAAGTTTATGCTGACCCAAACTAACCTCTTTGAACTTGAGGCAGCTTTTCTTTTCATCAATAAGATTGATACCTTGATTATTCCTCTTATAGTTCTTCCTCTCTTTTTTGCACTCGGATGAAATATGGCCAAACTCATTGCAGTTGAAACATCTCTTGCCTTTATCCTTGTGCTCACATTCCTTTGAACTATGACCAGATCCACCGCAATTGTAACATCTATCTACACTACTCGCCTCTTTCTTCTTTGTACTGCCCCAGCACTTTCCGTCATTCTCGTTGGCACTCTTGGCACTTCCTTGAAAATTACTGTTATTATACTTTGTGCTTCTCTTTGGCAAAGACTTCACTGCCATCTCATAACTTTTCATTTTCTCCTTGAAATCCTTGGAATTTTTTGCTCCATAGAGAAGAAGTTTTGATCCTGAATCGTCCTCGATCCCATCAATCACGTACTGACACAAAGAAACTTGCTCAACATCACCTCTACTAGCGATTTCCTTCATCACAAGAAAGTATTCCTGTACAGATTCGTCGCGCTTTTTTCGTCGCTGGGTTAACAACTTGTGAATTTCTGCACTGCTTGCCGCCACGTCAAACTCCTCTTTCAAGGCCTTCTTCAGTGCAGTCCAGGACGTCAGTCCTTTCTCACCTTGAATAAAAAGCTTAGCTAAACCATCGAGTGATTTCTTAGCAAAAATAAACTTTTGCAGCTCACTCCATCCCATTAAGATTGACGTCTCTTCAAAACCTGCGATCCATTTCTTCACTGGATAACCATCCTTGCCGTTAAATGTTTTCATAGCGCCCTCTACGTCGCGGAACGACAATGAAAACTTATGTTGTTCTCTATACCTTCTGTGCTGGTCTTCCTCTTCGCTCTCTTCGTCTTCTTCGTCTTCTTCATCTTCGTCATCATCGTCTATATTAGTTGCGAGTTCATCCAATTTTCTCAAGTAATAACAAATGGTGTTAATCATTACCTCTTTTGTCCCGATCTCGGTATTAAGAATCTCAGAAACACGCAACAGATCAGCCTTAGAAAATGTTTCTTCGATAAATTTCTTCTTAGCTTCCTCTTCAATGGAATTTTCGTCAAAATCGAATCCAGGAAACTCTCGCAGTCGCTTTCGATTCTTCCTGTCGTCTGGTATATACTCGAAAATGAGGTTATGTAAAACTTTGATTGCTTTGACCGGAGCATCACTTATGTTCTTATTTATTTTCTCTATTGCACCGAGTGTAGTCATCTTATTTGTTTACTCACGTCTATCAAGTAGATTTCCGTCAATAGCGCTTCCTCAAAACCTCGCTATCAAACCTGTTTAATCTCATTCACCAAACCGGTGATATTTGTAGGTGATATCGTTGAATACCGCTTCCTGTCGTTTCTCTCTGACGAGTCGCTATCCTCTTACCACATCCACAATCCTCTGTCGTCGTTTAGATTCCGACCCTCGTCGTCGTCACGGCACCACTAATTGTCACCGAAACTGAAGAACAAATTTTGCTAGCCTATGAATCCTCGTCGTAGATTCGCACGTCGTGGGCTCACAAAACTGCACGTCGTCTCGTCGTCAGCGTCGTAGGCAACAGCAACAAATATGATTAGCCGTCCACTTCGTCGAAAATAGCGTCGTACTTCGTGTCGCGGATTGCGTCGTAACTCGTTGTTTCAGTCCATCCCGGACGAGCTCCCATTTGTGGGAAACGGTTTCCAGATCATGACACTCACAAGCATCGAATATAGAACTGAATTATTTATTAAAACAAAGATACTTACTAGAATACAATATATATAGAATTAGGCTAAGGGGATGTGTTTCGCGTCTCGTCAGAACTCGGAATATTGCTTTTCTTCTTTTTATTCTCAGACAATGGCGCTGAGCTTACTCCTGCGCCCACTAGATCCCATACTCGGCCTTCTTGATCCTCATCCGGCTCCCACATTAATATATCAAAAAACCATTAAAAATAAACTGTATGTTGGCACTAACAGTAACCCATGTACTTATTTTCATTTATAAAGCTACATACATTTACATCCCCCTTTAACCAATATATAAACAAAATTGAATGTCATGTCATTTTGTTCACATTATCATGTTCAAACCTGTGGATATTCGTTGAGTCCATAGGGAACCACCCATAAATTAAATTTAAATATTTTTTTTTAGAAAATCCAACATGGCCTGGTACTTTTCACAGTCAACAACAACATAGCCATTAATCAAGAAAGCAATCATTGTCCCAGTCATGTACAGGTCATTTTTTTGTGTAAGAGTTTTTTCAGTAGTGGTAAAATGCAATAGCATTTTAAGTTAGACTTAACTGAGTTTTCAATAGTTCACTGCCTGGAAACAATGGTTTCGCTCTACTGCGTCTCGGATTTTTAGCAACTGCTACAGCGGTAAGGCTTTTCTTTCCAAGTTTCTAAAAATAAATAAATAAAACCCTATAAATACCTAAATATAGGTTAATACATGCATTTCATAAAATAAAATATGAAACAAAAAAATGAAACAAATTAGTTTAAAAAAATAATCTCACCTTCACTTGCAGTGGCTTGTTGCTGTTTCCTTCTAGTGGGCTCAAAAGTGCAATGGTTTCTTCTCTCTCAGACATGTAAAGTATACCGGTTATCTGCAAACAAATAAATAAATAAAATCATTAATTACCTAATCAATAAATAATTGCTTGGAAATATATATAAATCAATAAATATATAAATGAATAAATATATACCTACCTCACAACAAAGTTAAGTATTTTCCACCAACACCAAAACTGTTAAACAAGACCAGGGGTTTCACGCAACGCAATGTGTTGAAAGGTAATCACCTAAGTGAAAGAGGAAATGATAACATGTCTTTATATATGTTACGTTGCATGTATAATCATTTTTCTCACGCTTTGAGCATCCTGTTATCAAACACGTGGACAGCTGACGTCCCAGGTGAACACCTGTGCCAGATCAAATTTCACATGAACTTGCATTTTGTCACGTACGAAGCAAGACAGGATGTAACTGGTTTAGCGTACATGTCATCTCACACGTGTTCACATGCATTTCGCTCTTCTCCGCCACCACGGTTGTCGGATTATTTAACCTTCAAATGTCCTCTGCGTCTTTGTCATTTTCCATTGCACCTGTTGTCAAGTCAGATCAGCGCATTCCAATAAGCTCAAATGACATTCACCTCCTTCTCGTCTTCTCCTTGGCAAGTTTGTTTTCTGTACTCGCTTCGACCAACGTAGAACCAAGTTCTCATCATCGTTTACACGTTAAAGATCCCCTTCGGGGGTAAAATGTCAGATAAAAACGCACCCTTGCTTTGTCATAAGCAGACCCACCGAAATATCGATTGTTCTGTTAAGCATGGTCATTGTGGTCAGCGACAGGTTCGTTGAAACACACACACACCCAGCCGTATCGTCTCTCTCAACCACCACGCATCATGAACATTATAAACAGGTATCGGTAAAGAAAAAAATCTTTTTCTACATGTATGGCGTTAGGCCCTTTGTCAAAATGTCAAACATAGTTTCTAAAAGGGGGCGTGAGCCCGAGTCCTATGACA
Organism: Meconema thalassinum; assembly: GCA_946902985.2. Taxonomy (NCBI): domain Eukaryota; kingdom Metazoa; phylum Arthropoda; class Insecta; order Orthoptera; family Tettigoniidae; genus Meconema; species Meconema thalassinum. The sequence continues at coordinate 214,589,225 of OX336395.1, forward strand.
CCTCGTACACGTCTCTAGCGTTATTGGTTCGTGAGAAATCAGCAAAAATCACAAAAAACTCTTGTTTACCCCAAAATCGAGTTTCCAATTTTTTTTTTAAATATAACGAGTGATCCATAGCAAAGAGGACTTCACCCCGAGTCCTCGGAATGGTCGTACACGTCTCTGGCATCATTGGTTCGCGAGATATAGCAAAAAGTTTAAAATCACGGTTTCACCCAAAAAAAAAACATGTTTCCAAATTTTCACCTTTTCGACACCGACATTCCCGTAAAGAGCGCAACGAGAGTAAAAAACGAATCCAAGCACGCCCTCCTAGCATCACTCCTTCCATTCCAAGGTCGCAGGGGCTCACAACTTCCTAAGTAGAGCAGAACCTAAAACCTAGCACTATTTTAGAGTGGAAATAAAACGTCCATTCGAAAGGGGGGTTCACCACGATTCCTAGAACACCCCATATGCTCAAATCCAACCATGGGTTTAGGAAATATTAAAAACGGATGACCTATTAGTTTTGGTCTTTTGTTTAAATAAAGAGACTATAGAAAAGTAGGGGGCATCACTACGAGTGCTAGGACACCCTGTATGTTCAAATCCCATGATTGATTAGCAAGATATCAGTTTCGGGGCAAATACGAGGAGGGTTAAATAAGTTTGTGGACAGAACCCGTGTCATTCCACTACTGTCAGGTATTGATCCTAGAGACTTGAGATTTATTTTGGGGGTAGAGGGCGTAGGGACCATTGATTTACGTCAAATAAACTTCTTTGTAAACTTCCTAGTTTCCAAATTTTTCGAATTTCAAAATTTCAGTGTTTTCAAAAAAACATAAAAAATCAAAAAGTTTTATTACAAAAATAAGGGACATAGAGACCGTTCGTTTGAGCCATGGCATAACATTCTATCATGTTTGGTTTTCAAACTATCACCTACTTTCGAAATCAAAAATTTCCACAAATAAAATCTAAAATATGACGAGTGGTCCATAGGAAAGAGAATCTCAGCCCGAGTTCAATGCCACCTCATTTGCCAAAATCGGACCATGGTTTCACCAGATATTAATTATTTAACATGAACACCGCCCGAGCAACGCCGAGTGCGTTAGAACCCTTACTACTCCACTACTCATGTCCAACATGCACAGAGGTCTCTGACCTGAAGCAGTAGTGGGATCTCCTTTGCCTTTAGGCATGAGCACAAGCCTGGCCACTTTCCACGGGTTCGCAAAGACTCTCTGTAGTAAACAACAATTATACATGTTCAGCAAAACATCTGGTTCCTCTTCGGATATCACCTTTAATACTTCAGCAGGAATTCCATCCGGCCCTGGTGCCTTCTTATTCTGAAAAGATCGTGCTGTAGTTTGTAATTCCTCTCTAGTGAATAGCGCAATATCATCATGCAATACCGGATGTGATCGGGAAATCTCTCTGGATGATTAGGAAATAGCTCATCTATAATAGCTTCCTTCTGGGACGCCGTCATAGCAGCAGTCGACACCATAATGCCGCCGAGCTTCTTATTGATAACTTTGTAGCCCAGACTCCATGGGTCCTGCTCTAGATCGTTAATGAGCTCGTTCTATTTATGTGCCTTACTTACCAGTGAAATATTACGTGGCTTGATAATAATAATAATAATATCCATGTGATATAATCTCAGATATGCCTGTTGTGTTTCAAGCACGAAGATTTCCACAATATGACATTGAATAAGTTCTTAAAGTCGCTCACAATCACTTCACAGTTTGACATAATTCCAGTTCATAAATTTGGCATAATTCCAGTTTATAAATATCAAGCATTGGGACGAAGTTTACAGAAAGTCAAATTATCAGTCAATTGCGTGCAAACAAGCCCATATCCTCATACCTTCAATTCTTCTAATATTCCCTTAATGATGAATTTTCACAAGCACATGAATAACAATAATAATAATAAGTTGTGGTGAAGCACAAAGGCACTTTACTTTCCACGCAATGGTATAAAAATGAAATTATGTCTTCCGACATACGAGCAGAGTAACGTGGAGATGTTATTTTAAGTATTTTATAATAGGGGCCTGGCCTCGCGGAGTATTTCCGCAGTATTACGATGGCGTAACGTCATACGAATCATAACAGGTGAGCACCACTGATCAAAGCTGATCCACACTGATTGAATGCTACCTTGGCCTTTTATACGACATCAAGGTCAAATATCGATACCTGCAGTTGCATAACGTAATGTGATGCATTCGTTCCTATTGGTTCCCACGGTGGAATATAATAGAAGGTTTCTTATATCAATTGAAACTTCATAAATTAAACAGGAGAATAATACCAAATAGAATTCTGAAGTGCTGATGCCTTCTTCTTCCTTATCTGAATGCAAACAAGTATATTGTGCTCCGTCACTTAAGCCACGCGCTCGCTTCAAAACATGGCGAGTCGACAGCTTGCCGCGACCTTGGTCTCGCCTCAGCGCGCTCAAATCAAATAGTGCATCACGCCAGTATCTCCACTCCTTATTACAATATCATGGCGGTGACAAAACCAATTGATTGACGCAATTTGTACGTTCATCCCCAATAAAGTATCCAAAGAAATAGAGGATGCAAAAATGTTTAGCATGGCTTGCGATGGTACGTTTGACAAGTCCAGAAAGGAACAAGTGTCCTTTTATTGTAAGGTAGGCTGATGATAAAACAGGTCGTATTCAAGAAAGGCCAATAGGTCTTGTAAGAATCACCCGCTACAACAGGTAAAGCCTTAATGGATACTTTCGAAAACTTGTGCACTCAGCGTGGACTTAACTGGAGATCTCAGCTTGTTGGACAATCGCATGACGGCGCCGCAAACATTCGTGCTGAAATCAATGGTCTACAAGGTTTGATTAGATAAGTTAATCGTATGGCAGTATATATCTGGTGCTGGGCACATCCGGTTGTTATTAAGGCTGTAGGAGTTTCGTTGGATGCCGTAGAAACATTGTTTGCTTTTATAAGTAGGTCCAAGCTACGCGTTGAAGTGTACAGTAAAATGCAAACTGAACACCATGAGATTGAAAAGGGTTTCTACCACTAGGTGGATGTCCCATTCGAGGGCTATAGATACAGTGCTTTTGACTCATGGTGCCGTGATTGAAACTCTCGAAGAAATAAGGCGTATTGAAGGACCAGGAAATTATGAAGCATCAGCCCCTAGCCGCTGGACTGATCACTTATTTCACCAAATGAACATTTGTCTACACAGCAATAGCTTTTGTAAAAATATTTGCAATTGTTGATCCGTTCACAAAAATTTATCAAAGCCCAAATATGGATCATTTATCAGCTATGACCGTGCTTGAATCAAATTTAGCAAGGCTTGCAAAACTGCGAAAAAATATTAATTCTATCAAGTCGGAAGCTGAGGATTTCATGCAGAAATCTAACAATGAGTTTGTGCCTTTAAACCAAACTAGTCGTCTGAGAAAGAAGAAGGTGAGTTAGCAAACGATGAGCCTATTGCTGACCCTCTAGAAATCTTTAGGGTTCACACTTTCCTTGAATCTATGGACATTGTCGTGAGTCAAGAAAGAGCGTTTCATGGGTTAGACAAATAATGACAAAATTGTTCTTGGACTCCTGAAAGACACGGCTTTATTGTCTAAAGCCCGCTTAACTCAAGTTCGAGAAAATAGTGAAATTAAGCCTGTAGATGCCTTTGCTTGTTTCAAATCAGTTTATGGCAAATTCGTTGATGATGAAGGGGCGATGAAAGAATACATAGCATTTTCCCGCTGCTTTGAGGATATTCTAAAATCAATACCTCTACCCGAGAGACTTCACGATGAGCCTGTGTCATCCGAGCCCGTGCAATCGGAATCAGATTTGGACGGAGGATAAGGATCTAGGTGGTTTAGGGGATGAACTGAGACCGATAGTTGCTTTTGATGATGAAACAGACGGCGACATCATAACGGTAACGGAGATAGATCTTCATGAAGATGTGTGTAACAGTGAGGAAGAGGAGGAAGTGGAAAACGAAGCACAAGCGAATCAGGAAGATGAAAATAGCAAGGAAAGAGATGGACCGCGTAATGTTGGCAGCCTTCTTGAGATTTTCAGAGCGTTTTGCTTTCCTAAACATAAAGTGTCTTCCCAAATTTGTATTTTATCTTGAAGATTGCTGTCACTCTCCCAGTAGCGAGCGTTTCGAATGAAGTCTCCTTTTCCAAGCTTAAACGCGTAAAAACAGACTTGCGCACCACCATGGGTTGTGATCGTCTGGAGGCTTTACTTATCATTGCAAGTGAGTGGGATAATGATTTTGAAAAGGTCATTGACATATTCGCATCCAAGAGCTCTCTGTTTGCAAAAAGCCTTTTGTTTTAGCAGCTGATTGTGTAGCTTGATTTTTGTCTCGACTTGATTTCAAATGTGTTGTATTGATTGTATTTCTAATATTGCAGCTTGATTTTTTTGTATTCGAGGCTCATTCATTAAGGTTTTTATTGCAGATTGAGCTTGATTATTGCCTGGAATAAAACACCTCGATTCAAAAACTCATGTTTTAATTAGCCTATTTTCATTTTATGAAAAAAACAAGTTGTTCAGTAAAGAACATATAGCCTACTTTCTCCTAAATGCATGGGTATTGTTATAACTCTTTGTCCTTTTCAAGGAGTATTATTGAATGTTGGTTGTAGTAGCTTGTTGAAATACAACGTGCTATAGGGATATTAAACATGAATATGAGGTGCCCTTTGCTAGTGCTACCTCTGTTCCAAATTTCGTTCAATTCGGTTTCACCGTGTTTGAATTGATAGGAGGAATCGATTTGCACACATACTTGCCCACCATCTGCAAACTATTGGGCTGATGTTCTTGCAGTTTGGTCAGAATATGTATCCCACATAAAGATATGATGTTGCAAAATTTGGTAGACTAGATTATTAGGTTGGTCGTAATTACATTTTAGCTTTTAACATTTGGGTGGCCGCGATTACGTTTCCGTCAAGATAGCAGTGATATAAAACATGACACTGAGGTGCCCTTTGCTAGTGCTACCTCTGTACCAAATGTCGTTCATTCGGTTCCACCGTGTTCGAATTAATAGGGGGAATCAATTTTGACATAAAGATGGCCGCCATCCGCAAACTATTAGGCTAATGACCTATTAGATTGGTCAAAGGATGCTCCCTCCATAAAGATATGTTGTTGCAAAGTTTGGTAGAGATCGGATGGTTATGTTAGTCGTAATTTGAGTTAAGCTTTGAACATTTGTGTGGCCGCCATTACGTTTCCGTCAAGATGGCGGTGATATAAAACATGACACTGAGGGGCCTTTTGTTAGTACTACCTCTGTACCAAATTTCGTTCCATTCAGTTGCACCGTGTTCGAATTAATAGGGGGAATAGATTTTCACACAAAGATGGCCGCCATCCGCAAACTATTACGCTGATGCCCTACTAGACTGGTCAAAAGATGCTCCCTCCATAAAGGTATGTAGTTGAAAAATTTGGTAGAGATCGGATGATTAGGTTAATCGTAATTTGATTTAAGCTTTGAACATTCGTGTGGCCGCCATTACGTTTCAGTCAAGATGGCAGCGATATAAAACATGACACTGAGGTGCCCTTTGCTAGTGCTACCTCTGTACCAAATTTCGTTCCATTCGGTTCCACCGTGTTCGAATTAACAGGGGGAATCAATTTTGACATAAAGATGGCCGCCATCCGCAAACTATTAGGCTAATAACCTATTACATTGGTCAAAGGATGCACCCTCCATAAAGGTATGTTGTTGCAAAGTTTGGTAGAGATCGGATGGGTATGTAAGTCGTAATTTAACTTAAGCTTTGAACATTTGTGTGGCCGCCATTACGTTTCTGTCAATATGGCGGCGATATAAAACATGACACTGAGATGCCCTTTGCTAGTGCTACCTCTGTACCAAATTTCGTTCCATTCGGTTTCACCTGTTTGAATAAATAGGGGGAATTGATTTTCGCACAAAGATGGCCGCCATCCGCAAACTATTAGGCTAATGACCTATTCATTTGGTCAAAGGATGCTTTCTCTACAAGGGTATATTGTTGAAAAATTTGGTAGAGATCGGATGATTAGGTTAATCGTAATTTGATTTAAGCTTTGAACATTTGTGTGGCCGCCATTACGTTTCCGTCAAGATGGCGACGATATAAACATGACACTGAGGTGCCTTTTGTTAGTACTACCTCTGTACCAAATTTCGTTCCATTCGGTTGCACCGTGTTCGAATTAATAGGGGGAATCGATTTTCACACAAAGATGGCCGCCATCCGCAAACTATTACGCTGATGACCTATTAGTTTGGTCAAAGGATGCTCCCCCCATAAAGGAATGTTGTTGCTAAATTTGGTAGAGATCGGATGATTAGGTTAGTCGTAATTTGATTTAAGCTTTGAACATTTGTGTGGCCGCCATTACGTTTCCGTCAAGATGGCGGCGATATAAAACATGACACTGAGGTGCCTTTCGTTAGTACTACCTCTGTACCAAATTTCGTTCCATTCGGTTTCACCGTGTTCGAATTAATAGGGGGAATCGATTTTCACACAAAGATGGCCGCCATCCGCAAACTATTACGCTGATGACCTATTGGTTTGGTCAAAGGATGCTCCCCCCATAAAGGTACGTTGTTGCAAAATTTGGTAGAGATCGGATGATTAGGTTAGTCGTAATTTGATTTAAGCTTTGAACATTTATGTGGCCGCCATTACGTTTCCGTCAAGATGGCGGCGATATAAAACATGACACTGAGGTGTCCTTTGCTAGTGCTACCTTTGAACCAAATTTCGTTCAATTCGCATTCACCGTGTTCGAATTGATAGGGGGGGGGCAGACATTCAGAGTACACACACTCACACACACACAGACACACAGACTCACACACACAGATACACACACACACACAGACTCACACACACACATACACACAGACAGACACACTTTTTTCGCCCTGTGTTGATCTCATAAGTCTACTTTCATTTTTTGCAAAAATCGAAAGTAGGCTAATAGGCTTATGAGATCACCTTTTGTACGTGTGTGTGCGCGCGTGTGTCCCCACTAATAACTTCTCAACGGCTGGAGCGATTACAATGAAACTCGATAAGATCATAGCACTATTCCGGCCTACCCTGACCGTGCCCTTCAAATTTTATTGTGTCTCACCAATCCAACATGGTGGCTGTGCGAAATGTTTCACCAGCACTCAGTATCTCCGAAACTATAATCGATATCGCCCTGAAATTGTGTACGGTGATAAAGGACACAACTAGAAGTTCACCTATGAGACTTTCATAAACCTGTAGAGTACAAAACGAAGATGGCGGCCAAGCGAAGTTAAAACATTTTAATAGAAATTTCTCGTGATTTAACTCTCTGAGCGCTGTGAAATGTGGTACAGTAAATGATTGTACATATTGTAATGCACTGGCATCTAATTTAGTTCAATTGTTTACATAACCTCAAGATGGCGGCTGTGCGAAATTTTAAAATTAAGTTTTTATTTCTTGTGTCGTAATCATGCGATTGAAGTGAAAGTTTGAATAATGAACCTAGGTAATAATTGTCCTTGAATGGTACATAACTCTATGGCCTATACATATAACAATCCAAAATGGCGAGCATCGGAAATATTTAGACGTTTCTCAATATCTATGAATCTTTTACAGCAATCAAACTGAATTTTTTTATGTTCATAGAGGCTATGGACATATGTTTACCTATAAGACATTCAGTGAGCTGGTGAAAAAAAAATCCAACATGGCGGCAACGCGAAATACAAATATTTAAATGGACGTTTCTCGCGAATTAACTATCAGAGTGCAATGAAACGTTGCACGTTAAATGCTTATACAAATGTTAATCCACTGGCATCTAATTTATTTCAATTGTTTGCACAATCACAATATGGCAGCTGTGCGAAATTTTGAAATCTGATTTTTACTTCTTGTGTTCTAATCATGCGATTGAAGTTTGAATACCACACGTACACAACAATCTTAATGTAATAGTACAAAAATAAAAATCCAACCTGGCGAACATCTGAAATATTTAGACGATTCTCAATATCTACGAATCTATCACAACCTTCAAACAGAAATTTTGTATGTTGATAGAGGCAATTAACATGAGTAGGATATATGAAAATAGGCTGCATAGTTCTTCACGGAACTACTTGTTTCTATGTCGAAATCCTACTCAATGTTTACTTGTCAAAAGTGTTACGGTATGTTTTCATGTCGATCGCACAACTGTCTAGAAGAAACGCATAATGTGCATGTCACGATAATATTGGGCAGGAGTTTCTCCCTTTTCTTTTTGCGTTGAAAATTCACAAACTTGTTTGATGGCGTTTTACATAATTAAAAAAACGTTTTTCTGAAGTTGATTTATACAATTACACTAAAAATGTGGTTTTTAATAGATTCATAATAACTATAGTGTGGGGGAGGGGTCTAAACAGGGGTGGGTCCCAGTGCGACAGAGGCTTGCCTGACCTGTTTCAAAAGACATGGGCGCCACTGTCAACAGGTGCAGGTGACATCGATGTTACACACCTTAAAACATTGAACCAACCACCACCTGTCCAAATAATGCAGTGTTATAAGACTTCTACCACTGGCAGCCAGTGAGACGCTGGGGCTCTTAGTTGCGCCTAGATGTGCCGGAATCCAATTGTCATGTTTCCTATCCTATTTTCCTTTTGAGCGTCCAGTCGAGACTGCAAGCCTGCAATTCCAAACTAGTCGTCACCTAGATCCCCTATTAGCAGTTAGTCTCTGATTCTACACCACTGAATATAACCATCGCCTCCTTGGCCAACCGTTTATTCTCTTACCGTCTTCAACAAAACTCATTAACCTCTAGGTTATCTCTCCTCCCCCATTCTCTACACATCACCCCACTATCTGAGTCGGCTCATACGAACAGCTTCATCTAGAACGTTCATTTCCAACATAGCCTTTTTCTCATTATAATGAGTACCTTCCTTCCATTGCTCCCATCTATTTGTCCCAGGGTCGGTCTGAATGCTGAGCGATGTAGGGAGAGTTTCATTGATACACTAACAGAATGCTGAGCGATGTGGGGAGAGTTTCATCGCTACACTAACAGAATGCTGAGCGATGTAGCGAGAGTTTCATCGCTACACTAACAGAATGCTGAGCGATGTGGGGAGAGGTTCATTGCTACACTAACAGAATGTTGAGCGATGTAGGGAGAGTTTCATCCCTACACTAACAGAATGCTGAGCGATGTGGGGAGAGTTTCATTGCTACACTAACATAATGCTGAGCGATGTGGGGAGAATTCCAACGCAACACTTACAGAATGCTGAGCGATGTGGGGAGAGTTTCATTGCTACACTAACAGAATGCTGAGCGATGCGGGGAGAGTTTCATCGCTACACTAACAGATTGCTGAGTGATGTGGGGAGAACTTCATTGCTACACTAACAGAATGCTGAGCGATGTGGGGAGAGTTTCATCGCTACACTAACAGAATGCTGGGAGATGTGGGGAGAGCTTCATTGCTACACTAACAGAATGCTGAGCGATGTGGGGAGAGTTCCATTGCTACACTTACAGAATGCTGAGCGATGTGGGGAGAGTTCCATTGCTACACTTACAGAATGCTGAGCGAAGTGGGGGGAGTTTCATTGCTACACTAACAGATTGTTGAGCGATGTGTGGAGAGTAACATTGCAACACTTACAGAATGCAGAGCGATGTGGGGAGAGTTTCATTGCCACACCTACAGAATGCTGAGCGATGTGGGGTGAGTTTCATTGCTACACTAACAGAATGCTGAGCGATGTAGGGAGAATTTCATTGCTACAATAACAGAATGCTGAGCGATGTGGGGAGTTTCATCGCTACACTTACAGAATGCTGAGCGATGTAGGGAGAGTTTCATTGCTACACTAACAAAATGCTGAGCGATGTGGGGAGAGTTTCATAGCTACACTAACAGAATGCTGAGCGATGTGGGGAGAGTTTCATCGCTACACTTACAGAATGCTGAGCGATGTAGGCAGAGTTTCATCTCTACACTAACAGAATGCTGAGCGATGTAGGGAGAAATTCATTGCTACACTAACAGAATGCTGAGCGATGTAGGGAGAGTTTCATTGCTACACTTACAGAATGCTGAGCGATGTGGGGAGAGTTTCATCGCTACCCAAACAGAATGCTGAGCGATGTACGGAGAGTTTCATTGCTACACTTACAGAATGCTGAGCGATGTGGGGAGAGTTACATCGCTACACTAACAGAATGCTGAGTGATGTGGGGAGAGCTTCATCGCTACACTTACAGAATGCTGAGCGATGTGGGGAGAGTTTCATTGCTACACTTATAGAATGCTGAGCGATGTAGGGAGAGTTTCATCTCTACACTTACAGAATGCTGAGCGATGTAGGGAGAGTTTCATCGCTTCACTAACAGAATGTTGAGCGATGTAGGGAGAGTTTCATTGCTACACTAACAGAATGCTGAGCGAAGTAGGGAGAGTTTCAATGCTACACTTACAGAATGCTGAGCGATGTTGGGAGAGTTTCATCAGTACACTAACAGAATGCTGAGCGATGTGGGGAGAGTTTCATCGCTACACTAACACAATGCTGAGCGATGTAGGGGAAGTTTCATTGCTACACTTACAGAATGCTGAGAGATGCGGGGAGAGTTTCATCGCTACACTAACAGAATGCTGATCGATGTGGGGAGAGATTCATCGCTACACTTGCAGAAAGCTGAGCGATGTGGGGAGAGTATCATTGCTACCCTTACAGAATGCTGAGCGATGTACGGAGAGTTCCATAGCTACACATACAGAATGCTGAGCGATGTGGGGAGAGTTTCATTGCTACTCCTACAGAATGCTGAGCGAAATGGGGAGAGTTTCATCGCTCACTAACAGAATGCTGAGCGATGTGGGAAGAGTTTAATTGCTACACTAACGGAATGCTGAGCGATGTGGGGAGTGTTTCATCGCTACACTTTCAGAATGCTGAGCGATGTGGAGAGAGTTTCATCGCTACACTAACAGAATGCTGAGCGATGTGGGGAGAGTTACATCGCTACACTTTCAGAATGCTGAGCAATGTGGGGAGAGTTTCATTGCTACACTTACAGAATGCTGAGCGATGTAGGGAGGGCTTCATCGCTACACTTACAGAATGCTGAGAGATGTAGGGAGAGTTTCATCGCTACACTAACAGAATGCTGAGCGATGTAGGGAGAGTTTCATTGCTACACTAACAGAATGCTGAGCGATGAACGGAGAGTTTCTTTGCTACACGTACAGAATGCTGAGCGATGTGGGGAGAGTTTCATTGCCACACTAACAGAATGCTGAGTGATGTGGGGAAAGTTTCATTGCTACACTAACAGAATGTTGAGCGATGTAGGGAGAGTTTCATTGCTACACTACCAGAATGCTGAGCGATGAGGGTAGAGTTTCATCGCTGCACTAACAGAATGTTGAGCGAAGTGGAGAGTGTTTCATCGCTACACTAACACAATGCTGAGCGATGTGGGGAGAGTTTCATTGCTACACTAACAGAATGCTGAGCGATGTGGGGAGAGATTCATCGCTACACTAACAGAATGCTGAGCGATACGGGGAGAGTTTCATCGCTACACTTACAGAATGCTGAGCGATGTGGGGAGAGTTACATTGCTACACTTACAGAATGCTGAGCGATGTAGGGAGAGCTTCATCGCTACACTTTGAGAATGCTGAGCGATGTAGGGAGAGATTCATCGCTACACTAACAGAATGCTGAGCGATGTAGGGAGAGTTTCATTGCTACACTAACAGAATGCTGAGCGATGTACGGAGAGTTTCATTGCTACACTTATAGAATGCTGAGTGATGTGGGGAGAGTTTCATTGCTACACTAACAGAATGCTGAGTGATGTGGGGAAAGTTTCATTGCTACACTAACAGAATGCTGTGCGATGTAGGGAGAGTTACATTGCTACACTACCAGAATGCTGAGCCATGTAGGGTAGAGATTCATCGCTACACTAACAGAATGCTGAGCGATAACGAGAGAGTTTCATCGCTACACTTACAGAATGCTGAGCGATATGAGGAGAGTTTCATCGCTACCCTAACAGAATGCTGAGCGATGTAGGGAGAGTTTCATTGCTACACTTACATAATGCTGAGCGATGTAGCGATAGTTTCATAGCTACACTTACAGAATACTGAGCGATCTGGGGAGAGTTTCTTTGCTACACTAACAGAATGGTAAGCGATGTAGGGAGAGTTTCATTGCTACACTTACAGAATGCTGAGCGATGTGGGGAGAGTTTCATCGCTACACTAACAGAATGTTGAGCGATGTAGGGAGAGTTTCATTGCTACAATTACAGAATGCTGAGCGATGTGGGGAGAGTTTCATCGCTACACTAACAGAATGCTGAGCGATGTGGGGAGAGTTTCATCGTTACACTTACAGAATGCTGACGGAAGTTGGGAAAGTTTAATCGCTACACAAGAGAATGCTCAGCAATGTAGGGAGAAATTCATTGCTACACTCACAGAATGCTGAGCGATGTAGGGAGAGTTTCATTGCTACACTTACAGAATGCTGAGCGATGTGGGGAGAATTTCATCGCTACACTAACAGAATGCTGAGAGATGTGGGGAGAGTTTCATCGCTACACTAACAGAATGCTGAGCGATGCAGGGAGAGTTTCATTGCTACACTTACAGAATGCTGAGTGATGTGAGGAGAGTTTCATCGCTACACTAACAGAATGCTGAGCGTTGTGGGGAGAGTTTCATCGCTACACTTACAGAATGCCGAGCGATGTGGGGAGAGCATCATTGCTACCCTTACAGAATGCTGAGCGATGTAGGGAGAGTTTCATCGCTACACTTACAGAATGCTGAGTGATGTGGGGAGAGTTTCATCGCTACACTTAAAGAATGCTGATCGATGTGGGGAGAGTTTCATTGCTACACTACCAGAATGCTGAGCAATGTGGGGAGAGTTTCATCGCTACACTTACAGAATGCTGAGCGATGTGGGGAGAGTTTTATCCCTACACTAACAGAATGCTGAGCGATGTGGGGAGAGTTTCACCGCTACACTTACAGAACGCTGATCAATGTGGGGAGAGCCTCATTGCTACACCCACAGAATGCTGAGTGATGTAGGGAGAGTTTCATCGCTACACTTACAGAATGCTGAGCGATTTAGGGAGAGTTTCATCGCTTCACTAACAGAACGCTGAGCGATGTAGGGAGATTTTCATTGCTACACTACCAGAATGCTGAGTGATGTGAGGAGAGTTTCATCGCTACACTAACAGAATGCTGAGCGTTGTGGGGAGAGTTTCATCGCTACACTAACAGAATGCCGAGATTGTGGGGAGAGCATCATTGCTACCATTACAGAATGCTGGGCGATGTAGGGAGAGTTTCATCGCTACACTAACAGAATGCTGAGCGATGTAGGGAGAGTTTCATTGCTACTCTAACCGATTGCTGAGCGATGTAGGGATAGTTTCATTGCTACACTTACAGAATGCTGAGCGATGTAGGGAGAATTTCATCGCTACACTAACAGAATGCTGAGCGATGTGGGGAGATATTCATCGCTACACTAACAGAATGCTAAGCGATGTAGGGAGAGTTTCATTGCTACACTTTCAGAATGCTGAGCGATGTGGGGAGAGTTTCATCGCTAGACTTACATAATGCTGAGCGATATAGGGGGAGTTTCATTGCTACACTAACAGAATGATGAGCTATGTGGGGAGAGTTTCATCGCTAAACTTACAGAATGCTGAGCGATGTAGGGAGAGTTTCATCGCTACACTAACAGAATGATGAGAGATGTGGGAAAGTTTCATGGCTACACTAACAGAATGATGAGCGATGTAGGGAGTTTCATCCCTACACTTACATTATGCTGAGCGATGTAGGGAGAGTTTCATCGCTACACTAACAAAATGCTGAGCGATGTGGGGAGAGTTTCTTCGCTACACTTACAGAATGCTAAGCGATGTGGGGAGAGTTTCATTGCTTCACTTATAGAATGCTGAGCGATGTTGGGATAGTTTCATCGCTACACTTGCAGAATGCTTAGCGATGTGGGGAGCGTTTCATCGTTACACTAACAGAATGCTGAGCGATGTAGGGAGAGTTTCATTGCTACACTTACAGAATGCTGAGCGATGTGTGGAGAATTTCATCGCTACACTAACAGAATGCTGAGCGATGTGGGGAGAGGTTCATCGCTACACTTACAGAATGCTAAGCGATGTGGGGAGAGTTTCATTGCTTCACTTATAGAATGTTGAGCGATGTAGGGAGAGTTTCATCGCCACACTTACAGAATGCTGAGCGATGTAGGGAGAGTTTCATTGCTACACTAACAAAATGCTGAGCGATGTGGGGAGAGTTTCATCGCTACACTAATGGAATGCTGAGCGATGTGGGGATAGTTTCATCGCTACACTTGCAGAATGCTGAGTGATGTGAGGAGGTATCATCGCTACACTAACAGAATGCTGAGCGATGTAGGGAGAGTTTCAATGCTACACTTACAGAATACTGAGCAATGTGAAGAGAGTTTCATCGCTACACTAACAGAGCGCTGAGCGAAGTGGGGAGAGTTTCATTGCTACACTAACAGAATGCTGAGAGAAGTGGGGAGAGTTTCGTCGCTACACTAACAGAATGCTGAGCGATGTGGGGAGAGTTTCATTGCTACACTAACAGAATGCTGAGCGATACGGGGAGAGTTTCATAGCTACACTTACAGAATGCTGAGCGATGTGGGGAGAGTTTCATCGCTAGACCAACAGAATGCTGAGCTATGTGGGGAGAGTTGCATCGCTACACTTACAGAATGCTGAGCGATGTGGGGAGAGTTTCATTGCTACTCTTACAGAATGCTGAGCGATGTAAGGAGAGTTTCATTGCTACACTAGCAGAATGCTGAGCGATGTAGGGAGAGTTTCATTGCTACACTTACAGAATGCTGAGCGATGTGGGGAGAGTTTCATTGCTACACTAACAGAATGCTGAGTGATGTGCGGAAAGTTTCATTGCTTCACTAACAGAATGCTGAGCGATGTAGGGAGAGTTTCATTGCTACACTACCAGAATGCTGAGTGATGTGGGTAGAGTTTCATTCCTACACTAACAGAATGCTGAGCGATAAGGGGAGAGTTTCATCGCTACACTTACAGAATGCTGAGCGATGTAGGGAGAGATTCATCGCTACACCAACAGAATGCTGAGCGATGTAGGGAGAGTTTCTTTGCTACACTAACAGAATGCTGAGCGATGTAGGGATAGTTTCATTGCTACACTTACAGAATGCTGAACGATGTGGGGAGAGTTTAATCGGTACACTAACAGAATGCTGAGCGATGTGGTGGGAGATTCATCGCTACACTAACAGAATGCTAAGCGATGTAGGGAGAGTTTCATTGCTTCACATACAGAATGCTGAGCGATGTTGGGAGAGTTTAATCGCTACACTAAAAGAATGCTGAGCGAAGTGGGGAGAGTTTCATCGCTATACTTTCAGAATGCTGAGCGATGTGGGGAGAGTTTCATCGCTAAACTTACAGAATGCTGAGCGATATTATAGGGAGAGTTTCATTGCTACACTAACAGAATGCGGAGCGATGTGGGGAAAGTTTCATTGCTACAATAACAGAATGCTGAGCGATGTAGGGAGAGTTTCTTTGCTACACTACCAGAATGCTGAGAGATGTGGGTAGAGTTTCATCGCTACACTAACAGAATGCTGTGCGCTAAGGGGAGAGTTTCATCGCTACACTTACAGAATGCTGAGCGATGTAGGGAGAGTTTCATCGCTACACTAACAGAATGCTGAGCGATGTAGGGAGAGTTTCATTGCTACAAAAACAGAATGCTGAGCGATATAGATATAGTTTCATTGCTCTACTTACAGAATGCTGAGCGATGTGGGGAGAGTTTTTCCGCTACACTAAAAGAATGCTGAGCGATGTGGGGAGTGATTCATCGCTACACTATCAGAATGCTGAGCGATGTGGGGAGAGTTTCATTGCTACACTAACAAAATGATGAGCGATGTGGGGAGAGTTTCATCGCTACACTTACCGAATGCTGAGCGACGTAGGGAGAGTTTCATCGCTACACTTACAGAACGCTGAGCGATGTGGGGAGAGCCTCATTGCTACACCCACAGAATGCTGAGTGATGTAGGGAGAGTTTCATCGCTACACTTACAGAATGCTGAGCGATTTAGGGAGAGTTTCATCGCTTCACTAACAGAACGCTGAGCGATGTAGGGAGAGTTTCATTGCTACACTACCAGAATGCTGAGTGATGTGAGGAGAGTTTCATCGCTACACTAACAGAATGCTGAGCGTTGTGGGGATAGTTTCATCGCTACACTAACAGAATGCCGAGATTGTGGGGAGAGCATCATTGCTACCATTACAGAATGCTGGGCGATGTAGGGAGAGTTTCATCGCTACACTAACAGAATGCTGAGCGATGTAGGGAGAGTTTCATTGCTACTCTAACCGAATGCTGAGCGATGTAGGGATAGTTTCATTGCTACACTTACAGAATGCTGAGCGATGTAGGGAGAATTTCATCGCTACACTAACAGAATGCTGAGCGATGTGGGGAGATATTCATCGCTACACTAACAGAATGCTAAGCGATGTAGGGAGAGTTTCATTGCTACACTTTCAGAATCCTGAGCGATGTGGGGAGAGTTTCATCGCTAGACTTACATAATGCTGAGCGATATAGGGAGAGTTTCATTGCTACACTAACAGAATGATGAGCTATGTGGGGAGAGTTTCATCGCTAAACTTACAGAATGCTGAGCGATGTAGGGAGAGTTTCTTCGCTACACTAACAGAATGATGAGAGATGTGGGGAAAGTTTCATGGCTACACTAACAGAATGATGAGCGATGTAGGGAGTTTCATCCCTACACTTACATTATGATGAGCGATGTAGGGAGAGTTTCATCGCTACACTAACAAAATGCTGAGCGATGTGGGAAGAGTTTCTTCGCTACACTTACAGAATGCTAAGCGATGTGGGGAGAGTTTCATTGCTTCACTTATAGAATGCTGAGCGATGTTGGGATAGTTTCATCGCTACACTTGCAGAATGCTTAGCGATGTGGGGAGCGTTTCATCGCTACACTAACAGAATGCTGAGCGATGTAGGGAGAGTTTCATTGCTACACTTACAGAATGCTGAGCGATGTGTGGAGAATTTCATCGCTACACTAACAGAATGCTGAGCGATGTGGGGAGAGGTTCATCGCTACACTTACAGAATGCTAAGCGATGTGGGGAGAGTTTCATTGCTTCACTTATAGATTGTTGAGCGATGTGGGGAGAGTTTCATCGCCACACTTACAGAATGCTGAGCGATGTAGGGAGAGTTTCATTGCTACACTAACAAAATGCTGAGCGATGTGGGGAGAGTTTCATCGCTACACTAATGGAATGCTGAGCGATGTGGGGATAGTTTCATCGCTACACTTGCAGAATGCTGAGTGATGTGAGGAGCGTTTCATCGCTACACTAACAGAATGCTGAGCGATGTAGGGAGAGTTTCAATGCTACACTTACAGAATACTGAGCAATGTGAAGAGAGTTTCATCGCTACACTAACAGAGCGCTGAGCGATGTGGGGAGAGTTTCATTGCTACACTAACAGAATGCTGAGCGAAGTGGGGAGAGTTTCGTCGCTACACTAACAGAATGCTGAGCGATGTGGGGAGAGTTTCATTGCTACACTAACAGAATGCTGAGCGATACGGGGAGAGTTTCATCGCTACACTTACAGAATGCTGAGCGATGTGGGGAGAGTTTCATCGCTACACCAACAGAATGCTGAGCGATGTGGGGAGAGTTTCATCGCTACACTTACAGAATGCTGAGCGATGTGGGGAGAGTTTCATTGCTACTCTTACAGAATGCTGAGCGATGTAGGGAGAGTTTCATTGCTACACTAACAGAATGCTGAGCGATGTAGGGAGAGTTTCATTGCTACACGTACAGAATGCTGAGCGATGTGGGGAGAGTTTCATTGCTACACTAACAGAATGCTGAGTGATGTGCGGAAAGTTTCATTGCTTCACTAACAGAATGCTGAGCGATGTAGGGAGAGTTTCATTGCTACACTACCAGAATGCTGAGTGATGTGGGTAGAGTTTCATTCCTACACTAACAGAATGCTGAGCGATAAGGGGAGAGTTTCATCGCTACACTTACAGAATGCTGAGCGATGTAGGGAGAGATTCATCGCTACACCAACAGAATGCTGAGCGATGTAGGGAGAGTTTCATTGCTACACTAACAGAATGCTGAGCGATGTAGGGATAGTTTCATTGCTACACTTACAGAATGCTGAACGATGTGGGGAGAGTTTAATCGGTACACTAACAGAATGCTGAGCGATGTGGTGGGAGATTCATCGCTACACTAACAGAATGCTAAGCGATGTAGGGAGAGTTTCATTGCTTCACATACAGAATGCTGAGCGATGTTGGGAGAGTTTAATCTGTACGCTAAAAGAATGCTGAGCGAAGTGGGGAGAGTTTCATCGCTAAACTTACAGAATGCTGAGCGATATTATAGGGAGAGTTTCATTGCTACACTAACAAAATGCGGAGCGATGTGGGGAAAGTTTCATTGCTACAATAACAGAATGCTGAGCGATGTAGGGAGAGTTTCTTTGCTACACTTCCAGAATGCTGAGAGATGTGGGTAGAGTTTCATCGCTACACCAACAGAATGCTGAGCGATGTGGGGAGAGTTTCATCGCTACACTTACAGAATGCTGAGCGATGTAGGGAGAGTTTCATCGCTACACTAACAGAATGCTGAGCGATGTAGGGAGAGTTTCATTGCTACAAAAACAGAATGCTGAGCGATATAGGGATAGTTTCATTGCTCTACTTACAGAATGCTGAGCGATGTGGGGAGAGTTTTTCCGCTACACTAAAAGAATGCTGAGCGATGTGGGGAGTGATTCATCGCTACACTATCAGAATGCTGAGCGATGTGGGGAGAGTTTCATTGCTACACTAAAAAAATGATGAGCGATGTGGGGAGAGTTTCATCGCTACACTTACCGAATGCTGAGCGACGTAGGGAGAGTTTCATCGCTACACTCACAGAATGCTGAGCAATGTAGGGAGAGTTTCATTGCTACACTAACAGAATGCTGAGCGAAGTGGGGAGAGTTTCATTGCTACACTAACAGAATGCTGAGTGATGTGGGGAAAGTTTCATTGCTACACTAACAGAATGCTGAGCTATGTAGGGATAGTCTCATTGCTACACTAACAGAATGCTGATCGATGTGGGGAGAGTTTCATCGCTACACTAACAGAATGCTGAAAGATGTGGGGAGAGTTTCATCGCTACACTTACAGAATGCTGAGCGAAGTAGGGAGAGTTTCATCGCTACACTAACAGAATGCTGAGCGATGTGGGGAGAGTTGCATTGCTACAATAAGAGAATGCTGAGCGATGTAGGGAGTTTCATCGCTACACATACAGAATGCTGAGCGATGTAGGGAGAGTTTCATTGCTACACTAACAAAATGATGAGCAATGTGGGGAGAGTTTCATCGCTACACTAACAGAATGCTGAGCGATGTGGGGAGAGTTTCATTGCTACACCAACAGAATACTGAGTGATGTGGGGAGAGTTTAATTGCTACACTAACAGAATGAGGAGCGATTTGGGAAAAGTTTCATCGCTATACTAACAGAATGCTGAGCGATGTAAGGAGAGTTTCATTGCTACACTAACAGAATGCTGAGCGATGTAGGGAGAATTTCATTGCTACACTTACAGACTGCTGAGCGATGTGGGGAGAAATTCATTGCTACACTTACAGAATGCTGAGCGATATAGATAGTGTTTCATTGCTACACTACCAGAATGCTGAGCGATGTGGGTAGAATTTCATCGCTACACAAACAGAATGCTGAGCGATAAGGAGAGAGTTTCATCGCTACACTTAAAGAATGCTGAGCGATATAGGGAGAGATTCATCGCTACACTAACAGAATGCTGAGCGATGTAGGGAGAGTTTCTTTGCTACACTAACAAAATGCTGAGCGATGTAGGGATAGTTTCATTGCTACACTTACAAAATGCTGAGCGATGCGGGGAGAGTTTCATTGCTACACTAACAGAATACTGAGCGATGTGGGGAGAGTTTCATCGCTACACTAACAGAATGCTGAGCGATGTAGGGAGAGTTTCATTGCTATATTTACAGAATGCTGAGCGATCTGAGGAGAGTTTCATCGCTACACTAACAGAATGGTAAGCGATGTAGGGAGAGTTTCATTGCTACACTTACAGAATGCTGAGTGATGTGGGGAGAGTTTCATCGCTACACTAACAGAATGCTGAGCGATGTGGGGAGAGTTTCATCGCTACACTAACAGAATGCTGAGCGATGTCGGGAGAGATTCATCCCTACACTAACAGAATGCTGAGCGATGTGGGGAGAGTTTCATTGCTACACATATAGAATGCTGAGCGGTGTAGGGAGAGTTACATCGCTACACTTACTGAATGGTGATCGATGTAGGGAGAGTTTCATTGGTACACTCACAGAATGCTGAGCGAAGTGGGGAGAGTAACATTTATACACTAACAGAACGCTGAGTGATGTGGGGAAAGTTTCTTTGCTACACTAAGAGAATGCTGAGCGATGTAGGGAAAGTTTCATTGCTACACTAACAGAATGCTGATCGATGTGGGGAGAGTTTCATCGCTACACTAACAGAATACTGAAGGATGTGGGAAGAGTTTCAACGCTACACTTACGGAATGCTGAGCGACGTGGAGAGAGTTTCATCACTACACTAACACAATGCTGAGCGATGTGGGGAGAGTTTCATTGCTACACTAACAGAATGCTGAGCGATGTGGGGAGAGATTCATCCTTACACTAACAGAATGCTGAGCGATGTGGGGAGAGTTTCATTGCTACTCTAACAGAATGCTGAGCGAAGTGGGGAGAGTTTCATCGCTACACTAACAGAATGCTGAGCGATGTGGGAAGAGTTTAATTGCTGCACTAACGGAATGCTGAGAGATGTGGGGAGAGTTTCATCGCTACACTTTCAGAATGCTGAGCGATGTGGGGATAGTTTCTTCGCTACACTTACAGAATGCTGAGCGATGTGGGGAGAGTTACATCGCTACACTTTCAGAATGCTGAGTGAAGTGGGGAGAGTTTCATTGCTACACTTACAGAATGCTGAGCGATGTAGGGAGGGCTTCATCGCTACACTTTCAGAATGCTGAGCGATGTAGGGAGAGTTTCATCGCTACACTAACAGAATGCTGAGCAATGTAAGGAGAGATTCATTGCTACACTAACAGGATGCTGAGCGATGAACGGAGAGTTTCTTTGCTACACGTACAGAATGCTGAGCGATGTGGGGAGAGTTTCATTGCTACACTACCAGAATGCTGAGTGATGTGGGGAAAGTTTCATTGCTACACTAACAGAATGTTGAGCGATGTAGGGGGAGTTTCTTTGCTACACTACCAGAATGCTGAGCGATGAGGGTAGATTTTCATCGCTACACTAGCAGAATGCTCAGCGACGTGGAGAGAGTTTCATCGCTACACTAACACAATGCTGAGCGATGTGGGGAGTGTTTCATTGCTACACTAACAGAATGCTGAGCGATGTGGGGAGAGATTCATCGCTACACTAACAGAATGCTGAGCGATACGGGGAGAGTTTCATCGCTACACTTACAGAATGCTGAGCGATGTAGGGAGAGCTTCATCGCTACACTAACAGAATGCTGAGCGATGTAGGGAGAGTTTCATTGCTACACTAACAGAATGCTGAGCGATATACGGAGAGTTTCATTGCTACACTTATAGAATGCTGAGTGATGTGGGGAGAGTTTCATTAATACACTAACAGAATGCTGAGTGATGTGGGGAAAGTTTCAATGCTACACTAACAGAATGCTGAGCGATGTAGGGAGAGTTACATTGCTACACTACCAGAATGCTGAGCCATGTTGGGTAGAGATTCATCGCTACACTAACAGAATGCTGAGCGATAACGAGAGAGTTTCATCGCTACACTTACAGAATGCTGAGCGATGTAGGGAGAGTTTCATCGCTACCTTAACAGAATGCTGAGCGATGTAGGGAAAGTTTCATTGCTACACTAACAATATGCTGAGCGATGTAGCGATAGTTTCATAGCTACACTTACAGAATGCTGAGCGATCTGGGGAGAGTTTCTTCGCTACACTAACAGAATGGTAAGCGATGTAGGGAGAGTTTCATTGCTACACTTACAGAATGCTGAGTGATGTGGGGAGAGTTTCATCGCTACACTAACAGAATGCTGAGCGTTGTGGGGAGAAATTCATCGCTACACTTACAGAATGCCGAGCGATGTGGGGAGAGTATCATTGCTACCCTTACAGAATGCTGAGCGATGTAGGGAGAGTTTCATCGCTACACTTACAGAATGCTGAGTGATGTGGGGAGAGTTTCATTGCTACACTAACAGAATGCTGAGCAAAGTGGGGAGAGTTTCACCGCTACACTTAAAGAATGCTGCGCGATGTGGGGAGAGTTTCATTGCTACACTAACGGAATGCTGAGCAATGTGGGGAGAGTTTCATCGCTACATTTACAGAATGCTGAGCGATGTGGGGAGAGTTTTATCCCTACACTAACAGAATGCTGAGCGATGTGGGGAGAGTTTCATCGCTACACTTACAGAATGCTGAGCGATTTAGGGAGAGTTTCATCGCTTCACTAACAAAACGTTGAGCGATGTAGGGAGAGTTTCATTGCTACACTACCAGAATGCTGAGCGATGTGGGAAGAGTTTCATCGCTACACTAACAGAATGTTGAGCGATAAGGGGAGAGTTTCATCGCTCCACTTACAGAATGCTGGGCGATGTAGGGATAGTTTCATCGCTACACTAACAGAATGCTGAGCGATGTAGGGAGAGTTTCATTGCTACTCTAACAGAATGCTGAGCGATGTAGGGATAGTTTCATTGCTACACTTCCAGAATGCTGAGCGATGTGGGGAGAATTTCATCGCTACACTAACAGAATGCTAAGCGATGTAGGGAGAGTTTCTTTGCTACACTTTCAGAATGCTGAGCAATGTGGGGAGAGTTTCATCGCTAGACTTACATAATGCTGAGCGATATAGGGAGAGTTTCATTGCTACACTAACAGAATGATGAGCTATGTGGGGAGAGTTTCATCGCTACACATACAGAATGCTGAGCGATGTAGGGAGAGTTTCATCGCTACACTAACAGAATGATGAGAGATGTGGGGAAAGTTTCATTGCTACACTAACAGAATGCTGAGCGATGTAGGGAGTTTCATCCCTACACTTACATTATGCTGAGCGATGTAGGGAGAGTTTCATTGCTACACTAACAAAATGCTGAGCCATGTGGGGAGAGTTTCTTCGCTACACTATAGGCATGCTGAGCGATGTGGGGATAGTTTCATCGCTACACTTGCAGAATGCTGAGCGATGTGGGGAGCATTTCATCGCTACACTTACAGAATGCTGAGCGATGTAGGGAGAGTTTCATTGCTACACTTACAGAATGCTGAGCGATGTGAGGAGAGTTTCAACGCTACACTAACAGAATGCTGAGCGATGTGGGGAGAGGTTCATCGCTACACTTACAGAATGCTGAGCGATGTGGAGGGAGTTTCATTGCTTCACTTATAGAATGCTGAGCGATGTAGGGAGACTTTCATCGCCACACTTACAGAATGCTGAGCGATGTAGGGAGAGTTTCATTGCAACGCTATCAAAATGCTGAGCGATGTGGGGAGAGTTTCATCGCTACACTAATGGAATGCTGAGCGATGTGAGGATAGTTTCATCGCTACACTTGCAGAATGCTGAGTGATGTGGGGAGCGTTTCATCGCTACACTAACAGAATGCTGAGCGATGTAGGGAGAGTTTCATTGCCTCACTTACAGAATGCAGAGCGATGTGAAGAGAGTTTCATCGCTACACTAACAGAGTGCTGAGCGATGTGGGGAGAGTTTCATTGTTAGACTAACAGAATGCTGAGCGAAGTGGGGAGAGCTTCGTCGCTAAACTAACAGAATGCTGAGCGATGTGCGGAGAGTTTCATCGCTACACTAACATAATGCTGAGCGATGTGGGGAGAGTTTCATCGCTACACTAACCGAATGCTGAGCGATGTGGGGAGATATTCATCGCTACACTAACAGAATGCTAAGCGATGTAGGGAGAGTTTCATTGCTACACTTTCAGAATGCTGAGCGATGTGGGGAGAGTTTCATCGCTAGACGTACATAATGCTGAGCGATATAGGGAGAGTTTCTTTGCTACACTAACAGAATGATGAGCTATGTGGGGAGAGTTTCATCGCTACACTTACAGAATGCTGAGCGATGTAGGGAGAGTTTCATCGCTACACTAACAGAATGATGAGAGATGTGGTGAAAGTTTCATTGCTACACTAACAGAATGATGAGCGATGTAGGGAGTTTCATCCCTACACTTACATTATGCTGAGCGATGTAGGGAGAGTTTCATCGCTACACTAACAAAATGCTGAGCGATGTGGGGAGAGTTTCTTTGCTCCACTAATGGAATGCTGAGCGATGTGGGGATAGTTTCATCGCTACACTTGCAGAATGCTTAGCGGTGTGGGGAGCGTTTCATCGCTACACTAACAGAATGCTGAGCGATGTAGGGAGAGTTTCATTGCTACACTTACAGAATGCTGAGCGATGTGTGGAGAATTTCATCGCTACACTAACAGAATGCTGAGCGATGTGGGGAGAGGTTCATCGCTACACTTACAGAATGCTAAGCGATGTGGGGAGAGTTTCATTGCTTCACTTATAGAATGTTGAGCGATGTAGGGAGAGTTTCATCGCCACACTTACAGAATGCTGAGCGATGTAGGGAGAGTTTCATTGCTACACTAACAAAATGCTGAGCGATGTGGGGAGAGTTTCATCGCTACACTAATGGAATGCTGAGCGATGTGGGGAGAATTTCATCGCTACACTTACAGAATGCTGAGCGATGTGGGGAGAGTTTCATTGCTACTCTTACAGAATGCTGAGCGATGTAGGGAGAGTTTCATCGCTACACTAACAGAATGATGAGAGATGTGGGGAAAGTTTCATTGCTACACTAACAGAATGATGAGCGATGTAGGGAGTTTCATCCCTACACTTACATTATGCTGAGCGATGTAGGGAGAGTTTCATCGCTACACTAACAAAATGCTGAGCGATGTGGGGAGAGTTTCTTTGCTCCACTAATGGAATGCTGAGCGATGTGGGGATAGTTTCATCGCTACACTTGCAGAATGCTGAGTGATGTGAGGAGCGTTTCATCGCTACACTAACAGAATGCTGAGCGATGAAGGGAGAGTTTCATTGCTACACTTACAGAATACTGAGCAATGTGAAGAGAGTTTCATCGCTACACTAACAGAGCGCTGAGCGATGTGGGGAGAGTTTCATTGCTACACTAACAGAATGCTGTGCGAAGTGGGGAGAGTTTCGTCGCTACACTAACAGAATGCTGAGCGATGTGGGGAGAGTTTCATTGCTACACTAACAGAATGCTGAGCGATGTGGGGAGAGTTTCATCGCTACACTTACAGAATGCTGAACGATGTGGGGAGAGTTTCATCGCTACACCAACAGAATGCTGAGCGATGTGGGGAGAGTTTCATCGCTACACTTACAGAATGCTGAGCGATGTGGGGAGAGTTTCATTGCTACTCTTACAGAATGCTGAGCGATGTAGGGAGAGTTCCATCGCTACACTAACAGAATGCTGAGCGATGTAGGCAGAGTTTCATTGTTACACCAATAGAATGCTGAGCGATGTAGGGAGAGTTTCATTGCTACACTTACAGAATGCTGAGCGATGTGGGGAGAGTTTCATTGCTACACTAACAGAATGCTGAGTGATGTGCGGAAAGATTCATTGCTTCACTAACAGAATGCTGAGCGATGTAGGGAGAATTTCATTGCTACACTACCAGAATACTGAGTGATGTGGGTAGAGTTTCATTCCTACACTAACAGAATGCTGAGCGATAAGGGGAGAGTTTCATCGCTACACTTACAGAATGCTGAGCGACGTAGGGAGAGATTCATCGCTACACCAACACAATGCTGAGCGATGTAGGGAGAGTTTCATTGCTACACTAACAAAATGCTGAGCGATGTAGGGATAGTTTCATTGCTACACTTACAGAATGCTGAACGATGTGGGGAGAGTTTAATCGGTACACTAACAGAATGCTGAGCGATGTGGTGGGAGATTCATCGCTACACTAACAGAATGCTAAACGATGTAGGGAGAGTTTCATTGCTTCACATACAGAATGCTGAGCGATGTTGGGAGAGTTTAATCGCTACACTAAAAGAATGCTGAGCGAAGTGGGGAGAGTTTCATCGCTATACTTTCAGAATGCTGAGCGATGTGGGGAGAGTTTCATCGCTAAACTTACAGAATGCTGAGCGATATTATAGGGATAGTTTCATTGCTACACTAACAGAATGCGGAGCGATGTGGGGAAAGTTTCATTGCTACAATAACAGAATGCTGAGCGATGTAGGGAGAGTTTCTTTGCTACACTACCAGAATGCTGAGAGATGGGTAGAGTTTCATCGCTACACTAACAGAATGCTGAGCGCTAAGGGGAGAGTTTCATCGCTACACTTACAGAATGCTGAGCGATGTAGGGAGAGTTTCATCGCTACACTAACAGAATGCTGAGCGATGTAGGGAGAGTTTCATTGCTACAAAAACAGAATGCTGAGCGATATAGGGATAGTTTCATTGCTCTACTTACAGAATGCTGAGCGATGTGGGGAGAGTTTTTTCGCTACACTAACAGAATGCTGAGTGATGTGGGGAAAGTTTCATTGCTACACTAACAGAATGCTGAGCTATGTAGGGATAGTCTCATTGCTACACTAACAGAATGCTGATCGATGTGGGGAGAGTTTCATCGCTACACTTACAGAATGCTGAAAGATGTGGGGAGAGTTTCATCGCTACACTTACAGAATGCTGAGCGAAGTAGGGAGAGTTTCATCGCTACACTAACAGAATGCTGAGCGATGTGGGGAGAGTTTCATTGCTACAATAAGAGAATGCTGAGCGATGTAGGGAGATTCATCGCTACACATACAGAATGCTGAGCGATGTAGGGAGAGTTTCATTGCTACACTAACAAAATGATGAGCAATGTGGGGAGAGTTTCATCGCTACACTAACAGAATGCTGTGCGATGTGGGGAGAGTTTCATTGCTACACCAACAGAATACTGAGTGATGTGGGGAGAGTTTAATTGCTACACTAACAGAATGAGGAGCGATTTGGGAAGAGTTTCATCGCTATACTAACAGAATGCTGAGCGATGTAAGGAGAGTTTCATTGCTACACTAACAGAATGCTGAGCGATGTAGGGAGAGTTTCATTGCTACACTTACAGACTGCTGAGCGATGTGGGGAGAAATTCATTGCTACACTTACAGAATGCTGAGCGATATAGATAGTGTTTCATTGCTACACTACCAGAATGCTGAGCGATGTGGATAGAATTTCATCGCTACACAAACAGAATTCTGAGCGATAAGGAGAGAGTTTCATCGCTACACTTAAAGAATGCTGAGCGATATAGGGAGAGATTCATCGTTACACTAACAGAATGCTGAGCGATGTAGGGAGAGTTTCTTTGCTACACTAACAAAATGCTGAGCGATGTAGGGATAGTTTCATTCCTACACTTACAAAATGCTGAGCGATGTGGGGAGAGTTTCATTGCTACACTAACAGAATGCTGAGCGATGTGGGGATAGTTTCATCGCTACACTAACAGAATGCTGAGCGATGTAGGGAGAGTTTCATTGCTACATTTACAGAATGATGAGCGATCTGAGGAGAGTTTCATCGCTACACTAACAGAATGGTAAGCGATGTAGGGAGAGTTTCATTGCTACACTTACAGAATGCTGAGTGATGTGGGGAGAGTTTCATCGCTACACTAACAGAATGCTGAGCGATGTGGGGAGAGTTTCATCGCTACACTAACAGAATGCTGAGCGATGTGGGGAGAGATTCATCCCTACACTAACAGAATGCTGAGCGATGTGGGGAGAGTTTCATTGCTACACTTATAGAATGCTGAGCGATGTAGGGAGAGTTACATCGCTATCTTACTGAATGGTGATCGATGTAGGGAGAGTTTCATTGCTATACTCACAGAATGCTGAGCGAAGTGGGGAGAGTATCATTGCTACACTAACAGAACGCTGAGTGATGTGGGGAAAGTTTCATTGCTACACTAACAGAATGCTGAGCTATGTAGGGAACGTTTCATTGCTACACTAACAGAATGCTGATCGATGTGGGGAGAGTTTCATCGCTACACTAACAGAATACTGAAGGATGTGGGAAGAGTTTCAACGCTACACTTACGGAATGCTGAGCGACGTGGAGAGAGTTTCATCGCTACACTAACACAATGCTGAGCGATGTGGGGAGAGTTTCATTGCTACACTAACAGAATGCTGAGCGATGTGGGGAGAGATTCATCGCTACACTAACAGAATGCTGAGCGATGTGGGGAGAGTTTCATTGCTACACTAACAGAATGCTGAGCGAAGTGGGGAGAGTTTCATCGCTACACTAACAGAATGCTGAGCGATGTGGGAAGAGTTTAATTGCTGCACTAACGGAATGCTGAGAGATGTGGGGAGAGTTTCATCGCTACACTTTCAGAATGCTGAGCGATGTGGGGATAGATTCATCGCTACACTAACAGAATGCTGAGCGAAGTGGGGAGAGTTTCATCGCTACACTAACAGAATACTGAAGGATGTGGGAAGAGTTTCAACGCTACACTTACGGAATGCTGAGCGACGTGGAGAGAGTTTCATCACTACACTAACACAATGCTGAGCGATGTGGGGAGAGTTTCATTGCTACACTAACAGAATGCTGAGCGATGTGGGGAGAGATTCATCCTTACACTAACAGAATGCTGAGCGATGTGGGGAGAGTTTCATTGCTACTCTAACAGAATGCTGAGCGAAATGGGGAGAGTTTCATCGCTACACTAACAGAATGCTGAGCGATGTGGGAAGAGTTTAATTGCTGCACTAACGGAATGCTGAGAGATGTGGGGAGAGTTTCATCGCTACACTTTCAGAATGCTGAGCGATGTGGGGATAGTTTCTTCGCTACACTTACAGAATGCTGAGCGATGTGGGGAGAGTTACATCGCTACACTTTCAGAATGCTGAGTGAAGTGGGGAGAGTTTCATTGCTACACTTACAGAATGCTGAGCGATGTAGGGAGGGCTTCATCGCTACACTTTCAGAATGCTGAGCGATGTAGGGAGAGTTTCATCGCTACACTAACAGAATGCTGAGCAATGTAGGGAGAGTTTCATTGCTACACTAACAGGATGCTGAGCGATGAACGGAGAGTTTCTTTGCTACACGTACAGAATGCTGAGCGATGTGGGGAGAGTTTCATTGCTACACTACCAGAATGCTGAGTGATGTGGGGAAAGTTTCATTGCTACACTAACAGAATGTTGAGCGATGTAGGGGGAGTTTCTTTGCTACACTACCAGAATGCTGAGCGATGAGGGTAGATTTTCATCGCTACACTAGCAGAATGCTCAGCGACGTGGAGAGAGTTTCATCGCTACACTAACACAATGCTGAGCGATGTGGGGAGTGTTTCATTGCTACACTAACAGAATGCTGAGCGATGTGGGGAGAGATTCATCGCTACACTAACAGAATGCTGAGCGATACGGGGAGAGTTTCATCGCTACACTTACAGAATGCTGAGCGATGTAGGGAGAGCTTCATCGCTACACTAACAGAATGCTGAGCGATGTAGGGAGAGTTTCATTGCTACACTAACAGAATGCTGAGCGATGTACGGAGAGTTTCATTGCTACACTTATAGAATGCTGAGTGATGTGGGGAGAGTTTCATTAATACACTAACAGAATGCTGAGTGATGTGGGGAAAGTTTCAAAGCTACACTAACAGAATGCTGAGCGATGTAGGGAGAGTTACATTGCTACACTACCAGAATGCTGAGCCATGTTGGGTAGAGATTCATCGCTACACTAACAGAATGCTGAGCGATAACGAGAGAGTTTCATCGCTACACTTTCAGAATGCTGAGCGATATAGGGAGAGTTTCATCGCTACCTTAACAGAATGCTGAGCGATGTAGGGAAAGTTTCATTGCTACACTAACAATATGCTGAGCGATGTAGCGATAGTTTCATAGCTACACTTACAGAATGCTGAGCGATCTGGGGAGAGTTTCTTCGCTACACTAACAGAATGGTAAGCGATGTAGGGAGAGTTTCATTGCTACACTTACAGAATGCTGAGTGATGTGGGGAGAGTTTCATCGCTACACTAACAGAATGCTGAGCGTTGTGGGGAGAAATTCATCGCTACACTTACAGAATGCCGAGCGATGTGGGGAGAGTATCATTGCTACCCTTACAGAATGCTGAGCGATGTAGGGAGAGTTTCATCGCTACACTTACAGAATGCTGAGTGATGTGGGGAGAGTTTCATTGCTACACTAACAGAATGCTGAGCAAAGTGGGGAGAGTTTCACCGCTACACTTAAAGAATGCTGCGCGATGTGGGGAGAGTTTCATTGCTACACTAACGGAATGCTGAGCAATGTGGGGAGAGTTTCATCGCTACATTTACAGAATGCTGAGCGATGTGGGGAGAGTTTTATCCCTACACTAACAGAATGCTGAGCGATGTGGGGAGAGTTTCATCGCTACACTTACAGAAAGCTGAGCGATGTGGGGAGAGTCTCATTGCTACACTTACAGAATGCTGAGTGATATTGGGAGAGTTTCATCGCTACACTTACAGAATGCTGAGCGATTTAGGGAGAGTTTCATCGCTTCACTAACAAAACGTTGAGCGATGTAGGGAGAGTTTCATTGCTACACTACCAGAATGCTGAGCGATGTGGGAAGAGTTTCATCGCTACACTAACAGAATGTCTAGCGATAAGGGGAGAGTTTCATCGCTCCACTTACAGAATGCTGGGCGATTTAGGGATAGTTTCATCGCTACACTAACAGAATGCTGAGCGATGTAGGGAGAGTTTCATTGCTACTCTAACAGAATGCTGAGCGATGTAGGGATAGTTTCATTGCTACACTTCCAGAATGCTGAGCGATGTGGGGAGAATTTCATCGCTACACTAACAGAATGCTAAGCGATGTAGGGAGAGTTTCTTTGCTACACTTTCAGAATGCTGAGCAATGTGGGGAGAGTTTCATCGCTAGACTTACATAATGCTGAGCGATATAGGGAGAGTTTCATTGCTACACTAACAGAATGATGAGCTATGTGGGGAGAGTTTCATCGCTACACATACAGAATGCTGAGCGATGTAGGGAGAGTTTCATCGCTACACTAACAGAATGATGAGAGATGTGGGGAAAGTTTCATTGCTACACTAACAGAATGCTGAGCGATGTAGGGAGTTTCATCCCTTAACTTACATTATGCTGAGCGATGTAGGGAGAGTTTCATTGCTACACTAACAAAATGCTGAGCCATGTGGGGAGAGTTTCTTCGCTACACTATAGGCATGCTGAGCGATGTGGGGATAGTTTCATCGCTACACTTGCAGAATGCTGAGCGATGTGGGGAGCATTTCATCGCTACACTTACAGAATGCTGAGCGATGTAGGGAGAGTTTCATTGCTACACTTACAGAATGCTGAGCGATGTGAGGAGAGTTTCAACGCTACACTAACAGAATGCTGAGCGATGTGGGGAGAGGTTCATCGCTACACTTACAGAATGCTGAGCGATGTGGAGGGAGTTTCATTGCTTCACTTATAGAATGCTGAGCGATGTAGGGAGAGTTTCATCGCCACACTTACAGAATGCTGAGCGATGTAGGGAGAGTTTCATTGCTACGCTATCAAAATGCTGAGCGATGTGGGGAGAGTTTCATCGCTACACTAATGGAATGCTGAGCGATGTGAGGATAGTTTCATCGCTACACTTGCAGAATGCTGAGTGATGTGGGGAGCGTTTCATCGCTACACTAACAGAATGCTGAGCGATGTAGGGAGAGTTTCATTGCCTCACTTATAGAATGCAGAGCGATGTGAAGAGAGTTTCATCGCTACACTAACAGAGTGCTGAGCGATGTGGGGAGAGTTTCATTGTTAGACTAACAGAATGCTGAGCGATGTGGGGAGAGCTTCGTCGCTAAACTAACAGAATGCTGAGCGATGTGCGGAGAGTTTCATCGCTACACTAACATAATGCTGAGCGATGTGGGGAGTGTTTCATCGCTACACTAACCGAATGCTGAGCGATGTGGGGAGATATTCATCGCTACACTAACAGAATGCTAAGCGATGTAGGGAGAGTTTCATTGCTACACTTTCAGAATGCTGAGCGATGTGGGGAGAGTTTCATCGCTAGACGTACATAATGCTGAGCGATATAGGGAGAGTTTCTTTGCTACACTAACAGAATGATGAGCTATGTGGGGAGAGTTTCATCGCTACACTTACAGAATGCTGAGCGATGTAGGGAGAGTTACATCGCTACACTAACAGAATGATGAGAGATGTGGTGAAAGTTTCATTGCTACACTAACAGAATGATGAGCGATGTAGGGAGTTTCATCCCTACACTTACATTATGCTGAGCGATGTAGGGAGAGTTTCATCGCTACACTAACAAAATGCTGAGCGATGTGGGGAGAGTTTCTTTGCTCCACTAATGGAATGCTGAGCGATGTGGGGATAGTTTCATCGCTACACTTGCAGAATGCTTAGCGGTGTGGGGAGCGTTTCATCGCTACACTAACAGAATGCTGAGCGATGTAGGGAGAGTTTCATTGCTACACTTACAGAATGCTGAGCGATGTGTGGAGAATTTCATCGCTACACTAACAGAATGCTGAGCGATGTGGGGAGAGGTTCATCGCTACACTTACAGAATGCTAAGCGATGTGGGGAGAGTTTCATTGCTTCACTTATAGAATGTTGAGCGATGTAGGGAGAGTTTCATCGCCACACTTACAGAATGCTGAGCGATGTAGGGAGAGTTTCATTGCTACACTAACAAAATGCTGAGCGATGTGGGGAGAGTTTCATCGCTACACTAATGGAATGCTGAGCGATGTGGGGAGAATTTCATCGCTACACTTACAGAATGCTGAGCGATGTGGGGAGAGTTTCATTGCTACTCTTACAGAATGCTGAGCGATGTAGGGAGAGTTTCATCGCTACACTAACAGAATGATGAGAGATGTGGGGAAAGTTTCATTGCTACACTAACAGAATGATGAGCGATGTAGGGAGTTTCATCCCTACACTTACATTATGCTGAGCGATGTAGGGAGAGTTTCATCGCTACACTAACAAAATGCTGAGCGATGTGGGGAGAGTTTCTTTGCTCCACTAATGGAATGCTGAGCGATGTGGGGATAGTTTCATCGCTACACTTGCAGAATGCTGAGTGATGTGAGGAGCGTTTCATCGCTACACTAACAGAATGCTGAGCGATGAAGGGAGAGTTTCATTGCTACACTTACAGAATACTGAGCAATGTGAAGAGAGTTTCATCGCTACACTAACAGAGCGCTGAGCGATGTGGGGAGAGTTTCATTGCTACACTAACAGAATGCTGTGCGAAGTGGGGAGAGTTTCGTCGCTACACTAACAGAATGCTGAGCGATGTGGGGAGAGTTTCATTGCTACACTAACAGAATGCTGAGCGATGTGGGGAGAGTTTCATCGCTACACTTACAGAATGCTGAGCGATGTAGGGAGAATTTCATTGCTACACTACCAGAATACTGAGTGATGTGGGTAGAGTTTCATTCCTACACTAACAGAATGCTGAGCGATAAGGGGAGAGTTTCATCGCTACACTTACAGAATGCTGAGCGATGTAGGGAGAGATTCATCGCTACACCAACACAATGCTGAGCGATGTAGGGAGAGTTTCATTGCTACACTAACAAAATGCTGAGCGATGTAGGGATAGTTTCATTGCTACACTTACAGAATGCTGAACGATGTGGGGAGAGTTTAATCGGTACACTAACAGAATGCTGAGCGATGTGGTGGGAGATTCATCGCTACACTAACAGAATGCTAAACGATGTAGGGAGAGTTTCATTGCTTCACATACAGAATGCTGAGCGATGTTGGGAGAGTTTAATCGCTACACTAAAAGAATGCTGAGCGAAGTGGGGAGAGTTTCATCGCTATACTTTCAGAATGCTGAGCGATGTGGGGAGAGTTTCATCGCTAAACTTACAGAATGCTGAGCGATATTATAGGGATAGTTTCATTGCTACACTAACAGAATGCGGAGCGATGTAGGGAAAGTTTCATTGCTACAATAACAGAATGCTGAGCGATGTAGGGAGAGTTTCTTTGCTACACTACCAGAATGCTGAGAGATGGGTAGAGTTTCATCGCTACACTAACAGAATGCTGAGCGCTAAGGGGAGAGTTTCATCGCTACACTTACAGAATGCTGAGCGATGTAGGGAGAGTTTCATCGCTACACTAACAGAATGCTGAGCGATGTAGGGAGAGTTTCATTGCTACAAAAACAGAATGCTGAGCGATATAGGGATAGTTTCATTGCTCTACTTACAGAATGCTGAGCGATGTGGGGAGAGTTTTTTCGCTACACTAACAGAATGCTGAGTGATGTGGGGAAAGTTTCATTGCTACACTAACAGAATGCTGAGCTATGTAGGGATAGTCTCATTGCTACACTAACAGAATGCTGATCGATGTGGGGAGACTTTCATCGCTACACTTACAGAATGCTGAAAGATGTGGGGAGAGTTTCATCGCTACACTTACAGAATGCTGAGCGAAGTAGGGAGAGTTTCATCGCTACACTAACAGAATGCTGAGCGATGTGGGGAGAGTTTCATTGCTACAATAAGAGAATGCTGAGCGATGTAGGGATATTCATCGCTACACATACAGAATGCTGAGCGATGTAGGGAGAGTTTCATTGCTACACTAACAAAATGATGAGCAATGTGGGTAGAGTTTCATCGCTACACTAACAGAATGCTGTGCGATGTGGGGAGAGTTTCATTGCTACACCAACAGAATACTGAGTGATGTGGGGAGAGTTTAATTGCTACACTAACAGAATGAGGAGCGATTTGGGAAGAGTTTCATCGCTATACTAACAGAATGCTGAGCGATGTAAGGAGAGTTTCATTGCTACACTAACAGAATGCTGAGCGATGTAGGGAGAGTTTCATTGCTACACTTACAGACTGCTGAGCGATGTGGGGAGAAATTCATTGCTACACTTACAGAATGCTGAGCGATATAGATAGTGTTTCATTGCTACACTACCAGAATGCTGAGCGATGTGGGTAGAATTTCATCGCTACACAAACAGAATGCTGAGCGATAGAGAGAGAGTTTCATCGCTACACTTAAAGAATGCTGAGCGATATAGGGAGAGATTCATCGTTACACTAACAGAATGCTGAGCGATGTAGGGAGAGTTTCTTTGCTACACTAACAAAATGCTGAGCGATGTAGGGATAGTTTCATTCCTACACTTACAAAATGCTGAGCGATGTGGGGAGAGTTTCATTGCTACACTAACAGAATGCTGAGCGATGTGGGGAGAGTTTCATCGCTACACTAACAGAATGCTGAGCGATGTAGGGAGAGTTTCATTGCTACATTTACAGAATGATGAGCGATCTGAGGAGAGTTTCATCGCTACACTAACAGAATGGTAAGCGATGTAGGGAGAGTTTCATTGCTACACTTACAGAATGCTGAGTGATGTGGGGAGAGTTTCATCGCTACACTAACAGAATGCTGAGCGATGTGGGGAGAGTTTCATCGCTACACTAACAGAATGCTGAGCGATGTGGGGAGAGATTCATCCCTACAATAACAGAATGCTGAGCGATGTGGGGAGAGTTTCATTGCTACACTTATAGAATGCTGAGCGATGTAGGGAGAGTTACATCGCTATCTTACTGAATGGTGATCGATGTAGGGAGAGTTTCATTGCTATACTCACAGAATGCTGAGCGAAGTGGGGAGAGTATCATTGCTACACTAACAGAACGCTGAGTGATGTGGGGAAAGTTTCATTGCTACACTAACAGAATGCTGAGCTATGTAGGGAAAGTTTCATTGCTACACTAACAGAATGCTGATCGATGTGGGGAGAGTTTCATCGCTAC
This sequence comes from Meconema thalassinum, assembly GCA_946902985.2. Taxonomy (NCBI): domain Eukaryota; kingdom Metazoa; phylum Arthropoda; class Insecta; order Orthoptera; family Tettigoniidae; genus Meconema; species Meconema thalassinum. The sequence goes on from OX336395.1 coordinate 214,625,582, forward strand.
ACTAACAGAATACTGAAGGATGTGGGAAGAGTTTCAACGCTACACTTACGGAATGCTGAGCGACGTGGAGAGAGTTTCATCGCTACACTAACACAATGCTGAGCGATGCGGGGAGAGTTTCATTGTTACACTAACAGAATGCTGAGCGATGTGGGGAGAGATTCATCGCTACACTAACAGAATGCTGAGCGATGTGGGGAGAGTTTCATTGCTACACTAACAGAATGCTGAGCGAAGTGGGGAGAGTTTCATCGCTACACTAACAGAATGCTGAGCGATGTGGGAAGAGTTTAATTGCTGCACTAACGGAATGCTGAGAGATGTGGGGAGAGTTTCATCGCTACACTTTCAGAATGCTGAGCGATGTGGGGATAGATTCATCGCTACACTTACAGAATGCTGAGCGATGTGGGGAGAGTTACATCGCTACACTTTCAGAATGCTGAGTGATGTGGGGAGAGTTTCATTGCTACATTTACAGAATGCTGAGCGATGTAGGGAGGGCTTCATCGCTACACTTACAGAATGGTGAGCGATGTAGGGAGAGTTTCATCGCTACACTAACAGAATGCTGAGCAATGTAGGGAGAGTTTCATTGCTACACTAACAGAATGCTGAGCGATGAACGGAGAATTTCTTTGCTACACGTACAGAATGCTGAGCGATGTGGGGAGAGTTTCATTGCTACACTAACAGAATGCTGAGTGATGTGGGGAAAGTTTCTTTGCTACACTAACAGAATGTTTAGCGATGTAGGGGGAGTTTCATTGCTAAACTACCAGAATGCTGAGCGATGAGGGTAGAGTTTCATCGCTACACTAGCAGAATGCTCAGCGACGTGGAGAGAGTTTCATCGCTACACTAACACAATGCTGAGCGATGTGGGGAGTGTTTCATTGCTACACTAACAGAATGCTGAGCGATGTGGGGAGAGATTCATCGCTACACTAACAGAATGCTGAGCGATACGGGAGAGTTTCATCGCTACACTTACAGAATGCTGAGCGATGTGGGGAGAGTTACATTGCTACACTTACAGAATGCTGAGCGATGTAGGGAGAGCTTCATCGCTACACTTAGAGAATGCTGAGCGATGTAGGGAGAGCTTCATTGCTACACTAACAGAATGCTGAGCGATGTAGGGAGAGTTTCATTGCTACACTAACAGAATGCTGAGCGATGTACGGAGAGTTTCATTGCTACACTTATAGAATGCTGAGTGATGTGGGGAGAGTTTCATTAATACACTAACAGAATGCTGAGTGATGTGGGGAAGTTTCATTGCTACACTAACAGAATGCTGAGCGATGTAGGGAGAGTTACATTGCTACACTACCAGAATGCTGAGCCATGTTGGGTAGAGATTCATCGCTACACTAACAGAATGCTGAGCGATAACGAGAGAGTTTCATCGCTGCACTTACAGAATGCTGAGCGATATAGGGAGAGTTTCATCGCTACCTTAACAGAATGCTGAGCGATGTAGGGAAAGTTTCATTGCTACACTAACAAAATGCTGAGCGATGTAGCGATAGTTTCATAGCTACACTTACAGAATGCTGAGCGATCTGGGGAGAGTTTCATCGCTACACTAACAGAATGGTAAGCGATGTAGGGAGAGTTTCATTGCTACACTTACAGAATGCTGAGTAATGTGGGGAGAGTTTCATCGCTACACTAACAGAATGCTGAGCGTTGTGGGGAGAAATTCATCGCTACACTTACAGAATGCCGAGCGATGTGGGGAGAGTATCATTGCTACCCTTACAGAATGCTGAGAGATGTAGGGAGAGTTTCATCGCTACACTTACAGAATGCTGAGTGATGTGGGGAGAGTTTCATTGCTACACTAACAGAATGCTGAGCAAAGTGGGGAGAGTTTCACCGCTACACTTAAAGAATGCTGCGCGATGTGGGGAGAGTTTCATTGCTACACTAACGGAATGCTGAGCAATGTGGGGAGAGTTTCATCGCTACATTTACAGAATGCTGAGCGATGTGGGGAGAGTTTTATCCCTACACTAACAGAATGCTGAGCGATGTGGGGAGAGTTTCATCGCTACACTTACAGTAAGCTGAGCGATGTGGGGAGAGTTTCATCGCTACACTTACAGAATGCTGAGCGATATAGGGAGAGTTTCATCGCTTCACTAACAGATCGTTGAGCGATGTAGGGAGAGTTTCATTGCTACACTAAAAGAATGCTGAGCGATGTGGGAAGAGTTTCATCGCTACTCTAACAGAATGTTGAGCGATAAGGGGAGAGTTTCATCGCTCCACTTACAGAATGCTGGGCGATGTAGGGAGAGTTTCATCGCTACACTAACAGAATGCTGAGCGATGTAGGGAGAGTTTCATTGCTACTCTAACAGAATGCTGAGCGATGTAGGGATAGTTTCATTGCTACACTTCCAGAATGCTGAGCGATGTGGGGAGAATTTCATCGCTACACTAACAGAATGCTAAGCGATGTAGGGAGAGTTTCATTGCTACACTTTCAGAATGATGAGCAATGTGGGGAGAGTTTCATCGCTAGACTTACATAATGCTGAGCGATATAGGGAGAGTTTCATTGCTACACTAACAGAATGATGAGCTATGTGGGGAGAGTTTCATCGCTACACTTACAGAATGCTGAGCGATGTAGGGAGAGTTTCATCGCTACACTAACAGAATGATGAGAGATGTGGGGAAAGTTTCATTGCTACACTAACAGAATGCTGAGCGATGTAGGGAGTTTCATCCCGACACTTACATTATGCTGAGCGATGTAGGGAGAGTTTCATTGCTACACTAACATAATGCTGAGCCATGTGGGGAGAGTTTCTTCGCTACACTAATGGAATGCTGAGCGATGTGGGGATAGTTTCATCGCTAAACTTGCAGAATTCTGAGCGATGTGGGGAGCGTTTCATCGCTACACTTACAGAATGCTGAGCGATGTAGGGAGAGTTTCATTGCTAAACTTACAGAATGCTGAGCGATGTGAGGAGAGTTTCAACGCTACACTAACAGAATGCTGAGCGATGTGGGGAGAGGTTCATCGCTACACTTACAGAATGCTGAGCGATGTGGAGGGAGTTTCATTGCTTCACTTATAGAATGCTGAGCGATGTAGGGAGAGTTTCATCGCCACACTTACAGAATGCTGAGCGAAGTAGGGAGAGTTTCATTGCTACATTATCAAAATGCTGAGCGATGTGGGGGGAGTTTCATCGCTACACTAATGGAATGCTGAGCGATGTGAGGATAGTTTCATCGCTACACTTGCAGAATGCTGAGTGATGTGAGGAGCGTTTCATCGCTACACTAACAGAATGCTGAGCGATGTAGGGAGAGTTTCATTGCCTCACTTACAGAATGCAGAGCGATGTGAAGAGAGTTTCATCGCTACACTAACAGAGTGCTGAGCGATGTGGGGAGAGTTTCATTTTTAGACTAACAGAATGCTGAGCGAAGTGGGGAGAGCTTCGTCGCTAAACTAACAGAATGCTGAGCGATGTGCGGAGAGTTTCATTGCTACACTAACATAATGCTGAGCGATGTGGGGAGAGTTTCATCGCTACACTTACAGAATGCTGAGCGAAGTGGGGAGAGTTTCATCGCTACACCAACAGAATGCTGAGCGATGTGAGGAGAGTTTCATCGCTACACTTACAGAATGCTGAGCGATGTGGGGAGAGTTTCATTGCTACACTTACAGAATGCTGAGCGATGTAGGGAGAGTTCCATCGCTACACTAACAGAATGCTGAGCGATGTAGGCAGAATGTCATTGCTACACTAACAGAATGCTGAGCGATGTAGGGAGAGTTTCATTGCTACACTTACAGAATGCTGAGCGATGTGGGGAGAGTTTCATTGCTACACTAACAGAATGCTGAGTGATGTGCGGAAAGTTTCATTGTTACACTAACAGAATGCTGAGCGATGTAGGGAGAGTTTCATTGCTACACTACCAGAATGCTGAGTGATGTGGGTAGAGTTTCATCCCTACACTAACAGAATGCTGAGCGATAAGGGGAGAGTTTCATCGCTACATTTACAGAATGCTGAGCGATGTAGGGAGAGATTCATCGCTACACCAACAGAATGCTGAGCGATGTAGGGAGAGTTTCATTGCTACACTAACAGAATGCTGAGCGATGTAGGGATAGTTTCATTGCTACACTTACAGAATGCTGAACGATGTGGGGAGAGTTTAATCGGTACACTAACAGAATGCTGAGCGATGTGGGGGGAGATTCATCGCTACACTAACAGAATGCTAAGCGATGTAGGGAGAGATTCATTGCTTCACTTACAGAATGCTGAGCGATTTTGGGAGAGTTTTATCGCTACACTAAAAGAATGCTGAGCGAATTGGGGAGAGTTTCACCGCTATACTTTCAGAATGCTGAGCGATGAGGGGAGAGTTTCATCGCTAAACTTACAGAATGCTGAGCGATATTATAGGGAGAGTTTCATTGCTACACTAACAGAATGCGGAGCGATGTGGGGAAAGTTTCATTGCTACAATAACAGAATGCTGAGCGATAAAGGGAGAGTTTCTTTGCTACACTACCAGAATGCTGAGCGATGTGGGTAGAGTTTCATCGCTACACTAACAGAATGCTGAGCGATAAGGGGAGAGTTTCATCGCTACACTTACAGAGTGCTGAGCGATGTAGGGAGAGTTTTATCGCTACACTAAAAGAATGCTGAGCGATGTGGGGAGTGATTCATCGCTACACTAACAGAATGCTCAGCGATGTGGGGAGAGTTTCATTGCTACTTTAACAAAATGATGAGCAATGTGGGGAGAGTTTCATCGCTACACTTACAGAATGCTGAGCGACGTAGGGAGAGTTTCATTGCTACACTAACAAAATGCTGAGCGATGTGGGGAGAGTTTCATCGCTACACTAATGGAATGCTGAGCGATGTGGGGATAGTTTCATCGCTACACTTGCAGAATGCTGAGTGATGTGAGGAGCGTTTCATCGCTACACTAACAGAATGCTGAGCGATGTAGGGAGAGTTTCATTGCTACACTTACAGAATACTGAGCAATGTGAAGAGAGTTTCATCGCTACACTAACAGAGCGCTGAGCGATATGGGGAGATTTTCATTGCTACACTAACAGAATGCTGAGCGAAGTGGGGAGAGTTTCGTCGCTACACTAACAGAATGCTGAGCGATGTGGGGAGAGTTTCATTGCTACACTAACAGAATGCTGAGCGATGTGGGGAGAGTTTCATCGCTACACTTACAGAATGCTGAGCGATGTGGGGAGAGTTTCATTGCTACTCTTACAGAATGCTGAGCGATGTAGGGAGAGTTCCATCGCTACACTAATAGAATGCTGAGCGATGTAGGCAGAGTTTCATTGTTACACTAATAGAATGCTGAGCGATGTAGGGAGAGTTTCATTGCTACACTACTAGAATGCTGAGTGATGTGGGTAGAGTTTCATTCCTACACTAACAGAATGCTGAGCGATAAGGGGAGAGTTTCATCGCTACACTTACAGAATGCTGAGCGATGTAGGGAGAGATTCATCGCTACACCAACAGAATGCTGAGCGATGTAGGGAGAGTTTCATTGCTACACTAACAGAATGCTGAGCGATGTAGGGATAGTTTCTTTGCTACACTTACAGAATGCCGAACGATGTGGGGAGAGTTTAATCGGTACACTAACAGAATGCTGAGCGATGTGGTGGGAGATTCATCGCTACACTAACAGAATGCTAAGCGATGTAGGGAGAGTTTCATTGCTTCACATACAGAATGCTGAGCGATGTTGGGAGAGTTTAATCGCTACACTAAAAGAATGCTGAGCGAAGTGGGGAGAGTTTCATCGCTATACTTTCAGAATGCTGAGCGATGTGGGGAGAGTTTCATCGATAAACTTAAAGAATGCTGAGCGATATTTTAGGGAGAGTTTCATTGCTACACTAACAGAATGCGGAGCGATGTGGGGAAAGTTTCATTGCTACAAAAACAATGCTGAGCGTTATAGGGATAGTTTCATTGCTCTACTTACAGAATGCTGAGCGATGTGGGGAGAGTTTTTTCGCTACACTAAAAGAATGCTGAGCGATGTGGGGAGTGATTCATCGCTACACTATCAGAATGCTGAGCGATGTGGGGAGAGTTTCATTGCTACACTAACAAAATGATGAGCGATGTGGGGAGAGTTTCATCGCTACACTTACCGAATGCTGAGCGACGTAGGGAGAGTTTCATCGCTACACTCACAGAATGCTGAGCAATGTAGGGAGAGTTTCATTGCTACACTAACAGAATGCTGAGCGAAGTGGGGAGAGTTTCTTTGCTACACTAACAGAATGCTGAGTGATGTGGGGAAAGTTTCATTGCTACACTAACAGAATGCTGAGCTATGTAGGGATAGTCTCATTGCTACACTAACAGAATGCTGATCGATGTGGGGAGAGTTTCATCGCTACACTAACAGAATGCTGAAAGATGTGGGGAGAGTTTCATCGCTACACTTACAGAATGCTGAGCGAAGTAGGGAGAGTTTCATCGCTACACTAACAGAATGCTGAGCGATGTGGGGAGAGTTTCATTGCTACAATAAGAGAATGCTGAGCGATGTGGGGAGAAATTCATTGCTACACTTACAGAATGCTGAGCGATGTGGGGAGAAATTCATTGCTACACTTACAGAATGCTGAGCGATATAGATAGTGTTTTTTTATTGCTAAACTACCAGAATGCTGAGCGATGTGGGTAGAATTTCATCGTTACACAAACAGAATGCTGAGCGATAAGGAGAGAGTTTCATCGCTACACTTAAGGAATGCTGAGCGATATAGGGAGTGATTCATCGCTACACTAACAGAAAGCTGAGCGATGTAGGGAGAGTTTCTTTGCTACACTAACAAAATGCTGAGCGATGTAGGGATAGTTTCATTGCTACACTTACAAAATGCTGAGCGATGTGGGGAGAGTTTCATTGCTACACTAACAGAATGCTGAGCGATGTGTGGAGAGTTTCATCGCTACACTAACAGAATGCTGAGCGATGTAGGGAGAGTTTCATTGCTATATTTACAGAATGCTGAGCGATCTGAGGAGAGTTTCATCGCTACACTAACAGAATGGTAAGCGATGTAGGGAGAGTTTCATTGCTACACTTACAGAATGCTGAGTGATGTGGGGAGAGTTTCATCGCTACACTAACAGAATGCTGAGCGATGTGGGGAGAGTTTCATCGCAACACTAACAGAATGCTGAGCGATGTGGGGAGAGTTTCATTGCTACACTTATAGAATGCTGAGCGATGTAGGGAGAGTTACATCGCTACACTTACTGAATTGTGATCGATGTAGGGAGAGGTTCATTGCTACACTAACAGAATGCTGATCGATGTGGGGAGAGTTTCATCGCTACACTAACAGAATACTGAAGGATGTGGGAAGAGTTTTAACGCTACACTTACGGAATGCTGAGCGACGTGGAGAGGGTTTCATCGCTACACTAACACAATGCTGAGCGATGTGGGGAGAGTTTCATTGCTACACTAACACAATGCTGAGCGATGTAGGGAGAGTTTCATTGCTACAAAAACAGAATGCTGAGCGATATAGGGATAGTTTCTTTGATCTACTTACAGAATGCTGAGCGATGTGGGGAGAGTTTTATCGCTACACTAAAAGAATGCTGAGCGATGTGGGGAGTGATTCATCGCTACACTATCAGAATGCTGAGCGATGTGGGGAGAGTTTCATTGCTACATTAACAAAATGATGAGCGATGTGGGGAGAGTTTCATCGCTACACTTACAGAATGCTGAGCGACGTAGGGAGAGTTTCATCGCTACACTCACAGAATGCTGAGCAATGTAGGGAGTGTTTCATTGCTACACTAACAGAATGCTGAGCGAAGTGGGGAGAGTTTCATTGCAACACTAACAGAATGCTGAAAGATGTGGGGAGAGTTTCATCGCTACACTTACAGAATGCTGAGCGAAGTAGGGAGAGTTTCATCGCTACACTAACAGAATGCTGAGAGATGTGGGGAGAGTTTCATTGCTACACTTAGAGAATGCTGAGCGATGTAGGGAGTTTCATCGCTACACATACAGAATGCTGAGCGATGTAGGGAGAGTTTCATTGCTACACTAAGAAAATGATGAGCAATGTTGGGAGAGTTTCATCGCTACACTAACAGAATGCTGAGCGATGTGGGGAGAGTTTCATTGCTACACCAACAGAATACTGAGTGATGTGGGGAGAGTTTAATTGCTACACCAACAGAATGAGGAGCGATTTGGGAAGAGTTTCATCGCTATACTAACAGAATGCTGAGCGATGTAAGGAGAGTTTCATTGCTACACTAACAGAATGCTGAGCGATGTTATGAGAGTTTCATTGCTACACTTACAGAATGCTGAGCGATGTGGGGAGAAATTCATTGCTACACTTACAGAATGCTGAGCGATATAGATAGAGTTTCATTGCTACACTACCAGAATGCTGAGCGATGTGGGTAGAATTTCATCGCTACACTAACAGAATGCTGAGCGATAAGGAGAGAGTTTCATCGCTACACTTAAAGAATGCTGAGCGATATAGGGAGAGATTCATCGCTACACAAAGAGAATGCTGAGTGATGTGGGGAGAGTTTCATCGCTACACTAAAAGAATGCTGAGCGATGTGAGGAGAGTTTCATAGCTACACTAACAGAATGCTGAGCGATGTAGGGAGAGTTTCATTGCTATATTTACAGAATGGTGAGCGATCTGAGGAGAGTTTCATCGCTACACTAACAGAATGGTAAGCGATGTAGGGAGAGTTTCATTGCTACACTTACAGAATACTGAGCAATGTGAAGAGAGTTTCATCGCTACACTAACAGAGCGCTGAGCGATGTGGGGAGAGTTTCATTGCTACACTAACAGAATGCTGAGCGAAGTGGGGAGAGTTTCGTCGCTACACTAACAGAATGCTGAGCGATGTGGGGAGAGTTTCATTGCTACACTAACAGAATGCTGAGCTATGTGGGGAGAGTTTCATCGCTACACTTACAGAATGCTGAGCGATGTGGGGAGAGTTTCATCGCTACACCAACAGAATGCTGAGCGATGTGGGGAGAGTTTCATAGCTACACTTACAGAATGCTGAGCGATGTGGGGAGAGTTTCATTGCTACTCTTACAGAATGCTGAGCGATGTAGGGAGAGTTCCATCGCTACACTAACAGAATGCTGAGCGATGTAGGCAGAGTTTCATTGTTACACTAATAGAATGATGAGCGATGTAGGGAGAGTTTCATTGCTACACTTACAGAATGCTGAGCGATGTGGGGAGAGTTTCATTGCTACACTAACAGAATGCTGAGTGATGTGCGGAAAGTTTCATTGCTTCACTAACAGAATGCTGAGCGATGTAGGGAGAGTTTCATTGCTACACTACCAGAATGCCGAGTGATGTGGGTAGAGTTTCATTCCTACACTAACAGAATGCTGAGCGATAAGGGGAGAGTTTCATCGCTACACTTACAGAATGCTGAGCGATGTAGGGAGAGATTCATCGCTACACCAACACAATGCTGAGCGATGTAGTGAGAGTTTCATTGCTACACTAACAAAATGCTGAGCGATGTAGGGATAGTTTCATTGCTACACTTACAGAATGCTGAACGATGTGGGGAGAGTTTAATCGGTACACTAACAGAATGCTGAGCGATGTGGTGGGAGATTCATCGCTACACTAACAGAATGCTAAGCGATGTAGGGAGAGTTTCATTGCTTCACATACAGAATGCTGAGCGATGTTGGGAGAGTTTAATCGCTACACTAAAAGAATGCTGAGCGAAGTGGGGAGAGTTTCATCGCTATACTTTCAGAATGCTGAGCGATGTGGGGAGAGTTTTATCGCTAAACTTACAGAATGCTGAGCGATATTATAGGGATAGTTTCATTGCTACACTAACAGAATGCGGAGCGATGTGGGGAAAGGTTCATTGCTACAATAACAGAATGCTGAGCGATGTAGGGAGAGTTTCTTTGCTACACTACCAGAATGCTGAGAGATGTGGGTAGAGTTTCATCGCTACACTAACAGAATGCTGAGCGCTAAGGGGAGAGTTTCATCGCTACACTTACAGAATGCTGAGCTATGTAGGGAGAGTTTCATCGCTACACTAACAGAATGCTGAGTGATGTAGGGAGAGTTTCATTGCTACAAAAACAGAATGCTGAGCGATATAGGGATAGTTTCATTGCTCTACTTACAGAATGCTGAGCGATGTGGGGAGAGTTTTTTCGCTACACTAAAAGAATGCTGAGCGATGTGGGGAGTGATTCATCGCTACACTATCAGAATGCTGAGCGATGTGGGGAGAGTTTCATTGCTACACTAACAAAATGATGAGCGATGTGGGGAGAGTTTCATCGCTACACTAACAGAATGCTGAGAGATGTGGGGAGAGTTTCATTGCTACACTTAGAGAATGCTGAGCGATGTAGGGAGTTTCATCGCTACACATACAGAATGCTGAGCGATGTAGGGAGAGTTTCATTGCTACACTAAGAAAATGATGAGCAATGTTGGGAGAGTTTCATCGCTACACTAACAGAATGCTGAGCGATGTGGGGAGAGTTTCATTGCTACACCAACAGAATACTGAGTGATGTGGGGAGAGTTTAATTGCTACACCAACAGAATGAGGAGCGATTTGGGAAGAGTTTCATCGCTATACTAACAGAATGCTGAGCGATGTAAGGAGAGTTTCATTGCTACACTAACAGAATGCTGAGCGATGTAGGGAGAGTTTCATTGCTACACTTACAGAATATCTGAGCGATGTGGGGAGAAATTCATTGCTACACTTACAGAATGCTGAGCGATATAGATAGAGTTTCATTGCTACACTACCAGAATGCTGAGCGATGTGGGTAGAATTTCATCGCTACACTAACAGAATGCTGAGCGATAAGGAGAGAGTTTCATCGCTACACTTAAAGAATGCTGAGCGATATAGGGAGAGATTCATCGCTACACAAACAGAATGCTGAGTGATGTGGGGAGAGTTTCATCGCTACACTAAAAGAATGCTGAGCGATGTGAGGAGAGTTTCATCGCTACACTAACAGAATGCTGAGCGATGTAGGGAGAGTTTCATTGCTATATTTACAGAATGGTGAGCGATCTGAGGAGAGTTTCATCGCTACACTAACAGAATGGTAAGCGATGTAGGGAGAGTTTCATTGCTACACTTACAGAATACTGGGCAATGTGAAGAGAGTTTCATCGCTACACTAACAGAGCGCTGAGCGATGTGGGGAGAGTTTCATTGCTACACTAACAGAATGCTGAGCGAAGTGGGGAGAGTTTCGTCGCTACACTAACAGAATGCTGAGCGATGTGGGGAGAGTTTCATTGCTACACTAACAGAATGCTGAGCTATGTGGGGAGAGTTTCATCGCTACACTTACAGAATGCTGAGCGATGTGGGGAGAGTTTCATCGCTACACCAACAGAATGCTGAGCGATGTGGGGAGAGTTTCATCGCTACACTTACAGAATGCTGAGCGATGTGGGGAGAGTTTCATTGCTACTCTTACAGAATGCTGAGCGATGTAGGGAGAGTTCCATCGCTACACTAACAGAATGCTGAGCGATGTAGGCAGAGTTTCATTGTTACCCTAATAGAATGCTGAGCGATGTAGGGAGAGTTTCATTGCTACACTTACAGAATGCTGAGCGATGTGGGGAGAGTTTCATTGCTACACTAACAGAATGCTGAGTGATGTGCGGAAAGTTTCATTGCTTCACTAACAGAATGCTGAGCGATGTAGGGAGAGTTTCATTGCTACACTACCAGAATGCTGAGTGATGTGGGTAGAGTTTCATTCCTACACTAACAGAATGCTGAGCGATAAGGGGAGAGTTTCATCGCTACACTTACAGAATGCTGAGCGATGTAGGGAGAGATTCATCGCTACACCAACACAATGCTGAGCGATGTAGGGGGAGTTTCATTGCTACACTAACAAAATGCTGAGCGATGTAGGGATAGTTTCATTGCTACACTTACAGAATGCTGAACGATGTGGGGAGAGTTTAATCGGTACACTAACAGAATGCTGAGCGATGTGGTGGGAGATTCATCGCTACACTAACAGAATGCTAAGCGATGTAGGGAGAGTTTCATTGCTTCACATACAGAATGCTGAGCGATGTTGGGAGAGTTTAATCGCTACACTAAAAGAATGCTGAGCGAAGTGGGGAGAGTTTCATCGCTATACTTTCAGAATGCTGAGCGATGTGGGGAGAGTTTTATCGCTAAACTTACAGAATGCTGAGCGATATTATAGGGATAGTTTCATTGCTACACTAACAGAATGCGGAGCGATGTGGGGAAAGTTTCATTGCTACAATAACAGAATGCTGAGCGATGTAGGGAGAGTTTCTTTGCTACACTACAAAGAATGCTGAGAGATGTGGGTAGAGTTTCATCGCTACACTAACAGAATGCTGAGCGCTAAGGGGAGAGTTTCATCGCTACACTTACAGAATGCTGAGCGATGTAGGGAGAGTTTCATCGCTACACTAACAGAATGCTGAGCGATGTAGGGAGAGTTTCATTGCTACAAAAACAGAATGCTGAGCGATATAGGGATAGTTTCATTGCTGTACTTACAGAATGCTGAGCGATGTGGGGAGAGTTTTTTCGCTACACTAAAAGAATGCTGAGCGATGTGGGGAGTGATTCATCGCTACACTATCAGAATGCTGAGCGATGTGGGGAGAGTTTCATTGCTACACTTACAAAATGATGAGCGATGTGGGGAGAGTTTCATCGCTACACTTACCGAATGCTGAGCGACGTAGGGAGAGTTTCATCGCTACACTCACAGAATGCTGAGCAATGTAGGGAGAGTTTCATTGCTACACTAAAAGAATGCTGAGCGAAGTGGGGAGTGTTTCATTGCTACACTAACAGAATGCTGAGTGATGTGGGGAAAGTTTCATTGCTACACTAACAGAATGCTGAGCTATGTAGGGATAGTCTCATTGCTACACTAACAGAATGCTGATCGATGTGGGGAGAGTTTCATCGCTACACTAACAGAATGCTGAAAGATGTGGGGAGAGTTTCATCGCTACACTTACAGAATGCTGAGCGAAGTAGGGAGAGTTTCATCGCTACACTAACAGAATGCTGAGCGATGTGGGGAGAGTTTCATTGCTACAATAAGAGAATGCTGAGCGATGTAGGGAGATTCATCGCTACACATACAGAATGCTGAGCGATGTAGGGAGAGTTTCATTGCTACACTAACAAAATGATGAGCAATGTGGGGAGAGTTTCATCGCTACACTAACAGAATGCTGAGCGATGTGGGGAGAGTTTCATTGCTACACCAACAGAATACTGAGTGATGTGGGGAGAGTTTAATTGCTACACTAACAGAATGAGGAGCGATTTGGGAAGAGTTTCATCGCTATACCAACGGAGCACAAGCCTGGCCACTTTCCACGGGTTCGCAAAGACTCTCTGTAGTAAACAACAATTATACATGTTCAGCAAAACATCTGGTTCCTCTTCGGATATCACCTTTAATACTTCAGCAGGAATTCCATCCGGCCCTGGTGCCTTCTTATTCTGAAAAGATCGTGCTGTAGTTTGTAATTCCTCTCTAGTGAATAGCGCAATATCATCATGCAATACCGGATGTGATCGGGAAATCTCTCTGGATGATTAGGAAATAGCTCATCTATAATAGCTTCCTTCTGGGACGCCGTCATAGCAGCAGTCGACACCATAATGCCGCCGAGCTTCTTATTGATAACTTTGTAGCCCAGACTCCATGGGTCCTGCTCTAGATCGTTAATGAGCTCGTTCTATTTATGTGCCTTACTTACCAGTGAAATATTACGTGGCTTGATAATAATAATAATAATATCCATGTGATATAATCTCAGATATGCCTGTTGTGTTTCAAGCACGAAGATTTCCACAATATGACATTGAATAAGTTCTTAAAGTCGCTCACAATCACTTCACAGTTTGACATAATTCCAGTTCATAAATTTGGCATAATTCCAGTTTATAAATATCAAGCATTGGGACGAAGTTTACTGAAAGTCAAATTATCAGTCAATTGCGTGCAAACAAGCCCATATCCTCATACCTTCAATTCTTCTAATATTCCCTTAATGATGAATTTTCACAAGCACATGAATAACAATAATAATAATAAGTTGTGGTGAAGCACAAAGGCACTTTACTTTCCACGCAATGGTATAAAAATGAAATTATGTCTTCCGACATACGAGCAGAGTAACGTGGAGATGTTATTTTAAGTATTTTATAATAGAGGCCTGGCCTCGCGGAGTATTTCCGCAGTATTACGATGGCGTAACGTCATACGAATCATAACAGGTGAGCACCACTGATCAAAGCTGATCCACACTGATTGAATGCTACCTTGGCCTTTTATACGACATCAAGGTCAAATATCGATACCTGCAGTTGCATAACGTAATGTGATGCATTCGTTCCTATTGGTTCCCACGGTGGAATATAATAGAAGGTTTCTTATATCAATTGAAACTTCATGAATTAAACAGGAGAATAATACCAAATAGAATTCTGAAGTGCTGATGCCTTCTTCTTCCTTATCTGAATGCAAACAAGTATATTGTGCTCCGTCACTTAAGCCACGCGCTCGCTTCAAAACATGGCGAGTCGACAGCTTGCCGCGACCTTGGTCTCGCCTCAGCGCGCTCAAATCAAATATTGCATCACGCCAGTATCTCCACTCCTTATTACAATATCATGGCGGTGACAAAACCAATTGATTGACGCAATTTGTACGTTCATCCCCAATAAAGTATCCAAAGAAATAGAGGATGCAAAAATGTTTAGCATGGCTTGCGATGGTACGTTTGACAAGTCCAGAAAGGAACAAGTGTCCTTTTATTGTAAGGTAGGCTGATGATAAAACAGGTCGTATTCAAGAAAGGCCAATAGGTCTTGTAAGAATCACCCGCTACAACAGGTAAAGCCTTAATGGATACTTTCGAAAACTTGTGCACTCAGCGTGGACTTAACTGGAGATCTCAGCTTGTTGGACAATCGCATGACGGCGCCGCAAACATTCGTGCTGAAATCAATGGTCTACAAGGTTTGATTAGATAAGTTAATCGTATGGCAGTATATATCTGGTGCTGGGCACATCCGGTTGTTATTAAGGCTGTAGGAGTTTCGTTGGATGCCGTAGAAACATTGTTTGCTTTTATAAGTAGGTCCAAGCTACGCGTTGAAGTGTACAGTAAAATGCAAACTGAACACCATGAGATTGAAAAGGGTTTCTACCACTAGGTGGATGTCCCATTCGAGGGCTATAGATACAGTGCTTTTGACTCATGGTGCCGTGATTGAAACTCTCGAAGAAATAAGGCGTATTGAAGGACCAGGAAATTATGAAGCATCAGCCCCTAGCCGCTGGACTGATCACTTATTTCACCAAATAAACATTTGTCTACACAGCAATAGCTTTTGTAAAAATATTTGCAATTGTTGATCCGTTCACAAAAATTTATCAAAGCCCAAATATGGATCATTTATCAGCTATGACCGTGCTTGAATCAAATTTAGCAAGGCTTGCAAAACTGCGAAAAAATATTAATTCTATCAAGTCGGAAGCTGAGGATTTCATGCAGAAATCTAACAATGAGTTTGTGCCTTTAAACCAAACTAGTCGTCTGAGAAAGAAGAAGGTGAGTTAGCAAACGATGAGCCTATTGCTGACCCTCTAGAAATCTTTAGGGTTCACACTTTCCTTGAATCTATGGACATTGTCGTGAGTCAAGAAAGAGCGTTTCATGGGTTAGACAAATAATGACAAAATTGTTCTTGGACTCCTGAAAGACACGGCTTTATTGTCTAAAGCCCGCTTAACTCAAGTTCGAGAAAATAGTGAAATTAAGTCTGTAGATGCCTTTGCTTGTTTCAAATCAGTTTATGGCAAATTCGTTGATGATGAAGGGGCGATGAAAGAATACATAGCATTTTCCCGCTGCTTTGAGGGTATTCTAAAATCAATACCTCTACCCGAGAGACTTCACGATGAGCCTGTGTCATCCGAGCCCGTGCAATCGGAATCAGATTTGGACGGAGGATAAGGATCTAGGTGGTTTAGGGGATGAACTGAGACCGATAGTTGCTTTTGATGATGAAACAGACGGCGACATCATAACGGTACCGGAGATAGAGGAGGAAGTGGAAAACGAAGCACAAGCGAATCAGGAAGATGAAAATAGCAAGGAAAGAGATGGACCGCGTAATGTTGGCAGCCTTCTTGAGATTTTCAGAGCGTTTTGCTTTGCTAAACATAAAGTGTCTTCCCAAATTTGTATTTTATCTTGAAGATTGCTGTCACTCTCCCAGTAGCGAGCGTTTCGAATGAAGTCTCCTTTTCCAAGCTTAAACGCGTAAAAACAGACTTGCGCACCACCATGGGTTGTGATCGTCTGGAGGCTTTACTTATCATTGCAAGTGAGTGGGATAATGATTTTGAAAAGGTCATTGACATATTCGCATCCAAGAGCTCTCTGTTTGCAAAAAGCCTTTTGTTTTAGCAGCTGATTGTGTAGCTTGATTTTTGTCTCGACTTGATTTCAAATGTGTTGTATTGATTGTATTTCTAATATTGCAGCTTGATTTTTTTGTATTCGAGGCTCATTCATTAAGGTTTTTATTGCAGCTTGAGCTTGATTATTGACTGGAATAAAACACCTCGATTCAAAAACTCATGTTTTAATTAGCCTATTTTCATTTTATGAAAAAAAAAACAAGTTGTTCAGTAAAGAACATATAGCCTACTTTCTCCTAAATGCATGGGTATTGTTATAACTCTTTGTCCTTTTCAAGGAGTATTATTGAATGTTGGTTGTAGTAGCTTGTTGAAATACAACGTGCTATAGGGATATTAAACATGAATATGAGGTGCCCTTTGCTAGTGCTACCTCTGTTCCAAATTTCGTTCAATTCGGTTTCACCGTGTTTGAATTGATAGGAGGAATCGATTTGCACACATACTTGCCCACCATCTGCAAACTATTGGGCTGATGTTCTTGCAGTTTGGTCAGAATATGTTTCACACATAAAGATATGATGTTGCAAAATTTGGTAGACTAGATTATTAGGTTGGTCGTAATTACATTTTAGCTTTTAACATTTGGGTGGCCGCGATTACGTTTCCGTCAAGATAGCAGTGATATAAAACATGACACTGAGGTGCCCTTTGCTAGTGCTACCTCTGTACCAAATGTCGTTCATTCGGTTCCACCGTGTTCGAATTAATAGGGGGAATCAATTTTGACATAAAGATGGCCGCCATCCGCAAACTATTAGGCTAATGACCTATTAGATTGGTCAAAGGATGCTCCCTCCATAAAGATATGTTGTTGCAAAGTTTGGTAGAGATCGGATGGTTATGTTAGTCGTAATTTGAGTTAAGCTTTGAACATTTGTGTGGCCGCCATTACGTTTCCGTCAAGTTGGCGGTGATATAAAACATGACACTGAGGGGCCTTTTGTTAGTACTACCTCTGTACCAAATTTCGTTCCATTCAGTTGCACCGTGTTCGAATTAATAGGGGGAATAGATTTTCACACAAAGATGGCCGCCATCCGCAAACTATTACGCTGATGCCCTACTAGACTGGTCAAAAGATGCTCCCTCCATAAAGGTATGTAGTTGAAAAATTTGGTAGAGATCGGATGATTAGGTTAATCGTAATTTGATTTAAGCTTTGAACATTCGTGTGGCCGCCATTACGTTTCAGTCAAGATGGCAGCGATATAAAACATGACACTGAGGTGCCCTTTGCTAGTGCTACCTCTGTACCAAATTTCGTTCCATTCGGTTCCACCGTGTTCGAATTAACAGGGGGAATCAATTTTGACATAAAGATGGCCGCCATCCGCAAACTATTAGGCTAATAACCTATTACATTGGTCAAAGGATGCACCCTCCATAAAGGTATGTTGTTGCAAAGTTTGGTAGAGATCGGATGGGTATGTAAGTCGTAATTTAACTTAAGCTTTGAACATTTGTGTGGCCGCCATTACGTTTCTGTCAATATGGCGGCGATATAAAACATGACACTGAGATGCCCTTTGCTAGTGCTACCTCTGTACCAAATTTCGTTCCATTCGGTTTCACCTGTTTGAATAAATAGGGGGAATTGATTTTCGCACAAAGATGGCCGCCATCCGCAAACTATTAGGCTAATGACCTATTCATTTGGTCAAAGGATGCTTCCTCTACAAGGGTATATTGTTGAAAAATTTGGTAGAGATCGGATGATTAGGTTAATCGTAATTTGATTTAAGCTTTGAACATTTGTGTGGCCGCCATTACGTTTCCGTCAAGATGGCGACGATATAAACGTGACACTGAGGTGCCTTTTGTTAGTACTACCTCTGTACCAAATTTCGTTCCATTCGATTGCACCGTGTTCGAATTAATAGGGGGAATCGATTTTCACACAAAGATGGCCGCCATCCGCAAACTATTACGCTGATGACCTATTAGTTTGGTCAAAGGATGCTCCCCCCATAAAGGAATGTTGTTGCTAAATTTGGTAGAGATCGGATGATTAGGTTAGTCGTAATTTGATTTAAGCTTTGAACATTTGTGTGGCCGCCATTACGTTTCCGTCAAGATGGCGGCGATATAAAACATGACACTGAGGTGCCTTTCGTTAGTACTACCTTTGTACCAAATTTCGTTCCATTCGGTTTCACCGTGTTCGAATTAATAGGGGGAATCGATTTTCACACAAAGATGGCCGCCATCCGCAAACTATTACGCTGATGACCTATTGGTTTGGTCAAAGGATGCTCCCCCCATAAAGGTACGTTGTTGCAAAATTTGGTAGAGATCGGATGATTAGGTTAGTCGTAATTTGATTTAAGCTTTGAACATTTATGTGGCCGCCATTACGTTTCCGTCAAGATGGCGGCGATATAAAACATGACACTGAGGTGTCCTTTGCTAGTGCTACCTTTGAACCAAATTTCGTTCAATTCGCATTCACCGTGTTCGAATTGATAGGGGGGGGGGGCAGACATTCAGAGTACACACACTCACACACACACAGACACACAGACTCACACACACAGATACACACACACACAGACTCACACACACACATACACACAGACAGACACACTTTTTTCGCCCTGTGTTGATCTCATAAGTCTACTTTCATTTTTTGCAAAAATCGAAAGTAGGCTAATAGGCTTATGAGATCACCTTTAGTCCGTGTGTGTGCGCGCGTGTGTCCCCACTAATAACTTCTCAACGGCTGGAGCGATTACAATGAAACTCGATAAGATCATAGCACTATTCCGGCCTACCCTGACCGTGCCCTTCAAATTTTATTGTGTCTCACCAATCCAACATGGTGGCTGTGCGAAATGTTTCGGCAGCACTCAGTATCTCTGAAACTATAATCGATATCGCCCTGAAATTGTGTACGGTGATAAAGGACACAACTAGAAGTTCACCTATGAGACTTTCATAAACCTGTAGAGTACAAAACGAAGATGGCGGCCAAGCGAAGTTAAAACATTTTAATAGAAATTTCTCGTGATTTAACTCTCTGAGCGCTGTGAAATGTGGTACAGTAAATGATTGTACATATTGTAATGCACTGGCATCTAATTTAGTTCAATTGTTTACATAACCTCAAGATGGCGGCTGTGCGAAATTTTAAAATTAAGTTTTTATTTCTTGTGTCGTAATCATGCGATTGAAGTGAAAGTTTGAATAATGAACCTAGGTAATAATTGTCCTTGAATGGTACATAACTCTATGGCCTATACATATAACAATCCAAAATGGCGAGCATCGGAAATATTTAGACGTTTCTCAATATCTATGAATCTTTTACAGCAATCAAACTGAATTTTTTTATGTTCATAGAGGCTATGGACATATGTTTACCTATAAGACATTCAGTGAGCTGGTGAAAAAAAAATCCAACATGGCGGCGACGCGAAATACAAATATTTAAATGGACGTTTCTCGCGAATTAACTATCAGAGTGCAATGAAACGTTGCACGTTAAATGCTTATACAAATGTTAATCCACTGGCATCTAATTTATTTCAATTGTTTGCACAATCACAATATGGCAGCTGTGCGAAATTTTGAAATCTGATTTTTACTTCTTGTGTTCTAATCATGCGATTGAAGTTTGAATACCACACGTACACAACAATCTTAATGTAATAGTACAAAAATAAAAATCCAACCTGGCGAACATCTGAAATATTTAGACGATTCTCAATATCTACGAATCTATCACAACCTTCAAACAGAAATTTTGTATGTTGATAGAGGCAATTAACATGAGTAGGATATATGAAAATAGGCTGTATAGTTCTTCACGGAACTACTTGTTTCTATGTCGAAATCCTACTCAATGTTTACTTGTCAAAAGTGTTACGGTATGTTTTCATGTCGATCGCACAACTGTCTAGAAGAAACGCATAATGTGCATGTCACGATTAATATTGGGCAGGAGTTTCTCCCTTTTCTTTTTGCGTTGAAAATTCACAAACTTGTTTGATGGCGTTTTACATCATTAAAAAAACGTTTTTCTGAAGTTGATTTATACAATTACACTAAAAATGTGGTTTTTAATAGATTCATAATAACTATAGTGCGGGGGAGGGGTCTAAACAGGGGTGGGTCCCAGTGCGACAGAGGCTTGCCTGATCTGTTTCAAAAGACATGGGCGCCACTGTCAACAGGTGCAGGTGACATCGATGTTACACACCTTAAAACATTGAACCAACCACCACCTGTCCAAATAATGCAGTGTTATAAGACTTCTACCACTGGCAGCCAGTGAGACGCTGGGGCTCTTAGTTGCGCCTAGTTGTGCCGGAATCCAATTGTCATGTTTCCTATCCTATTTTCCTTTTGAGCGTCCAGTCGAGACTGCAAGCCTGCAATTCCAAACTAGTCGTCACCTAGATCCCCTATTAGCAGTTAGTCTCTGATTCTACACCACTGAATATAACCATCGCCTCCTTGGCCAACCGTTTATTCTCTTACCGTCTTCAACAAAACTCATTAACCTCTAGGTTATCTCTCCTCCCCCATTCTCTACACATCACCCCACTATCTGAGTCGGCTCATACGAACAGCTTCATCTAGAACGTTCATTTCCAACATAGCCTTTTTCTCATTATAATGAGTACCTTCCTTCCATTGCTCCCATCTATTTGTCCCAGGGTCGGTCTGAATGCTGAGCGATGTAGGGAGAGTTTCATTGATACACTAACAGAATGCTGAGCGATGTGGGGAGAGTTTCATCGCTACACTAACAGAATGCTGAGCGATGTAGCGAGAGTTTCATCGCTACACTAACAGAATGCTGAGCGATGTGGGGAGAGGTTCATTGCTACACTAACAGAATGCTGAGCGCTGTAGGGAGAGTTTCATCCCTACACTAACAGAATGCTGAGCGATGTGGGGAGAGTTTCATTGCTACACTAACATAATGCTGAGCGATGTGGGGAGAATTCCAACGCAACACTTACAGAATGCTGAGCGATGTGGGGAGAGTTTCATTGCTACACTAACAGAATGCTGAGCGATGCGGGGAGAGTTTCATCGCTACACTAACAGATTGCTGAGTGATGTGGGGAGAACTTCATTGCTACACTAACAGAATGCTGAGCGATGTGGGGAGAGTTTCATCGCTACACTAACAGAATGCTGGGAGATGTGGGGAGAGCTTCATTGCTACACTAACAGAATGCTGAGCGATCTGGGGAGAGTTCCATTGCTACACTTACAGAATGCTGAGCGATGTAGGGAGAGTTTCATCTCTACTCTTACAGAATGCTGAGCGATGTAGGGAGAGTTTCATCGCTTCACTAACAGAATGCTGAGCGATGTAGGGAGAGTTTTATTGCTAAACTAACGAAATGCTGAGCGATGTGGGGGGAGTTTCATTGCTACACTAACAGATTGTTGAGCGATGTGTGGAGAGTAACATTGCAACACTTACAGAATGCTGAGCGATGTGGGGAGAGTTTCATTGCCACACCTACAGAATGCTGAGCGATGTGGGGTGAGTTTCATTGCTACACTAACAGAATGCTGAGCGATGTAGGGAGAATTTCATTGCTACAATAACAGAATGCTGAGCGATATAGGGAGTTTCATCGCTACACTTACAGAATGCTGAGCGATGTAGGGAGAGTTTCATTGCTACACTAACAAAATGCTGAGCGATGTGGGGAGAGTTTCATAGCTACACTAACAGAATGCTGAGCGATGTGGGGAGAGTTTCATCGCTACACTTACAGAATGCTGAGCGATGTAGGCAGAGTTTCATCGCTACACTAACAGAATGCTGAGCGATGTAGGGAGAAATTCATTGCTACACTAACAGAATGCTGAGCGATGTAGGGAGAGTTTCATTGCTACACTTACAGAATGCTGAGCGATGTGGGGAGAGTTTCATCGCTACCCAAACAGAATGCTGAGCGATGTACGGAGAGTTTCATTGCTACACTTACAGAATGCTGAGCGATGTGGGGAGAGTTACATCGCTACACTAACAGAATGCTGAGTGATGTGGGGAGAGCTTCATCGCTACACTTACAGAATGCTGAGCGATGTGGGGAGAGTTTCATTGCTACACTTATAGAATGCTGAGCGATGTAGGGAGAGTTTCATCTCTACTCTTACAGAATGCTGAGCGATGTAGGGAGAGTTTCATCGCTTCACTAACAGAATGTTGAGCGATGTAGGGAGAGTTTCATTGCTACACTAACAGAATGCTGAGCGATGTAGGGAGAGTTTCATTGCTACACTTACAGAATGCTGAGCGATGTTGGGAGAGTTTCATCAGTACACTAACAGAATGCTGAGCGATGTGGGGAGAGTTTCATCGCTACACTAACACAATGCTGAGCGATGTAGGGGGAGTTTCATCGCTACACTAACAGAATGCTGAGCGATGTGGGGAGAGGTTCATTGCTACACTAACAGAATGCTGAGCGATGTAGGGAGAGTTTCATCCCTACACTAACAGAATGCTGAGCGATGTGGGGAGAGTTTCATTGCTACAATAACATAATGCTGAGCGATGTGGGGAGAATTCCAACGCAACACTTACAGAATGCTGAGCGATATGGGGAGAGTTTCATTGCTACACTAACAGAATGCTGAGCGATGCGGGGAGAGTTTCATCGCTACACTAACAGATTGCTGAGTGATGTGGGGAGAACTTCATTGCTACACTAACAGAATGCTGAGCGATGTGGGGAGAGTTTCATCGCTACACTAACAGAATGCTGGGAGATGTGGGGAGAGCTTCATTGCTACACTAACAGAATGCTGAGCGATGTGGGGAGAGTTCCATTGCTACACTTACAGAATGCTGAGCGAAGTGGGGAGAGTTTCATTGCTAAACTAACGAAATGCTGAGCGATGTGGGGGGAGTTTCATTGCTACACTAACAGATTGTTGAGCGATGTGTGGAGAGTAACATTGCAACACTTACAGAATGCTGAGCGATGTGGGGAGAGTTTCATTGCCACACCTACAGAATGCTGAGCGATGTGGGGTGAGTTTCATTGCTACACTAACAGAATGCTGAGCGATGTAGGGAGAATTTCATTGCTACAATAACAGAATGCTGAGCGATGTAGGGAGTTTCATCGCTACACTTACAGAATGCTGAGCGATGTAGGGAGAGTTTCATTGCTACACTAACAAAATGCTGAGCGATGTGGGGAGAGTTTCATAGCTACACTAACAGAATGCTGAGCGATGTGGGGAGAGTTTCATCGCTACACTTACAGAATGCTGAGCGATGAGGGCAGAGTTTCATCGCTACACTAACAGAATGCTGAGCGATGTAGGGAGAAATTCATTGCTACACTAACAGAATGCTGAGCGATGTAGGGAGAGTTTCATTGCTACACTTACAGAATGCTGAGCGATGTGGGGAGAGTTTCATCACTACCCAAACAGAATGCTGAGCGATGTACGGAGAGTTTCATTGCTACACTTACAGAATGCTGAGCGATGTGGGGAGAGTTACAACGCTACACTAACAGAATGCTGAGAGATGTGGGGAGAGCTTCATCGCTACACTTACAGAATGCTGAGCGATGTGGGGAGAGTTTCATTGCTACACTTATAGAATGCTGAGCGATGTAGGGAGAGTTTCATCTCTACACTTACAGAATGCTGAGCGATGTAGGGAGAGTTTCATCGCTTCACTAACAGAATGTTGAGCGATGTAGGGAGAGTTTCATTGCTACACTAACAGAATGCTGAGCGATGTAGGGAGAGTTTCATTGCTACACTTACAGAATGCTGAGCGATGTTGGGAGAGTTTCATCAGTACACTAACAGAATGCTGAGCGATGTGGGGAGAGTTTCATCGCTACACTAACACAATGCTGAGCGATGTAGGGGGAGTTTCATTGCTACACTTACAGAATGCTGAGAGATGTGGGGAGAGTTTCATCGCTACACTAACAGAATGCTGATCGATGTGGGGAGAGATTCATCGCTACACTTGCAGAAAGCTGAGCGATGTGGGGAGAGTATCATTGCTACCCTTACAGAATGCTGAGCGATGTACGGAGAGTTCCATAGCTACACATACAGAATGCTGAGCGATGTGGGGAGAGTTTCATTGCTACTCTAACAGAATGCTGAGCGAAATGGGGAGAATTTCATCGCTACACTAACAGAATGCTGAGCGATGTGGGAAGAGTTTAATTGCTACACTAACGGAATGCTGAGCGATGTGGGGAGTGTTTCATCGCTACACTTTCAGAATTCTGAGCGATGTGGAGAGAGTTTCATCGCTACACTAACAGAATGCTGAGCGATGTGGGGAGAGTTACATCGCTACACTTTCAGAATGCTGAGCAATGTGGGGAGAGTTTCATTGCTACACTTACAGAATGCTGAGCGATGTAGGGAGGGCTTCATCGCTACACTTACAGAATGCTGAGAGATGTAGGGAGAGTTTCATCGCTACACTAACAGAATGCTGAGCGATGTAGGGAGAGTTTCATTGCTACACTAACAGAATGCTGAGCGATGAACGGAGAGTTTCTTTTCTACACGTACAGAATGCTGAGCGATGTGGGGAGAGTTTCATTGCCACACTAACAGAATGCTGAGTGATGTGGGGAAAGTTTCATTGCTACACTAACAGAATGTTGAGCGATGTAGGGAGAGTTTCATTGCTACACTACCAGAATGCTGAGCGATGAGGGTAGAGTTTCATCGCTGCACTAACAGAATGCTGAGCGAAGTGGAGAGAGTTTCATGGCTACACTAACACAATGCTGAGCGATGTGGGGAGAGTTTCATTGCTACACTAACAGAATGCTGAGCGATGTGGGGAGAGATTCATCGCTACACTAACAGAATGCTGAGCGATACGGGGAGAGTTTCATCGCTACACTTACAGAATGCTGAGCGATGTGGGGAGAGTTACATTGCTACACTTACAGAAAGCTGAGCGATGTAGGGAGAGCTTCATCGCTACACTTTGAGAATGCTGAGCGATGTAGGGAGAGATTCATCGCTACACTAACAGAATGCTGAGCGATGTAGGGAGAGTTTCATTGCTACACTAACAGAATGCTGAGCGATGTACGGAGAGTTTCATTGCTACACTTATAGAATGCTGAGTGATGTGGGGAGAGTTTCATTGCTACACTAACAGAATGCTGAGTGATGTGGGGAAAGTTTCATTGCTACACTAACAGAATGCTGTGCGATGTAGGGAGAGTTACATTGCTACACTACCAGAATGCTGAGCCATGTAGGGTAGAGATTCATTGCTACACTAACAGAATGCTGAGCGATAACGAGAGAGTTTCATCGCTACACTTACAGAATGCTGAGCGATATAGGGAGAGTTTCATCGCTACCCTAACAGAATGCTGAGCGATGTAGGGAGAGTTTCATTGCTACACTTACATAATGCTGAGCGATGTAGCGATAGTTTGATAGCTACTCTTACAGAATACTGAGCGATCTGGGGAGAGTTTCTTTGCTAAACTAACAGAATGGTAAGCGATGTAGGGAGAGTTTCATTGCTACACTTACAGAATGCTGAGCGATGTGTGAAGAGTTTCATCGCTACACTAACAGAATGCTGAGCGATGTGGGGAGAGTTTCATCGCTACACTAACAGAATGTTGAGCGATGTAGGGAGAGTTTCATTGCTACAATTACAGAATGCTGAGCGATGTGGGGAGAGTTTCATCGCTACACTAACAGAATGCTGAGCGATGTGGGGAGAGTTTCATCGTTACACTTACAGAATGCTGACGGAAGTAGGGAAAGTTTAATCGCTACAAAAGAGAATGCTCAGCAATGTAGGGAGAAATTCATTGCTACACTCACAGAATGCTGAGCGATGTAGGGAGAGTTTCATTGCTACACTTACAGAATGCTGAGCGATGTGGGGAGAATTTCATCGCTACACTAACAGAATGCTGAGCGATGTGGGGAGAGTTTCATCGCTACACTAACAGAATGCTGAGCGATGCAGGGAGAGTTTCATTGCTACACTTACAGAATGCTGAGTGATGTGAGGAGAGTTTCATCGCTACACTAACAGAATGCTGAGCGTTGTGGGGAGAGTTTCATCGCTACACTTACAGAATGCCGAGCGATGTGGGGAGAGCATCATTGCTACCATTACAGAATGCTGAGCGATGTAGGGAGAGTTTCATCGCTACACTTACAGAATGCTGAGTGATGTGGGGAGAGTTTCATTGCTACACTAACAGAATGCTGAGCAAAGTGGGGAGAGTTTCATCGCTACACTTAAAGAATGCTGAGCGATGTGGGGAGAGTTTCATTGCTACACTAACAGAATGCTGAGCAATGTGGGGAGAGTTTCATCGCTACACTTACAGAATGCTGAGCGATGTGGGGAGAGTTTTATCCCTACACTAACAGAATGCTGAGCGATGTGGGGAGAGTTTCACCGCTACACTTACAGAACGCTGAGCGATGTGGGGAGAGCCTCATTGCTACACCCACAGAATGCTGAGTGATGTAGGGAGAGTTTCATCGCTACACTTACAGAATGCAGAGCGATTTAGGGAGAGTTTCATCGCTTCACTAACAGAACGCTGAGCGATGTAGGGAGAGTTTCATTGCTACACTACCAGAATGCTGAGTGATGTGAGGAGAGTTTCATCGCTACACTAACAGAGTGCTGAGCGTTGTGGGGAGAGTTTCATCGCTACACTTACAGAATGCCGAGATTGTGGGGAGAGCATCATTGCTACCCTTACAGAATGCTGGGCGATGTAGGGAGAGTTTCATCGCTACACTAACAGAATGCTGAGCGATGTAGGGAGAGTTTCATTGCTACTCTAACCGAATGCTGAGCGATGTAGGGATAGTTTCATTGCTACACTTACAGAATGCTGAGCGATTTAGGGAGAATTTCATCGCTACACTAACAGAATGCTGAGCGATGTGGGGAGATATTCATCGCTACACTAACAGAATGCTAAGCGATGTAGGGAGAGTTTCATTGCTACACTTTCAGAATGCTGAGCGATGTGGGGAGAGTTTCATCGCTAGACTTACATAATGCTGAGCGATATAGGGTGAGTTTCATTGCTACACTAACAGAATGATGAGCTATGTGGAGAGAGTTTCATCGCTAAACTTACAGAATGCTGAGCGATGTAGGGAGAGTTTCATCGCTACACTAACAGAATGATGAGAGATGTGGGGTAAGTTTCATGGCTACACTAACAGAATGATGAGCGATGTAGGGAGTTTCATCCCTACACTTACATTATGCTGAGCGATGTAGGGAGAGTTTCATCGCTACACTAACAAAATGCTGAGCGATGTGGGGAGAGTTTCTTCGCTACACTTACAGAATGCTAAGCGATGTGGGGAGAGTTTCATTGCTTCACTTATAGAATGCTGAGCGATGTAGGGATAGTTTCATCGCTACACTTGCAGAATGCTTAGCGATGAGGGGAGCGTTTCATCGCTACACTAACAGAATGCTGAGCGATTAAGGGAGAGTTTCATTGCTACACTTACAGAATGCTGAGCGATGTGTGGAGAATTTCATCGCTACACTAACAGAATGCTGAGCGATGTGGGGAGAGGTTCATCGCTACACTTACAGAATGCTAAGCGATGTGGGGAGAGTTTCATTGCTTCACTTATAGAATGTTGAGCGATGTAGGGAGAGGTTTCATCGCCACACTTACAGAATGCTGAGCGATGTAGGGAGAGTTTCATTGCTACACTAACGAAATGCTGAGCGATGTGGGGAGAGTTTCATCGCTACACTAATGGAATGCTGAGCGATGTGGGGATAGTTTCATTGCTACACTTACAGAATGCTGAACGATGTGGGGAGAGTTTCGTCGCTACACTAACAGAATGCTGAGCGATGTGGGGAGAGTTTCATTGCTACACTAACAGAATGCTGAGCGATACGGGGAGAGTTTCATCGCTACACTTACAGAATGCTGAGCGATGTGGGGAGAGTTTCATCGCTACACCAACAGAATGCTCAGCGATGTGGGGAGAGTTTCATCGCTACACTTACAGAATGCTGAGCGATGTGGGGAGAGTTTCATTGCTACTCTTACAGAATGCTGAGCGATGTAGGGAGAGTTTCATTGCTACACTAACAGAATGCTGAGCGATGTAGGGAGAGTTTCATTGCTACACTTACAGAATGCTGAGCGATGTGGGGAGAGTTTCATTGCTACACTAACAGAATGCTGAGTGATGTGCGGAAAGTTTCATTGCTTCACTAACAGAATGCTGAGCGATGTAGGGAGAGTTTCATTGCTACACTACCAGAATGCTGAGTGATGTGGGTAGAGTTTCATTCCTACACTAACAGAATGCTGAGCGATAAGGGGAGAGTTTCATCGCTACACTTACAGAATGCTGAGCGATGTAGGGAGAGATTCATCCCTACACCATCAGAATGCTGAGCGATGTAGGGAGAGTTTGCTACACTAACAGAATGCTGAGCGATGTAGGGATAGTTTCATTGCTACATTTACAGAATGCTGAACGATGTGGGGAGAGTTTAATCGGTACACTAACAGAATGCTGAGCGATGTGGTGGGAGATTCATCGCTACACTAACAGAATGCTAAGCGATGTAGGGAGAGTTTCATTGCTTCACATACAGAATGCTGAGCGATGTTGGGAGAGTTTAATCGCTACACTAAAAGAATGCTGAGCGAAGTGGGGAGAGTTACATCGCTATACTTTCAGAATGCTGAGCGATGTGGGGAGAGTTTCATCGCTAAACTTACAGAATGCTGAGCGATATTATAGGGAGAGTTTCATTGCTACACTAACAGAATGCTGTGCGCTAAGGGGAGAGTTTCATCGCTACACTTACAGAATGCTGAGCGATGTAGGGAGAGTTTCATCGCTACACTAACAGAATGCTGAGCGATGTAGGGAGAGTTTCATTGCTACAAAAACAGAATGCTGAGCGATATAGGGATAGTTTCATTGCTCTACTTACAGAATGCTGAGCGATGTGGGGAGAGTTTTTTCGCTACACTAAAAGAATGCTGAGCGATGTGGGGAGTGATTCATCGCTACACTATCAGAATGCTGAGCGATGTGGGGAGAGTTTCATTGCTACACTAACAAAATGATGAGCGATGTGGGGAGAGTTTCATCGCTACACTTACCGAATGCTGAGCGACGTAGGGAGAGTTTCATCGCTACACTCACAGAATGCTGAGCAATGTAGGGAGAGTTTCATTGCTACACTAACAGAATGCTGAGCGAAGTGGGGAGAGTTTCATTGCTACATTAACAGAATGCTGAGTGATGTGGGGAAAGTTTCATTGCTACACTAACAGAATGCTGAGCGAAGTAGGGAGAGTTTCATCGCTACACTAACAGAATGCTGAGCGATGTGGGGAGAGTTTCATTGCTACAATAAGAGAATGCTGAGCGATGTAGGGAGTTTCATCGCTACAGATACAGAATGCTGAGCGATGTAGGGAGAGTTTCATTGCTACACTAACAAAATGATGAGCAATGTGGGGAGAGTTTCATCGCTACACTAACAGAATGCTGAGCGATGTGGGGAGAGTTTCATTGCTACACCAACAGAATACTGAGTGATGTGGGGAGAGTTTAATTGCTACACTAACAGAATGAGGAGCGATTTGGGAAGAGTTTCATCGCTATACTAACAGAATGCTGAGCGATGTAAGGAGAGTTTCTTTGCTACACTAACAGAATGCTGAGCGATGTAGGGAGAGTTTCATTGCTACACTTACAGAATGCTGAGCGATGTGGGGAGAAATTCATTGCTACACTTACAGAATGCTGAGCGATATAGATAGTGTTTCATTGCTACACTACCAGAATGCTGAGCGATGTGGGTAGAATTTCATCGCTACACAAACAGAATGCTGAGCGATAAGGAGAGAGTTTCATCGCTACACTTAAAGAATGCTGAGCGATATAGGGAGAGATTCATCGCTACACTAACAGAATGCTGAGCGATGTAGGGAGAGTTTCTTTGCTACACTAACAAAATGCTGAGCGATGTAGGGATAGTTTCATTGCTACACTTACAAAATGCTGAGCGATGTGGGGAGAGTTTCATTGCTACACTAACAGAATGCTGAGCGATGTGGGGAGAGTTTCATCGCTACACTAACAGAATGCTGAGCGATGTAGGGAGAGTTTCATTGCTATATTTACAGAATGCTGAGTGATCTGAGGAGAGTTTCATCGCTACACTAACAGAATGGTAAGCGATGTAGGGAGAGTTTCATTGCTACACTTACAGAATGCTGAGTGATGTGGGGAGAGTTTCATTGCTACACTAACAGAATGCTGAGCGATGTGGGGAGAGTTTCATCGCTACACTAACAGAATGCTGAGCGATGTCGGGAGAGATTCATCCCTACACTAACAGAATGCTGAGAGATGTGGGGAGAGTTTCATTGCTACACTAACAGAATGCTGAGCGATGTCGGGAGGGATTCATCCCTACACTAACAGAATGCCGAGCGATGTGGGGAGAGCATCATTGCTACCATTACAGAATGCTGAGCGATGTAGGGAGAGTTTCATCGCTACACTTACAGAATGCTGAGTGATGTGGGGAGAGTTTCATTGCTACACTAACAGAATGCTGAGCAAAGTGGGGAGAGTTTCATCGCTACACTTAAAGAATGCTGAGCGATGTGGGGAGAGTTTCATTGCTACACTAACAGAATGCTGAGCAATGTGGGGAGAGTTTCATCGCTACACTTACAGAATGCTGAGCGATGTGGGGAGAGTTTTATCCCTACACTAACAGAATGCTGAGCGATGTGGGGAGAGTTTCACCGCTACACTTACAGAACGCTGAGCGATGTGGGGAGAGCCTCATTGCTACACCCACAGAATGCTGAGTGATGTAGGGAGAGTTTCATCGCTACACTTACAGAATGCAGAGCGATTTAGGGAGAGTTTCATCGCTTCACTAACAGAACGCTGAGCGATGTAGGGAGAGTTTCATTGCTACACTACCAGAATGCTGAGTGATGTGAGGAGAGTTTCATCGCTACACTAACAGAGTGCTGAGCGTTGTGGGGAGAGTTTCATCGCTACACTTACAGAATGCCGAGATTGTGGGGAGAGCATCATTGCTACCCTTACAGAATGCTGGGCGATGTAGGGAGAGTTTCATCGCTACACTAACAGAATGCTGAGCGATGTAGGGAGAGTTTCATTGCTACTCTAACCGAATGCTGAGCGATGTAGGGATAGTTTCATTGCTACACTTACAGAATGCTGAGCGATTTAGGGAGAATTTCATCGCTACACTAACAGAATGCTGAGCGATGTGGGGAGATATTCATCGCTACACTAACAGAATGCTAAGCGATGTAGGGAGAGTTTCATTGCTACACTTTCAGAATGCTGAGCGATGTGGGGAGAGTTTCATCGCTAGACTTACATAATGCTGAGCGATATAGGGAGAGTTTCATTGCTACACTAACAGAATGATGAGCTATGTGGGGAGAGTTTCATCGCTAAACTTACAGAATGCTGAGCGATGTAGGGAGAGTTTCATCGCTACACTAACAGAATGATGAGAGATGTGGGGTAAGTTTCATGGCTACACTAACAGAATGATGAGCGATGTAGGGAGTTTCATCCCTACACTTACATTATGCTGAGCGATGTAGGGAGAGTTTCATCGCTACACTAACAAAATGCTGAGCGATGTGGGGAGAGTTTCTTCGCTACACTTACAGAATGCTAAGCGATGTGGGGAGAGTTTCATTGCTTCACTTATAGAATGCTGAGCGATGTTGGGATAGTTTCATCGCTACACTTGCAGAATGCTTAGCGATGAGGGGAGCGTTTCATCGCTACACTAACAGAATGCTGAGCGATTAAGGGAGAGTTTCATTGCTACACTTACAGAATGCTGAGCGATGTGTGGAGAATTTCATCGCTACACTAACAGAATGCTGAGCGATGTGGGGAGAGGTTCATCACTACACTTACAGAATGCTAAGCGATGTGGGGAGAGTTTCATTGCTTCACTTATAGAATGTTGAGCGATGTAGGGAGAGTTTCATCGCCACACTTACAGAATGCTGAGCGATGTAGGGAGAGTTTCATTGCTACACTAACAAAATGCTGAGCGATGTGGGGAGAGTTTCATCGCTACACTAATGGAATGCTGAGCGATGTGGGGATAGTTTCATCGCTACACTTGCAGAATGCTGAGTGATGTGAGGAGCGTTTCATCGCTACACTAACAGAATGCTGAGCGATGTAGGGAGAGTTTCAATGCTACACTTACAGAATACTGAGCAATGTGAAGAGAGTTTCATCGCTACACTAACAGAGCGCTGAGCGATGTGGGGAGAGTTTCATTGCTACACTAACAGAATGCTGAGCGAAGTGGGGAGAGTTTCGTCGCTACACTAACAGAATGCTGAGCGATGTGGGGTGAGTTTCATTGCTACACTAACAGAATGCTGAGCGATACGGGGAGAGTTTCATCGCTACACTTACAGAATGCTGAGCGATGTGGGGAGAGTTTCATCGCTACACCAACAGAATGCTGAGCGATGTGGGGAGAGTTTCATCGCTACACTTACAGAATGCTGAGCGATGTGGGGAGAGTTTCATTGCTACTCTTACAGAATGCTGAGCAATGTAGGGAGAGTTTCATTGCTACACTAACAGAATGCTGAGCGATGTAGGGAGAGTTTCATTGCTACACTTACAGAATGCTGAGCGATGTGGGGAGAGTTTCATTGCTACACTAACAGAATGCTGAGTGATGTGCGGAAAGTTTCATTGCTTCACTAACAGAATGCTGAGCGATGTAGGGAGAGTTTCATTGCTACACTACCAGAATGCTGAGTGATGTGGGTAGAGTTTCATTCCTACACTAACAGAATGCTGAGCGATAAGGGGAGAGTTTCATCGCTACACTTACAGAATGCTGAGCGATGTAGGGAGAGATTCATCCCTACACCAACAGAATGCTGAGCGATGTAGGGAGAGTTTCATTGCTACACTAACAGAATGCTGAGCGATGTAGGGATAGTTTCATTGCTACACTTACAGAATGCTGAACGATGTGGGGAGAGTTTAATCGGTACACTAACAGAATGCTGAGCGATGTGGTGGGAGATTCATCGCTACACTAACAGAATGCTAAGCGATGTAGGGAGAGTTTCATTGCTTCACATACAGAATGCTGAGCGATGTTGGGAGAGTTTAACCGCTACACTAAAAGAATGCTGAGCGAAGTGGGGAGAGTTACATCGCTATACTTTCAGAATGCTGAGCGATGTGGGGAGAGTTTCATCGCTAAACTTACAGAATGCTGAGCGATATTATAGGGAGAGTTTCATTGCTACACTAACAGAATGCTGTGCGCTAAGGGGAGAGTTTCATCGCTACACTTACAGAATGCTGAGCGATGTAGGGAGAGTTTCATCGCTACACTAACAGAATGCTGAGCGATGTAGGGAGAGTTTCATTGCTACAAAGACAGAATGCTGAGCGATATAGGGATAGTTTCATTGCTCTACTTACAGAATGCTGAGCGATGTGGGGAGA
Organism: Meconema thalassinum; assembly: GCA_946902985.2. Classification (NCBI taxonomy): domain Eukaryota; kingdom Metazoa; phylum Arthropoda; class Insecta; order Orthoptera; family Tettigoniidae; genus Meconema; species Meconema thalassinum. Next base: position 214,659,740 of record OX336395.1, read on the forward strand.
GTTTTTTCGCTACACTAAAAGAATGCTGAGCGATGTGGGGAGTGATTCATCGCTACACTATCAGAATGCTGAGCGATGTGGGGAGAGTTTCATTGCTACTCTTACAGAATGCTGAGCAATGTAGGGAGAGTTTCATTGCTACACTAACAGAATGCTGAGCGATGTAGGGAGAGTTTCATTGCTACACTTACAGAATGCTGAGCGATGTGGGGAGAGTTTCATTGCTACACTAACAGAATGCTGAGTGATGTGCGGAAAGTTTCATTGCTTCACTAACAGAATGCTGAGCGATGTAGGGAGAGTTTCATTGCTACACTACCAGAATGCTGAGTGATGTGGGTAGAGTTTCATTCCTACACTAACAGAATGCTGAGCGATAAGGGGAGAGTTTCATCGCTACACTTACAGAATGCTGAGCGATGTAGGGAGAGATTCATCCCTACACCAACAGAATGCTGAGCGATGTAGGGAGAGTTTCATTGCTACACTAACAGAATGCTGAGCGATGTAGGGATAGTTTCATTGCTACACTTACAGAATGCTGAACGATGTGGGGAGAGTTTAATCGGTACACTAACAGAATGCTGAGCGATGTGGTGGGAGATTCATCGCTACACTAACAGAATGCTAAGCGATGTAGGGAGAGTTTCATTGCTTCACATACAGAATGCTGAGCGATGTTGGGAGAGTTTAACCGCTACACTAAAAGAATGCTGATCGAAGTGGGGAGAGTTACATCGCTATACTTTCAGAATGCTGAGCGATGTGGGGAGAGTTTCATCGCTAAACTTACAGAATGCTGAGCGATATTATAGGGAGAGTTTCATTGCTACACTAACAGAATGCTGTGCGCTAAGGGGAGAGTTTCATCGCTACACTTACAGAATGCTGAGCGATGTAGGGAGAGTTTCATCGCTACACTAACAGAATGCTGAGCGATGTAGGGAGAGTTTCATTGCTACAAAGACAGAATGCTGAGCGATATAGGGATAGTTTCATTGCTCTACTTACAGAATGCTGAGCGATGTGGGGAGAGTTTTTTCGCTACACTAAAAGAATGCTGAGCGATGTGGGGAGTGATTCATCGCTACACTATCAGAATGCTGAGCGATGTGGGGAGAGTTTCATTGCTACACTAACAAAATGATGAGCGATGTGGGGAGAGTTTCATCGCTACACTTACCGAATGCTGAGCGACGTAGGGAGAGTTTCATCGCTACACTCACAGAATGCTGAGCAATGTGGTGGGAGATTCATCGAGGGAGTTACTACAGCTACATCTACGCCTCTCAAACTTCGTAAGTGAGGAATTATGGAATATCTTCGATCGTATTTCTTCAGTGCAAGCTAACAGCGTTCTAGATCAGGTGAGGGACAGACATATTTCCAAATATGATAGGTTATGTCAGTTGCAGAAATCTCAAGCCATTAGACTTGATGCTAACAAGGTTGTCGTAAATTTGTCCAGCAACCCCCTAAGTGATACCCAACAGGCAGTTCTCGCTAAAGGTCTCAATTTTGCTGTAGCGCCTAGAAGAATTCCTATTGAAGAACTTATTACATCCGTAGAATCCTCAGTACATCACCTCACACCTGAAGAGGCCGAGGAAGCCAGGCAAGAATGTTCCCGAGTTCTCAAGACAGCTAAGCCACCTAACACCAACTTAAAACAAGGCGAAAGCCGGGCACTTAAAGATCTAAGGGACAATTCTGATATTATCGTTCTCCCCGCTGACAAGGGTAATGCGACAGTGGTATTGGATAAGGTTGATTATGATTCCAAGATCTCGTCTTTGTTATCAGATCCTGTATATAGGATTAATAGTCGTGATCCTACTACTCGCTACTCAAATGTCACCGTCAAATTGATCAAGCAATCATCTATTCCAGCGGATGCAGCGAAGACTCTCCTTCCAGGGGATGCTATTCCTCCGAGACTCTATGGTCTTCCTAAAATACATAAGGACGATGTTCCTCTTAGACCCATTGTTAGTACGATTGGTTCTCCTACATATGCCCTTTCCAAATACTTAGGTAGACTACTTCAGCCGCTTCTGGGTAACACGCCTTCGTACATTAAGGATTCCACACACTTCGTGGAAAAGTTAAAAGCTATAACACTTCAGCCGGGTGATATTCTAGTGAGTCTCGACGTGGTGTCTCTGTTTACGAGAGTACCTATTGATGGTGTTATGTCTCTCATTAATGGCCTTTTTCCTGAAGACATCACAAGACTTTTTTATCACTGCATGACCTCCTCCTACTTTCTATGGAATGGGAATTTTTATGAGCAGACTGATGGTGTGGCCATGGGTAGTCCTCTCTCTCCTGTTGTGGCTAATTTCTTCATGGAGAACTTTGAAGAGAAAGCTTTGTCGTCGGCTCCTTTCAAACCGAAGATCTGGTGGCGTTATGTGGATGACACGTTCGTTGTTTGGACGGAAGGTGAGGAAAATCTTAGCCATTTCCTGGATCACCTTAATCTCCAGCACCCTTCTATTTGTTTCACCATGGAAAAGGAATCTGACGGCAAAATACCTTTTTTAGATGTTCTCGTCACCAAGAAAGAGGATGGATCTTTAGGACACAGCGTTTTTCGTAAGCCAACACACACCAATAGATATCTCCACGCAAGTTCTCACCATCACCCTGCCCAGAAACATGGTATCCTTACAACTCTAACTACCAGGGCTAGGAGGATTTGTGAAGTGTCTTCTTTACAAGAAGAAATTAACACCCTGCGAACCACCTTTGAGAGCAACGGTTATAGCAAGGCTTTGATTTCTACGGTTCTGAAACCAACAAATAATAATAGGACGTCAGTTGAGAAAAGAGATGTAAGAGGAACTGCTTACCTTCCGTACATACATAACACAACGGATCGTATTGCTAAAATCCTACGTCGATACAACATACGGACTGTATTTGGAACTTCTGTTAAGATTAGGCAACTCCTGCGACCAACTAAGGACAGTTTGCCTAAATTGCAACAACCGGGTATCTACAGAGTTCCCTGTACTTGTGGCAAGGTTTACATCGGGCAGACTTCGAGAACAATATGCACTCGCATTAAGGAACATAATAGATGTATCAGGCTCATTCAACCTGATAAATCAGCTGTTGCCGATCATGCTTTAACACCTGGCCATGATGTCATGTTCCAAGGGGTGGATGTTCTTGCCCGTATAAAGCAATATCGTCCCAGAATCATCAGGGAGGCGGTTGAAATACGTAAACACCCAGATAATTTCAACCGCGACACCGGCTACAATCTCAGTGAATCCTGGCTACCTATTATCAGAACCCTGAGAAAGTAATTCACTGCTGCTTTCCGTTGTCCCTAACATGGGGCTATAATGGCGTCCATCTTTGGGCACCTTCTATATGTTCTTCGTTGCTTTCTCTTAGCAACATTGTCGTATTCCAGATTATTCCTGACGATGAAAGACATGGTTTCTTTCGAAACGCGTCGAATTGCAATATAATAAAACACGGCATAAGCCCAAAATTCAACATTATGAATAATTACACGGGCCGTGAAAGTCTAAATGACAATATTAGAAACCTCTATGGGGAGGATATTTTCCGACTGATGTCTAGATTCAGTAGGTTACGACGCAAGAAGGTGTGTCTAATCTCTTCACTCGCTTTTCTCCTAAGATGCCGGGATCATGATATTCTACCGAATTTTGTTATGTTGAAGCATTCCTTCAGAACACCTAAGGCAACGAGAATCTATCGTCGTGCAAGCAAGGCGTTATTGATAGAGAGGTTACAGCATACTCGTAAGCAGTTGGATTTTATTTCGAGGGAGTTACTACAGCTACATCTACGCCTCTCAAACTTCGTAAGTGAGGAATTATGGAATATCTTCGATCGTATTTCTTCAGTGCAAGCTAACAGCGTTCTAGATCAGGTGAGGGACAGACATATTTCCAAATATGATAGGTTATGTCAGTTGCAGAAATCTCAAGCCATTAGACTTGATGCTAACAAGGTTGTCGTAAATTTGTCCAGCAACCCCCTAAGTGATACCCAACAGGCAGTTCTCGCTAAAGGTCTCAATTTTGCTGTAGCGCCTAGAAGAATTCCTATTGAAGAACTTATTACATCCGTAGAATCCTCAGTACATCACCTCACACCTGAAGAGGCCGAGGAAGCCAGGCAAGAATGTTCCCGAGTTCTCAAGACAGCTAAGCCACCTAACACCAACTTAAAACAAGGCGAAAGCCGGGCACTTAAAGATCTAAGGGACAATTCTGATATTATCGTTCTCCCCGCTGACAAGGGTAATGCGACAGTGGTATTGGATAAGGTTGATTATGATTCCAAGATCTCGTCTTTGTTATCAGATCCTGTATATAGGATTAATAGTCGTGATCCTACTACTCGCTACTCAAATGTCACCGTCAAATTGATCAAGCAATCATCTATTCCAGCGGATGCAGCGAAGACTCTCCTTCCAGGGGATGCTATTCCTCCGAGACTCTATGGTCTTCCTAAAATACATAAGGACGATGTTCCTCTTAGACCCATTGTTAGTACGATTGGTTCTCCTACATATGCCCTTTCCAAATACTTAGGTAGACTACTTCAGCCGCTTCTGGGTAACACGCCTTCGTACATTAAGGATTCCACACACTTCGTGGAAAAGTTAAAAGCTATAACACTTCAGCCGGGTGATATTCTAGTGAGTCTCGACGTGGTGTCTCTGTTTACGAGAGTACCTATTGATGGTGTTATGTCTCTCATTAATGGCCTTTTTCCTGAAGACATCACAAGACTTTTTTATCACTGCATGACCTCCTCCTACTTTCTATGGAATGGGAATTTTTATGAGCAGACTGATGGTGTGGCCATGGGTAGTCCTCTCTCTCCTGTTGTGGCTAATTTCTTCATGGAGAACTTTGAAGAGAAAGCTTTGTCGTCGGCTCCTTTCAAACCGAAGATCTGGTGGCGTTATGTGGATGACACGTTCGTTGTTTGGACGGAAGGTGAGGAAAATCTTAGCCATTTCCTGGATCACCTTAATCTCCAGCACCCTTCTATTTGTTTCACCATGGAAAAGGAATCTGACGGCAAAATACCTTTTTTAGATGTTCTCGTCACCAAGAAAGAGGATGGATCTTTAGGACACAGCGTTTTTCGTAAGCCAACACACACCAATAGATATCTCCACGCAAGTTCTCACCATCACCCTGCCCAGAAACATGGTATCCTTACAACTCTAACTACCAGGGCTAGGAGGATTTGTGAAGTGTCTTCTTTACAAGAAGAAATTAACACCCTGCGAACCACCTTTGAGAGCAACGGTTATAGCAAGGCTTTGATTTCTACGGTTCTGAAACCAACAAATAATAATAGGACGTCAGTTGAGAAAAGAGATGTAAGAGGAACTGCTTACCTTCCGTACATACATAACACAACGGATCGTATTGCTAAAATCCTACGTCGATACAACATACGGACTGTATTTGGAACTTCTGTTAAGATTAGGCAACTCCTGCGACCAACTAAGGACAGTTTGCCTAAATTGCAACAACCGGGTATCTACAGAGTTCCCTGTACTTGTGGCAAGGTTTACATCGGGCAGACTTCGAGAACAATATGCACTCGCATTAAGGAACATAATAGATGTATCAGGCTCATTCAACCTGATAAATCAGCTGTTGCCGATCATGCTTTAACACCTGGCCATGATGTCATGTTCCAAGGGGTGGATGTTCTTGCCCGTATAAAGCAATATCGTCCCAGAATCATCAGGGAGGCGGTTGAAATACGTAAACACCCAGATAATTTCAACCGCGACACCGGCTACAATCTCAGTGAATCCTGGCTACCTATTATCAGAACCCTGAGAAAGTAATTCACTGCTGCTTTCCGTTGTCCCTAACATGGGGCTATAATGGCGTCCATCTTTGGGCACCTTCTATATGTTCTTCGTTGCTTTCTCTTAGCAACATTGTCGTATTCCAGATTATTCCTGACGATGAAAGACATGGTTTCTTTCGAAACGCGTCGAATTGCAATATAATAAAACACGGCATAAGCCCAAAATTCAACATTATGAATAATGTAGGGAGAGTTTCATTGCTACACTAACAGAATGCTGAGCGAAGTGGGGAGAGTTTCATTGCTACAATAACAGAATGCTGAGTGATGTAGGGAAAGTTTCATTGCTACACTAACAGAATGCTGAGCTATGTAGGGATAGTCTCATTGCTACACTAAAAGAATGCTGATCGATGTGGGGAGAGTTTCATCGCTACACTAACAGAATGCTGAAAGATGTGGGGAGAGTTTCATCGCTACACTTACAGAATGCTGAGCGAAGTAGGGAGAGTTTCATCGCTACACTAACAGAATGCTGAGCGATGTGGGGAGAGTTTCATTGCTACAATAAGAGAATGCTGAGCGATGTAGGGAGTTTCATCGCTACAGATACAGAATGCTGAGCGATGTAGGGAGAGTTACATTGCTACACTAACAAAATGATGAGCAATGTGGGGAGAGTTTCATCGCTACACTAACAGAATGCTGAGCGATGTGGGGAGAGTTTCATTGCTACACCAACAGAATACTGAGTGATGTGGGGAGAGTTTAATTGCTACACTAACAGAATGAGGAGCGATTTGGGAAGAGTTTCATCGCTATACTAACAGAATGCTGAGCGATGTAAGGAGAGTTTCTTTGCTACACTAACAGAACGCTGAGCGATGTAGGGAGAGTTTCATTGCTACACTTACAGAATGCTGAGCGATGTGGGGAGAAATTCATTGCTACACTTACAGAATGCTGAGCGATATAGATAGTGTTTCATTGCTACACTACCAGAATGCTGAGCGATGTGGGTAGAATTTCATCGCTACACAAACAGAATGCTGAGCGATAAGGAGAGAGTTTCATCGCTACACTTAAAGAATGCTGAGCGATATAGGGAGAGATTCATCGCTACACTAACAGAATGCTGAGCGATGTAGGGAGAGTTTCTTTGCTACACTAACAAAATGCTGAGCGATGTAGGGATAGTTTCATTGCTACACTTACAAAATGCTGAGCGATGTGGGGAGAGTTTCATTGCTACACTAACAGAATGCTGAGCGATGTGGGGAGAGTTTCATCGCTACACTAACAGAATGCTGAGCGATGTAGGGAGAGTTTCATTGCTATATTTACAGAATGCTGAGCGATCTGAGGAGAGTTTCATCGCTACACTAACAGAATGGTAAGCGATGTAGGGAGAGTTTCATTGCTACACTTACAGAATGCTGAGTGATGTGGGGAGAGTTTCATCGCTACACTAACAGAATGCTGAGCGATGTGGGGAGAGTTTCATCGCTACACTAACAGAATGCTGAGCGATGTCGGGAGAGATTCATCCCTACACTAACAGAATGCTGAGAGATGTGGGGAGAGTTTCATTGCTACACCTATAGAATGCTGAGCGGTGTAGGGAGAGTTACATCCCTACACTTACTGAATGGTGATCGATGTAGGGAGAGTTTCATTGGTACACTCACAGAATGCTGAGCGAAGTGGGGAGAGTATCATTGCTACACTAACAGAACGCTGAGTGATGTGGGAAAAGTTTCTTTGCTACACTAACAGAATGCTGAGCGATGTAGGGAAAGTTTCATTGCTACACTAACAGAATGCTGATCGATGTGGGGAGAGTTTCATCGCTACACTAACAGAATACTGAAGGATGTGGGAAGAGTTTCAACGCTACACTTACGGAATGCTGAGCGACGTGGAGAGAGTTTCATCACTACACTAACACAATGCTGAGCGATGTGGGGAGAGTTTCATTGCTACACTAACAGAATGCTGAGCGATGTGGGGAGCAATTCATCGCTACACTAACAGAATGCTGAGCGATGTGGGGAGAGTTTCTTTGCTACTCTAACAGAATGCTGAGCGAAGTGGGGAGAGTTTCATCGCTACACTAACAGAATGCGGAGCGATGTGGGAAGAGTTTAATTGCTGCACTAACGGAATGCTGAGAGATGTGGGGAGAGTTTCATCGCTACACTTTCAGAATGCTGAGCGATGTGGGGATAGTTTCTTCGCTACACTTACAGAATGCTGAGCGATGTGGGGAGAGTTACATCGCTACACTTTCAGAATGCTGAGTGAAGTGGGGAGAGTTTCATTGCTACACTTACAGAATGCTGAGCGATGTAGGGAGGGCTTCATCGCTACACTTACAGAATGCTGAGCCATGTAGGGAGAGTTTCATCGCTACACTAACAGAATGCTCAGCAATGTAGGGAGAGTTTCGTTGCTACACTAACAGGATGCTGAGCGATGAACGGAGAGTTTCTTTGCTACACGTACAGAATGCTGAGCGATGTGGGGAGAATTTCATTGCTACACTAACAGAATGCTGAGTGATGTGGGGAAAGTTTCATTGCTACACTTACAGAATGTTGAGCAATGTAGGGGGAGTTCCTTTGCTACACTACCAGAATGCTGAGCGATGAGGGTAGAGTTTCATCGCTACACTAGCAGAATGCTCAGCGACGTGGAGAGAGTTTCATCGCTACACTAACACAATGCTGAGCGATGTGGGGAGTGTTTCATTGCTACACTAACAGAATGCTGAGCGATGTGGGGAGAGATTCATCGCTACACTAACAGAATGCTGAGCGATACGGGGAGAGTTTCATCGCTACACTTACAGAATGCTGAGCGATGTGGGGAGAGTTACATTGCTACACTTACAGAATGCTGAGCGATGTAGGGAGAGCTTCATCGCTACACTTAGAGAATGCTGAGCGATGTAGGGAGAGCTTCATCGCTACACTAACAGAATGCTGAGCGATGTAGGGAGAGTTTCATTGCTACACTAACAGAATGCTGAGCGATGTACGGAGAGTTTCATTGCTACACTTATAGAATGCTGAGTGATGTGGGGAGAGTTTCATTAATACACTAACAGAATGCTGAGTGATGTGGGGAAGTTTCATTGCTACACTAACAGAATGCTGAGCGATGTAGGGAGAGTTACATTGCTACACTACCAGAATGCTGAGCCATGTTGGGTAGAGATTCATCGCTACACTTACAGAATGCTGAGTGATGTGGGGAGAGTTTCATTGCTACACTAACAGAATGCTGAGCAAAGTAGGGAGAGTTTCACCGCTACACTTAAAGAATGCTGCGCGATGTGGGGAGAGTTTCATTGCTACACTAACGGAATGCTGAGCAATGTGGGGAGAGTTTCATCGCTACATTTACAGAATGCTGAGCGATGTGGGGAGAGTTTTATCCCTACACTAACAGAATGCTGAGCGATGTGGGGAGAGTTTCATCGCTACACTTACAGAAAGCTGAGCGATGTGGGGGGAGTTTCATCGCTACACTTACAGAATGCTGAGCGATTTAGGGAGAGTTTCATCGCTTCACTAACAGAACGTTGAGCGATGTAGGGAGAGTTTCATTGCTACTCTAACAGAATGCTGAGCGATGTAGGGATAGTTTCATTGCTACACTTGCAGAATGCTGAGCGATGTGGGGAGAATTTCATCGCTACACTAACAGAATGCTAAGCAATGTAGGGAGAGTTTCATTGCTACACTTTCAGAATGATGAGCAATGTGGGGAGAGTTTCATCGCTAGACTTACATAATGCTGAGCGATATAGGGAGAGTTTCATTGCTACACTAACAGAATGATGAGCTATGTGGGGAGAGTTTCATCGCTACACTTACAGAATGCTGAGCGATGTAGGGAGAGTTTCATCGCTACACTAACAGAATGATGAGAGATGTGGGGAAAGTTTCATTGCTACACTAACAGAATGCTGAGCGATGTAGGGAGTTTCATCCCTACACTTACATTATGCTGAGCGATGTAGGGAGAGTTTCATTGCTACACTAACAAAATGCTGAGCCATGTGGGGAGAGTTTCTTCGCTACACTAATGGAATGCTGAGCGATGTGGGGATAGTTTCATCGCTAAACTTGCAGAATGCTGAGCGATGTGGGGAGCGTTTCATCGCTACACTTACAGAATGCTGAGCGATGTAGGGAGAGTTTCATTGCTACACATACAGAATGCTGAGCGATGTGAGGAGAGTTTCAACGCTACACTAACAGAATGCTGAGCGATGTGGGGAGAGGTTCATCGCTACACTTACAGAATGCTGAGCGATGTGGAGGGAGTTTCATTGCTTCACTTATAGAATGCTGAGCGATGTAGGGAGAGTTTCATCGCCACACTTACAGAATGCTGAGCGAAGTAGGGAGAGTTTCATTGCTACATTATCAAAATGCTGAGCGATGTGGGGGGAGTTTCATCGCTACACTAATGGAATGCTGAGCGATGTGAGGATAGTTTCATCGCTACACTTGCAGAATGCTGAGTGATGTGGGGAGCGTTTCATCGCTACACTAACAGAATGCTGAGCGATGTAGGGAGAGTTTCATTGCCTCACTTACAGAATGCAGAGCGATGTGAAGAGAGTTTCATCGCTACACTAACAGAGTGCTGAGCGATGTGGGGAGAGTTTCATTGTTAGACTAACAGAATGCTGAGCGAAGTGCGGAGAGCTTCGTCGCTAAACTAACAGAATGCTGAGCGATGTGCGGAGAGTTTCATTGCTACACTAACATAATGCTGAGCGATGTGGGGAGAGTTTCATCGCTACACTTACAGAATGCTGAGCGATGTGGGGAGAGTTTCATCGCTACACCAACAGAATGCTGAGCGATGTGGGGAGAGTTTCATCGCTACACTTACAGAATGCTGAGCGATGTGGGGAGAGTTTCATTGCTACACTTACAGAATTCTGAGCGATGTAGGGAGAGTTCCATCGCTACACTAACAGAATGCTGAGCGATGTAGGCAGAATGTCATTGCTACACTAACAGAATGCTGGGCGATGTAGGGAGAGTTTCATTGCTACACTTACAGAATGCTGAGCGATGTGGGGAGAGTTTCATTGCTACACTAACAGAATGCTGAGTGATGTGCGGAAAGTTTCATTGCTACACTAACAGAATGCTGAGCGATGTAGGGAGAGTTTCATTGCTACACTACCAGAATGCTGAGTGATGTGGGTAGAGTTTCATCCCTATACTAACAGAATGCTGAGCGATAAGGGGAGAGTTTCATCGCTACATTTACAGAATGCTGAGCGATGTAGGGAGAGATTCATCGCTACACCAACAGAATGCTGAGCGATGTAGGGAGAGTTTCATTGCTACACTAACAGAATGCTGAGCGATGTAGGGATAGTTTCATTGCTACACTTACAGAATGCTGAACGTTGTGGGGAGAGTTTAATCGGTACACTAACAGAATGCTGAGCGATGTGGGGGGAGATTCATCGCTACACTAACAGAATGCTAAGCGATGTAGGGAGAGATTCATTGCTTCACTTACAGAATGCTGAGCGATTTTGGGAGAGTTTTATCGCTACACTAAAAGAATGCTGAGCGAAGTGGGGAGAGTTTCACCGCTATACTTTCAGAATGCTGAGCGATGTGGGGAGAGTTTCATCGCTAAACTTACAGAATGCTGAGCGATATTATAGGGAGAGTTTCATTGCTACACTAACAGAATGCTGTGCGCTAAGGGGAGAGTTTCATCGCTACACTTACAGAATGCTGAGCGATGTAGGGAGAGTTTCATCGCTACACTAACAGAATGCTGAGCGATGTAGGGAGAGTTTCATTGCTACAAAGACAGAATGCTGAGCGATATAGGGATAGTTTCATTGCTCTACTTACAGAATGCTGAGCGATGTGGGGAGAGTTTTTTCGCTACACTAAAAGAATGCTGAGCGATGTGGGGAGTGATTCATCGCTACACTATCAGAATGCTGAGCGATGTGGGGAGAGTTTCATTGCTACACTAACAAAATGATGAGCGATGTGGGGAGAGTTTCATCGCTACACTTACCGAATGCTGAGCGACGTAGGGAGAGTTTCATCGCTACACTCACAGAATGCTGAGCAATGTGGTGGGAGATTCATCGAGGGAGTTACTACAGCTACATCTACGCCTCTCAAACTTCGTAAGTGAGGAATTATGGAATATCTTCGATCGTATTTCTTCAGTGCAAGCTAACAGCGTTCTAGATCAGGTGAGGGACAGACATATTTCCAAATATGATAGGTTATGTCAGTTGCAGAAATCTCAAGCCATTAGACTTGATGCTAACAAGGTTGTCGTAAATTTGTCCAGCAACCCCCTAAGTGATACCCAACAGGCAGTTCTCGCTAAAGGTCTCAATTTTGCTGTAGCGCCTAGAAGAATTCCTATTGAAGAACTTATTACATCCGTAGAATCCTCAGTACATCACCTCACACCTGAAGAGGCCGAGGAAGCCAGGCAAGAATGTTCCCGAGTTCTCAAGACAGCTAAGCCACCTAACACCAACTTAAAACAAGGCGAAAGCCGGGCACTTAAAGATCTAAGGGACAATTCTGATATTATCGTTCTCCCCGCTGACAAGGGTAATGCGACAGTGGTATTGGATAAGGTTGATTATGATTCCAAGATCTCGTCTTTGTTATCAGATCCTGTATATAGGATTAATAGTCGTGATCCTACTACTCGCTACTCAAATGTCACCGTCAAATTGATCAAGCAATCATCTATTCCAGCGGATGCAGCGAAGACTCTCCTTCCAGGGGATGCTATTCCTCCGAGACTCTATGGTCTTCCTAAAATACATAAGGACGATGTTCCTCTTAGACCCATTGTTAGTACGATTGGTTCTCCTACATATGCCCTTTCCAAATACTTAGGTAGACTACTTCAGCCGCTTCTGGGTAACACGCCTTCGTACATTAAGGATTCCACACACTTCGTGGAAAAGTTAAAAGCTATAACACTTCAGCCGGGTGATATTCTAGTGAGTCTCGACGTGGTGTCTCTGTTTACGAGAGTACCTATTGATGGTGTTATGTCTCTCATTAATGGCCTTTTTCCTGAAGACATCACAAGACTTTTTTTATCACTGCATGACCTCCTCCTACTTTCTATGGAATGGGAATTTTTATGAGCAGACTGATGGTGTGGCCATGGGTAGTCCTCTCTCTCCTGTTGTGGCTAATTTCTTCATGGAGAACTTTGAAGAGAAAGCTTTGTCGTCGGCTCCTTTCAAACCGAAGATCTGGTGGCGTTATGTGGATGACACGTTCGTTGTTTGGACGGAAGGTGAGGAAAATCTTAGCCATTTCCTGGATCACCTTAATCTCCAGCACCCTTCTATTTGTTTCACCATGGAAAAGGAATCTGACGGCAAAATACCTTTTTTAGATGTTCTCGTCACCAAGAAAGAGGATGGATCTTTAGGACACAGCGTTTTTCGTAAGCCAACACACACCAATAGATATCTCCACGCAAGTTCTCACCATCACCCTGCCCAGAAACATGGTATCCTTACAACTCTAACTACCAGGGCTAGGAGGATTTGTGAAGTGTCTTCTTTACAAGAAGAAATTAACACCCTGCGAACCACCTTTGAGAGCAACGGTTATAGCAAGGCTTTGATTTCTACGGTTCTGAAACCAACAAATAATAATAGGACGTCAGTTGAGAAAAGAGATGTAAGAGGAACTGCTTACCTTCCGTACATACATAACACAACGGATCGTATTGCTAAAATCCTACGTCGATACAACATACGGACTGTATTTGGAACTTCTGTTAAGATTAGGCAACTCCTGCGACCAACTAAGGACAGTTTGCCTAAATTGCAACAACCGGGTATCTACAGAGTTCCCTGTACTTGTGGCAAGGTTTACATCGGGCAGACTTCGAGAACAATATGCACTCGCATTAAGGAACATAATAGATGTATCAGGCTCATTCAACCTGATAAATCAGCTGTTGCCGATCATGCTTTAACACCTGGCCATGATGTCATGTTCCAAGGGGTGGATGTTCTTGCCCGTATAAAGCAATATCGTCCCAGAATCATCAGGGAGGCGGTTGAAATACGTAAACACCCAGATAATTTCAACCGCGACACCGGCTACAATCTCAGTGAATCCTGGCTACCTATTATCAGAACCCTGAGAAAGTAATTCACTGCTGCTTTCCGTTGTCCCTAACATGGGGCTATAATGGCGTCCATCTTTGGGCACCTTCTATATGTTCTTCGTTGCTTTCTCTTAGCAACATTGTCGTATTCCAGATTATTCCTGACGATGAAAGACATGGTTTCTTTCGAAACGCGTCGAATTGCAATATAATAAAACACGGCATAAGCCCAAAATTCAACATTATGAATAATTACACGGGCCGTGAAAGTCTAAATGACAATATTAGAAACCTCTATGGGGAGGATATTTTCCGACTGATGTCTAGATTCAGTAGGTTACGACGCAAGAAGGTGTGTCTAATCTCTTCACTCGCTTTTCTCCTAAGATGCCGGGATCATGATATTCTACCGAATTTTGTTATGTTGAAGCATTCCTTCAGAACACCTAAGGCAACGAGAATCTATCGTCGTGCAAGCAAGGCGTTATTGATAGAGAGGTTACAGCATACTCGTAAGCAGTTGGATTTTATTTCGAGGGAGTTACTACAGCTACATCTACGCCTCTCAAACTTCGTAAGTGAGGAATTATGGAATATCTTCGATCGTATTTCTTCAGTGCAAGCTAACAGCGTTCTAGATCAGGTGAGGGACAGACATATTTCCAAATATGATAGGTTATGTCAGTTGCAGAAATCTCAAGCCATTAGACTTGATGCTAACAAGGTTGTCGTAAATTTGTCCAGCAACCCCCTAAGTGATACCCAACAGGCAGTTCTCGCTAAAGGTCTCAATTTTGCTGTAGCGCCTAGAAGAATTCCTATTGAAGAACTTATTACATCCGTAGAATCCTCAGTACATCACCTCACACCTGAAGAGGCCGAGGAAGCCAGGCAAGAATGTTCCCGAGTTCTCAAGACAGCTAAGCCACCTAACACCAACTTAAAACAAGGCGAAAGCCGGGCACTTAAAGATCTAAGGGACAATTCTGATATTATCGTTCTCCCCGCTGACAAGGGTAATGCGACAGTGGTATTGGATAAGGTTGATTATGATTCCAAGATCTCGTCTTTGTTATCAGATCCTGTATATAGGATTAATAGTCGTGATCCTACTACTCGCTACTCAAATGTCACCGTCAAATTGATCAAGCAATCATCTATTCCAGCGGATGCAGCGAAGACTCTCCTTCCAGGGGATGCTATTCCTCCGAGACTCTATGGTCTTCCTAAAATACATAAGGACGATGTTCCTCTTAGACCCATTGTTAGTACGATTGGTTCTCCTACATATGCCCTTTCCAAATACTTAGGTAGACTACTTCAGCCGCTTCTGGGTAACACGCCTTCGTACATTAAGGATTCCACACACTTCGTGGAAAAGTTAAAAGCTATAACACTTCAGCCGGGTGATATTCTAGTGAGTCTCGACGTGGTGTCTCTGTTTACGAGAGTACCTATTGATGGTGTTATGTCTCTCATTAATGGCCTTTTTCCTGAAGACATCACAAGACTTTTTTATCACTGCATGACCTCCTCCTACTTTCTATGGAATGGGAATTTTTATGAGCAGACTGATGGTGTGGCCATGGGTAGTCCTCTCTCTCCTGTTGTGGCTAATTTCTTCATGGAGAACTTTGAAGAGAAAGCTTTGTCGTCGGCTCCTTTCAAACCGAAGATCTGGTGGCGTTATGTGGATGACACGTTCGTTGTTTGGACGGAAGGTGAGGAAAATCTTAGCCATTTCCTGGATCACCTTAATCTCCAGCACCCTTCTATTTGTTTCACCATGGAAAAGGAATCTGACGGCAAAATACCTTTTTTAGATGTTCTCGTCACCAAGAAAGAGGATGGATCTTTAGGACACAGCGTTTTTCGTAAGCCAACACACACCAATAGATATCTCCACGCAAGTTCTCACCATCACCCTGCCCAGAAACATGGTATCCTTACAACTCTAACTACCAGGGCTAGGAGGATTTGTGAAGTGTCTTCTTTACAAGAAGAAATTAACACCCTGCGAACCACCTTTGAGAGCAACGGTTATAGCAAGGCTTTGATTTCTACGGTTCTGAAACCAACAAATAATAATAGGACGTCAGTTGAGAAAAGAGATGTAAGAGGAACTGCTTACCTTCCGTACATACATAACACAACGGATCGTATTGCTAAAATCCTACGTCGATACAACATACGGACTGTATTTGGAACTTCTGTTAAGATTAGGCAACTCCTGCGACCAACTAAGGACAGTTTGCCTAAATTGCAACAACCGGGTATCTACAGAGTTCCCTGTACTTGTGGCAAGGTTTACATCGGGCAGACTTCGAGAACAATATGCACTCGCATTAAGGAACATAATAGATGTATCAGGCTCATTCAACCTGATAAATCAGCTGTTGCCGATCATGCTTTAACACCTGGCCATGATGTCATGTTCCAAGGGGTGGATGTTCTTGCCCGTATAAAGCAATATCGTCCCAGAATCATCAGGGAGGCGGTTGAAATACGTAAACACCCAGATAATTTCAACCGCGACACCGGCTACAATCTCAGTGAATCCTGGCTACCTATTATCAGAACCCTGAGAAAGTAATTCACTGCTGCTTTCCGTTGTCCCTAACATGGGGCTATAATGGCGTCCATCTTTGGGCACCTTCTATATGTTCTTCGTTGCTTTCTCTTAGCAACATTGTCGTATTCCAGATTATTCCTGACGATGAAAGACATGGTTTCTTTCGAAACGCGTCGAATTGCAATATAATAAAACACGGCATAAGCCCAAAATTCAACATTATGAATAATGTAGGGAGAGTTTCATTGCTACACTAACAGAATGCTGAGCGAAGTGGGGAGAGTTTCATTGCTACAATAACAGAATGCTGAGTGATGTAGGGAAAGTTTCATTGCTACACTAACAGAATGCTGAGCTATGTAGGGATAGTCTCATTGCTACACTAAAAGAATGCTGATCGATGTGGGGAGAGTTTCATCGCTACACTAACAGAATGCTGAAAGATGTGGGGAGAGTTTCATCGCTACACTTACAGAATGCTGAGCGAAGTAGGGAGAGTTTCATCGCTACACTAACAGAATGCTGAGCGATGTGGGGAGAGTTTCATTGCTACAATAAGAGAATGCTGAGCGATGTAGGGAGTTTCATCGCTACAGATACAGAATGCTGAGCGATGTAGGGAGAGTTACATTGCTACACTAACAAAATGATGAGCAATGTGGGGAGAGTTTCATCGCTACACTAACAGAATGCTGAGCGATGTGGGGAGAGTTTCATTGCTACACCAACAGAATACTGAGTGATGTGGGGAGAGTTTAATTGCTACACTAACAGAATGAGGAGCGATTTGGGAAGAGTTTCATCGCTATACTAACAGAATGCTGAGCGATGTAAGGAGAGTTTCTTTGCTACACTAACAGAACGCTGAGCGATGTAGGGAGAGTTTCATTGCTACACTTACAGAATGCTGAGCGATGTGGGGAGAAATTCATTGCTACACTTACAGAATGCTGAGCGATATAGATAGTGTTTCATTGCTACACTACCAGAATGCTGAGCGATGTGGGTAGAATTTCATCGCTACACAAACAGAATGCTGAGCGATAAGGAGAGAGTTTCATCGCTACACTTAAAGAATGCTGAGCGATATAGGGAGAGATTCATCGCTACACTAACAGAATGCTGAGCGATGTAGGGAGAGTTTCTTTGCTACACTAACAAAATGCTGAGCGATGTAGGGATAGTTTCATTGCTACACTTACAAAATGCTGAGCGATGTGGGGAGAGTTTCATTGCTACACTAACAGAATGCTGAGCGATGTGGGGAGAGTTTCATCGCTACACTAACAGAATGCTGAGCGATGTAGGGAGAGTTTCATTGCTATATTTACAGAATGCTGAGCGATCTGAGGAGAGTTTCATCGCTACACTAACAGAATGGTAAGCGATGTAGGGAGAGTTTCATTGCTACACTTACAGAATGCTGAGTGATGTGGGGAGAGTTTCATCGCTACACTAACAGAATGCTGAGCGATGTGGGGAGAGTTTCATCGCTACACTAACAGAATGCTGAGCGATGTCGGGAGAGATTCATCCCTACACTAACAGAATGCTGAGAGATGTGGGGAGAGTTTCATTGCTACACCTATAGAATGCTGAGCGGTGTAGGGAGAGTTACATCCCTACACTTACTGAATGGTGATCGATGTAGGGAGAGTTTCATTGGTACACTCACAGAATGCTGAGCGAAGTGGGGAGAGTATCATTGCTACACTAACAGAACGCTGAGTGATGTGGGAAAAGTTTCTTTGCTACACTAACAGAATGCTGAGCGATGTAGGGAAAGTTTCATTGCTACACTAACAGAATGCTGATCGATGTGGGGAGAGTTTCATCGCTACACTAACAGAATACTGAAGGATGTGGGAAGAGTTTCAACGCTACACTTACGGAATGCTGAGCGACGTGGAGAGAGTTTCATCACTACACTAACACAATGCTGAGCGATGTGGGGAGAGTTTCATTGCTACACTAACAGAATGCTGAGCGATGTGGGGAGCAATTCATCGCTACACTAACAGAATGCTGAGCGATGTGGGGAGAGTTTCTTTGCTACTCTAACAGAATGCTGAGCGAAGTGGGGAGAGTTTCATCGCTACACTAACAGAATGCGGAGCGATGTGGGAAGAGTTTAATTGCTGCACTAACGGAATGCTGAGAGATGTGGGGAGAGTTTCATCGCTACACTTTCAGAATGCTGAGCGATGTGGGGATAGTTTCTTCGCTACACTTACAGAATGCTGAGCGATGTGGGGAGAGTTACATCGCTACACTTTCAGAATGCTGAGTGAAGTGGGGAGAGTTTCATTGCTACACTTACAGAATGCTGAGCGATGTAGGGAGGGCTTCATCGCTACACTTACAGAATGCTGAGCCATGTAGGGAGAGTTTCATCGCTACACTAACAGAATGCTCAGCAATGTAGGGAGAGTTTCGTTGCTACACTAACAGGATGCTGAGCGATGAACGGAGAGTTTCTTTGCTACACGTACAGAATGCTGAGCGATGTGGGGAGAATTTCATTGCTACACTAACAGAATGCTGAGTGATGTGGGGAAAGTTTCATTGCTACACTTACAGAATGTTGAGCAATGTAGGGGGAGTTCCTTTGCTACACTACCAGAATGCTGAGCGATGAGGGTAGAGTTTCATCGCTACACTAGCAGAATGCTCAGCGACGTGGAGAGAGTTTCATCGCTACACTAACACAATGCTGAGCGATGTGGGGAGTGTTTCATTGCTACACTAACAGAATGCTGAGCGATGTGGGGAGAGATTCATCGCTACACTAACAGAATGCTGAGCGATACGGGGAGAGTTTCATCGCTACACTTACAGAATGCTGAGCGATGTGGGGAGAGTTACATTGCTACACTTACAGAATGCTGAGCGATGTAGGGAGAGCTTCATCGCTACACTTAGAGAATGCTGAGCGATGTAGGGAGAGCTTCATCGCTACACTAACAGAATGCTGAGCGATGTAGGGAGAGTTTCATTGCTACACTAACAGAATGCTGAGCGATGTACGGAGAGTTTCATTGCTACACTTATAGAATGCTGAGTGATGTGGGGAGAGTTTCATTAATACACTAACAGAATGCTGAGTGATGTGGGGAAGTTTCATTGCTACACTAACAGAATGCTGAGCGATGTAGGGAGAGTTACATTGCTACACTACCAGAATGCTGAGCCATGTTGGGTAGAGATTCATCGCTACACTTACAGAATGCTGAGTGATGTGGGGAGAGTTTCATTGCTACACTAACAGAATGCTGAGCAAAGTAGGGAGAGTTTCACCGCTACACTTAAAGAATGCTGCGCGATGTGGGGAGAGTTTCATTGCTACACTAACGGAATGCTGAGCAATGTGGGGAGAGTTTCATCGCTACATTTACAGAATGCTGAGCGATGTGGGGAGAGTTTTATCCCTACACTAACAGAATGCTGAGCGATGTGGGGAGAGTTTCATCGCTACACTTACAGAAAGCTGAGCGATGTGGGGGGAGTTTCATCGCTACACTTACAGAATGCTGAGCGATTTAGGGAGAGTTTCATCGCTTCACTAACAGAACGTTGAGCGATGTAGGGAGAGTTTCATTGCTACTCTAACAGAATGCTGAGCGATGTAGGGATAGTTTCATTGCTACACTTGCAGAATGCTGAGCGATGTGGGGAGAATTTCATCGCTACACTAACAGAATGCTAAGCAATGTAGGGAGAGTTTCATTGCTACACTTTCAGAATGATGAGCAATGTGGGGAGAGTTTCATCGCTAGACTTACATAATGCTGAGCGATATAGGGAGAGTTTCATTGCTACACTAACAGAATGATGAGCTATGTGGGGAGAGTTTCATCGCTACACTTACAGAATGCTGAGCGATGTAGGGAGAGTTTCATCGCTACACTAACAGAATGATGAGAGATGTGGGGAAAGTTTCATTGCTACACTAACAGAATGCTGAGCGATGTAGGGAGTTTCATCCCTACACTTACATTATGCTGAGCGATGTAGGGAGAGTTTCATTGCTACACTAACAAAATGCTGAGCCATGTGGGGAGAGTTTCTTCGCTACACTAATGGAATGCTGAGCGATGTGGGGATAGTTTCATCGCTAAACTTGCAGAATGCTGAGCGATGTGGGGAGCGTTTCATCGCTACACTTACAGAATGCTGAGCGATGTAGGGAGAGTTTCATTGCTACACATACAGAATGCTGAGCGATGTGAGGAGAGTTTCAACGCTACACTAACAGAATGCTGAGCGATGTGGGGAGAGGTTCATCGCTACACTTACAGAATGCTGAGCGATGTGGAGGGAGTTTCATTGCTTCACTTATAGAATGCTGAGCGATGTAGGGAGAGTTTCATCGCCACACTTACAGAATGCTGAGCGAAGTAGGGAGAGTTTCATTGCTACATTATCAAAATGCTGAGCGATGTGGGGGGAGTTTCATCGCTACACTAATGGAATGCTGAGCGATGTGAGGATAGTTTCATCGCTACACTTGCAGAATGCTGAGTGATGTGGGGAGCGTTTCATCGCTACACTAACAGAATGCTGAGCGATGTAGGGAGAGTTTCATTGCCTCACTTACAGAATGCAGAGCGATGTGAAGAGAGTTTCATCGCTACACTAACAGAGTGCTGAGCGATGTGGGGAGAGTTTCATTGTTAGACTAACAGAATGCTGAGCGAAGTGCGGAGAGCTTCGTCGCTAAACTAACAGAATGCTGAGCGATGTGCGGAGAGTTTCATTGCTACACTAACATAATGCTGAGCGATGTGGGGAGAGTTTCATCGCTACACTTACAGAATGCTGAGCGATGTGGGGAGAGTTTCATCGCTACACCAACAGAATGCTGAGCGATGTGGGGAGAGTTTCATCGCTACACTTACAGAATGCTGAGCGATGTGGGGAGAGTTTCATTGCTACACTTACAGAATTCTGAGCGATGTAGGGAGAGTTCCATCGCTACACTAACAGAATGCTGAGCGATGTAGGCAGAATGTCATTGCTACACTAACAGAATGCTGGGCGATGTAGGGAGAGTTTCATTGCTACACTTACAGAATGCTGAGCGATGTGGGGAGAGTTTCATTGCTACACTAACAGAATGCTGAGTGATGTGCGGAAAGTTTCATTGCTACACTAACAGAATGCTGAGCGATGTAGGGAGAGTTTCATTGCTACACTACCAGAATGCTGAGTGATGTGGGTAGAGTTTCTTCCCTATACTAACAGAATGCTGAGCGATAAGGGGAGAGTTTCATCGCTACATTTACAGAATGCTGAGCGATGTAGGGAGAGATTCATCGCTACACCAACAGAATGCTGAGCGATGTAGGGAGAGTTTCATTGCTACACTAACAGAATGCTGAGCGATGTAGGGATAGTTTCATTGCTACACTTACAGAATGCTGAACGTTGTGGGGAGAGTTTAATCGGTACACTAACAGAATGCTGAGCGATGTGGGGGGAGATTCATCGCTACACTAACAGAATGCTAAGCGATGTAGGGAGAGATTCATTGCTTCACTTACAGAATGCTGAGCGATTTTGGGAGAGTTTTATCGCTACACTAAAAGAATGCTGAGCGAAGTGGGGAGAGTTTCACCGCTATACTTTCAGAATGCTGAGCGATGTGGGGAGAGTTTCATCGCTAAACTTACAGAATGCTGAGCGATATTATAGGGAGAGTTTCATTGCTACACTAACAGAATGCGGAGCGATGTGGGGAAAGTTTCATTGCCACAATAACAGAATGCTGAGCGATAAAGGGAGAGTTTCTTTGCTACACTACCAGAATGCTGAGCGATAAAGGGAGAGTTTCTTCGCTACACTAACAGAATGCTGAGCGCTAAGGGGAGAGTTTCATCGCTACACTTACAGAATGCTGAGCGACGTAGGGAGAGTTTCATTGCTACACTAACAAAATGCTGAGCGATGTGGGGAGAGTTTCATCGCTACACTAATGGAATGCTGAGCGATGTGGGGATAGGTTCATCGCTACACTTAGAGAATGCTGAGTGATGTGAGGAGCGTTTCATCGCTACACTAACAGAATGCTGAGCGATGTTGGGAGAGTTTCATTGCTACACTTACAGAATACTGAGCAATGTGAAGAGAGTTTCATCGCTACACTAACAGAGCGCTGAGCGATGTGGGGAGAGTTTCATTGCTACACTAACAGAATGCTGAGCGAAGTGGGGAGAGTTTCGTCGCTACACTAACAGAATGCTGAGCGATGTGGGGAGAGTTTCATTGCTACACTAACAGAATGCTGAGCGATGTGGGGAGAGTTTCATCGCTACACTTACAGAATGCTGAGCGATGTGGGGAGAGTTTCATTGCTACTCTTACAGAATGCTGAGCGATGTAGGGAGAGTTCCATCGCTACACTAACAGAATGCTGAGCGATGTAGGCAGAGTTTCATTGTTACACTAATAGAATGCTGAGCGATGTAGGGAGAGTTTCATTGCTACACTTACAGAATGCTGAGCGATGTGGGGAGAGTTTCATTGCTACACTAACAGAATGCTGAGTGATGTGCGGAAAGTTTCATTGCTTCACTAACAGAATGCTGAGCGATGTAGGGAGAGTTTCATTGCTACACTACTAGAATGCTGATTGATGTGGGTAGAGTTTCATTCCTACACTAACAGAATGCTGAGCGATAAGGGGAGAGTTTCATCCCTACACTTACAGAATGCTGAGCGATGTAGGGAGAGATTCATCGCTACACCAACAGAATGCTGAGCGATGTAGGGAGAGTATCATTGCTACATTAACAGAATGCTGAGCGATGTAGGGATAGTTTCATTGCTACACTTACAGAATGCTGAACGATGTGGGGAGAGTTTAATCGGTACACTAACAGAATGCTGAGCGATGTGGTGGGAGATTCATCGCTACACTAACAGAATGCTAAGCGATGTAGGGAGAGTTTCATTGCTTCACATACAGAATGCTGAGCGATGTTGGGAGAGTTTAATCGCTACACTAAAAGAATGCTGAGCGAAGTGGGGAGAGTTTCATCGCTATACTTTCAGAATGCTGAGCGATTTGGGGAGAGTTTCATCGATAAACTTACAGAATGCTGAGCGATATTATAGGGAGAGTTTCATTGCTACACTAACAGAATGCGGAGCGATGTGGGGAAAGTTTCATTGCTACAATAACAGAATGCTGAGCGATGTAGGGAGAGTTTCTTTGCTACACTACCAGAATGCTGAGAGATGTGGGTAGAGTTTCATCGCTACACTAACAGAATGCTGAGCGCTAAGGGGAGAGTTTCATCGCTACACTTACAGAATGCTGAGCGATGTGGGGAGAGGTTCATCGCTACACTTACAGAATGCTAAGCGATGTGGGGAGAGTTTCATTGCTTCACTTATAGAATGTTGAGCGATGTAGGGAGAGTTTCATCGCCACACTTACAGAATGCTGAGCGATGTAGGGTGAGTTTCATTGCTACACTAACAAAATGCTGAGCGATGTGGGGAGAGTTTCATCGCTACACTAATGGAATGCTGAGCGATGTGGGGATAGTTTCATCGCTACACTTGCAGAATGCTGAGTGATGTGAGGAGCGTTTCATCGCTACACTAACAGAATGCTGAGCGATGTAGGGAGAGTTTCAATGCTACACTTACAGAATACTGAGCAATGTGAAGAGAGTTTCATCGCTACACTAACAGAGCGCTGAGCGATGTGGGGAGAGTTTCATTGCTACACTAACAGAATGCTGAGCGAAGTGGGGAGAGTTTCGTCGCTACACTAACAGAATGCTGAGCGATGTGGGGAGAGTTTCATTGCTACACTAACAGAATGCTGAGCGATACGGGGAGAGTTTCATCGCTACACTTACAGAATGCTGAGCGATGTGGGGAGAGTTTCATCTCTACACCAACAGAATGCTGAGCGATGTGGGGAGAGTTTCATCGCTACACTTACAGAATGCTGAGCGATGTGGGGAGAGTTTCATTGCTACTCTTACAGAATGCTGAGCGATGTAGGGAGAGTTTCATTGCTACACTAACAGAATGCTGAGCGATGTAGGGAGAGTTTCATTGCTACACTTACAGAATGCTGAGCGATGTGGGGAGAGTTTCATTGCTACACTAACAGAATGCTGAGTGATGTGCGGAAAGTTTCATTGCTTCACTAACAGAATGCTGAGCGATGTAGGGAGAGTTTCATTGCTACACTACCAGAATGCTGAGTGATGTGGGTAGAGTTTCATTCCTACACTAACAGAATGCTGAGCGATAAGGGGAGAGTTTCATCGCTACACTTACAGAAAGCTGAGCGATGTAGGGAGAGATTCATCCCTACACCAACAGAATGCTGAGCGATGTAGGGAGAGTTTCATTGCTACACTAACAGAATGCTGAGCGATGTAGGGATAGTTTCATTGCTACACTTACAGAATGCTGAACGATGTGGGGAGAGTTTAATCGGTACACTAACAGAATGCTGAGCGATGTGGTGGGAGATTCATCGCTACACTAACAGAATGCTAAGCGATGTAGGGAGAGTTTCATTGCTTCACATACAGAATGCTGAGCGATGTTGGGAGAGTTTAATCGCTACACTAAAAGAATGCTGAGCGAAGTGGAGAGAGTTACATCGCTATACTTTCAGAATGCTGAGCGATGTGGGGAGAGTTTCATCGCTAAACTTACAGAATGCTGAGCGATATTATAGGGAGAGTTTCATTGCTACACTAACAGAATGCTGTGCGCTAAGGGGAGAGTTTCATCGCTACACTTACAGAATGCTGAGCGATGTAGGGAGAGTTTCATCGCTACACTAACAGAATGCTGAGCGATGTAGGGAGAGTTTCATTGCTACAAAAACAGAATGCTGAGCGATATAGGGATAGTTTCATTGCTCTACTTACAGAATGCTGAGCGATGTGGGGAGAGTTTTTTCGCTACACTAAAAGAATGCTGAGCGATGTGGGGAGTGATTCATCGCTACACTATCAGAATGCTGAGCGATGTGGGGAGAGTTTCATTGCTACACTAACAAAATGATGAGCGATGTGGGGAGAGTTTCATCGCTACACTTACCGAATGCTGAGCGACGTAGGGAGAGTTTCATCGCTACACTCACAGAATGCTGAGCAATGTAGGGAGAGTTTCATTGCTACACTAACAGAATGCTGAGCGAAGTGGGGAGAGTTTCATTGCTACACTAACAGAATGCTGAGTGATGTGGGGAAAGTTTCTTTGCTACACTAACAGAATGCTGAGCTATGTAGGGATAGTCTCATTGCTACACTAAAAGAATGCTGATCGATGTGGGGAGAGTTTCATCGCTACACTAACAGAATGCTGAAAGATGTGGGGAGAGTTTCATCGCTACACTTACAGAATGCTGAGCGAAGTAGGGAGAGTTTCATCGCTACACTAACAGAATGCTGAGCGATGTGGGGAGAGTTTCATTGCTACAATAAGAGAATGCTGAGCGATGTAGGGAGTTTCATCGCTACAGATGCAGAATGCTGAGCGATGTAGGGAGAGTTTCATTGCTACACTAACAAAATGATGAGCAATGTGGGGAGAGTTTCATCGCTACACTAACAGAATGCTGAGCGATGTGGGGAGAGTTTCATTGCTACACCAACAGAATACTGAGTGATGTGGGGAGAGTTTAATTGCTACACTAACAGAATGAGGAGCGATTTGGGAAGAGTTTCATCGCTATACTAACAGAATGCTGAGCGATGTAAGGAGAGTTTCTTTGCTACACTAACAGAATGCTGAGCGATGTAGGGAGAGTTTCATTGCTACACTTACAGAATGCTGAGCGATGTGGGGAGAAATTCATTGCTACACTTACAGAATGCTGAGCGATATAGATAGTGTTTCATTGCTACACTACCAGAATGCTGAGCGATGTGGGTAGAATTTCATCGCTACACAAACAGAATGCTGAGCGATAAGGAGAGAGTTTCATCGCTACACTTAAAGAATGCTGAGCGATATAGGGAGAGATTCATCGCTACACTAACAGAATGCTGAGCGATGTAGGGAGAGTTTCTTTGCTACACTAACAAAATGCTGAGCGATGTAGGGATAGTTTCATTGCTACACTTACAAAATGCTGAGCGATGTGGGGAGAGTTTCATTGCTACACTAAAAGAATGCTGAGCGATGTGGGGAGAGTTTCATCGCTACACTAACAGAATGCTGAGCGATGTAGGGAGAGTTTCATTGCTATATTTACAGAATGCTGAGCGATCTGAGGAGAGTTTCATCGCTACACTAACAGAATGGTAAGCGATGTAGGGAGAGTTTCATTGCTACACTTACAGAATGCTGAGTGATGTGGGGAGAGTTTCATCGCTACACTAACAGAATGCTGAGCGATGTGGGGAGAGTTTCATCGCTACACTAACAGAATGCTGAGCGATGTCGGGAGAGATTCATCCCTACACTAACAGAATGCTGAGCGATGTGGGGAGAGTTTCATTGCTACACTTATAGAATGCTGAGCGGTGTAGGGAGAGTTACATCGCTACACTTACTGAATGGTGATCGATGTAGGGAGAGTTTCATTGGTACACTCACAGAATGCTGAGCGAAGTGGGGAGAGTATCATTGCTACACTAACAGAACGCTGAGTGATGTGGGGAAAGTTTCTTTGCTACACTAACAGAATGCTGAGCGATGTAGGGAAAGTTTCATTGCTACACTAACAGAATGCTGATCGATGTGGGGAGAGTTTCATCGCTACACTAACAGAATACTGAAGGATGTGGGAAGAGTTTCAACGCTACACTTACGGAATGCTGAGCGACGTGGAGAGAGTTTCATCACTACACTAACACAATGCTGAGCGATGTGGGGAGAGTTTCATTGCTACACTAACAGAATGCTGAGCGATGTGGGGAGCGATTCATCGCTACACTAACAGAATGCTGAGCGATGTGGGGAGAGTTTCATTGCTACTCTAACAGAATGCTGAGCGAAGTGGGGAGAGTTTCATCGCTACACTAACAGAATGCTGAGCGATGTGGGAAGAGTTTAATTGCTGCACTAACGGAATGCTGAGAGATGTGGGGAGAGTTTCATCGCTACACTTTCAGAATGCTGAGCGATGTGGGGATAGTTTCTTCGCTACACTTACAGAATGCTGAGCGATGTGGGGAGAGTTACATCGCTACACTTTCAGAATGCTGAGTGAAGTGGGGAGAGTTTCATTGCTACACTTACAGAATGCTGAGCGATGTAGGGAGGGCTTCATCGCTACACTTACAGAATGCTGAGCGATGTAGGGAGAGTTTCATCGCTACACTAACAGAATGCTCAGCAATGTAGGGAGAGTTTCATTGCTACACTAACAGGATGCTGAGCGATGAACGGAGAGTTAATTTGCTACACGTACAGAATGCTGAGCGATGTGGGGAGAATTTCATTGCTACACTAACAGAATGCTGAGTGATGTGGGGAAAGTTTCATTGCTACACTAACAGAATGTTGAGCGATGTAGGGGGAGTTCCTTTGCTACACTACCAGAATGCTGAGCGATGAGGGTAGAGTTTCATCGCTACACTAGCAGAATGCTCAGCGACGTGAAGAGAGTTTCATCGCTACACTAACACAATGCTGAGCGATGTGGGGAGTGTTTCATTGCTACACTAACAGAATGCTGAGCGATGTGGGGAGAGATTCATCGCTACACTAACAGAATGCTGAGCGATACGGGGAGAGTTTCATCGCTACACTTACAGAATGCTGAGCGATGTGGGGAGAGTTACATTGCTACATTTACAGAATGCTGAGCGATGTAGGGAGAGCTTCATCGCTACACTTAGAGAATGCTGAGCGATGTAGGGAGAGCTTCATCGCTACACTAACAGAATGCTGAGCGATGTAGGGAGAGTTTCATTGCTACACTAACAGAATGCTGAGCGATGTACGGAGAGTTTCATTGCTACACTTATAGAATGCTGAGTGATGTGGGGAGAGTTTCATTAATACACTAACAGAATGCTGAGTGATGTGGGGAAGTTTCATTGCTACACTAACAGAATGCTGAGCGATGTAGGGAGAGTTACATTGCTACACTACCAGAATGCTGAACCATGTTGGGTAGAGATTCATCGCTACACTTACAGAATGCTGAGTGATGTGGGGAGAGTTTCATTGCTACACTAACAGAATGCTGAGCAAAGTAGGGAGAGTTTCACCGCTACACTTAAAGAATGCTGCGCGATGTGGGGAGAGTTTCATTGCTACACTAACGGAATGCTGAGCAATGTGGGGAGAGTTTCATCGCTACATTTACAGAATGCTGAGCGATGTGGGGAGAGTTTTATCCCTACACTAACAGAATGCTGAGCGATGTGGGGAGAGTTTCATCGCTACACTTACAGAAAGCTGAGCGATGTGGGGAGACTTTCATCGCTACACTTACAGAATGCTGAGCGATTTAGGGAGAGTTTCATCGCTTCACTAACAGAACGTTGAGCGATGTAGGGAGAGTTTCATTGCTACTCTAACAGAATGCTGAGCGATGTAGGGATAGTTTCATTGCTACACTTCCAGAATGCTGAGCGATGTGGGGAGAATTTCATCGCTACACTAACAGAATGCTAAGCGATGTAGGGAGAGTTTCATTGCTACACTTTCAGAATGATGAGCAATGTGGGGAGAGTTTCATCGCTAGACTTACATAATGCTGAGCGATAAAGGGAGAGTTTCATTGCTACACTAACAGAATGATGAGCTATGTGGGGAGAGTTTCATCGCTACACTTACAGAATGCTGAGCGATGTAGGGAGAGTTTCATCGCTACACTAACAGAATGATGAGAGATGTGGGGAAAGTTTCATTGCTACACTAACAGAATGCTGAGCGATGTAGGGAGTTTCATCCCTACACTTACATTATGCTGAGCGATGTAGGGAGAGTTTCATTGATACACTAACAAAATGCTGAGCCATGTGGGGAGAGTTTCTTCGCTACACTAATATAATGCTGAGCGATGTGGGGATAGTTTCATCGCTAAGCTGAGCGATGTGGGGAGCGTTTCATCGCTACACTTACAGAATGCTGAGCGATGTAGGGAGAGTTTCATTGCTACACTTACAGAATGCTGAGCGATGTGAGGAGAGTTTCAACGCTACACTAACAGAATGCTGAGCGATGTGGGGAGAGGTTCATCGCTACACTTACAGAATGCTGAGCGATGTGGAGGGAGTTTCATTGCTTCACTTATAGAATGCTGAGCGATGTAGGGAGAGTTTCATCGCCACACTTACAGAATGCTGAGCGAAGTAGGGAGAGTTTCATTGCTACATTATCAAAATGCTGAGCGATGTGGGGGGAGTTTCATCGCTACACTAATGGAATGCTGAGCGATGTGAGGATAGTTTCATCGCTACACTTGCAGAATGCTGAGTGATGTGGGGAGAGTTTCATTGCCTCACTTACAGAATGCAGAGCGATGTGAAGAGAGTTTCATCGCTACACTAACAGAGTGCTGAGCGATGTGGGGAGAGTTTCATTGTTAGACTAACAGAATGCTGAGCGAAGTGGGGAGAGCTTCGTCGCTAAACTAACAGAATGCTGAGCGATGTGCGGAGAGTTTCATTGCTACACTAACATAATGCTGAGCGATGTGGGGAGAGTTTCATCGCTACACTTACAGAATGCTGAGCGATGTGGGGAGAGTTTCATCGCTACACCAACAGAATGCTGAGCGATGTGGGGAGAGTTTCATCGCTACACTTACAGAATGCTGAGCGATGTGGGGAGAGTTTCATTGCTACACTTACAGAATGCTGAGCGATGTAGGGAGAGTTTCATCGCTACACTAACAGAATGCTTAGCGATGTAGGCAGAATGTCATTGCTACACTAACAGAATGCTGGGCGATGTAGGGAGAGTTTCATTGCTACACTTACAGAATGCTGAGCGATGTGGGGAGAGTTTCATTGCTACACTAACAGAATGCTGAGTGATGTGCGGAAAGTTTCATTGCTACACTAACAGAATGCTGAGCGATGTAGGGAGAGTTTCATTGCTACACTACCAGAATGCTGAGTGATGTGGGTAGAGTTTCATCCCTACACTAACAGAATGCTGAGCGATTAGGGGAGAGTTTCATCGCTACATTTACAGAATGCTGAGCGATGTAGGGAGAGATTCATCGCTACACCAACAGAATGCTGAGCGATGTAGGGAGAGTTTCATTGCTACACTAACAGAATGCTGAGCGATGTAGGGATAGTTTCATTGCTACACTTACAGAATGCTGAACGATGTGGGGAGAGTTTAATCGGTACACTAACAGAATGCTGAGCGATGTGGGGGGAGATTCATCGCTACACTAACAGAATGCTAAGCGATGTAGGGAGAGATTCATTGCTTCACTTACAGAATGCTGAGCGATTTTGGGAGAGTTTTATCGCTACACTAAAAGAATGCTGAGCGAAGTGGGGAGAGTTTCACCGCTATACTTTCAGAATGCTGAGCGATGTGGGGACAGTTTCATCGCTAAACTTACAGAATGCTGAGCGATATTATAGGGAGAGTTTCATTGCTACACTAACAGAATGCGGAGCGATGTGGGGAAAGTTTCATTGCCACAATAACAGAATGCTGAGCGATAAAGGGAGAGTTTCTTTGCTACACTACCAGAATGCTGAGCGATGTGGGTAGAGTTTCATCGCTACACTAACAGAATGCTGAGCGCTAAGGGGAGAGTTTCATCGCTACACTTACAGAATGCTGAGCGACGTAGGGAGAGTTTCATTGCTACACTAACAAAATGCTGAGCGATGTGGGGAGAGTTTCATCGCTACACTAATGGAATGCTGAGCGATGTGGGGATAGTTTCATCGCTACACTTGCAGAATGCTGAGTGATGTGAGGAGCGTTTCATCGCTACACTAACAGAATGCTGAGCGATGTTGGGAGAGTTTCATTGCTACACTTACAGAATACTGAGCAATGTGAAGAGAGTTTCATCGCTACACTAACAGAGCGCTAAGCGATGTGGGGAGAGTTTCATTGCTACACTAACAGAATGCTGAGCGAAGTGGGGAGAGTTTCGTCGCTACACTAACAGAATGCTGAGCGATGTGGGGAGAGTTTCATTGCTACAATAACAGAATGCTGAGCGATGTGGGGAGAGTTTCATCGCTACACTTACAGAATGCTGAGCGATGTGGGGAGAGTTTCATTGCTACTCTTACAGAATGCTGAGCGATGTAGGGAGAGTTCCATCGCTACACTAACAGAATGCTGAGCGATGTAGGCAGAGTTTCATTGTTACAATAATAGAATGCTGAGCGATGTAGGGAGAGTTTCATTGCTACACTTACAGAATGCTGAGCGATGTGGGGAGAGTTTCATTGCTACACTAACAGAATGCTGAGTGATGTGCGGAAAGTTTCATTGCTTCACTAACAGAATGCTGAGCGATGTAGGGAGACTTTCATTGCTACACTACTAGAATGCTGATTGATGTGGGTAGAGTTTCATTCCTACACTAACAGAATGCTGAGCGATAAGGGGAGAGTTTCATCCCTACACTTACAGAATGCTGAGCGATGTAGGGAGAGATTCATCGCTACACCAACAGAATGCTGAGCGATGTAGGGAGAGTATCATTGCTACATTAACAGAATGCTGAGCGATGTAGGGATAGTTTCATTGCTACACCTACAGAATGCTGAACGATGTGGGGAGAGTTTAATCGGTACACTAACAGAATGCTGAGCGATGTGGTGGGAGATTCATCGCTACACTAACAGAATGCTAAGCGATGTAGGGAAAGTTTCATTGCTTCACATACAGAATGCTGAGCGATGTTGGGAGAGTTTAATCGCTACACTAAAAGAATGCTGAGCGAAGTGGGGAGAGTTTCATCGCTATACTTTCAGAATGCTGAGCGATGTGGGGAGAGTTTCATCGATAAACTTACAGAATGCTGAGCGATATTATAGGGAGAGTTTCATTGCTACACTAACAGAATGCGGAGCGATGTGGGGAAAGTTTCTTTGCTACAATAACAGAATGCTGAGCGATGTAGGGAGAGTTTCTTTGCTACACTACCAGAATGCTGAGAGATGTGGGGAGCGATTCATCGCTACACTAACAGAATGCTGAGCGATGTGGGGAGAGTTTCATTGCTACTCTAACAGAATGCTGAGCGAAGTGGGGAGAGTTTCATCGCTACACTAACAGAATGCTGAGCGATGTGGGAAGAGTTTAATTGCTGCACTAACGGAATGCTGAGAGATGTGGGGAGAGTTTCATCGCTACACTTTCAGAATGCTGAGCGATGTGGGGATAGTTTCTTCGCTACACTTACAGAATGCTGAGCGATGTGGGGAGAGTTACATCGCTACACTTTCAGAATGCTGAGTGAAGTGGGGAGAGTTTCATTGCTACACTTACAGAATGCTGAGCGATGTAGGGAGGGCTTCATCGCTACACTTACAGAATGCTGAGCGATGTAGGGAGAGTTTCATCGCTACACTAACAGAATGCTCAGCAATGTAGGGAGAGTTTCATTGCTACACTTACAGGATGCTGAGCGATGAACGGAGAGTTAATTTGCTACACGTACAGAATGCTGAGCGATGTGGGGAGAATTTCATTGCTACACTAACAGAATGCTGAGTGATGTGGGGAAAGTTTCATTGCTACACTAACAGAATGTTGAGCGATGTAGGGGGAGTTCCTTTGCTACACTACCAGAATGCTGAGCGATGAGGGTAGAGTTTCATCGCTACACTAGCAGAATGCTCAGCGACGTGAAGAGAGTTTCATCGCTACACTAACACAATGCTGAGCGATGTGGGGAGTGTTTCATTGCTACACTAACAGAATGCTGAGCGATGTGGGGAGAGATTCATCGCTACACTAACAGAATGCTGAGCGATACGGGGAGAGTTTCATCGCTACACTTACAGAATGCTGAGCGATGTGGGGAGAGTTACATTGCTACATTTACAGAATGCTGAGCGATGTAGGGAGAGCTTCATCGCTACACTTAGAGAATGCTGAGCGATGTAGGGAGAGCTTCATCGCTACACTAACAGAATGCTGAGCGATGTAGGGAGAGTTTCATTGCTACACTAACAGAATGCTGAGCGATGTACGGAGAGTTTCATTGCTACACTTATAGAATGCTGAGTGATGTGGGGAGAGTTTCATTAATACACTAACAGAATGCTGAGTGATGTGGGGAAGTTTCATTGCTACACTAACAGAATGCTGAGCGATGTAGGGAGAGTTACATTGCTACACTACCAGAATGCTGAACCATGTTGGGTAGAGATTCATCGCTACACTTACAGAATGCTGAGTGATGTGGGGAGAGTTTCATTGCTACACTAACAGAATGCTGAGCAAAGTAGGGAGAGTTTCACCGCTACACTTAAAGAATGCTGCGCGATGTGGGGAGAGTTTCATTGCTACACTAACGGAATGCTGAGCAATGTGGGGAGAGTTTCATCGCTACATTTACAGAATGCTGAGCGATGTGGGGAGAGTTTTATCCCTACACTAACAGAATGCTGAGCGATGTGGGGAGAGTTTCATCGCTACACTTACAGAAAGCTGAGCGATGTGGGGAGACTTTCATCGCTACACTTACAGAATGCTGAGCGATTTAGGGAGAGTTTCATCGCTTCACTAACAGAACGTTGAGCGATGTAGGGAGAGTTTCATTGCTACTCTAACAGAATGCTGAGCGATGTAGGGATAGTTTCATTGCTACACTTCCAGAATGCTGAGCGATGTGGGGAGAATTTCATCGCTACACTAACAGAATGCTAAGCGATGTAGGGAGAGTTTCATTGCTACACTTTCAGAATGATGAGCAATGTGGGGAGAGTTTCATCGCTAGACTTACATAATGCTGAGCGATAAAGGGAGAGTTTCATTGCTACACTAACAGAATGATGAGCTATGTGGGGAGAGTTTCATCGCTACACTTACAGAATGCTGAGCGATGTAGGGAGAGTTTCATCGCTACACTAACAGAATGATGAGAGATGTGGGGAAAGTTTCATTGCTACACTAACAGAATGCTGAGCGATGTAGGGAGTTTCATCCCTACACTTACATTATGCTGAGCGATGTAGGGAGAGTTTCATTGATACACTAACAAAATGCTGAGCCATGTGGGGAGAGTTTCTTCGCTACACTAGTGGAATGCTGAGCGATGTGGGGATAGTTTCATCGCTAAGCTGAGCGATGTGGGGAGCGTTTCATCGCTACACTTACAGAATGCTGAGCGATGTAGGGAGAGTTTCATTGCTACACTTACAGAATGCTGAGCGATGTGAGGAGAGTTTCAACGCTACACTTACAGAATGCTGAGCGATGTGGGGAGAGGTTCATCGCTACACTTACAGAATGCTGAGCGATGTGGCGGGAGTTTCATTGCTTCACTTATAGAATGCTGAGCGATGTAGGGAGAGTTTCATCGCCACACTTACAGAATGCTGAGCGAAGTAGGGAGAGTTTCATTGCTACATTATCAAAATGCTGAGCGATGTGGGGGGAGTTTCATCGCTACACTAATGGAATGCTGAGCGATGTGAGGATAGTTTCATCGCTACACTTGCAGAATGCTGAGTGATGTGGGGAGAGTTTCATTGCCTCACTTACAGAATGCAGAGCGATGTGAAGAGAGTTTCATCGCTACACTAACAGAGTGCTGAGCGATGTGGGGAGAGTTTCATTGTTAGACTAACAGAATGCTGAGCGAAGTGGGGAGAGCTTCGTCGCTAAACTAACAGAATGCTGAGCGATGTGCGGAGAGTTTCATTGCTACACTAACATAATGCTGAGCGATGTGGGGAGAGTTTCATCGCTACACTTACAGAATGCTGAGCGATGTGGGGAGAGTTTCATCGCTACACCAACAGAATGCTGAGCGATGTGGGGAGAGTTTCATCGCTACACTTACAGAATGCTGAGCGATGTGGGGAGAGTTTCATTGCTACACTTACAGAATGCTGAGCGATGTAGGGAGAGTTTCATCGCTACACTAACAGAATGCTTAGCGATGTAGGCAGAATGTCATTGCTACACTAACAGAATGCTGGGCGATGTAGGGAGAGTTTCATTGCTACACTTACAGAATGCTGAGCGATGTGGGGAGAGTTTCATTGCTACACTAACAGAATGCTGAGCGATGTAGGGATAGTTTCATTGCTACACTTACAGAATGCTGAACGATGTGGGGAGAGTTTAATCGGTACACTAACAGAATGCTGAGCGATGTGGGGGGAGATTCATCGCTACACTAACAGAATGCTAAGCGATGTAGGGAGAGATTCATTGCTTCACTTACAGAATGCTGAGCGATTTTGGGAGAGTTTTATCGCTACACTAAAAGAATGCTGAGCGAAGTGGGGAGAGTTTCACCGCTATACTTTCAGAATGCTGAGCGATGTGGGGAGAGTTTCATCGCTAAACTTACAGAATGCTGAGCGATATTATAGGGAGAGTTTCATTGCTACACTAACAGAATGCGGAGCGATGTGGGGAAAGTTTCATTGCCACAATAACAGAATGCTGAGCGATAAAGGGAGAGTTTCTTTGCTACACTACCAGAATGCTGAGCGATGTGGGTAGAGTTTCATCGCTACACTAACAGAATGCTGAGCGCTAAGGGGAGAGTTTCATCGCTACACTTACAGAATGCTGAGCGACGTAGGGAGAGTTTCATTGCTACACTAACAAAATGCTGAGCGATGTGGGGAGAGTTTCATCGCTACACTAATGGAATGCTGAGCGATGTGGGGATAGTTTCATCGCTACACTTGCAGAATGCTGAGTGATGTGAGGAGCGTTTCATCGCTACACTAACAGAATGCTGAGCGATGTTGGGAGAGTTTCATTGCTACACTTACAGAATACTGAGCAATGTGAAGAGAGTTTCATCGCTACACTAACAGAGCGCTAAGCGATGTGGGGAGAGTTTCATTGCTACACTAACAGAATGCTGAGCGAAGTGGGGAGAGTTTCGTCGCTACACTAACAGAATGCTGAGCGATGTGGGGAGAGTTTCATTGCTACACTAACAGAATGCTGAGCGATGTGGGGAGAGTTTCATCGCTACACTTACAGAATGCTGAGCGATGTGGGGAGAGTTTCATTGCTACTCTTACAGAATGCTGAGCGATGTAGGGAGAGTTCCATCGCTACACTAACAGAATGCTGAGCGATGTAGGCAGAGTTTCATTGTTACAATAATAGAATGCTGAGCGATGTAGGGAGAGTTTCATTGCTACACTTACAGAATGCTGAGCGATGTGGGGAGAGTTTCATTGCTACACTAACAGAATGCTGAGTGATGTGCGGAAAGTTTCATTGCTTCACTAACAGAATGCTGAGCGATGTAGGGAGACTTTCATTGCTACACTACTAGAATGCTGATTGATGTGGGTAGAGTTTCATTCCTACACTAACAGAATGCTGAGCGATAAGGGGAGAGTTTCATCCCTACACTTACAGAATGCTGAGCGATGTAGGGAGAGATTCATCGCTACACCAACAGAATGCTGAGCGATGTAGGGAGAGTATCATTGCTACATTAACAGAATGCTGAGCGATGTAGGGATAGTTTCATTGCTACACCTACAGAATGCTGAACGATGTGGGGAGAGTTTAATCGGTACACTAACAGAATGCTGAGCGATGTGGTGGGAGATTCATCGCTACACTAACAGAATGCTAAGCGATGTAGGGAAAGTTTCATTGCTTCACATACAGAATGCTGAGCGATGTTGGGAGAGTTTAATCGCTACACTAAAAGAATGCTGAGCGAAGTGGGGAGAGTTTCATCGCTATACTTTCAGAATGCTGAGCGATGTGGGGAGAGTTTCATCGATAAACTTACAGAATGCTGAGCGATATTATAGGGAGAGTTTCATTGCTACACTAACAGAATGCGGAGCGATGTGGGGAAAGATCTTTGCTACAATAACAGAATGCTGAGCGATGTAGGGAGAGTTTCTTTGCTACACTACCAGAATGCTGAGAGATGTGGGTAGAGTTTCATCGCTACACTAACAGAATGCTGAGCGCTAAGGGGAGAGTTTCATCGCTACACTTACAGAATGCTGAGCGATGTAGGGAGAGTTTCATCGCTACACTAACAGAATGCTGAGCGATGTAGGGAGAGTTTCGTTGCTACAAAAACAGAATGCTGAGCGATATAGGGATAGTTTCATTGCTCTACTTACAGAATGCTGAGCGATGTGGGGAGAGTTTTTTCGCTACACTAAAAGAATGCTGAGCGATGTGGGGAGTGATTCATCGCTACACTATCAGAATGCTGAGCGATGTGGGGAGAGTTTCATTGCTCCACTAACAAAATGATGAGCGATGTGGGGAGAGTTTCATCGCTACACTTACCGAATGCTGAGCGACGTAGGGAGAGTTTCATCGCTACACTCACAGAATGCTGAGCAATGTAGGGAGAGTTTCATTGCTACACTAATAGAATGCTGAGCGAAGTGGGGGGAGTTTCATTGCTACACTAACAGAATGCTGAGTGATGTGGGGAAAGTTTCATTGCTACACTAACAGAATGCTGAGCTATGTAGGGATAGTCTCATTGCTACACTAACAGAATGCTGATCGATGTGGGGAGAGTTTCATCGCTACACTAACAGAATGCTGAAAGATGTGGGGAGAGTTTCTTCGCTACACTTACAGAATGCTGAGCGAAGTAGGGAGAGTTTCATCGCTACACTAACAGAATGCTGAGCGATGTGGGGAGAGTTTCATTGCTACAATAAGAGAATGCTGAGCGATGTAGGGAGTTTCATCGCTACACATACAGAATGCTGAGCGATGTAGGGAGAGTTTCATTGCTACACTAACAGAATGCTGAGCGATGTAGGGAGAGTTTCATTGCTACACTTACAGAATGCTGAGCGATGTGGGGAGAAATTCATTGCTACACTTACAGAATGCTGAGCGATATAGATAGTGTTTCATCGCTACACTAACAGAAAGCTGAGCGATGTAGGGAGAGTTTCTTTGCTACACTAACAAAATGCTGAGCGATGTAGGGATAGTTTCATTGCTACACTTACAAAATGCTGAGCGATGTGGGGAGAGTATCATTGCTACACTAACAGAATGCTGAGCGATGTGTGGAGAGTTTCATCGCTACACTAACAGAATGCTGAGCGATGTAGGGAGAGTTTCATTGCTATATTTACAGAATGCTGAGCGATCTGAGGAGAGTTTCATCGCTACACTAACAGAATTGTAAGCGATGTAGGGAGAGTTTCATTGCTACACTTACAGAATGCTGAGTGATGTGGGGAGAGTTTCATTGCTACACTAACAGAATGCTGAGCGATGTGGGGAGAGGTTCATCGCAACACTAACAGAATGCTGAGCGATGTGGGGAGAGTTTCATTGCTACACTTATAGAATGCTGAGCGATGTAGGGAGAGTTACATCGCTACACTTACTGAATGGTGATCGATGTAGGGAGAGTTTCATTGCTACACTAACAGAATGCTGATCGATGTGGGGAGAGTTTCATCGCTACACTAACAGAATACTGAAGGATGTGGGAAGAGTTTTAACGCTACACTTACGGAATGCTGAGCGACGTGGAGAGGGTTTCATCGCTACACTAACACAATGCTGAGCGATGTGGGAAGAGTTTCATTGCTACACTAACACAATGCTGAGCGATGTGGGGAGAGTTTCATCGCTACACTTACAGAATGCTGAGCGACGTAGGGAGAGTTTCATCGCTACACTCACAGAATGCTGAGCAATGTAGGGAGAGTTTCATTGCTACACTAACAGAATGCTGAGCGAAGTGGGGAGAGTTTCATTGCTACACTAACAGAATACTGAAAGATGTGGGGAGAGTTTCATCGCTACACTTACAGAATGCTGAGCGAAGTAGGGAGAGTTTCATCGCTACACTAACAGAATGCTGAGCGATGTGGGGAGAGTTTCATTGCTACACTTAGAGAATGCTGAGCGATGTAGGGAGTTTCATCGCTACACATACAGAATGCTGAGCGATGTAGGGAGAGTTTCATTGCTACACTAAGAAAATGATGAGCAATGTTGGGAGAGTTTCATCGCTACACTAACAGAATGTTGAGCGATGTGGGGAGAGTTTCATTGCTACACCAACAGAATACTGAGTGATGTGGGGAGAGTTTAATTGCTACACCAATAGAATGAGGAGCGATTTGGGAAGAGTTTCATCGCTATACTAACAGAATGCTGAGCGATGTAAGGAGAGTTTCATAGCTACACTAACAGAATGCTGAGCGATGTAGGGAGAGTTTCATTGCTACACTTACAGAATGCTGAGCGATGTGGGGAGAAATTCATTGCTACACTTACAGAATGCTGAGCAATATAGATAGAGTTCCATTGCTACACTACCAGAATGCTGAGCGATGTGGGTAGAATTTCATCGCTACACTAACAGAATGCTGAGCGATAAGGAGAGAGTTTCATCGCTACACTTAAAGAATGCTGAGCGATATAGGGAGAGATTCATCGCTACACAAACAGAATGCTGAGTGATGTGGGGAGAGTTTCATCGCTACACTAAAAGAATGCTGAGCGATGTGAGGAGAGTTTCATCGCTACACTAACAGAATGCTGAGCGATGTAGGGAGAGTTTCATTGCTATATTTACAGAATGGTGAGCGATCTGAGGAGAGTTTCATCGCTACACTAACAGAAAGGTAAGCGATGTAGGGAGAGTTTCATTGCTACACTTACAGAATGCTGAGCGATGTGGGGAGAGTTTCATTGCTACACTAACAGAATGCTAAGTGATGTGCGGAAAGTTTCATTGCTTCACTAACAGAATGCTGAGCGATGTAGGGAGAGTTTCATTGCTACACTACCAGAATGATGAGTGATGTGGGTAGAGTTTCATTCCTACACTAACAGAATGCTGAGCGATAAGGGGAGAGTTTCATCGCTACACTTACAGAATGCTGAGCGATGTAGGGAGAGATTCATCGCTACACCAACAGAATGCTGAGCGATGTAGGGAGAGTTTCATTGCTACACTAACAGAATGCTGAGCGATGTAGGGATAGTTTCATTGCTACACTTAGAGAATGCTGAACGATGTGGGGAGAGTTTAATCGGTACACTAACAGAATGCTGAGCGATGTGGTGGGAGATTCATCGCTACACTAACAGAATGCTAAGCGATGTAGGGAGAGTTTCATTGCTTCACATACTGAATGCTGAGCGATGTTGGGAGAGTTTAATCGCTACACTAAAAGAATGCTGAGCGAAGTGGGGAGAGTTTCATCGCTATACTTTCAGAATGCTGAGCGATGTGGGGTGAGTTTCATCGCTAAACTTACAGAATGCTGAGCGATATTATAGGGAAAGTTTGATTGCTACACTAACAGAATGCGGAGCGATGTGGGGAAAGTTTCTTTGCTACACTACCAGAATGCTGAGAGATGTGGGTAGAGTTTCATCGCTACACTAACAGAATGCTGAGCGCTAAGGGGAGAGTTTCATCGCTACACTTACAGAATGCTGAGCGATGTAGGGAGAGTTTCATCGCTACACTAACAGAATGCTCAGCAATGTAGGGAGAGTTTCATTGCTACACTAACAGGATGCTGAGCGATGAACGGAGAGTTTCTTTGCTACACGTACAGAATGCTGAGCGATGTGGGGAGAATTTCATTGCTACACTAACAGAATGCTGAGTGATGTGGGGAAAGTTTCATTGCTACACTAACAGAATGTTGAGCGATGTAGGGGGAGTTCCTTTGCTACACTACCAGAATGCTGAGCGATGAGGGTAGAGTTTCATCGCTACACTAGCAGAATGCTGAGCGATACGGGGAGAGTTTCATCGCTACACTTACAGAATGCTGAGCGATGTGGGGAGAGTTACATTGCTACACTTACAGAATGCTGAGCGATGTAGGGAGAGCTTCATCGCTACACTTAGAGAATGCTGAGCGATGTAGGGAGAGCTTCATCGCTACACTAACAGAATGCTGAGCGATACGGGGAGAGTTTCATCGCTACACTTACAGAATGCTGAGCGATGTGGGGAGAGTTACATTGCTACACTTACAGAATGCTGAGCGATGTAGGGAGAGCTTCATCGCTACACTTAGAGAATGCTGAGCGATGTAGGGAGAGCTTCATCGCTACACTAATAGAATGCTGAGCGATGTAGGGAGAGTTTCATTGCTACACTTATAGAATGCTGAGTGATGTGGGGAGAGTTTCATTAATACACTAACAGAATGCTGAGTGATGTGGGGAAGTTTCATTGCTACACTAACAGAATGCTGAGCGATGTAGGGAGAGTTACATTGCTACACTACCAGAATGCTGAGCCATGTTGGGTAGGGATTCATCGCTACACTTACAGAATGCTGAGTGATGTGGGGAGAGTTTCATTGCTACACTAACAGAATGCTGAGCAAAGTAGGGAGAGTTTCATTGCTACACTTAAAGAATGCTGCGCGATGTGGGGAGAGTTTCATTGCTACACTTATAGAATGCTGAGTGATGTGGGGAGAGTTTCATTAATACACTAACAGAATGCTGAGTGATGTGGGGAAGTTTCATTGCTACACTAACAGAATGCTGAGCGATGTAGGGAGAGTTACATTGCTACACTACCAGAATGCTGAGCCATGTTGGGTAGGGATTCATCGCTACACTTACAGAATGCTGAGCGATGAGGGTAGAGTTTCATCGCTACACTAGCAGAATGCTGAGCGATACGGGGAGAGTTTCACCGCTACACTTAAAGAATGCTGCGCGATGTGGGGAGAGTTTCATTGCTACACTAACGGAATGCTGAGCAATGTGGGGAGAGTTTCATCGCTACATTTACAGAATGCTGAGCGATGTGGGGAGAGTTTTATCCCTACACTAACAGAATGCTGAGCGATGTGGGGAGAGTTTCATCGCTACACTTACAGAAAGCTGAGCGATGTGGGGAGAGTTTCATCGCTACACTTACAGAATGCTGAGCGATTTAGGGAGAGTTTCATCGCTTCACTAACAGAACGTTGAGAGATGTAGGGAGAGTTTCATTGCTACTCTAACAGAATGCTGAGCGATGTAGGGATAGTTTCATTGCTACACTTCCAGAATGCTGAGCGATGTGGGGAGAATTTCATCGCTACACTAACAGAATGCTAAGCGATGTAGGGAGAGTTTCATTGCTACACTTTCAGAATGATGAGCAATGTGGGGAGAGTTTCATCGCTAGACTTACATAATGCTGAGCGATATAGGGAGAGTTTCATTGCTACACTAACAGAATGATGAGCTATGTGGGGAGAGTTTCATCGCTACACTTACAGAATGCTGAGCGATGTAGGGAGAGTTTCATCGCTACACTAACAGAATGATGAGAGATGTGGGGAAAGTTTCATTGCTACACTAACAGAATGCTGAGCGATGTAGGGAGTTTCATCCCTACACTTACATTATGCTGAGCGATGTAGGGAGAGTTTCATTGCTACACTAACGAAATGCTGAGCCATGTGGGGAGAGTTTCTTCGCTACACTAATGGAATGCTGAGCGATGTGGGGATAGTTTCATCGCTAAACTTGCAGAATGCTGAGCGATGTGGGGAGCGTTTCATCGCTACACTTACAGAATGCTGAGCGATGTAGGGAGAGTTTCATTGCTACACTTACAGAATGCTGAGCGATGTGAGGAGAGTTTCAACGCTACACTAACAGAATGCTGAGCGATGTGGGGAGAGGTTCATCGCTACACTTACAGAATGCTGAGCGATGTGGAGGGAGTTTCATTGCTTCACTTATAGAATGCTGAGCGATGTAGGGAGAGTTTCATCGCCACACTTACAGAATGCTGAGCGAAGTAGGGAGAGTTTCTTTGCTACATTATCAAAATGCTGAGCGATGTGGGGGGAGTTTCATCGCTACACTAATGGAATGCTGAGCGATGTGAGGATAGTTTCATCGCTACACTTGCAGAATGCTGAGTGATGTGGGGAGCGTTTCATCGCTACACTAACAGAATGCTGAGCGATGTAGGGAGAGTTTCATTGCCTCACTTACAGAATGCAGAGCGATGTGAAGAGAGTTTCATCGCTACACTAACAGAGTGCTGAGCGATGTGGGGAGAGTTTCATTGTTAGACTAACAGAATGCTGAGCGAAGTGGGGAGAGCTTCGTCGCTAAACTAACAGAATGCTGAGCGATGTGCGGAGAGTTTCATTGCTACACTAACATAATGCTGAGCGATGTGGGGAGAGTTTCATCGCTACACTTACAGAATGCTGAGCGATGTGGGGAGAGTTTCATCGCTACACTAACAGAATGCTGAGCGATGTAGGCAGAATGTCATTGCTACACTAACAGAATGCTGGGCGATGTAGGGAGAGTTTCATTGCTACACTTACAGAATGCTGAGCGATGTGGGGAGAGTTTCATTGCTACACTAACAGAATGCTGAGTGATGTGCGGAAAGTTTCATTGCTACACTAACAGAATGCTGAGCGATGTAGGGAGAGGTTCATTGCTACACTACCAGAATGCTGAGTGATGTGGGTAGAGTTTCATCCCTACACTAACAGAATGCTGAGCGATAAGGGGAGAGTTTCATCGCTACATTTACAGAATGCTGAGCGATGAAGGGAGAGATTCATCGCTACACCAACAGAATGCTGAGCGATGTAGGGAGAGTTTCATTGCTACACTAACAGAATGCTGAGCGATGTAGGGATAGTTTCATTGCTACACTTACAGAATGCTGAACGATGTGGGGAGAGTTTAATCGGTACACTAACAGAATGCTGAGCGATGTGGGGGGAGATTCATCGCTACACTAACAGAATGCTAAGCGATGTAGGGAGAGATTCATTGCTTCACTTACAGAATGCTGAGCGATTTTGGGAGAGTTTTATCGCTACACTAAAAGAATGCTGA
Organism: Meconema thalassinum; assembly: GCA_946902985.2. Taxonomy (NCBI): domain Eukaryota; kingdom Metazoa; phylum Arthropoda; class Insecta; order Orthoptera; family Tettigoniidae; genus Meconema; species Meconema thalassinum. Next base: position 214,704,255 of record OX336395.1, read on the forward strand.
GCGAAGTGGGGAGAGTTTCACCGCTATACTTTCAGAATGCTGAGCGATGTGGGGAGAGTTTCATCGCTAAACTTACAGAATGCTGAGCGATATTATAGGGAGAGTTTCATTGCTACACTAACAGAATGCGGAGCGATGTGGGGAAAGTTTCATTGCCACAATAACAGAATGCTGAGCGATAAAGGGAGAGTTTCTTTGCTACACTACCAGAATGCTGAGCGATGTGGGTAGAGTTTCATCGCTACACTAACAGAATGCTGAGCGCTAAGGGGAGAGTTTCATCGCTACACTTACAGAATGCTGAGCGACGTAGGGAGAGTTTCATTGCTACACTAACAAAATGCTGAGCGATGTGGGGAGAGTTTCATCGCTACACTAATGGAATGCTGAGCGATGTGGGGATAGTTTCATCGCTACACTTGCAGAATGCTGAGTGATGTGAGGAGCGTTTCATCGCTACACTAACAGAATGCTGGGCGATGTTGGGAGAGTTTCATTGCTACACTTACAGAATACTGAGCAATGTGAAGAGAGTTTCATCGCTACACTAACAGAGCGCTGAGCGATGTGGGGAGAGTTTCATTGCTACACTAACAGAATGCTGAGCGAAGTGGGGAGAGTTTCGTCGCTACACTAACAGAATGCTGAGCGATGTGGGGAGAGTTTCATTGCTACACTAACAGAATGCTGAGCGATGTGGGGAGAGTTTCATCGCTACACTTACAGAATGCTGAGCGATGTGGGGAGAGTTTCATTGCTACTCTTACAGAATGCTGAGCGATGTAGGGAGAGTTCCATCGCTACACAAACAGAATGCTGAGCGATGTAGGCAGAGTTTCATTGTTACACTAATAGAATGCTGAGCGATGTAGGGAGAGTTTCATTGCTACACTTACAGAATGCTGAGCGATGTGGGGAGAGTTTCATTGCTACACTAACAGAATGCTGAGTGATGTGCGGAAAGTTTCATTGCTTCACTAACAGAATGCTGAGCGATGTAGGGAGAGTTTCATTGCTACACTACTAGAATGCTGATTGATGTGGGTAGAGTTTCATTCCTACACTAACAGAATGCTGAGCGATAAGTGGAGAGTTTCATCCCTACACTTACAGAATGCTGAGCGATGTAGGGAGAGATTCATCGCTACACCAACAGAATGCTGAGCGATGTAGGGAGAGTATCATTGCTACACTAACAGAATGCTGAGCGATGTAGGGATAGTTTCATTGCTACACTTACAGAATGCTGAACGATGTGGGGAGAGTTTAATCGGTACACTAACAGAATGCTGAGCGATGTGGTGGGAGAATCATCGCTACACTAACAGAATGCTAAGCGATGTAGGGAGAGTTTCATTGCTTCACATACAGAATGCTGAGCGATGTTGGGAGAGTTTAATCGCTACACTAAAAGAATGCTGAGCGAAGTGGGGAGAGTTTCATCGCTATACTTTCAGAATGCTGAGCGATGTGGGGAGAGTTTCATCGATAAACTTACAGAATGCTGAGCGATATTATAGGGAGAGTTTCATTGCTACACTAACAGAATGCGGAGCGATGTGGGGAAAGTTTCATTGCTACAATAACAGAATGCTGAGCGATGTAGGGAGAGTTTCTTTGCTACACTACCAGAATGCTGAGAGATGTGGGTAGAGTTTCATCGCTACACTAACAGAATGCTGAGCGCTAAGGGGAGAGTTTCATCGCTACACTTACAGAATGCTGAGCGATGTAGGGAGAGTTTCATCGCTACACTAACAGAATGCTGAGCGATGTAGGGAGAGTTTCATTGCTACAAAAACAGAATGCTGAGCGATATAGGAATAGTTTCATTGCTCTACTTACAGAATGCTGAGCGATGTGGGGAGAGTTTTTTCGCTACACTAAAAGAATGCTGAGCGATGTGGGGAGTGATTCATCGCTACACTATCAGAATGCTGAGCGATGTGGGGAGAGTTTCATTGCTACACTAACAAAATGATGAGCGATGTGGGGAGAGTTTCATCGCTACACTTACCGAATGCTGAGCGACGTAGGGAGAGTTTCATCGCTACACTCACAGAATGCTGAGCAATGTAGGGAGAGTTTCATTGCTACACTAACAGAATGCTGAGCGAAGTGGGGAGAGTTTCATTGCTACACTAACAGAATGCTGAGTGATGTGGGGAAAGTTTCATTGCTACACTAACAGAATGCTGAGCTATGTAGGGATAGTCTCATTGCTACACTAACAGAATGCTGATCGATGTGGGGAGAGTTTCATCGCTACACTAACAGAATGCTGAAAGATGTGGGGAGAGTTTCATCGCTACACTTACAGAATGCTGAGCGAAGTAGGGAGAGTTTCATCGCTACACTAACAGAATGCTGAGCGATGTGGGGAGAGTTTCATTGCTACAATAAGAGAATGCTGAGCGATGTAGGGAGTTTCATCGCTACACATACAGAATGCTGAGCGATGTAGGGAGAGTTTCATTGCTACACTAACAGAATGCTGAGCGATGTAGGGAGAGTTTCATTGCTACACTTACAGAATGCTGAGCGATGTGGGGAGAAATTCATTGCTACACTTACAGAATGCTGAGCGATGTGGGGAGAAATTCATTGCCACACTTACAGAATGCTGAGCGATATAGATAGTCTTTCAAAGCTACACTACCAGAATGCTGAGCGATGTGGGTAGAATTTCATCGCTACACAAACAGAATGCTGAGCGATAAGGAGAGAGTTTCATCGCTACACTTAAAGAATGCTGAGCGATATAGGGAGAGATTCATCGCTACACTAACAGAAAGCTGAGCGATGTAGGGAGAGTTTCTTTGCTACTCTAACAAAATGCTGAGCGATGTAGGGATAGTTTCATTGCTACACTTACAAAATGCTGAGCGATGTGGGGAGAGTTTCATCGCTACACTTACAGAATGCTGAGCGAAGTAGGGAGAGTTTCATCGCTACACTAACAGAATGCTGAGCGATGTGGGGAGAGTTTCATTGCTACACTTAGAGAATGCTGAGCGATGTAGGGAGTTTCATCGCTACACATACAGAATGCTGAGCGATGTAGGGAGAGTTTCATTGCTACACTAAGAAAATGATGAGCAATGTTGGGAGAGTTTCATCGCTACACTAACAGAATGTTGAGCGATGTGGGGAGAGTTTCATTGCTACACCAACAGAATACTGAGTGATGTGGGGAGAGTTTAATTGCTACACCAATAGAATGAGGAGCGATTTGGGAAGAGTTTCATGGCTATACTAAGAGAATGCTGAGCGATGTAAGGAGAGTTTCATTGCTACACTAACAGAATGCTGAGCGATGTAGGGAGAGTTTCATTGCTACACTTACAGAATGCTGAGCGATGTGGGGAGAAATTCATTGCTACACTTACAGAATGCTGAGCAATATAGATAGAGTTCCATTGCTACACTACCAGAATGCTGAGCGATGTGGGTAGAATTTGATCGCTACACTAACAGAATGCTGAGCGATAAGGAGAGAGTTTCATCGCTACACTTAAAGAATGCTGAGCGATATAGGGAGAGATTCATCGCTACACAAACAGAATGCTGAGTGATGTGGGGAGAGTTTCATCGCTACACAAAAAGAATGCTGAGCGATGTGAGGAGAGTTTCATCGCTACACTAACAGAATGCTGAGCGATGTAGGGAGAGTTTCATTGCTATATTTACAGAATGGTGAGCGATCTGAGGAGAGTTTCATCGCTACACTAACAGAATGGTAAGCGATGTAGGGAGAGTTTCATTGCTACACTTACAGAATGCTGAGCGATGTGGGGAGAGTTTCATTGCTACACTAACAGAATGCTGAGTGATGTGCGGAAAGTTTCATTGCTTCACTAACAGAATGCTGAGCGATGTAGGGAGAGTTTCATTGCTACACTACCAGAATGCTGAGTGATGTGGGTAGAGTTTCATTCCTACACTAACAGAATGCTGAGCGATAAGGGGAGAGTTTCATCGCTACACTTACAGAATGCTGAGCGATGTAGGGAGAGATTCATCGCTACACCAACAGAATGCTGAGCGATGTAGGGAGAGTTTCATTGCTACACTAACAGAATGCTGAGCGATGTAGGGATAGTTTCATTGCTACACTTAGAGAATGCTGAACGATGTGGGGAGAGTTTAATCGGTACACTAACAGAATGCTGAGCGATGTGGTGGGAGATTCATCGCTACACTAACAGAATGCTAAGCGATGTAGGGAGAGTTTCATTGCTTCACATACTGAATGCTGAGCGATGTTGGGAGAGTTTAATCGCTACACTAAAAGAATGCTGAGCGAAGTGGGGAGAGTTTCATCGCTATACTTTCAGAATGCTGAGCGATGTGGGGTGAGTTTCATCGCTAAACTTACAGAATGCTGAGCGATATTATAGGGAAAGTTTGATTGCTACACTAACAGAATGCGGAGCGATGTGGGGAAAGTTTCATTGCTACAATAACAGAATGCTGAGCGATGTAGGGAGAGTTTCTTTGCTACACTACCAGAATGCTGAGAGATGTGGGTAGAGTTTCATCGCTACACTAACAGAATGCTGAGCGCTAAGGGGAGAGTTTCATCGCTACACTTACAGAATGCTGAGCGATGTAGGGAGAGTTTCATCGCTACACTAACAGAATGCTGAGCGATGTAGGGAGAGTTTCATTGCTACAAAAACAGAATGCTGAGCGATATAGGGATAGTTTCATTGCTCTACTTACAGAATGCTGAGCGATGTGGGGAGAGATTTTTCGCTACACTAAAAGAATGCTGAGCGATGTGGGGAGTGATTCATCGCTACACTATCAGAATGCTGAGCGATGTGGGGAGAGTTTCATTGCTACACTAACAAAATGATGAGCGATGTGGAGAGTTTCATCGCTACACTTACCGAATGCTGAGCGACGTAGGGAGAGTTTCATCGCTACACTCACAGAATGCTGAGCAATGTAGGGAGAGTTTCATTGCTACACTAAAAGAATGCTGAGCGAAGTGGGGAGAGTTTCATTGCTACACTAACAGAATGCTGAGTGATGTGGGGAAAGTTTCATTGCTACACTAACAGAATGCTGAGCTATGTAGGGATAGTCTCATTGCTACACTAACAGAATGCTGATCGATGTGGGGAGAGTTTCATCGCTACACTAACAGAATGCTGAAAGATGTGGGGAGAGTTTCATCGCTACACTTACAGAATGCTGAGCGAAGTAGGGAGAGTTTCATCGCTACACTAACAGAATGCTGAGCGATGTGGGGAGAGTTTCATTGCTACAATAAGACAATGCTGAGCGATGTAGGGAGATTCATCGCTACACATACAGAATGCTGAGCGATGTAGGGAGAGTTTCATTGCTACACTAACAAAATGATGAGCAATGTGGGGAGAGTTTCATCGCTACACTAACAGAATGCTGAGCGATGTGGGGAGAGTTTCATTGCTACACCAACAGAATACTGAGTGATGTGGGGAGAGTTTAATTGCTACACTAACAGAATGAGGAGCGATTTGGGAAGAGTTTCATCGCTATACTAACAGATTGCTGAGCGATGTAAGGAGAGTTTCATTGCTACACTAACAGAATGCTGAGCGATGTAGGGAGATTTTCATTGCTACACTTACAGAATGCTGAGCGATGTGGGGAGAAATTCAATGCTACACTTACAGAATGCTGAGCGATATAGATAGTGTTTCATTGCTACACTACCAGAATGCTGACCGATGTGGGTAGAATTTCATCGCTACACAAACAGAATGCTGAGCGATAAGGAGAGAGTTTCATCGCTACACTTAAAGAATGCTGAGTGATAAAGGGAGAGATTCATCGCTACACTAACAGAATGCTGAGCGATGTAGGGAGAGTTTCTTTGCTACACTAACAAAATGCTGAGCGATGTAGGGATAGTTTCATTGCTACACTTACAAAATGCTGAGCGATGTGGGGAGAGTTTCATTGCTACACTAACAGAATGCTGAGCGATGTGGGGAGAGTTTCATCGCTACACTAACAGAATGCTGAGCGATGTAGGGAGAGTTTCATTGCTATATTTACAGAATGCTGAGCGATCTGAGGAGAGTTTCATCGCTACACTAACAGAATGGTAAGCGATGTAGGGAGAGTTTCATTGCTACACTTACAGAATGCTGAGTGATGTGGGGAGAGTTTCATCGCTACACTAACAGAATGCTGAGCGATGTGGGGAGAGTTTCATCGCTACACCAACAGAATGCTGAGCGATGTGGGGAGAGTTTCATCGCTACACTTACAGAATGCTGAGCGATGTGGGGAGAGTTTCATTGCTACTCTTACAGAATGCTGAGCGATGTAGGGAGAGTTGCATCGCTACACTAACAGAATGCTGAGCGATGTAGGCAGAGTTTCATTGTTACACTAATAGAATGCTGAGTGATGTGGGGAGAGTTTCATCGCTACACTAACAGAATGCTGAGCGATGTGGGGAGAGTTTCATCGCTACACCAACAGAATGCTGAGCGATGTGGGGAGAGTTTCATCGCTACACTTACAGAATGCTGAGCGATGTGGGGAGAGTTTCATTGCTTCACTTATAGAATGTTGATCGATGTAGGGAGAGTTTCATCGTCACACTTACAGAAGGCTGAGCGATGTAGGGAGAGTTTCATTGCTACACTAACAAAATGCTGAGCGATGTGGGGAGAGTTTCATCGCTACACTAATGGAATGCTGAGCGATGTGGGGATAGTTTCATCGCTACACTTGCAGAATGCTGAGTGATGTGAGGAGCGTTTCATCGCTACACTAACAGAATGCTGAGCGATGAAGGGAGAGTTTCATTGCTACACTTACAGAATACTGAGCAATGTGAAGAGAGTTTCATCGCTACACTAACAGAGCGCTGAGCGATGTGGGGAGAGTTTCATTGCTACACTAACAGAATGCTGAGCGATGTGGGGAGAGTTTCATCGCGACACTTACAGAATGCTGAGCGATGTGGGGAGAGTTTCATCGCTACACCAACAGAATGCTGAGCGATGTGGGGAGAGTTTCATCGCTACACTTACAGAATGCTGAGCGATGTGGGGAGAGTTGCATTGCTACTCTTACAGAATGCTGAGCGATGTAGGGAGAGTTCCATCGCTACACTAACAGAATGCTGAGCGATGTAGGCAGAGTTTCATTGTTACACTAATAGAATGCTGAGCGATGTAGGGAGAGTTTCATTGCTACACTTACAGAATGCTGAGCGATGTGGGGAGAGTTTCATTGCTACACTAACAGAATGCTGAGTGATGTGCGGAAAGTTTCATTGCTTCACTAACAGAATGCTGAGCGATGTAGGGAGAGTTTCATTGCTACACTACCAGAATGCTGAGTGATGTGGGTAGAGTTTCATTCCTACACTAACAGAATGCTGAGCGATAAGGGGAGAGTTTCATCGCTACACTTACAGAATGCTGAGCGATGTAGGGAGAGATTCATCGCTACACCAACAGAATGCTGAGCGATGTAGGGAGAGTTTCATTTCTACACTAACAGAATGCTGAGCGATGTAGGGATAGTTTCATTGCTACACTTACAGAATGCTGAACGATGTGGGGAGAGTTTAATCGGTACACTAACAGAATGCTGAGCGATGTGGTGGGAGATTCATCGCTACACTAACAGAATGCTAAGCGATGTAGGGAGAGTTTAATCGCTACACCAAAAGAATGCTGAGCGAAGTGGGGAGAGTTTCTTTGCTACACTAATAAAATGCTGAGCGATGTAGGGATAGTTTCATTGCTACACTTACAAAATGCTGAGCGATGTGGGGAGAGTTTCATTGCTACACTAACAGAATGCTGAGCAATGTAGGGAGAGTTTCATTGCTACACTAACAGAATGCTGAGCGATGAACGGAGAGTTTCTTTGCTACACGTACAGAATGCTGAGCGATGTGGGGAGAGTTTCATTGCTATATTTACAGAATGCTGAGCGATCTGAGGAGAGTTTCATCGCTACACTAACAGAATGGTAAGCGATGTAGGGAGAGTTTCATTGCTACACTAACAGAATGCTGAGTGATGTGGGGAGAGTTTCATCGCTTCACTAATAGAATGCTGAGCGATGTGGGGAGAGTTTCATCGCTACACTAACAGAATGCTGAGCGATGTGGGGAGAGATTCATCCCTACACTAACAGAATGCTGAGCGATGTGGGGAGAGTTTCATTGCTACACTTATAGAATGCTGAGCGATGTAGGGAGAGTTACATCGCTACACTTACTGAATGGTGATCGATGTAGGGAGAGTTTCATTGCTACACTCACAGAATGCTGAGCGAAGTGGGGAGAGTATCATTGCTACACTAACAGAACGCTGAGTGATGTGGGGAAAGTTTCATTGCTACACTAACAGAATGCTGAGCTATGTAGGGAAAGTTTCATTGCTACACTAACAGAATGCTGATCGATGTGGGGAGAGTTTCATCGCTACACTAACAGAATACTGAAGGATGTGGGAAGAGTTTCAACGCTACACTTACGGAATGCTGAGAGACGTGGAGAGAGTTTCATCGCTACACTAACACAATGCTGAGCGATGTGGGGAGAGTTTCATTGCTACACTAACAGAATGCTGAGCGATGTGGGGAGAGATTCATCGCTACACTAACAGAATGCTGAGCGATGTGGGGAGAGTTTCATTGCTACACTAACAGGATGCTGAGCGAAGTGGGGAGAGTTTCATCGCTACACTAACAGAATGCTGAGCGATGTGGGAAGAGTTTAATTGCTGCACTAACGGAATGCTGAGAGATGTGGGGAGAGTTTCATCGCTACACTTTCAGAATGCTGAGCGATGTGGGGATAGATTCATCGCTACACTTACAGAATGCTGAGCGATGTTGGGAGAGTTACATCGCTACACTTTCAGAATGCTGAGTGATGTGGGGAGAGTTTCATTGCTACACTTACAGAATGCTGAGCGAAGTAGGGAGGGCTTCATCGCTACACTTACAGAATGCTGAGCGATGTAGGGAGAGTTTCATCGCTACACTAACAGAATGCTGAGCAATGTAGGGAGAGTTTCATTGCTACACTAACAGAATGCTGAGCGATGAACGGAGAGTTTCTTTGCTACACGTACAGAATGCTGAGCGATGTGGGGAGAGTTTCATTGCTACACTAACAGAATGCTGAGTGATGTGGGGAAAGTTTCATTGCTACACTAACAGAATGTTGAGCGATGTAGGGGGAGTTTCATTGCTACACTACCAGAATGCTGAGCGATGAGGGTAGAGTTTCATCGCTACACTAGCAGAATGCTCAGCGACGTGGAGAGAGTTTCATCGCTACACTAACACAATGCTGAGCGATGTGGGGAGTGTTTCATTGCTACACTAACAGAATGCTGAGCGATGTGGGGAGAGATTCATCGCTACACTAACAGAATGCTGAGCGATACGGGGAGAGTTTCATCGCTACACTTACAGAATGCTGAGCGATGTGGGGAGAGTTACATTGCTACACTTACAGAATGCTGAGCGATGTAGGGAGAGCTTCATCGCTACACTTAGAGAATGCTGAGCGATGTAGGGAGAGCTTCATCGCTACACTAACAGAATGCTGAGCGATGTAGGGAGAGTTTCATTGCTACACTAACAGAATGCTGAGCGATGTACGGAGAATTTCATTGCTACACTTATAGAATTCTGAGTGATGTGGGGAGAGTTTCATTAATACACTAACAGAATGCTGAGTGATGTGGGGAAGTTTCATTGCTACACTAACAGAATGCTGAGCGATGTAGGGAGAGTTACATTGCTACACTACCAGAATGCTGAGCCATGTTGGGTAGAGATTCATCGCTACACTTACAGAATGCTGAGTGATGTGGGGAGAGTTTCATTGCTACACTAACAGAATGCTGAGCAAAGTAGGGAGAGTTTCACCGCTACACTTAAAGAATGCTGCGCGATGTGGGGAGAGTTTCATTGCTACACTAACGGAATGCTGAGCAATGTGGGGAGAGTTTCATCGCTACATTTACAGAATGCTGAGCGATGTGGGGAGTGTTTTATCCCTACACTAACAGAATGCTGAGCGATGTGGGGAGAGTTTCATCGCTACACTTACAGAAAGCTGAGCGATGTGGGGAGAGTTTCATCGCTACACTTACAGAATGCTGAGCGATTTAGGGAGAGTTTCATCGCTTCACTAACAGAACGTTGAGCGATGTAGGGAGAGTTTCATTGCTACTCTAACAGAATGCTGAGCGATGTAGGGATAGTTTCATTGCTACACTTCCAGAATGCTGAGCGATGTGGGGAGAATTTCATCGCTACACTAACAGAATGCTAAGCGATGTAGGGAGAGTTTCATTGCTACACTTTCAGAATGATGAGCAATGTGGGGAGAGTTTCATCGCTAGACTTACATAATGCTGAGCGATATAGGGAGAGTTTCATTGCTACACTAACAGAATGATGAGCTATGTGGGAAGAGTTTCATCGCTACACTTACAGAATGCTGAGCGATGTAGGGAGAGTTTCATCGCTACACTAACAGAATGATGAGAGATGTGGGGAAAGTTTCATTGCTACACTAACAGAATGCTGAGCGATGTAGGGAGTTTCATCCCTACACTTACATTATGCTGAGCGATGTAGGGAGAGTTTCATTGCTACACTAACAAAATGCTGAGCCATGTGGGGAGAGTTTCTTCGCTACACTAATGGAATGCTGAGCGATGTGGGGATAGTTTCATCGCTAAACTTGCAGAATGCTGAGCGATGTGGGGAGCGTTTCATCGCTACACTTACAGAATGCTGAGCGATGTAGGGAGAGTTTCATTGCTACACTTACAGAATGCTGAGCGATGTGAGGAGAGTTTCAACGCTACACTAACAGAATGCTGAGCGATGTGGGGAGAGGTTCATCGCTACACTTACAGAATGCTGAGCGATGTGGAGGGAGTTTCATTGCTTCACTTATAGAATGCTGAGCGATGTAGAGAGTGTTTCATCGCCACACTTACAGAATGCTGAGCGAAGTAGGGAGAGTTTCATTGCTACATTATCAAAAGGCTGAGCGATGTGGGGGGAGTTTCATCGCTACACTAATGGAATGCTGAGCGATGTGAGGATAGTTTCATCGCTACACTTGCAGAATGCTGAGTGATGTGGGGAGCGTTTCATCGCTACACTAACAGAATGCTGAGCGATGTAGGGAGAGTTTCATTGCCTCACTTACAGAATGCAGAGCGATGTGAAGAGAGTTTCATCGCTACACTAACAGAGTGCTGAGCGATGTGGGGAGAGTTTCATTGTTAGACTAACAGAATGCTGAGCGAAGTGGGGAGAGCTTCGTCGCTAAACTAACAGAATGCTGAGCGATGTGCGGAGAGTTTCATTGCTACACTAACATAATGCTGAGCGATGTGGGGATAGTTTCATCGCTACACTTACAGAATGCTGAGCGATGTGGGGAGAGTTTCATCGCTACACCAACAGAATGCTGAGCGATGTGGGGAGAGTTTCATCGCTACACTTACAGAATGCTGAGCGATGTGGGGAGAGTTTCATTGCTACACTTACAGAATGCTGAGCGATGTAGGGAGAGTTCCATCGCTACACTAACAGAATGCTGAGCGATGTAGGCAGAATGTCATTGCTACACTAACAGAATGCTGGGCGATGTAGGGAGAGTTTCATTGCTACACTTACAGAATGCTGAGCGATGTGGGGAGAGTTTCATTGCTACACTAACAGAATGCTGAGTGATGTGCGGAAAGTTTCATTGCTACACTAACAGAATGCTGAGCGATGTAGGGAGAGTTTCATTGCTACACTACCAGAATGCTGAGTGATGTGGGTAGAGTTTCATCCCTACACTAACAGAATGCTGAGCGATAAGGGGAGAGTTTCATCGCTACATTTACAGAATGCTGAGCGATGTAGGGAGAGATTCATCGCTACACCAACAGAATGCTGAGCGATGTAGGGAGAGTTTCATTGCTACACTAACAGAATGCTGAGCGATGTAGGGATAGTTTCATTGCTACACTTACAGAATGCTGAACGATGTGGGGAGAGTTTAATCGGTACACTAACAGAATGCTGAGCGATGTGGGGGGAGATTCATCGCTACACTCACAGAATGCTAAGCGATGTAGGGAGAGATTCATTGCTTCACTTACAGAATGCTGAGCGATTTTGGGAGAGTTTTATCGCTACACTAAAAGAATGCTGAGCGAAGTGGGGAGAGTTTCACCGCTATACTTTCAGAATGCTGAGCGATGTGGGGAGAGTTTCATCGCTAAACTTACAGAATGCTGAGCGATATTATAGGGAGAGTTTCATTGCTACACTAACAGAATGAGGAGCGATGTGGGGAAAGTTTCATTGCTACAATAACAGAATGCTGAGCGATAAAGGGAGAGTTTCTTTGCTACACTACCAGAATGCTGAGCGATGTGGGTAGAGTTTCATCGCTACACTAACAGAATGCTGAGCGCTAAGGGGAGAGTTTCATCGCTACACTTACAGAATGCTGAGCGACGTAGGGAGAGTTTCATTGCTACACTAACAAAATGCTGAGCGATGTGGGGAGAGTTTCATCGCTACACTAATGGAATGCTGAGCGATGTGGGGATAGTTTCATCGCTACACTTGCAGAATGCTGAGTGATGTGAGGAGCGTTTCATCGCTATACTAACAGAATGCTGAGCGATGTTGGGAGAGTTTCATTGCTACACATACAGAATACTGAGCAATGTGAAGAGAGTTTCATCGCTACACTAACAGAGCGCTGAGCGATGTGGGGAGAGTTTCATTGCTACACTAACAGAATGCTGAGCGAAGTGGGGAGAGTTTCGTCGCTACACTAACAGAATGCTGAGCGATGTGGGGAGAGTTTCATTGCTACACTAACAGAATGCTGAGCGATGTGGGGAGAGTTTCATCGCTACACTTACAGAATGCTGAGCGATGTGGGGAGAGTTTCATTGCTACTCTTACAGAATGCTGAGCGATGTAGGGAGAGTTCCATCGCTAAACTAACAGAATGCTGAGCGATGTAGGCAGAGTTTCATTGTTACACTAATAGAATGCTGAGCGATGTAGGGAGAGTTTCATTGCTACACTTACAGAATGCTGAGCGATGTGGGGAGAGTTACATTGCTACACTAACAGAATGCTGAGTGATGTGCGGAAAGTTTCATTGCTTCACTAACAGAATGCTGAGCGATGTAGGGAGAGTTTCATTGCTACACTACTAGAATGCTGATTGATGTGGGTAGAGTTTCATTCCTACACTAACAGAATGCTGAGCGATAAGGGGAGAGTTTCATCGCTACACTTACAGAATGCTGAGCGATGTAGGGAGAGATTCATCGCTACACCAACAGAATGGTGAGCGATGTAGGGAAAGTATCATTGCTACACTAACAGAATGCTGAGCGATGTAGGGATAGTTTCATTGCTACACTTACAGAATGCTGAACGATGTGGGGAGAGTTTAATCGGTACACTAACAGAATGCTGAGCGATGTGGTGGGAGATTCATCGCTACACTAACAGAATGCTAAGCGATGTAGGGAGAGTTTCATTGCTTCACATACAGAATGCTGAGCGATGTTGGGAGAGTTTAATCGCTACACTAAAAGAATGCTGAGCGAAGTGGGGAGAGTTTCATCGCTATACTTTCAGAATGCTGAGCGATGTGGGGAGATTTTCATCGATAAACTTACAGAATGCTGAGCGATATTATAGGGAGAGTTTCTTTGCTACACTACCAGAATGCTGAGAGATGTGGGTAGAGTTTCATCGCTACACTAACACAATGCTGAGCGCTAAGGGGAGAGTTTCATCGCTACACTTACAGAATGCTGAGCGATGTAGGGAGAGTTTCATCGCTACACTAACAGAATGCTGAGCGATGTAGGGAGAGTTTCATTGCTACAAAAACAGAATGCTGAGCGATATAGGGATAGTTTCATTGCTCTACTTACAGAATGCTGAGCGATGTGGGGAGAGTTTTTTCGCTACACTAAAAGAATGCTGAGCGATGTGGGGAGTGATTCATCGCTACACTATCAGAATGCTGAGCGATGTGGGGAGAGTTTCATTGCTACACTAACAAAATGATGAGCGATGTGGGGAGAGTTTCATCGCTACACTTACCGAATGCTGAGCGACGTAGGGAGAGTTTCATCGCTACACTCACAGAATGCTGAGCAATGTAGGGAGAGTTTCATTGCTACACTAACAGAATGCTGAGCGAAGTGGGGAGAGTTTCATTGCTACACTAACAGAATGCTGAGTGATGTGGGGAAAGTTTCATTGCTACACTAACAGAATGCTGAGCTATGTAGGGATAGTCTCATTGCTACACTAACAGAATGCTGATCGATGTGGGGAGAGTTTCATCGCTACACTAACAGAATGCTGAAAGATGTGGGGAGAGTTTCATCGCTACACTTACAGAATGCTGAGCGAAGTAGGGAGAGTTTCATCGCTACACTAACAGAATGCTGAGCGATGTGGGGAGAGTTTCATTGCTACAATAAGAGAATGCTGAGCGATGTAGGGAGTTTCATCGCTACACATACAGAATGCTGAGCGATGTAGGGAGAGTTTCATTGCTACACTAACAGAATGCTGAGCGATGTAGGGAGAGTTTCATTGCTACACTTACAGAATGCTGACCGATGTGGGGAGAAATTCATTGCTACACTTACAGAATGCTGAGCGATGTGGGGAGAAATTCATTGCTACACTTACAGAATGCTGAGCGATATAGATAGTGTTTCATTGCTACACTACCAGAATGCTGAGCGATGTGGGTAGAATTTCATCGCTACACAAACAGAATGCTGAGCGATAAGGAGAGAGTTTCATCGCTACACTTAAAGAATGCTGAGCGATATAGGGAGAGATTCATCGCTACACTAACAGAAAGCTGAGCGATGTAGGGAGAGTTTCTTTGCTACACTAACAAAATGCTGAGCGATGTAGGGATAGTTTCATTGCTACACTTACAAAATGCTGAGCGATGTGGGGAGAGTTTCATTGCTACACTAACAGAATGCTGAGCGATGTGTGGAGAGTTTCATCGCTACACTAACAGAATGCTGAGCGATGTAGGGAGAGTTTCATTGCTATATTTACAGAATGCTGAGCGATCTGAGGAGAGTTTCATCGCTACACTAAGAGAATGGTAAGCGATGTAGGGAGAGTTTCATTGCTACACTTACAGAATGCTGAGTGATGTGGGGAGAGTTTCATCGGTACACTAACAGAATGCTGAGCGATGTGGGGAGAGGCATCGCAACACTAACAGAATGCTGAGCGATGTGGGGAGAGTTTCATTGCTACACTTATAGAATGCTGAGCGATGTAGGGAGAGTTACATCGCTACACTTACTGAATGGTGATCGATGTAGGGAGAGTTTCATTGCTACACTAACAGAATGCTGATCGATGTGGGGAGAGTTTCATCGCTACACTAACAGAATACTGAAGGATGTGGGAAGAGTTTTAACGCTACACTTACGGAATGCTGAGCGACGTGGAGAGGGTTTCATCGCTACACTAACACAATGCTGAGCGATGTGGGGAGAGTTTCATTGCTACACTAACACAATGCTGAGCGATGTAGGGAGAGTTTCATTGCTACAAAAACAGAATGCTGAGCGATATAGGGATAGTTTCTTTGCTCTACTTACAGAATGCTGAGCGATGAGGGGAGAGTATTATCGCTACACTAAAAGAATGCTGAGCGATGTGGGGAGTGATTCATCGCTACACTATCAGAATGCTGAGCGATGTGGGGAGAGTTTCATTGCTACATTAACAAAATGATGAGCGATGTGGGGAGAGTTTCATCGCTACACTTACAGAATGCTGAGCGACGTAGGGAGAGTTTCATCGCTACACTCACAGAATGCTGAGCAATGTAGGGAGAGTTTCATTGCTACACTAACAGAATGCTGAGCGAAGTGGGGAGAGTTTCATTGCTACACTAACAGAATGCTGAAAGATGTGGGGAGAGTTTCATCGCTACACTTACAGAATGCTGAGCGAAGTAGGGAGAGTTTCATCGCTACACTAACAGAATGCTGAGCGATGTGGGGAGAGTTTCATTGCTACACTTAGAGAATGCTGAGCGATGTAGGGAGTTTCATCGCTACACATACAGAATGCTGAGCGATGTAGGGAGAGTTTCATTGCTACACTAAGAAAATGATGAGCAATGTTGGGAGAGTTTCATCGCTACACTAACAGAATGCTGAGCGATGTAGGGAGAGTTTCATTGCTACACCAACAGAATACTGAGTGATGTGGGGAGAGTTTAATTGCTACACCAACAGAATGAGGAGCGATTTGGGAAGAGTTTCATCGCTATACTAACAGAATGCTGAGCGATGTAAGGAGAGTTTCATTGCTACACTAACAGAATGCTGAGCGATGTAGGGAGAGTTTCATTGCTACACTTACAGAATGCTGAGCGATGTGGGGAGAAATTCATTGCTACACTTACAGAATGCTGAGCAATATAGATAGAGTTTCATTGCTACACTACCAGAATGCTGAGCGATGTGGGTAGAATTTCATCGCTACACTAACAGAATGCTGAGCGATAAGGAGAGAGTTTCATCGCTACACTTAAAGAATGCTGAGCGATATAGGGAGAGATTCATCGCTACACAAACAGAATGCTGAGTGATGTGGGGAGAGTTTCATCGCTACACTAAAAGAATGCTGAGCGATGTGAGGAGAGTTTCATCGCTACACTAACAGAATGCTGAGCGATGTAGGGAGAGTTTCATTGCTATATTTACAGAATGGTGAGCGATCTGAGGAGAGTTTCATCGCTACACTAACAGAATGGTAAGCGATGTAGGGAGAGTTTCATTGCTACACTTACAGAATGCTGAGTGATGTGGGGAGAGTTTCATCGCTACACTAACAGAATGCTGAACGATGTGGGGAGAGTTTCATCGCTACACTAACAGAATGCTGAGCGATTTGGGGAGAGATTCATCCCTACACTAACAGAATGCTGAGCGATGTGGGGAGAGTTTCATTGCTACACTTATAGAATGCTGAGCGATGTAGGGAGAGTTTCATCGCTACACTTACTGAATGGTGATCGATGTAGGGAGAGTTTCATTGCTACACTTACAGAATGCTAAGCGAAGCGGGGAGAGTATCATTGCTACACTAACAGAATGCTGAGTGATGTGGGGAAAGTTTCATTGCTACACTAACAGAATGCTGAGCTATGTAGGGAAAGTTTCATTGCTACACTAACAGAATGCTGATCGATGTGGGAAGAGTTTCATCGCTACACTAACAGAATACTGAAGGATGTGGGAAGAGTTTCAACGCTACACTTACGGAATGCTGAGCGAAGTATGGAGAGTTTCATCGCTACACTAACAGAATGCTGAGCAATGTAGGGAGAGTTTCATTGCTACACTAACAGAATGCTGAGCGATGTAGGGGGAGTTTCATTGCTACACTTACAGAATACTGAACGATGTGGGGAGAGTTTAATCGCTACACTAACAGAATGCTGAGCGATGTGGGGAGAGCTTGTTCGCTACACTAACAGAATGCTGAGCGATGTAGGGAGAGTTTCTTTGCTATACTTACAGAATGCTGATTGATTTGGGGAGAGTTTCATCGCTACACTAACAGAAAGCTGAGCGATGTCGGGAGAGTTTCATCGCTACACTTACAGAATGCCGAGGGATGTGGGGAGAGTATCATTGCTACCCTTACAGAAGGCTGAGCGATGTAGTGAGAGTTTCTTCGCTACACTTACAGAATGCTGAGCGAAGTGGGGAGAGTTTCATTGCTACACTTACAGAATGCTGAGCGATTCGGGGAGAGTTTCATTGCTACACTAACAGAATGCTGAGTGATGTGGGGAGAGTTTCATCGCTACACTTACAGAATGCTGAGCGATGTGGGGAGAGTTTCATCCCTACACTAACAGAATGCTGAGCGATGTGGGGAGAGTTTAATCGCTACACTTACAGAATGCTGAACGATTCGGGGAGAGTTTCATTGCTACACTAACAGAATGCTGATCGATGTGGGGAGAGTTTCATCGCTACACTAACAGAATACTGAAGGATGTGGGAAGAGTTTTAACGCTACACTTACGGAATGCTGAGCGACGTGGAGAGGGTTTCATCGCTACACTAACACAATGGTGAGCGATGTGGGGAGAGTTTCATTGCTACACTAACACAATGCTGAGCGATGTAGGGAGAGTTTCATTGCTACAAAAACAGAATGCTGAGCGATATAGGGATAGTTTCTTTGCTCTACTTACAGAATGCTGAGCGATGTGGGGAGAGTTTTATCGCTACACTAAAAGAATGCTGAGCGATGTGGGGAGTGATTCATCGCTACACTATCAGAATGCTGAGCGATGTGGGGAGAGTTTCATTGCTACATTAACAAAATGATGAGCGATGTGGGGAGAGTTTCATCGCTACACCTACAGAATGCTGAGCGACGTAGGGAAAGTTTCATCGCTACACTCACAGAATGCTGAGCAATGTAGGGAGAGTTTCATTGCTACACTAACAGAATGCTGAGCGAAGTGGGGAGAGTTTCATTGCTACACTAACAGAATGCTGAAAGATGTGGGGAGAGTTTCATCGCTACACTTACAGAATGCTGAGCGAAGTAGGGAGAGTTTCATCGCTACACTAACAGAATGCTGAGCGATGTGGGGAGAGTTTCATTGCTACACTTAGAGAATGCTGAGCGATGTAGGGAGTTTCATCGCTACACATACAGAATGCTGAGCGATGTAGGGAGAGTTTCATTGCTACACTAAGAAAATGATGAGCAATGTTGGGAGAGTTTCATCGCTACACTAACAGAATGCTGAGCGATGTGGGGAGAGTTTCATTGCTACACCAAGAGAATACTGAGTGATGTGGGGAGAGTTTAATTGCTACACCAACAGAATGAGGAGCGATTTGGGAAGAGTTTCATCGCTATACTAACAGAATGCTGAGCGATGTAAGGAGAGTTTCATTGCTACACTAACAGAATGCTGAGCGATGTAGGGAGAGTTTCATTGCTACACTTACAGAATGCTGAGCGATGTGGGGAGAAATTCATTGCTACACTTACAGAATGCTGAGCGATATAGATAGAGTTACATTGCTACACTACCAGAATGCTGAGCGATGTGGGTAGAATTTCATCGCTACACTAACAGAATGCTGAGCGATAAGGAGAGAGTTTCATCGCTACACTTAAAGAATGCTGAACGATATACGGAGAGATTCATCGCTACACAAACAGAATGCTGAGTGATGTGGGGAGAGTTTCATCGCTACACTAAAAGAATGCTGAGCGATGTGAGGAGAGTTTCGTCGCTACACTAACAGAATGCTCAGCGATGTAGGGAGAGTTTCATTGCTATATTTACAGAATGGTGAGCGATCTGAGGAGAGTTTCATCGCTACACTAACAGAATGGTAAGCGATGTAGGGAGAGTTTCATTGCTACACTTACAGAATGCTGAGTGATGTGGGGAGAGTTTCATCGCTACACTAACAGAATGCTGAGCGATGTGGGGATAGTTTCATCGCTACACTAACAGAATGCTGAGCGATTTGGGGAGAGATTCATCCCTACACTAACAGAATGCTGAGCGATGTGGGGAGAGTTTCATTGCTACACTTATAGAATGCTGAGCGATGTAGGGAGAGTTTCATCGCTACACTTACTGAATGGTGATCGATGTAGGGAGAGTTTCATTGCTACACTCACAGAATGCTGAGCGAAGCGGGGAGAGTATCATTGCTACACTAACAGAACGCTGAGTGATGTGGGGAAAGTTTCATTGCTACACTAACAGAATGCTGAGCTATGTAGGGAAAGTTTCATTGCTACACTAACAGAATGCTGATCGATGTGGGAAGAGTTTCATCGCTACACTAACAGAATACTGAAGGATGTGGGAAGAGTTTCAACGCTACACTTACGGAATGCTGAGCGAAGTATGGAGAGTTTCATCGCTACACTAACAGAATGCTGAGCAATGTAGGGAGTGTTTCATTGTTACACTAACAGAATGCTGAGCGATGTAGGGAGAGTTTCTTGGCTACACTTACAGAATACTGAACGATGTGGGGAGAGTTTAATCGCTACACTAACAGAATGCTGAGCGATGTGGGGAGAGCTTGTTCGCTACACTAACAGAATGCTGAGCGATGTAGGGAGAGTTTCTTTGCTACACTTACAGAATGCTGATTGATTTGGGGAGAGTTTCATCGCTACACTAACAGAAAGCTGAGCGATGTCGGGAGAGTTTCATCGCTACACTTACAGAATGCCGAGGGATGTGGGGAGAGTATCATTGCTACCCTTACAGAAGGCTGAGCGATGTAGTGAGAGTTTCTTCGCTACACTTACAGAATGCTGAGCGAAGTGGGGAGAGTTTCATTGCTACACTTACAGAATGCTGAGCGAACTGGGGAGAGTTTCATCGCAACACTTACAAAAGGCTGAGCGATGTGGGGAGAGTTTCATTGCTACACTAACAGAATGCTGAGTGATGTGGGGAGAGTTTCATCGCTACACTTACAGAATGCTCAGCGATGTGGGGAGAGTTTCATCCCTACACTAACAGAATGCTGAGCGATGTGGGGAGAGTTTAATCGCTACACTTGCAGAATGCTGAGCGATTTGGGGAGAGTTTCATTGCTAAACTTACAGAATGCTGAGCGATGTAGGGAGAGTTTCATCGCTACACTTAGAGAATGCTGAGCGATTTAGGGAGAGTTTCATCGCTACACTAACAGAATGCTGAGCGATGAAGGGAGAGTTTCATTGCTACACTAACAAAATGCTGAGCTATGTATGTAGAGTTTCATTGCTACCCTTACAGAATGTTGAGAGATGTGGGGAGAGTTTCATAGCTACACTAACAGAATGCTGAGTGATGTGGGGAATGTTTCATTGCTACACTTACAGAATTCTGAGCGATGTAGGGAGAGTTTCATTGCTACACTACCAGAATGCTGAGCGATGTGGAGTACTTTATATCCCACATGTTGTCATGCACAGAGGGAGTATCTATTACCTATGTCTTTAGTACGACCTGTGTGGACTACTTTATATCCCACATGTCATCATGCACAAAGGGAGTATCTATTACCTATGTCTTTAGCACGGCCTATGAGGTGGACTTTTTATCCCACATGTTGACATGCACAGAGGGATTTGTATTACCTATGACTCTAGCACGGCCTGTGTGGTGTACATTATATCCCACATGTTGTCATGCACAGAGGGAGTATCTATTACCTATGTCTTTAGCATGACCTGTGTGGCGTACTTTTTATCCCACATGTTGTCATGCACAGAGGGAGTATGTATTACCTATGTCGTTAGCACGACCTGTGTGGTGTACTTTATGCCCCACATGTTATCATGCACAGAGGGAGTATCTATTACCTATGTCATTAGCACGACCTGTGTGGTGTACTTTATATCCCACATGTCATCATGCCCAGAGGGAGTATCTATTACCTATGTCTTTAGCACGACCTGTAAGGTGTACTTTATATCCCACATGTCATCATGCATAGAGGGAGTATCTATTACCTATGTCTTTAGCACGACCTG
Source organism: Meconema thalassinum (assembly GCA_946902985.2). Taxonomy (NCBI): domain Eukaryota; kingdom Metazoa; phylum Arthropoda; class Insecta; order Orthoptera; family Tettigoniidae; genus Meconema; species Meconema thalassinum. The sequence goes on from OX336395.1 coordinate 214,725,882, forward strand.
TGTGGTGTATTTTATGCCCCACATGTTGTCATGCACAGAGGGAGTATCTATTACCTATGTCTTCAGCACGACCTGTGTGGTGTACTTTATATCCCACATGTCATCATGCCCTGAGGGAGTATCTATTACCTATGTCTTTAGCACGACCTGTAAGGTGTACTTTATATCCCACATGTCATCATGCACAGGGGGAGAATCTATTACCTATGTCTTTAGCACGGCCTGTGTGGTGTACTTTATATCCCACATGTTGACATGCACAGAGGGAGTATCTATTAAGTATGTCTTTAGCACGACCTGTAAGGTGTACTTTATATCCCACATGTCATCATGCACAGAGGGAGTATCTATTACTTATGTCTTTAGCACGGCCTGTGTGGTGTACTTTATATCCCACATGTTGACATGCACAAAGGGAGTATCTATTACCTATGTCTTTAGCACGGCCGATGTGGTGTACTTTTTATCCCACATGTTGACATGCACAGAGGGAGTATGTATTACCTATGTCTCTAGCACGGCCTGAGTGGTGTACTTTATATCCCACATGTTGACATGCACAAAGGGAGTATCTATTACCTATGTCTTTAGCACAGCCTATGTGGTGTACTTTATATCCCACATGTTGACATGCAGAGAAGGGGTATCTATTACCTATGTCTTTAGCACGACCTGTAAGGTGTACTTTATAACACACATGTCATCATGCACAGAGGGAGTATCTATTACTTATGTCTTTAGCATGGCCTGTGTGGTGTACTTTATATCCCACATGTTGACATGCACAGAGGGAGTATCTATAACCTATAACTTTAGCACGACCTGTGTGGTGTACATTATGCCCCACACGTTGTCATTCACAGAGGGAGTATCTATTACCTATGTCTTTAGCACGACCTGTGTGGTGTACTTTTTATCCCACATGTTGACATGCACAGAGGGAGTATCTCTTACAAATGTCTTTAGCACGGCCAGTGTGGTGTACATTATATCCCACATGTTGACATGCACAGAGGGAGTTTCTATTACGTATGTCTTTAGCACGGCCTGTGTGGTGTACTTTATGTTCCACATGTTGTCCTGCACAGAGGGAGTATGTGTTTTCTATGTCTTTTGCACGACATGTGTGGTGTACTTTATATCCCACATGTTGACATGCACAGAGGGATTATCTATTACCTATGTCTTTAGCAAGACCTGTTTGGCGTACTTTTTATCCCTCTTGTTGTCATGCACAGAGGGAGAATCTATTACCTATGACTTTAGCACGACCTGTGTGGTGTACTTTATATCCCACATGTTGACATGCACAGAGGGAGTATCTATTACCTATGTCTTTAGCACGACCTGTGTGGTGTACATTATGCCCCACACGTTGTCATTCACAGAGGGAGTATCTATTACCTATGTCTTTAGCACGGCCTGTTAGATGTACTTTATATCCCACATGTTGACATGCACAGAGGGAGTATCTATTACCTATGTCTCTGGCACAGCCAATGTGGTGTACTTTATATCCCACATGTTGACATGCAGAGAGGGGGTATCTATTACCTATGTCTTTAGCACGGCTTGTGTGGTTTACTGTATGTCCCACATGTTGTCATGCACAGAGGGAGTAACTCTTTTCTATGTCTTTAGCACGACCTGTGTGGTGTACCTTATATCCCACATGTTGTCATGCACAGAGGGAGTATCTATTACCTATGTCTTAGGCACGACCTGTGAGGTGTACGTTATATCCCACATGTTGTCATGCACAGAGGGAGTATGTATTACCTATGTCTTTAGCATGACCTGTGTGGTGTACTTTATATCCCACATGTTGTCATGCACAGAGGGAGTATCTATTACCTATGTCTTTAGCAAGACCTGTTTGGCGTACTTTTTATCCCACTTGTTGTCATGCACAGAGGGATTATGTATTACCTATGACTTTAGCACGACCTGTGTGGTGTACTTTGTGTCCCACATGTTGTCATGCACAGAGGGAGTATCTATTACCTATGTCTTTAGCACGGCCTGTGTGGTGTACTTAATATCCCACATGTTGACATGCACAGAGGGAGTATCTATGACCTATGTCTTACCCACGACCTGTGTGGTGTACTTTATATCCCACATGTATTAATGCACAGAGGGAGTATGTATTACCTATGTCTAAGGCACGACCTGTGTGGTATACTTTATATCCCACATGTTGTCATGCACAGAGTGAGTATCTATTACCTTTGTCTTTAGCACGGCCTGTGTGGAGTACTTTATATCCCACATGTTGTCATGCACAGAGGGTGTATCTATTACCTATGTCTTTAGCAAGACCTGCGTGGCGTACATTTTATCCAACATGTTGTCATGCACAGAGGGAATATCTATCACCTGTGTCTTAGGCACGACTTGTGTGGTGTACTTTATATCCCACATGTTGTCAAGCACAGAGGGAGTATGTATTATCTATATCTTAGGCACGACCTGTGTGGTATACTTTATATCCCACATGTTGTCATGCACAGAGGGAGTATCAATTACCTATGTCATAGGCACGACCTGTGTGGTATACTTTATATCCCACATGTTGTCATGCACAGAGGGAGTATCTATTACCTATGTCTTTAGCAAGACCTGTGTGGTGTACTTATATCCCACACGTCATCATGCCCAGAGGGAGTATCTATTACCTATGTCTTTAGCACGACCTGTAAAGTGTACATTATATCCCACATGTCATCATGCATAGAGGGAGTATCTATTACCTATGTTTTTAGCACGGCCTGTATAGTGTACTTTATATCCCACATGTTGACATGAACAGAGGGAGTATCTATTACCTATGTCTTTAGCACGACCTGTGTGGTGTACTTATATCCCACACGTCATCATGCCCAGAGGGAGTATCTATTACCTATGTCTTTAGCACGACCTGTAAGGTGTACTTTATATCCCACATGTTATCATGCACAGAGGGAGTATCTATTACTTATGTCTTTAGCACGGCCTGTGTGGTGTACTTTATATCCCAAATGTTGACATGCACAAAGGGAGTATCTATTACCTATGTCTTTAGCACGGCCTATGTGGTGTACTTTTTATCCCACATGTTGACATGCACAGAGGGAGTATCTATTACCTATGTCTCTAGCATGGCCTGTGTGATGTACTTTATATCCCACATGTTGACATGCACAGAGGGGGTATCCATTACATATGTCTTTAGCACGGCCTGTGTGGTGTACTTTATGTCCCACATGTTGTCATGCACAGCGGGAGTATCTGTTTGTTATGTCTTTAGCCCGACCTGTGTGGCGTACTTTATATCCCACATGTTGTCATGCACAAAGGGAGTATCTATTACCTATGTCTTTAGTACGACCTGTGTGGACTACTTTATATCCCACATGTCATCACGCACAGAGTGAGTATCTATTACCTATGCCTTTAACACGGACTATGTGGTGTACTTTTTCTCCCACATGTAGACATGCACAGAGGGAGTATCTATTACCTATGTCTCTAGCACGGCCTGTGTGGTGTAATTTATATCCCACATGTTGACTTGCACAGAGGGGGTATCTATTACCTATGTCTTTAGCACGGCCTGTGTGGTGTACTTTTTGTCCCACATGTTGTCATGCACAGAGGGAGTATTTGTTTTCTATGTCTTAAGCACGACCTGTGTGGTGTTCTTTATATCCCACATGTTGTCATGCACAGAGGGAGTATCTATTACCTATGTCTTTAGCAAGACCAGTTTGGCGTAATTTTATCCCACATGTTGTCATGCACAGAGGGAGTATGTATTACCTATGTCTTTAGCACGACCTGTGTGGTGTACTTTATGCCCCACATGTTGTCATGCACAGAGGGAGTATCTATTACCTATGTCTTAGGCAAGACCTGTGTGGTGTATTTTATACCCAACATGTTGTCATGCACAGAGGGAGTATCTATTACCTATGTCTTTAGCACGACCTGTGTGGTGTACATTATGTCCCATATGTCGACATGCACAGAGGGCCTATCCATTACCTATGTCTTTACCACGACCTGTAAGGTGTACTTTATATCCCACATGTCGTCATGCACAGAGGGAGTATCTATTACCTATGTCTTTAGCACGACCTGTGTGGTGTACTTTATGTCCCACATTTTGTCATGGACAGAGGGAGTATCTATTACCTATGTCTTTAGCACGGCCTGTGTGGTGTACTTTATGACCCACATGTTTTCATGCACAGAGGGAGTATCTATTACCTATGTCTTTAGCATGACCTGTGTGGTGTTCTTTATATCCCACATGTTGTCTTGCACAGAGGGAGTATCTATTACGTATGTCTTTAGCAAGACCTGTGTGGCGTACTTTTTATCCCACAGGTTGTCATGCACAGAGGGAGTATGTATTACCTATGTCTTTAGCACGACCTGTGTGGTGTACTTTATGCCCCACATGTTGTCATGCACAGAGGGAGTATCTATTACCTATGTCTTTAGCACGACCTGAGTGGTGTACTTTTTATCCCACATGTTGACATGCACAGAGGGAGTATCTCTTACCAATGTCTTTGTCACGGCCTGTGTGGTGTACTTTATATCCCACATGTTGACATGCACAGAGGGAGTATCTATTACCTATGTCGTTAGCACGACCTGTGTGGTGTACTTTATGCCCCACATGTTGTCATGCACAGAGGGAGTATCTATTACCTATGTCTTTAGCACGACCTGAGTGGTGTACTTTTTATCCCACATGATGACATGCACAGAGGGAGTATCTCTTACCAATGTATTTAGCACGGCCTGCGTGGTGTACATTATATCCCACATGTTGACATGCACAAAGGGAGTATCTATTACGTATGTCTTTAGCACGGCCTGTGTGGTGTACTTTATGTCCCACATGTTGTCCTGCACAGAGGGAGTATCTGTTTTCTATGTCCTTAGCACGAACTGTGTGGTGTACTTTATATCCCTCATGTTGACATGCACAGAGGGAGTATCTATTACCTGTGTCTCTGGGAAAGCCTATGTGGTGTACTTTATATCCCACATGTAGACATGCACAGAGGGGGTATCTATTACCTATGTCTTTAGCACGTCCTGTGTGGTTTACTTTATGTCCCCCATGTTGTCATGCACATAGGGAGTATCTGTTTTCTATGTCTTTAGCACGACCTGTGTGGTGTACTTTATATCCCACATGTTGTCATGCACAGAGGGAGTATCTATTACCTATGTCTTAGGAACGACCTGTGTTGTGTATTTTATATCCCACATGTTGTCATGCAAAGAGGGAGTATCTATTACCTATGTCTTTAGCATGACCTGTGTGGTGTACTTAATATCCCACATGATGTCATGCACAGGGGGAGTATCTATTACCTATGTCTTTAGCAAGACCTGTGTGGCGTACTTTTTATCCCACATGTTGTCATGCACAGAGGGAGTATCTATTACCTATGTCTTTAGCACGACCTGTGTGGTGTACTTTATATTCCACATGTTGCCATGCACAGAGGTAGTACCTATTACCTATGTCTTTAGCACGACCTGTGTGGTGTACTTTATGTCCCATATGTTGTCATGCACAGAGGGCGTATCTATTTCCTATGTCTTTAGCTCGACCTGTGTGGTGTACTTTATATCCCACATGTTGACATGCACGGAGGGAGTATCTATTACCTATGTCTTTAGCAAGACCTGTGTGGCGTACTTTTTATCCCACATGTTGTCATGCACAGAGGGAGTATCTATAACCTATGTCTTAGGCACGACCTGTGAGGTATACTTCATATCCCACATGTTGTCATGCACAGAGGGAGTGTCTATTACCTATGTCTTTAGCACGACCTGTAAAGTGTACTTTATATCCCACATGTCATCATGCATAGAGGGAGTATCTATTACCTATGTTTTTAGCACGGCCTGTATAGTGTACTTTATATCCCACATGTTGACATGAACAGAGGGAGTATCTATTACCTATGTCTTTAGCACGACCTGTGTGGTGTATTTTATGCCCCACATGTTGTCATGCACAGAGGGAGTATCTATTACCTATGTCTTTAGCACGACCTGTGTGGTGTACTTATATCCCACACGTCATCATGCCCAGAGGGAGTATCTATTACCTATGTCTTTAGCACGACCTGTAAGGTGTACTTTATATCCCACATGTTATCATGCACAGAGGGAGTATCTATTACTTATGTCTTTAGCACGGCCTGTGTGGTGTACTTTATATCCCACATGTTGACATGCACAAAGGGAGTATCTATTACCTATGTCTTTAGCACGGCCTATGTGGTGTACTTTTTATCCCACATGTTGACATGCACAGAGGGAGTATCTATTACCTATGTCTCTAGCATGGCCTGTGTGATGTACTTTATATCCCACATGTTGACATGCACAGAGGGGGTATCCATTACCTATGTCTTTAGCACGGCCTGTGTGGTGTACTTTATGTCCCACATGTTGTCATGCACAGCGGGAGTATCTGTTTGTTATGTCTTTAGCCCGACCTGTGTGGCGTACTTTATATCCCACATGTTGTCATGCACAAAGGGAGTATCTATTACCTATGTCTTTAGTACGACCTGTGTGGACTACTTTATATCCCACATGTCATCATGCACAGAGTGAGTATCTATTACCTATGCCTTTAACACGGACTATGTGGTGTACTTTTTCTCCCACATGTAGACATGCACAGAGGGAGTATCTATTACCTATGTCTCTAGCACGGCCTGTGTGGTGTAATTTATATCCCACATGTTGACTTGCACAGAGGGGGTATCTATTACCTATGTCTTTAGCACGGCCTGTGTGGTGTACTTTTTGTCCCACATGTTGTCATGCACAGAGGGACTATTTGTTTTCTATGTCTTAAGCACGACCTGTGTGGTGTACTTTATATCCCACATGTTGTCATGCACAGAGGGAGTATCTATTACCTATGTCTTTAGCAAGACCAGTTTGGCGTAATTTTATCCCACATGTTGTCATGCACAGAGGGAGTATGTATTACCTATGTCTTTAGCACGACCTGTGTGGTGTACTTTATGCCCCACATGTTGTCATGCACAGAGGGAGTATCTATTACCTATGTCTTAGGCACGACCTGTGTGGTGTATTTTATACCCAACATGTTGTCATGCACAGAGGGAGTATCTATTACCTATGTCTTTAGCACGACCTGTGTGGTGTACATTATGTCCCACATGTCGACATGCACAGAGGGCCTATCAATCACCTATGTCTTTACCACGACCTGTAAGGTGTACTTTATATCCCGCATGTCATCATGCACAGAGGGAGTATCTATTACCTATGTCTTTAGCACGACCTGTGTGGTGTACTTTATGTCCCACATTTTGTCATGGACAGAGGGAGTATCTATTACCTATGTCTTTAGCACGGCCTGTGTGGTGTACTTTATGACCCACATGTTTTCATGCACAGAGGGAGTATCTATTACCTATGTCTTTAGCATGACCTGTGTGGTGTTCTTTATATCCCACATGTTGTCTTGCACAGAGGGAGTATCTATTACGTATGTCTTTAGCAAGACCTGTGTGGCGTACTTTTTACCCCACAGGTTGTCATGCACAGAGGGAGTATGTATTACCTATGTCTTTAGCACGACCTGTGTGGTGTACTTTATGCCCCACATGTTGTCATGCACAGAGGGAGTATCTATTACCTATGTCTTTAGCACGACCTGAGTGGTGTACTTTTTATCCCACATGTTGACATGCACAGAGGGAGTATCTCTTACCAATGTCTTTGTCACGGCCTGTGTGGTGTACTTTATATCCCACATGTTGACATGCACAGAGGGAGAATCTATTACCTATGTCGTTAGCACGACCTGTGTGGTGTACTTTATGCCCCACATGTTGTCATGCACAGAGGGAGTATCTATTACCTATGTCTTTAGCACGACCTGAGTGGTGTACTTTTTATCCCACATGATGACATGCACAGAGGGAGTATCTCTTACCAATGTATTTAGCACGGCCTGCGTGGTGTACATTATATCCCACATGTTGACATGCACAAAGGGAGTATCTATTACGTATGTCTTTAGCACGGCCTGTGTGGTGTACTTTATGTCCCACATGTTGTCCTGCACAGAGGGAGTATCTGTTTTCTATGTCCTTAGCACGAACTGTGTGGTGTACTTTATATCCCTCATGTTGACATGCACAGAGGGAGTATCTATTACCTGTGTCTCTGGGAAAGCCTATGTGGTGTACTTTATATCCCACATGTAGACATGCACAGAGGGGGTATCTATTACCTATGTCTTTAGCACGTCCTGTGTGGTTTATTTTATGTCCCCCATGTTGTCATGCACATAGGGAGTATCTGTTTTCTATGTCTTTAGCACGACCTGTGTGGTGTACTTTTTATCCCACATGTTGTCATGCACAGAGGGAGTATCTATTACCTATGTCTTTAGCATGACCTGTGTGGTGTACTTAATATCCCACATGATGTCATGCACAGGGGGAGTATCTATTACCTATGTCTTTAGCAAGACCTGTGTGGCGTACTTTTTATCCCACATGTTGTCATGCACAGAGGGAGTATCTATTACCTATGTCTTTAGCACGACCTGTGTGGTGTACTTTATATTCCACATGTTGCCATGCACAGAGGTAGTACCTATTACCTATGTCTTTAGCACGACCTGTGTGGTGTACTTTATGTCCCGTATGTTGTCATGCACAGAGGGCGTATCTATTTCCTATGTCTTTAGCTCGACCTGTGTGGTGTACTTTATATCCCACATGTTGACATGCACGGAGGGAGTATCTATTACCTATGTCTTTAGCACGACCTGTGTGGTGTACTTTTTATCCCACATGTTGTAATGCACAGAGGGAGTATCTATGACCTATGTCTTAGGCACGACCTGTGTGGTGTACTTTATATCCCACATGCTATCATGCACAGAGGGAGTATCTATTACCTATGTCATAGACAAGACCTGTGTGGTATACTTTATATCCCACATGTTGTCATGCACAGAGGGAGTATCTATTACCTATGTCATAGGCACGACCGGTGTGGTATACTTTATACCCCACATGTTGTCATGCACAGAGGGAGTATCTATTACCTATGTCTTAGGCACGACCTGTGTAGTATACTTTATATCCCACATGTTGTCAAGCACAGAGGGAGTATCTATCACCTATGTCTTAGGCACGACCTGTGTGGTGTACTTTATATCCCACATGTTGTCATGCACAGAGGGAGTATCTATTACCTATGTCTTAGTCACGACCTGTGTGGTATACTTTATATCCCACATGTTGTCATGCACAGAGGGAGTATCTATAACCTATGTCTTAGGCACGACCTGTGAGGTATACTTCATATCCCACATGTTGTCATGCACAGAGGGAGTATCTATTACCTATGTCTTTAGCAAGACCTGTGTGGCGTTCTTTATATCCCACATGTTGTCATGCACAGAGGGAGTATGTATTACCTATGTCTTTATCATGACCTGTGTGATGTAAATTATGTCCCACATGTTGACATGCACTGAGGGCGCATCTATTACCTATGTCTTTAGCATGACCTGTAAGGTGTACTTTATATCCCACATGTCACCATGCACAGAGGGAGTATCTACTACCTATGTCTTTAGCACGACCTGTATGGACTACATTATATCCCACAGGTTGACATGCACAGAGGGATTATCTATTACCTATGTCTTTAGCACGGTCTGTGTGGTGAACTTTATATCCCACATGCTGACATGCACAGAGGGAGTATCTATTACCTATGTCTTTAGCACGACCTGTGTGGTGTACTTTATGTCCGACATGTTGTCATGCACAGAGGGAGTATCTATTACCTATGTTTTTAGCACGGCCTATGTGGTGTACTTTTTATCCCACATGTTGATATGCACAGAGGGAGTATCTATTACCTATGTCTCTAGCACGGCCTGTGTGATGTACTTAATATCCCACATGTTGACATACACAGAGGGGGTATCTAATACCTATGTCTTTGGCACGGCCTGTGTGGTGTACTTTATGTCCCACATGTTGTCATGCACAGAGGGAGTATCTGTTTGCTATGTCTTTAGCACGACCTGTGTGATGTACTTTATATCCCACATGTAGTCATGCACAAAGGGAGTTTCTATTACCTATGTCTTTAGTACGACCTGTGTGGACTACTTTATATCCCACGTGTCATCATGCACAGAGTAAGTTTCTATTACCTATGTCTTTAGCACGGACTATGTGGTGTACTTTTTCTCCCACATTTTGACATGCACAGAGGGAGTATCTATTACCTATGTCTCTAGCGAGGCCTGTGTGGTGTACTTTATATCCCACATGTTGACTTGCACAGAGGGAGTATCTGTTTTCTATGTCTTTAGCACGACCTGTGTGGTGTACTTTATATCCCACATGTTGTCATGCAGAGAGGGAGTATCTATTACCTATGTCTTTAGCACGAACTGTGTGTTGTACTTTATATCCCACATGTTGACATGCACGGAGGGAGTATCTATTACCTATGTCTCTAGCACGGCCTGTGTGGTGTACATTATATCCCACATGTTGACATGCACAGAGGGAGTATTTGTTTTCTATGTCTTAAGCACGACCTGTGTGGTGTACTTTATATCCCACATGTTGTCATGCACAGAGGGAGTATCTATTACCTATGTCTTTAGCAAGACCAGTTTGGCGTAATTTTATCCCACATGTCGTCATGCACAGAGGGAGTATGTATTACCTATGTCTTTAGCATGACCTGTGGGGTGTACATTATGTCCCACATGTAGACATGCACAGAGGGCGTATCCATTACCTATGTTTTTACCACGACCTGTAAGGTGTACTTTATATCCCACATGTCATCATGCACAGAAGGAGTATCTATTACCTATGTCTTTAGCACGACCTGTGTGGTGTACTTTATGTCCCACATTTTGTCATGCACAAAGGGAGTATCTATTACCTATGTCTCTAGCACGGCCTGTGTGGTGTACTTTATATCCCTCATGTTGACATGCACAGAGAGGGTATCTATTACCTATGTCTTTAGGACGGCCTGTGTGGTGTACTTTATGTCCCACATGTTGTCATGCACAGAGGGAGTATCTATTACCTATGTCTTTAGCATGACCTGTGTGGTGTTCTTTATATCCCACATGTTGTCATGCACAGAGGGAGTATCTATTATTTATGTCTTTAGCAAGACCTGTGTGGCGTACTTTTTATCCCACATGTTGTCATGCACAGAGGGAGTATGTATTACCTATGTCTTTAGCACGACCTGTGTGGTGTACTTTATGCCCAACATGTTGTCATGCACAGAGGGAGTATCTATTACCTATGTCTTTAGCACGACCTGTGTGGTGTACTTTATGCCCCACATGTTGTCATGCACAGAGGGAGTATCTATTACCTATGTCTTTAGCACGACCTGAGTGGTGTACTTTTTATCCCACATGTTGACATGCACAGAGGGAGTATCTCTTACCAATGTCTTTGTCACGGCCTGTGTGGTGTACTTTATATCCCACATGTTGACATGCACAGAGGGAGAATCTATTACCTATGTCGTTAGCACGACCTGTGTGGTGTACTTTATGCCCCACATGTTGTCATGCACAGAGGGAGTATCTATTACCTATGTCTTTAGCACGACCTGAGTGGTGTACTTTTTATCCCACATGATGACATGCACAGAGGGAGTATCTCTTACCAATGTATTTAGCACGGCCTGCGTGGTGTACATTATATCCCACATGTTGACATGCACAAAGGGAGTATCTATTACGTATGTCTGTAGCACGGCCTGTGTGGTGTACTCAATGTCCCACATGTTGTCCTGCACAGAGGGAGTATCTGTTTTCTATGTCCTTAGCACGAACTGTGTGCTGTACTTTATATCCCTCATGTTGACATGCACAGAGGGAGTATCTATTACCTGTGTCTCTGGGAAAGCCTATGTGGTGTACTTTATATCCCACATGTAGACATGCACAGAGGGGGTATCTATTACCTATGTCTTTAGCACGTCCTGTGTGGTTTATTTTATGTCCCCCATGTTGTCATGCACATAGGGAGTATCTGTTTTCTATGTCTTTAGCACGACCTGTGTGGTGTACTTTTTATCCCACATGTTGTCATGCACAGAGGGAGTATCTATTACCTATGTCTTTAGCATGACCTGTGTGGTGTACTTAATATCCCACATGATGTCATGCACAGGGGGAGTATCTATTACCTATGTCTTTAGCAAGACCTGTGTGGCGTACTTTTTATCCCACATGTTGTCATGCACAGAGGGAGTATCTATTACCTATGTCTTTAGCACGACCTGTGTGGTGTACTTTATATTCCACATGTTGCCATGCACAGAGGTAGTACCTATTACCTATGTCTTTAGCACGACCTGTGTGGTGTACTTTATGTCCCGTATGTTGTCATGCACAGAGGGCGTATCTATTTCCTATGTCTTTAGCTCGACCTGTGTGGTGTACTTTATATCCCACATGTTGACATGCACGGAGGGAGTATCTATTACCTATGTCTTTAGCACGACCTGTGTGGTGTACTTTTTATCCCACATGTTGTAATGCACAGAGGGAGTATCTATGACCTATGTCTTAGGCACGACCTGTGTGGTGTACTTTATATCCCACATGCTATCATGCACAGAGGGAGTATCTATTACCTATGTCATAGACAAGACCTGTGTGGTATACTTTATATCCCACATGTTGTCATGCACAGAGGGAGTATCTATTACCTATGTCATAGGCACGACCGGTGTGGTATACTTTATACCCCACATGTTGTCATGCACAGAGGGAGTATCTATTACCTATGTCTTAGGCACGACCTGTGTAGTATACTTTATATCCCACATGTTGTCAAGCACAGAGGGAGTATCTATCACCTATGTCTTAGGCACGACCTGTGTGGTGTACTTTATATCCCACATGTTGTCATGCACAGAGGGAGTATCTATTACCTATGTCTTAGTCACGACCTGTGTGGTATACTTTATATCCCACATGTTGTCATGCACAGAGGGAGTATCTATAACCTATGTCTTAGGCACGACCTGTGAGGTATACTTCATATCCCACATGTTGTCATGCACAGAGGGAGTATCTATTACCTATGTCTTTAGCAAGACCTGTGTGGCGTTCTTTATATCCCACATGTTGTCATGCACAGAGGGAGTATGTATTACCTATGTCTTTATCATGACCTGTGTGATGTAAATTATGTCCCACATGTTGACATGCACTGAGGGCGCATCTATTACCTATGTCTTTAGCATGACCTGTAAGGTGTACTTTATATCCCACATGTCACCATGCACAGAGGGAGTATCTACTACCTATGTCTTTAGCACGACCTGTATGGACTACATTATATCCCACAGGTTGACATGCACAGAGGGATTATCTATTACCTATGTCTTTAGCACGGTCTGTGTGGTGAACTTTATATCCCACATGCTGACATGCACAGAGGGAGTATCTATTACCTATGTCTTTAGCACGACCTGTGTGGTGTACTTTATGTCCGACATGTTGTCATGCACAGAGGGAGTATCTATTACCTATGTTTTTAGCACGGCCTATGTGGTGTACTTTTTATCCCACATGTTGATATGCACAGAGGGAGTATCTATTACCTATGTCTCTAGCACGGCCTGTGTGATGTACTTAATATCCCACATGTTGACATGCACAGAGGGGGTATCTAATACCTATGTCTTTGGCACGGCCTGTGTGGTGTACTTTATGTCCCACATGTTGTCATGCACAGAGGGAGTATCTGTTTGCTATGTCTTTAGCACGACCTGTGTGATGTACTTTATATCCCACATGTTGTCATGCACAAAGGGAGTTTCTATTACCTATGTCTTTAGTACGACCTGTGTGGACTACTTTATATCCCACGTGTCATCATGCACAGAGTAAGTTTCTATTACCTATGTCTTTAGCACGGACTATGTGGTGTACTTTTTCTCCCACATTTTGACATGCACAGAGGGAGTATCTATTACCTATGTCTCTAGCGAGGCCTGTGTGGTGTACTTTATATCCCACATGTTGACTTGCACAGAGGGAGTATCTGTTTTCTATGACTTTAGCACGACCTGTGTGGTGTACTTTATATCCCACATGTTGTCATGCAGAGAGGGAGTATCTATTACCTATGTCTTTAGCACGAACTGTGTGTTGTACTTTATATCCCACATGTTGACATGCACGGAGGGAGTATCTATTACCTATGTCTCTAGCACGGCCTGTGTGGTGTACATTATATCCCACATGTTGACATGCACAGAGGGAGTATTTGTTTTCTATGTCTTAAGCACGACCTGTGTGGTGTACTTTATATCCCACATGTTGTCATGCACAGAGGGAGTATCTATTACCTATGTCTTTAGCAAGACCAGTTTGGCGTAATTTTATCCCACATGTCGTCATGCACAGAGGGAGTATGTATTACCTATGTCTTTAGCATGACCTGTGGGGTGTACATTATGTCCCACATGTAGACATGCACAGAGGGCGTATCCATTACCTATGTTTTTACCACGACCTGTAAGGTGTACTTTATATCCCACATGTCATCATGCACAGAAGGAGTATCTATTACCTATGTCTTTAGCACGACCTGTGTGGTGTACTTTATGTCCCACATTTTGTCATGCACAAAGGGAGTATCTATTACCTATGTCTCTAGCACGGCCTGTGTGGTGTACTTTATATCCCTCATGTTGACATGCACAGAGAGGGTATCTATTACCTATGTCTTTAGGACGGCCTGTGTGGTGTACTTTATGTCCCACATGTTGTCATGCACAGAGGGAGTATCTATTACCTATGTCTTTAGCATGACCTGTGTGGTGTTCTTTATATCCCACATGTTGTCATGCACAGAGGGAGTATCTATTATTTATGTCTTTAGCAAGACCTGTGTGGCGTACTTTTTATCCCACATGTTGTCATGCACAGAGGGAGTATGTATTACCTATGTCTTTAGCACGACCTGTGTGGTGTACTTTATGCCCAACATGTTGTCATGCACAGAGGGAGTATCTATTACCTATGTCTTTAGCACGACCTGTGTGGTGTACTTTATATCCCACATGTCATCATGCACAGAGGGAGTATCTATTACCTATGTCTTTAGCACGACCTGTAAGGTGTACTTTATATCCCACATGTTGACATGCACAGAGGGAGTATCTATTACCTATGTCGTTAGCACGACCTGTGTGGTGTACTTTTTGCCCCACATGTTGTCATGCACAGAGGGAGTATCTATTACCTATGTCTTTAGCACGACCTGAGTGGAGTACTTTTTATCCCACATGTTGACATGCACAGAGGGAGTATCTCTTACCAATGTCTTTAGCACGGCCTGTGTGGTGTACATTATATCCCACATGTTGACATGCACAAAGGGAGTATCTATTACGTATGTCTTTAGCATGGCCTGTGTGGTGAACTTTATGTCCCACATGATGTCCTGCACAGAGGGAGTATCTGTTTTCTATGTCTTTAGCACGACCTGTGTGGTGTACTTTATATCCCACATGTTGTCATGCACAGAGGGAGTATCTATTACCTATGTCTTAGGCACGACCTGTGTGGTGTACTTTATATCCCACATGTTGTCATGCACAGAGGGAGTATCTATTACCTATGTCTTTAGCAAGACCTGTGTGGCGTACTTTTTATCCCACATGTTGTCATGCACAGAGACAGTATCTATTACCTATGTCTTTAGCACGACCTGTGTGTTGTACTTTATATTCCACATGTTGACATGCACGGAGGGAGTATCTATTACCTATGTCTTTATCACGACCTGTGTGGTGTACTTTATATCCCACATGTAATCATGCACAGAGGGAGTATGTATTACCTATGTCTTAGGCAAGACATGTGTGGTATACTTTATATCCCACATGTTGTCATGCACAGAGGGAGTATCTATTACCTATGTCTTAAGCACGGCCTGTGTGGTGTACTTTATATCCCACATGTTGTCATGCACAGAGGGAGAATCTATTACCTATGTCTTTAGCAAGACCTGTGTGGCGTACATTTTATCCCACATGTTATCATGCACAGAGGGAGTATCTATCACCTGTGTCTTAGGCACGACCTGTGTGGTATACTTTATATCCCACATGTTGTCATGCACAGAGGGAGTATCTATTACCTATGTCATAGACACGACCTGTGTGGTGTACTTTATATCCCACATGTTGTCATGCACAGAGGGAGTATCTATTACCTATGTCATAGGCACGACCTGTGTGGTATACTTTATATCCCACATGTTGTCATGCACAGAGGGAGTATCTATTACCTATGTCTTAGGCACGACCTGTGTTGTATACTTTATATCCCACATGTTGTCATGCACAGAGGGAGTATACATCACCTATGTCTTAGGCACGACCTGTGTGGTGTACTTTATATCCCACATGTTGTCATGCACAGAGGGATTATCTATGACCTATGTCTTAGTCACGACCTGTGTGGTATACTTTATATCCCACATGTTGTCATGCACAGAGGGAGTATCTATTACCTATGTCTTAGGCACGACCTGTGTGGTATACTTCATATCCCACATGTTGGCATGCACAGAGGGAGCATCTATTACCTATGTCTTTAGCAAGACCTGTGTGGCGTACTTAATATCCCACATGTTGTCATGCACAGAGGGAGTATGTATTACCTATGTCTTTATCATGACCTGTGTGGTGTAAATTATGTCCCACATGTTGACAAGCACTGAGGGCGCATCTATTACCTATGTCTTTAGCATGACCTGTAAGGTGTACTTTATATCCCACATGTCACCATGCACAGAGGGAGTATCTACTACCTATGTCTTTAGCACGACCTGTATGGACTACATTATATCCCACATGTTGACATGCACAGAGGGATTATCTATTACCTATGTCTTTAGCACGGTCTGTGTGGTGAACTTTATATCCCACATGATGACATGCAGAGAGGGAGTATCTCTTACCTACGTCTTTAGCACGACCTGTGTGGTGTACTTTATGTCCGACATTTTGTCATGCACAGAGGGAGTATCTATTACCTATGTTTTTAGCACGGCCTATGTGGTGTACATTTTATCCCACATGTTGATATGCACAGAGGGAGTATGTATTACCTATGTCTCTAGCACGACCTGTAAGGTGTACTTTATATCCCACATGTCGTCATGCACAGAGGGAGTATCTATTACCTATGTCTTTAGCACGACCTGTGTGGTGTACTTTATGTCCCACATTTTGTCATGGACAGAGGGAGTATCTATTACCTATATCTTTAGCACGGCCTGTGTGGTGTACTTTATGACCCACATGTTTTCATGCACAGAGGGAGTATTTATTACCTATGTCTTTAGCATGACCTGTGTGGTGTTCTTTATATCCCACATGTTGTCTTGCACAGAGGGAGTATCTATTACGTATGTCTTTAGCAAGACCTGTGTGGCGTACTTTTTATCCCACAGGTTGTCATGCACAGAGGGAGTATGTATTAACTATGTCTTTAGCACGACCTGTGTGGTGTACTTTATGCCCCACATGTTGTCATGCACAGAGGGAGTATCTATTACCTATGTCTTTAGCACGACCTGAGTGGTGTACTTTTTATCCCACATGTTGACATGCACAGAGGGAGTATCTCTTACCAATGTCTTTGTCACGGCCTGTGTGGTGTACTTTATGTCCCACATGTTGTCATGCACAGAGGGAGTATCTATTACCTATGTCTTTAGCATGACCTGTGTGGTGTTCTTTATATCCCACATGTTGTCATGCACAGAGGGAGTATCTATTATTTATGTCTTTAGCAAGACCTGTGTGGCGTACTTTTTATCCCACATGTTGTCATGCACAGAGGGAGTATGTATTACCTATGTCTTTAGCACGACCTGTGTGGTGTACTTTATGCCCAACATGTTGTCATGCACAGAGGGAGTATCTATTACCTATGTCTTTAGCACGACCTGTGTGGTGTACTTTATATCCCACATGTCATCATGCACAGAGGGAGTATCTATTACCTATGTCTTTAGCACGACCTGTAAGGTGTACTTTATATCCCACATGTTGACATGCACAGAGGGAGTATCTATTACCTATGTCGTTAGCACGACCTGTGTGGTGTACTTTTTGCCCCACATGTTGTCATGCACAGAGGGAGTATCTATTACCTATGTCTTTAGCACGACCTGAGTGGAGTACTTTTTATCCCACATGTTGACATGCACAGAGGGAGTATCTCTTACCAATGTCTTTAGCACGGCCTGTGTGGTGTACATTATATCCCACATGTTGACATGCACAAAGGGAGTATCTATTACGTATGTCTTTAGCATGGCCTGTGTGGTGTACTTTATGTCCCACATGATGTCCTGCACAGAGGGAGTATCTGTTTTCTATGTCTTTAGCACGACCTGTGTGGTGTACTTTATATCCCACATGTTGTCATGCACAGAGGGAGTATCTATTACCTATGTCTTAGGCACGACCTGTGTGGTGTACTTTATATCCCACATGTTGTCATGCACAGAGGGAGTATCTATTACCTATGTCTTTAGCAAGACCTGTGTGGCGTTCTTTTTATCCCACATGTTGTCATGCACAGAGGCAGTATCTATTACCTATGTCTTTAGCACGACCTGTGTGTTGTACTTTATATCCCACATGTTGACATGCACGGAGGGAGTATCTATTACCTATGTCTTTATCACGACCTGTGTGGTGTACTTTATATCCCACATGTAATCATGCACAGAGGGAGTATGTATTACCTATGTCTTAGGCAAGACATGTGTGGTATACTTTATATCCCACATGTTGTCATGCACAGAGGGAGTATCTATTACCTATGTCTTAAGCACGGCCTGTGTGGTGTACTTTATATCCCACATGTTGTCATGCACAGAGGGAGAATCTATTACCTATGTCTTTAGCAAGACCTGTGTGGTGTACATTTTATCCCACATGTTATCATGCACAGAGGGAGTATCTATCACCTGTGTCTTAGGCACGACCTGTGTGGTATACTTTATATCCCACATGTTGTCATGCACAGAGGGAGTATCTATTACCTATGTCATAGACACGACCTGTGTGGTGTACTTTATATCCCACATGTTGTCATGCACAGAGGGAGTATCTATTACCTATGTCATAGGCACGACCTGTGTGGTATACTTTATATCCCACATGTTGTCATGCACAGAGGGAGTATCTATTACCTATGTCTTAGGCACGACCTGTGTTGTATACTTTATATCCCACATGTTGTCATGCACAGAGGGAGTATACATCACCTATGTCTTAGGCACGACCTGTGTGGTGTACTTTATATCCCACATGTTGTCATGCACAGAGGGATTATCTATGACCTATGTCTTAGTCACGACCTGTGTGGTATATTTTATATCCCACATGTTGTCATGCACAGAGGGAGTATCTATTACCTATGTCTTAGGCACGACCTGTGTGGTATACTTCATATCCCACATGTTGGCATGCACAGAGGGAGCATCTATTACCTATGTCTTTAGCAAGACCTGTGTGGCGTACTTAATATCCCACATGTTGTCATGCACAGAGGGAGTATGTATTACCTATGTCTTTATCATGACCTGTGTGGTGTAAATTATGTCCCACATGTTGACATGCACTGAGGGCGCATCTATTACCTATGTCTTTAGCATGACCTGTAAGGTGTACTTTATATCCCACATGTCACCATGCACAGAGGGAGTATCTACTACCTATGTCTTTAGCACGACCTGTATGGACTACATTATATCCCACATGTTGACATGCACAGAGGGATTATCTATTACCTATGTCTTTAGCACGGTCTGTGTGGTGAACTTTATATCCCACATGATGATATGCAGAGAGGGAGTATCTCTTACCTACGTCTTTAGCACGACCTGTGTGGTGTACTTTATGTCCGACATTTTGTCATGCACAGAGGGAGTATCTATTACCTATGTTTTTAGCACGGCCTATGTGGTGTACATTTTATCCCACATGTTGATATGCACAGAGGGAGTATGTATTACCTATGTCTCTAGCACGACCTGTAAGGTGTACTTTATATCCCACATGTCGTCATGCACAGAGGGAGTATCTATTACCTATGTCTTTAGCACGACCTGTGTGGTGTACTTTATGTCCCACATTTTGTCATGGACAGAGGGAGTATCTATTACCTATGTCTTTAGCACGGCCTGTGTGGTGTACTTTATGACCCACATGTTTTCATGCACAGAGGGAGTATCTATTACCTATGTCTTTAGCATGACCTGTGTGGTGTTCTTTATATCCCACATGTTGTCTTGCACAGAGGGAGTATCTATTACGTATGTCTTTAGCAAGACCTGTGTGGCGTACTTTTTATCCCACAGGTTGTCATGCACAGAGGGAGTATGTATTACCTATGTCTTTAGCACGACCTGTGTGGTGTACTTTATGCCCCACATGTTGTCATGCACAGAGGGAGTATCTATTACCTATGTCTTTAGCACGACCTGAGTGGTGTACTTTTTATCCCACATGTTGACATGCACAGAGGGAGTATCTCTTACCAATGTCTTTGTCACGGCCTGTGTGGTGTACTTTATATCCCACATGTTGACATGCACAGAGGGAGTATCTATTACCTATGTCGTTAGCACGACCTGTGTGGTGTACTTTATGCCCCACATGTTGTCATGCACAGAGGGAGTATCTATTACCTATGTCTTTAGCACGACCTGAGTGGTGTACTTTTTATCCCACATGATGACATGCACAGAGGGAGTATCTCTTACCAATGTATTTAGCACGGCCTGCGTGGTGTACATTATATCCCACATGTTGACATGCACAAAGGGAGTATCTATTACGTATGTCTTTAGCACGGCCTGTGTGGTGTACTTTATGTCCCACATGTTGTCCTGCACAGAGGGAGTATCTGTTTTCTATGTCCTTAGCACGAACTGTGTGGTGTACTTTATATCCCTCATGTTGACATGCACAGAGGGAGTATCTATTACCTGTGTCTCTGGGAAAGCCTATGTGGTGTACTTTATATCCCACATGTAGACATGCACAGAGGGGGTATCTATTACCTATGTCTTTAGCACGTCCTGTGTGGTTTACTTTATGTCCCCCATGTTGTCATGCACATAGGGAGTATCTGTTTTCTATGTCTTTAGCACGACCTGTGTGGTGTACTTTATATCCCACATGTTGTCATGCACAGAGGGAGTATCTATTACCTATGTCTTAGGAACGACCTGTGTTGTGTATTTTATATCCCACATGTTGTCATGCAAAGAGGGAGTATCTATTACCTATGTCTTTAGCATGACCTGTGTGGTGTACTTAATATCCCACATGATGTCATGCACAGGGGGAGTATCTATTACCTATGTCTTTAGCAAGACCTGTGTGGCGTACTTTTTATCCCACATGTTGTCATGCACAGAGGGAGTATCTATTACCTATGTCTTTAGCACGACCTGTGTGGTGTACTTTATATTCCACATGTTGCCATGCACAGAGGTAGTACCTATTACCTATGTCTTTAGCACGATCTGTGTGGTGTACTTTATGTCCCATATGTTGTCATGCACAGAGGGCGTATCTATTTCCTATGTCTTTAGCTCGACCTGTGTGGTGTACTTTATATCCCACATGTTGACATGCACGGAGGGAGTATCTATTACCTATGTCTTTAGCACGACCTGTGTGGCGTACTTTTTATCCCACATGTTGTCATGCACAGAGGGAGTATCTATAACCTATGTCTTAGGCACGACCTGTGAGGTATACTTCATATCCCACATGTTGTCATGCACAGAGGGAGTGTCTATTACCTATGTCTTTAGCACGACCTGTAAAGTGTACTTTATATCCCACATGTCATCATGCATAGAGGGAGTATCTATTACCTATGTTTTTAGCACGGCCTGTATAGTGTACTTTATATCCCACATGTTGACATGAACAGAGGGAGTATCTATTACCTATGTCTTTAGCACGACCTGTGTGGTGTATTTTATGCCCCACATGTTGTCATGCACAGAGGGAGTATCTATTACCTATGTCTTTAGCACGACCTGTGTGGTGTACTTATATCCCACACGTCATCATGCCCAGAGGGAGTATCTATTACCTATGTCTTTAGCACGACCTGTAAGGTGTACTTTATATCCCACATGTTATCATGCACAGAGGGAGTATCTATTACTTATGTCTTTAGCACGGCCTGTGTGGTGTACTTTATATCCCACATGTTGACATGCACAAAGGGAGTATCTATTACCTATGTCTTTAGCACGGCCTATGTGGTGTACTTTTTATCCCACATGTTGACATGCACAGAGGGAGTATCTATTACCTATGTCTCTAGCATGGCCTGTGTGATGTAATTTATATCCCACATGTTGACATGCACAGAGGGGGTATCCATTACCTATGTCTTTAGCACGGCCTGTGTGGTGTACTTTATGTCCCACATGTTGTCATGCACAGCGGGAGTATCTGTTTGTTATGTCTTTAGCCCGACCTGTGTGGCGTACTTTATATCCCACATGTTGTCATGCACAAAGGGAGTATCTATTACCTATGTCTTTAGTACGACCTGTGTGGACTACTTTATATCCCACATGTCATCATGCACAGAGTGAGTATCTATTACCTATGCCTTTAACACGGACTATGAGGTGTACTTTTTCTCCCACATGTAGACATGCACAGAGGGAGTATCTATTACCTATGTCTCTAGCACGGCCTGTGTGGTGTAATTTATATCCCACATGTTGACTTGCACAGAGGGGGTATCTATTACCTATGTCTTTAGCACGGCCTGTGTGGTGTACTTTTTGTCCCACATGTTGTCA
This sequence comes from Meconema thalassinum, assembly GCA_946902985.2. Classification (NCBI taxonomy): domain Eukaryota; kingdom Metazoa; phylum Arthropoda; class Insecta; order Orthoptera; family Tettigoniidae; genus Meconema; species Meconema thalassinum. The sequence goes on from OX336395.1 coordinate 214,748,855, forward strand.
TGCACAGAGGGAGTATTTGTTTTCTATGTCTTAAGCACGACCTGTAAGGTGTACTTTATATCCCACATGTTATCATGCACAGAGGGAGTATCTATTACCTATGTCTTTAGCACGACCTGTAAGGTGTACTTTATATCCCACATGTTATCATGCACAGAGGGAGTATCTATTACTTATGTCTTTAGCACGGCCTGTGTGGTGTACTTTATATCCCACATGTTGTCATGCACAGAGGGAGTATCTATTACCTATGTCTTTAGCAAGACCAGTTTGGCGTAATTTTATCCCACATGTTGTCATGCACAGAGGGAGTATGTATTACCTATGTCTTTAGCACGACCTGTGTGGTGTACTTTATGCCCCACATGTTGTCATGCACAGAGGGAGTATCTATTACCTATGTCTTAGGCACGACCTGTGTGGTGTATTTTATACCCAACATGTTGTCATGCACAGAGGGAGTATCTATTACCTATGTCTTTAGCACGACCTGTGTGGTGTACATTATGTCCCACATGTCGACATGCACAGAGGGCCTATCCATCACCTATGTCTTTACCACGACCTGTAAGGTGTACTTTATATCCCACATGTCATCATGCACAGAGGGAGTATCTATTACCTATGTCTTTAGCACGACCTGTGTGGTGTACATTATGTCCCACATTTTGTCATGGACAGAGGGAGTATCTATTACCTATGTCTTTAGCACGGCCTGTGTGGTGTACTTTATGACCCACATGTTTTCATGCACAGAGGGAGTATCTATTACCTATGTCTTTAGCATGACCTGTGTGGTGTTCTTTATATCCCACATGTTGTCTTGCACAGAGGGAGTATCTATTACGTATGTCTTTAGCAAGACCTGTGTGGCGTACTTTTTATCCCACAGGTTGTCATGCACAGAGGGAGTATGTATTACCTATGTCTTTAGCACGACCTGTGTGGTGTACTTTATGCCCCACATGTTGTCATGCACAGAGGGAGTATCTATTACCTATGTCTTTAGCACGACCTGAGTGGTGTACTTTTTATCCCACATGTTGACATGCACAGAGGGAGTATCTCTTACCAATGTATTTAGCACGGCCTGCGTGGTGTACATTATATCCCACATGTTGACATGCACAAAGGGAGTATCTATTACGTATGTCTTTAGCACGGCCTGTGTGGTGTACTTTATGTCCCACATGTTGTCCTGCACAGAGGGAGTATCTGTTTTCTATGTCCTTAGCACGAACTGTGTGGTGTACTTTATATCCCTCATGTTGACATGCACAGAGGGAGTATCTATTACCTGTGTCTCTGGGAAAGCCTATGTGGTGTACTTTATATCCCACATGTAGACATGCACAGAGGGGGTATCTATTACCTATGTCTTTAGCACGTCCTGTGTGGTTTACTTTATGTCCCCCATGTTGTCATGCACATAGGGAGTATCTGTTTTCTATGTCTTTAGCACGACCTGTGTGGTGTACTTTTTATCCCACATGTTGTCATGCACAGAGGGAGTATCTATTACCTATGTCTTTAGCATGACCTGTGTGGTGTACTTAATATCCCACATGATGTCATGCACAGGGGGAGTATCTATTACCTATGTCTTTAGCAAGACCTGTGTGGCGTACTTTTTATCCCACATGTTGTCATGCACAGAGGGAGTATCTATTACCTATGTCTTTAGCACGACCTGTGTGGTGTACTTTATATTCCACATGTTGCCATGCACAGAGGTAGTACCTATTACCTATGTCTTTAGCACGATATGTGTGGTGTACTTTATGTCCCATATGTTGTCATGCACAGAGGGCGTATCTATTTCCTATGTCTTTAGCTCGTCCTGTGTGGTGTACTTTATATCCCACATGTTGACATGCACGGAGGGAGTATCTATTACCTATGTCTTTAGCAAGACCTGTGTGGCGTACTTTTTATCCCACATGTTGTCATGCACAGAGGGAGTATCTATAACCTATGTCTTAGGCACGACCTGTGAGGTATACTTCATATCCCACATGTTGTCATGCACAGAGGGAGTGTCTATTACCTATGTCTTTAGCACGACCTGTAAAGTGTACTTTATATCCCACATGTCATCATGCATAGAGGGAGTATCTATTACCTATGTTTTTAGCACGGCCTGTATAGTGTACTTTATATCCCACATGTTGACATGAACAGAGGGAGTATGTATTACCTATGTCTTTAGCACGACCTGTGTGGTGTATTTTATGCCCCACATGTTGTCATGCACAGAGGGAGTATCTATTACCTATGTCTTTAGCACGACCTGTGTGGTGTACTTATATCCCACACGTCATCATGCCCAGAGGGAGTATCTATTACCTATGTCTTTAGCACGACCTGTAAGGTGTACTTTATATCCCACATGTTATCATGCATAGAGGGAGTATCTATTACTTATGTCTTTAGCACGGCCTGTGTGGTGTACTTTATATCCCACATGTTGACATGCACAAAGGGAGTATCTATTACCTATGTCTTTAGCACGGCCTATGTGGTGTACTCTTTATCCCACATGTTGACATGCACAGAGGGAGTATCTATTACCTATGTCTCTAGCATGGCCTGTGTGATGTACTTTATATCCCACATGTTGACATGCACAGAGGGGGTATCCATTACCTATGTCTTTAGCACGGCCTGTGTGGTGTACTTTATGTCCCACATGTTGTCATGCACAGCGGGAGTATCTGTTTGTTATGTCTTTAGCCCGACCTGTGTGGCGTACTTTATATCCCACATGTTGTCATGCACAAAGGGAGTATCTATTACCTATGTCTTTAGTACGACCTGTGTGGACTACTTTATATCCCACATGTCATCATGCACAGAGTGAGTATCTATTGCCTATGCCTTTAACACGGACTATGTGGTGTACTTTTTCTCCCACATGTAGACATGCACAGAGGGAGTATCTATTACCTATGTCTCTAGCACGGCCTGTGTGGTGTAATTTATATCCCACATGTTGACTTGCACAGAGGGGGTATCTATTACCTATGTCTTTAGCACGGCCTGTGTGGTGTACTTTTTGTCCCACATGTTGTCATGCACAGAGGGAGTATTTGTTTTCTATGTCTTAAGCACGACCTGTGTGGTGTACTTTATATCCCACATGTTGTCATGCACAGAGGGAGTATGTATTAACTATGTCTTTAGCAAGACCAGTTTGGCGTAATTTTATCCCACATGTTGTCATGCACAGAGGGAGTATGTATTACCTATGTCTTTAGCACGACCTGTGTGGTGTACTTTATGCCCCACATGTTGTCATGCACAGAGGGAGTATCTATTACCTATGTCTTAGGCACGACCTGTGTGGTGTATTTTATACCCAACATGTTGTCATGCACAGAGGGAGTATCTATTACCTATGTCTTTAGCACGACCTGTGTGGTGTACATTATGTCCCACATGTCGACATGCACAGAGGGCCTATCCATCACCTATGTCTTTACCACGACCTGTAAAGTGTACTTTATATCCCACATGTCATCATGCACAGAGGGAGTATCTATTACCTATGTCTTTAGCACGACCTGTGTGGTGTACATTATGTCCCACATTTTGTCATGGACAGAGGGAGTATCTATTACCTATGTCTTTAGCACGGCCTGTGTGGTGTACTTTATGACCCACATGTTTTCATGCACAGAGGGAGTATCTATTACCTATGTCTTTAGCATGACCTGTGTGGTGTTCTTTATATCCCACATGTTGTCTTGCACAGAGGGAGTATCTATTACGTATGTCTTTAGCAAGACCTGTGTGGCGTACTTTTTATCCCACAGGTTGTCATGCACAGAGGGAGTATGTATTACCTATGTCTTTAGCACGACCTGTGTGGTGTACTTTATGCCCCACATGTTGTCATGCACAGAGGGAGTATCTATTACCTATGTCTTTAGCACGACCTGAGTGGTGTACTTTTTATCCCACATGTTGACATGCACAGAGGGAGTATCTCTTACCAATGTATTTAGCACGGCCTGCGTGGTGTACATTATATCCCACATGTTGACATGCACAAAAGGAGTATCTATTACGTATGTCTTTAGCACGGCCTGTGTGGTGTACTTTATGTCCCACATGTTGTCCTGCACAGAGGGAGTATCTGTTTTCTATGTCCTTAGCACGAACTGTGTGGTGTACTTTATATCCCTCATGTTGACATGCACAGAGGGAGTATCTATTACCTGTGTCTCTGGGAAAGCCTATGTGGTGTACTTTATATCCCACATGTAGACATGCACAGAGGGGGTATCTATTACCTATGTCTTTAGCACGTCCTGTGTGGTTTACTTTATGTCCCCCATGTTGTCATGCACATAGGGAGTATCTGTTTTCTATGTCTTTAGCACGACCTGTGTGGTGTACTTTTTATCCCACATGTTGTCATGCACAGAGGGAGTATCTATTACCTAAGTCTTTAGCATGACCTGTGTGGTGTACTTAATATCCCACATGATGTCATGCACAGGGGGAGTATCTATTACCTATGTCTTTAGCAAGACCTGTGTGGCGTACTTTTTTATCCCACATGTTGTCATGCACAGAGGGAGTATCTATTACCTATGTCTTTAGCACGACCTGTGTGGTGTACTTTATATTCCACATGTTGCCATGCACAGAGGTAGTACCTATTACCTATGTCTTTAGCACGACCTGTGTGGTGTACTTTATGTCCCATATGTTGTCATGCACAGAGGGCGTATCTATTTCCTATGTCTTTAGCTCGACCTGTGTGGTGTACTTTATATCCCACATGTTGACATGCACGGAGGGAGTATCTATTACCTATGTCTTTAGCACGACCTGTGTGGTGTACTTTTTATCCCACATGTTGTAATGCACAGAGGGAGTATCTATGACCAATGTCTTAGGCACGACCTGTGTGGTGTACTTTATATCCCACATGCTATCATGCACAGAGGGAGTATCTATTACCTATGTCATAGGCAAGACCTGTGTGGTATACTTTATATCCCACATGTTGTCATGCACAGAGGGAGTATCTATTACCTATGTCATAGGCACGACCGGTGTGGTATACTTTATACCCCACATGTTGTCATGCACAGAGGGAGTATCTATTACCTATGTCTTAGGCACGACCTGTGTAGTATACTTTATATCCCACATGTTGTCAAGCACAGAGGGAGTATCTATCACCTATGTCTTAGGCACGACCTGTGTGGTGTACTTTATATCCCACAAGTTGTCATGCACAGAGGGAGTATCTATTACCTATGTCTTAGTCACAACCTGTGTGGTATACTTTATATCCCACATGTTGTCATGCACAGAGGGAGTATCTATAACCTATGTCTTAGGCACGACCTGTGAGGTATACTTCATATCCCACATGTTGTCATGCACAGAGGGAGTATCTATTACCTATGTCTTTAGCAAGACCTGTGTGGCGTTCTTTATATCCCACATGTTGTCATGCACAGAGGGAGTATGTATTACCTATGTCTTTATCATGACCTGTGTGATGTAAATTATGTCCCACATGTTGACATGCACTGAGGGCGCATCTATTACCTATGTCTTTAGCATGACCTGTAAGGTGTACTTTATATCCCACATGTCACCATGCACAGAGGGAGTATCTACTACCTATGTCTTTAGCACGACCTGTATGGACTACATTATATCCCACAGGTTGACATGCACAGAGGGATTATCTATTACCTATGTCTTTAGCACGGTCTGTGTGGTGAACTTTATATCCCACATGCTGACATGCACAGAGGGAGTATCTATTACCTATGTCTTTAGCACGACCTGTGTGGTGTACTTTATGTCCGACATGTTGTCATGCACAGAGGGAGTATCTATTACCTATGTTTTTAGCACGGCCTATGTGGTGTACTTTTTATCCCACATGTTGATATGCACAGAGGGAGTATCTATTACCTATGTCTCTAGCACGGCCTGTGTGATGTACTTAATATCCCTCATGTTGACATGCACAGAGGGGGTATCTAATACCTATGTCTTTGGCACGGCCTGTGTGGTGTACTTTATGTCCCACATGTTGTCATGCACAGAGGGAGTATCTGTTTGCTATGTCTTTAGCACGACCTGTGTGATGTACTTTATATCCCACATGTTGTCATGCACAAAGGGAGTTTCTATTACCTATGTCTTTAGTACGACCTGTGTGGACTACTTTATATCCCACGTGTCATCATGCACAGAGTAAGTTTCTATTACCTATGTCTTTAGCACGGACTATGTGGTGTACTTTTTCTCCCACATTTTGACATGCACAGAGGGAGTATCTATTACCTATGTCTCTAGCGAGGCCTGTGTGGTGTACTTTATATCCCACATGTTGACTTGCACAGAGGGAGTATCTGTTTTCTATGTCTTTAGCACGACCTGTGTGGTGTACTTTATATCCCACATGTTGTCATGCAGAGAGGGAGTATCTATTACCTATGTCTTTAGCACGAACTGTGTGTTGTACTTTATATCCCACATGTTGACATGCACGGAGGGAGTATCTATTACCTATGTCTCTAGCACGGCCTGTGTGGTGTACATTATATCCCACATGTTGACATGCACAGAGGGAGTATTTGTTTTCTATGTCTTAAGCACGACCTGTGTGGTGTACTTTATATCCCACATGTTGTCATGCACAGAGGGAGTATCTATTACCTATGTCTTTAGCAAGACCAGTTTGGCGTAATTTTATCCCACATGTCGTCATGCACAGAGGGAGTATGTATTACCTATGTCTTTAGCATGACCTGTGGGGTGTACATTATGTCCCACATGTCGACATGCACAGAGGGCGTATCCATTACCTATGTTTTTACCACGACCTGTAAGGTGTACTTTATATCCCACATGTCATCATGCACAGTAGGAGTATCTATTACCTATGTCTTTAGCACGACCTGTGTGGTGTACTTTATGTCCCACATTTTGTCATGCACAAAGGGAGTATCTATTACCTATGTCTCTAGCACGGCCTGTGTGGTGTACTTTATATCCCTCATGTTGACATGCACAGAGAGGGTATCTATTACCTATGTCTTTAGGACGGCCTGTGTGGTGTACTTTATGTCCCACTTGTTGTCATGCACAGAGGGAGTATCTATTACCTATGTCTTTAGCATGACCTGTGTGGTGTTCTTTATATCCCACATGTTGTCATGCACAGAGGGAGTATCTATTATTTATGTCTTTAGCAAGACCTGTGTGGCGTACTTTTTATCCCACATGTTGTCATGCACAGAGGGAGTATGTATTACCTATGTCTTTAGCACGACCTGTGTGGTGTACGTTATGCCCAACATGTTGTCATGCACAGAGGGAGTATCTATTACCTATGTCTTTAGCACGACCTGTGTGGTGTACTTTATATCCCACATGTTATCATGCACAGAGGGAGTATCTATTACCTATGTCTTTAGCACGACCTGTAAGGTGTACTTTATATCCCACATGTTGGCATGCACAGAGGGAGTATCTATTACCTATGTCGTTAGCACGACCTGTGTGGTGTACTTTTTGCCCCACATGTTGTCATGCACAGAGGGAGTATCTATTACCTATGTCTTTAGCACGACCTGAGTGGAGTACTTTTTATCCCACATGTTGACATGCACAGAGGGAGTATCTCTTACCAATGTCTTTAGCACGGCCTGTGTGGTGTACATTATATCCCACATGTTGACATGCACAAAGGGAGTATCTATTACGTATGTCTTTAGCACGGCCTGTGTGGTGTACTTTATGTCCCACATGATGTCCTGCACAGAGGGAGTATCTGTTTTCTATGTCTTTAGCACGACCTGTGTGGTGTACTTTATATCCCACATGTTGTCATGCACAGAGGGAGTATCTATTACCTATGTCTTTAGCAAGACCTGTGTGGCGTACTTTTTATCCCACATGTTGTCATGCACAGAGGCAGTATCTATTACCTATGTCTTTAGCACGACCTGTGTGTTGTACTTTATATCCCACATGTTGACATGCACGGAGGGAGTATCTATTACCTATGTCTTTATCACGACCTGTGTGGTGTACTTTTTATCCCACATGTTGTCATGCATAGAGGGAGTATCTATGACCTATGTCTTAGGCACGACCTGTGTGGTGTACTTTATATCCCACATGTAATCATGCACAGAGGGATTATGTATTACCTATGTCTTAGGCAAGACATGTGTGGTATACTTTATATCCCACATGTTGTCATGCACAGAGGGAGTATCTATTACCTATGTCTTAAGCACGGCCTGTGTGGTGTACTTTATATCCCACATGTTGTCATGCACAGAGGGAGAATCTATTACCTATGTCTTTAGCAAGACCTGTGTGGCGTACATTTTATCCCGCATGTTATCATGCACAGAGGGAGTATCTATCACCTGTGTCTTAGGCACGACCTGTGTGGTGTACTTAATATCCCACATGTTGTCAAGCACAGAGGGAGTATGTATTATCTGTATCTTAGGCACGACCTGTGTGGTATACTTTATATCCCACATGTTGTCATGCACAGAGGGAGTATCTATTACCTATGTCATAGACACGACCTGTGTGGTGTACTTTATATCCCACATGTTGTCATGCACAGAGGGAGTATCTATTACCTATGTCATAGGCACGACCTGTGTGGTATACTTTATATCCCACATGTTGTCATGCACAGAGGGAGTATCTATTACCTATGTCTTAGGCACGACCTGTGTTGTATACTTTATATCCCACATGTTGTCATGCACAGAGGGAGTATACATCACCTATGTCTTAGGCACGACCTGTGTGGTGTACTTTATATCCCACATGTTGTCATGCACAGAGGGATTATCTATGACCTATGTCTTAGTCACGACCTGTGTGGTATACTTTATATCCCACATGTTGTCATGCACAGAGGGAGTATCTATTACCTATGTCTTAGGCACGACCTGTGTGGTATACTTCATATCCCCCATGTTGGCATGCACAGAGGGAGCATCTATTACCTATGTCTTTAGCAAGACCTGTGTGGCGTACTTAATATCCCACATGTTGTCATGCACAGAGGGAGTATGTATTACCTATGTCTTTATCATGACCTGTGTGGTGTAAATTATGTCCCACATGTTGACATGCACTGAGGGCGCATCTATTACCTATGTCTTTAGCATGACCTGTAAGGTGTACTTTATATCCCACATGTCACCATGCACAGAGGGAGTATCTACTACCTATGTCTTTAGCACGACCTGTATGGACTACATTATATCCCACATGTTGACATGCACAGAGGGATTATCTATTACCTATGTCTTTAGCACGGTCTGTGTGGTGAACTTTATATCCCACATGATGACATGCACAGAGGGAGTATCTCTTACCTACGTCTTTAGCACGACCTGTGTGGTGTACTTTATGTCCGACATTTTGTCATGCACAGAGGGAGTATCTATTACCTATGTTTTTAGCACGGCCTATGTGGTGTACATTTTATCCCACATGTTGATATGCACAGAGGGAGTATGTATTACCTATGTCTCTAGCACGGCCTGTGTGATGTACTTAATATCCCACATGTTGACATGCACGGAGGGGGTATCTATTACCTATGTTTTTAGCACGGCCTGTGTGGTGTACTTTATGTCCCACATGTTGTCATGCACAGAGGGAGTATTTGTTTGCTATGTCTTTAGCACGACCTGTGTGGTGTACTTTATATCCCACATGTTGTCATGCAGAGAGGGAGTATCTATTACCTATGTCTTTAGCACGACCTGTGTGGTGTACTTTATATCCCATATGTTGTCATGCACAGAGGGAGTATCTATTACCTATGTCTTTAGCACGACCTGGGTTGTGTACTTTATATCCCACATGTTGACATGCACGGAGGGATGTCCTTTACCTATGTCTTTAGCATGACCTGTGTGGTGTACTTTTTATCCCACATGTTGTCATTCACAGAGGGAGTATCTATGACCTATGTCTTTAGTACGACCTATGTGGACTACTTTATATCCCACATGTCATCATGCACAGAGTGAGTATATATTACCTATGTCTTTAGCACGACCTGAGTGGAGTACTATTTATCCCACATGTTGACATGCACAGAGGGAGTGTCTCTTACCAATGTCTTTAGCACGGCCTGTGTGGTGTAAATTATATCCCACATGTTGACATGCACAGAGGGAGTATTTGTTTTCTATGTCTTAAGCACGACCTGTGTGGTGTACTTTATATCCCACATGTTGTCATGCACAGAGGGAGTATCTATTACCTATGTCTTTAGCACGACCTGTGTGGTGTACTTATATCCCACACGTCATCATGCCCAGAGGGAGTATCTATTACCTATGTCTTTAGCACGACCTGTAAGGTGTACTTTATATCCCACATGTCATCATGCACAGAGGGAGTATCTATTACTTATGTCTTTAGCACGGCCTGTGTGGTGTACTTTATATCCCACATGTTGACATGCACAAAGGGAGTATCTATTACCTATGTCTTTAGCACGGCCTATGTGGTGTACTTTTTATCCCACATGTTGACATGCACAGAGGGAGTATCTATTACCTATGTCTCTAGCATGGCCTGTGTGATGTACTTTATATCCCACATGTTGACATGCACAGAGGGGGTATCCATTACCTATGTCTTTAGTACGGCCTGTGTGGTGTACTTAATGTCCCACATGTTGTCATGCACAGAGGGAGTATCTGTTTGCTATATCTTTAGCACGATCTGTGTGGCGTACTTTATATCCCACATGTTGTCATGCACAAAGGGAGTATCTATTACCTATGTCTTTAGTACGACCTGTGTGGACTACTTTATATCCCACATGTCATCATGCACAGAGTGAGTATCTATTACCTATGCCTTTAACACGGACTATGTGGTGTACTTTTTCTCCCACATGTAGACATGCACAGAGGGAGTATCTATTACCTATGTCTTTAGCACGGACTGTGTGGTGTACTTTTTGTCCCACATGTTGTCATGCACAGAGGGAGTATTTGTTTTCTATGTCTTAAGCACGACCTGTGTGGTGTACTTTATATCCCACATGTTGTCATGCACAGAGGGAGTATCTATTACCTATGTTTTTAGCAAGACCAGTTTGGCGTAATTTTATCCCACATGTTGTCATGCACAGAGGGAGTATCTATTACCTATGTCTTAGGCACGACCTGTGTGGTGTATTTTATACCCAACATGTTGTCATGCACAGAGGGAGTATCTATTACCTATGTCTTTAGCACGACCTGTGTGGTGTACATTATGTCCCACATGTCGACATGCACAGAGGGCCTATCCATTACCTATGTCTTTACCACGACCTGTAAGGTGTATTTTATATCCCACATGTCATCATGCAAAGAGGGAGTATCTATTACCTATGTCTTTAGCACGACCTGTGTGGTGTACTTTATGTCCCACATTTTGTCATGGACAGAGGGAGTATCTATTACCTATGTCTTTAGCACGGCCTGTGTGGTGTACTTTATGACCCACATGTTTTCATGCACAGAGGGAGTATCTATTACCTATGTCTTTAGCATGACCTCTGTGGTGTTCTTTATATCCCACATGTTGTCCTGCACAGAGGGAGTATCTATTACGTATGTCTTTAGCAAGACCTGTGTGGCGTACTTTTTATCCCACAGGTTGTCATGCACAGAGGGAGTATGTATTACCTATGTCTTTAGCACGACCTGTGTGGTGTACTTTATGCCCCACATGTTGTCATGCACAGAGGGAGTATCTATTACCTATGTCTTTAGCACGACCTGAGTGGTGTACTTTTTATCCCACATGTTGACATGCACAGAGGGAGTATCTCTTACCAATGTCTTTGTCACGGCCTGTGTGGTGTACTTTATATCCCACATGTTGACATGCACAGAGGGAGTATCTATTACCTATGTCGTTAGCACGACCTGTGTGGTGTACTTTATGCCCCACATGTTGTCATGCACAGAGGGAGTATCTATTACCTATGTATTTAGCACGACCTGAGTGGTGTACTTTTTATCCCACATGTTGACATGCACAGAGGGAGTATCTCTTACCAATTTATTTAGCACGGCCTGCGTGGTGTACATTATATCCCACATGTTGACATGCACAAAGGGAGTATCTATTACGTATGTCTTTAGCACGGCCTGTGTGGTGTACTTTATGTCCCACATGTAGTCCTGCACAGAGGGAGTATCTGTTTTCTATGTCTTTAGCACGAACTGTGTGGTGTACTTTATATCCCTCATGTTGACATGCACAGAGGGAGTATCTATTACCTGTGTCTCTGGGAGAGCCTATGTGGTGTACTTTATATCCCTCATGTAGACATGCACAGAGGGGGTATCTATTACCTATGTCTTTAGCACGTCCTGTGTTGTTTACTTTATGTCCCCCATGTTGTCATGCACATAGGGAGTATCTGTTTTCTATGTCTTTAACACGACCTGTGTGGTGTACTTTATATCCCACATGTTGTCATGCACAGAGGGAGTATCTATTACCTATGTCTTAGGAACGACCTGTGTTGTGTATTTTATATCCCACATGTTGTCATGCAAAGAGGGAGTATCTATTACCTATGTCTTTAGCATGACCTGTGTGGTGTACTTTATATCCCACATGATGTCATGCACAGGGGGAGTATCTATTACCTATGTCTTTAGCAAGACCTGTGTGGCGTACTTTTTATCCCACATCTTGTCATGCACAGAGGGAGTATCTATTACCTATGTCTTTAGCACGACCTGTGTGGTGTACTTTATATCCCACATGTTGTCCTGCACAGAGGGAGTATCTATTACCTATGTCATAGGCACGACCTGTGTGGTATACTTTATACCCCACATGTTGTCATGCACAGAGGGAGTATCAATTACCTATGTCTTAGGCACGACCTGTGTAGTATACTTTATATCCCACATGTTGTCAAGCACAGAGGGAGTATCTATCACCTATGTCTTAGGCACGACCTGTGTGGTGTACTTTATATCCCACATGTTGTCATGCACAGAGGGAGTATCTATTACCTATGTCTTAGTCACGACCTGTGTGGTATACTTTATATCCCACATGTTGTCATGCACAGAGGGAGTATCTATAACCTATGTCTTAGGCACGACCTGTGAGGTATACTTCATATCCCACATGTTGTCATGCACAGGGGGAGTATCTATTACCTATGTCTTTAGCAAGACCTGTGTGGCGTACTTTATATCCCACATGTTGTCATGCACAGAGGGAGTATGTATTACCTATGTCTTTATCATGACCTGTGTGATGTAAATTATGTCCCACATGTTGACATGCACTGAGGGCGCATCTATTACCTATGTCTTTAGCATGACCTGTAAGGTGTACTTTATATCCCACATGTCACCATGCACAGAGGGAGTATCTACTACCTATGTCTTTAGCACGACCTGTATGGACTACATTATATCCCACAGGTTGACATGCACAGAGGGATTATCTATTACCTATGTCTTTAGCACGGTCTGTGTGGTGAACTTTATATCCCACATGCTGACATGCACAGAGGGAGTATCTATTACCTATGTCTTTAGCACGACCTGTGTGGTGTACTTTATGTCCGACATGTTGTCATGCACAGAGGGAGTATCTATTACCTATGTTTTTAGCACGGCCTATGTGGTGTACTTTTTATCCCACATGTTGATATGCACAGAGGGAGTATCTATTACCTATGTCTCTAGCACGGCCTGTGTGATGTACTTAATATTCCACATGTTGACATGCACAGAGGGGGTATCTAATACCTATGTCTTTAGCACGGCCTGTGTGGTGTACTTTATGTCCCACATGTTGTCATGCACAGGAGGGAGTATCTGTTTGCTATGTCTTTAGCACGACCTGTGTGATGTACTTTATATCCCACATGTTGTCATGCACAAAGGGAGTTTCTATTACCTATGTCTTTAGTACGACCTGTGTGGACTACTTTATATCCCACATGTCATCATGCACAGAGTAAGTTTCTATTACCTATGTCTTTAGCACGGACTATGTGGTGTACTTTTTCTCCCACATTTTGACATGCACAGAGGGAGTATCTATTACCTATGTCTCTAGCGAGGCCTGTGTGGTGTACTTTATATCCCAGATGTTGACTTGCACAGAGGGATTATCTGTTTTCTATGTCTTTAGCACGACCTGTGTGGTGTACTTTATATCCCACATGTTGTCATGCAGAGAGGGAGTATCTATTACCTATGTCTTTAGCACGACCTGTGTGGTGTACTTTATATCCCATATGTTGTCATGCACAGTGGGAGTATCTATTACCTATGTCTTTAGCACGACCTGGGTTGTGTACTTTATATCCCACATGTTGACATGCACGGAGGGGTGTCCATTAACTATGTCTTTAGCACGACCTGTGTGGTGTACTTTTTATCCCACATGTTGTCATTCACAGAAGGAGTATCTATGACCTATGTCTTTAGTACGACCTATGTGGACTACTTTATATCCCACATGTCATCATGCACAGAGTGAGTATATATTACCTATGTCTTTAGCACGACCTGAGTGGAGTACTATTTATCCCACATGTTGACATGCACAGAGGGAGTATCTCTTACCAATGACTTTAGCACGGCCTGTGTGGTGTACATTATATCCCACATGTTGACATGCACAGAGGGAGTATTTGTTTTCTATGTCTTAAGCACGACCTGTGTGGTGTACTTTATATCCCACATGTTGTCATGCACAGAGGGAGTATCTATTACCTATGTCTTTAGCACGACCTGTGTGGTGTACTTATATCCCACAGGTCATCATGCCCAGAGGGAGTATCTATTACCTATGTCTTTAGCACGACCTGTAAGGTGTACTTTATATCCCACATGTCATCATGCACAGAGGGAGTATCTATTACTTATGTCTTTAGCACGGCCTGTGTGGTGTACTTTATATCCCACATGTTGACATGCACAAAGGGAGTATCTATTATCTATGTCTTTAGCACGGCCTATGTGGTGTACTTTTTATCCCACATGTTGACATGCACAGAGGGAGTATCTATTACCTATGTCTCTAGCATGGCCTGTGTGATGTACTTTATATCCCACATGTTGACATGCACAGAGGGGGTATCCATTACCTATGTCTTTAGCACGGCCTGTGTGGTGTACTTTATGTCCCCCATGTTGTCATGCACAGAGGGAGTATCTGTTTGCTATGTCTTTAGCACGACCTGTGTGGCGTACTTTATATCCCACATGTTGTCATGCACAAAGGGAGTATCTATTACCTATGTCTTTAGTACGACCTGTGTGGACTTCTTTATATCCCACATGTCATCATGCACAGAGTGAGTATCTATTACCTATGCCTTTAACACGGACTATGTAGTGTACTTTTTCTCCCACATGTAGACATTCACAGAGGGAGTATCTATTACCTATGTCTCTAGCACGGCCTGTGTGGTGTACTTTATATCCCACATGTTGACTTGCACAGACGGGGTATCTATTACCTATGTCTTTAGCACGGCCTGTGTGGTGTACTTTTTGTCCCACATGTTGTCATGCACAGAGGGAGTATTTGTTTTCTATGTCTTAAGCACGACCTGTGTGGTGTACTTTATATCCCACATGTTGTCATGCACAGAGGGAGTATCTATTACCTATGTCTTTAGCAAGACCAGTTTGGCGTAATTTTATCCCACATGTTGTCATGCACAGAGGGAGTATGTATTACCTATGTCTTTAGCACGACCTGTGTGGTGTACTTTATGCCCCACATGTTGTCATGCACAGAGGGAGTATCTATTACCTATGTCTTAGGCACGACCTGTGTGGTGTATTTTATACCCAACATGTTGTCATGCACAGAGGGAGTATCTATTACCTATGTCTTTAGCACGACCTGTGTGGTGTACATTATGTCCCACATCTCGACATGCACAGAGGGCCTATCCATTACCTATGTCTTTACCACGACCTGTAAGGTGTACTTTATATCCCACATGTCATCATGCACAGAGGGAGTATCTATTATGTATGTCTTTAGCACGACCTGTGTGGTGTACTTTATGTCCCACATTTTGTCATGGACAGAGGGAGTATCTATTACCTATGTCTTTAGCACGGCCTGGGTGGTGTACTTTATGACCCACATGTTTTCATGCACAGAGGGAGTATCTATTACCTATGTCTTTAGCATGACCTGTGTGGTGTTCTTTATATCCCACATGTTGTCTTGCACAGAGGGAGTATCTATTACCTATGTCTTTAGCACGACCAGAGTGGTGTACTTTTTATCCCACATGTTGACATGCACAGAGGGAATATCTCTTACCAATGTCTTTGTCACGGCCTGTGTGGTGTACTTTATATCCCACATGTTGACATGCACAGAGGGAGTATTTATTACCTATTTCGTTAGCACGACCTGTGTGGTTTACTTTATGCCCCACATGTTGTCATGCACAGAGGGAGTATCTATTACCTATGTCTTTAGCACGACCTGAGTGGTGTACTTTTTATCCCACATGTTGACATGCACAGAGGGAGTATCTCTTACCAATGTATTTAGCACGGCCTGCGTGGTGTACATTATATCCCACATGTTGACATGCACAAAGGGAGTATCTATTACGTATGTCTTTAGCACGGCCTGTGTGGTGTACTTTATGTCCCACATGTTGTCCTGCACAGAGGGAGTATCTGTTTTCTATGTCTTTAGCACGAACTGTGTGGTGTACTTTATATCCCTCATGTTGACATGCACAGAGGGAGTATCTATTACCTGTGTCTCTGGGAAAGCCTATGTGGTGTACTTTATATCCCTCATGTAGACATGCACAGAGGGGGTATCTATTACCTATGTCTTTAGCACGTCCTGTGTGGTTTACTTTATGTCCCCCATGTTGTCATGCACATAGGGAGTATCTGTTTTCTATGTCTTTAGCACGACCTGTGTGGTGTACTTTATATCCCACATGTTGTCATGCACAGAGGGAGTATCTATTACCTATGTCTTAGGAACGACCTGTGTTGTTTATTTTATATCCCACATGTTGTCATGCAAAGAGGGAGTATCTATTACCTAAGTCTTTAGCATGACCTGTGTGGTGTACTTTATATCCCACATGATGTCATGCACAGGGGGAGTATCTATTACCTATGTCTTTAGCAAGAACTGTGTGGCGTACTTTTTATCCCACATGTTGTCATGCACAGAGGGAGTATCTATTACCTATGTCCTTAGCACGACCTGTGTGGTGTACATTATATTCCACATGTTGCCATGCACAGAGGTAGTACCTATTACCTATGTCTTTAGCACGACCTGTGTGGTGTACTTTATGTCCCATATGTTGTCATGCACAGAGGGCGTATCTATTTCCTATGTCTTTAGCTCGACCTGTGTGGTGTACTTTATATCCCACATGTTGACATGCACGGAGGGAGTATCTATTACCTATGTCTTTAGCACGACCTGTGTGGTGTACTTTTTATCCCACATGTTGTAATGCACAGAGGGAGTATCTATGACCTATGTCTTAGGCACGACCTGTGTGGTGTACTTTATATCCCACATGTAATCATGCACAGAGGGAGTATGTATTACCTATGTCTTAGGCACGACCTGTGTGGTATACTTTATATCCCACATGTTGTCATGCACAGAGGGAGTATCTATTACCTATGTCTTTAGCACGGCCTGTGTGGTGTACTTTATATCCCACATGTTTTCATGCACAGAGGGAGTATCTATTACCTATGTCATAGGCACGACCTGTGTGGTATACTTTATATCCCACATGTTGTCATGCACAGAGGGAGTATCTATTACCTATGTCATTGGCACGACCTCTGTGGTATACTTTATACCCCACATGTTGTCATGCTCAGAGGGAGTATCTATGACCTATGTCTTAGGCACGACCTGTGTAGTATACTTTATATCCCACATGTTGTCAAGCACAGAGGGAGTATCTATCACCTATGTCTTAGGCACGACCTGTGTGGTGTACTTTATATCCCACATGTTGTCATGCACAGAGGGAGTATCTATTACCTATGTCTTAGTCACGACCTGTGTGGTATACTTTATATCCCACATGTTGTCATGCACAGAGGGAGTATCTATAACCTATGTCTTAGGCACGACCTGTGAGGTATACTTCATATCCCACATGTTGTCATGCACAGAGGGAGTATCTATTACCTATGTCTTTAGCAAGACCTGTGTGGCGTACTTTATATCCCACATGTTGTCATGCACAGAGGGAGTATGTATTACCTATGTCTTTATCATGACCTGTGTGATGTAAATTATGTCCCACATGTTGACATGCACTGAGGGCGCATCTATTACCTATGTCTTTAGCATGACCTGTAAGGTGTACTTTATATCCCACATGTCACCATGCACAGAGGGAGTATCTACTACCTATGTCTTTAGCACGACCTGTATGGACTACATTATATCCCACAGGTTGACATGCACAGAGGGATTATCTATTACCTATGTCTTTAGCACGGTCTGTGTGGTGAACTTTATATCCCACATGCTGACATGCACAGAGGGAGTATCTATTACCTATGTCTTTAGCACGACCTGTGTGGTGTACTTTATGTCCGACATGTTGTCATGCACAGAGGGAGTATCTATTACCTATGTTTTTAGCACGGCCTATGTGGTGTACTTTTTATCCCACATGTTGATATGCACAGAGGGAGTATCTATTACCTATGTCTCTAGCACGGCCTGTGTGATGTACTTAATATCCCACATGTTGACATGCACAGAGGGGGTATCTAATACCTATGTCTTTAGCACGGCCTGTGTGGTGTACTTTATGTCCCACATGTTGTCATGCACAGAGGGAGTATCTGTTTGCTATGTCTTTAGCACGACCTGTGTGATGTACTTTATATCCCACATGTTGTCATGCACAAAGGGAGTTTCTATTACCTATGTCTTTAGTACGACCTGTGTGGACTACTTTATATCCCACATGTCATCATGCACAGAGTAAGTTTCTATTACCTATGTCTTTTGCACGGACTATGTGGTGTACTTTTTCTCCCACATTTTGACATGGACAGAGGGAGTATCTATTACTTATGTCTCTAGCGAGGCCTGTGTGGTGTACTTTATATCCCACATGTTGACTTGCACAGAGGGAGTATCTGTTTTCTATGTCTTTAGCACGACCTGTGTGGTGTACTTTATATCCCACATGTTGTCATGCAGAGAGGGAGTATCTATTACCTATGTCTTTAGCACGACCTGTGTGGTGTACTTTATATCCCATATGTTGTCATGCACAGTGGGAGTATCTATTACCTATGTCTTTAGCACGACCTGGGTTGTGTACTTTATATCCCACATGTTGACATGCACGGAGGGGTGTCCATTAACTATGTCTTTAGCACGACCTGTGTGGTGTACTTTTTTATCCCACATGTTGTCATTCACAGAGGGAGTATCTATGACCTATGTCTTTAGTACGACCTATGTGGACTACTTTATATCCCACATGTCATCATGCACAGAGTGAGTATATATTACCTATGTCTTTAGCATGACCTGAGTGGAGTACTATTTATCCCACATGTTGACATGCACAGAGGGAGTATCTCTTACCAATGTCTTTAGCACGGCCTGTGTGGTGTACATTATATCCCACATGTTGACTTGCACAGAGGGGGTATCTATTACCTATGTCTCTAGCACGGCCTGTGTGGTGTACTTTATATCCCACATGTTGACTTGCACAGAGGGGGTATCTATTACCTATGTCTGTAGCACGGCCTGTGTGGTGTACTTTTTGTCCCACATGTTGTCATGCACAGAGGGAGTATTTGTTTTCTATGTCTTAAGCACGACCTGTGTGGTGTACTTTATATCCCACATGTTGTCATGCACAGAGGGAGTATCTATTACCTATGTCTTTAGCAAGACCAGTTTGGCGTAATTTTATCCCACATGTTGTCATGCACAGAGGGAGTATGTATTACCTATGTCTTTAGCACGACCTGTGTGGTGTACTTTATGCCCCACATGTTGTCATGCACAGAGGGAGTATCTATTACCTATGTCTTAGGCACGACCTGTGTGGTGTATTTTATACCCATTATGTTGTCATGCACAGAGGGAGTATCTATTACCTATGTCTTTAGCACGACCTGTGTGGTGTACATTATGTCCCACATGTCGACATGCACAGAGGGCCTATGCATTACCTATGTCATTACCACGACCTGTAAGGTGTACTTTATATCCCACATGTCATCATGCACAGAGGGAGTATCTATTACCTATGTCTTTAGCACGACCTGTGTGGTGTACTTTATGTCCCACATTTTGTCATGGACAGAGGGAGTATCTATTACCTATGTCCTTAGCACGGCCTGTGTGGTGTACTTTATGACCCACATGTTTTCATGCACAGAGGGAGTATCTATTACCTATGTCTTTAGCATGACCTGTGTGTTGTTCTTTATATCCCACATGTCGTCTTGCACAGAGGGAGTATCTATTACGTATGTCTTTAGCAAGACCTGTGTGGCGTACTTTTTATCCCACAGATTGTCATGCACAGAGGGAGTATGTATTACCTATGTCTTTAGCACGACCTGTGTGGTGTACTTTATATCCCTCATGTAGACATGCACAGAGGGGGTATCTATTACCTATGTCTTTAGCACGTCCTGTGTGGTTTACTTTATGTCCCCCATGTTGTCATGCACATAGGGAGTATCTGTTTTCTATGTCTTTAGCACGACCTGTGTGGTGTACTTTATATCCCACATGTTGTCATGCACAGAGGGAGTATCTATTACCTATGTCTTAGGAACAACCTGTGTTGTTTATTTTATATCCCACATGTTGTCATGCAAAGAGGGAGTATCTATTACCTAAGTCTTTAGCATGACCTGTGTGGTGTACTTTATATCCCACATGTCGTCTTGCACAGAGGGAGTATCTATTACGTATGTCTTTAGCAAGACCTGTGTGGCGTACTTTTTATCCCACAGATTGTCATGCACAGAGGGAGTATGTATTACCTATGTCTTTAGCACGACCTGTGTGGTGTACTTTATGCCCCACATGTTGTCATGCACAGTGGGAGTATCTATTACCTATGTCTTTAGCACGACCTGGGTTGTGTACTTTATATCCCACATGTTGACATGCACGGAGGGGTGTCCATTAACTATGTCTTTAGCACGACCTGCGTGGTGTACTTTTTATCCCACATGTTGTCATTCACAGAGGGAGTATCTATGACCTATGTCTTTAGTACGACCTATGTGGACTACTTTATATCCCACATGTCATCATGCACAGAGTGAGTATATATTACCTATGTCTTTAGCACGACCTGAGTGGGGTACTATTTATCCCACATGTTGACATGCACAGAGGGAGTATCTCTTACCAATGTCTTTAGCACGGCCTGTGTGGTGTACATTATATCCCACATGTTGACATGCACAGAGGGAGTATTTGTTTTCTATGTCTTAAGCACGACCTGTGTGGTGTACTTTATATCCCACATGTTGTCATGCACAGAGGGAGTATCTATTACCTATGTCTTTAGCAAGACCAGTTTGGCGTAATTTTATCCCACATGTCGTCATGCACAGAGGGAGTATGTATTACCTATGTCTTTAGCACGACCTGTGTGGTGTACTTATATCCCACAGGTCATCATGCCCAGAGGGAGTATCTATTACCTATGTCTTTAGCACGACCTGTAAGGTGTACTTTATATCCCACATGTCATCATGCACAGAGGGAGTATCTATTACTTATGTCTTTAGCACGGCCTGTGTGGTGTACTTTATATCCCACATGTTGACATGCACAAAGGGAGTATCTATTATCTATGTCTTTAGCACGGCCTATGTGGTGTACTTTTTATCCCACATGTTGACATGCACAGAGGGAGTATCTATTACCTATGTCTCTAGCATGGCCTGTGTGATGTACTTTATATCCCACATGTTGACATGCACAGAGGGGGTATCCATTACCTATGTCTTTAGCACGGCCTGTGTGGTGTACTTTATGTCCCCCATGTTGTCATGCACAGAGGGAGTATCTGTTTGCTATGTCTTTAGCACGACCTGTGTGGCGTACTTTATATCCCACATGTTGTCATGCACAAAGGGAGTATCTATTACCTATGTCTTTAGTACGACCTGTGTGGACTTCTTTATATCCCACATGTCATCATGCACAGAGTGAGTATCTATTACCTATGCCTTTAACACGGACTATGTGGTGTACTTTTTCTCCCACATGTAGACATTCACAGAGGGAGTATCTATTACCTATGTCTCTAGCACGGCCTGTGTGGTGTACTTTATATCCCACATGTTGACTTGCACAGACGGGGTATCTATTACCTATGTCTTTAGCACGGCCTGTGTGGTGTACTTTTTGTCCCACATGTTGTCATGCACAGAGGGAGTATTTGTTTTCTATGTCTTAAGCACGACCTGTGTGGTGTACTTTATATCCCACATGTTGTCATGCACAGAGGGAGTATCTATTACCTATGTCTTTAGCAAGACCAGTTTGGCGTAATTTTATCCCACATGTTGTCATGCACAGAGGGAGTATGTATTACCTATGTCTTTAGCACGACCTGTGTGGTGTACTTTATGCCCCACATGTTGTCATGCACAGAGGGAGTATCTATTACCTATGTCTTAGGCACGACCTGTGTGGTGTATTTTATACCCAACATGTTGTCATGCACAGAGGGAGTATCTATTACCTATGTCTTTAGCACGACCTGTGTGGTGTACATTATGTCCCACATCTCGACATGCACAGAGGGCCTATCCATTACCTATGTCTTTACCACGACCTGTAAGGTGTACTTTATATCCCACATGTCATCATGCACAGAGGGAGTATCTATTATGTATGTCTTTAGCACGACCTGTGTGGTGTACTTTATGTCCCACATTTTGTCATGGACAGAGGGAGTATCTATTACCTATGTCTTTAGCACGGCCTGGGTGGTGTACTTTATGACCCACATGTTTTCATGCACAGAGGGAGTATCTATTACCTATGTCTTTAGCATGACCTGTGTGGTGTTCTTTATATCCCACATGTTGTCTTGCACAGAGGGAGTATCTATTACCTATGTCTTTAGCACGACCAGAGTGGTGTACTTTTTATCCCACATGTTGACATGCACAGAGGGAATATCTCTTACCAATGTCTTTGTCACGGCCTGTGTGGTGTACTTTATATCCCACATGTTGACATGCACAGAGGGAGTATTTATTACCTATTTCGTTAGCACGACCTGTGTGGTTTACTTTATGCCCCACATGTTGTCATGCACAGAGGGAGTATCTATTACCTATGTCTTTAGCACGACCTTAGTGGTGTACTTTTTATCCCACATGTTGACATGCACAGAGGGAGTATCTCTTACCAATGTATTTAGCACGGCCTGCGTGGTGTACATTATATCCCACATGTTGACATGCACAAAGGGAGTATCTATTACGTATGTCTTTAGCACGGCCTGTGTGGTGTACTTTATGTCCCACATGTTGTCCTGCACAGAGGGAGTATCTGTTTTCTATGTCTTTAGCACGAACTGTGTGGTGTACTTTATATCCCTCATGTTGACATGCACAGAGGGAGTATCTATTACCTGTGTCTCTGGGAAAGCCTATGTGGTGTACTTTATATCCCTCATGTAGACATGCACAGAGGGGGTATCTATTACCTATGTCTTTAGCACGTCCTGTGTGGTTTACTTTATGTCCCCCATGTTGTCATGCACATAGGGAGTATCTGTTTTCTATGTCTTTAGCACGACCTGTGTGGTGTACTTTATATCCCACATGTTGTCATGCACAGAGGGAGTATCTATTACCTATGTCTTAGGAACGACCTGTGTTGTTTATTTTATATCCCACATGTTGTCATGCAAAGAGGGAGTATCTATTACCTAAGTCTTTAGCATGACCTGTGTGGTGTACTTTATATCCCACATGATGTCATGCACAGGGGGAGTATCTATTACCTATGTCTTTAGCAAGAACTGTGTGGCGTACTTTTTATCCCACATGTTGTCATGCACAGAGGGAGTATCTATTACCTATGTCTTTAGCACGACCTGTGTGGTGTACATTATATTCCACATGTTGCCATGCACAGAGGTAGTACCTATTACCTATGTCTTTAGCACGACCTGTGTGGTGTACTTTATGTCCCATATGTTGTCATGCACAGAGGGCGTATCTATTTCCTATGTCTTTAGCTCGACCTGTGTGGTGTACTTTATATCCCACATGTTGACATGCACGGAGGGAGTATCTATTACCTATGTCTTTAGCACGACCTGTGTGGTGTACTTTTTATCCCACATGTTGTAATGCACAGAGGGAGTATCTATGACCTATGTCTTAGGCACGACCTGTGTGGTGTACTTTATATCCCACATGTAATCATGCACAGAGGGAGTATGTATTACCTATGTCTTAGGCACGACCTGTGTGGTATACTTTATATCCCACATGTTGTCATGCACAGAGGGAGTATCTATTACCTATGTCTTTAGCACGGCCTGTGTGGTGTACTTTATATCCCACATGTTATCATGCACAGAGGGAGTATCTATTACCTATGTCATAGGCACGACCTGTGTGGTATACTTTATATCCCACATGTTGTCATGCACAGAGGGAGTATCTATTACCTATGTCATTGGCACGACCTCTGTGGTATACTTTATACCCCACATGTTGTCATGCTCAGAGGGAGTATCTATTACCTATGTCTTAGGCACGACCTGTGTAGTATACTTTATATCCCACATGTTGTCAAGCACAGAGGGAGTATCTATCACCTATGTCTTAGGCACGACCTGTGTGGTGTACTTTATATCCCACATGTTGTCATGCACAGAGGGAGTATCTATTACCTATGTCTTAGTCACGACCTGTGTAAGTATACTTTATATCCCACATGTTGTCATGCACAGAGGGAGTATCTATAACCTATGTCTTAGGCACGACCTGTGAGGTATACTTCATATCCCACATGTTGTCATGCACAGAGGGAGTATCTATTACCTATGTCTTTAGCAAGACCTGTGTGGCGTACTTTATATCCCACATGTTGTCATGCACAGAGGGAGTATGTATTACCTATGTCTTTATCATGACCTGTGTGATGTAAATTATGTCCCACATGTTGACATGCACTGAGGGCGCATCTATTACCTATGTCTTTAGCATGACCTGTAAGGTGTACTTTATATCCCACATGTCACCATGCACAGAGGGAGTATCTACTACCTATGTCTTTAGCACGACCTGTATGGACTACATTATATCCCACAGGTTGACATGCACAGAGGGATTATCTATTACCTATGTCTTTAGCACGGTCTGTGTGGTGAACTTTATATCCCACATGCTGACATGCACAGAGGGAGTATCTATTACCTATGTCTTTAGCACGACCTGTGTGGTGTACTTTATGTCCGACATGTTGTCATGCACAGAGGGAGTATCTATTACCTATGTTTTTAGCACGGCCTATGTGGTGTACTTTTTATCCCACATGTTGATATGCACAGAGGGAGTATCTATTACCTATGTCTCTAGCACGGCCTGTGTGATGTACTTAATATCCCACATGTTGACATGCACAGAGGGGGTATCTAATACCTATGTCTTTAGCACGGCCTGTGTGGTGTACTTTATGTCCCACATGTTGTCATGCACAGAGGGAGTATCTGTTTGCTATGTCTTTAGCACGACCTGTGTGATGTACTTTATATCCCACATGTTGTCATGCACAAAGGGAGTTTCTATTACCTATGTCTTTAGTACGACCTGTGTGGACTACTTTATATCCCACATGTCATCATGCACAGAGTAAGTTTCTATTACCTATGTCTTTTGCACGGACTATGTGGTGTACTTTTTCTCCCACATTTTGACATGGACAGAGGGAGTATCTATTACTTATGTCTCTAGCGAGGCCTGTGTGGTGTACTTTATATCCCACATGTTGACTTGCACAGAGGGAGTATCTGTTTTCTATGTCTTTAGCACGACCTGTGTGGTGTACTTTATATCCCACATGTTGTCATGCAGAGAGGGAGTATCTATTACCTATGTCTTTAGCACGACCTGTGTGGTGTACTTTATATCCCATATGTTGTCATGCACAGTGGGAGTATCTATTACCTATGTCTTTAGCACGACCTGGGTTGTGTACTTTATATCCCACATGTTGACATGCACGGAGGGGTGTCCATTAACTATGTCTTTAGCACGACCTGTGTGGTGTACTTTTTTATCCCACATGTTGTCATTCACAGAGGGAGTATCTATGACCTATGTCTTTAGTACGACCTATGTGGACTACTTTATATCCCACATGTCATCATGCACAGAGTGAGTATATATTACCTATGTCTTTAGCACGACCTGAGTGGAGTACTATTTATCCCACATGTTGACATGCACAGAGGGAGTATCTCTTACCAATGTCTTTAGCACGGCCTGTGTGGTGTACATTATATCCCACATGTTGACTTGCACAGAGGGGGTATCTATTACCTATGTCTCTAGCACGGCCTGTGTGGTGTACTTTATATCCCACATGTTGACTTGCACAGAGGGGGTATCTATTACCTATGTCTGTAGCACGGCCTGTGTGGTGTACTTTTTGTCCCACATGTTGTCATGCACAGAGGGAGTATTTGTTTTCTATGTCTTAAGCACGACCTGTGTGGTGTACTTTATATCCCACATGTTGTCATGCACAGAGGGAGTATCTATTACCTATGTCTTTAGCAAGACCAGTTTGGCGTAATTTTATCCCACATGTTGTCATGCACAGAGGGAGTATGTATTACCTATGTCTTTAGCACGACCTGTGTGGTGTACTTTATGCCCCACATGTTGTCATGCACAGAGGGAGTATCTATTACCTATGTCTTAGGCACGACCTGTGTGGTGTATTTTATACCCATTATGTTGTCATGCACAGAGGGAGTATCTATTACCTATGTCTTTAGCACGACCTGTGTGGTGTACATTATGTCCCACATGTCGACATGCACAGAGGGCCTATGCATTACCTATGTCATTACCACGACCTGTAAGGTGTACTTTATATCCCACATGTCATCATGCACAGAGGGAGTATCTATTACCTATGTCTTTAGCACGACCTGTGTGGTGTACTTTATGTCCCACATTTTGTCATGGACAGAGGGAGTATCTATTACCTATGTCCTTAGCACGGCCTGTGTGGTGTACTTTATGACCCACATGTTTTCATGCACAGAGGGAGTATCTATTACCTATGTCTTTAGCATGACCTGTGTGTTGTTCTTTATATCCCACATGTCGTCTTGCACAGAGGGAGTATCTATTACGTATGTCTTTAGCAAGACCTGTGTGGCGTACTTTTTATCCCACAGATTGTCATGCACAGAGGGAGTATGTATTACCTATGTCTTTAGCACGACCTGTGTGGTGTACTTTATATCCCTCATGTAGACATGCACAGAGGGGGTATCTATTACCTATGTCTTTAGCACGTCCTGTGTGGTTTACTTTATGTCCCCCATGTTGTCATGCACATAGGGAGTATCTGTTTTCTATGTCTTTAGCACGACCTGTGTGGTGTACTTTATATCCCACATGTTGTCATGCACAGAGGGAGTATCTATTACCTATGTCTTAGGAACAACCTGTGTTGTTTATTTTATATCCCACATGTTGTCATGCAAAGAGGGAGTATCTATTACCTAAGTCTTTAGCATGACCTGTGTGGTGTACTTTATATCCCACATGTCGTCTTGCACAGAGGGAGTATCTATTACGTATGTCTTTAGCAAGACCTGTGTGGCGTACTTTTTATCCCACAGATTGTCATGCACAGAGGGAGTATGTATTACCTATGTCTTTAGCACGACCTGTGTGGTGTACTTTATGCCCCACATGTTGTCATGCACAGTGGGAGTATCTATTACCTATGTCTTTAGCACGACCTGGGTTGTGTACTTTATATCCCACATGTTGACATGCACGGAGGGGTGTCCATTAACTATGTCTTTAGCACGACCTGCGTGGTGTACTTTTTATCCCACATGTTGTCATTCACAGAGGGAGTATCTATGACCTATGTCTTTAGTACGACCTATGTGGACTACTTTATATCCCACATGTCATCATGCACAGAGTGAGTATATATTACCTATGTCTTTAGCACGACCTGAGTGGGGTACTATTTATCCCACATGTTGACATGCACAGAGGGAGTATCTCTTACCAATGTCTTTAGCACGGCCTGTGTGGTGTACATTATATCCCACATGTTGACATGCACAGAGGGAGTATTTGTTTTCTATGTCTTAAGCACGACCTGTGTGGTGTACTTTATATCCCACATGTTGTCATGCACAGAGGGAGTATCTATTACCTATGTCTTTAGCAAGACCAGTTTGGCGTAATTTTATCCCACATGTCGTCATGCACAGAGGGAGTATGTATTACCTATGTCTTTAGCATGACCTGTGGGGTGTACATTATGTCCCACATGTCGACATGCACAGAGGGCGTATCCATTACCTATGTTTTTACCACGACCTGTAAGGTGTACTTTATATCCCACATGTCATCATGCACAGAAGGAGTATCTATTACCTATGTCTTTAGCACGACCTGTGTGGTGTACTTTATGTCCCACATTTTGTCATGCACAAAGGGAGTATCTATTACCTATGTCTCTAGCACGGCCTGTGTGGTGTACTTTATATCCCTCATGTTGACATGCACAGAGAGGGTATCTATTACCTATGTCTTTAGGACGGCCTGTGTGGTGTTCTTTATGTCCCACATGTTGTCATGCACAGAGGGAATATATATTACCTATGTCTTTAGCATGACCTGTGTGGTGTTCTTTATATCCCACATGTTGTCATGCACAGAGGGAGTATCTATTATTTATGTCTTTAGCAAGACCTGTGTGGCGTACTTTTTATCCCACATGTTGTCATGCACAGAGGGAGTATGTATTACCTTTGTTTTTAGCACGACCTGCGTGGTGTACTTTATGCCCAACATGTTGTCATGCACAGAGGGAGTATCTATTACCTATGTCTTTAGCACGACCTGTGTGGTGTACTTTATATCCCACATGTCATCATGCACAGAGGGAGTATCTATTACCTATGTCTTTAGCACGACCTGTAAGGTGTACTTTATATCCCACATGTTGACATGCACAGAGGGATTATCTATTACCTATGTCTTTAGCACGACCTGTGTGGTGTACTTTATGTCCCATATGTTGTCATGCACAGAGGGCGTATCTATTTCCTATGTCTTTAGCTCGACCTGTGTGGTGTACTTTATATCCCACATGTTGACATGCACGGAGGGAGTATCTATTACCTATGTCTTTAGCACGACCTGTGTGGTGTACTTTTTATCCCACATGTTGTAATGCACAGAGGGAGTATCTATGACCTATGTCTTAGGCACGACCTGTGTGGTGTACTTTATATCCCACATGTAATCATGCACAGAGGGAGTATGTATTATCTATGTCTTAGGCACGACCTGTGTGGTATACTTTATATCCCACATGTTGTCATGCACAGAGGGAGTATCTATTACCTATGTCTTTAGCACGGCCTGTGTGGTGTACTTTATATCCCACATGTTATCATGCACAGAGGGAGTATCTATTACCTATGTCATAGGCACGACCTGTGTGGTATACTTTATATCCCACATGTTGTCATGCACAGAGGGAGTATCTATTACCTATGTCATAGGCACGACCTGTGTGGTATACTTTATACCCCACATGTTGTCATGCACAGAGGGAGTATCTATTACCTATGTCTTAGGCACGACCTGTGTAGTATACTTTATATCCCACATGTTGTCAAGCACAGAGGGAGTATCTATCACCTATGTCTTAGGCACGACCTGTGTGGTGTACTTTATATCCCACATGTTGTCATGCACAGAGGGAGTATCTATTACCTATGTCTTAGTCACGCCCTGTGTGGTATACTTTATATCCCACATGTTGTCATGCACAGAGGGAGTATCTATAACCTATGTCTTAGGCACGACCTGTGAGGTATACTTCATATCCCACATGTTGTCATGCACAGAGGGAGTATCTATTACCTATGTCTTTAGCAAGACCTGTGTGGCGTACTTTATATCCCACATGTTGTCATGCACAGAGGGAGTATGTATTACCTATGTCTTTATCATGACCTGTGTGATGTAAATTATGTCCCACATGTTGACATGCACTGAGGGCGCATCTATTACCTATGTCTTTAGCATGACCTGTAAGGTGTACTTTATATCCCACATGTCACCATGCACAGAGGGAGTATCTACTACCTATGTCTTTAACACGACCTGTATGGACTACATTATATCCCACAGGTTGACATGCACAGGGGGATTATCTATTACCTATGTCTTTAGCACGGTCTGTGTGGTGAACTTTATATCCCACATGCTGACATGCACAGAGGGAGTATCTATTACCTATGTCTTTAGCACGACCTGTATGGTGTACTTTATGTCCGACATGTTGTCATGCACAGAGGGAGTATCTATTACCTATGTTTTTAGCACGGCCTTTGTGGTGTACTTTTTATCCCACATATTGATATGCACAGAGGGAGTATCTATTACCTATGTCTCTAGCACGGCCTGTGTGATGTACTTAATATCCCACATGTTGACATGCACAGATGGGGTATCTAATACCTATGTCTTTAGCACGGCCTGTGTGGTGTACTTTATGTCCCACATTTTGTCATGCACAGAGGGAGTATCTGTTTGCTATGTCTTTAGCACGACCTGTGTGATGTACTTTATATCCCACATGTTGTCATGCACAAAGGGAGTTTCTATTACCTATGTCTTTAGTACGACCTGTGTGGACTACTTTATATCCCACATGTCATCATGCACAGAGTAAGTTTCTATTACCTATGTCTTTTGCACGGACTATGTGGTGTACTTTTTCTCCCACATTTTGACATGCACAGAGGGAGTATCTATTACCTATGTCTCTAGCGAGGCCTGTGTGGTGTACTTTATATCCCACATGTTGACTTGCACAGAGGGAGTATCTGTTTTCTATGTCTTTAGCACGACCTGTGTGGTGTACTTTATATCCCACATGTTGTCATGCAGAGAGGGAGTATCTATTACCTATGTCTTTAGCACGACCTGTGTGGTGTACTTTATATCCCATATGTTGTCATGCACAGTGGGAGTATCTATTACCTATATCTTTAGCACGACCTGGGTTGTGTACTTTATATCCCACATGTTGACATGCACGGAGGGGTGTCCATTAACTATGTCTTTAGCACGACCTGTGTGGTGTACTTTTTATCCCACATGTTGTCATTCACAGAGGGAGTATCTATGACCTATGTCTTTAGTACGACCTATGTGGACTACTTTATATCCCACATGTCATCATGCACAGAGTGAGTATATATTACCTATGTCTTTAGCACGACCTGAGTGGAGTACTATTTATCCCACATGTTGACATGCACAGAGGGAGTATCTCTTACCAATGTCTTTAGCACGGCCTGTGTGGTGTACATTATATCCCACATGTTGACTTGCACAGAGGGGGTATCTATTACCTATGTCTCTAGCACGGCCTGTGTGGTGTACTTTATATCCCACATGTTGACTTGCACAGAGGGGGTATCTATTACCTATGTCTTTAGCACGGCCTGTGTGGTGTACTTTTTGTCCCACATGTTGTCATGCACAGAGGGAGTATTTGTTTTCTATGTCTTAAGCACGACCTGTGTGGTGTACTTTATATCCCACATGTTGTCATGCACAGAGGGAGTATCTATTACCTATGTCTTTAGCAAGACCAGTTTGGCGTAATTTTATCCCACATGTTGTCATGCACAGAGGGAGTATGTATTACCTATGTCTTTAGCACGACCTGTGTGGTGTACTTTATGCCCCACATGTTGTCATGCACAGAGGGAGTATCTATTACCTATGTCTTAGGCACGACCTGTGTGGTGTATTTTATACCCAACATGTTGTCATGCACAGAGGGAGTATCTATTACCTATGTCTTTAGCACGACCTTTGTGGTGTACATTATGTCCCACATGTCGACATGCTCAGAGGGCCTATGCATTACCTATGTTTTTACCACGACCTGTAAGGTGTACTTTATATCCCACATGTCATCATGCACAGAGGGAGTATCTATTACCTATGTCTTTAGCACGACCTGTGTGGTGTACTTTATGTCCCACATTTTGTCATGGACAGAGGGAGTATCTATTACCTATGTCTTTAGCACGGCCTGTGTGGTGTACTTTATGACCCACATGTTTTCATGCACAGAGGGAGTATCTATTACCTATGTCTTTAGCATGACCTGTGTGGTGTTCTTTATATCCCACATGTCGTCTTGCACAGAGGGAGTATCTATTACGTATGTCTTTAGCAAGACCTGTGTGGCGTACTTTTTATCCCACAGGTTGTCATGCACAGAGGGAGTATGTATTACCAATGTCATTAGCACGACCTGTGTGGTGTACTTTATGCCCCACATGTTGTCATGCACAGAGGGAGTATCTATTACCTATGTCTTTAGCACGACCTGAGTGGTGTACTTTTTATCCCACATGTTGACATGCACAAAGGGAATATCTCTTAGCAATGTCTTTGTCACGGCCTGTGTGGTGTACTTTATATCCCACATGTTGACATGCACAGAGGGAGTATCTATTACCTATGTCGTTAGCACGACCTGTGTGGTGTACTTTATGCCCCACATGTTGTCATGCACAGAGGGAGTATCTATTACCTATGTCTTTAGCACGACCTGAGTGGTGTTCTTTTTATCCCACATGTTGACATGCACAGAGGGAGTATCTCTTACCAATGTATTTAGCACGGCCTGCGTGGTGTACATTATATCCCACATGTTGACATGCACAAAGGGAGTATCTATTACGTATGTCATTAGCACGGCCTGTGTGGTGTACTTTATGACCCACATGTTGTCCTGCACAGAGGGAGTATCTGTTTTCTATGTCTTTAGCACGAACTGTGTGGTGTACTTTATATCCCTCATGTTGACATGCACAGAGGGAGTATCTATTACCTGTGTCTCTGGGAAAGCCTATGTGGTGTACTTTATATCCCTCATGTAGACATGCACAAAGGGAGTTTCTATTACCTATGTCTTTAGTACGACCTGTGTGGACTACTTTATATCCCACATGTCATCATGCACAGAGTAAGTTTCTATTACCTATGTCTTTAGCACGGACTATGTGGTGTACTTTTTCTCCCACATTTTGACATGCACAGAGGGAGTATCTATTACCTATGTCTCTAGCGAGGCCTGTGTGGTGTACTTTATATCCCACATGTTGACTTGCACAGAGGGAGTATCTGTTTTCTATGTCTTTAGCACGACCTGTGTGGTGTACTTTATATCCCACATGTTGTCATGCAGAGAGGGAGTATCTATTACCTCTGTCTTTAGCACGACCTGTGTGGTGTACTTTATATCCCATATGTTGTCATGCACAGTGGGAGTATCTATTACCTATGTCTTTAGCACGACCTGGGTTGTGTACTTTATATCCCACATGTTGACATGCACGGAGTGGTGTCCATTAACTATGTCTTTAGCACGACCTGCGTGGTGTACTTTTTATCCCACATGTTGTCATTCACAGAGGGAGTATCTATGACCTATGTCTTTAGTACGACCTATGTGGACTAATTTATATCCCACATGTCATCATGCACAGAGTGAGTATATATTACCTATGTCTCTAGCACGACCTGAGTGGGGTACTATTTATCCCACATGTTGACATGCACAGAGGGAGTATCTCTTACCAATGTCTTTAGCACGGCCTGTGTGGTGTACATTATATCCCACATGTTGACATGCACAGAGGGAGTATTTGTTTTCTATGTCTTAAGCACGACCTGTGTGGTGTACTTTATATCCCACATGTTGTCATGCACAGAGGGAGTATCTATTACCTATGTCTTTAGCAAGACCAGTTTGGCGTAATTTTATCCCACATGTCGTCATGCACAGAGGGAGTATGTATTAACTATGTCTTTAGCATGACCTGTGGGGTGTACATTATGTCCCACATGTCGACATGCACAGAGGGCGTATCCATTACCTATGTTTTTACCACGACCTGTAAGGTGTACTTTATATCCCACATGTCATCATGCACAGAAGGAGTATCTATTACCTATGTCTTTAGAACGACCTGTGTGGTGTACTTTATGTCCCACATTTTGTCATGCACAAAGGGAGTATCTATTACCTATGTCTCTAGCACGGCCTGTGTGGTGTACTTTATATCCCTCATGTTGACATGCACAGAGAGGGTATCTATTACCTATGTCTTTAGGACGGCCTGTGTGGTGTTCTTTATGTCCCACATGTTGTCATGCACAGAGGGAATATCTATTACCTATGTCTTTAGCATGACCTGTGTGGTGTTCTTTATATCCCACATGTTGTCATGCACAGAGGGAGTATCTATTATTAATGTCTTTAGCAAGACCTGTGTGGCGTACTTTTTATCCCACATGTTGTCATGCACAGAGGGAGTATGTATTACCTTTGTTTTTAGCACGACCTGCGTGGTGTACTTTATGCCCAACATGTTGTCATGCACAGAGGGAGTATCTATTACCTATGTCTTTAGCACGACCTGTGTGGTGTACTTTATATCCCACATGTCATCATGCACAGAGGGAGTATCTATTACCTATGTCTTTAGCACGACCTGTAAGGTGTACTTTATATCCCACATGTTGACATGCACAGAGGGAGTATCTATTACCTATGTCGTTAGCACGACCTGTGTGGTGTACTTTATGCCCCACATGTTGTCATGCACAGAGGGAGTATCTATTACCTATGTCTTTAGCACGACCTGAGTGGAGTACTTTTTATCCCACATGTTGACATGCACAGAGGGAGTATCTCTTACCAATGTCTTTAGCACGGCCTGTGTGGTGTACATTATATCCCACATGTTGACATGCACAAAGGGAGTATCTATTACGTATGTCTTTAGCACGGCCTGTGTGGTGTACTTTATGTCCCACATGATGTCCTGCACAGAGGGAGTATCTGATTTCTATGTCTTTAGCACGACCTGTGTGGTGTACTTTATATCCCACATGTTGTCATGCACAGAGGGAGTATCTATTACCTATGTCTTAGGCACGACCTGTGTGGTGTACTTTATATCCCACATGTTGTCATGCACAGAGGGAGTATCTATTACCTATGTCTTTAGCAATACCTGTGTGGCGTACTTTTTATCCCACATGTTGTCATGCACAGAGGGAGTATCTATTACCTATGTCTTTAGCACGACCTGTGTGGTGTACTTTTTATCCCACATGTTGTCATGCACAGAGGGAGTATCTATGACCTATGTCTTAGGCACGACCTGTGTGGTGTACTTTATATCCCACATGTAATCATGCACAGAGGGAGTATGTATTACCTATGTCTTAGGCAAGACATGTGTGGTATACTTTATATCCCACATGTTGTCATGCACAGAGGGAGTATCTATTACCTATGTCTTAAGCACGGCCTGTGTGGTGTACTTTATATCCCACATGTTGTCATGCACAGAGGGAGAATCTATTACCTATGTCTTTAGCAAGACCTGTGTGGCGTACATTTTATCCCACATGTTATCATGCACAGAGGGGGTATCTATCACCTGTGTCTTAGGCACGACCTGTGTGGTGTACTTAATATCCCACATGTTGTCAAGCACAGAGGGAGTATGTATTATCTGTGTCTTAGGCACGACCTGTGTGGTATACTCTATATCCCACATGTTGTCATGCACAGAGGGAGTATCTATTACCTATGTCTTTAGCAAGACCAGTTTGGCGTAATTTTATCCCACATGTTGTCATGCACAGAGGGAGTATGTATTACCTATGTCTTTAGCACGACCTGTGTGGTGTACTTTATGCCCCACATGTTGTCATGCACAGAGGGAGTATCTATTACCTATGTCTTAGGCACGACCTGTGTGGTGTATTTTATACCCAACATGTTGTCATGCACAGAGGGAGTATCTATTACCTATGTCTTTAGCACGACCTGTGTGGTGTACATTATGTCCCACATGTCGACATGCACAGAGGGCCTATCCATTACCTATGTCTTTACCACGACCTGTAAGGTGTACTTTATATCCCACATGTCATCATGCACAGAGGGAGTATCTATTATGTATGTCTTTAGCACGACCTGTGTGGTGTACTTTGTGTCCCACATTTTGTCATGGACAGAGGGAGTATCTATTACCTATGTCTTTAGCACGGCCTGTGTGGTGTACTTTATGACCCACATGTTTTCATGCACAGAGGGAGTATCTATTACCTATGTCTTTAGCATGACCTGTGTGGTGTTCTTTATATCCCACATGTTGTCTTGCACAGAGGGAGTATCTTTTACCTATGTCTTTAGCACGACCTGAGTGGTGTACTTTTTATCCCACATGTTGACATGCACAGAGGGAGTATCTCTTACCAATGTCTTTGTCACGGCCTGTGTGGTGTACTTTATATCCCACATGTTGACATGCACAGAGGGAGTATTTATTACCTATTTCGTTAGCACGACCTGTGTGGTGTACTTTATGCCCCACATGTTGTCATGCACAGAGGGAGTATCTATTACCTATGTCTTTAGCACGACCTGAGTGGTGTACTTTTTATCCCACATGTTGACATGCACAGAGGGAGTATCTCTTACCAATGTATTTAGCACGGCCTGCGTGGTGTACATTATATCCCACATGTTGACATGCACAAAGGGAGTATCTATTACGTATGTCTTTAGCACGGCCTGTGTGGTGTACTTTATGTCCCACATGTTGTCCTGCACAGAGGGAGTATCTGTTTTCTATGTCTTTAGCACGAACTGTGTGGTGTACTTTATATCCCTCATGTTGACATGCACAGAGGGAGTATCTATTACCTGTGTCTATGGGAAAGACTATGTGGTGTACTTTATATCCCTCATGTAGACATGCACAGAGGGGGTATCTATTACCTATGTCTTTAGCACGTCCTGTGTGATTTACTTTATGTCCCCCATGTTGTCAGGCACATAGGGAGTATCTGTTTTCTATGTCTTTAGCACGACCTGTGTGGTGTACTTTATATCCCACATGTTGTCATGCACAGAGGGAGTATCTATTACCTATGTCTTAGGAACGACCTGTGTTGTGTATTTTATATCCCACATGTTGTCATGCAAAGAGGGAGTATCTATTACCTAAGTCTTTAGCATGACCTGTGTGGTGTACTTTATATCCCACATGATGTCATGCACAGGGGGAGTATCTATTACCTATGTCTTTAGCAAGACCTGTGTGGCGTACTTTTTATCCCACATGTTGTCATGCACAGAGGGAGTATCTATTACCTATGTCTTTAGCACGACCTGTGTGGTGTACTTTATATTCCACATGTTGCCATGCACAGAGGTAGTACCTATTACCTATGTCTTTAGCACGACCT
This sequence comes from Meconema thalassinum, assembly GCA_946902985.2. Taxonomy (NCBI): domain Eukaryota; kingdom Metazoa; phylum Arthropoda; class Insecta; order Orthoptera; family Tettigoniidae; genus Meconema; species Meconema thalassinum. The sequence goes on from OX336395.1 coordinate 214,786,528, forward strand.
GTGTGGTGTACTTTATGTCCCATATGTTGTCATGCACAGAGGGCGTATCTATTTCCTATGTCTTTAGCTCGACCTGTGTGGTGTACTTTACATCCCACATGTTGACATGCACGGAGGGAGTATCTATTACCTATGTCTTTAGCACGACCTGTGTGGTGTACTTTTTATCCCACATGTTGTAATGCACAGAGGGAGTATCTATGACCTATGTCTTAGGCACGACCTGTGTGGTGTACTTTATATCCCACATGTAATCATGCACAGAGGGAGTATGTATTACCTATGTCTTAGGCACGACCTGTGTGGTATACTTTATATCCCACATGTTGTCATGCACAGAGGGAGTATCTATTAACTATGTCTTTAGCACGGCCTGTGTGGTGTACTTTATATCCCACATGTTATCATGCACAGAGGGAGTATCTATTACCTATGTCATAGGCACGACCTGTGTGGTATACTTTATATCCCACATGTTGTCATGCACAGAGGGAGTATCTATTACCTATGTCATAGGCACGACCTGTGTTGTATACTTTATACCCCACATGTTGTCATGCACAGAGGGAGTATCTATTACCTATGTCTTAGGCACGACCTGTGTAGTATACTTTATATCCCACATGTTGTCAAGCACAGAGGGAGTATCTATCACCTATGTCTTAGGCACGACCTGTGTGGTGTACTTTATATCCCACATGTTGTCATGCACAGAGGGAGTATCTATTACCTATGTCTTAGTCACGACCTGTGTGGTATACTTTATATCCCACATGTTGTCATGCACAGAGGGAGTATCTATAACCTATGTCTTAGGCACGACCTGTGTGGTATACTTCATATCCCACATGTTGTCATGCACAGAGGGAGTATCTATTACCTATGTCTTTAGCAAGACCTGTGTGGCGTACTTTATATCCCACATGTTGTCATGCACAGAGGGATTATGTATTACCTATGTCTTTATCATGACCTGTGTGATGTAAATTATGTCCCACATGTTGACATGCACTGAGGGCGCATCTATTACCTATGTCTTTAGCATGACCTGTAAGGTGTACTTTATATCCCACATGTCACCATGCACAGAGGGAGTAGCTACTACCTATGTCTTTAACACGACCTGTATGGACTACATTATATCCCACAGGTTGACATGCACAGAGGGATTATCTATTACCTATGTCTTTAGCACGGTCTGTGTGGTGAACTTTATATCCCACATGCTGACATGCACAGAGGGAGTATCTATTACCTATGTCTTTAGCACGACCTGTGTGGTGTACTTTATGTCCGACATGTTGTCATGCACAGAGGGAGTATCTATTACCTATGTTTTTAGCACGGCCTATGTGGTGTACTTTTTATCCCACATGTTGATATGCACAGAGGGAGTATCTATTACCTATGTCTCTAGCACGGCCTGTGTGATGTACTTAATATCCCACATGTTGACATGCACAGAGGGGGTATCTAATACCTATGTCTTTAGCACGGCCTGTGTGGTGTACTTTATGTCCCACATGTTGTCATGCACAGAGGGAGTATCTGTTTGCTATGTCTTTAGCACGACCTGTGTGATGTACTTTATATCCCACATGTTGTCATGCACAAAGGGAGTTTCTATTACCTATGTCTTTAGTACGACCTGTGTGGACTACTTTATATCCCACATGTCATCATGCACAGAGTAAGTTTCTATTACCTATGTCTTTTGCACGGACTATGTGGTGTACTTTTTCTCCCACATTTTGACATGCACAGAGGGAGTATCTATTACTTATGTCTCTAGCGAGGCCTGTGTGGTGTACTTTATATCCCACATGTTGACTTGCACAGAGGGAGTATCTGTTTTCTATGTCTTTAGCACGACCTGTGTGGTGTACTTTATATCCCACATGTTGTCATGCAGAGAGGGAGTATCTATTACCTATGTCTTTAGCACGACCTGTGTGGTGTACTTTATATCCCATATGTTGTCATGCACAGTGGGAGTATCTATTACCTATGTCTTTAGCACGACCTGGGTTGTGTACTTTATATCCCACATGTTGACATGCACGGAGGGGTGTCCATTAACTATGTCATTAGCACGACCTGTGTGGTGTACTTTTTATCCCACATGTTGTCATTCACAGAGGGAGTATCTATGACCTATGTCTTTAGTACGACCTATGTGGACTACTTTATATCCCACATGTCATCATGCACAGAGTGAGTATATATTACCTATGTCTTTAGCACGACCTGAGTGGAGTACTATTTATCCCACATGTTGACATGCACAGAGGGAGTATCTCTTACCAATGTCTTTAGCACGGCCTGTGTGGTGTACATTATATCCCACATGTTGACTTGCACAGAGGGGGTATCTATTACCTATGTCTCTAGCACGGCCTGTGTGGTGTACTTTATATCCCACATGTTGACTTGCACAGAAGGGGTATCTATTACCTATGTCTGTAGCACGGCCTGTGTGGTGTACTTTTTGTCCCACATGTTGTCATGCACAGAGGGAGTATTTGTTTTCTATGTCTTAAGCACGACCTGTGTGGTGTACTTTATATCCCACATGTTGTCATGCACAGAGGGAGTATCTATTACCTATGTCTTTAGCAAGACCAGTTTGGCGTAATTTTATCCCACATGTTGTCATGCACAGAGGGAGTATGTATTACCTATGTCTTTAGCACGACCTGTGTGGTGTACTTTATGCCCCACATGTTGTCATGCACAGAGGGAGTATCTATTACCTATGTCTTAGGCACGACCTGTGTGGTGTATTTTATACCCATCATGTTGTCATGCACAGAGGGAGTATCTATTACCTATGTCTTTAGCACGACCTGTGTGGTGTACATTATGTCCCACATGTCGACATGCACAGAGGGCCTATGCATTACCTATGTCATTACCACGACCTGTAAGGTGTACTTTATATCCCACATGTCATCATGCACAGAGGGAGTATCTATTACCTATGTGTTTAGCACGACCTGTGTGGTGTACTTTATGTCCCACATTTTGTCATGGACAGAGGGAGTATCTATTACCTATGTCCTTAGCACGGCCTGTGTGGTGTACTTTATGACCCACATGTTTTCATGCACAGAGGGAGTATCTATTACCTATGTCTTTAGCATGACCTGTGTGTTGTTCTTTATATCCCACATGTCGTCTTGCACAGAGGGAGTATCTATTACGTATGTCTTTAGCAAGGCCTGTGTGGCGTACTTTTTATCCCACAGATTGTCATGCACAGAGGGAGTATGTATTACCTATGTCTTTAGCACGACCTGTGTGGTGTACTTTATGCCCCACATGTTGTCATGCACAGAGGGAGTATCTATTACCTATGTCTTTAGCACGACCTGAGTGGTGTACTTTTTATCCCACATGTTGACATGCACAGAGGGAGTATCTCTTAGCAATGTCTTTGTCACGGCCTGTGTGGTGTACTTTATATCCCACATGTTGACATGCACAGAGGGAGTATCTATTACCTATGTCGTTAGCACGACCTGTGTGGTGTACTTTATGCCCCACATGTTGTCATGCACAGAGGGAGTATCTATTACCTATGTCTTTAGCACGACCTGAGTGGTGTTCTTTTTATCCCACATGTTGACATGCACAGAGGGAGTATCTCTTACCAATGTATTTAGCACGGCCTGCGTGGTGTACATTATATCCCACATGTTGACATGCACAAAGGGAGTATCTATTACGTATGTCATTAGCACGGCCTGTGTGGTGTACTTTATGACCCACATGTTGTCCTGCACAGAGGGAGTATCTGTTTTCTATGTCTTTAGCACGAACTGTGTGGTGTACTTTATATCCCTCATGTTGACATGCACAGAGGGAGTATCCATTACCTGTGTCTCTGGGAAAGCCTATGTGGTTAACTTTATATCCCTCATGTAGACATGCACAAAGGGAGTTTCTATTACCTATGTCTTTAGTACGACCTGTGTGGACTACTTTATATCCCACATGTCATCATGCACAGAGTAAGTTTCTATTATCTATGTCTTTAGCACGGACTATGTGGTGTACTTTTTCTCCCACATTTTGACATGCACTGAGGGAGTATCTATTACCTATGTCTCTAGCGAGGCCTGTGTGGTGTACTTTATATCCCACATGTTGACTTGCACAGAGGGAGTATCTGTTTTCTATGTCTTTAGCACGACCTGTGTGGTGTACTTTATATCCCACATGTTGTCATGCAGAGAGGGAGTATCTATTACCTATGTCTTTAGCACGACCTGTGTGGTGTACTTTATATCCCATATGTTGTCATGCACAGTGGGAGTATCTATTACCTATGTCTTTAGCACGACCTGGGTTGTGTACTTTATATCCCACATGTTGACATGCACGGAGGGGTGTCCATTAACTATGTCTTTAGCACGACCTGCGTGGTGTACTTTTTATCCCACATGTTGTCATTCACAGAGGGAGTATCTATGACCTATGTCTTTAGTACGACCTATGTGGACTACTTTATATCCCACATGTCATCATGCACAGAGTGAGTATATATTACCTATGTCTTTAGCACGACCTGAGTGGGGTACTATTTATCCCACATGTTGACATGCACAGAGGGAGTATCTCTTACCAATGTCTTTAGCACGGCCTGTGTGGTGTACATTATATCCCACATGTTGACATGCACAGAGGGAGTATTTGTTTTCTATGTCTTAAGCACGACCTGTGTGGTGTACTTTATATCCCACATGTTGTCATGCACAGAGGGAGTATCTATTACCTATGTCTTTAGCAAGACCAGTTTGGCGTAATTTTATCCCACATGTCGTCATGCACAGAGGGAGTATGTATTACCTATGTCTTTAGCATGACCTGTGGGGTGTACATTATGTCCCACATGTCGACATGCACAGAGGGCGTATCCATTACCTATGTTTTTACCACGACCTGTAAGGTGTACTTTATATCCCACATGTCATCATGCACAGAAGGAGTATCTATTACCTATGTCTTTAGCACGACCTGTGTGGTGTACTTTATGTCCCACATTTTGTCATGCACAAAGGGAGTATCTATTACCTATGTCTCTAGCACGGCCTGTGTGGTGTACTTTATATCCCTCATGTTGACATGCACAGAGAGGGTATCTATTACCTATGTCTTTAGGACGGCCTGTGTGGTGTTCTTTATGTCCCACATGTTGTCATGCACAGAGGGAATATCTATTACCTATGTCTTTAGCATGACCTGTGTGGTGTTCTTCATATCCCACATGTTGTCATGCACAGAGGGAGTATCTATTATTTATGTCTTTAGCAAGACCTGTGTGGCGTACTTTTTATCCCACATGTTGTCATGCACAGAGGGAGTATGTATTACCTTTGTTTTTAGCACGACCTGCGTGGTGTACTTTATGCCCAACATGTTGTCATGCACAGAGGGAGTATCTATTACCTATGTCTTTAGCACGACCTGTGTGGTGTACTTTATATCCCACATGTCATCATGCACAGAGGGAGTATCTATTACCTATGTCTTTAGCACGACCTGTAAGGTGTACTTTATATCCCACATGTTGACATGCACAGAGGGAGTATCTATTACCTATGTCTTTAGCACGACCTGTGTGGTGTACTTTATGTCCCATATGTTGTCATGCACAGAGGGCGTATCTATTTCCTATGTCTTTAGCTCGACCTGTGTGGTGTACTTTATATCCCACATGTTGACATGCACGGAGGGAGTATCTATTACCTATGTCTTTAGCACGACCAGTGTGGTGTACTTTTTATCCCACATGTTGTAATGCACAGAGGGAGTATCTATGACCTATGTCTTAGGCACGACCTGTGTGGTGTACTTTATATCCCACATGTTATCATGCACAGAGGGAGTATGTATTACCTATGTCTTAGGCACGACCTGTGTGGTATACTTTATATCCCACATGTTATCATGCACAGAGGGAGTATCTATTACCTACGTCTTTAGCACGGCCTGTGTGGTGTACTTTATATCCCACATGTTATCATGCACAGAGGGAGTATCTATTACCTATGTCATAGGCACGACCTGTGTGGTATACTTTATATCCCACATGTTGTCATGCACAGAGGGAGTATCTATTACCTATGTCATAGGCACGACCTGTGTGGTATACTTTATACCCCACATGTTGTCATGCACAGAGGGAGTATCTATTACCTATGTCTTAGGCACGACCTGTGTAGTATACTTTATATCCCACATGTTGTCAAGCACAGAGGGAGTATCTATCACCTATGTCTTAGGCACGACCTGTGTGGTGTACTTTATATCCCACATGTTGTCATGCACAGAGGGAGTATCTATTACCTATGTCTTAGTCACGACCTGTGTGGTATACTTTATATCCCACATGTTGTCATGCACAGAGGGAGTATCTATAACCTATGTCTTAGGCACGAACTGTGAGGTATACTTCATATCCCACATGTTGTCATGCACAGAGGGAGTATCTATTACCTATGTCTTTAGCAAGACCTGTGTGGCGTACTTTATATCCCACATGTTGTCATGCACAGATGGAGTATGTATTACCTATGTCTTTATCATGACCTGTGTGATGTAAATTATGTCCCACATGTTGACATGCACTGAGGGCGCATCTATTACCTATGTCTTTAGCATGACCTTTAAGGTGTACTTTATATCCCACATGTCACCATGCACAGAGGGAGTATCTACTACCTATGTCTTTAGCACGACCTGTATGGACTACATTATATCCCACAGGTTGACATGCACAGGGGGATTATCTATTACCTATGTCTTTAGCACGGTCTGTGTGGTGAACTTTATATCCCACATGCTGACATGCACAGAGGGAGTATCTATTACCTATGTCTTTAGCACGACCTGTGTGGTGTACTTTATGTCCGACATGTAGTCATGCACAGAGGGAGTATCTATTACCTATGTTTTTAGCACGGCCTATGTGGTGTACTTTTTATCCCACATATTGATATGCACAGAGGGAGTATCTATTACCTATGTCTCTAGCACGGCCTGTGTGATGTACTTAATATCCCACTTGTTGACATGCACAGATGGGGTATCTAATACCTATGTCTTTAGCACGGCCTGTGTGGTGTACTTTATGTCCCACATTTTGTCATGCACAGAGGGAGTATCTGTTTGCTATGTCTTTAGCACGACCTGTGTGATGTACTTTATATCCCACATGTTGTCATGCACAAAGGGAGTTTCTATTACCTATGTCTTTAGTACGACCTGTGTGGACTACATTATATCCCACATGTCATCATGCACAGAGTAAGTTTCTATTACCTATGTCTTTTGCACGGACTATGTGGTGTACTTTTTCTCCCACATTTTGACATGCACAGAGGGAGTATCTATTACCTATGTCTCTAGCGAGGCCTGTGTGGTGTACTTTATATCCCACATGTTGACTTGCACAGAGGGAGTATCTGTTTTCTATGTCTTTAGCACGACCTGTGTGGTGTACTTTATATCCCACATGTTGTCATGCAGAGAGGGAGTATCTATTACCTATGTCTTTAGCACGACGTGTGTGGTGTACTTTATATCCCATATGTTGTCATGCACAGTGGGAGTATCTATTACCTATGTCTTTAGCACGACCTGGGTTGTGTACTTTATATCCCACATGTTGACATGCACGGAGGGGTGTCCATTAACTATGTCTTTAGCACGACCTGTGTGGTGTACTTTTTATCCCACATGTTGTCATTCACAGAGGGAGTATCTATGACCTATGTCTTTAATACGACCTATGTGGACTACTTTATATCCCACATGTCATCATGCACAGAGTGAGTATATATTACCTATGTCTTTAGCACGACCTGAGTGGAGTACTATTTATCCCACATGTTGACATGCACAGAGGGAGTATCTCTTACCAATGTCTTTAGCACGGCCTGTGTGGTGTACATTATATCCCACATGTTGACTTGCACAGAGGGGGTATCTATTACCTATGTCTCTAGCACGGCTGTGTGGTGTACTTTATATCCCACATGTTGTCATGCACAGAGGGAGTATCTATTACCTATGTCTTAGGCACGACCTGTGTGGTGTATTTTATACCCAACATGTTGTCATGCACAGAGGGAGTATCTATTACCTATGTCTTTAGCACGACCTGTGTGGTGTACATTATGTCCCACATGTCGACATGCACAGAGGGCCTATGCATTACCTATGTTTTTACCACGACCTGTAAGGTGTACTTTATATCCCACATGTCATCATGCACAGGGGGAGTATCTATTACCTATGTCTTTAGCACGACCTGTCTGGTGTACTTTATGTCCCACATTTTGTCATGGACAGAGGGAGTATCTATTACCTATGTCTTTAGCACGGCCTGTGTGGTGTACTTTATGACCCACATGTTTTCATGCACAGAGGGAGTATCTATTACCTATGTCTTTAGCATGACCTGTGTGGTGTTCTTTATATCCCACATGTCGTCTTGCACAGAGGGAGTATCTATTACGTATGTCTTTAGCAAGACCTGTGTGGCGTACTTTTTATCCCACAGGTTGTCATGCACAGAGGGAGTATGTATTACCAATGTCATTAGCACGACCTGTGTGGTGTACTTTATGCCCCACATGTTGTCATGCACAGAGGGAGTATCTATTACCTATGTCTTTAGCACGACCTGAGTGGTGTACTTTTTATCCCACATTTTGACATGCACAGAGGGAGTATCTCTTAGCAATGTCTTTGTCACGGCCTGTGTGGTGTACTTTATATCCCACATGTTGACATGCACAGAGGGAGTATCTATTACCTATGTCGTTAGCACGACCTGTGTGGTGTACTTTATGCCCCACATGTTGTCATGCTCAGAGGGAGTATCTATTACCTATGTCATTAGCACGACCTGAGTGGTGTTCTTTTTATCCCACATGTTGACATGCACAGAGGGAGTATCTCTTACCAATGTATTTAGCACGGCCTGCGTGGTGTACATTATATCCCACATGTTGACATGCACAAAGGGAGTATCTATTACGTATGTCATTAGCACGGCCTGTGTGGTGTACTTTATGACCCACATGTTGTCCTGCACAGTGGGAGTATCTGTTTTCTATGTCTTTAGCACGAACTGTGTGGTGTACTTTATATCCCTCTTGTTGACATGCACAGAGGGAGTATCTATTACCTGTGTCTCTGGGAAAGCCTATGTGGTGTACTTTATATCCCTCATGTAGACATGCACAAAGGGAGTTTCTCTTACCTATGTCTTTAGTACGACCTGTGTGGACTACTTTATATCCCACATGTCATCATGCACAGAGTAAGTTTCTATTATCTATGTCTTTAGCACGGACTATGTGGTGTACTTTTTCTCCCACATTTTGACATGCACTGAGGGAGTATCTATTACCTATGTCTCTAGCGAGGCCTGTGTGGTGTACTTTATATCCCACATGTTGACTTGCACAGAGGGAGTATCTGTTTTCTATGTCTTTAGCACGACCTGTGTGGTGTACTTTATATCCCACATGTTGTCATGCAGAGAGGGAGTATCTATTACCTATGTCTTTAGCACGACCTGTGTGGTGTACTTTATATCCCATATGTTGTCATGCACAGTGGGAGTATCTATTACCTATGTCTTTAGCACGACCTGGGTTGTGTACTTTATATCCCACATGTTGACATGCACGGAGGGGTGTCCATTAACTATGTCTTTAGCACGACCTGCGTGGTGTACTTTTTATCCCACATGTTGTCATTCACAGAGGGAGTATCTATGACCTATGTCTTTAGTACGACCTATGTGGACTACTTTATATCCCACATGTCATCATGCACAGAGTGAGTATATATTACCTATGTCTTTAGCACGACCTGAGTGGGGTACTATTTATCCCACATGTTGACATGCACAGAGGGAGTATCTCTTACCAATGTCTTTAGCACGGCCTGTGTGGTGTACATTATATCCCACATGTTGACATGCACAGAGGGAGTATTTGTTTTCTATGTCTTAAGCACGACCTGTGTGGTGTACTTTATATCCCACATGTTGTCATGCACAGAGGGAGTATCTATTACCTATGTCTTTAGCAAGACCAGTTTGGCGTAATTTTATCCCACATGTCGTCATGCACAGAGGGAGTATGTATTACCTATGTCTTTAGCATGACCTGTGGGGTGTACATTATGTCCCACATGTCGACATGCACAGAGGGCGTATCCATTACCTATGTTTTTACCACGACCTGTAAGGTGTACTTTATATCCCACATGTCATCATGCACAGAAGGAGTATCTATTACCTATGTCTTTAGCACGACCTGTGTGGTGTACTTTATGTCCCACATTTTGTCATGCACAAAGGGAGTATCTATTACCTATGTCTCTAGCACGGCCTGTGTGGTGTACTTTATATCCCTCATGTTGACATGCACAGAGAGGGTATCTATTACCTATGTCTTTAGGACGGCCTGTGTGGTGTTCTTTATGTCCCACATGTTGTCATGCACAGAGGGAATATCTATTACCTATGTCTTTAGCATGACCTGTGTGGTGTTCTTTATATCCCACATGTTGTCATGCACAGAGGGAGTATCTATTATTTATGTCTTTAGCAAGACCTGTGTGGCGTACTTTTTATCCCACATGTTGTCATGCACAGAGGGAGTATGTATTACCTTTGTTTTTAGCACGACCTGCGTGGTGTACTTTATGCCCAACATGTTGTCATGCACAGAGGGAGTATCTATTACCTATGTCTTTAGCACGACCTGTGTGGTGTACTTTATATCCCACATGTCATCATGCACAGAGGGAGTATCTATTACCTATGTCTTTAGCACGACCTGTAAGGTGTACTTTATATCCCACATGTTGACATGCACAGAGGGAGTATCTATTACCTATGTCTTTAGCACGACCTGTGTGGTGTACTTTATGTCCCATATGTTGTCATGCACAGAGGGCGTATCTATTTCCTATGTCTTTAGCTCGACCTGTGTGGTGTACTTTATATCCCACATGTTGACATGCACGGAGGGAGTATCTATTACCTATGTCTTTAGCACGACCAGTGTGGTGTACTTTTTATCCCACATGTTGTAATGCACAGAGGGAGTATCTATGACCTATGTCTTAGGCACGACCTGTGTGGTGTACTTTATATCCCACATGTAATCATGCACAGAGGGAGTATGTATTACCTATGTCTTAGGCACGACCTGTGTGGTATACTTTATATCCCACATGTTATCATGCACAGAGGGAGTATCTATTACCTACGTCTTTAGCACGGCCTGTGTGGTGTACTTTATATCCCACATGTTATCATGCACAGAGGGAGTATCTATTACCTATGTCATAGGCACGACCTGTGTGGTATACTTTATATCCCACATGTTGTCATGCACAGAGGGAGTATCTATTACCTATGTCATAGGCACGACCTGTGTGGTATACTTTATACCCCACATGTTGTCATGCACAGAGGGAGTATCTATTACCTATGTCTTAGGCACGACCTGTGTAGTATACTTTATATCCCACATGTTGTCAAGCACAGAGGGAGTATCTATCACCTATGTCTTAGGCACGACGTGTGTGGTGTACTTTATATCCCATATGTTGTCATGCACAGTGGGAGTATCTATTACCTATGTCTTTAGCACGACCTGGGTTGTGTACTTTATATCCCACATGTTGACATGCACGGAGGGGTGTCCATTAACTATGTCTTTAGCACGACCTGTGTGGTGTACTTTTTATCCCACATGTTGTCATTCACAGAGGGAGTATCTATGACCTATGTCTTTAGTACGACCTATGTGGACTACTTTATATCCCACATGTCATCATGCACAGAGTGAGTATATATTACCTATGTCTTTAGCACGACCTGAGTGGAGTACTATTTATCCCACATGTTGACATGCACAGAGGGAGTATCTCTTACCAATGTCTTTAGCACGGCCTGTGTGGTGTACATTATATCCCACATGTTGACTTGCACAGAGGGGGTATCTATTACCTATGTCTCTAGCACGGCTGTGTGGTGTACTTTATATCCCACATGTTGTCATGCACAGAGGGAGAATCTATTACCTATGTCTTTAGCAAGACCAGTTTGGCGTAATTTTATCCCACATGTTGTCATGCACAGAGGGACTATGTATTACCTATGTCTTTAGCACGACCTGTGTGGTGTACTTTATGCCCCACATGTTGTCATGCACAGAGGGAGTATCTATTACCTATGTCTTAGGCACGACCTGTGTGGTGTATTTTATACCCAACATGTTGTCATGCACAGAGGGAGTATCTATTACCTATGTCTTTAGCACGACCTGTGTGGTGTACATTATGTCCCACATGTCGACATGCACAGAGGGCCTATGCATTACCTATGTTTTTACCACGACCTGTAAGGTGTACTTTATATCCCACATGTCATCATGCACAGAGGGAGTATCTATTACCTATGTCTTTAGCACGACCTGTCTGGTGTACTTTATGTCCCACATTTTGTCATGGACAGAGGGAGTATCTATTACCTATGTCTTTAGCACGGCCTGTGTGGTGTACTTTATGACCCACATGTTTTCATGCACAGAGGGAGTATCTATTACCTATGTCTTTAGCATGACCTGTGTGGTGTTCTTTATATCCCACATGTCGTCTTGCACAGAGGGAGTATCTATTACGTATGTCTTTAGCAAGACCTGTGTGGCGTACTTTTTATCCCACAGGTTGTCATGCACAGAGGGAGTATGTATTACCAATGTCATTAGCACGACCTGTGTGGTGTACTTTATGCCCCACATGTTGTCATGCACAGAGGGAGTATCTATTACCTATGTCTTTAGCACGACCTGAGTGGTGTACTTTTTATCCCACATTTTGACATGCACAGAGGGAGTATCTCTTAGCAATGTCTTTGTCACGGCCTGTGTGGTGTACTTTATATCCCACATGTTGACATGCACAGAGGGAGTATCTATTACCTATGTCGTTAGCACGACCTGTGTGGTGTACTTTATGCCCCACATGTTGTCATGCTCAGAGGGAGTATCTATTACCTATGTCATTAGCACGACCTGAGTGGTGTTCTTTTTATCCCACATGTTGACATGCACAGAGGGAGTATCTCTTACCAATGTATTTAGCACGGCCTGCGTGGTGTACATTATATCCCACATGTTGACATGCACAAAGGGAGTATCTATTACGTATGTCATTAGCACGGCCTGTGTGGTGTACTTTATGACCCACATGTTGTCCTGCACAGAGGGAGTATCTGTTTTCTATGTCTTTAGCACGAACTGTGTGGTGTACTTTATATCCCTCTTGTTGACATGCACAGAGGGAGTATCTATTACCTGTGTCTCTGGGAAAGCCTATGTGGTGTACTTTATATCCCTCATGTAGACATGCACAAAGGGAGTTTCTATTACCTATGTCTTTAGTACGACCTGTGTGGACTACTTTATATCCCACATGTCATCATGCACAGAGTAAGTTTCTATTACCTATGTCTTTAGCACGGACTATGTGGTGTACTTTTTCTCCCACATTTTGACATGCACAGAGGGAGTATCTATTACCTATGTCTCTAGCGAGGCCTGTGTGGTGTACTTTATATCCCACATGTTGACTTGCACAGAGGGAGTATCTGTTTTCTATGTCTTTAGCACGACCTGTGTGGTGTACTTTATATCCCACATGTTGTCATGCAGAGAGGGAGTATCTATTACCTATGTCTTTAGCACGACCTGTGTGGTGTACTTTATATCCCATATGTTGTCATGCACAGTGGGAGTATCTATTACCTATGTCTTTAGCACGACCTGGGTTGTGTACTTTATATCCCACATGTTGACATGCACGGAGGGGTGTCCATTAACTATGTCTTTAGCACGACCTGCGTGGTGTACTTTTTATCCCACATGTTGTCATTCACAGAGGGAGTATCTATGACCTATGTCTTTAGTACGACCTATGTGGACTACTTTATATCCCACATGTCGTCATGCACAGAGTGGGTATATATTACCTATGTCTCTAGCACGACCTGAGTGGGGTACTATTTATCCCACATGTTGACATGCACAGAGGGAGTATCTCTTACCAATGTCTTTAGCACGGCCTGTGTGGTGTACATTATATCCCACATGTTGACATGCACAGAGGGAGTATTTGTTTTCTATGTCTTAAGCACGACCTGTGTGGTGTACTTTATATCCCACATGTTGTCATGCACAGAGGGAGTATCTATTACCTATGTCTTTAGCAAGACCAGTTTGGCGTAATTTTATCCCACATGTCGTCATGCACAGAGGGAGTATGTATTACCTATGTCTTTAGCATGACCTGTGGGGTGTACATTATGTCCCACATGTCGACATGCACAGAGGGCGTATCCATTACCTATGTTTTTACCACGACCTGTAAGGTGTACATTATATCCCACATGTCATCATGCACAGAAGGAGTATCTATTACCTATGTCTTTAGCACGACCTGTGTGGTGTACTTTATGTCCCACATTTTGTCATGCACAAAGGGAGTATCTATTACCTATGTCTCTAGCACGGCCTGTGTGGTGTACTTTATATCCCTCATGTTGACATGCACAGAGAGGGTATCTATTACCTATGTCTTTAGGACGGCCTGTGTGGTGTTCTTTATGTCCCACATGTTGTCATGCACAGAGGGAATATCTATTACCTATGTCTTTAGCATGACCTGTGTGGTGTTCTTTATATCCCACATGTTGTCATGCACAGAGGGAGTATCTATTATTTATGTCTTTAGCAAGACCTGTGTGGCGTACTTTTTATCCCACATGTTGTCATGCACAGAGGGAGTATGTATTACCTTTGTTTTTAGCACGACCTGCGTGGTGTACTTTATGCCCAACATGTTGTCATGCACAGAGGGAGTATCTATTACCTATGTCTTTAGCACGACCTGTGTGGTGTACTTTATATCCCACATGTCATCATGCACAGAGGGAGTATCTATTACCTATGTCTTTAGCACGACCTGTAAGGTGTACTTTATATCCCACATGTTGACATGCACAGAGGGAGTATCTATTACCTATGTCGTTAGCACGACCTGTGTGGTGTACTTTATGCCCCACATGTTGTCATGCACAGAGGGAGTATCTATTACCTATGTCTTTAGCACGACCTGGGTGGAGTACTTTTTATCCCACATGTTGACATGCACAGAGGGAGTATCTCTTACCAATGTCTTTAGCACGGCCTGTGTGGTGTACATTATATCCCACATGTTGACATGCACAAAGGGAGTATCTATTACGTATGTCTTTAGCACGGCCTGTGTGGTGTACTTTATGTCCCACATGATGTCCTGCACAGAGGGAGTATCTGTTTTCTATGTCTTTAGCACGACCTGTGTGGTGTACTTTATATCCCACATGTTGTCATGCACAGAGGGAGTATCTATTACCTATGTCTTTAGCACGACCTGTATGGACTACATTATATCCCACAGGTTGACATGCACAGGGGGATTATCTATTACCTATGTCTTTAGCACGGTCTGTGTGGTGAACTTTATATCCCACATGCTGACATGCACAGAGGGAGTATCTACTACCTATGTCTTTAGCACGACCTGTATGGACTACATTATATCCCACAGGTTGACATGCACAGGGGGATTATCTATTACCTATGTCTTTAGCACGGTCTGTGCGGTGAACTTTATATCCCACATGCTGACATGCACAGAGGGAGTATCTATTACCTATGTCTTTAGCACGACCTGTGTGGTGTACTTTATGTCCGACATGTAGTCATGCACAGAGGGAGTATCTATTACCTATGTTTTTAGCACGGCCTATGTGGTGTACTTTTTATCCCACATATTGATATGCACAGAGGGAGTATCTATTACCTATGTCTCTAGCACGGCCTGTGTGATGTACTTAATATCCCACATGTTGACATGCACAGATGGGGTATCTAATACCTATGTCTTTAGCACGGCCTGTGTGGTGTACTTTATGTCCCACATTTTGTCATGCACAGAGGGAGTATCTGTTTGCTATGTCTTAAGCACGACCTGTGTGATGTACTTTATATCCCACATGTTGTCATGCACAAAGGGAGTTTCTATTACCTATGTCTTTAGTACGACCTGTGTGGACTACTTTATATCCCACATGTCATCATGCACAGAGTAAGTTTCTATTACCTATGTCTTTTGCACGGACTATGTGGTGTACTTTTTCTCCCACATTTTGACATGCACAGAGGGAGTATCTATTACCTATGTCTCTAGCGAGGCCTGTGTGGTGTACTTTATATCCCACATGTTGACTTGCACAGAGGGAGTATCTGTTTTCTATGTCTTTAGCACGACCTGTGTGGTGTACTTTATATCCCACATGTTGTCATGCAGAGAGGGAGTATCTATTACCTATGTCTTTAGCACGACGTGTGTGGTGTACTTTATATCCCATATGTTGTCATGCACAGTGGGAGTATCTATTACCTATGTCTTTAGCACGACCTGGGTTGTGTACTTTATATCCCACATGTTGACATGCACGGAGGGGTGTCCATTAACTATGTCTTTAGCACGACCTGTGTGGTGTACTTTTTATCCCACATGTTGTCATTCACAGAGGGAGTATCTATGACCTATGTCTTTAGTACGACCTATGTGGACTACTTTATATCCCACATGTCATCATGCACAGAGTGAGTATATATTACCTATGTCTTTAGCACGACCTGAGTGGAGTACTATTTATCCCACATGTTGACATGCACAGAGGGAGTATCTCTTACCAATGTCTTTAGCACGGCCTGTGTGGTGTACATTATATCCCACATGTTGACTTGCACAGAGGGGGTATCTATTACCTATGTCTCTAGCACGGCTGTGTGGTGTACTTTATATCCCACATGTTGTCATGCACAGAGGGAGTATCTATTACCTATGTCTTTAGCAAGACCAGTTTGGCGTAATTTTATCCCACATGTTGTCATGCACAGAGGGAGTATGTATTACCTATGTCTTTAGCACGACCTGTGTGGTGTACTTTATGCCCCACATGTTGTCATGCACAGAGGGAGTATCTATTACCTATGTCTTAGGCACGACCTGTGTGGTGTATTTTATACCCAACATGTTGTCATGCACAGAGGGAGTATCTATTACCTATGTCTTTAGCACGACCTGTGTGGTGTACATTATGTCCCACATGTCGACATGCACAGAGGGCCTATGCATTACCTATGTTTTTACCACGACCTGTAAGGTGTACTTTATATCCCACATGTCATCATGCACAGAGGGAGTATCTATTACCTATGTCTTTAGCACGACCTGTCGGGTGTACTTTATGTCCCACATTTTGTCATGGACAGAGGGAGTATCTATTACCTATGTCTTTAGCACGGCCTGTGTGGTGTACTTTATGACCCACATGTTTTCATGCACAGAGGGAGTATCTATTACCTATGTCTTTAGCATGACCTGTGTGGTGTTCTTTATATCCCACATGTCGTCTTGCACAGAGGGAGTATCTATTACGTATGTCTTTAGCAAGACCTGTGTGGCGTACTTTTTATCCCACAGGTTGTCATGCACAGAGGGAGTATGTATTACCAATGTCATTAGCACGACCTGTGTGGTGTACTTTATGCCCCACATGTTGTCATGCACAGAGGGAGTATCTATTACCTATGTCTTTAGCACGACCTGAGTGGTGTACTTTTTATCCCACATTTTGACATGCACAGAGGGAGTATCTCTTAGCAATGTCTTTGTCACGGCCTGTGTGGTGTACTTTATATCCCACATGTTGACATGCACAGAGGGAGTATCTATTACCTATGTCGTTAGCACGACCTGTGTGGTGTACTTTATGCCCCACATGTTGTCATGCTCAGAGGGAGTATCTATTACCTATGTCATTAGCACGACCTGAGTGGTGTTCTTTTTATCCCACATGTTGACATGCACAGAGGGAGTATCTCTTACCAATGTATTTAGCACGGCCTGCGTGATGTACATTATATCCCACATGTTGACATGCACAAAGGGAGTATCTATTACGTATGTCATTAGCACGGCCTGTGTGGTGTACTTTATGACCCACATGTTGTTCTGCACAGAGGGAGTATCTGTTTTCTATGTCTTTAGCACGAACTGTGTGGTGTACTTTATATCCCTCTTGTTGACATGCACAGAGGGAGTATCTATTACCTGTGTCTCTGGGAAAGCCTATGTGGTGTACTTTATATCCCTCATGTAGACATGCACAAAGGGAGTTTCTATTACCTATGTCTTTAGTACGACCTGTGTGGACTACTTTATATCCCACATGTCATCATGCACAGAGTAAGTTTCTATTACCTATGTCTTTAGCACGGACTATGTGGTGTACTTTTTCTCCCACATTTTGACATGCACAGAGGGAGTATCTATTACCTATGTCTCTAGCGAGGCCTGTGTGGTGTACTTTATATCCCACATGTTGACTTGCACAGAGGGAGTATCTGTTTTCTATGTCTTTAGCACGACCTGTGTGGTGTACTTTATATCCCACATGTTGTCATGCAGAGAGGGAGTATCTATTACCTATGTCTTTAGCACGACCTGTGTGGTGTACTTTATATCCCATATGTTGTCATGCACAGTGGGAGTATCTATTACCTATGTCTTTAGCACGACCTGGGTTGTGTACTTTATATCCCACATGTTGACATGCACGGAGGGGTGTCCATTAACTATGTCTTTAGCACGACCTGCGTGGTGTACTTTTTATCCCACATGTTGTCATTCACAGAGGGAGTATCTAAGACCTATGTCTTTAGTACGACCTATGTGGACTACTTTATATCCCACATGTCGTCATGCACAGAGTGAGTATATATTACCTATGTCTCTAGCACGACCTGAGTGGGGTACTATTTATCCCACATGTTGACATGCACAGAGGGAGTATCTCTTACCAATGTCTTTAGCACGGCCTGTGTGGTGTACATTATATCCCACATGTTGACATGCACAGAGGGAGTATTTGTTTTCTATGTCTTAAGCACGGTCTGTGTGGTGAACTTTATATCCCACATGCTGACATGCACAGAGGGAGTATCTACTACCTATGTCTTTAGCACGACCTGTATGGACTACATTATATCCCACAGGTTGACATGCACAGGGGGATTATCTATTACCTATGTCTTTAGCACGGTCTGTGCGGTGAACTTTATATCCCACATGCTGACATGCACAGAGGGAGTATCTATTACCTATGTCTTTAGCACGACCTGTGTGGTGTACTTTATGTCCGACATGTAGTCATGCACAGAGGGAGTATCTATTACCTATGTTTTTAGCACGGCCTATGTGGTGTACTTTTTATCCCACATATTGATATGCACAGAGGGAGTATCTATTACCTATGTCTCTAGCACGGCCTGTGTGATGTACTTAATATCCCACATGTTGACATGCACAGATGGGGTATCTAATACCTATGTCTTTAGCACGGCCTGTGTGGTGTACTTTATGTCCCACATTTTGTCATGCACAGAGGGAGTATCTGTTTGCTATGTCTTAAGCACGACCTGTGTGATGTACTTTATATCCCACATGTTGTCATGCACAAAGGGAGTTTCTATTACCTATGTCTTTAGTACGACCTGTGTGGACTACTTTATATCCCACATGTCATCCTGCACAGAGTAAGTTTCTATTACCTATGTCTTTTGCACGGACTATGTGGTGTACTTTTTCTCCCACATTTTGACATGCACAGAGGGAGTATCTATTACCTATGTCTCTAGCGAGGCCTGTGTGGTGTACTTTATATCCCACATGTTGACTTGCACAGAGGGAGTATCTGTTTTCTATGTCTTTAGCACGACCTGTGTGGTGTACTTTATATCCCACATGTTGTCATGCAGAGAGGGAGTATCTATTACCTATGTCTTTAGCACGACGTGTGTGGTGTACTTTATATCCCATATGTTGTCATGCACAGTGGGAGTATCTATTACCTATGTCTTTAGCACGACCTGGGTTGTGTACTTTATATCCCACATGTTGACATGCACGGAGGGGTGTCCATTAACTATGTCTTTAGCACGACCTGTGTGGTGTACTTTTTATCCCACATGTTGTCATTCACAGAGGGAGTATCTATGACCTATGTCTTTAGTACGACCTATGTGGACTACTTTATATCCCACATGTCATCATGCACAGAGTGAGTATATATTACCTATGTCTTTAGCACGACCTGAGTGGAGTACTATTTATCCCACATGTTGACATGCACAGAGGGAGTATCTCTTACCAATGTCTTTAGCACGGCCTGTGTGGTGTACATTATATCCCACATGTTGACTTGCACAGAGGGGGTATCTATTACCTATGTCTCTAGCACGGCTGTGTGGTGTACTTTATATCCCACATGTTGTCATGCACAGAGGGAGTATCTATTACCTATGTCTATAGCAAGACCAGTTTGGCGTAATTTTATCCCACATGTTGTCATGCACAGAGGGAGTATGTATTACCTATGTCTTTAGCACGACCTGTGTGGTGTACTTTATGCCCCACATGTTGTCATGCACAGAGGGAGTATCTATTACCTATGTCTTAGGCACGACCTGTGTGGTGTATTTTATACCCAACATGTTGTCATGCACAGAGGGAGTATCTATTACCTATGTCTTTAGCACGACCTGTGTGGTGTACATTATGTCCCACATGTCGACATGCACAGAGGGCCTATGCATTACCTATGTTTTTACCACGACCTGTAAGGTGTACTTTATATCCCACATGTCATCATGCACAGAGGGAGTATCTATTACCTATGTCTTTAGCACGACCTGTCGGGTGTACTTTATGTCCCACATTTTGTCATGGACAGAGGGAGTATCTATTACCTATGTCTTTAGCACGGCCTGTGTGGTGTACTTTATGACCCACATGTTTTCATGCACAGAGGGAGTATCTATTACCTATGTCTTTAGCATGACCTGTGTGGTGTTCTTTATATCCCACATGTCGTCTTGCACAGAGGGAGTATCTATTACGTATGTCTTTAGCAAGACCTGTGTGGCGTACTTTTTATCCCACAGGTTGTCATGCACAGAGGGAGTATGTATTACCAATGTCATTAGCACGACCTGTGTGGTGTACTTTATGCCCCACATGTTGTCATGCACAGAGGGAGTATCTATTACCTATGTCTTTAGCACGACCTGAGTGGTGTACTTTTTATCCCACATTTTGACATGCACAGAGGGAGTATCTCTTAGCAATGTCTTTGTCACGGCCTGTGTGGTGTACTTTATATCCCACATGTTGACATGCACAGAGGGAGTATCTATTACCTATGTCGTTAGCACGACCTGTGTGGTGTACTTTATGCCCCACATGTTGTCATGCTCAGAGGGAGTATCTATTACCTATGTCATTAGCACGACCTGAGTGGTGTTCTTTTTATCCCACATGTTGACATGCACAGAGGGAGTATCTCTTACCAATGTATTTAGCACGGCCTGCGTGGTGTACATTATATCCCACATGTTGACATGCACAAAGGGAGTATCTATTACGTATGTCATTAGCACGGCCTGTGTGGTGTACTTTATGACCCACATGTTGTTCTGCACAGAGGGAGTATCTGTTTTCTATGTCTTTAGCACGAACTGTGTGGTGTACTTTATATCCCTCTTGTTGACATGCACAGAGGGAGTATCTATTACCTGTGTCTCTGGGAAAGCCTATGTGGTGTACTTTATATCCCTCATGTAGACATGCACAAAGGGAGTTTCTATTACCTATGTCTTTAGTACGACCTGTGTGGACTACTTTATATCCCACATGTCATCATGCACAGAGTAAGTTTCTATTACCTATGTCTTTAGCACGGACTATGTGGTGTACTTTTTCTCCCACATTTTGACATGCACAGAGGGAGTATCTATTACCTATGTCTCTAGCGAGGCCTGTGTGGTGTACTTTATATCCCACATGTTGACTTGCACAGAGGGAGTATCTGTTTTCTATGTCTTTAGCACGACCTGTGTGGTGTACTTTATATCCCACATGTTGTCATGCAGAGAGGGAGTATCTATTACCTATGTCTTTAGCACGACCTGTGTGGTGTACTTTATATCCCATATGTTGTCATGCACAGTGGGAGTATCTATTACCTATGTCTTTAGCACGACCTGGGTTGTGTACTTTATATCCCACATGTTGACATGCACGGAGGGGTGTCCATTAACTATGTCTTTAGCACGACCTGCGTGGTGTACTTTTTATCCCACATGTTGTCATTCACAGAGGGAGTATCTAAGACCTATGTCTTTAGTACGACCTATGTGGACTACTTTATATCCCACATGTCGTCATGCACAGAGTGAGTATATATTACCTATGTCTCTAGCACGACCTGAGTGGGGTACTATTTATCCCACATGTTGACATGCACAGAGGGAGTATCTCTTACCAATGTCTTTAGCACGGCCTGTGTGGTGTACATTATATCCCACATGTTGACATGCACAGAGGGAGTATTTGTTTTCTATGTCTTAAGCACGACCTGTGTGGTGTACTTTATATCCCACATGTTGTCATGCACAGAGGGAGTATCTATTACCTATGTCTTTAGCAAGACCAGTTTGGCGTAATTTTATCCCACATGTCGTCATGCACAGAGGGAGTATGTATTACCTATGTCTTTAGCATGACCTGTGGGGTGTACATTATGTCCCACATGTCGACATGCACAGAGGGCGTATCCATTACCTATGTTTTTACCACGACCTGTAAGGTGTACTTTATATCCCACATGTCATCATGCACAGAAGGAGTATCTATTACCTATGTCTTTAGCACGACCTGTGTGGTGTACTTTATGTCCCACATTTTGTCATGCACAAAGGGAGTATCTATTACCTATGTCTCTAGCACGGCCTGTGTGGTGTACTTTATATCCCTCATGTTGACATGCACAGAGAGGGTATCTATTACCTATGTCTTTAGGACGGCCTGTGTGGTGTTCTTTATGTCCCACATGTTGTCATGCACAGAGGGAATATCTATTACCTATGTCTTTAGCATGACCTGTGTGGTGTTCTTTATATCCCACATGTTGTCATGCACAGAGGGAGTATCTATTATTTATGTCTTTAGCAAGACTTGTGTGGCGTACTTTTTATCCCACATGTTGTCATGCACAGAGGGAGTATGTATTACCTTTGTTTTTAGCACGACCTGCGTGGTGTACTTTATGCCCAACATGTTGTCATGCACAGAGGGAGTATCTATTACCTATGTCTTTAGCACGACCTGTGTGGTGTACTTTATATCCCACATGTCATCATGCACAGAGGGAGTATCTATTACCTATGTCTTTAGCACGACCTGTAAGGTGTACTTTATATCCCACATGTTGACATGCACAGAGGGAGTATCTATTACCTATGTCGTTAGCACGACCTGTGTGGTGTACTTTATGCCCCACATGTTGTCATGCACAGAGGGAGTATCTATTACCTATGTCTTTAGCACGACCTGAGTGGAGTACTTTTTATCCCACATGTTGACATGCACAGAGGGAGTATCTCTTACCAATGTCTTTAGCACGGCCTGTGTGGTGTACATTATATCCCACATGTTGACATGCACAAAGGGAGTATCTATTACGTATGTCTTTAGCACGGCCTGTGTGGTGTACTTTATGTCCCACATGATGTCCTGCACAGAGGGAGTATCTGTTTTCTATGTCTTTAGCACGACCTGTGTGGTGTACTTTATATCCCACATGTTGTCATGCACAGAGGGAGTATCTATTACCTATGTCTTAGGCACGACCTGTGTGGTGTACTTTATATCCCACATGTTGTCATGCACAGAGGGAGTATCTATTACCTATGTCTTTAGCAAGACCTGTGTGGCGTACTTTTTATCCCACATGTTGTCATGCACAGAGGGAGTATCTATTACCTATGTCTTTAGCACGACCTGTGTGTTGTACTTTATATCCCACATGTTGACATGCACGGAGGGAGTATCTATTACCTATGTCTTTATCACGACCTGTGTGGTGTACTTTTTATCCCACATGTTGTCATGCACAGAGGGAGTATCTATGACCTATGTCTTAGGCACGACCTGTGTGGTGTACTTTATATCCCACATGTAATCATGCACAGAGGGAGTATGTATTACCTATGTCTTAGGCAAGACATGTGTGGTATACTTTATATCCCACATGTTGTCATGCACAGAGGGAGTATCTATTACCTATGTCTTAAGCACGGCCTGTGTGGTGTACTTTATATCCCACATGTTGTCATGCACAGAGGGAGAATCTATTACCTATGTCTTTAGCAAGACCTGTGTGGCGTACATTTTATCCCACATGTTATCATGCACAGAGGGAGTATCTATCACCTGTGTCTTAGGCACGACCTGTGTGGTGTACTTAATATCCCACATGTTGTCAAGCACAGAGGGAGTATGTATTATCTGTGTCTTAGGCACGACCTGTGTGGTATACTTTATATCCCACATGTTGTCATGCACAGAGGGAGTATCTATTACCTATGTCATAGACACGACCTGTGTGGTGTACTTTACATCCCACATGTTGTCATGCACAGAGGGAGTATCTATTACCTATGTCATAGGCACGACCTGTGTGGTATACTTTATATCCCACATGTTGTCATGCACAGAGGGAGTATCTATTACCTATGTCTTAGGCACGACCTGTGTTGTATACTTTATATCCCACATGTTGTCATGCACAGAGGGAGTATATATGACCTATGTCTTAGGCACGACCTGTGTGGTGTACTTTATATCCCACATGTTGTCATGCACAGAGGGATTATCTATGACCTATGTCTTAGTCACGACCTGTGTGGTATACTTTATATCCCACATGTTGTCATGCACAGAGGGAGTATCTATTACCTATGTCTTAGGCACGACCTGTGTGGTATACTTCATATCCCACATGTTGGCATGCACAGAGGGAGTATCTATTACCTATGTCTTTAGCGAGACCTGTGTGGCGTACTTAATATCCCACATGTTGTCATGCACAGAGGGAGTATGTATTACCTATGTCTTTATCATGACCTGTGTGGTGTAAATTATGTCCCACATGTTGACATGCACTGAGGGCACATCTATTACCTATGTCTTTAGCATGACCTGTAAGGTGTACTTTATATCCCACATGTCACCATGCACAGAGGGAGTATCTACTACCTATGTCTTTAGCACGACCTGTATGGACTACATTATATCCCACATGTTGACATGTACAGAGGGATTATCTATTACCTATGTCTTTAGCACGGTCTGTGTGGTGAACTTTATATCCCACATGATGACATGCACAGAGGGAGTATCTCTTACCTATGTCTTTAGCACGACCTGTGTGGTGTACTTTATGTCCGACATTTTGTCATGCACAGAGGGAGTATCTATTACCTATGTTTTTAGCACGGCCTATGTGGTGTACATTTTATCCCACATGTTGATATGCACAGAGGGAGTATCTATTACCTATGTCTCTAGCACGGCCTGTGTGATGTACTTAATATCCCACATGTTGACATGCACGGAGGGGGTATCTATTACCTATGTCTTTAGCACGGCCTGTGTGGTGTACTTTATGTCCCACATGTTGTCATGCACAGAGGGAGTATTTGTTTGCTATGTCTTTAGCACGACCTTTGTGGTGTACTTTATATCCCACATGTTGTCATGCAGAGAGGGAGTATCTATTAACTATGTCTTTAGCACGACCTGTGTGGTGTACTTTATATCCCATATGTTGTCATGCACAGAGGGAGTATCTATTACATATGTCTTTAGCACGAGCTGGGTTGTGTACTTTATATCCCACATGTTGACATGCACGGAGGGGTGTCCTTTATCTATGTCTTTAGCATGACCTGTGTGGTGTACTTTTTATCCCACATGTTGTCATTCACAGGGGGAGTATCTATGACCTATGTCTTTAGTACGACCTATGTGGACTACTTTATATCCCACATGTCATAATGCACAGAGTGAGTATGTATTACCTATGTCTTTAGCACGACCTGAGTGGAGTACTATTTATCCCACTTGTTGACATGCACAGAGGGAGTATCTCTTACCAATGTCTTTAGCACGGCCTGTGTGGTGTACATTATATCCCACATGTTTACATGCACAGAGGGAGTATTTGTTTTCTATGTCTTAAGCACGACCTGTGTGGTGTACTTTATATCCCACATGTTGTCATGCACAGAGGGAGTATCTATTACCTATGTCATTAGCAAGACCAGTTTGGCGTAATTTTATCCCACATGTCGTCATGCACAGAGGGAGTATGTATTACCTATGTCTTTAACATGACCTGTGGGGTGTACATTATGTCCCACATGTCGACATGCACAGAGGGCGTATCCATTACCTATGTTTTTACCACGACCTGTAAGGTGTACTTTATATCCCACATGTCATCATGCACAGAAGGAGTATCTATTACCTATGTCTTTAGCACGAACTGTGTGGTGTACTTTATGTCCCACATTTTGTCATGCACAGAGGGAGTATCTATTACCTATGTCAATAGCACGGCCTGTGTGGTGTACTTTATATCCCTCATGTTGACATGCACAGAGAGGGTATCTATTACCTATGTCTTTAGGACGGCCTGTGTGTACTTTATGTCCCACATGTTGTCATGCACAGAGGAAGTATCTGTTACCTATGTCTTTACCATGACCTGTGTGGTGTTCTTTATATCCCACATGTTGTCATGCACAGAGGGAGTATCTATTACTTATGTCTTTAGCAAGACCTGTGTGGCGTACTTTTTATCCCACATGTTGTCATGCACAGAGGGAGTATGTATTACCTATGTCTTTAGCACCACCTGTGTGGTGTACTTTATGCCCCACATGTTGTCATGCACATAGGGAGTATCTATTACCTATGTCTTTAGCACGACCTGTGTGGTGTACTTTATATCCCACATGTCATCATGCACAGAGGGAGTATCTATTACCTATGTCTTTAGCACGACCTGTAAGGTGTACTTTATATCCCACATGTTGACATGCACAGAGGGAGTATCTATTACCTATGTCGTTAGCACGACCTGTGTGGTGTACTTTATGCCCCACATGTTGTCATGCACAGAGGGAGTATCTATTACCTATGTCTTTAGCACGACCTGAGTGGAGTACTTTTTATCCCACATGTTGACATGCACAGAGGGAGTATCTCTTACCAATGTCTTTAGCACGGCCTGTGTGGTGTACATTATATCCCACATGTTGACATGCACAAAGGGAGTATCTATTACGTATGTCTTTAGCACGGCCTGTGTGGTGTACTTTATGTCCCACATGATGTCCTGCACAGAGGGAGTATCTGTTTTCTATGTCTTTAGCACGAACTGTGTGGTGTACTTTATATCCCTCATGTTGACATGCACAGAGGGAGTATCTATTACCTATGTCTCTGGGACAGCCTATGTGGTGTACTTTATATCCCACATGTAGACATGCACAGAGGGGATGTCTATTACCTATGTCTTTAGCACGGCCTGTGTGGTTTACTTTATGTCCCACATGTTGTCATGCACCTAGGCAGTATCTGTTTTCTATGTCTTTAGCACGACGTGTGCTGTGTACTTTATATCCCACATGTTGTCATGCACAGAGGGAATATCTATTACCTATGTCTTTATCACGACCTGTGTGGTGTACTTTTTATCCCACATGTTGTCATGCACAGAGGGAGTATCTATGACCTATGTCTTAGGCACGACCTGTGTGGTGTACTTTATATCCCACAAGTAATCATGCACAGAGGGAGTATGTATTACCTATGTCTTAGGCGAGACCTGTGTGGTATACTTTATACCCCACATGTTGTCATGCACAGAGGGAGTATCTATTACCTATGTCTTAAGCACGGCCTGTGTGGTGTAATTTATATCCCACATGTTGTCATGCACAGAGGGAGATTCTATTACCTATGTCTTTAGCAAGACCTGTGTGGCGTACCTTTTATCCCACATGTTATCATGCACAGAGGGAGTATCTATCACCTGTGTCTTAGGCACGACCTGTGTGGTGTACTTAATATCCCACATGTTGTCAAGCACAGAGGGAGTATGTATTATCTGTGTCTTAGGCACGACCTGTGTGGTATACTTTATATCCCACATGTTGTCATGCACAGAGGGAGTATCTATTACCTATGTCATAGACACGACCTGTGTGGTGACTTTATATCCCACTTGTTGTCATGCACAGAGGGAGTATCTATTACCTATGTCATAGGCACGACCTGTGTGGTATACGTTATATCCCACATGTTGTCATGCACAGAGGGAGTATCTATTACCTATGTCTTAGGCACGACCTGTGTTGTATACTTTATATCCCACATGTTGTCACGCACAGAGGGAGTATCTATCACCTATGTCTTAGGCACGACCTGTGTGGTGTACTTTATATCCCACATGTTGTCATGCACAGAGGGATTATCTATTACCTATGTCTTAGTCACGACCTGTGTGGTATACTTTATATCCCACATGTTGTAATGCACAGAGGGAGTATCTATTACCTATGTCTTAGGCACGACCTGTGTGGTATACTTCATATCCCACATGTTGGCATGCACAGAGGGAGTATCTATTACCTATGTCTTTAGCAAGACCTGTGTGGCGTACTTAATATCCCACATGTTGTCATGCACAGAGGGAGTATGTATTACCTATGTCTTTATCATGACCTGTGTGGTGTAAATTATGTCCCACTTGTTGACATGCACTGAGGGCGCATTTATTACCTATGTCTTTAGCATGACCTGTAAGGTGTACTTTATATCCCACATGTCACCATGCACAGAGGGAGTATCTACTACCTATGTCTTTAGCACGACCTGTATGGACTACATTATATCCCACATGTTGACATGCACAGAGGGATTATCTATTACCTATGTCTTTAGCACGGTTTGTGTGGTGAACTTAATATCCCACATTATGACATGCACAGAGGGAGTATCTATTACCTATGTCTTTAGCACGACCTGTGTGGTGTACTTTATGTCCGAAGTTTTGTCATGCACAGAGGAAGTATCTATTACCTATGTTTTAGCACGGCCTATGTGGTGTACATTTTATCCCACATGTTGATATGCACAGAGGGAATATCTATTACCTATGTCACTAGCACGGCCTGTGTGATGTACTTAATATCCCACATGTTGACATGCACGGAGGGGGTATCTATTACCTATGCCTTTAGCACGGCCTGTGTGGTGTACTTTATGTCCCACATGTTGTCATGCACAGAGGGAGTATCTGTTTGCTATGTCTTTAGCACGACCTGTGTGGTGTACTTTATATCCCACATGTTGTCATGCACAAAGGGAGTATCTATTACCTATGTCTTTTGTACGACCTGTGTGGACTACTTTATATCCCACATGTCATCATGCACAGAGTAAGTATCTATTACCTATGTCTTTAGCACGGATTATGTGGTGTACTTTTTCTCCCACATGTTGACATGCACAGAGGGAGTATATATTACCTATGTCTCTAGCACGGCCTGTGTGGTGTACTTTCTATCCCACATGTTGACTTGCACAGAGGGGGTATCTTTTACCTATGTCTTTAGCACGGCCTGTGTGGTGTATTTTTTGTCCCATATGTTGTCACGCACGGAGGGAGTATTTGATTTCTATGTCTTAAGCACGACCTGTGTGGTGTACTTTATATCCCACATGTTGACATGCACAGAGGGGGTATCTATTACCTTTGTTTTTAGCACGGCCTGTGTGGTGTACTTTATGTCCCACATGTTGTCATGCACAGAGGGAGTATCTATTACCTATGTCTTTAGCATGAACTGTGTGGTGTTCTTTATATCCCACATGTTGTCATGCACAGAGGGAGTATCTATTACGTATGTCTTTAGCAAAACCTGCGTGGCGTACTTTTTATCCCACATGTCATGCACAGAGGGAGTATGTATTTCCTATGTCATTAGCACGACCTGTGTGGTGTACTTTATGCCCCACATGTTGTCATGCACAGAGGGAGTATCTATTACCTATGTCTTTAGCACGACCTGTGTGGTTTACTTTATATCCCACATGTCATCATGCACAGAGGGAGAATCTATTACCCATGTCTTTAGCACGACCTGTAAGGTGTACTTTATATCCCACATGCCATCTTGCACAGAGGGTGTATCTATTACCTATGACTTTAGCACGACTTGAGTGGTGTACTTTTTATCCCACATGTTGACATGCACAGAGGGAGTATATCTTACCAATGTCTTTATCACGGCCTGTGTGGTGTACATTATATCCCACATGTTGACATGCACAAAGGGAGTAACTATTACGTATGTCTTTAGCACGGCCTGTGTGGTGTACTTTATGTCCCACATGTTGACATGCACAGAGGGAGTATCTATTACCTATGTCTCTGGGACAGCCTATGTGCTGTACTTTATATCCCACATGTTGACATGCACAGAGGGGGTATCTATTACCTATGTCTTTAGCACGGCCTGTGTGGTTTACTTTATGTCCCACATGTTGTCATGCACATAGGGAGTATCTGTTTTCTATGTCTTTAGCACGACCTGTGTGGTGTACTTTATATCCCACATGTTGTCATGCACAGAGGGAGTATCTATTACCTATGTCTTAGGCACGACCTGTGTGGTGTATTTTATACACAACATGTTGTCATGCACAGAGGGAGTATCTATTACCTATGTCTTTAGCACGACCTGTGTGGTGTACTTTATGACCCACATGTTGTCATGCAAAGAGGGAGTATCTATTACCTATGTCTTTAGCACGACCTGTAAGGTGTACTTTATATCCCACATGTCATCATGCACAGAGGGAGTTTCTATGACCTATGTCTTTAGCAAGACCTGTGTGGTGTATTTTATACCCAACATGTTGTCATGCACAGAGGGAGTATCTATTACCTATGTCTTTAGCAAGACCTGTGTGGCGTACTTTTATCCCACATGTTGTCATGCACAGAGGGAGTATCTATTACCTAGGTCTTTTGCGCGGCCTGTGTGGTGTACTTTATGTTCCACATGTTGTCCTGCACAGAGGGAGTATCTGTTTTCTATGTCATTAGCACGACCTGTGTGGTGGACTTTTTATCCCACATGTTGACATGAACAGAGGGAGTATCTCTTACCAATGTCTTTAGCACGGCCTGTGTGGTGTACATTATATCCCACATGTTGATATGCACAGAGGGAGTATCTATTACCTAGGTCTTTTGCACGGCCTGTGTGGTGTACTTTATGTTCCACATGTTGTCCTGCACAGAGGGAGTATCTGTTTTCTATGTCTTTAGCACGACCTGTGTGGTGTACTTTATATCCCACATGTTGACATGCACAGAGGGAGTATCTATTACCTATGTCTCTGGCACAGCCTATGTGGTGTACTTTATATCCCACATGTTGTCATGCACAGAGGGAGTATCTAAAACCTATGTCATCAGCACGACCTGGGTGGACTACTTTATATCCAACTTGTTAACATGCACAGAGGGAGTATCTATTACCTATGTGTGGTATGCTTTATATCCCAGACGTTGTCATACACAGAGGGAGTATTTATCACCTATGTGTGGTGTACTTTATATCCCACTTGTTAACATGCAGAGAGGGCGTATCTATTACCTATGTCTTTATCACGACCTGTGTGGTGTACATGATATCCCACATGAAGACATCCACAGAGGGGGTATGTCTTTAGCACGACCTGAGTGGTGTACTTTATATCCCACAGGTTGTCATGCACAGAGGGATTATGTCTTTAACCCAACCTCTGTGGTGTATTTTATATCCCACATGTTGACATGAACAAAGGGAGTACGTCTTTAGCACGACCTGTGAGGTGTACTTTATATCACACATGTAATCATGCACAGAGGGAGTATGTATTACCTATGTCTTAGGCACGAACTGTGTGGTATACTTTATATCCCACATGTTGTCATGCACAGAGGGAGTATCAATTACCTATGCCTTAGTCACGACCTGTGTGGTATACTTTATATCCCACATGTTGTGATGCACAGAGGGAGTATCTATTACCTATGTCATAGGCACGACCTGTGTGGTATACTTTATATCCCACATGTTGTCATGCACAGAGGGAGTATCTATTAACTATGTCTTTAGCAAGACCTGTGTGGCGTACATTTTATCCCACATGTTATCATGCACAGAGGGAGTATCTATCACCTGGGTCTTAGGCACGACCTGTGTGGTGTACTTAATATTCCACATGTTGTCAAACACAGAGGGAGTATGTATTATCTATGTCATAGGCACGACCTGTGAGGTATACTTTATATACCTCATGTTGTCATGCACAGAGGGAGTATCTATTACCTATGTCATAGGCACGACCTGTGTGGTATACTTTATATCCCACATGTTGTCATGCACAGAGGGAGTATCTATTACCTATGTCATAGGCACGACCTGTGTGGTATACTTTATATCCCACATGTTGTCATGCACAGAGGGAGTATCTATTACCTATGTCTTAGGCACGTCCTGTGTGGTATACTTTATATCCCACATGTTGTCATGCACAGAGGGAGTATCTATCACCTATGTCTTAGGCACGACCTGTGTGGTGTATTTTATATCCCACATGTTGTCATGCACAGAGGGAGTATCAATTACCTATGCCTTAGTCACGACCTGTGTGGTATACTTTATATCCCACATGTTGTGATGCACAGAGGGAGTATCTATTACCTATGTCTTAGGTACGACCTGTGTGGTATACTTCATATCCCACATGTTGTCATGCACAGAGGGAGTATCTATTACCTATGTCTTTAGCAAGACCTGTGTGGCGTACTTTATATCCCACATGTTGTCATGCACAGAGGGAGTATGTATTACCTATGTCTTTATCATGACCTGTGTGGTGTACATTATGTCCCACATGTTGACATGCACTGAGGGCGTATCTATTACCTATGTCTTTAGCATGACCTGTAAGGTGTACATTATATCCCACATGTCACCATGCACAGAGGGAGTATCTACTACCTATGTCTTTAGCACGACCTGTCTGGACTACATTATATCCCACATGTTGACATGCACAGAGGGATTATCTATTACCTATGTCTTTTGCACGGTTTGTGTGGTGAAATTTATATCCCACATGCTGACATGCAAAGAGGGAGTATCTATTACCTCTGTCTTTAGCACGACCTGTGTGGTGTACTTTATGTCCGACTTGTTGTCATGCACAGAGGGAGTATCTATTACCTATGTCTTTAGCACGGCCTATGTGGTGTACTTTTTATCCCACATGTTGATATGCACAGAGGGAGTAACTATTACCTATGTCTCTAGCACGGCTTGTGTGATGTACTTAATATCCCACATGTTGACATGCACACAGGGGGTATCTATTACCCATGTCTTTAGCACGGCCTGTGTGGTGTTCTTTATGTCCCACATGTTGTCATGCACAGAGGGAGTATCTGTTTGCTATGTCTTTAGCACGACCTGTGTGGTGTACTTTATATCCCACATGTTATCATGCACATAGGGAGTATCTATTACCTATGTCTTTAGTACGACCTGTGTGGACTACTTTATATCCCACATGTCATCATGCACAGAGTAAGTATCTATTACCTATGTCTTTAGCACGGACTATGTGGTGTACTTTTGCTCCCACATGTTGACATGCACAGAGGGAGTATCTATTACCTATGTCTCTAGCACGGCCTATGTGGTGTACTTTATATCCCACATGTTGACATGCACAGAGGGGGTATCTTTTACCTATGTCTTTAGCACGGCCTGTGTGGTGTACCTTTTGTCCCACATGTTGTCATGCACAGAGGGAGTATTTGTTTTCTATGTCTTAAGCACGACCTGTGTGGTGTAATTTATATCCCACATGTTGTCATGCACAGAGGGAGTGTCTATTACCTATGTCTTTAGCAAGACCAGTGAGGCGTAATTTTATCCCACATGTCGTCATGCACAGAGGGAGTATGTATTACCTATGTATTTAGCATGACCTGTGGGGTGTACATTATGTCCCACATGTCGACATGCACAGAGGGCGTAACCATTACCTATGTCTTTACCACGACCTGTAAGGTGTACATTATATCCCACATGTCATCATGCACAGAGGGAGTATCCATTATCTATGTGTGGTGTACCTTATATCCCACATGTTGACCTGCACAGAGGGGGTATCTATTACCTATGTCTTTAGCACGGCTTGTGTGGTGTACTTTATGTCCCACATGTTGTCATGCACAGAAGGAGTATCTATTACCTATGTCTTTAGCATGACCTGTGTGGTGTTCTTTATATCCCACATGTTGTCATGCACAGAGGGAGTATCTATTACGTATGTGTTTAGCAAGACCTGTGTGGCGTATTTTTTATCCCACATGTTGTCATGCACAGAGGGAGTATGTATTACCTATGTCTTTAGCACGACCTGTGTGGTGTACTTAATGCCCCACATGTCATCATGCACAGAGGTAGAATCTATCACCTATGTCTTTAGCACGACCTATAAGGTGTACTTTATATCCCACATGCCATCTTGCACAGAGGGAGTATCTATTACCTATGACTTTAGCACGGCCTGTTTGGTGTACTTTATATCCCACATGTTGACATGCACAGAGGGAGTATCTATTACCTATGTCTTTAGCACGACCTGTGTGGTGTACTTTATGCCCCACATGTTGTCATCCACAGAGGGAGTATCTATTACCTATGTCTTGAGCACGAACTGAGTGGTGTACTTTTTATCCCACATGTTGACATGCACTGAGGGAGTATCTCTTACCAATGTCTTTAGCACGGCCTGTGTGGTGTACTGTATATCCCAGAAGTTGACATGCA
The DNA here is from genome assembly GCA_946902985.2 of Meconema thalassinum. Lineage (NCBI taxonomy): Eukaryota > Metazoa > Arthropoda > Insecta > Orthoptera > Tettigoniidae > Meconema > Meconema thalassinum. The sequence continues at coordinate 214,821,549 of OX336395.1, forward strand.
CAAAGGGAGTATCTATTACGTATGTCTTTAGCACGGCCTGTGTGGTGTACTTTATGTCCCACATGTTGTCCTGCACAGAGGGAGTATCAGTTTTCTATGTCTTTAGCACGACCTGTGTGGTGTACTTTATATCCCTCATGATGACATGCACAGAGGGAGTATCTATTACCTATGTCTCTGGGACAGCCTATTTGGTGTACTTTAAATCCCACATGTTGACATGCACGGAGGGGGTATCTATTACCTATGTCTTTAGCACGGCCTGTGTGGTTTACTTTATGTCCCACATGTTGTCATGCACATAGGGAGTATCTGTTTTCTATGTGTTTAGCACGACCTGTGTGGTGTACATTATATCCCACTTGTTGTCATGCACAGAGGGAGTATCTATTACCTATGTCTTAGGCACGACCTGTGTGGTGTATTTTATATCCCACATGTTGTCATGCACTGAGGGAGCATCTATTACCTATGTCTTTAGCATGACCTGTGTGGTGTACTTTATATCCCTCATGTTGTCATGCACAGAGGGAGTATCTATTACCTATTTCTTTAGCAGGACCTGTGTGGCGTACTTTTTATCCCACATGTTGTCATGCACAGAGGGAGTATCTATTACCTATGTCTTTAGCACGACCTGTGTGGTGTACTTTATGACCCACATGTTGTCATGCACAGAGGGAGTATCTATTACCTATGTCTTTAGCACGACCTGTAAGGTGTACTTTATATCCCACATGTCATCATGCACAGAGGGAGTATCTATTACCTATGTCTTTAGCACGGCCTGTGTGGTGTACTTTATATCCCACATGTTGACATGCACAGAGGGAATATCTATTACCTATGTCTTTAGCACGACCTGTGTGGTGTACTTTTTATCCCACATGTTGACATGAACAGAGGGAGTATCTCTTACCAATGTCTTTAAGCACGGCCTGTGTGGTGTACATTATATCCCACATGTTGACATGCACAGAGGGAGTATCTATTACCTAGGTCTTTAGCACGGCCTGTGTGGTGTACTTTATGTCCCACATGTTGTCCTGCACAGAGGGAGTATCTAATACCTATGTCTCTGGCACAGCCTATGTGGTGTACTTTATATCCCACATGTTGTCATGCACAGAGGGAGTATCTAATACCTATGTCTTTAGCACGTCCTGTGTGGACTACTTTATATCCCACTTGTTAACATGCACAGAGGGAGTATCTATTACCTATGTGTGGTATGCTTTATATCCCAGACGTTGTCATACACAGAGGGAGTATCTATTACCTATGTGTGGTGTACTTTATATCCCACTTGTTAACATGCAGAGAGGGCGTATCTATTACCTATGTCTTTAGCACGACCTGTGTGGTGTACTTTATATCCCACATGAAGACATCCACAGAGGGGGTATGTCTTTAGCACGACCTGAGTGGTGTACTTTATATCCCACATGTTGTCATGCACAGAGGGAGTATGCCTTTAACACAACCTCTGTGGTGTATTTTATATCCCACATGTTGACATGAACAAAGGGAGTACGTCTTTAGCACGACCTGTGTGGTGTACATGATATCCCACATGTTGTCATGCACTGAGGGAGTATCCATTATCTATGTCCTTAGCACGACCTGTGTGGGCTACTTTATATCCCACATGTTGTCATGCACAGAGGGAGTATCTATTACTTACGTCTTTAGCACGACCTGTGTGGTGCACTTTATATTTCACATTTTAACATGCACAGGGGGAGTATGTCTTTAGCACGACCTGTGTGGTGTACTTTATATCCCACATGTTGTCATGCACAGAGGGAGTATCTATTACCTATGTCTTTAGCACGACCTGTGTTGTTGTTTGAGTCCCCAGTCTTTTCACTGGTTTGATACAACCCTCCATGCCTCCCTTTCCTAAGCTAATCGTTTCATCTCTACATAGCTACGACACCCTACAACGCGGCAATCACTTTAACATATTCTAACCTTGGTCTACCTCTACAGTTCTTTTCCTCAACCCTTCCTTCCATAACTAAGCTTGCTATTCCTGGGTGTCTTAGTACGTGTCCTACCAACCTATCTCTTCTCCTCATTAGCAGTCACCAAGAACATCTCTCCTCTCCCACTAGTCCCAATACCTCTTCGTTTGTTAACTCTATCTACCCATCCAATCTTCACCATTCTCCTGTAACACCTCATTCCAAACGCTTCTGTTCTCCTCTTTTCTGCTGCACCAATAGTCCATGTTTCACTTCCATTGAGTGCCACGCTCCAGACAAAGGCCTTCAAAAATGACTTCCTAATACCTAAATCAATATTCAATGTCAACAGATTCCTTTTCTGTAGAAATGCTTTCCTTGCCTGAACAAACCTACTTTTTATTTCCTCTTTGCTTCGTCCATCACTGGTTATTTTGCTTCCTAAGTTACTGGATTTTCCTACTTCCTTTAGCTTTTCTCCTGCCAATTTGATGTCCATAGAGGTTTCTGATTTATTTCGGCTGCATTCTAATATTTTTGTTTTACATTTATTAATTTTAATCAAGAATTGTTTCCTCAAGACGGAGTCCATACCATTCAAAAACTCATTCAAATCCTCAGGCGTGTCGGCCAAGATGACTATGTCATCGGCAAATCTCAGAGTTGAAATTATTTCTCTTTGAATCTTCAGTCCCACTTTACATTTTTCTCCAATTTCCTTCATTGCGTGTTCAATGTAAAGATTGAAAAGTATGGGTGATATGTTGCAGCCTTGCCTTACACCTTTCTGAATACCAGCTTCTCTCTCATGTACTTCAGCTCGAATGACTGCTGTCTGGTTTCTGTATAGATTGTAGATCACCCTCCTATCCCTGTACTTTATTCCAATCGTTTTCAAAATGTCAAACAATTTAATCCGATCAACGTTATCAAAAGCCTTTTCTAAGTCTACAAATGCCATGAACGTTCTCTTATCTTTCCTTATTCTACCTTCCAGAATCAGCCTAAGACTCAGTACAGCTTCTCTTGTTCCTACATTTCTCCTGAAACCAAACTGGTCTTCACCCAACTCCGTTTCTATCTGGCTTTCTATCCTCTTGTAAATGATTCTAGACAGGATCTTTGAAGCATGAGTAATCAAGCTGATTGTACGGTAATCTTCACATCTGTCAGCTCCTACTTTCTTCGGTATAGGGATGATAACATTCTTCTTGAAATCAGAGGGTACCTCACCTGTCTCATAAATCCTATACACCAAATGATATAACCTGATCAGAACTTCATCTCCTATGCAGCGTAGCAACTCAATCGGTATATCATCTATGCCTGGTGCTTTGTTCCTGCCTATGTCTTCCAATGCTCTCTCAACTTCTGATCTCAATATTAAATCTCCTTTCGCATCCTCATCAATTTCCTCCTCCCTTTCCATTACATGATTCTTAATCTCCTTTCCATTATACAAACACTCTATGTACGCTTTCCATCACTCAACCTTTTCTTCCCTATCTGTTAGAGGCTTTCCATTTATGTCCTTAATATTACAGAACTTAGTCTTCCTTTCCCCAAAAGTATTCTTAATCCTTCGACCTGTGTGGTGTACTTTATAATTCACATTTTAACATGCACAGGGGGAGTATGTCTTTAGCACGCACTGTGTGGTGTACAGTGGGTGATCATATCATTAGGGCCACTAGGTAAAAATTGGAGAATGAATGTTTGGTTCTTTATGCTTGTATTAGTATTAACTCATTGTTTCTTTTTATTGTTGGATATTATTAAGTACACATTTCTGTAGTTGTATTCAACGATCAGTCCTATATTGAGAAACATAATAATGAAAACTCTGGTCATTACCTGAGAAAGGAGCCAATTATGTTACAGCTCCGTTCTGACTGTTGTTGGAATGACACTTGTTATTTATCGTAAATTTGTTCCATTGCAACGTTTGTGTGAATTTTACGTTGTATACGATACAGTAATGCGACAAAGGCTAAATACAGTTAATTATAGCTCGGTACATACTTAAAAATACTGGTATATAGAAAACAAACATGGGGAACGCTAGAGACCTTTCTCCGGGTAAAATTTCGGAAATAAAAACACTTTTATCGATTATTGAACATTCTCACAGAAAACTAGCATCTATTGCTTCTGTTTCAAAGTCAACAGTGGACAGAATTAAGAAGAAAATTGACCAAGGGACGAAATTGTCACCTAAATGGGTGGGTAACATTGGCCGCAAAAGAATCACCACTCCACGAGCAGAGCGCCAGTTAAGAAATATCGTCATTAACCACAGAAAGGCTTCAATGAAAGTGATTTCTACAAAGATTCGACAGGCGGGGATCAACGTATCTTCAATGACTGCTCACCGAAGGATCAAAGAGTTGGGATTCTCTTGTCGTCGTCCAGCAAAGAAACCATTACTGACACCAACCATGATGAAGAAGCGAATACTTTGGGCAAAGCAACATCGGGATTGGACTGCTGATGATTGGAAAAGGGTAAGCTATTTGCCAGTCATGTGATTTGTTTTTTCCACGCCTGTTAAGCTAAATCGTACTTCGCGTAAACATGTTATACTGTACAAAGCTACATCTTTTTTCAGGTTTACTCTTCGGATGAGTAAACATTCTAAATGACAAATCTGTATTTGTGAGGAGGCGCAAGTGTGAGGAATACAATAGTGACTGCATTGTCAGGACGTTAAGCACCCGTTAAGTGTCATGGTGTTGTCCATCATCAGTAGTAAAGGAATTGGCCGCCTGCATATTGTCGATGGAATGATGAATCAACACCAGTACATAAAAGTTCTGGAGAAACGGCTGTTTCCACAAGTTCGCGAATGGTTCCCAGATGGCAAATTTTTATTTATGCATGATTCTGCACCTTGCCACAAAGCTAAATCAGTGACAAAAATTCTTCTGGACTGGCCTGGGAATTCTCCCGATCTCAACCCGATCGAGAACCTTTGGTAGCTAATAAAGAGAAAAAGTTCTGCTAGGAATGCCACGAACGAAATTCAATTCCTCGAAAAACTCTTCAATGTGTGGCATCATGATGATGAAATTAAAAATAACTGCCTAAGGTGCATTTGAAGTATGCCAGATAGTGTCCAGGCTATAATCGCTGCAGAGGAAGGTGTTACAAGATATTAGATTTACCTACGTTTTTCAGGATTTTCATTCGTTCCAAATGAAAATTACTGTAATATGTATGTCAAAGTCCATTTTAGATAAATAAAGTATATATAAGTGAAATTTTGTTTTGTATGTCTTATTAAGTTCGAAAAATACAACATTGACCTAATGGCCCTAATATTATGATCATCCACTGTACTTTATATCCCACATGTTGTCATGCACAGAGGGATTACCAATCACCTATGTCTTTAGCACGACCTGTGTGGAGTACTTTATATCCCACACGTTGTCATCCACAGAGGGAGTACCAATTACCTATGTCTTTAGCACGACCAGTGTGGAGTATTTTATATCCCACATGTTGACATGAACAGAGGGAGTATCTATTACCTATGTCTTTAGCATGACCTGTGTGGTATACTTTATATCCCACAAGTTATCATCCACAGACGGAGTATATATTTCCTATGTCTTCAGCACGACCTGTGTGGTGTCCTTTATATCCCACATGTTGTCATGCACAGAGGGACTATCTATTACCTATGTCTTTAGCACGACATGTGGGGTGTACTTTATATCCCACGTATTGACATGCACAGATGGAGTATCTATTACCTATGTCATTAGCACGACATGTGGGGTGTACTTTATATCCCACATGTTGACATGCAAGGAGGGAGTATCTATTACCTATGTCTTTAGCACGACCTGTGTGGTGTACTTTATATCCCACATGTTGACATGCATATAGGGAGTATCTCTTACCCATGTCTTTAGCACGACCAGTGTGGTGTACTTTATGTCCCACATGTTGTCATGCACAGAGGGAGTTTCTATTACCTATGTCTTTAGCACGACCTGTGTGGTGTACTTTATATCCCACATGTTGTCATGCACAGAGGGGTATCTATTACCTATGTCTTTAGCACGACCTGTTTGGTGTACTTTATATCCCACATGTTGTCATGCTCAGAGGGAGTATCTATTACCTATATCTTTAGCACGACCTGTGTGAACTACTTTATATGCCACAAGTTGGCATGCACAGAGGGAGTATCTATTACCTATGTCTTTAGCACGACCTGTGTGAACTACTTTTTATCCCACATGTTGTCATGCACAGAGGGAGTATCTATTACCTATGTCATTAGCACGACCTGTGTGGTGTACTTTATATCCCAAATGTTGTCATGCACAGAGGGAGTATCTATTACCTGTCATTAGCACGACCTGTGTGGTGCACTTTATATCCCAAATGTTGTCATGCACAGAGGGAGTATCTATTACCTATGTCTTTAGCAAGACCTGTGTGGCGTACTTTTTATCCCGTATGTTGTCATGCACAGAAGGTGTATCTATTACCTATGTCATAGGCACGACCTGTGTGGTGTACTTTATATCCCACATGTTGTCATGCACAGAGGGAGTATGTATTACCTATGTCTTAGGCACGACCTGTGTGGTATACTTTATATCCCACATGTTGTCATGCACAGAAGGAGTATCTATTACCTATGTCTTAGGCACGACCTGTGTGGTATACTTTATGTCCCACATGTTGTCATGCACAGAGGGTGTATCTATTACCTATGTCTTTAGCAAGACCTGTGTGGCATACTTTTTATCCCACATGTTGTCATGCACAGAGGGAGTATGTATTACCTATGTCTTTATCGTGACCTGTGTGGTGTATTTTATGTCCCACATGTTGAATTGCACAGAGGGCGTAACTATGACCTATGTCTTTAGCACGACCTGTAAGATGTACTTTATACCCCACATATCATCATGCACAGATGGAGTATCTATTACCTCTGTCTTTAGCATGACCTGTGTGGACTACATTATATCCCACATGTTGACATGCACAGAGGGAGTATCTATTACCTATGTCTTTAGCACGGCCTGTGCGGTGTACTTTATATCCCACATGTTGACATGCACAGAGGGAGTATCTATTACCTATGTCTTTAGCACGACCTGTGTGGTGTACTTTATGTCCGACATGTTGTCATGCACAGAGGGAGTATCTATTACCTATGTCTTTAGCACGACCTGTAAGGTGTACTTATTTCCCACATGTCATCATGCACAGAGGGAGTATCTATTACCTAAGTCTTTAGCACAACCTGTGTGGTGTACTATATGTCCCACATGTTGTCATGAACAGAGGAAGTATCGATTACCTATGTCTTGAGCACGACCTGTAAGGTGTACTTTATATCCCACATGTCATCATGCACAGAGTGAGTATCTATTACCTATATGTTTAGCACGGACTGTGTGGTGTACTTTATATCCCACATGTTGTCATGCACAGAGGGGGTATCTATTACCTATGTCTTTAGCACGGCCTGTGTGGTGTACTTTTTGTCCCACTTGTTTTCATGCACAGAGGGAGTATGTATTACCTATGTCTTTAGCACGACCTGTGTGGTGTACTTTACGCCCCACATGTTGTCATGCACAGAGGGAGTATCTATTACCTATGTCGTTAGCACGACCTGTGTGGTGTACTTTATGCCCCACATGTTGTCATGCACAGAGGGAGTATCTATTACCTATGTCTTTAGCACGACCTGAGTGGTGTACTTTTTATCCCACATGTTGACATGCACAGAGGGAGTATCTCTTACCAATGTCTTTAGCAAGGCCTGTGTGGTGTACATTATATCCCACATGTTGACATGCACAAAGGGAGTATCTATTACGTATGTCTTTAGCACGGCCTGTGTGGTGTACTTTATGTCCCACATGTTGTCCTGCACAGAGGGAGTATCTGTTTTCTATGTCTTTAGCACGAACTGTGTGGTGTACTTTATATCCCTCATGTTGACATGCACAGAGGGAGTATCTATTACCTGTGTCTCTGGGACAGCCTATGTGGAGTACTTTATATCCCACATGTAGACATGCACAGAGGGGATATCTATTACCTATGTCTTTAGCACGGCCTGTGTGGTTTCCTTTATGTCCCAAATGTTGTCATGCACAAAGGGAGTATCTGTTTTCTATGTCTTTAGCACGACATGTGTGGTGTACTTTATATCCCACATGTTGTCATGCACAGAGGGAGTATCTATTACCTATGTCTTAGGCACGACCTGTGTGGTGTATTTTATATCCCACATGTTGTCATGCAAAGAGGGAGTATCTATTACCTATGTCGTTAGCATGACCTGTGTGGTGTACTTTATATCCCACATGTTGTCATGCACAGAGGGAGTATCTATTACCTATGTCTTTAGCAAGACCTGTGTGGCGTAATTTTTATCCCACATGTTGTCATGCACAGAGGGAGTATCTATTACCTATATCTTTAGCACGACCTGTGTGGTGTACTTTATATCCCACATGTTGTCATGCACAGAGGTAGTACCTATTACCTATGTCTTTAGCACGACCTGTGTGGTGTACTTTATATCCCATATGTTGTCATGCACAGAGGGCGTATCTATTACCTATGTCTTTAGCTCGACCTGTGTGGTGTACGTTATATCCCACATGTTGACATGCACGGCGGGAGTATCTATTATCTATGTTTTAGCACGACCTGTGTGGTGTACTTCTTATCCCACATGTTGTCATGCACAGAGGGAGTATCTATCACCTATGTCTTATGCACGACCTGTGTGGTGTACTTTATATCCCACATGTAATCATGCACAGAGGGAGTATGTATTACCTATGTCTTAGGCACGACCTGTGTGGTATACTTTATATCCCACATGTTGTCATGCACAAAGGGAGTATCTATTACCTATGTCTTTAGCACGGCCTGTGTGGTGTACTTTATATCCCACATGCTATCATGCACAGAGGGAGTATCTATAACCTATGTCTTTAGAAAGACCTGTGTGGCGTACATTTTATCACACATGTTATCATGCACAGAGGGAGTATCTATCACCTGTGTCTTAGGCACGACCTGTGTGGTGTACTTTATATCCCACATGTTGTCATGCACAGAGGGAGTATGTATTATCTATGTCTTAGGCACGACCTTTGTGGTATACTTTATATCCCACATGTTGTCATGCACAGAGGGAGTATCTAATACCTATGTCATAGGCACGACCTGTGTGGTATACTTTATATCCCACATGTTGTCATGCACAGAGGGAGTATCTATTACCTATGTCTTTAGCACGACCTGAGTGGTGTACTTTTTATCCCACATGTTGATATGCACAGAGGGAGTATCTCTTACCAATGTCTTTAGCACGGCCTGTGTGGTGTACATTATATCCCACATGTTGACATGCACAAAGGGAGTATCTATTACGTATGTCTTTAGCACGCCCTGTGTGGTGTACTTTATGTCTCACATGTTGTCCTTCACAGAGGGAGTATCTGTTTTCTATGTCTTTAGCACGAACTGTGTGGTGTACTTTATATCCCTCATGTTGACATGCACAGAGGGAGTATCTATTACCTGTGTCTCTGGGACAGCCTATGTGGAGTACTTTATATCCCACATGTAGACATGCACAGAGGGGGTATCTATTACCTATGTCTTTAGCACGGCCTGTGTGGTTTACTTTATGTCCCAAATGTTGTCATGCACATACGGAGTATCTGTTTTCTATGTCTTTAGCACGACATGTGTGGTGTACTTTATATCCCACATGTTGTCATGCACAGAGGAAGTATCTATTACCTATGTCTTAGGCACGACCTGTGTGGTGTATTTTATATCCCACATGTTGTCATGCAAAGAGGGAGTATCTATTACCTATGTCGTTAGCATGACCTGTGTGGTGTACTTTATATCCCACATGTTGTCATGCACAGAGGGAGTATATATTACCTATGTCTTTAGCAAGACCTGTGTGGCGTACTTTTTATCCCATATGTTGTCAAGCACAGAGGGAGTATCTATTACCTATGTCTTTAGCACGACCTGTGTGGTGTACTTTATATCCCACATGTTGTCATGCACAGAGGTAGTACCTATTACCTATGTCTTTAGCACGAGCTGTGTGGTGTACTTTATATCCCATATGTTGTCATGCACAGAGGGCGTATCTATTACCTATGTCTTTAGCTCGACCTATGTGGTGTACTTTATATCCCACATGTTGACATGCACGGAGGGAGTATCTATTACCTATGTTTTAGCACGACCTGTGTGGTGTACTTCTTATCCCACATGTTGTCATGCACAGAGGGAGTATCTATGACCTATGTCTTAGGCACGACGTGTGTGGTGTACTTTATATCCCACATGTAATCATGCACAGAGGGAGTATGTATTATCTATGTCTTAGGCACGACCTGTGTGGTATACTTTATATCCCACATGTTGTCATGCACAGAGGGAGTATCTATTACCTATGTCTTTAGCACGGCCTGTGTGGTGTACTTTATATCCCACATGTTATCATGCACAGAGGGGGTATCTATAACCTATGTCTTTTAAAAGACCTGTGTGGCGTACATTTTATCCCACATGTTATCATGCACAGAGGGAGTATCTATCACCTGTGTCTTAGGCACGACCTGTGTGGTGTACTTTATATCCCACATGTTGTCAAGCACAGAGGGAGTATGTATTATCTATGTCTTAGGCACGACCTGTGTGGTATACTTTATATCCCACTTGTTGTCATGCACAGAGGGAGTATCTAATACCTATGTCATAGGCACGACCTATGTGGTATATTTTATATCCCACATGTTGTCATGCACAGAGGGAGTATCTATTACCAATGTCATAGGCCCGACCTGTGTGGTATAATTTATATCCCATATGTTGTCATGCACAGAGGGAGTATGTATTACCTATGTCTTAGGCACGACCTGTGTGGTATACTTTATATCCCACATGTTGTCATGCACAGAGGGAGTATCTATCACCTATGTCTTAGGCACGACCTGTGTGGTGTACTTTATATCCCACATGTTGTCATGCAAAGAGGGAATATCTATTATCTATGTCTTAGTCACGACCTGTGTGGTATACTTCATATCCAACATGTTGTCATGCACAGAGGGAGTATCTATTACCTATGTCTTTAGCAAGACCTGTGTTGCGTACTTTATATCCCACATGTCGACATGCACAGAGGGAGTATGTATTACCTATGTCTTTATCATGACCTGTGTGGTGTAAATTATGTCCCACATGTTGACATGCACTGAGGGCGCATCTATTACCTATGTCTTTAGCCTGACCTGTAAGGTGTACTTTATATCCCACATGTCACCATGCACAGAGGGAGTATCTACTACCTATGTCTTTAGCACGACCTGTATGGACTACATTATATCCCACAGGTTGACATGCACAGAGGGATTATCTATTACCTATGTCTTTAGCACGGTCTGTGTGGTGAACTTTATATCCCACATGCTGACATGCACAGAGGGAGTATCTATTACCTATGTCTTTAGCACGACCTGTGTGGTGTACTTTATGTCCGACATGTTGTCATGCACAGAGGGAGTATCTATTACCTATGTTTTTAGCACGGCCTATGTGGTGTACTTTTTATCCCACATGTTGATATGCACAGAGGGAGTATCTATTACCTATGTCTCTAGCACGGCCTGTGTGATGTACTTAATATCCCACATGTTGACATGCACAGAGGGGGTATCTATTATCTATGTCTTTAGCACGGCCTGTGTGGTGTACTTTATGTCCCACATGTTGTCATGCACAGAGGGATTATCTGTTTGCTATGTCTTTAGCACGACCTGTGTGGTGTACTTTATATCCCACATGTTGTCATGCACAAAGGGAGTATCTATTACCTATGTCTTTAGTACGACCTGTGTGGACTACTTTATATCCCACATGTCATCATGCACAGAGTAAGTATCTATTACCTATGCCTTTAGCACGGACTATGTGGTGTACTTTTTCACCCACATGTTGACATGCACAGAGGGAGTATCTATTACCTATGTCTCTAGCGAGGCCTGTGTGGTGTACTTTATATCCCACATGTTGACTTGCACAGAGGGAGTATCTGTTTTCTATGTCTTTAGCACGACCTGTGTGGTGTACGTTATATCCCACATGTTGTCATGCAGAGAGGGAGTATCTATTACCTATGTCTTTAGCACGACCTGTGTGCTGTACTTTATATCCCATATGTTGTCATGCACAGAGGGAGTATCTATTACCTATGTCTTTAGCACGACCTGGGTGGTGTACTTTATATCCCACATGTTGACATGCACGGAGGGGAGTCCATTACCTATGTCTTTAGCACGACCTGTGTGGTGTACTTTTTATCCCACATGTTGTCATTCACAGAGGGAGAATCTATGACCTATGTCTTAGGCACGACCTGTGTGGTGTACTTTATATCCCACATGTAATCATGCACAGAGGGAGTATGTATTACCTATGTCCTAGGCACGACCTGTGTGGTATACTTTATATCCCACATGTTGTCATGCACAGAGTGAGTATCTATTACCTATGTCTTTAGCACGGCCTGTGTGGAGTATTTTATATCCCACATGTTGTCATGCACAGAGGGAGGACCTATTACCTATGTCTTTAGCAAGACCTGTGTGGCATACTTTTTATCCCACATGTTGTCATGCACAGAGGGAGTATGTATTACCTATGTCATTATCATGACCTGTGTGGTGTATATTATGTCCCACATGTTGACATGCACAGAGGGCGCAACTATGACCTATGTCTTTAGCACGACCTGTGCGGTGTACTTTATATCCCACATGTTGACATGCACAGAGGTAGTATCTATTACCTATGTCTTTAGCACGACCTGTGTGGTGTACTTTATGTCCGACATGTTGTCATGCACAGAGGGAGTATCTATTACCTATGTCTTTAGCACGACCTGTAAGGTGTACTTATATCCCACATGTCATCATGCACAGAGGGAGTATCTATTACCTATGTCTTTAGCATGACCTGTGTGGTGTACTATATGTCCCACATGTTGTCAAGCACAGAGGAAGTATCTATTACCTATGTCTTTAGCACGACCTATAAGGTGTACTTTATATCCCACATGTCATCATGCACAGAGTGAGTATCTATTACCTATATGTTTAGCACGGACTGTGCGGTGTACTTTATATACCACATGTTGTCATGCACAGAGGGGGTATCTATTACCTATGTCTTTAGCACGGCCTGTGTGGTGTACTTTTTGTCCCACATGTTTTCATGCACAGAGGGAGTATGTATTACCTATGTCTTTAGCACGACCTGTGTGGTGTACTTTTTATCCCACATGTTGTCATGCACAGAGGGAGTATCTATGACCTATGTCTTTGGCACGACCTGTGTGGTGTACTTTATATCCCACATGTAATCATGCACAGGGGGAGTATGTATTACCTATGTCTTAGGCAAGACCTGTGTGGTATACTTTATATCCCACATGTTGTCATGCACAGAGGGAGTATCTATTACCTATGTCTTTAGCACGAACTGTGTGGTGTACTTTATATCCCTCATGTTGACATGCACAGAGGGAGTATCTATTACCTGTGTCTCTGGGACAGCCTATGTGGAGTACTTTATATCCCACATGTAGACATGCACAGAGGGGGTATCTATTACCTATGTCTTTAGCACGGCCTGTGTGGTTTACTTTATGTCCCAAATGTTGTCATGCACATAGGGAGTATCTGTTTTCTATGTCTTTAGCACGACATGTGTGGTGTACTTTATATCCCACATGTTGTCATGCACAGAGGGAGTATCTATTACCTATGTCTTAGGCACGACCTGTGTGGTGTACTTTTTATCCCACATGTTGTCATGCACAGAGGGAGTATCTATTACCTATGTCTTTAGCACGACCTGTATGGTGTACTTTATATCCCACATGTTGTCATGCACAGAGGTAGTACCTATTACCTATGTCTTTAGCACGACCTGTGTGGTGTACTTTATATCCCATATGTTGTCATGCACAGAGGGCGTACCTATTACCTATGTCTTTAGCTCGACCTGTGTGGTGTACTTTATATCCCACATGTTGACATGCACGGAGGGAGTATCTATTACCTATGTTTTAGCACGACCTGTGTGGTGTACTTCTTAACCCACATGTTGTCATGCACAGAGGGAGTATCTATGACCTATGTCTTAGGCACGACCTGTGTGGTGTACTTTATATCCCACATGTAATCATGCACAGAGGGAGTATGTATTACCTATGTCTTAGGCACGACCTGTGTGGTATACTTTATATCCCACATGTTGTCATGCACAGAGGGAGTATCTATTACCTATGTCTTTAGCACGGCCTGTGTGGTGTACTTTATATCCCACATGTTATCATGCACAGAGGGAGTATCTATAACCTATGTCTTTAAAAAGACCTGTGTGGCGTACATTTTATCCCACATGTTATCATGCACAGAGGGAGTATTTATCACCTGTGTCTTAGGCACGACCTGTGTGGTGTACTTTATATCCCACATGTTGTCAAGCACAGAGGGAGTATGTATTATCTATGTCTTAGGCACGACCTGTGTGGTATACTTTATATCCCACATGTTGTCATGCACAGAGGGAGTATCTAATACCTATGTCATAGGCACGACCTGTGTGGTATACTTTATATCCCACATGTTGTCATGCACAGAGGGAGTATCTATTACCTATGTCATAGGCACAACCTGTGTGGTATAATTTATATCCCACATGTTGTCATGCTCAGAGGGAGTATGTATTACCTATGTCTTAGGCACGACCTGTGTGGTATACTTTATATCCCACATGTTGTCATGTACAGAGGGAGTATCTATCACCTATGTTTTAGGCACGACCTGTGTGGTGTACTTTATATCCCACATGTTGTCATGCAAAGAGGGAATATCTATTACCTATGTCTTAGTCACGACCTGTGTGGTATACTTTATATCCCACATGTTGTCATGTACAGAGGGAGTATCTATAACCTATGTCTTAGGCACGACCTGTGTGGTATACTTCATATCCCACATGTTGTCATGCACAGAGGGAGTATCTATTACCTATGTCTTTAGCAAGACCTGTGTTGCGTACTTTATATCCCACATGTTGACATGCACAGAGGGAGTATGTATTACCTATGTCTTTATCATGACCTGTATGGACTACATTATATCCCACAGGTTGACATGCACAGAGGGATTATCTATTACCTATGTCTTTAGCACGGTCTGTGTGGTGAACTTTATATCCCACATGCTGACATGCACAGAGGGAGTATCTATTACCTATGTCTTTAGCACGACCTGTGTGGTGTACTTTATGTCCGACATGTTGTCATGCACAGAGGGAGTATCTATTACCTATGTTTTTAGCACGGCCTATGTGGTGTACTTTTTATCCCACATGTTGATATGCACAGAGGGAGTGTCTATTACCTATGTCTCTAGCACGGCCTGTGTGATGTACTTAATATTCCACATGTTGACATGCACAGAGGGGGTATCTATTATCTATGTCTTTAGCACGGCCTGTGTGGTGTACTTTATGTCCCACATGTTGTCATGCACAGAGGGATTATCTGTTTGCTATGTCTTTAGCACGACCTGTGTGGTGTACTTTATATCCCACATGTTGTCATGCACAAAGGGAGTATCTATTACCTATGTCTTTAGTACGACCTGTGTGGACTACTTTATATCCCACATGTCATCATGCACAGAGTAAGTATCTATTACCTATGTCTTTAGCACGGACTATGTGGTGTTCTTCTTCTCCCACATGTTGACATGCACAGAGGGAGTATCTATTACCTATGTCTCTAGCGAGGCCTGTGTGGTGTACTTTATATCCCACATGTTGACTTGCACAGAGGGAGTATCTGTTTTCTATGTCTTTAGCACGACCTGTGTGGTGTACGTTATATCCCACATGTTGTCATGCAGAGAGGGAGTATCTATTACCTATGTCTTTAGCACGACCTGTGAGGTGTACATTATATCCCATATGTTGTCATGCACAGAGGGAGTATCTATTACCTATGTCTTTAGCACGACCTGGGTGGTGTACTTTATATCCCACATGTTGACATGCACGGAGGGGTGTCCCTTACCTATGTCTTTAGCACGACCTGGGTGGTGTACTTTATATCCCACATGTTGACATGCACGGAGGGGTGTCATTACCTATGTCTTTAGCACGACCTGTGTGGTGTACTTTTTATCCCACATGTTGTCATTCACAGAGGGAGAATCTATGACCTATGTCTTAGGCACGGCCTGTGTGGTGTACTTTATGTCCCACATGTTGTCCTGCACAGAGGGAGTATCTCTTTTCTATGTCTTTAGCACGAACTGTGTGGTGTACTTTATATCCCTCATGTTGACATGCACAGAGGGAGTATCTATTACCTGTGTCTCTGGGACAGCCTATGTGGAGTACTTTATATCCCACATGTAGACATGCACAGAGGGGGTATCTATTACCTATGTCTTTAGCACGGCCTGTGTGGTTTACTTTATGTCCCAAATGTTGTCATGCACATAGGGAGTATCTGTTTTCTATGTCTTTAGCACGACATGTGTGGTGTACTTTATATCCCACATGTTGTCATGCACAGAGGGAGTATCTATTACCTATGTCTTAGGCACGACCTGTGTGGTGTATTTTATATCCCACATGTTGTCATGCAAAGAGGGAGTATCTATTACCTATGTCGTTAGCATGACCTGTGTGGTGTACTTTATATCCCACATGTTGTCATGCACAGAGGGAGTATCTATTACCTATGTCTTTAGCAAGACCTGTGTGGCGTACTTTTTATCCCACATGTTGTCATGCACAGAGGGAGTATCTATTACCTATGTCTTTAGCACGACCTGTGTGGTGTACTTTATATCCCACATGTTGTCATGCACAGAGGTAGTACCTATTACCTATGTCTTTAGCACGACCTGGGTGGTGTACTTTATATCCCATATGTTGTCATGCACAGAGGGCGTATCTATTACCTATGTCTTTAGCTCGACCTGTGTGGTGTACTTTATATCCCACATGTTGACATGCACGGAGGGAGTATCTATTACCTATGTTTTAGCACGACCTGTGTGGTGTACTTCTTAACCCACATGTTGTCATGCACAGAGGGAGTATCTATGACCTATGTCTTAGGCACGACCTGTGTGGTGTACTTTATATCCCACATGTAATCATGCACAGAGGGAGTATGTATTACCTATGTCTTAGGCACGACCTGTGTGGTATACTTTATATCCCACATGTTGTCATGCACAGAGGGAGTATCTATTACCTATGTCTTTAGCACGGCCTGTGTTGTGTACTTTATATCCCACATGTTATCATGCACAGAGGGAGTATCTATAACCTATGTCTTTAGAAAGACCTGTGTGGCGTACATTTTATCCCACATGTTATCATGCACAGAGGGAGTATCTATCACCTGTGTCTTAGGCACGACCTGTGTGGTGTACTTTATATCCCACATGTTGTCAAGCACAGAGGGAGTATGTATTATCTCTGTCTTAGGCACGACCTGTGTGGTATAATTTATATCCCACATGTTGTCATGCACAGAGGGAGTATCTAATACCTATGTCATAGGCACGACCTGTGTGGTATACTTTATATCCCACATGTTGTCATGTACAGAGGGAGTATCTATTACCTATGTCATAGGCACGACCTGTGTGGTATAATTTATATCCCACATGTTGTCATGCACAGAGGGAGTATCTATTACCTATGTCTTAGGCACGACCTGTGTGGTATACTTTATATCCCACATGTTGTCATGCACAGAGGGAGTATCAATCACCTATGTCTTAGGCACGACCTGTGTGGTGTACTTTATATCCCACATGTTGTCATGCACAGAGGGAATATCTATTACCTATGTCTTAGTCACGACCTGTGTGGTATACTTTATATCCCACATGTTGTCATGCACAGAGGGAGTATCTATAACCTATGTCTTAGGCACGACCTGTGTGGTATACTTCATATCCCACATGTTGTCATGCACAGAGGGAGTATCTATTACCTATGTCTTTAGCAAGACCTGTGTTGCGTACTTTATATCCCACATGTTGACATGCACAGAGGGAGTATGTATTACCTATGTCTTTATCATGACCTGTGTGGTTTAAATTATGTCCCACATGTTGACATGCACTGAGGGCGCATCTATTACCTATGTCTTTAGCATGACCTGTAAGGTGTACTTTATATCCCACATGTCATCATGCACAGAGGGAGTATCTACTACCTATGTCTTTAGCACGACCTGTATGGACTACATTATATCCCACAGGTTGACATGCACAGAGGGATTATCTATTACCTATGTCTTTAGCACGGTCTGTGTGGTGAACTTTATATCCCACATGCTGACATGCACAGAGGGAGTATCTTTTACCTATGTCTTTAGCACGACCTGTGTGGTGTACTTTATGTCCGACATGTTGTCATGCACAGAGGGAGTATCTATTACCTATGTTTTTAGCACGACCTGTGTGGTGTACTTTATATCCCACATGTTGTCATGCACAGAAGGGGGGAACTATTACCAATGTCTTTAGCAAGAACTGTGTGGCGTACTTTTTATCCCACATGTTGTCAAGCACAGAGGGAGTATCTATTACCTATGCCTTTAGCACGACCTGTGTGGTGTACTTTATATCCCACATGTTGTCATGCACAGAGGTAGTACCTATTACCTATGTCTTTAGCACGACCTGTGTGGTGTACTTTATATCCCATATGTTGTCATGCACAGAGGGCGTATCTATTACCTATGTCTTTAGCTCGACCTATGTGGTGTACTTTATATGCCAAATGTTGACATGCACGGAGGGAGTATCTATTACCTATGTTTTAGCACGACCTGTGTGGTGTACTTCTTATCCCACATGTTGTCATGCACAGAGGGAGTATCTATGACCTATGTCTTAGGCACGACCTGTGTGGTGTACTTTATATCCCACATGTAATCATGCACAGAGGGAGTATGTATTACCTATGTCTTAGGCACGACCTGTGTGGTATACTTTATATCCCACATGTTGTCATGCACAGAGGGAGTATCTATTACCTATGTCTTTAGCACGGCCTGTGTTGTGTACTTTATATCCCACATGTTATCATGCACAGAGGGAGTATCTATAACCTATGTCTTTAGAAAGACCTGTGTGGCGTACATTTTATCCCACATGTTATCATGCACAGAGGGAGTATCTATCACCTGTGTCTTAGGCACGACCTGTGTGGTGTACTTTATATCCCACATGTTGTCAAGCACAGAGGGAGTATGTATTATCTCTGTCTTAGGCACGACCTGTGTGGTATACTTTATATCCCACATGTTGTCATGCACAGAGGGAGTATCTAATACCTATGTCATAGGCACGACCTGTGTGGTATACTTTATATCCCACATGTTGTCATGCACAGAGGGAGTATCTATTACCTATGTCATAGGCACGACCTGTGTGGTATAATTTATATCCCACATGTTGTCATGCACAGAGGGAGTATCTATTACCTATGTCTTAGGCACGACCTGTGTGGTATACTTTATATCCCACATGTTGTCATGCACAGAGGGAGTATCTATCACCTATGTCTTAGGCACGACCTGTGTGGTGTACTTTATATCCCACATGTTGTCATGCACAGAGGGAATATCTATTACCTATGTCTTAGTCACGACCTGTGTGGTATACTTTATATCCCACATGTTGTCATGCACAGAGGGAGTATCTATAATCTATGTCTTAGGCACGACCTGTGTGGTATACTTCATATCCCACATGTTGTCATGCACAGAGGGAGTATCTATTACCTATGTCTTTAGCAAGACCTGTGTTGCGTACTTTATATCCCACATGTTGACATGCACAGAGGGAGTATGTATTACCTATGTCTTTATCATGACCTGTGTGGTGTAAATAATGTCCCACATGTTGACATGCACTGAGGGCGCATCTATTACCTATGTCTTTAGCATGACCTGTAAGGTGTACTTTATATCCCACATGTCATCATGCACAGAGGGAGTATCTACTACCTATGTCTTTAGCACGACCTGTATGGACTACATTATATCCCACAGGTTGACATGCACAGAGGGATTATATATTACCTATGTCTTTAGCACGGTCTGTGTGGTGAACTTTATATCCCACATGCTGACATGCACAGAGGGAGTATCTATTACCTATGTCTTTAGCAAGACCTGTGTGGCGTACTTTTTATCCCACATGTTGTCAAGCACAGAGGGAGTATCTATTACCTATGCCTTTAGCACGACCTGCGTGGTGTACTTTATATCCCACATGTTGTCATGCACAGAGGTAGTACCTATTACCTATGTCTTTAGCACGACCTGTATGGACTACATTATATCCCACAGGTTGACATGCACAGAGGGATTATCTATTACCTATGTCTTTAGCACGACCTGTGTGGTGTACTTTATGTCCGACATGTTGTCATGCACAGAGGGAGTATCTATTACCTATGTTTTTAGCACGACCTGTGTGGTGTACTTTATATCCCACATGTTGTCATGCACAGAGGGAGTATCTATTACCTATGTCTTTAGCAAGACCTGTGTGGCGTACTTTTTATCCCACATGTTGTCAAGCACAGAGGGAGTATCTATTACCTATGCCTTTAGCACGACCTGTGTGGTGTACTTTATATCCCACATGTTGTCATGCACAGAGGTAGTACCTATTACCTATGTCTTTAGCACGACCTGTGTGGTGTACTTGATATCCCATATGTTGTCATGCACAGAGGGCGTATCTATTACCTATGTCTTTAGCTCGACCTATGTGGTGTACTTTATATCCCACATGTTGACATGCACGGAGGGAGTATCTATTACCTATGTTTTAGCACGACCAGTGTGGTGTACTTCTTATCCCACATGTTGTCATGCAGAGAGGGAGTATCTATGACCTATGTCTTAGGCACGACCTGTGTGGTGTACTTTATATCCCACATGTAATCATGCACAGAGGGAGTATGTATTACCTATGTCTTAGGCACGACCTGTGTGGTATACTTTATATCCCACATGTTGTCATGCACAGAGGGAGTATCTATTACCTATGTCTTTAGCACGGCCTGTGTTGTGTACTTTATATCCCACATGTTATCATGCACAGAGGGAGTATCTATAACCTATGTCTTTAGAAAGACCTGTGTAGCGTACATTTTATCCCACATGTTATCATGCACAGAGGGAGTATCTATCACCTGTGTCTTAGGCACGACCTGTGTGGTGTACTTTATATCCCACATGTTGTCAAGCACAGAGGGAGTATGTATTATCTCTGTCTTAGGCACGACCTGTGTGGTATACTTTATATCCCACATGTTGTCATGCACAGAGGGAGTATCTAATACCTATGTCATAGGCACGACCTGTGTGGTATACTTTATATCCCACATGTTGTCATGCACAGAGGGAGTATCTATTACCTATGTCATAGGCACGACCTGTGTGGTATAATTTATATCCCACATGTTGTCATGCACAGAGGGAGTATCTATTACCTATGTCTTAGGCACGACCTGTGTGGTATACTTTATATCCCACATGTTGTCATGCACAGAGGGAGTATCTATCACCTATGTCTTAGGCACGACCTGTGTGGTGTACTTTATATCCCACATGTTGTCATGCACAGAGGGAATATCTATTACCTATGTCTTAGTCACGACCTGTGTGGTATACTTTATATCCCACATGTTGTCATGCACAGAGGGAGTATCTATAACCTATGTCTTAGGCACGACCTGTGTGGTATACTTCATATCCCACATGTTGTCATGCACAGAGGGAGTATCTATTACCTATGTCTTTAGCAAGACCTGTGTTGCGTACTTTATATCCCACATGTTGACATGCACAGAGGGAGTATGTATTACCTATGTCTTTATCATGACCTGTGTGGTGTAAATAATGTCCCACATGTTGACATGCACTGAGGGCGCATCTATTACCTATGTCTTTAGCATGACCTGTAAGGTGTACTTTATATCCCACATGTCATCATGCACAGAGGGAGTATCTACTACCTATGTCTTTAGCACGACCTGTATGGACTACATTATATCCCACAGGTTGACATGCACAGAGGGATTATCTATTACCTATGTCTTTAGCACGGTCTGTGTGGTGAACTTTATATCCCACATGCTGACATGCACAGAGGGAGTATCTATTACCTATGTCTTTAGCACGACCTGTGTGGTGTACTTTATGTCCGACATGTTGTCATGCACAGAGGGAGTATCTATTACCTATGTTTTTAGCACGACCTGTGTGGTGTACTTTATATCCCACATGTTGTCATGCACAGAGGGAGTATCTATTACCTATGTCTTTAGCAAGACCTGTGTGGCGTACTTTTTATCCCACATGTTGTCAAGCACAGAGGGAGTATCTATTACCTATGTCTTTAGCACGACCTGTGTGGTGTACTTTATATCCCACATGTTGTCATGCACAGAGGTAGTACCTATTACCTATGTCTTTAGCACGACCTGTGTGGTGTACTTTATGTCCGACATGTTGTCATGCACAGAGGGAGTATCTATTACCTATGTTTTAGCACGACCTGTGTGGTGTACTTTATATCCCACATGTTGTCATGCACAGAGGGATTATCTATTACCTATGTCTTTAGCAAGACCTGTGTGGCGTACTTTTTATCCCACATGTTGTCAAGCACAGAGGGAGTATCTATTACCTATGCCTTTAGCACGACCTGTATGGTGTACTTTATATCCCACATGTTGTCATGCACAGAGGTAGTACCTATTACCTATGTCTTTAGCACGACCTGTGTGGTGTACTTTATATCCCATATGTTGTCATGCACAGAGGGCGTACCTATTACCTATGTCTTTAGCTCGACCTGTGTGGTGTACTTTATATCCCACATGTTGACATGCACGGAGGGAGTATCTATTACCTATGTTTTAGCACGACCTGTGTGGTGTACTTCTTAACCCACATGTTGTCATGCACAGAGGGAGTATCTATGACCTATGTCTTAGGCACGACCTGTGTGGTGTACTTTATATCCCACATGTAATCATGCACAGAGGGAGTATGTATTACCTATGTCTTAGGCACGACCTGTGTGGTATACTTTATATCCCACATGTTGTCATGCACAGAGGGAGTATCTATTACCTATGTCTTTAGCACGGCCTGTGTGGTGTACTTTATATCCCACATGTTATCATGCACAGAGGGAGTATCTATAACCTATGTCTTTAAAAAGACCTGTGTGGCGTACATTTTATCCCACATGTTATCATGCACAGAGGGAGTATTTATCACCTGTGTCTTAGGCACGACCTGTGTGGTGTACTTTATATCCCACATGTTGTCAAGCACAGAGGGAGTATGTATTATCTATGTCTTAGGCACGACCTGTGTGGTATACTTTATATCCCACATGTTGTCATGCACAGAGGGAGTATCTAATACCTATGTCATAGGCACGACCTGTGTGGTATACTTTATATCCCACATGTTGTCATGCACAGAGGGAGTATCTATTACCTATGTCATAGGCACAACCTGTGTGGTATAATTTATATCCCACATGTTGTCAAGCACAGAGGGAGTATGTATTACCTATGTCTTAGGCACGACCTGTGTGGTATACTTTTTATCCCACATGTTGTCATGCACAGAGGGAGTATCTATCACCTATGTTTTAGGCACGACCTGTGTGGTGTACTTTATATCCCACATGTTGTCATGCAAAGAGGGAATATCTATTACCTATGTCTTAGTCACGACCTGTGTGGTATACTTTATATCCCACATGTTGTCATGTACAGAGGGAGTATCTATAACCTATGTCTTAGGCACGACCTGTGTGGTATACTTCATATCCCACATGTTGTCATGCACAGAGGGAGTATCTATTACCTATGTCTTTAGCAAGACCTGTGTTGCGTACTTTATATCCCACATGTTGACATGCACAGAGGGAGTATGTATTACCTATGTCTTTATCATGACCTGTATGGACTACATTATATCCCACAGGTTGACATCCACAGAGGGATTATCTATTACCTATGTCTTTAGCACGGTCTGTGTGGTGAACTTTATATCCCACATGCTGACATGCACAGAGGGAGTATCTATTACCTATGTCTTTAGCACGACCTGTGTGGTGTACTTTATGTCCGACATGTTGTCATGCACAGAGGGAGTATCTATTACCTATGTTTTTAGCACGGCCTATGTGGTGTACTTTTTATCCCACATGTTGATATGCACAGAGGGAGTGTCTATTACCTATGTCTCTAGCACGGCCTGTGTGATGTACTTAATATTCCACATGTTGACATGCACAGAGGGGGTATCTATTATCTATGTCTTTAGCACGGCCTGTGTGGTGTACTTAATGTCCCACATGTTGTCATGCACAGAGGGATTATCTGTTTGCTATGTCTTTAGCACGACCTGTGTGGTGTACTTTATATCCCACATGTTGTCATGCACAAAGGGAGTATCTATTACCTATGTCTTTAGTACGACCTGTGTGGACTACTTTATATCCCACATGTCATCATGCACAGAGTAAGTATCTATTACCTATGTCTTTAGCACGGACTATGTGGTGTTCTTTTTCTCCCACATGTTGACATGCACAGAGGGAGTATCTATTACCTATGTCTCTAGCGAGGCCTGTGTGGTGTACTTTATATCCCACATGTTGACTTGCACAGAGGGAGTATCTGTTTTCTATGTCTTTAGCACGACCTGTGTGGTGTACGTTATATCCCACATGTTGTCATGCAGAGAGGGAGTATCTATTACCTATGTCTTTAGCACGAC
Organism: Meconema thalassinum; assembly: GCA_946902985.2. Taxonomy (NCBI): domain Eukaryota; kingdom Metazoa; phylum Arthropoda; class Insecta; order Orthoptera; family Tettigoniidae; genus Meconema; species Meconema thalassinum. The sequence goes on from OX336395.1 coordinate 214,846,476, forward strand.
CTGTGAGGTGTACATTATATCCCATATGTTGTCATGCACAGAGGGAGTATCTATTACCTATGTCTTTAGCACGACCTGGGTGGTGTACTTTATATCCCACATGTTGACATGCACGGAGGGGTGTCCATTACCTATGTCTTTAGCACGACCTGGGTGGTGTACTTTATATCCCACATGTTGACATGCACGGAGGGGTGTCATTACCTATGTCTTTAGCACGACCTGTGTGGTGTACTTTTTATCCCACATGTTGTCATTCACAGAGGGAGAATCTATGACCTATGTCTTAGGCACGGCCTGTGTGGTGTACTTTATGTCCCACATGTTGTCCTGCACAGAGGGAGTATCTCTTTTCTATGTCTTTAGCACGAACTGTGTGGTGTACTTTATATCCCTCATGTTGACATGCACAGAGGGAGTATCTATTACCTGTGTCTCTGGGACAGCCTATGTGGAGTACTTTATATCCCACATGTAGACATGCACAGAGGGGGTATCTATTACCTATGTCTTTAGCACGGCCTGTGTGGTTTACTTTATGTCCCAAATGTTGTCATGCACATAGGGAGTATCTGTTTTCTATGTCTTTAGCACGACATGTGTGGTGTACTTTATATCCCACATGTTGTCATGCACAGAGGGAGTATCTATTACCTATGTCTTAGGCACGACCTGTGTGGTGTATTTTATATCCCACATGTTGTCATGCAAAGAGGGAGTATCTATTACCTATGTCGTTAGCATGACCTGTGTGGTGTACTTTATATCCCACATGTTGTCATGCACAGAGGGAGTATCTATTACCTATGTCTTTAGCAAGACCTGTGTGGCGTACTTTTTATCCCACATGTTGTCATGCACAGAGGGAGTATCTATTACCTATGTCTTTAGCACGACCTGTGTGGTGTACTTTATATCCCACATGTTGTCATGCACAGAGGTAGTACCTATTACCTATGTCTTTAGCACGACCTGGGTGGTGTACATTATATCCCATATGTTGTCATGCACAGAGGGCGTATCTATTACCTATGTCTTTAGCTCGACCTGTGTGGTGTACTTTATATCCCACATGTTGACATGCACGGAGGGAGTATCTATTACCTATGTTTTAGCACGACCTGTGTGGTGTACTTCTTAACCCACATGTTGTCATGCACAGAGGGAGTATCTATGACCTATGTCTTAGGCACGACCTGTGTGGTGTACTTTATATCCCACATGTAATCATGCACAGAGGGAGTATGTATTACCTATGTCTTAGGCACGACCTGTGTGGTATACTTTATATCCCACATGTTGTCATGCACAGAGGGAGTATCTATTACCTATGTCTTTAGCACGGCCTGTGTTGTGTACTTTATATCCCACATGTTATCATGCACAGAGGGAGTATCTATAACCTATGTCTTTAGAAAGACCTGTGTGGCGTACATTTTATCCCACATGTTATCATGCACAGAGGGAGTATCTATCACCTGTGTCTTAGGCACGACCTGTGTGGTGTACTTTATATCCCACATGTTGTCAAGCACAGAGAGAGTATGTATTATCTCTGTCTTAGGCACGACCTGTGTGGTATACTTTATATCCCACATGTTGTCATGCACAGAGGGAGTATCTAATACCTATGTCATAGGCACGACCTGTGTGGTATACTTTATATCCCACATGTTGTCAGGCACAGAGGGAGTATCTATTACCTATGTCATAGGCACGACCTGTGTGGTATAATTTATATCCCACATGTTGTCATGCACAGAGGGAGTATCTATTACCTATGTCTTAGGCACGACCTGTGTGGTATACTTTATATCCCACATGTTGTCATGCACAGTGGGAGTATCTATCACCTATGCCTTAGGCACGACCTGTGTGGTGTACTTTATATCCCACATGTTGTCATGCACAGAGGGAATATCTATTACCTATGTCTTAGTCACGACCTGTGTGGTATACTTTATATCCCACATGTTGTCATGCACAGAGGGAGTATCTATAACCTATGTCTTAGGCACGACCTGTGTGGTATACTTCATATCCCACATGTTGTCATGCACAGAGGGAGTATCTATTACCTATGACTTTAGCAAGACCTGTGTTGCGTACTTTATATCCCACATGTTGACATGCACAGAGGGAGTATGTATTACCTATGTCTTTATCATGACCTGTGTGGTGTAAATTATGTCCCACATGTTGACATGCACTGAGGGCGCATCTATTACCTATGTCTTTAGCATGACCTGTAAGGTGTACTTTATATCCCACATGTCATCATGTACAGAGGGAGTATCTACTACCTATGTCTTTAGCACGACCTGTATGGACTACGTTATATCCCACAGGTTGACATGCACAGAGGGATTATCTATTACCTATGTCTTTAGCACGGTCTGTGTGGTGAACTTTATATCCCACATGCTGACATGCACAGAGGGAGTATCTATTACCTATGTCTTTAGCACGACCTGTGTGGTGTACTTTATGTCCGACATGTTGTCATGCACAGAGGGAGTATCTATTACCTATGTTTTTAGCACGACCTGTGTGGTGTACTTTATATCCCACATGTTGTCATGCACAGAAGGGGGGAACTATTACCAATGTCTTTAGCAAGACCTGTGTGGCGTACTTTTTATCCCACATGTTGTCAAGCACAGAGGGAGTATCTATTACCTATGCCTTTAGCACGACCTGTGTGGTGTACTTTATATCCCACATGTTGTCATGCACAGAGGTAGTACCTATTACCTATGTCTTTAGCACGACCTGTGTGGTGTACTTTATATCCCATATGTTGTCATGCACAGAGGGCGTATCTATTACCTATGTCTTTAGCTCGACCTATGTGGTGTACTTTATATGCCACATGTTGACATGCACGGAGGGAGTATCTATTACCTATGTTTTAGCACGACCTGTGTGGTGTACTTCTTATCCCACATGTTGTCATGCACAGAGGGAGTATCTATGACCTATGTCTTAGGCACGACCTGTGTGGTGTACTTTATATCCCACATGTAATCATGCACAGAGGGAGTATGTATTACCTATGTCTTAGGCACGACCTGTGTGGTATACTTTATATCCCACATGTTGTCATGCACAGAGGGACTATCTATTACCTATGTCTTTAGCACGGCCTGTGTTGTGTACTTTATATCCCACATGTTATCATGCACAGAGGGAGTATCTATAACCTATGTCTTTAGAAAGACCTGTGTGGCGTACATTTTATCCCACATGTTATCATGCACAGAGGGAGTATCTATCACCTGTGTCTTAGGCACGACCTGTGTGGTGTACTTTATATCCCACATGTTGTCAAGCACAGAGGGAGTATGTATTATCTCTGTCTTAGGCACGACCTGTGTGGTATACTTTATATCCCACATGTTGTCATGCACAGAGGGAGTATCTAATACCTATGTCATAGGCACGACCTGTGTGGTATACTTTATATCCCACATGTTGTCATGCACAGAGGGAGTATCTATTACCTATGTCATAGGCACGACCTGTGTGGTATAATTTATATCCCACATGTTGTCATGCACAGAGGGAGTATCTATTACCTATGTCGTAGGCACGACCTGTGTGGTATACTTTATATCCCACATGTTGTCATGCACAGAGGGAGTATCTATCACCTATGTCTTAGGCACGACCTGTGTGGAGTACTTTATATCCCACATGTTGTCATGCACAGAGGGAATATCTATTACCTATGTCTTAGTCACGACCTGTGTGGTATACTTTATATCCCACATGTTGTCATGCACAGAGGGAGTATCTATTACCTATGTCTTTAGCAAGACCTGTGTTGCGTACTTTATATCCCACATGTTGACATGCACAGAGGGAGTATGTATTACCTATGTCTTTATCATGACCTGTGTGGTGTAAATAATGTCCCACATGTTGACATGCACTGAGGGCGCATCTATTACCTATGTCTTTAGCATGACCTGTAAGGTGTACTTTATATCCCACATGTCGTCATGCACAGAGGGAGTATCTACTACCTATGTCTTTAGCACGACCTGTATGGACTACATTATATCCCACAGGTTGACATGCACAGAGGGATTATCTATTACCTATGTCTTTAGCACGGTCTGTGTGGTGAACTTTATATCCCACATGCTGACATGCACAGAGGGAGTATCTATTACCTATGTCTTTAGCACGACCTGTGTGGTGTACTTTATGTCCGACATGTTGTCATGCACAGAGGGAGTATCTATTACCTATGTTTTTAGCACGACCTGTGTGGTGTACTTTATATCCCACATGTTGTCATGCACAGAGGGAGTATCTATTACCTATATCTTTAGCAAGACCTGTGTGGCGTACTTTTTATCCCACATGTTGTCAAGCACAGAGGGAGTATCTATTACCTATGTCTTTAGCACGGCCTGTGTGGTGTACTTTATATCCCACATGTTATCATGCACAGAGGGAGTATCTATAACCTATGTCTTTAAAAAGACCTGTGTGGCGTACAGTTTATCCCACATGTTATCATGCACAGAGGGAGTATTTATCACCTGTGTCTTAGGCACGACCTGTGTGGTGTACTTTATATCCCACATGTTGTCAAGCACAGAGGGAGTATGTATTATCTATGTCTTAGGCACGACCTGTGTGGTGTACTTTATATCCCACATGTTGTCATGCACAGAGGGAGTATCTAATACCTATGTCTTAGTCACGACCTGTGTGGTATACTTTATATCCCACATGTTGTCATGCACAGAGGGAGTATCTATAACCTATGTCTTAGGCACGACCTGTGTGGTATACTTCATATCCCACATGTTGTCATGCACAGAGGGAGTATCTATTACCTATGACTTTAGCAAGACCTGTGTTGCGTACTTTATATCCCACATGTTGACATGCACAGAGGGAGTATGTATTACCTATGTCTTTATCATGACCTGTGTGGTGTAAATTATGTCCCACATGTTGACATGCACTGAGGGCGCATCTATTACCTATGTCTTTAGCATGACCTGTAATGTGTACTTTATATCCCACATGTCATCATGTACAGAGGGAGTATCTACTACCTATGTCTTTAGCACGACCTGTATGGACTACGTTATATCCCACAGGTTGACATGCACAGAGGGATTATCTATTACCTATGTCTTTAGCACGGTCTGTGTGGTGAACTTTATATCCCACATGCTGACATGCACAGAGGGAGTATCTATTACCTATGTCTTTAGCACGACCTGTGTGGTGTACTTTATGTCCGACATGTTGTCATGCACAGAGGGAGTATCTATTACCTATGTTTTTAGCACGACCTGTGTGGTGTACTTTATATCCCACATGTTGTCATGCACAGAAGGGGGGAACTATTACCAATGTCTTTAGCAAGACCTGTGTGGCGTACTTTTTATCCCACATGTTGTCAAGCACAGAGGGAGTATCTATTACCTATGCCTTTAGCACGACCTGTGTGGTGTACTTTATATCCCACATGTTGTCATGCACAGAGGTAGTACCTATTACCTATGTCTTTAGCACGACCTGTGTGGTGTACTTTATATCCCATATGTTGTCATGCACAGAGGGCGTATCTATTACCTATGTCTTTAGCTCGACCTATGTGGTGTACTTTATATGCCACATGTTGACATGCACGGAGGGAGTATCTATTACCTATGTTTTAGCACGACCTGTGTGGTGTACTTCTTATCCCACATGTTGTCATGCACAGAGGGAGTATCTATGACCTATGTCTTAGGCACGACCTGTGTGGTGTACTTTATATCCCACATGTAATCATGCACAGAGGGAGTATGTATTACCTATGTCTTAGGCACGACCTGTGTGGTATACTTTATATCCCACATGTTGTCATGCACAGAGGGACTATCTATTACCTATGTCTTTAGCACGGCCTGTGTTGTGTACTTTATATCCCACATGTTATCATGCACAGAGGGAGTATCTATAACCTATGTCTTTAGAAAGACCTGTGTGGCGTACATTTTATCCCACATGTTATCATGCACAGAGGGAGTATCTATCACCTGTGTCTTAGGCACGACCTGTGTGGTGTACTTTATATCCCACATGTTGTCAAGCACAGAGGGAGTATGTATTATCTCTGTCTTAGGCACGACCTGTGTGGTATACTTTATATCCCACATGTTGTCATGCACAGAGGGAGTATCTAATACCTATGTCATAGGCACGACCTGTGTGGTATACTTTATATCCCACATGTTGTCATGCACAGAGGGAGTATCTATTACCTATGTCATAGGCACGACCTGTGTGGTATAATTTATATCCCACATGTTGTCATGCACAGAGGGAGTATCTATTACCTATGTCGTAGGCACGACCTGTGTGGTATACTTTATATCCCACATGTTGTCATGCACAGAGGGAGTATCTATCACCTATGTCTTAGGCACGACCTGTGTGGAGTACTTTATATCCCACATGTTGTCATGCACAGAGGGAATATCTATTACCTATGTCTTAGTCACGACCTGTGTGGTATACTTTATATCCCACATGTTGTCATGCACAGAGGGAGTATCTATTACCTATGTCTTTAGCAAGACCTGTGTTGCGTACTTTATATCCCACATGTTGACATGCACAGAGGGAGTATGTATTACCTATGTCTTTATCATGACCTGTGTGGTGTAAATAATGTCCCACATGTTGACATGCACTGAGGGCGCATCTATTACCTATGTCTTTAGCATGACCTGTAAGGTGTACTTTATATCCCACATGTCGTCATGCACAGAGGGAGTATCTACTACCTATGTCTTTAGCACGACCTGTATGGACTACATTATATCCCACAGGTTGACATGCACAGAGGGATTATCTATTACCTATGTCTTTAGCACGGTCTGTGTGGTGAACTTTATATCCCACATGCTGACATGCACAGAGGGAGTATCTATTACCTATGTCTTTAGCACGACCTGTGTGGTGTACTTTATGTCCGACATGTTGTCATGCACAGAGGGAGTATCTATTACCTATGTTTTTAGCACGACCTGTGTGGTGTACTTTATATCCCACATGTTGTCATGCACAGAGGGAGTATCTATTACCTATATCTTTAGCAAGACCTGTGTGGCGTACTTTTTATCCCACATGTTGTCAAGCACAGAGGGAGTATCTATTACCTATGTCTTTAGCACGGCCTGTGTGGTGTACTTTATATCCCACATGTTATCATGCACAGAGGGAGTATCTATAACCTATGTCTTTAAAAAGACCTGTGTGGCGTACAGTTTATCCCACATGTTATCATGCACAGAGGGAGTATTTATCACCTGTGTCTTAGGCACGACCTGTGTGGTGTACTTTATATCCCACATGTTGTCAAGCACAGAGGGAGTATGTATTATCTATGTCTTAGGCACGACCTGTGTGGTGTACTTTATATCCCACATGTTGTCATGCACAGAGGGAGTATCTAATACCTATGTCATAGGCACGACCTGTGTGGTATACTTTATATCCCACATGTTGTCATGCACAGAGGGAGTATCTATTACCTATGTCATAGGCACGACCTGTGTGGTATAATTTATATCCCACATGTTGTCATGCACAGAGGGAGTATGTATTACCTATGTCTTAGGCACGACCTGTGTGGTATACTTTATATCCCACATGTTGTCATGCACAGAGGGAGTATCTATCACCTATGTCTTAGGCACGACCTGTGTGGTGTACTTTATATCCCACATGTAATCATGCACAGAGGGAGTATGTATTACATATGTCTTAGGCACGACCTGTGTGGTATACTTTATATCCCACATGTTGTCATGCACAGAGGGAGTATCTATTACCTATGTCTTTAGCACGGCCTGTGTGGTGTACTTTATATCCCACATGTAATCATGCACAGAGGGAGTATCTAATACCTATGTCATAGGCACGACCTGTGTGGTATAATTTATATCCCACATGTTGTCATGCACAGAGGGAGTATCTATTACCTATGTCATAGGCACGACCTGTGTGGTATAATTTATATCCCACATGTTGTCATGCACAGAGGGAGTATCTATTACCTATGTCTTTAGCACGGCCTGTGTGGTGTACTTTATATCCCACATGTAATCATGCACAGAGGGAGTATCTAATACCTATGTCATAGGCACGACCTGTGTGGTATAATTTATATCCCACATGTTGTCATGCACAGAGGGAGTATCTATTACCTATGTCATAGGCACGACCTGTGTGGTATAATTTATATCCCACATGTTGTCATGCACAGAGGGAGTATGTATTACCTATGTCTTAGGCACGACTTGTGTGGTATACTTTATATCCCACATGTTGTCATGCACAGAGGGAGTATCTATCACCTATGTCTTAGGCACGACCTGTGTGGTGTACTTTATATCCCACATGTTGTCATGCAAAGAGGGAATATCTATTACCTATGTCTTAGTCACGACCTGTGTGGTATACTTTATATCCCACATGTTGTCATGCACAGAGGGAGTATCTATAACCTATGTCTTAGGCACGACCTGTGTGGTATACTTCATATCCCACATGTTGTCATGCACAGAGGGAGTATCTATTACCTATGTCTTTAGCAAGACCTGTGTTGCGTACTTTATATCCCACATGTTGACATGCACAGAGGGAGTATGTATTACCTATGTCTTTATCATGACCTGTGTGGTGTAAATTATGTCCCACATGTTGACATGCACTGAGGGCGCATCTATTACCTATGTCTTTAGCCTGACCTGTAAGGTGTACTTTATATCCCACATGTCACCATGAACAGAGGGAGTATCTACTACCTATGTCTTTAGCACGACCTGGATGGACTACATTATATCCCACAGGTTGACATGCACAGAGGGATTATCTATTACCTATGTCTTTAGCACGGTCTGTGTGGTGAACTTTATATCCCACATGCTGACATGGACAGAGGGAGTATCTATTACCTATGTCTTTAGCACGACCTGTGTGGTGTACTTTATGTCCGACATGTTGTCATGCACAGAGGGAGTATCTATTACCTATGTTTTTAGCACGGCCTATGTGGTGTACTTTTTATCCCACATGTTGATATGCACAGAGGGAGTGTCTATTACCTATGTCTCTAGCACGGCATGTGTGATGTACTTAATATCCCACATGTTGACATGCACAGAGGGGGTATCTATTATCTATGTCTTTAGCACGGCCTGTGTGGTGTACTTTATGTCCCACATGTTGTCATGCACAGAGGGATTATCTGTTTGCTATGTCTTTAGCACGACCTGTGTGGTGTACTTTATATCCCACATGTTGTCATGCACAAAGGGAGTATCTATCACCTATGTCTTTAGTACGACCTGTGTGGACTACTTTATATCCCACATGTCATCATGCACAGAGTAAGTATCTATTACCTATGTCTTTAGCACGGACTATGTGGTGTACTTTTTCTCCCACATGTTGACATGCACAGAGGGAGTATCTATTACCTATGTCTCTAGCGAGGCCTGTGTGGTGTACTTTATATCCCACATATTGACTTGCACAGAGGGAGTATCTGTTTTCTATGTCTTTAGCACGACCTGTGTGGTGTACGTTATATCCCACATGTTGTCATGCAGAGAGGGAGTATCTATTACCTATGTCTTTAGCACGACCTGTGTGGTGTACTTTATATCCCATATGTTGTCATAAACAGAGGGAGTATCTATTACCTATGTCTTTAGCACGACCTGGGTGGTGTACTTTATATCCCACATGTTGACATGCACGGAGGGGTGTCCATTACCTATGTCTTTAGCACGACCTGTGTGGTGTACTTTTCATCCCACATGTTGTCATTCACAGAGGGAGAATCTATGACCTATGTCTTAGGCACGACCTGTGTGGTGTACTTTATATCCCACATGTAATCATGCACAGAGGGAGTATGTATTACCTATGTCCTAGGCACGACCTGTGTGGTATACTTTATATCCCACATGTTGTCATGCACAGAGTGAGGATCTATTACCTATGTCTTTAGCACGGCCTGTGTGGAGTACTTTATATCCCACATGTTGTCATGCACAGAGGGAGGATCTATTACCTATGTCTTTAGCAAGACCTGTGTGGCATACTTTTTATCCCACATGTTGTCATGCACAGAGGGAGTATGTATTACCTATGTCTTTATCATGACCTGTGTGGTGTATATTATGTCCCACATGTTGACATGCACAGAGGGCGTAACTATGACCTATGTCTTTAGCACGACCTGTAAGGTGTACTTTATACCCCACATATCATCATGCACAGATGGATTATCAATTACCTATGTCTTTAGCATGACCTGTGTGGACTACATTATATCCCACATGTTGACATGCACAGAGGGAGTATCTATTACCTATGTCTTTAGCACGGCCTGTGCGGTGTACTTTATATCCCACATGTTGACATGCACACAGGGAGTATATATTACCTATGCCTTTAGCACGACCTGTGTGGTGTACTTTATGTCCGACATGTTGTCATGCTCAGAGGGAGTATCTATTACCTATGTCTTTAGCACGACCTGTAAGGTGTACTTATATCCCACATGTCATCATGCACAGAGGGAGTATCTATTACCTATGTCTTTAGCACGACCTGTGTGGTGTACTATATGTCCCTCATGTTGTCAAGCACAGAGGAAGTATCTATTACCTATGTCTTTAGCACGACCTGTGTGGTGTACTTTATATCCCACATGTCATCATGCACAGAGTGAGTATCTATTACCTATATGTTTAGCACGGACTGTGTGGTGTACTTTATATCCCACATGTTGTCATGCACAGAGGGGGTATCTATTACCTATGTCTTTAGCACGGCCTGTGTGGTGTACTTCTTGTCCCACATGTTGACATGCCCAGAGGGAGTATTGGTTTTCTATGTCTTATGCACGACCTGTGTGGTGTACTTTATATCCCACATGTTGTCATGCACAGAGGGAGTATCTATTACCTATGTCGTTAGCACGACCTGTGTGGTGTACTTTATGCCCCACATGTTGTCATGCACAGAGGGAGTATCTATTACCTATGTCTTTAGCACGACCTGTGTGGTGTACATTATATTCCACATGTTGACATGCACAAAGGGAGTATCTAATACGTATGTCTTTAGCACGGCATGTGTGGTGTACTTTATATCCCACATGTTGTCATGCACAGAGGGAGTATCTATTACCTATGTCTTAGTCACGACCTGTGTGGTATACTTTATATCCCACATGTTGTCATGCACAGAGGGAGTATCTATTACGTATGTCTTTAGCACGGCCTGTGTGGTGTACTTTATGTCCCACATGTTGTCCTGCACAGAGGGAGTATCTGTTTTCTATGTCTTTAGCACGAACTGTGTGGTGTACTTTATATCCCTCATGTTGACATGCACAGAGGGAGTATCTATTACCTGTGTCTCTGGGACAGCCTATGTGGAGTACTTTATATCCCACATGTAGACATGCACAGAGGGGGTATCTATTACCTATGTCTTTAGCACGGCCTGTGTGGTTTACTTTATGTCCCAAATGTTGTCATGCACATAGGGAGTATCTGTTTTCTATGTCTTTAGCACGACATGTGTGGTGTACTTTATATCCCACATGTTGTCATGCACAGAGGGAGTATCTATTACCTATGTCTTAGGCACGACCTGTGTGGTGTATTTTATATCCCACATGTTGTCATGCAAAGAGGGAGTATCTATTACCTATGTCGTTAGCATGACCTGTGTGGTGTACTTTATATCCCACATGTTGTCATGCACAGAGGGAGTATCTATTACCTATGTCTTTAGCAAGACCTGTGCGGCGTACTTTTTATCCCACATGTTGTCATGCACAGAGGGAGTATTTATTACCTATGTCATTAGCTCGACCTGTGTGGTGTACTTTATATCCCACATGTTGTCATGCACAGAGGTAGTACCTATTACCTATGTCTTTAGCACGACCTGTGTGGTGTACTTTATATCCCATATGTTGTCATGCACAGAGGGCGTATCTATTACCTATGTCTTTAGCTCGACCTGTGTGGTGTACTTTATATCCCACATGTTGACATGCACGGAGGGAGTATCTATTACCTATGTTTTAGCACGACCTGTGTGGTGTTCTTCTTAACCCACATGTTGTCATGCACAGAGGGAGTATCTATGACCTATGTCTGAGGCACGACCTGTGTGGTGTACTTTATATCCCACATGTAATCATGCACAGAGGGAGTATGTATTACCTATGTCTTAGGCACGACCTGTGTGGTATACTTTATATCCCACATGTTGTCATGCACAGAGGGAGTATCTATTACCTATGTCTTTAGCTCGGCCTGTGTGGTGTACTTTATATCCCACATGTTATCATGCACAGAGGGAGTATCTATAACCTATGTCTTTAGAAAGACCTGTGTGGCGTACATTTTATCCCACATGTTATCATGCACAGAGGGAGTATCCATCACCTGTGTCTTAGGCACGACCTGTGTGGTGTACTTTATATCCCACATGTTGTCATGCACAGAGGGAGTATGTATTATCTATGTCTTAGGCACGACCTGTGTGGTATACTTTATATCCCACATGTTGTCATGCACAGAGGGAGTATCTAATACCTATGTCATAGGCACGACCTGTGTGGTATACTTTATATCCCACATGTTGTCATGCACAGAGGGAATATCTATTACCTATGTCATAGGCACGACCTGTGTGGTATAATTTATATCCCACATGTTGTCATGCACAGAGGGAGTATCCATTACCTATGTCTTAGGCACGACCTGTGTGGTATACTTTATATCCCACATGTTGTCATGCACAGAGGGAGTATCTATCACCTATGTCTTAGGCACGACCTGTGTGGAGTACTTTATATCCCACATGTTGTCATGCACAGAGGGAATATCTATTACCTATGTCTTAGTCACGACCTGTGTGGTATACTTTTTATCCCACATGTTGTCATGCACAGAGGGAGTATCTCTAACCTATGTCTTAGGCACGACCTGTGTGGTATACTTCATATCCCACATGTTGTCATGCACAGAGGGATTATCTACTACCTATGTCTTTAGCACGAACTGTATGGACTACATTATATCCCACAGGTTGACATGCACAGAGGGATTATCTATTACCTATGTCTTTAGCACGGTCTGTGTGGTGAACTTTATATCCCACATGCTGACATGCACAGAGGGAGTATCTATTACCTATGTCTTTAGCACGACCTGTGTGGTGTACTTTATGTCCGACATGTTGTCATGCACAGAGGTAGTATCTATTACCTATGTTTTTAGCACGGCCTATGTGGTGTACTTTTTATCCCACATGTTGATATGCACAGAGGGAGTATCTATTACCTATGTCTCTAGCACAGCCTGTGTGATGTACTTAATATCCCACATGTTGACATGCACAGAGGGGGTATCTATTATCTATGTCTTTAGCACGGCCTGTGTGGTGTACTTTATGTCCCACATGTTGTCATGCACAGAGGGATTATCTGTTTGCTATGTCTTTAGCACGAACTGTGTGGTGTACTTTATATCCCACATGTTGTCATGCACAAAGGGAGTATCTATTGCCTATGTCTTTAGTACGACCTGTGTGGACTACTTTATATCCCACATGTCATCATGCACAGAGTAAGTATCTATTACCTATGTCTTTAGCACGGACTATGTGGTGTACTTTTTCTCCCACATGTTGACATGCACAGAGGGAGTATCTATTACCTATGTCTCTAGCGAGGCCTGTGTGGTGTACATTATATCCCACATGTTGACTTGCACAGAGGGAGTATCTGTTTTCTATGTCTTTAGCACGACCTGTGTGGTGTACTTTATATCCCACATGTTGTCATGCAGAGAGGGAGTATCTATTACCTATGTCTTTAGCACGACCTGTGTGGTGTACTTTATATCCCATATGTTGTCATGCACAGAGGGAGTATCTATTACCTATGTCTTTAGCACGACCTGGGTGGTGTACTTTATATCCCACATGTTGACATGCACGGAGGGGTGTCCATTACCTATGTCTTTAGCACGACCTGTGTGGTGTACTTTTTATCCCACATGTTGTCATTCACAGAGGGAGAATCTATGACCTATGTCTTAGGCACGACCTGTGTGGTGTACTTTATATCCCACATGTAATCATGCACAGAGGGAGTATGTATTACCTATGTCCTAGGCACGACCTGTGTGGTATACTTTATATCCCACATGTTGTCATGCACAGAGTGAGTATCTATTACCTATGTCTTTAGCACGGCCTGTGTGGAGTACTTTATATCCCACATGTTGTCATGCACAGAGGGAGGATCTATTACCTATGTCTTTATCATGACCTGTGTGGTGTACTTTATATCCCATATGTTGTCATGCACAGAGGGAGTATCTATTACCTATGTCTCTAGCGAGGCCTGTGTGGTGTACATTATATCCCACATGTTGACTTGCACAGAGGGAGTATCTGTTTTCTATGTCTTTAGCACGACCTGTGTGGTGTACTTTATATCCCACATGTTGTCATGCAGAGAGGGAGTATCTATTACCTATGTCTTTAGCACGACCTGTGTGGTGTACTTTATATCCCATATGTTGTCATGCACAGAGGGAGTATCTATTACCTATGTCTTTAGCACGACCTGGGTGGTGTACTTTATATCCCACATGTTGACATGCACGGAGGGGTGTCCATTACCTATGTCTTTAGCACGACCTGTGTGGTGTACTTTTTATCCCACATGTTGTCATTCACAGAGGGAGAATCTATGACCTATGTCTTAGGCACGACCTGTGTGGTGTACTTTATATCCCACATGTAATCATGCACAGAGGGAGTATGTATTACCTATGTCCTAGGCACGACCTGTGTGGTATACTTTATATCCCACATGTTGTCATGCACAGAGTGAGTATCTATTACCTATGTCTTTAGCACGGCCTGTGTGGAGTACTTTATATCCCACATGTTGTCATGCACAGAGGGAGGATCTATTACCTATGTCTTTATCATGACCTGTGTGGTGTACTTTATATCCCATATGTTGTCATGCACAGAGGGAGTATCTATTACCTATGTCTTAGGCACGACCTGTGTGGTATACCTTATATCCCACATGTTGTCATGCACAGAGGGAGTATCTATCACCTATGTCTTAGGCACGACCTGTGTGGTGTACTTTATATCCCACATGTTGTCATGCACAAAGGGAGTATCTATCACCTATGTCTTTAGTACGACCTGTGTGGACTACTTTATATCCCACATGTCATCATGCACAGAGTAAGTATCTATTACCTATGTCTTTAGCACGGACTATGTGGTGTACTTTTTCTCCCACATGTTGACATGCACAGAGGGAGTATCTATTACCTATGTCTCTAGCGAGGCCTGTGTGGTGTACTTTATATCCCACATATTGACTTGCAGAGAGGGAGTATCTGTTTTCTATGTCTTTAGCACGACCTGTGTGGTGTACGTTATATCCCACATGTTGTCATGCAGAGAGGGAGTATCTATTACCTATGTCTTTAGCACGACCTGTGTGGTGTACTTTATATCCCATATGTTGTCATAAACAGAGGGAGTATCTATTACCTATGTCTTTAGCACGACCTGGGTGGTGTACTTTATATCCCACATGTTGACATGCACGGAGGGGTGTCCATTACCTATGTCTTTAGCACGATCTGTGTGGTGTACTTTTCATCCCACATGTTGTCATTCACAGAGGGAGAATCTATGACCTATGTCTTAGGCACGACCTGTGTGGTGTACTTTATATCCCACATGTAATCATGCACAGAGGGAGTATGTATTACCTATGTCCTAGGCACGACCTGTGTGGTATACTTTATATCCCACATGTTGTCATGCACAGAGTGAGGATCTATTACCTATGTCTTTAGCACGGCCTGTGTGGAGTACTTTATATCCCACATGTTGTCATGCACAGAGGGAGGATCTATTACCTATGTCTTTAGCAAGACCTGTGTGGCATACTTTTTATCCCACATGTTGTCATGCACAGAGGGAGTATGTATTACCTATGTCTTTATCATGACCTGTGTGGTGTATATTATGTCCCACATGTTGACATGCACAGAGGGCGTAACTATGACCTATGTCTTTAGCACGACCTGTAAGGTGTACTTTATACCCCACATATCATCATGCACAGATGGATTATCAATTACCTATGTCTTTAGCATGACCTGTGTGGACTACATTATATCCCACATGTTGACGTGCACAGAGGGAGTATCTATTACCTATGTCTTTAGCACGGCCTGTGCGGTGTACTTTATATCCCACATGTTGACATGCACACAGGGAGTATATATTACCTATGCCTTTAGCACGACCTGTGTGGTGTACTTTATGTCCGACATGTTGTCATGCACAGAGGGAGTATCTATTACCTATGTCTTTAGCACGACCTGTAAGGTGTACTTATATCCCACATGTCATCATGCACAGAGGGAGTATCTATTACCTATGTCTTTAGCACGACCTGTGTGGTGTACTATATGTCCCTCATGTTGTCAAGCACAGAGGAAGTATCTATTACCTATGTCTTTAGCACGACCTGTGTGGTGTACTTTATATCCCACATGTCATCATGCACAGAGTGAGTATCTATTACCTATATGTTTAGCACGGACTGTGTGGTGTACTTTATATCCCACATGTTGTCATGCACAGAGGGGGTATCTATTACCTATGTCTTTAGCACGGCCTGTGTGGTGTACTTTTTGTCCCACATGTTGACATGCCCAGAGGGAGTATTGGTTTTCTATGTCTTAAGCACGACCTGTGTGGTGTACTTTATATCCCACATGTTGTCATGCACAGAGGGAGTATCTATTACCTATGTCGTTAGCACGACCTGTGTGGTGTACTTTATGCCCCACATGTTGTCATGCACAGAGGGAGTATCTATTACCTATGTCTTTAGCACGACCTGTGTGGTGTACATTATATTCCACATGTTGACATGCACAAAGGGAGTATCTAATACGTATGTCTTTAGCACGGCATGTGTGGTGTACTTTATATCCCACATGTTGTCATGCAGAGAGGGAGTATCTATTACCTATGTCTTAGTCACGACCTGTGTGGTATACTTTATATCCCACATGTTGTAATGCACAGAGGGAGTATCTATTACGTATGTCTTTAGCACGGCCTGTGTGGTGTACTTTATGTCCCACATGTTGTCCTGCACAGAGGGAGTATCTGTTTTCTATGTCTTTAGCACGAACTGTGTGGTGTACTTTATATCCCTCATGTTGACATGCACAGAGGGAGTATCTATTACCTGTGTCTCTGGGACAGCCTATGTGGAGTACTTTATATCCCACATGTAGACATGCACAGAGGGGGTATCTATTACCTATGTCTTTAGCACGGCCTGTGTGGTTTACTTTATGTCCCAAATGTTGTCATGCACATAGGGAGTATCTGTTTTCTATGTCTTTAGCACGACATGTGTGGTGTACTTTATATCCCACATGTTGTCATGCACAGAGGGAGTATCTATTACCTATGTCTTAGGCACGACCTGTGTGGTGTATTTTATATCCCACATGTTGTCATGCAAAGAGGGAGTATCTATTACCTATGTCGTTAGCATGACCTGTGTGGTGTACTTTATATCCCACATGTTGTCATGCACAGTGGGAGTATCTATTACCTATGTCTTTAGCAAGACCTGTGCGGCGTACTTTTTATCCCACATGTTGTCATGCACAGAGGGAGTATTTATTACCTATGTCATTAGCTCGACCTGTGTGGTGTACTTTATATCCCACATGTTGTCATGCACAGAGGGCGTATCTATTACCTATGTCTTTAGCTCGACCTGTGTGGTGTACTTTATATCCCACATGTTGACATGCACGGAGGGAGTATCTATTACCTATGTTTTAGCACGACCTGTGTGGTGTTCTTCTTAACCCACATGTTGTCATGCACAGAGGGAGTATCTATGACCTATGTCTTAGGCACGACCTGTGTGGTGTACTTTATATCCCACATGTAATCATGCACAGAGGGAGTATGTATTACCTATGTCTTAGGCACGACCTGTGTGGTATACTTTATATCCCACATGTTGTCATGCACAGAGGGAGTATCTATTACCTATGTCTTTAGCTCGGCCTGTGTGGTGTACTTTATATCCCACATGTTATCATGCACAGAGGGAGTATCTATAACCTATGTCTTTAGAAAGACCTGTGTGGCGTACATTTTATCCCACATGTTATCATGCACAGAGGGAGTATCCATCACCTGTGTCTTAGGCACGACCTGTGTGGTGTACTTTATATCCCACATGTTGTCATGCACAGAGGGAGTATGTATTATCTATGTCTTAGGCACGACCTGTGTGGTATACTTTATATCCCACATGTTGTCATGCACAGAGGGAGTATCTAATACCTATGTCATAGGCACGACCTGTGTGGTATACTTTATATCCCACATGTTGTCATGCACAGAGGGAATATCTATTACCTATGTCATAGGCACGACCTGTGTGGTATAATTTCTATCCCACATGTTGTCATGCACAGAGGGAGTATCCATTACCTATGTCTTAGGCACGACCTGTGTGGTATACTTTATATCCCACATGTTGTCATGCACAGAGGGAGTATCTATCACCTATGTCTTAGGCACGACCTGTGTGGAGTACTTTATATCCCACATGTTGTCATGCACAGAGGGAATATCTATTACCTATGTCTTAGTCACGACCTGTGTGGTATACTTTTTATCCCACATGTTGTCATGCACAGAGGGAGTATCTCTAACCTATGTCTTAGGCACGACCTGTGTGGTATACTTCATATCCCACATGTTGTCATGCACAGAGGGAGTATCTACTACCTATGTCTTTAGCACGACCTGTATGGACTACATTATATCCCACAGGTTGACATGCACAGAGGGATTATCTATTACCTATGTATTTAGCACGGTCTGTGTGGTGAACTTTATATCCCACATGCTGACATGCACAGAGGGAGTATCTATTACCTATGTCTTTAGCACGACCTGTGTGGTGTACTTTATGTCCGACATGTTGTCATGCACAGAGGTAGTATCTATTACCTATGTTTTTAGCACGGCCTATGTGGTGTACTTTTTATCCCACATGTTGATATGCACAGAGGGAGTATCTATTACCTATGTCTCTAGCACAGCCTGTGTGATGTACTTAATATCCCACATGTTGACATGCACAGAGGGGGTATCTATTATCTATGTCTTTAGCACGGCCTGTGTGGTGTACTTTATGTCCCACATGTTGTCATGCACAGAGGGATTATCTGTTTGCTATGTCTTTAGCACGACCTGTGTGGTGTACTTTATATCCCACATGTTGTCATGCACAAAGGGAGTATCTATTGCCTATGTCTTTAGTACGACCTGTGTGGACTACTTTATATCCCACATGTCATCATGCACAGAGTAAGTATCTATTACCTATGTCTTTAGCACGGACTATGTGGTGTACTTTTTCTCCCACATGTTGACATGCACAGAGGGAGTATCTATTACCTATGTCTCTAGCGAGGCCTGTGTGGTGTACATTATATCCCACATGTTGACTTGCACAGAGGGAGTATCTGTTTTCTATGTCTTTAGCACGACCTGTGTGGTGTACTTTATATCCCACATGTTGTCATGCAGAGAGGGAGTATCTATTACCTATGTCTTTAGCACGACCTGTGTGGTGTACTTTATATCCCATATGTTGTCATGCACAGAGGGAGTATCTATTACCTATGTCTTTAGCACGACCTGGGTGGTGTACTTTATATCCCACATGTTGACATGCACGGAGGGGTGTCCATTACCTATGTCTTTAGCACGACCTGTGTGGTGTACATTTTATCCCACATGTTGTCATTCACAGAGGGAGAATCTATGACCTATGTCTTAGGCACGACCTGTGTGGTGTACTTTATATCCCACATGTAATCATGCACAGAGGGAGTATGTATTACCTATGTCCTAGGCACGACCTGTGTGGTATACTTTATATCCCACATGTTGTCATGCACAGAGTGAGTATCTATTACCTATGTCTTTAGCACGGCCTGTGTGGAGTACTTTATATCCCACATGTTGTCATGCACAGAGGGAGGATCTATTACCTATGTCTTTATCATGACCTGTGTGGTGTACTTTATATCCCATATGTTGTCATGCACAGAGGGAGTATCTATTACCTATGTCTTAGGCACGACCTGTGTGGTATACCTTATATCCCACATGTTGTCATGCACAGAGGGAGTATCTATCACCTATGTCTTAGGCACGACCTGTGTGGTGTACTTTATATCCCACATGTTGTCATGCACAGAGGGAGTATCTATTACCAATGTCTTAGTCACGACCTGTGTGGTATATTTATATCCCACATGTTGTCATGCACAGAGGGAGTATCTATTACCTATGTCATAGGCACGACCTGTGTGGTATACTTTATATCCCACATGTTGTCATGCACAGAAGGAGTATCTATTACCTATGCCTTTAGCAAGACCTGTGTGGCGAACTTTTTATCCCACATGTTGTCATGCACAGAGGGAGTATGTATTACCTATGTCTTTATCATGACCTGTGTGGTGCACATTGTGTCCCACATGTTGACATGCACTGAGGGCGTATCTATTACCTATGTCTTTAGCATGACCTGTAAGGTGTACTTTATATCCCATATGTCACAATGCACAGAGGGAGTATAAACTACCAATGTCTTTAGCACGACCTGTATGGACTACATTATATCCCACATGTTGACATGCACAGAGGGATTATTTATTACCTATGTCTTTAGCACGGTCTTTGTGGTGTATCTTATATCCCACATGCTGACATAAACAGAGGGAGTATCTATTACCTATGTCTTTAGCACGACCTGTGTGGTGTACTTTATGTCCGACATGTTGTCATGCACAGAGGGAGTATCCATTACCTATGTCTTTAGCACGGCCTATGTTGTTTACTTTTAATCCCACATGTTGATATGCACAGAGGGAGTATCTATTACCTATGTCTCTAGCATGGCCTGTGTGGTGTACTTTATATCCCACATGTTGACTTGCACAGAGGGGGTATCTATTACCTATGTCTTTAGCACGGCCTGTGTGGTGTACTTTTTGTCCCACATGTTGACATGCACAGAGGGAGTGTTTGTTTTCTATGTCTTAGCACGACCTGTGTGGTGTACTTTATATCCCACATGTTGTCATGCACAGAAGGAGTATCTATTACCTATGTCTTTAGTACGACCTGTGTAGACTACTTTATATCCCACATGTCATCATGCACAGTGTGAGTATCTATTACCTATGTCTTTAACACGGACTATGTGGTGTACTTTTTCTCCCACATGTTGACATGCACAGAGGGAGTATCTATTACCTATGTCTCTAGCATGGCCTGTGTGGCGTACTTTTTATCCCACATGTTGTCATGCACAGAGGGAGTATCTATTACCTATGTCTTTATCACGGTCTTTGTGGTGTACTTTATATCGCACATGCTGACATGCACAGAGGGAGTATCTATTACCTATGTCTTTAGCACGGCTTGTGTGGTGTACTTTATGTCCCACATGTTGTCATGCACAGAGGGAGTATCTGCTTGCTATGTCTTTAGCACGACCTGTGTGGTGTACTTTATATCCCACATGTTGTCATGCACAAAGGGAGTATCTATTACCTATGTCTTTAGTACGACCTGTGTAGACTACTTTATATCCCACATGTCATCATGCACAGTGTGAGTATCTATTACCTATGTCTTTAACACGGACTATGTGGTGTACTTTTTCTCCCACATGTTGACATGCACAGAGGGAGTATCTATTACCTATGTCTTTAGCATGACCTGTGGGGTGTATAAATTATGTCCCACATGTCGACATGCACAGAGGGCTTATCCATTACCTATGTTTTTACCACGACCTGTAAGGCGTACTTTATATCCCACATGTCATAATGCACAGAGGGAGTATCTATTACCTATGTCTTTAGCACGACCTGTGTGGTGTACTTTATGTCCCACATTTTGTCATGCACAGAGGGAGTATCTAGTACCTATGTCTCTAGCACGGCCTGTGTGGTGTACTTTATATCCCACATGTTGACTTGCACAGAGGGGGTATCTATTACCTATGTCTTTAGCACGGCCTGTGTGGTGTACTTTTTGTCCCACATGTTGACATGCACAGAGGGAGTATTTGTTTTCTATGTCTTAAGCACGACCTGTGTGGTGTACTTTTTATCCCACATGTCGTCATGCACAGAGGGAGTATGTATTACCTATGTCTTTAGCATGACCTGTGGGGTGTATAAATTATGTCCCACATGTCGACATGCACAGAGGGCTTATCCATTACCTATGTTTTTACCACGACCTGTAAGGCGTACTTTATATCCCACATGTCATAATGCACAGAGGGAGTATCTATTACCTATGTCTTTAGCACGACCTGTGTGGTGTACTTTATGTCCCACATTTTGTCATGCACAGAGGGAGTATCTAGTACCTATGTCTCTAGCACGGCCTGTGTGGTGTACTTTATATCCCACATGTTGACATGCACAGAGAGGGTATCTATTACCAATGTCTTTAGCACGGCCTGTGTGGTGTACTTTATGTCCCACATGTTGTCATGCACAGAGGGAGTATCTATTACCTATGTCTTTAGCATGACCTGTGTGGCGTTCTTTATATCCCACATGTTGTCATGCACAGAGGGAGTATCTATTACGTATGTCTTTAGCAAGACCTGTGTGGCGTACTTTTTATCCCACATGTTGTCATGCACAGAGGGAGTATGTATTACCTATGTCTTTAGCACGACCTGTGTGGTGTACTTTATGCCCCACATGTTGTCATGCACAGAGGGAGTATCTATTACCTATGTCTTTAGCACGACCTGAGTGGAGTATTTTTATACCACATGTTGACATGCACAGAGGGAGTATCTATTACCTATGTCTCTGGGACAGCCTATGTGGTATACTTTATATCCCACATGTAGACATGCACAGAGGGGGTATCTCTTACCAATGTCTTTAGCACGGCCTGTGTGGTGTACATTATATCCCACATGTTGACATGCACAAATGGAGTATCTATTACGCATGTCTTTAGCACGGCCTGTGTGGTGTACTTTATGTCCCACATGATGTCCTGCACCGAGGGAGTATCTGTTTTCTATGTCTTTAGCACGAACTGTGTGGTGTACTTTATATCCCTCATGTTGACATGCACAGAGGGAGTATCTATTACCTATGTCTCTGGGACAGCCTATGTGGTATACTTTATATCCCACATGTAGACATGCACAGAGGGGGTATCTATTACCTATGTCTTTAGCACGGCCTGTGTGGTCTACTTTATGTCCCACATGTTGTCATGCACATAGGGAGTATCTGTTTTCTATGTCTTTAGCACGACCTGTGTGGTGTACTTTATATCCCACATGTTGTCATGCACAGAGGGAGTATCTATTACCTATGTCATAGGCACGACCTGTGTGGTGTATTTTATATCCCACATGTTGTCATGCACAGAGGGAGTATCTATTACCTATGTCTTTAGCAAGACCTGTGTGGCGTACTTTTTATCCCACATGTTGTCATTCACAGAGGGAGTATCTATTACCTATGTCTTTAGCACGACCATTGTGTTGTACTTTATATCCCACATGTTGACATGCACGGAGGGAGTATCTATTACCTATGTCTTTAGCACGACCTGTGTGGTGTACTTTTTATCCCACATGTTGTCATGCACAGAGGGAGTATCTATGACCTATGTCTTAGGCAAGACCTGTGTGGTGTACTTTATATCCCACATGTAATCATGCACAGGGGGAGTATGTATTACCTATGTCTTAGGCAAGACCTGTGTGGTATACTTTATATCCCACATGTTGTCATGCACAGAGGGAGTATCTATTACCTATGTCTTTAGCACGGCCTGTGTGGTGTACTTTATATCCCACATGTTGTCATACACAGAGGGAGTATCTATTACCTATGTCTTTAGCAAGACCTGTGTGGCGTACATTTTATCCCACATGTTATCATGCACAGAGGGAGTATCTATCACCTGTGTCTTTATCATGACCTGTGTGGTGTAAATTATGTCCCACATGTTGACATGCACTGAGGGCGCATCTATTACCTATGTCTTTAGCATGACCTGTAAGGTGTATTTTATATCCCACATGTAATCATGCACAGGGGGAGTATGTATTACCTATGTCTTAGGCACGACCTGTGTGGTGTACTTAATATCCAACATGTTGTCAAGCACAGAGGGAGTATGTATTATCTGTGTCTTAGGCACGACCTGTGTGGTATACTTTATATCCCACATGTTGTCATGCACAGAGGAAGTATCTATTACCTATGTCATAGGCACGACCTGTCTGGTGTACTTTATATCTCACATGTTGTCATGCACAGAGGGAGTATCTATTACCTATGTCATAGGCACGACCTGTGTGGTATACTTTATATCCCACATGTTGTCATGCACAGAGGGAGTATCTATTACCTATGTCTTAGGCACGACCTGTATGGTATACTTTATATCCCACATGTTGTCATGCACAGAGGGAGTATCTATCACCTATGTCTTAGGCACGACCTGTGTGGTGTACTTTATATCCCACATGTTATCATGCACAGAGGGAGTATCTATTACCTATGTCTTAGTCACGACCTGTGTGGTATACTTTATATCCCACATGTTGTCATGCACAGAGGGAGTATCTATTACCTATGTCTTATGCATGACCTGTATGGTATACTTCATATCCCACATGTTGGCATGCACAGAGGGAGTATCTATTACCTATGTCTTTAGCAAGACCTGTGTGGCGTACTTAATATCCGACATGTCACCATGCACAGAGGGAGTATCTACTACCTATGTCTTTAGCACGACCTGTATGGACTACATTATATCCCACATGTTGACATGCACAGAGGGATTCTCTATTACCTATGTCTTTAGCACGGTCTGTGTGGTGAACTTTATATCCCACATGATGACATGCACAGAGGGAGTATCTATTACCTATGTCTTTAGCACGACCTGTGTGGTGTACTTTATGTCCGACATGTTGTCATGCACAGAGGGAGTATCAATTACCTATGTTTTTAGCACGGCCTATGTGGTGTACATTTTATCCCACATGTTGATATGCACAGAGGGAGTATCTATTACCTATGTCTCTAGCACGGCCTGTGTGATGTACTTAATATCCCACATGTTGACATGCACGGAGGGGTATCTATTACCTATGTCTTTAGCACGACCTGAGTGGAGTATTTTTATCCCACATGTTGACATGCACAGAGGGAGTATCTCTTACCAATGTCTTTAGCACGGCCTGTGTGGTGTACATTATATCCCACATGTTGACATGCACAAATGGAGTATCTATTACGTATGTCTTTGGCACGGCCTGTGTGGTGTACTTTATGTCCCACATGATGTCCTGCACCGAGGGAGTATCTGTTTTCTATGTCTTTAGCACGAACTGTGTGGTGTACTTTATATCCCTCATGTTGACATGCACAGAGGGAGTATCTATTACCTATGTCTCTGGGACAGCCTATGTGGTATACTTTATATCCCACATGTAGACATGCACAGAGGGGGTATCTATTACCTATGTCTTTAGCACGGCCTGTGTGGTCTACTTTATGTCCCACATGTTGTCATGCACATAGGGAGTATCTGTTTTCTATGTCTTTAGCGCGACCTGTGTGGTGTACTTTATATCCCACATGTTGTCATGCACAGAGGGAGTATCTATTACCTATGTCTTAGGCACGACCTGTGTGGTGTATTTTATATCCCACATGTTGTCATGCACAGAGGGAGTATCTATTACCTATGTCTTTAGCAAGACCTGTGTGGCGTACTTTTTATCCCACATGTTGTCATGCACAGAGGGAGTATCTATTACCTATGTCTTTAGCACGACCTGTGGTGTACTTTTTATCCCACATGTTGTCATGCACAGAGGGAGTATCTATGACCTATGTCTTAGGCACGACCTGTGTGGTGTACTTTATATCCCACGTGTAATCATGCACAGGGGGAGTATGTATTACCTATGTCTTAGGCAAGACCTGTGTGGTATACTTTATATCCCACATGTTGTCATGCACAGAGGGAGTATCTATTACCTATGTCTTTAGCACGGCCTGTGTGGTGTACTTTATATCCCACATGTTGTCATGCACAGAGGGAGTATCTATTACCTATGTCTTTAGCAAGACCTGTGTGGCGTACATTTTATCCCACATGTTATCATGCACAGAGGGATTATCTATCACCTGTGTCTTTATCATGACCAGTGTGGTGTAAATTATGTCCCACATGTTGACATGCACTGAGGGCGCATCTATTACCTATGTCTTTAGCATGACCTGTAAGGTGTACTGTATATCCCACATGTAATCATGCACAGGGGGATTATGTATTACCTATGTCTTAGGCACGACCTGTGTGATGTACTTATTATCCCACATGTTGTCAAGCACAGAGGGAGTATGTATTATCTGTGTCTTAGGCACGACCTGTGTGGTATACTTTATATCCCACATGTTGCCATGCACAGAGGGAGTATCTATTACCTATGTCTTAGGCACGACCTGTATGGTATACTTTATATCCCACATGTTGTCATGCACAGGGGGAGTATCTACCACCTATGTCTTAGGCACGACCTGTAGGGTGTACTTTATATCCCACATGTTGTCATGCACAGAGGGATTATCTATTACCTATGTCTTAGGCACGACCTGTGTGGTATACTTCATATCCCACATGTTGGCATGCACAGAGGGAGTATCTATTACCTATGTCTTTAGCAAGACCTGTGTGGCGTACTTAATATCCCACATGTTGTCATGCACAGACGGAGTATGTATTACCTATGTCTTTATCATGACCTGTGTGGTGTAAATTATGTCCCACATGTTGACATGCACTGAGGGCGCATCTATTACCTATGTCTTTAGCATGACCTGTAAGGTGTACTTTATATCCCACATGTCACCATGCACAGAGGGAGTATCTACTACCTATGTCTTTAGCACGACCTGTATGGACTACATTATATCCCACATGTTGACATGCAAAGAGGGATTCTCTATTACCTATGTCTTTAGCACACCTGTGTGGTGTACTTTTTGTCCGACATGTTGTCATGCACAGAGGGAGTATCTATTACCTATGTTTTTAGAACGGCCTATGTGGTGTACATTTTATCCCACATGTTGATATGCACAGAGGGAGTATCTATTACCTATGTCTCTAGCACGGCCTGTGTGATGTACTTAATATCCCACATGTTGACATGCACGGAGGGGGTATCTATTACCTATGTCTTTAGCATGGCCTGTGTGGTGTACTTTATGTCCCACATGTTGTCATGCACAGAGGGAGTAACTGTTTGCTATGTCTTTAGCACGACCTGTGTGGTGTACTTTATATCCCACATGTTGTCATGTACATAGGGAGTATCTATTTCCTATGTCTTTAGTACGACATGTGTGGACTACTTTATACCCCACATGTCATCATGCACAGAGTAAGTATCTATTACCTATGTCTTTAGCACGGACTATGTGGTGTACTTTTTCTCCCAAATGTTGACATGCACAGAGGGAGTGTATATTACCTATGTCTCTAGCACGGCCTGTGTGGTGTACTTTATATCCCACATGTTGACTTGCACAGAGGGGGTATTTTTTACCTATGTCATTAGCACGGCCTGTGTGGTGTACTTTATGTCCCACATGTTGTCATGCACAGAGGGAGTAACTGTTTGCTATGTCTTTAGCACGACCTGTGTGGTGTACTTTATATCCCACATGTTGTCATGCACAGAAGGAGTATCTATTACCTATGTCTTTAGTACGACCTGTGTAGACTACTTTATATCCCACATGTCATCATGCACAGTGTGAGTATCTATTACCTATTTCTTTAACACGGACTATGTGGTGTACTTTTTCTCCCACATGTTGACATGCACAGAGTGAGTATCTATTACCTATGTCTCTAGCATGGCCTGTGTGGCGTACTTTTTATCCCACATGTTGTCATGCACAGAGGGAGTATCTATTACCTATGTCTTTATCACGGTCTTTGTGGTGTACTTTATATCGCACATGCTGACATGCACAGAGGGAATATCTATTACCTATGTCTTTAGCACGGCCTGTGTGGTGTACTTTATGTCCCACATGTTGTCATGCACAGAGGGAGTATCTGCTTGCTATGTCTTTAGCACGACCTGTGTGGTGTACTTTATATCTCACATGTTGTCATGCACAAAGGGAGTATCTATTACCTATGTCTTTAGTACGACCTGTGTAGACTACTTTATATCCCACATGTCATCATGCACAGTGTGAGTATCTATTACCTATGTCTTTAACACGGACTATGTGGTGTACTTTTTCTCCCACATGTTGACATGCACAGAGGGAGTATCTATTACCTATGTCTCTAGCACGGCCTGTGTGGTGTACTTTATATCCCACATGTTGACTTGCACAGAGGGGGTATCTATTACCTATGTCTTTAGCACGGCCTGTGTGGTGTACTTTTTGTCCCACATGTTGACATGCACAGAGGGAGTATTTGTTTTCTATGTCTTAAGCATGACCTGTGTGGTGTACTTTATATCCCACATGTTGTCATGCACAGAGGGAGTATCTATAACCTATGTCTTTAGCAAGACCAGTTTGGCGTAATTTTATCCCACATGTCGTCATGCACAGAGGGAGTATGTATTACCTATGTCTTTAGCATGACCTGTGGAGTGTATAAATTATGTCCCACATGTCGACATGCACAGAGGGCTTATCCATTACCTATGTTTTTACCACGACCTGTAAGGCGTACTTTATATCCCACATGTCATAATGCACAGAGGGAGTATCTATTACCTATGTCTTTAGCACGACCTGTGTGGTGTACTTTATGTCCCACATTTTGTCATGCACAGAGGGAGTATCTAGTACCTATGTCTCTAGCACGGCCTGTGTGGTGTACTTTATATCACACATGTTGACATGCACAGAGAGGGTATCTATTACCCATGTCTTTAGCACGGCCTGTGTGGTGTACTTTATGTCCCACATGTTGTCATGCACAGAGGGAGTATCTATTACCTATGTCTTTAGCATGACCTGTGTGGCGTTCTTTATATCCCACATGTTGTCATGCACAGAGGGAGTATCTATTACGTATGTCTTTAGCAAGACCTGTGTGGCGTACTTTTTATCCCACATGTTGTCATGCACAGAGGGAGTATGTATTACCTATGTCTTTAGCACGACCTGTGTGGTGTACTTTATGCCCCACATGTTGTCATGCACAGAGGGAGTATCTATTACCTATGTCTTTAGCACGACCTGAGTGGAGTATTTTTATACCACATGTTGACATGCACAGAGGGAGTATCTATTACCTATGTCTCTGGGACAGCCTATGTGGTATACTTTATATCCCACATGTAGACATGCACAGAGGGGGTATCTCTTACCAATGTCTTTAGCAAGGCCTGTGTGGTGTACATTATATCCCACATGTTGACATGCACAAATGGAGTATCTATTACGTATGTCTTTAGCACGGCCTGTGTGGTGTACTTTATGTCCCACATGATGTCCTGCACCGAGGGAGTATCTGTTTTCTATGTCTTTAGCACGAACTGTGTGGTGTACTTTATATCCCTCATGTTGACATGCACAGAGGGAGTATCTATTACCTATGTCTCTGGGACAGCCTATGTGGTATACTTTATATCCCACATGTAGACATGCACAGAGGGGGTATCTATTACCTATGTCTTTAGCACGGCCTGTGTGGTCTACTTTATGTCCCACATGTTGTCATGCACATAGGGAGTATCTGTTTTCTATGTCTTTAGCACGACCTGTGTGGTGTACTTTATATCCCACATGTTGTCATGCACAGAGGGAGTATCTATTACCTATGTCATAGGCACGACCTGTGTGGTGTATTTTATATCCCACATGTTGTCATGCACAGAGGGAGTATCTATTACCTATGTCTTTAGCAAGACCTGTGTGGCGTACTTTTTATCCCACATGTTGTCATGCACAGAGGGAGTATCTATTACCTATGTCTTTAGCACGACCTGTGTGTTGTACTTTATATCCCACATGTTGACATGCACGGAGGGAGTATCTATTACCTATGTCTTTAGCACGACCTGTGTGGTGTACTTTTTATCCCACATGTTGTCATGCACAGAGGGAGTTTCTATGACCTATGTCTTAGGCACGACCTGTGTGGTGTACTTTATATCCCACATGTAATCATGCACAGGGGGAGTATGTATTACCTATGTCTTAGGCAAGACCTGTGTGGTATACTTTATATCCCACATGTTGTCATGCACAGAGGGAGTATCTATTACCTATGTCTTTAGCACGGCCTGTGTGGTGTACTTTATATCCCACATGTTGTCATGCACAGAGGGAGTATCTATTACCTATGTCTTTAGCAAGACCTGTGTGGCGTACATTTTATCCCACATGTTATCATGCACAGAGGGAGTATCTATCACCTGTGTCTTTATCATGACCTGTGTGTTGTAAATTATGTCCCACATGTTGACATGCACTGAGGGCGCATCTATTACCTATGTCTTTAGCATGACCTGTAAGGTGTATTTTATATCCCACATGTAATCATGCACAGGGGGAGTATGTATTACCTATGTCTTAGGCACGACCTGTGTGGTGTACTTAATATCCAACATGTTGTCAAGCACAGAGGGAGTATGTATTATCTGTGTCTTAGGCACGACCTGTGTGGTATACTGTATATCCCACATGTTGTCATGCACAGAGGAAGTATCTATTACCTATGTCATAGGCACGACCTGTTGGTGTACTTTATATCTCACATGTTGTCATGCACAGAGGGAGTATCTATTACCTATGTCATAGGCACGACCTGTGTGGTATACTTTATATCCCACATGTTGTCATGCACAGAGGGAGTATCTATTACCTATGTCTTAGGCACGACCTGTATGGTATACTTTATATCCCACATGTTGTCATGCACAGAGGGAGTATCTATCACCTATGTCTTAGGCACGACCTGTGTGGTGTGCTTTATATCCCACATGTTGTCATGCACAGAGGGAGTATCTATTACCTATGTCTTAGTCACGACCTGTGTGGTATACTTTATATCCCACATGTTGTCATGCACAGAGGGAGTATCTATTACCTATGTCTTAGGCATGACCTGTATGGTATACTTCATATCCCACATGTTGTCATGCACAGAGGGAGTATCTATCACCTATGTCTTAGGCACGACCTGTGTGGTGTACTTTATATCCCACATGTTGTCATGCACAGAGGGAGTATCTATTACCTATGTCTTAGTCACGACCTGTGTGGTATACTTTATATCCCACATGTTGTCATGCACAGAGGGAGTATCTATTACCTATGTCTTAGGCATGACCTGTATGGTATACTTCATATCCCACATGTTGGCATGCACAGAGGGAGTATCTACTACCTATGTCTTTAGCACGACCTGTATGGACTACATTATATCCCACATGTTGACATGCACAGAGGGATTCTCTATTACATATGTCTTTAGCACGGTCTGTGTGGTGAACTTTATATCCCACATGATGACATGCGCAGAGGGAGTATCTATTACCTATGTCTTTAGCACGACCTGTGTGGTGTACTTTATGTCCGACATGTTGTCATGCACAGAGGGAGTATCAAATACCTATGTTTTTAGCACGGCCTATGTGGTGTACATTTTATCCCACATGTTGATATGCACAGAGGGAGTATCTATTACCTATGTCTCTAGCACGGCCTGTGTGATGTACTTAATATCCCACATGTTGACATGCACGGAGGGGTATCTATTACCTATGTCTTTAGCACGACCTGAGTGGAGTATTTTTATCCCACATGTTGACATGCACAGAGGGAGTATCTCTTACCAATGTCTTTAGCACGGCCTGTGTGGTGTACATTATATCCCACATGTTGACATGCACAAATGGAGTATCTATTACGTATGTCTTTAGCACGGCCTGTGTGGTGTACTTTATGTCCCACATGATGTCCTGCACCGAGGGAGTATCTGTTTTCTATGTCTTTAGCACGAACTGTGTGGTGTACTTTATATCCCTCATGTTGACATGCACAGAGGGAGTATCTATTACCTATGTCTCTGGGACAGCCTATGTGGTATACTTTATATCCCACATGTAGACATGCACAGAGGGGGTATCTATTACCTATGTCTTTAGCACGGCCTGTGTGGTCTACTTTATGTCCCACATGTTGTCATGCACATAGGGAGTATCTGTTTTCTATGTCTTTAGCGCGACCTGTGTGGTGTACTTTATATCCCACATGTTGTCATGCACAGAGGGAGTATCTATTACCTATGTCTTAGGCACGACCTGTGTGGTGTATTTTATATCCCACATGTTGTCATGCACAGAGGGAGTATCTATTACCTATGTCTTTAGCAAGACCTGTGTGGCGTACTTTTTATCCCACATGTTGTCATGCACAGAGGGAGTATCTATTACCTATGTCTTTAGCACGACCTGTGTGGTGTACTTTTTATCCCACATGTTGTCATGCACAGAGGGAGTATCTATGACCTATGTCTTAGGCACGACCTGTGTGGTGTACTTTATATCCCACGTGTAATCATGCAAAGGGGGAGTATGTATTACCTATGTCTTAGGCAAGACCTGTGTGGTATACTTTATATCCCACATGTTGTCATGCACAGAGGGAGTATCTATTACCTATGTCTTTAGCACGGCCTGTGTGGTGTACTTTATATCCCACATGTTGACATGCACTGAGGGCGCATCTATTACCTATGTCTTTAGCATGACCTGTAAGGTGTACTGTATATCCCACATGTAATCATGCACAGGGGGATTATGTATTACCTATGTCTTAGGCACGACCTGTGTGATGTACTTATTATCCCACATGTTGTCAAGCACAGAGGGAGTATGTATTATCTGTGTCTTAGGCACGACCTGTGTGGTATACTTTATATCCCACATGTTGCCATGCACAGAGGGAGTATCTATTACCTATATCTTAGGCACGACCTGTATGGTATACTTTATATCCCACATGTTGTCATGCACAGGGGGAGTATCTATCACCTATGTCTTAGGCACGACCTGTAGGGTGTACTTTATATCCCACATGTTGTCATGCACAGAGGGAGTATCTATTACCTATGTCTTAGTCACGACCTGTGTGGTATACTTTATATCCCACATGTTGTCATGCACAGAGGGATTATCTATTACCTATGTCTTAGGCACGACCTGTGTGGTATACTTCATATCCCACATGTTGGCATGCACAGAGGGAGTATCTATTACCTATGTCTTTAGCAAGACCTGTGTGGCGTACTTAATATCCCACATGTTGTCATGCACAGAGGGAGTATGTATTACCTATGTCTTTATCATGACCTGTGTGGTGTAAATTATGTCCCACATGTTGACATGCACTGAGGGCGCATCTATTACCTATGTCTTTAGCACGACCTGTGTGGTGTACTTTTTGTCCGACATGTTGTCATGCACAGAGGGAGTATCTATTACCTATGTTTTTAGAACGGCCTATGTGGTGTACATTTTATCCCACATGTTGATATGCACAGAGGGAGTATCTATTACCTATGTCTCTAGCACGGCCTGTGTGATGTACTTAATATCCCACATGTTGACATGCACGGAGGGGGTATCTATTACCTATGTCTTTAGCATTGCCTGTGTGGTGTACTTTATGTCCCACATGTTGTCATGCACAGAGGGAGTAACTGTTTGCTATGTCTTTAGCACGACCTGTGTGGTGTACTTTATATCCCACATGTTGTCATGTACATAGGGAGTATCTATTTCCTATGTCTTTAGTACGACATGTGTGGACTACTTTATATCCCACATGTCATCATGCACAGAGTAAGTATCTATTACCTATGTCTGTAGCACGGACTATGTGGTGTACTTTTTCTCCCACATGTTGACATGCACAGAGGGAGTGTATATTACCTATGTCTCTAGCACGGCCTGTGTGGTGTACTTTATATCCCACATGTTGACTTGCACAGAGGGGGTATTTTTTACCTATGTCATTAGCACGGCCTGTGTGGTGTACTTTATGTCCCACATGTTGTCATGCACAGAGGGAGTAACAGTTTGCTATGTCTTTAGCACGACCTGTGTGGTGTACTTTATACCCCACATGTTGTCATGCACAGAAGGAGTATCTATTACCTATGTCTTTAGTACGACCTGTGTAGACTACTTTATATCCCACATGTCATCATGCACAGTGTGAGTATCTATTACCTATGTCTTTAACACGGACTATGTGGTGTACTTTTTGTCCCACATGTTGTCATACATAGAGGGAGTATTTGTTTTCTATGTCTTAAGCACGACCTGTGTGGTGTACTTTATATCCCACATGTTGTCATGCACAGAGGGAGTATCTATTACCTATGTCTTTAGCAAGACCAGTGTGGCGTAATTTTATCCCACATGTCGTCATGCACAGAAGGAGTATGTATTACCTATGTCTTTAGCATGACCTGTGGGGTGTACATTATGTCCCACATGTCAACATGCACAGAGGGCGTATCCATTACCTATGTCTTTACCACGACCTGTAAGGTGTACTTTATATCCCACATGTCATCATGCACAGAGGGAGTATCCATTATCTATGTGTGGTGTACTTTATATCCCACATGATGACATGCACAGAGGGGGTATTTATTACCTATGTTTTAGCACGGCCTGTGTGGTGTACTTTATGTCCCACATGTTGTCATGCACAGAGGGATTATCTGTTTGCTATGTCTTTAGCACGACCTGTGTGGTGTACTCTATATACCACATGTTGTCATGCACAAAGGGAGTATCTATTACCTATGTCTTTAGTACGACCTGTGTGGACTACTTTATATCCCACATGTCATCATGCACAGAGTAAGTATCTATTACCTATGTCTTTAGCACGGATTATGTGGTGTACTTTTTCTCCCAAATGTTGACATGCACAGAGGGAGTATCTATTACCTATGTCTCTAGCGAGGCCTGTGTGGTGTACTTTATATCCCACATGTTGACTTGCACAGAGGGAGTATCTGTTTTCTATGTCTTTAGCACGACCTGTGTGGTGTACTTTATATCCCACATGTTGTCATGCAGAGAGGGAATATCTATTACCTATGTCTTTAGCACGACCTGTGTGGTGTACTTTATATCCCATATGTTGTCATGCACAGAGGGAGTATCTATTACCTATGTCTTTAGCACGACCTGGGTGGTGTACTTTATATCCCACATGTTGACATGCACGGAGGGGTGTCCATTACCTATGTATTTAGCACGACCTGTGTGGTGTACTTTTTATCCCACATGTTGTCATTCACAGAGGGAGAATCTATGACCTATGTCTTAGGCACGACCTGTGTGGTGTACTTTATATCCCACATGTAATCATGCACAGGGGGAGTATGTATTACCTATGTCTTAGGCAAGACCTGTGTGGTATACTTTATATACCACATGTTGTCATGCACAGAGGGAGTATCTATTACCTATGTCTTTAGCACGGCCTGTGTGGTGTACTTTATATCCCACATGTTGTCATGCACAGAGGGAGTATCTATTACCTATGTCTCTGGGACAGCCTATGTGGTATACTTTATATCCCACATGTAGACATGCACAGAGGGGGTATCTCTTACCAATGTCTTTAGCACGGCCTGTGTGGTGTACATTATATCCCACATGTTGACATGCACAAATGGAGTATCTATTACGTATGTTTTTGGCACGGCCTGTGTGGTGTACTTTATATCCCACATGATGTCCTGCACCGAGGGATTATCTGTTTTCTATGTCTTTAGCACGAACTGTGTGGTGTACTTTATATCCCTCATGTTGACATGCACAGAGGGAGTATCTATTACCTATGTATCTGGGACAGCCTATGTGGTATACTTTATATCCCACATGTAGACATGCACAGAGGGGGTATCTATTACCTATGTCTTTAGCACGGCCTGTGTGTTCTACTTTATGTCCCACATGTTGTCATGCACATAGGGAGTATCTGTTTTCTATGTCTTTAGCACGACCTGTGTAGTGTACTCTATATCCCACATGTTGTCATGCACAGAGGGAGTATCTATTACCTATGTCTTAGGCACGACCTGTGTGGTGTATTTTATATCCCACATGTTGTCAGGCACAGAGGGAGTATCTATTACCTATGTCTTTAGCAAGACCTGTGTGGCGGACTTTTTATCCCACATGTTGTCATGCACAGGGGGAGTATCTGTTACCTATGTCTTTAGCACGACCTGTGTGGTGTACTTTTTATCCCACATGTTGTCATGCACAGAGGGTGTATCTATGACCTATGTCTTAGGCACGACCTGTGTGGTGTACTTTATATCCCACATGTAATCATGCACAGGGGGAGTATGTATTACCTATGTCTTAGGCAAGACCTGTGTGGTATACTTTATATCCCACATGTTGTCATGCACAGAGGGAGTATCTATTACCTATGTCTTTAGCACGGCCTGTGTGGTGTACTTTATATCCCACATGTTGTCATGCACAGAGGGAGTATCTATTACCTATGTCTTTAGCAAGACCTGTGTGGCGTACATTTTATCCCACATGTTATCATGCACAGAGGGAGTATCTATCACCTGTGTCTTTATCATGACCTGTGTGGTGTAAATTATGTCCCACATGTTGACATGCACTGAGGGCGCATCTATTACCTATGTCTTTAGCATGACCTGTAAGGTGTACTTTATATCCCACATGTAATCATGCACAGGGGGAGTATGTATTACCTATGTCATAGGCACGACCTGTGTGGTGTACTTAATATCCAACATGTTGTCAAGCACAGAGGGAGTATGTATTATCTGTGTCTTAGGCACGACCTGTGTGGTATACTTTATATCCCACATGTTGTCATGCACAGAGGAAGTATCTATTACCTATGTCAAAGGCACGACCTGTCTGGTGTACTTTATATCCCACATGTTGTCATGCACAGAGGGAGTATCTACTACATATGTCATAGGCACGACCTGTGTGGTATACTTTATATCCCACATGTTGTCATGCACAGAGGGAGTATCTATTACCTATGTCTTAGGCACGACCTGTATGGTATACTTTATATCCCACATGTTGTCATGCACAGAGGGAGTATCTATCACATATGTCTTAGGCACGACCTGTGTGGTGTACTTTATATCCCACATGTTGTCATGCACAGAGGGAGTATCTATTACCTATATCTTAGTCACGACCTGTGTGGTATACTTTATATCCCACATGTTGTCATGCACAGAGGGAGTATCTATTACCTATGTCTTAGGCACGACCTGTGTGGTATACTTCATATCCCACATGTTGGCATGCACAGAGGGAGTATCTATTACCTATGTCTTTAGCAAGACCTGTGTGGCGTACTTAATATCCCACATGTTGTCATGCACAGAGGGAGTATGTATTTCCTATGTCTTTATCATGACCTGTGTGGTGTAAATTATGTCCCACATGTTGACATGCACTGAGGGCGCATCTATTACCTATGTCTTTATCATGACCTGTAAGGTGTACTTTATATCCGACATGTCACCATGCACAGAGGGAGTATCTACTACCTATGTCTTTAGCACGACCTGTATGGACTACATTATATCCCACATGTTGACATGCACAGAGGGATTCTCTATTACCTATGTCTTT
The DNA here is from genome assembly GCA_946902985.2 of Meconema thalassinum. Classification (NCBI taxonomy): domain Eukaryota; kingdom Metazoa; phylum Arthropoda; class Insecta; order Orthoptera; family Tettigoniidae; genus Meconema; species Meconema thalassinum. Next base: position 214,884,454 of record OX336395.1, read on the forward strand.
AGCACGGTCTGTGTGGTGAACTTTATATCCCACATGATGACATGCACAGAGGGAGTATCTATTACCTATGTCTTTAGCACGACCTGTGTGGTGTACTTTATGTCCGACATGTTGTCATGCACAGAGGGAGTATCTATTACCTATGTTTTTAGCACGGCCTATGTGGTGTACATTTTATCCCACATGTTGATATGCACAGAGGGAGTATCTATTACCTATGTCTCTAGCACGGCCTGTGTGATGTACTTAATATCCCACATGTTGACATGCACGGAGGGGTATCTATTACCTATGTCTTTAGCACGACCTGAATGGAGTATTTTTATCCCACATGTTGACATGCACAGAGGGAGTATCTCTTACCAATGTCTTTAGCACGGCCTGTGTGGTGTACATTATATCCCACATGTTGACATGCACAAATGGAGTATCTATTACGTATGTCTTTAGCACGGCCTGTGTGGTGTACTTTATGTCCCACATGATGTCCTGCACCGAGGGAGTATCTGTTTTCTATGACTTTAGCACGAACTGTGTGGTGTACTTTATATCCCTCATCTTGACATGCACAGAGGGAGTATCTATTACCTATGTCTCTGGGACAGCCTATATGGTATACTTTATATCCCACATGTAGACATGCACAGAGGGGGTATCTATTACCTATGTCTTTAGCACGGCCTGTGTGGTCTACTTTATGTCCCACATGTTGTCATGCACATAGGGAGTATCTGTTTTCTATGTCTTTAGCACGACCTGTGTGGTGTACTTTATATCCCACATGTTGTCATGCACAGAGGGAGTATCTATTACCTATGTCTTAGGCACGACCTGTGTGGTGTATTTTATATCCCACATGTTGTCATGCACAGAGGGAGTATCTATTACCTATGTCTTTAGCAAGACCTGTGTGGCGTACTTTTTATCCCACATGTTGTCATGCACAGAGGGAGTATCTATTACCTATGTCTTTAGCACGACCTGTGTGTTGTACTTTATATCCCACATGTTGACATTCACGGAGGGAGTATCTATTACCTATGTCTTTAGCACGACCTGTGTGGTGTACTTTTTATCCCACATGTTGTCATGCACAGAGGGAGTATCTATGACCTATGTCTTAGGCACGACCTGTGTGGTGTACTTTATATCCCACATGTAATCATGCACAGAGGGGGTATCTTTTACCTATGTCATTAGCACGGCCTGTGTGGTGTACTTTTTGTCCCACATGTTGTCATGCATAGAGGGAGTATTTGTTTTCTATGTCTTAAGCACGACCTGTGTGGTGTACTTTATATCCCACATGTTGTCATGCACAGAGGGAGTATCTATTACCTATGTCTTTAGCAAGACCAGTGTGGCGTAATTTTATCCCACATGTCGTCATGCACAGAAGGAGTATGTATTACCTATGTCTTTAGCATGACCTGTGGGGTGTACATTATGTCCCACATGTCAACATGCACAGAGGGCGTATCCATTACCTATGTCTTTACCACGACCTGCAAGGTGTACTTTATATCCCACATGTCATCATGCACAGAGGGAGTATCCCTTATCTATGTGTGGTGTACTTTATATCCCACATGATGACATGCACAGAGGGGGTATCTATTACCTATGTTTTAGCACGGCCTGTGTGGTGTACTTTATGTCCCACATGTTGTCATGCACAGAGGGATTATCTGTTTGCTATGTCTTTAGCACGACCTGTGTGGTGTACTTTATATCCCACATGTTGTCATGCACAAAGGGAGTATCTATTACCTATGTCTTTAGTACGACCTGTGTGGACTACTTTATATCCCACATGTCATCATGCACAGAGTAAGTATCTATTACCTATGTCTTTAGCACGGACTATGTGGTGTACTTTTTCTCCCACATGTTGACATGCACAGAGGGAGTATCTATTACCTATGTCTCTAGCGAGGCCTGTATGGTGTACTTTATATCCCACATGTTGACTTGCACAGAGGGAGTATCTGTTTTCTATGTCTTTAGCACGACCTGTGTGGTGTACTTTATATCCCACATGTTGTCATGCAGAGAGGGAGTATCTATTACCTATGTCTTTAGCATGACCTGTGTGGTGTACTTTATATCCCATATGTTGTCATGCACAGAGGGAGTATCTATTACCTATGTCTTTAGCACGACCTGGGTGGTGTACTTTATATCCCACATGTTGACATGCACGGAGGGGTGTCCATTACCTATGTCTTTAGCACGACCTGTGTGGTGTACTTTTTATCCCACATGTTGTCATTCACAGAGGGAGAATCTATGACCTATGTCTTAGGCACGACCTGTGTGGTGTACTTTATATCCCACATGTAATCATGCACAGAGGGAGTATGTATTACCTATGTCCTAGGCACGACCTGTGTGGTATACTTTATAGCCCACATGTTGTCATGCACAGAGTGAGTATCTATTACCTATGTCTTTAGCACGGCCTGTGTGGAGTACTTTATATCCCACATGTTGTCATGCACAGAGGGAGGATCTATTACCTATGTCTTTAGGAAGACCTGTGTGGCGTACATTTTATCCCGCATGTTGTCATGCACAGAGGGAGTATGTATTACCTATGTCTTTATCATGACCTGTGTGGTGTACATTATATCCCATATGTTGTCATGCACAGAGGGAATATCTATTACCTATGTCTTAGGCACGACCTGTGTGGTGTACTTTATATCCCACATGTTGTCATGCACAGAGGGAGTATCTATTACCTATGTCTTAGTCACGACCTGTGTGGTATACTTTATATCCCACATGTTGTCATGCACAGAGGGAGTATCTATTACCTATGTCATAGGCACGACCTGTGTGGTATACTTTATATCCCACATGTTGTCATGCACAGAAGGAGTATCTATTACCTATGTCTTTTGCAAGACCTGTGTGGCGAACTTTTTATCCCACATGTTGTCATGCACAGAGGGAGTATGTATTACCTATGTCTTTATCATGACCTGTGTGGTGTACATTGTGTCCCACATGTTGACATGCACTGAGGGCGTATCTATTACCTATGTCTTTAGCATGACCTGTAAGGTGTACTTTATATCCCATACGTCACAATGCACAGAGGGAGTATAAACTACCAATATCTTTAGCACGACCTGTATGGACTACATTATATCCCACATGTTGACATGCACAGAGGGATTATTTATTACCTATGTCTTTAGCACGGTCTTTGTGGTGTACCTTATATCCCACATGCTGACATAAACAGAGGGAGTATCTATTACATATGTCTTTAGCACGACCTGTGTGGTGTACTTTATGTCCGACATGTTGTCATGCACAGAGGGAGTATCCATTACCTATGTCTTTAGCACGGCCTATGTTGTTTACTTTTTATCCCACATGTTGATATGCACAGAGGGAGTATCTATTACCTATGTCTCTAGCATGGCCTGTGTGGTGTACTTTATATCCCACATGTTGACTTGCACAGAGGGGGTATCTATTACCTATGTCTTTAGCACGGCCTGTGTGGTGTACTTTTTGTCCCACATGTTGACATGCACAGAGGGAGTATTTGTTTTCTATGTCTTAAGCACGACCTGTGTGGTGTACTTTATATCCCACATGTTGTCATGCACAGAAGGAGTATCTATTACCTAAGTCTTTAGCAAGACCTGTGTGGCGTACTTTTTATCCCACATGTTGTCATGCACAGAGAAGTATCTATTACCTATGTCTTTAGCACGGTCTTTGTGGTGTACTTTATATCGCACATGCTGACATGCACAGAGGGAGTATCTATTACCTATGTCTTTAGCACGGCCTGTGTGGTGTACTTTATGTCCCACATGTTGTCATGCACAGAGGGAGTATCTGCTTGCTATGTCTTTAGCACGACCTGTGTGGTGTACTTTATATCCCACATGTTGTCATGCACAAAGGGAGTATCGATTACCTATGTCTTTAGTACGACCGGTGTAGACTACTTTATATCCCACATGTCATCATGCACAGTGTGAGTATCTATTACCTATGTCTTTAACACGGACTATGTGGTGTACTTTTTCTCCCACATGTTGACATGCACAGAGGGAGTATCTATTACCTATGTCTCTAGCACGGCCTGTGTGGTGTACTTTATATCCCACATGTTGACTTGCACAGAGGGGGTATCTATTACCTATGTCTTTAGCACGGCCTGTGTTGTGTACTTTTTGTCCCACATGTTGACATGCACAGAGGGGGTATTTGTTTTCTATGTCTTAAGCACGACCTGTGTGGTGTACTTTATATCCCACATGTTGTCATGCACAGAGGGAGTATCTATTAACTATGTCTTTAGCAAGACCAGTTTGGCGTAATTTTATCCCACATGTCGTCATGCACAGAGGGAGTATGTATTACCTATGTCTTTAGCATGACCTGTGGGGTGTATATATTATGTCCCACATGTCGACATGCACAGAGGGCTTATCCATTACCTATGTTTTTACCACGACCTGTAAGGTGTACTTTATATCCCACATGTCATAATGCACAGAGGGAGTATCTATTACCTATGTCTTTAGCACGACCTGTGTGGTGTACTTTATGTCCCACATTTTGTCATGCACAGAGGGAGTATCTAGTACCTATGTCTCTAGCACGGCCTGTGTGGTGTACTTTATATCCCACATGTTGACATGCACAGAGAGGGTATCTATTACCTATGTCTTTAGCACGGCCTGTGTGGTGTACTTTATGTCCCACATGTTGTCATGCACAGAGGGAGTATCTATTACCTATGTCTTTAGCATGACCTGTGTGGCGTTCTTTATATCCCACATGTTGTCATGCACAGAGAGAGTATCTATTACGTTTGTCTTTAGCAAGACCTGTGTGGCGTACTTTTTATCCCACATGTTGTCATGCACAGAGGGAGTATGTATCACCTATGTCTTTAGCACGACCTGTGTGGTGTACTTTATGCCCCACATGTTGTCATGCACAGAGGGAGTATCTATTACCTATGTCTTTAGCACGACCTGAGTGGAGTATTTTTATCCCACATGTTGACATGCACAGAGGGAGTATCTCTTACCAATGTCTTTAGCACGGCCTGTGTGGTGTACATTATATCCCACATGTTGACATGCACAAATGCAGTATCTATTACGTATGTCTTTAGCACGGCCTGTGTGGTGTACTTTATGTCCCACATGATGTCCTGCACCGAGGGAGTATCTGTTTTCTATGTCTTTAGCACGAAATGTGTGGTGTACTTTATATCCCTCATGTTGGCATGCACAGAGGGAGTATCTATTACCTATGTCTTTAGCAAGACCTGTGTGGCGTACTTAATATCCCACATGTTGTCATGCACAGAGGGAGTATGTATTACCTATGTCTTTATCATGACCTGTGTGGTGTAAATTATGTCCCACATGTCACCATGCACAGAGGGAGTATCTACTACCTATGTCTTTAGCACGACCTGTATGGACTACATTATATCCCACATGTTGACATGCACAGAGGGATTCTCTATTACCTATGTCTTTAGCACGGTCTGTGTGGTGAACTTTATATCCCACATGATGACATGCACAGAGGGAGTATCTATTACCTATGTCTTTAGCACGACCTGTGTGGTGTACTTTATGTCCGACATGTTGTCATGCACAGAGGGAGTATCTATTACCTATGTTTTTAGCACGGCCTATGTGGTGTACATTTTATCCCACATGTTGATATGCACAGAGGGAGTATCTATTACCTATGTCTCTAGCACGGCCTGTGTGATGTACTTAATATCCCACATGTTGACATGCACGGAGGGGTATCTATTACCTATGTCTTTAGCACGACCTGAGTGGAGTATTTTTATCCCACATGTTGACATGCACAGAGGGAGTATCTCTTACCAATGTCTTTAGCACGGCCTGTGTGGTGTACATTATATCCCACATGTTGACATGCACAAATGGAGTATCTATTACGTATGTCTTTAGCACGGCCTGTGTGGTGTACTTTATGTCCCACATGATGTCCTGCACCGAGGGAGTATCTGTTTTCTATGTCTTTAGCACGAAATGTGTGGTGTACTTTATATCCCTCATGTTGACATGCACAGAGGGAGTATCTATTACCTATGTCTCTGGGACAGCCTATGTGGTATACTTTATATCCCACATGTAGACATGCACAGAGGGGGTATCTATTACCTATGTATTTAGCACGGCCTGTGTGGTGTACTTTATATCCCACATGTTGTCATGCACAGAGGGAGTATCTATTACCTATGTCTTAAGCACGACCTGTGTGTTGTACTTTATATCCCACATGTTGACATGCACAGAGGGAGTATCTATTACCTATGTCTTAGGCACGACCTGTGTGGTGTATTTTATATCCCACATGTTGTCATGCACAGAGGGAGTTTCTATTACCTATGTCTTTAGCAAGACCTGTGTGGCGTACTTTTTATCCCACATGTTGTCATGCACAGAGGGAGTATCTATTACCTATGTCTTAAGCACGACCTGTGTGTTGTACTTTATATCCCACATGTTGACATGCACGGAGGGAGTATCTATTACCTATGTCTTTAGCACGACCTGTGTGGTGTACTTTTTATCCCACATGTTGTCATGCACAGAGGGAATATCTATGACCTATGTCTTAGGCACGACCTGTGTGGTGTACTTTATATCCCACATGTAATCATGCACAGGGGGAGTATGAATTACCTATGTCTTAGGCAAGACCTGTATGGTATACTTTATATCCCACATGTTGTCATGCACAGAGGGAGTATATATTACCTATGTCTTTAGCACGGCCTGTGTGGTGTACTTTATATCCCACATGTTGTCATGCACAGAGGGAGTATCTATTACCTATGTCTTTAGCAAGACCTGTGTGGCGTACATTTTATCCCACATGTTATCATGCACAGAGGGAGTATCTATCACCTGTGTCTTTATCATGACCTGTGTGGTGTAAATTATGTCCCACATGTTGACATGCACTGAGGGCGCATCTATTACCTATGTCTTTAGCATGACCTGTAAAGTGTACTTTATATCCCACATGTAATCATGCACAGGGGGATTATGTATTACCTATGTCTTAGGCACGACCTGTGTGGTGTACTTAATATCCCACATGTTGTCAAGCACAGAGGGAGTATGTATTATCTGTGTCTTAGGCACGACCTGTGTGGTATACTTTATATCCCACATGTTGTCATGCACAGAGGAAGTATCTATTACCTATGTCATAGGCACGACCTGTGTGGTGTACTTTATATCCCACATGTTGTCATGCACATAGGGAGTATCTATTACCTATGTCATAGGCACGACCTGTGTGGTATACTTTATATCCTACATGTTGTCATGACAGAGGGAGTATCTATTACCTATGTCTTAGGCACGACCTGTATGGTATACTTTATATCCCACATATTGTCATGCACAGAGGGAGTATCTATCACCTATGTCTTAGGCATGAACTGTAGGGTGTACTTTATATCCCACATGTTGTCATGCACAGAGGGAGTATCTATTACCTATGTCTTAGTCACGACCTGTGTGGTATACTTTATATCCCACATGTTGTCATGCTCAGAGGGATTATCTATTACCTATGTCTTAGGCACGACCTGTGTGGTATACTTCATATCCCACATGTTGGCATTCAAAGAGGGAGTATCTATTACCTATGTCTTTAGCAAGACCTGTGTGGCGTACTTAATATCCCACATGTTGTCATGCACAGAGGGAATATGTATTACCTATGTCTTTATCATGAACTGTGTGGTGTAAATTATGTCCCACATGTTGACATGCACTGAGGGCGCATCTATTACCTATGTCTTTAGCATGACCTGTAAGGTGTACTTTATATCCCACATGTCACCATGCACAGAGGGAGTATCTACTACCTATGTCTTTAGCACGACCTGTATGGACTACATTATATCCCACATGTTGACATGCACAGAGGGATTCTCTATTACCTATGTCTTTAGCACGACCTGTGTGGTGTACTTTATGTCCGACATGTTGTCATGCACAGAGGGAGTATCTATTACCTATGTTTTTAGCACGGCCTATGTGGTGTACATTTTATCCCACATGTTGACATGCACAAAGGGAGTAACTATTACGTATGTCTTTAGCACGGCCTGTGTGGTGTACTTTATGTCCCACATGTTGTCCTGCACAGCGGGAGTATCTGTTTTCTATGTCTTTAGCACGACCTGTGTGGAGTACTTTATATCCCTCATGTTGACATGCACAGAGGGAGTATCTATTACTTATGTCTCTGGGACAGCCTATGTGCTGTACTTTATATCCCACATGTTGACATGCACAGAGGGGGTATCTATTACCTATGTCTTTAGCACGGCCTGTGTGGTTTACTTTATGTCCCACATGTTGTCATGCACATAGGGAGTATCTGTTTTCTATGACTTTAGCACGACCTGTGTGGTGTACTTTATATCCCACATGTTGTCATGCACAGAGGGAGTATCTATTACCTATGTCTTAGGCACGACCTGTGTGGTGTATTTTATACCCAACATGTTGTCATGCACAGAGGGAGTATCTATTACCTATGTCTTTAGCACGACCTGTGTGGTGTACTTTATGACCCACATGTTGTCATGCACAGAGGGAGTATCTATTACCTATGTCTTTAGCACGACCTGTAAGGTGTACTTTATATCCCACATGTCATCATGCACAGAGGGAGTATCTATTACCTATGTCTTTAGCAAGACCTGTGTGGTGTATTTTATACCCAACATGTTGTCATGCACAGAGGGAGTATCTATTACCTATGTCTTTAGCAAGACCTGTGTGGCGTACTTTTTATCCCACATGTTGTCATGCACAGGGGGAGTATCTATTACCTATGTCTTTAGCACGGCCTGTGTGGTGTACTTTATATCCCACATGTTGACATGCACAGAGGGAGTATCTATTACCTATGTCTTTAGCACGACCTGTGTGGTGGTCTTTTTATCCCACATGTTGACATGAACAGAGGGAGTATCTCTTAACAATGTCTTTAGCACGGCCTGTGTGGTGTACATTATATCCCACATGTTGATATGCACAGAGGGAGTATCTATTACCTAGGTCTTTAGCACGGCCTGTGTGGTGTACTTTATGTCCCACATGTTGTCCTGCACAGAGGGAGTATCTGTTTTCTATGTCTTTAGCACGACCTGTGTGGTGTACTTTATATCCCACATGTTGACATGCACAGAGGGAGTATCTATTACCTATGTCTCTGGCACAGCCTATGTGGTGTACTTTATATCCCACATGTTGTCATGCACAGAGGGAGTATCTAATACCTATGTCTTTAGCACGACCTGTGTGGACTACTTTATATCCAACTTGTTAACATGCACAGTGGGAGTATCTATTACCTATGTGTGGTATGCTTTATATCCCACACGTTGTCATGCACAGAGGGAGTATCTATCACATATGTGTGGTGTACTTTATATCCCACATGTTGACATGCACTGAGGGAGTATCTATTACCTATGTCTTTAGCACGGTCTGTGTGGTGTACATTATGTCCCACTTGTTGTCCTGCACAGAGGGAGTATCTGTTTTCTATGTCTTTAGCACGACCTGTGAGGTGTACTTTATATCCCACATGTTGATATGCACAGAGGGAGTATCTATTACCTATGTCTCTGGCACAGCCTATGTGGTGTACTTTATATCCCACATTTTGTCATGCACAGAGGGAGTATCTATTACCTATGTCTTTAGCATGACCTGTGTTGACTACTTTATATCCCACTTGTTAACATGCACAGTGGGAGTATCTATTACCTATGTGTGGTATGCTTTATATCCCACACGTTGTCATGCACAGAGGGAGTATCTATCACATATGTGTGGTGTACTTTTTATCCCACATTTTGTCATGCAAAGAGGGAGTATCAATTACCTATGTCTTTAGCACGACCTGTGTGGTGTACTTTATATCCCACATGTTGTCATGCACAGAGGGAGTATCTATTACCTAGGTCTTAACATGACCTATGTGGAGTACTTTATATCCCACATGTTGGCAACAATGGTGACGGCGTTGTGTGCACCTTGGCAACAGTTGAATAGACCTCCTGCACCTTTCGAACTTGGCTGTCATTGTTGAACGAGCAAGAAATTAAAAAACACATATTTATGTAATAATATTATTGATGTTATGCCTCTTTTAACCAGAGGCTTTTAGAGACACCGGGGTCATGGCGTTTGCCCCGAAGGGCGAGTAAATTTACTGACACTGCCCCTTCGCGTTTGCGCTCCATCTAATGTTAACTGACTGGGGCAGGATGGGTACAGCAGGGGAGAACGCAACCGCTGCTCCACACAGCCAGTCTATATATTTACGTAATTTAACTCACATTTCCTGTGCGGTAGTGATAATTGACAGTAATTTCATTTCCTAATGAATCCCAGAATATGGAAAAACGTATGAATATCATGTATTATATAGTATCCAAAAGGAAGTGTAAAAGCCAAGCTCTGCTTTCCTTCACAATTAAATAACACATGCGTTAAAATCCTTCAGTATGCCTTCCTTCGGAGGGGGAAGTGAAGCCGGCGGTCCCATGTCAAAGATTTATGGCATGTAAAAGATCCTTCCATAGACTAAACTTGAGTGAAGCAAAATTTCCAGGTTAGATTTCGCTGGAACGATCTATCAAAGTTTCACCGTTCACCACTAGGTATCATTGACAACTGGTGGCGAAAGTTGGAATTTCTTGAAATTGAACGGAACTTGTAGCACACCCTATGGTTGTCCGCTAGAAGCAGCTACAGCCTCAGGCGAGCCAAACATGTCCTCGGACACTCCAGGCACTAAAATCCATATGATAAATTAATAAAACACATGCGGAGCGAACCACCATGATTAGGTGATTGTTAAAATTTGCTCTAGGATCTGTGATATAACCGAGCCGAAGGAGTGAAATTACATTTTATCAGAAGTGTGAACATGATTCCATTGATACTATGGGAACATACCGAAATAAAATTAATATTCCGTCAATGACATGGTAAAAGAATGCATGCATATAGCCTACTGGTACTCATATATACACCACGATACGGCAGCACTGAATGAACATAGAACGAGTGATAACATTCTCTATAGTACATGAATAAGCCAAACAATGAGAAATAAATCAGGGAAAGATGTTTAATTTTCCGACGTCCGTGACCCACCCAGCCATCCCAAACAGGATCACGACTTATATAGCCCAAAGTACAGCTGTGGCCACCTTTGTCCAAATCAATCATCATCGAAACAGTACTGCCAACCTCGCCCATACGGTACTATGTAAAACAAAGAAGCGCCCAGTTCTATCTCTAGTGCGCATCATTTGTGCGCAGCACTCAGTTCATTTGATAGTGCGCCGAATTTAATAATTTATTCACTATGGATTGTCCAAGTTGGCTGATAACAATCAGTAACTTCAATCGGCGGCTCTATGATCAACTTGAGAAGTTGCTGAAGCTATTGGCATTTCAAACTAAAACTTGGGGCGCTGCGGTCGGTCTGGATAAGTAGGGTAAAAATACTCAATAACAAGCGTTTGATAAGGAACACTTTTTATTTTTCGATTATAATCAGTAAATGTGGTCGCTAAAATAATAACAGTATTATTTGCAATTGTATATATGTATAAATGTGCGATACACGTGATCTAATTTGTGTGTTCCACTGGATTTGCATGTTATCAAGCATCGGTTGTCTGCTGGTATTTGTTTGGTGCAGTTCGAGTCATAGCGCTGTTAAGTTTAAAAGCTATATTTGAGTTTGCTCACTGTACCATAGACTCTAGAAATTATCTGCCGCTTGGTAGTGCAAAGGGATGAGTCTAACTTGTATTAAAACTCGGGGTAGACATGAATTGCTTGATTTGGATGGTAGGTATTAACCCTGCGAAGTCAAATTAGGCCTATACGACTCGTAATGGATTGGCTCGGGCGTAAGTGAACAAACCGTCCTGTCGTCAGTGAGTGCAGTGGTGAGTGGTCCAACCCGCTCTTGTTGCCCGTATTTATTTGGTATCATCACCTTTTTGGCTATTGCTTTTTGCATCTTTTGGAAAGTGATGAAAACGTATATCCGCAGCCCTCTTATACATCGATTTACAGCCGTAAACTGAGCAATATACTTTGCTTTTACTAATTTTGCACTCTTATCAACGAGTAAAACTTATAACTTATGTATAAACACGAAGAATTTACCACGATCTGCTTACCAATACAAGAAACCATATAGAGTCACCACGTGACAAATGTACCCTGCTTGGTAAGATTCTAATTTTTACCGCTAGATGTCAAATCAGATAGCTGGAGTTGCCAATTGCAACAACACACTTTAGTACCAAAAACACTACCGTGCGCGAAATGCTATCGTGAAGTGGAAGTTAGGAGGATAAAACATAGCCTATCTGTAACCTGCAACAAAAGGATACCCGGACGTCAAGGTCGCACCCACATCCGACTATTCTAAACTTCGTTTTGTCCACTCGAATGGTTTTTGATAATGGTTACAGCCTACAACGCGTCCCAATGAATGTTTTTATGAACAGTGATTTTGTATCCCACATGTTGGCAACAATGTGTGCGCCTCTATGTGTGCCACTTAAGTGCGTCTTGTTGACAGTAGAACGAGATGCAAACTTTTTAAGAGAGCAAAAATAAAATCATATATTTACGTACCGTACTTGAGCGCATATGAGGTGCAGTAGTGACCAGGTTTCCTAATTTCAATACGTAATATCGCCCAGAAGATGAAACAAGGACACAAGGTATGTAAAGTCACATTCGTGTCTGATGCAAGTTTATAAGCCACGTTCTACTATCATTCAGAATTAATCCTCATATTACTGCTATGTGACTCGGTTGTTTAAACTGTTGGTAAGTGTAGTTCTATGCGAATATAATGTAGTCACAAGTGCTCAAGTGCAACTGTGGTCGAGGTTTGATGGGAAGTTACAAATTTCCAAATTGGGTTAGACTACCGATTATAATACTATTTTTTTCTACAAGCAAGAAGATCGGGGGGCATACGGTCCAGATCACGCCCCATTTGGTATGTACCTCGAAAAATTTGGTTCTCGTGCATTGCATGTTGCAGAGTTTCAATTTTGTTAGTATCTCTCTGAAACCTGGTTGTACTTATTGTGCCATGTTATTGAGGCTAACGTCACATAAGAAAACTCTGAACAATTTCACTATGCAGTAACAAAGTGACGAAAAAACAAGTCGCCATGTTGGATATGGCACATATCAAGCAATGCTGCCAACTTCACTTTAGCAAGGTTAAACGGCTGACTGGATGAAAATTACTGATGTTCTTTAGTTGGGCGAGACAAAGCTGTTGGTCGCGACTTGGTTTGGCAAATATCTGGACGATAATTACTGATTGTACTACAAGTAAAGAGGTCTGGGGCACGAGCCCCAGGTTAGGGTTGAACGTAAAGCCTGATTCCGCATTCACCGCTTCCATATTAAACGGCAACATGAGCTCAAACAATGATGTTGGTACTGCTGAAAAATATTCAACAACACCCTCTAGCAATAAAATGTTCAACTCCTGTATCCTAGTGACATTGCCATTAACACTGAAGGAGAGGAGAACCTACCTTTGACAATCACATCTTCGTTAATACCATCACCGTCTATAATTGGCAAAGTTTAGTAGAGTCCGTAAGATATATAAACATGCTATGTTTTATTCATAAATATCGTTTATTTTGATACGACAGCATCTAAAAGCAGTTCGTCCTAACTATTTCAACACCCGAGGTAAATCAGACCTGCTGAAAGTTACAGAAGTGAGTATTTCCCGTTTTAAGTTCCATGTGTAACCAATACCTACCAATGAAGTTAACCAACAAATTCTTCACTAATATTTCATTAAACTATTTCAGATGCCTAGGAAGTGTTGTGCGCCTGACTGTAAGTCAAATTATGGGAGCCTTATTAAAATAACTCGTTATATCACTAAGTTTTGATCACTTACAGCGTGGTGGACTTTCAGTGCCTAGTAATATAGTTTTGGTCTATATCTTCATGTATTCCAGTACATTATGAACTGCACTCAGTGGCCAAGTGCCTTTAGGTAGATTTCATTAGAAAGCTACCTATTTTTAAATTAAGTTACCATTGGAACATTATTGCTAGACTGTCAGCATTACGCTTGGAGGCCAATTGTGACTATGATTAGTGCATATGTGGGCAAAAAGTGAAGAATATATTATCAAAGGCAGTCTCTAAGTCGTAAGAATAGTCTTCAATATATTTTCTGAGCGCGTCAATGACGGCAGTGAGCATACCAGCAAGAAAAGAAAACTTCAGATATTGGGACATTGAGGTACAGTACAGACTTTTATTATTACCTTATCGGGAATTGACAGTACATAGCATGGTGATATGTATGCTTTAACTGTGATGTTTGTGTAAAGATTTAGCGGACGTTATGCTCTGTTGTATTTTAGGTAACATTTGGTATCAAAATCTATCTGTTAACGCTGTGTTAGCAATTACCACGTGCTCCCAGATGACATATGGGCAGTGTTGCCAAACCTTATGACACGGCTTGAGAATTGTAGACGGCGATGTTAATACGGATAATACATGATCATCATATCTTTCTAAAGGACGATACCGATCGAAATGGCTGTCCACTATCACTACTGCACTGGAAATATGTGCTAAACTACGTAAAATATGTGTGTTTCTTGCTCATTGAACGACAGCAGCCATGTTCCTCAAGCACAAGAGCTTCCCTTAACGGTTATCTAGGCGGATGTATTGACGTCACAGTAGCGTTGCCAACAAGATAAAAAATACACCACTGCATGAGGTTGGTCATAAGCGTGACTATTTCCAATGTGCGTGACAAACCAAGGATGCATATATGGCTTAGGGCAGCGCTACCTAATAATTATAGGTCTAGGCAAATGTAACATTTACACAAACAATTAGAACCGTATGAGTGGGGTTGGTGATACTGTACTAGTGCATAATTCAGGTGGGTAATTGTCAACACAGCAGGAATTTACTATATAAGTCGTGATATAAAATGGGATGGTAGGTGTACCGGTAATGTAAAGATTTCAGGTGATTTTTCAGTGTTGCCTGTGCAAACAGTTATTTGTAGCTCTTTAGTCCGTCAACACGAATATTGCCCACAAACTGGGTGAGGTACAATGTATGTATTATACTGTATGTACAAAAATAAATAACACTCCTGGAAAAAATAAAATGTGGTATTTATCATGATTGACACTGGACTAAAGCAAGGAAGTGTGTTGTCACCATTATTGTTCGTAATGGTGATGGATGACATCATGAAGGCAGCAATGGAAGAATATAGTAGGGCAAAGATGAAGTTAATGTTGTTTGCAGACGACGTTGTGATTGTGGGCGAGGATGAGATGGAGGTACAAGAACTGTTAGACGTAATAAATGAAAAGATTGAGCAATGGGGATTGAAGATAAATGTGGAGAAGAGTAAAACAGTGGTCATGAGTAGAGATAAGAAGGAAAAGGAGTAATCAAAGTAGGAGATAAGGAATTGGAAGTGGTGGAACACTTCAAATACTTAGGAAGCGAACTGACTGAAGATGGAAGACTAGATTTGGAAATTAGCAGAAGAATACAACTCGGGAGTACTTTCTACCAACAGGTACGGGGACTAGTATGGAACAGTGATATACCAATTAAGGCTAAAGAAGTTATGAACAAAGCATATTATGTTCCTATAATGGCATATGCAGCAGAAACTTGGACAATGACTAAGAGGGATGAGAGCAGAGTACAAGCAGCTGAGATGAGATTCCTGAGAAGTATGGTCCAGAAAACGAGGAGGGACAGAGTGAGAAATGAAGATATACGGAAAGAACTGGGAGTACAGAAACTAAATGACAAACTGGAGCAAAACAGATTGAGATGGTTTGGACATGTCAAACGGATGAATGAAGAAAGACTACCAAGACGAGCACTGGAACGACGAATGACAGGGAAGAGAGGACGAGGAAGACCAAGAATGCGTTGGATGGACTCGGTGGAGAATAGTATAAAACCTACCTGAAGGCGAGGTACTGCTTTTAGCAGCAGCAGATTCACCAGCCGGTAAAAGTCGACTCAAATAGTGAACATTGAACTGTGGATCTGGAATGACATAATACAATATTATACATAAATTATACCATACAGTAATATAAATGAATAGCATTCTGGCAAGCGAGTGTAACCTCTATGTGTAGTGTTTTTAAATGTTATACATCAGAAACCTACCTCTATTCAGTCTATCATGCACTTCCCGTGTTTCGGTGACTGAATAAACTTGATTGCCGTATGTGTACCAAGAATCAAGTAGCTCACCGCGGGTGTAACCACTTCTTGCACACTTGAATTCCCGGTTCCCACGTGGTCCTCCATCTTGATATCCAAAGTGTTGTGAGTAGGGAGCGAAGTTAAACTATGATCCATAAAATGGCGTCCACTCCATGGAACACGTTTATGGAGCGCTCCTTCAGGCCGCGTTCACAGCGTACCTTTTGAAACAGTTGATGAACTGTTTGCTACCACGAATGCAACCAGTGATCCGTGTCAGTAGATTTACTAGCACGGTAAAGATCCCCTTCGGGGAAAATTTGTAAAAAGTCAACTATGGTTGTACTGTATAGTACAAGCTACTACTTATCTGGTTGGATGTCTTCCGCGCTGTAGCTGCGACCAGTGTCAACTTCACTCTTGCACCAGAGACTGTCGAGCTCGCAGTACAGCGTGGAAGACATCCAACTAGATAAGTCACTCCAAACAGACAAATCCCGCATTTCTGTCACCATTTTAGCATTTCACCTAACATCATATATACCACAACTAGCATACACCGACAAGTTGCATTACCAATACTGCAACTAAATAATTGTACATAATTATTGCAAATATTTTCACCTATATTTTCAAAGATAGATTATATAGCCGAAGAGTAATGGATCTGATGATGATCGCACGACGATCGAAACTGGTCATCCTAGTGTATTTATTAATCTCATGTATTTTTTTCACGATTAGGGCATAACCCATCTCTTTTAGGTACATTCGTGTTGACTGACTAAAAAGCACCAAACTTTTGTTTACTAAGGCAACACTGAAAAATGGCTTCAACCCCCGAAATAAATACTGAGAAATTAAAAACCTCAAAACTAAGTTATTTGTGAAAGTAGAACATAGTATTACAGGGAGGAAATGAGAACCTGTACAGTTTTACCTCTATGACAGCCTTACTTTCGTCTTCAAATATGTCTCATGACTCAACGAGCAGGTTAGCAGTGTGTAAATGAGCTTTTGACTCCTGGGATGTGTATCAGTAATCACCAGGGTCCGGATAATTCTGTGCTTAACTTTTCAAAAATATGTTCTTAAATTCGTATCACATTTATGTCCCCTAGTTACTCGAAATATAGATAAAACGTACAGCTGCTTGAATATTCCATAATCCTGTCTGTAGTACAATGTTCCCGCTTAACAGGCCGGGGCTTGCCTCAGTTTCCGAACCCTACAATACTTACTGCACATGCGCATTACCGAATTTCATTCTATAGATTGGAAGAAAATATCCCGTCAACAACTTTCATAGCACTCTTGTCAATACCCACAAGTTTCGCAGACCACTGAAGGCTTAATGAGACTGTTGACTCCAGCACCCCCCTGCTATACTTAATGACCGGGCATTTCCTGTCTTGAAATACCACTGCAATACAGAGGCAAGGGTGCATTCACGAAATAGAAAAGCAAATTACGGTACTGGAATTGCCAAGGGTGGAAAATGTGGGCAGCAGACATCTATGGGGTAAAACTTACGCCTACCACCAAATATAGGAAATATGTACATATGAATAAATACGTCAGAATACGTATTTATTTATAATTACGGCAAATATATGTAAATAAATAGAGAATATTTAAACACATAGAAGGCTCCGGGCCTTCATAATAAGTGTACAGACAGAATATGACAGATACTGATTAGCTCACTGCTTGGTAACAAGAATTAACACTGGTTAACTGCACATCACCAACATTGTAATGTTACACAATAGCACACGTGGAATTAAAATACACTCACAATGTCATCAGTTTGTGTCGACCATTCTGGCTCACTTTTGATCAGTGATTGTCCCTCCATTATGTTTGAGAAACTAGAACACAGACATACACTTTAAAATCAATGAAATAAGCAATTATTTGTCAAAATTGCCTAATGTATACTACATCAAATGAGGTAAATCAGTCCTTCAAATTGTACTGGTACCGTACTGCGATTAAACCGTAACACTCAGATACACTGTGTCAATAACAGTAAATATTACGCCTGACCTAATGTCAAGTAAATTCTAATATTCTTCATTGAGACCTAAAGGGATAAAATGAGGAATTATTGGATAGTAGAAATGTACCAGCGGCCAGCTTGTGCATTTAGCGTACAGCAGTGAAATGGAGCAATTCTTGAATGAGGTAATCGTATGTTCGGTTCCCGTAATCCCAAATAAAGACAAAGCTAAAAAAATCTTACGGCGTCACGGGGAGAATATGATTGACAGATGTCGCTCTAGCAGACGCTCAAGTGCATAAAGCAACTATCCACACCGTTGCCTACGGTATAATACAAGGCCGGGAGATGCCGCACCGCGACTGGGGGACAACTGAGTTCAGCATTCTGCCGCTAGGATCGCATTGTAACACCCTCAATATGAAAGCACTATATGAATTTAGTATTGAGATGAGAGAATACCCGGGCTATTACACGCACATTTACAAGAGTGTGGTTTATCATTCATATATATAACTCACTGGAATATCATAAACAAGCAGTCTTTTCTTAGAGCTTCAGTACTTTTCTGTTCAGAGGCTTATTGTGAAGCTGTAAAAATCGTTCATTCCTGCTCGTGCGATTGAAGGCTAGGTTGTCCACGTTGTCCAGGAGCGGCTTCAGGAACTTCTTCAAAAGGAGAATAGGAAGTTCTGAATCGTTGCATTGGTCACACTTAATTGTTTGACAGAGTTTGTATTTTAATAAAAGTGTGCAGTTTGTCAGTAAGAGTAGGTAGCCTGCCACCATTGCTACTGGTATGTTGGATGCAATAGCTGGAGTTCCTAAAAATAAAACCAAATTGTTAAATACCGTAATCGTGTTTAGATAAAAATACAATGCTATGAAAATAAATGGGCAGGTTAAAAATGTACCTTCAACGGGGTTTCCAATTATAGCAAGGACGTGTTCGGGAAGCTCCGGTACGAAGGCAGAATCCGTGACATGTCCTTCTTCACCTGGCTCTTGAAGTTGGTTCCTAGAAAAGAACCTGGACCTTACGCTGGATACTAAGTCTTCATTCCTTAGTTCGACGTGTCCATGGCTCGAAGCTGCGATAATTCCAGTGTGAAGGGTAGATTAAATAGCATGTATACAAGTTCTCATATCCATCATATTATTGACCCCCCCCCCCCTCCCCCTTTCGTCTGAGGTGACTGAAAAAGAGCTCGACATCGACACTCGATAAATTCTTCATTAGGACATAGCGGAAATTAATGCTTATTAAAAATCATATGCATGCCACTGAAGAGAGAGTTGTCAACTCCAGAGGGTGGTAAATCTCTTTAGTAAATTTCCTGAACTTTTCGGGATGTTGCTGAATGTCCTCAATGTATGGCAGAAATACGTCCGTTAACCAGTACAGTCTTTCATCGTCCATCTCACAAAAATCATCTTATTGTCATTTCAGGAGTGCGTGCCATGGGATGTGTTACATACATCATGGATGTCAAACCATATCTGAAAATGTTCCATAAAATTAATAGTCTCAAGTAAACTGCCTTTGTCATTAATTTTCCCTGAGCATACGACTTCCATACTTTTTAAGCCTGCGACAACTTCAGGTGAAAACACAACTTTGGCCCTGGAAACATTCATCTTTTCCAAATTACTAGGATAAACCACCTTCCTGGAGAGTTTCCTGACAGGTTTTATCACCAGAGTTTTCTGAAGAATGTAACGGATCTTCAAATGATCACTTGTCACATTGTTGCCATTTACAAAGAACTCCCTAGATGAAAGAGTGTCGTCAGTTTGACACTGTCGTCGTTTTGGTGGTTTCCTAGCTGTAGTTGTCCCTTGTTTGTGCCGAGGAAAGTCTATAATTACTGACGGTACGGATTTAGGTAGAAGAAATTTTCTAGTTGTGCTCACACTGTAATTGTCTTCTTTGAAATTCCTACTACAAACTGCCGACCTTTTAGAAGCAGGGCCGGATTTAAGATTATGCCACCTATGGGCTAAAGTCAATTTGCCTCCCCCTCTATAGTTGATATTTGCTTAACACATTTGATTTATACAACAAAGGGATAGACTCATTGGCGTTTTCAACTTTTTTTATACATGAAGTTCATTTAGTTTATATAAAACTACAATGTTAACGCTTTACATAATTAATTATATAATGAAATTAGTTATCTACGTTTTTTTACTTCTTTTAAGATTCGTTAAAAAATGAAATGGGTTTGGAACTTCATTAATTAATTTGTTCTTGGAGATCAGTGATCACTATTTTACACATATTTTTATATTTTAATACTAATGACTATCTTTTTCGTAATTGAAGAACTGTGTTCAATGGTAATTAAGTTGTCTTACACGGTGAAATGAAATTACACAAAATGTAGTTAATTACTGGTTTATTTGTTGAAAAATATACAAACTTCTCTAAAACAACTCACCCCACGTAATCTTGATGTACAAATTTACATAGATTTCTTGGCAAACTCGTTAATAATGTACTGATATGAAAGTGCTTTGTTGCATTTCTGAATTTGTATTATGTTATAGTTTTAGAAAGTAGGCTATGTAGAAGGACTAAAACATATTTTTAAGTAACATGTATTCTTAAATTCGTACGGAAAATATTATTAACGCTGAAATAATTCATTTTAGCTTTTGAATGAATTGCCAAACTGCCGCCCCTGAAAATTTGCCGCTTTAGGCTGCAGCCTATTTATTACCCTTTCACGAATTGATTGCTGGCGGTCGAGATGGGAACTATTCTCTGTTTACTTTTGTCACACGTCACTCTGCTTCGTTGATAGGTACAGTTGCGCTAGTAGGATATGACTCAGCTCCTGTAGCTGTCCGTGGTGACATGAGCTCCTGTGACACTTATCTGCGCTTCTAATAAGACAAGTAGCGCGCGCAATGGTGCTTGACTTATGCGCGGACTGCACTCTGTCATCACTGTGTCCTCCTTACCCCGCGGGGCTCCTACTACAATAATCAACAAACGGTGGCGCAGCCATGCTTAGCGGCAATCAAATCTTAAATGGATAATAGAAATACAGCCCTGTTTAGAAATAGTCCACACACTCCCTGGCTTATCACCTAGTCGAGAAACAGCTATAATCCCCTTATTTCTTCATTCCTGATTGATAGGAAACTAGTGAAATGAAACTGATTGGCACATTCCCTGCCGGGACGTACAAAACGGAACACAGCAGTAAACCATTTAAAAAATACTCATGTAAACAACCACTATTTGCAATGTCACTATTGATTTAAACTGGCGCGAATGCTGGAACTAGGGTGGTACAAAGCGATCCTAGCGGTCACTGGCGGAACTTCATGGTGATTCATTTTTAGCTCAAAACAGCTTGCATTTCCCGGCCTTGTATATAGCGTAGGCAACGATCCACACTACTGAATTAGATCAGATTCCGAATAAGTGAACTGATCTTACCATGGGCTTCTTTACCAATCAGCACTAGCATAACACAGGCTTTCAGAAACCACAGAATGCCCAGTTCAAAAGAAAGCTATTAATATCTCTTAAATGGTTGAATGGAAGCGAGAGAAATATGCACTGTATTTATCGTTAGCCACAACTAAAACATGGGGAACAACCTACATAATATTGTCATAAAAATTTTCCTAGCTGTTAAAACTTCTTGTGGTATGCATGGCTCTCTATTATCCCTCAATCGTCCCCCCAGGGCGGACCCTCTCCTCTCTGCCTTTCATGGCTCTTCTGCACCGACAGCGGTGGCTGTGCTAGCCAAAGCGTTAGGTCATGGGATCAAGCCGTGTGCTGACTCGGTAGACGCTTAGCCTAACGGAGGGTTAATGGTTGAAGGGAAGCGAGTGAAATATGCACTATATTTATCGTTAGCCAAAGCTAACATGGGGGTCAACCGGCATAATATTGTCATAAAGATGTTCCTAACTGTTAAAACTTCTTGTGGTATGCATGGGTCTCTATTACGGTACATCTCAATCGTCCCCCCAGGGGCTCACTACCAGTGGGACGTGGGTTGGCGACCATGGGACTCCAGCTGAGTCCGGCATTGCTTCCACTTACTTGTGCCGGGCTCCTCACTGACACCTATTACTTCGGCCTCCCGACGATATCCGAGGCCCAGGGAGTCTTTCACTTTTCCATCTTAATTGGCCCTTCTCTCAACTTTCCTAATACCATCATTAGTTAGTTAGTTATTGTAGTTTTAAGGGGCGGAACTACGAGGTCATCTGCCCCTAATACCATCATTCTTCGAGGGGTCAGCTTTCTCTTTCTTTTCACGATATCTCCTGCCTTCTGCTGAAGGTCCCTATGGAGGCAGTGTGTATGTAGTCCTACCACTTCTGGTGCTCCCTGGATTGCTACACCCTCAAGGGCTCACGGCTAGTAGGCTCGGGATTTGGTGACCCCGAGGGATTCCTGTGCAGGGTCAAGTTTCCCCCACATCACATACCTCCTTTCTTTATCCATTGGCTTCTAGGAGGACCCTCTCCTCTTTCCCTTTCCTCTCTGCCTTTCATGGCTCTCCTGCGCCGACAACGATGTATACGCTCGCTAAAGCGCAGCGTTAGGTCATGGGGCCAAGCTCTCTGCTGACTCGGTAAACGCATATGTCCGAGCCCCACCGTCGGCCATCCTTGAAATGGTTTTCCGTGGTTTCCACCCATTTTCAACCCCAGGCAAATGCTGGTATGGTACCTTCTGACAGCCCACGGCCGCTTCTTTCCACATCCTTGTCCAGTTTAATTCATCTTCATCCATTCCATCTCTCAACCCGGCGCGCAGGTCGACAAGAATGACATGCACTCGACCTCTCAGGAGGCCACACGACAAATAGGAAATAAAAAATGACTCTCCTTCCTTCCAAGTCCCTCAATTCTTATTCTTCCAGGGTTGAAGCCATTTCCTTTCCTCCTGTCTTTATGATTCCCATACCCCTTCTGGTTTGTAAGCCAGTAGTTAAGTTAGGTTTAGCTGTAGATTTCATTTTCGTTATCACCTTTAGGGGCCGATAACCTAGATCTTAGGTCCCTTTAAACAACACGGTGCTCGGGATCAGGCCTGACAAGCGGGAGGGGCAAACGGGGCTGTAGCCCTGGGGCCCGAGGCGATAGAACAGCCCTAAGTAGAAAATTTCACTGAAAGTATTTTCTTAAGATTTTCTAGTTCTTCAGACAATGCTATACGGTATTATTCAATGAACAAGCAACTAGTGAATAATATGCAAAACATCATAAGAGAACATAAAATGAATTTTATAAACCATGATACTTTTAGCGTCTCTTCCTGGAAAATACCAAAGTTTCCCGAGTTATTAATTTAATGCAAGACATATTGAAATTAAAGAATTGCTATAGGGCGGAAAGTTTCTAAATCAATATTTGAAAATTCGAATTACCGTACTTAGTGTGGTTCTGAAAAGCGTCTTGCTTGTCCTTGTGTTGAGCATAAACCGTCACATGCAACAAAAATGATTAAAATCCACATTGATCACAATCAAGAAGTAAAGCAAAACAATCAATAATAGAGCTCGGAATAACAAGGGGGTGGTGGACGGAATAATGAAATGGGACGAATAAGAAATAAAGGGCCCAGAAGTTCCAGTACTGGGGCCCACGCTCTCCACGGCCTTGCACGGGATAAACCGATTAACTAGTGTAGCCTACTAAATGCTATTAAGTAGGCTGCATCACAAGAGAAATCATTTGAATAGGCGGGGAAGTTTTTAATGGAAAAGTAAAGAAGGCTATTTAATGAATACTGTTATCGGTGTATACCGTATTAAAAATATAACATTTCAACAAAATTTTAAAATCTAATTTAAACACCTCTTTTTGGTGGTTATCCTTTTCTTTCTACGCCCAACAATGGTTGGCAACACTGGTTCGCTGTCGCTGTACAGTATGATATGTTAGCCAGGGCAGTACTGTACTTTCCGCCGGTTGTCGAGAATACAGAGGTATCGATCTGTAACTGGAAATATCCTTGCTGCGAAACCATAAATGTTCCCCCATGTGAGGCGTAAGAATATCTATCAATCAATCACTTTCGTACACTGAGGGGAGATATGGTCTTTACGTTGAACAGGGCGCCTTGTAACGTGAGGAGGTTCCTGTACTCACAAATTGTACTTACGCAATGTCTGTATGCAACTTTTGCCGAATTTCAAAAACTCGTCTAGTTATTGGGTTAACTTATACGCAACCTTGTTCCGCCGCCTGGTTAGCGTCAGCTATAGGGGCAGATGACCTCGTAGTTCCCCCCTTTAAAACAACAATAACTAAAAAATAAGTATAGCCTAGTGTCAATTATAGTCACTTCTGCCAATCAGATTCACTTCGCCTGAACCCGAAATTATGTTCCATTCGTGTATAGGCTTCTTGATTTTTCACTGCTGGCCCCATTAATTTTCTCATTTCATCCATTCAGTGTCAATACTTTATTGATATTAATTCACTAGACATTACTCACTTATATCAAGTCGTGTGTAAAAGCCCGTTATTGCCCAGTGTAACATTTATTTCTCGTTGTGCACCTTAATTGATTTATTCGGAATGCATATGCAATACTACTTTTGATTTGGTGTTCTCGTATGGTGTTCTGGTTCTAGTTTCCTGAATATTATGGAGCAAAAACCATTCATCAAACGTGAGGCAAAATGGTTTTCTCCAACGGATAAATTCGCTAAAGTTGTAAGTTGTATTTTAATTCAACATACAGTTTGTGTAACATATTTTTGATGAGCATTGACAAGCAACGTTACCTTTTCTATTGTGTGTTACATGTTACTTAGGATTGCCATTACGTCATGCTTGTATAATACTGTCCTTCCCAGGAGTCAAAAGGGCACTTGCCCACCGATACCCTCCTGGATGGCACTGGTGATATATTTGGAGAAGAAAACTTCGCTATTAAAGAGGAACATCAAATAAAGGTAATTAAAGAATCTACATTGCCTCTCTTATAATTCTATGAATATTTTAGTATTTTTGTTTTGGTTGTATGTTTTGACTACAATTTCTATTCTATTTGAATATTTAACAGTAGCTAATGCTACCGGTTTTGTTTTGACAATCCACGTCACTTTGCTGACACCCTGGGCCTTATTGTAGATGAAGCCTTAACTACATGCTATGTTAATAGAAGCTCATATTATTGTATTGATAGTTCATGTTCACTCTGTTGGCACCCTGGGCCTTATTGTAGATGAAGCCTTAACTACGTGCTATGCTAATAGAAGCTCATGTTATTGTATTGATAGTTCATGTTCACTCTGTTGGCACTCTGGGCCCTATTGTAGGTGAAGCCTTCACTAAGTGCTGTGCTAACAATAGCTCATGTTATTGTATTGATAGTTCATATTCACTCTGCTGGTACTCTGGGCCCTATTGTAGGAGAAGCCTTCACTACGTGCTGTGCTAATAGTAGCTCATGTTATTGTATTGATAAATCATGTTCACTCTGTTGGTACTCTGGGCCCTATTGTATGTGGAGTTTTCACTAGGTGCTGTGCTAATAGTAGCTCATGTTATTGTATTGATAAATCATGTTCACTCTGTTGGTACTCTGGGCCCTATTGTAGGTGAAGTTTTCACTATGTGCTGTGCTAATAGTAGCTCATGATATTGTATTGATAGTTCATAATCACTCTGCTGGTACTCTGGGCCCTATTGTAGGTGAAGCCTTCACTATGTGCTGTGCTAACAATAGCTCATGTTATTGTATTGATAGTTCATATTCACTCTGTTGGTACTCTGGGCCCTAATGTAGGTGAAGTCTTCACTACGTGCTGTGCTAATAGTAGCTCATGTTATTGTATTGATAGTTCATGTTCACTCTGTTGGCACCCTGGGCCCTATTGTAGGTGAAGCCTTCACTACGTGCTGTGCTAACAATAGCTCATGTTATTGTATTGATAGTTCATATTCACTCTGTTGGTACTCTGGGCCCTATTGTAGGTGAAGCCTTCACTACGTGCTGTGCTAATAGTAGCTCATGTTATTGTATTGATAAATCATGTTCACTCTGTTGGCACTCTGGGCCCTATTGTAGGTGAAGTTTTCACTACGTGCTGTGCTAATAGTAGCTCATGATATTGTATTGATAGTTCATATTCACTCTGCTGGTACTCTGGGCCCTATTGTAGGTAAAGCCTTCAGCTCATGCTGTGCCAATATTAGCTCATGTTATTGTATTGATAGTTCATATTCACTCCGTTGGTGTTCTGGGCCTTATTGCAGGTGAAGCCGTCACTACGTTGTGTGATAATAGTAGCTCATGTTATTATATTTGTGACAGTACTAACTCGCCTCGACCGTAAGTACACTTGATTTTGACAGCTGCATGCAAATTCTTGGGAGTTGAGATGTGTTAGTGCTCTTTATCTACGCTAGAGTGCAGCAGCGCCTTGGTGGAGGTTAAAACTGGGTCGTGTTCGCCTGGTGATGAAAGCGGTAAGCTTATCTGCGTGTAGAAGGATAGTCTTCCTTGCCAAGTTAAGATGGTTCCCTTGGTAACAACTGTTAGTTTTTTTCGATGCGATTATTATTGTGTGTTGGGACATGATCTGGAAAAGATATAACATCATGTAGTCTACGGATATTGAGTAGCTTTTAGCTACTCAATCGGATGTCTTGTTTCGTAAACCTCGTCGTAACTGGCTCTACCAAAATATGAATCGATATGGAATAGTTTCGCTTTAAATTAATTACCTTTTATGTAAAATGTGGCAGAAAGATGAGGTTGGTTCTCGTGTACACCTGGGGTGTGTGATGGTCTGTACTTCGGGTTGAAACGGATACTTAAGTGGTCATTTCGACAAGAAATATTAGTTGCTCCTTATTTATTGTTTATATATGTTTTTGAGGCAACTTTAAGGGAAGCAAACCTATATGTCGTTGATTTCCATAAGAGGCCAAATGTGGTTAAAAAGGAGTTGTGAAGATTTGGTAAAAGGTATTATGTTCCAAAAGAGAAGTAAGTGGATTATTATATATTTCTGGGGTGCATGAGTATCTGCCTGGTGCATGCTATTTATAAACTTATTGTCACCACTGTGATTGGCTCACGTAGTTGGGAGGCTTTCAACTTGCTGTGTGGATAAAGCTTTTTAATATTCGTTTCTGGTTTATAAATATTATCTTTCACTTTATCCACGTTTAGTTTGCCTAATAGAGGTCCGTGTTAATTATGTAAAGCTTTTATTTATTTGAGTTGGGGTTCGTATTTGCTGGCATTGCGTTCGTCTTCTGTTTTTGGTAATCGGTTGTTGTGTTCTGGATAACCTTGTTATGATTGTCTGCTGCTAGATGACAAATGTGAATCGAGACACCATGTTTAAAAGGGTTTGACGAATTGAGATCTTGTTCCGAGTTTGCTCAGGTTAAGAAAGGAATTATCCAAGATTTAATATATTTAGTGTCTTATGGCATTACCTATTGATTGACGGGTATTAAATATTATTGAAGATTGTTTTCCGACTTTAACTGAAAGTTGTATAACTAAGCATATGCGGAATTTGTTGGTTAGGCCTCCTTCCTTATGTTATCGAGTCAACTGATAATAATTTAATGTGAATGAATATTTTGGCCTAAGAGAAATATTTTGGGAGCCAATGCAAGTAAGTTATATCCTACGTCAGGTACCACACCTTTTCTTTTATTTACACTGCATGTAATTGTTTATGTTATGTTTATTGTAAAATTTGTTTTATGAATAGAAGTGTTATTTTAAAATATGAATCGTGTGTATCATTTCTGGGTCTGGGATTCTGTAGACAGCTCTCAAGGTAGACACCTCGGGTTGTGGTTGAAAATGGCCCAGTCGCTTCCCATCCACAGTTCGTCTTGTTGTTGTTGTTGTTTAAAAAAACATTGGTGGTGTTTTGTAGTGTGATTTCCGGTAAAAGGGGTGTAGTTGTTCACTTGTAACGAGAGCGTGGTTTTACGTGTTTAACACATTTATGTCTATTTTGAGAGTTGTTCAGAATTAGGAACTAGAAGTGGTATACCAAAAATAAATTATGATCAGAGTTGTATACTGTAAATGTTACTAATCTTTATGTGTTCTATGTTTCATGTATACAAACCCACCTTGAAATGGAAAAACGAGTTCTTCCAAACATATATTATCTGAGGAAAGATGAATTGGGGTTTGAAATCTTGATTCGTGGAAGGTTTCCACAGGGAAATAGAGAAGCTGACTTGGCTGTGTTGAGGTCTTTACGTGATGCTCCTGTAAATATCCCGCCTATTAACAGCGAATATTGGGAAATGGGTAAGTCTGGTGTCATTACATCTGATTCAAACTTGTTAAGTGCTTGTGCTTCGTTGGATGGTGTTATCGATTCGTCTGAATATCAGAGAATTAAATTAAGGTGGCGTGCTCTACATAGGTTATTGAGATTAGCTGATTTGATTAATGTCTGGTCAAAAGTTGAGGATGGTATTTCTTTTGCAAATGAATTGTCAAGTTTGCGTGATAGGTTGGCTGTTGTTTACGAACGTATGTTTTCTGGTCTAACCGGTGATTATAAAAGTGAACCTTTGGCCTCGTCAATCGGTGGAGGTTCTGAGAATGGTAATTGGTGTGAAGTGAATGTTGATAATAATTTGGTTGAAGATGTAGAATCTGTGTTGTCAATAAATGATTTACGAATTAGTAATCCTGCTGTTATGCAGCATCGGAATGGGTCGTCTAGTCAGCCTTCTAGAAATATGTCATGTTCAGATAGGCCTAATATTATTGACCAGGCTAATTTAAATAATGGATACAGCTTGTCATCTGGGTCCTTATTGAGAGAAAATAGTGCGAATGCCTGAATTTATCTAACTTCTGGAATTTCTCGTTGTGTGAAGTCTGTACAAACCAGTGAAAGTTTAATTAATGTAACTGATGTTGTCGAGCATAATTTGATGAAGCATAATTTGAATTTAGGACATTCTTCTCAAGTGTGTGACCCTGGAAATGTCATGTCAGATATTAATGTTAGATTTTCTACGTTACCCAATCCGATAGCCTTGATTTTAAAGAATTTTCACATCTGTAATGGTACGGAGAATGATTTATTAGTGCAATTCCTTACGAAATTTGTAGAATTAAACGACTGCTGTGGTGTTTGGACTGTCCGAACATCAAATATTTAGAATGGTGTTTCCTTGCACTTCGGGTATGCTTAGACAGATCTTAATTAATAACATGTCTGCTGGAAATTCATTAATTAATTTTCAAATGGAAGTTTTAAATTATTTTATTACCCCGTACACCTTGTCTGATCTTCATCGGAGCTATTTATTCAGAGGACAGAGAATGGATGAAACACTGAATGATTATTTTGTGGATGTTAGGTATTATGCTAAAGTATTTGCTGTTCAGTTGTCGGAGGAGCAAATCGTTGCTTCATTAGTCGAAGGAATTAACCCCATTTATAGATTGTGTTTAACCATGTGTGCTAGGCCTAAGACTTATAAGGAGTTTTATGATATTGTTCTTACTGCTGAGAAGTTTGAAAAGGCAGATGCTGTTCGCATGGCAAATTCATCGCTAACATGTTCTCCCATTCAGGGTACCTTTGGGCAAATTGGTTCTCAGCCTGTTTTTCAGTGGACGAGTGCTGTTCAGTCTGGAGGAAGACAACCTGTTCAGGGTTTTAATAATGCTTTATTTCAGGGAGAGGTATGTCAGGATGTTGTTCCAGTTTCTGGTCCATACCATAATTTTCAGGGGCGTTCCAACCGGAGATATAGTGAGAGTGATACATATCAAGGTAGGCGGTGCGACTTATGTGGGTCGTATAATCACCTTAGACGTTGGTGTGATGCCAGAATGAATCATAATTCCTGAAGATGTTGTGGTGATCTTGTACGTACAGTATTGTATTTTCAAAATTGTGTTTGATCTTTGGAAACCACACACACATGTATGTATGTATGTTCTGTATGAATTGTATGTTTGATGAGCGACGGATGGATGTGTGTGTATTGTGTATAAATGTCTCTATTTGGAATCTTCTGCATTGTGTATGACCAGAGTGACTCACTGTTTTGCGTCAAATTGGTGTATAGGCGAAAGGTTAGAATTTTCTAAATGGCTTTTGACATTTTGTTGGTATGGAGAGGAATTTCATTTTGTGTTATAGTAATAATTTTGAATTTTCAAGATCGTGTATGACCTACATGATGCTTTGGTGCGTGTTTATAGTAAAGTGACCTTTATTTGAATCTTCAAAATTGTATACTGGTTCTGGAGGAAGGTGGTATAATTGTGCGTTAGTGTATTGTGTTGGTATGAATGTGAATCTCTAATTTGTCCTTTAATTTGGGGAGGGATTTTGTTATTGTTTCTTGTTTTAATGGGTAAAGTTATGTTTTATTTTAAAAGTTTTCAATGGTTGCCGAGTATATAAATAGGGTCGTTAAAATATCCTTGTTTAGCTTAAGATCCTAACGTATATGGAGGTATGGGACTCAAATATTAGGTGACATAAGCTGAATATGTATTTAATGGTAAGTATTTACTAACCTTTCCGAAATAGTTTCTCCGAGTATTGACCTTGTGCACTTACTATTGCTTGTTGAACTGAGGAAGTAGGTACTTACCGGTGAGTTGTGTGAGTCATGAGGTTAATGTGATAATGGTCGCTGTTTCGTTGAAGTGAATTTGTTGAAATTCTCATCCGAGACAGCATAAAGGTAATTGTTTATTTAAAGGGTATTTGTGGTATTGTGTCACGGTTTTAACGAACTCCTATTTATATTGAGGTGGAACATTTTGGGGATATTTGTGGGTAGTAACTGTTTTCTTTGGTGAATTTAGAGGTTATGCAATGATGTGTGTGTGCGAAGGTGTTGGGGTTTTCTTAGGTCTGCACGTGTGGTCAGTTAATACTTCGTTTATTGTTGCTTTCTTGGTCTTTCCTTCTTTCTTTCTTTTTTCCCTTGGGTTGTGATTCTGTTAATGGTTTTCTTGGGTAGATTTTTCCTGCTTGTAGCCTAAATTAGTTGAGACAGATGTGTGATAGGGGACTTATGCCAACGTTCATTTGGAGATATTAGTTTTTTTTTTGGGGGGGGGGTTACTAAAGAACTCATTTTTCATCTGGGATTTGCTAGCTTCACTGTAATTGTTATGAATTTGATTTGTCAATTCTACATTTTCTTGATTGCATTGAGTACTCATCAACACTTCTAATTGTTTATTTAAAATATGTGTAAACTTAAATATTTTGTAAAAGGTGTGGATATTCGGAGATAGGTTTTGCGTTAGGAAAATTTTTGCCATATTTTTGATATATGTAATGATATTGTTAGTTTATTTTGTTTAATATCAAACGTTTGTGTAAACTATTCCATGAAAACGATACTCGCCTAGTCGAATTTGGTTTCAGCTGCTATCATCGTTGATACGTCTGCGTAGAAGATTTTGGATGTACTGTGAAGACTATCTGTGGCCAGGATGGTGGAACTGTCATCTGGAAGCTAAAGTGAATCTGCACTTATCCTCGGAAGAAATGATGAATTATGTATACCATGATGTATTATTGTCAGTACAAGTTATTCTGATGTATCATGTTACATGTAAGATGCAATTTTCTTGCCATGAAAAGGAATGTACCATTAGCTACGCTAACTTCTGCATGAACTATCATCGACCTGTGTGTAGTCAAACTTGTGGTGGTGGATTTTGAACGAACTTGTGAAGAAGTGTTTAATTTCTACCTTCTCATTTAATGCATGCCTAAAACTAAACCTGTTTTAAAGTGATGAATTAGGGTATTGAAGATTGGTATTGGTGCATGTACAATTTTAGTTTGACAATTACGTTGGCTTAGTACTTTACCGCCGCCAAGGTTGAAGGGAGGGAGTATGTGACAATACCAACTCGCCTCGACTGTAAGCACACTTGATTTTGACAGCTGCATGCAAATTCTTGGGAGTTGAGATGTGGTAGTGCTCTTTATCTACGCTAGAGTGCAGCAGCGCCTTGGTGGAGGTTACAACTGGGTCGTGTTCGCCTGGAGGTGAAAGCGGTAAGCTTATCTGCGTGTAGAAGGATAGTCTTCCTTGCCAAGTTAAGATGGTTCCCTTGGTAAGAACTGTTAGTATTTTTCGATGCGATTATTATTGTGTATTGGGACATGATCTGGAAAAGATATAACATCATGTAGTCTACGGATATTGAGTAGCTTTTAGCTACTCAATCGGATGTCTTGTTTCGTAAACCTCGTCGTAACTGGCTCTACCAAAATATGAATCGATATGGAATAGTTTCGCTTTAAATTAATTACCTTTTATGTAAAAAGTGGCAGAAAGATGAGGTTGGTTCTCGTGTTCACCTGGGGTGTGTGATGGTCTGTACTTCGGTTTGAAACGGATACTTAAGTGGTCATGCCGACAAGAAATATTAGTTGCTCCTTATTTATTGTTTATATATGTTGTTGAGGTAACTTTAAGGGAAGCAAACCTATATGTCGTGAATTTCCATAAGAGGCCAAATGTGTTTAAAAAGGAGTTGTGAAGATTTGGTAAAAGGTATTATATTCCAAAAGAGAAGTAAGTGGATTATTATATATTTCTGGGGTGCATGTGTATCTGGCTGGTGCATGCTATTTATAAACTTATTGTCACCACCGTGATTGGCTCACGTAGTTGGGAGGCTTTCAACTTGCTGTGTGGATAAAGCTTTTTAATATTCGTTTCTGGTTTATAAATATTATCTTTCACTTTATCCACGTTTAGTTTGCCTAAAAGAGGTCCGTGTTAATTATGTAAAGCTTTTATTTATTTGAGTTGGAGTTCGTATTTGCTGGCATTGCGTTCGTCTTCTATTTTTGGTAATCGGTTGTTGTGTTCTGGATAACCTTGTTATGACTGTCAGCTGCTAGATGACAAATGTGAATCGAGGCTCCATGTTTAAAAGGGTTTGACGAATTGAGATCTTGTTCCGAGTTTGCTCAGGTTAAGAAAGGAATTATCCAAGATTTAATATGTTTAATGTTTTATGGCATTACCTATTGATTGACGGGTATTAAAGATTTTTGAAGATTGTTTTCCGACTTTAACTGAAAGTTGTATAATTAAGCATATGCGGAATTTGTTGGTTAGGCCTCCTTCCTTATGTTAACGAGTCAACTGATAATAATTTAATGTGAATGAATATTTTGGCCTAAGAGAAATATTTTGGGAGCCAATGCAAGTAAGTTATATCCTACGTCAGGTACCACACCTTTTCTTTTATTTACACTGCATGTAATTGTTTATGTTATGTTTATTGTAAAATTTGTTTTATGAATAGAAGTGTTATTTTAAAATATGAATCTTGTGTATCATTTCTGGGTCTGGGATTCTGTAGACAGCTCTCAAGGTAGACACCTCGGGTTGTGGTTGAAAATGGCCCAGTCGCTTCCCTTACACAGTTCGTCTTGTTGGTGTTGTTGTTGTTGTTGTTAAAAAAACTTTGGTGGTGTCTTGTAGTGTGATTTCCGGTAAAAGAGGTGTAGATGTTCAATATTGATAGTTCATGTTCACTCTGTTGACACTCTGGGCCTTATTGTAGTTGAAGCCTTCAATAGCTGTTCTAATAGTAGCTCATGTTATTGTATTGATAGTTGATGTTCACTCTGTTGGTGCTCTGGGCCCTATTGTAGGTGAAGCCTTCAATACGTGCTGTGCTAATAGCAGCTCATGTTATTATATTGATAGTTCATGTTCACTCTGTTGGCACTCTGGGCCTTATTGTACTTGAAGCCTTCACTAGTTGTGCGATCAGTAGCTCATGATATTGTATTGATAGTTCATCTTCACTCTGTTGGCACTCTGGGTCTTATTGTAGGTGGAGTCTTCACTAGCTGTGCTAATAGTAGCTCATGTTATTGTATTGATAGTTCAAGTTCACTCTGTTGGCACTCTGGGCCTTATTGTAGTTGAAGCCTTCTCTAGCTGTGCTAATAGTAGCTCATGTTATTGTATTGATAGTTCATATTCACTCTGTTGGTACTCTGGGCCTTATTGTAGGTGAAGCCTTCTCTAACTGTGCTAATAGTAGCTCATGTTATTGTATTGATAGTTCATGTTCACACTGTTGGCACTCTGGGCCTTATTGTAGGTGAAGCCTTCACTGCATGTCGTGCTAATAGTAGCTCATCCTATTGTATTGATAATTCATGTTCACTCTGTTGGCACTCTGGGCCCTATTGTAGGTGAAGCCTTCACTACATGCTGTGCTAATAGTAGCTCATGTTATTGTATTGATAGTTCATGTTCACTCTGTTGGCACCCTGGGCCCTATTGTAGGTGAAGCCTTCACTACGTGCTGTGCTAACAATAGCTCATGTTATTGTATTGATAGTTCATATTCACTCTGTTGGTACTCTGGGCCCTATTGTAGGTGAAGCCTTCTCTGGCTGTGCTAACAGTAGCTCATCCTATTGTATTGATAGTTCATATTCACTCTGTTGGTACTCTGGGCCTTATTGTAGTTGAAGCCTTCACTACATGCTGCGCTAATAGTAGCTCATCCTATTGTATTGATAGTTCATGTTCACTCTGTTGGCACTCTGGGCCCTATTGTAGGTGAAGTCTTCACTACGTGCTGTGCTAATAGTAGCTCATGTTATTGTATTGATAATTCATGTTCACTCTGTTGGCACTCTGGGCCTTATTGTAGGTGAAGCCTTCACTAGCTGTGCTAATATTAGCTCATGTTATTTTATTGATAGTTCATGTTCACTCTGTTGGCACCCTGGTCCTTATTGTAGATGAAGCCTTCACTAGCTGTGCTAATAGTAGCTCATGATATTGTATTGATAGTTCATGTTCACTCTGTTGGCACTCAGGGCCCTATTGTAGGTGAAGTCTTCACTACGTGCTGTGCTAATAGTAGCTCATGTTATTTTATTGATAATTCATGTTCACTCTGTTGGCACTCTGGGCCTTATTGTAGATGAAGCCTTCACTAGGTGCTGTGCTAATAGTAGCTCATGTTATTGTATTGATAGTTCATGTTCGCTCTGTTGGCACTCTGGGCCTTATTGTAGTTGGAGCCTTCACTAGATGCGCTAATAGTAGCTCATGATATTGTATTGATAGTTCATGTTCACTCTGTTGGCGCTCTGGGCCCTATTGTAGGTGAAGCCTTCACTACGTGCTGTGCTAATAGTAGCTCATGATATTGTATTGATAGTTCATGTTCATTCACGGTCACGGTTAACTACAATCTTCCTTCCTTGATAGTTCATGTTCACGCTGTTGGCACTCATGGCCTTATTGTAGGCGAACCCTTCACTACGTGCTGTGCTAATTGTAGCTCATGTTATTGTATTGATAATTCTGGTTCACTCTGATGGCACCCTGGGCCTTAATATAGGTGTACACCACGTGTTGTACTAACAGGAGCTTATGTTTTTCTATTGAACTCTGGGCCCTATTGTAGGCGAAGTCTACGCCGAATCTCGTGTTGAAACTGAATGTTTAGAGGCATTTGAGATATGAATGTTGCAAGCAAGGTTGTGCTCCCTTTTGAGATTCTAATCATTATTGGTTACTGGGTAGCTCCAAGTCTGTTGTGTGATTGATAAGCAGTGGCGTAGCCAAGATTGAACAATGGGGGTGGGGAATTATAGTTACTCAAGCCAAATTCTACAGGCATTTTGTCCCGTGGCGTAGTCGTGCTCGTCAAACGTTCACCACGGTCGGAAGGGCAGCTGCAGTAAGTCCGAATGTTGTACTGTAGGTTCATATCCCATTGCAGAAAGCTGCTATCCTGGGTGTTATTTTCCGTGGATATCCCACGCGCGAAATTTCCGAGATTGTACTGAATAGTACCTTACTTCAAGCCCCGTAAAGTCTGATACAGTTACAAACACTCCTACAGCCATCACAGTGATATCAGACAACTTCAATACACACCCAACTACACGGGGCTGATGATCAGAAATTCTCAAGTCCCTCAAATGAATTAACCAAAAAAACAACTCTACAAGTATTTGTATTTCTCAATGGGATATTATTACACCAGAACAGTTTCATGTACTATGGTCCAGTGGGTTTCAAGCAATGTGCTCAAAAGGTAAAAGGACGAAAAATCAGTTTTGAAAAATATGAAGTAAATTTAAGACTGAATTGTCTTACCTCAATAGTAAATCTAGAAAATTCCAGCTCCACTGACAGGAACAATATAAATTTGATTCTATTTGTGCTACCAACATGAAGACTGCAAATCTCTCTACAGGAGGGGGATGTGCTCACTAATTTTGCTCTCACGTTATATAGTAGAAAACATTTACAGAAGTCTCAGCAAAAGTGGGCATATCCTGTCTCATAATGTTGTATGGCACATGTTTATGCTTATTTACTTTTGTCAACAGAATCCTTTGCTTTATATTGTAATTAGTAATGAACGCCTAAGTTTTTTGTCTCCTGTCTAAGTCCATATTAATTTCTAAAGACTATTCAGCCGGTAAATGTCAACAGCTGCATTACACATATAAAAACAAGAAGTTCCGTGACGAACTAAAGAGCGTACTTTTCTCGAAATGTAAGATTCATTCCAATAATTAATCTATATGGACCTAATTAGAATAATTACCAAATTGAGTTGGTAATATCGAAATTTCTAATTAGTTCGAAATATAACTGGCATAATGTAGCCTAATAGAGCACTAAAGTTGGCAGCCCTGGTGACTGAATATAATCTCAGTTCCATCTCTTAAGGTACAGAATACAAAATTTGGTTGAAGTCCAATAGATAGCATGGACGTTGCATGTAGTTTGGCAATGGAACTATCAGCGCGCGTAAAATCATGTTGGCAACAATGTCACGCTTGTGTTGGTCAGAAATAATCTGATCTATTATTATCTATAGTTGTGCCAATTTGGATGAGGTCCATTTATTTGTATATAAGTTACATGTATTTTAAAATTGGACCTATCAGCAGGCTTAGAATCATGTTGGAAGCACTGACGTATATTAGTTACTCGAAATTAATCTAGAATGTAAGGTTCTATACGTGTGCAAAGTTTAAAGCAGGTGGCTTGTATACTTTCTGATATATTGATATTAGGGTAAAAGAATAGAGACAGCATTTCTTAACAGTTGGCAGCCCTGGTTGCTCTTAAGAATACGCTTAGTCATATCTGTTATAGTACACATAGCACATACGAAATTTGGTTGAGATCCAATTGATAGTATAGAAGTTACATCTATTTACAATTGGTCCCATCAGCTTAGAATCATGTTGGTAGTACTGAGGTCCATTAGTTACTTCATATTAATCTAGAATGTCAGGTACTATACGTGTGCATATTTTAAAGCTGTCGGCTTGCATACTTTCTGATATATTGGTATGTGGATAATAAAATAGAGAGAGAGCATTTGTTAACAGTTGGCAGCCCTGGTGGCTCCTAAGATTACACTCAGTCATATCTGTCTATCTACACATAGGATATACGAAACTTGGTTGAAATCCAATTGATAGTGTAGAAGTTATATGTATTTAAAAATTTGACCTATCAGCAGGCTTAGAATCATTTTGGCAACACTGTCATGAATGGAAATTAAACTGAAATATTATTATCCATATGTGTGCCAATTTTGGTATAGCTCCCATGCATACCTTCCAGGATATACAACATGGAGCTGAAATTTCAATTATGACTTTTCAGCAGTTGGTAGCACTGACATTGTTTTCAAATACGGCATTGAGTTATTCAGATAGAGATCTTTATTTATACCAAATTTGGGTTTGATTGCTACAGCCGTTTAGGAGTTGATAGGGGGGTGGGGGCACACACAGACAGACACACATATTCCCGCATCGATCTCATGTCTACTTTTTCCTAATTTTAGCCTATTTTCATTTATGCAAAAATAGGCTTATGAGATCACCTTTTGTCCGTGTGTCTGTCTGTGTGTGTGTGTGAGATGGTGTGTGTCCCCCCTTAATAACTTCTAAACGGCTTGTGCGATTTCAATGAAACTCGGTAAGTTCATAGCACTATTCCGGATGACCTCGACCGTGCCCTTCAAATTTTGTTACGTCTCACCAATCCAACATGGCGGCTGTGCGAAATATTTTAATAGCATTCAATATCTCCGAAACTATTACCGATAACACCCTGGAATATTTTACGATGATAAAGGGAACTACTACAAGTTCACCTATGTGACGTTTGAAAACCTGGTAACTACAAAACCAACATGCCGGCCAAGCGAAGTTGCGAATTTTAAATAGACGTTTCTCGCGATTTAAGCAACCAAACGCAATATAACTTGATACAGTATATTCGTTAACACATTGTAATGCACCGACATCTAACTTCGTTCAATTGTTTACATAACCTCAAGATGGCGGCTGTGCGAAATATTTCACCGGCATTTTATATCTCTGAAACTATTAGCGGTATCACCCTGAAATTTTGTACAGAGATAAAGGACACTACTGGAAGTTCATCTATGAGACTTTTAAAAACCGGTTAACTTCAAAACGAATATGGCGGCAGAGTGAAGTTGAAAATTTTATATAGACCTTCCTCGCGATTTAATGATCCAAACGCAATGAAACTTGGTTCAGCAAATGTGTATACACATTGTAAGGCACTGGTAAGTAATTTAGTTCAATTGTTTACATAACCTCAAGATGGTGGCTGTGCGAATATTAAAATTAAATTTTTATTTCTTGTGTCGCAATCATGCGATCGATGTGAACGTTTGAATAATGAACCTACGCAATAATTTGCCATTAATGGCACATGACTCTATGGCCTATACATATAACAATCCAACATGGCGACCATCCGAAATATTTAGATGGATCTCAATATCTACGAATCTATTACAGCAATCAAACTGAATTTTTTTATGTTCATAGATGCTATGAACATAAGTTGACCTATAGGACTTTCAATGACCTGGTGATCACAAATCCAACATGGCGGCGACGCGAAGTATAAATATTCACATGGTCGTTTCTCGCAATTTAACCATCCGAGTGCAGTAAAACTTGGTACAGTAAATCCTTATACAAATGTTAATCCACTGGTATCTAATTTATCTCAATTGTTTCCATAACCACAGGATGGCAGTTGTGCGAAATTTTAAAATCTCGTTTTTACTTCTTGTGTCCTAATCATGCGATTGAAGTTTGAATACTACACGTACACAATAATCTTCACGTGACAGTACATAACTCTAAGACCATATATAAAAATCCAACATGGTGACCATCCGCAACATTTAGTCGGTTCTCGATATCTACGAATCTATTACAGCAATCAAACTGAAATTTTGTATGTTGATAGAGGCAATTAACATAAGTAGGATATATGAAAATAGGCTGTATAGTTCTTCACGGAACGTCTTGTTACAAAATGCGAAAAAAAAGGCTAATGATTTCACTCATTCGTAATTGGGGGATAAGCGTATTTCAAGGAATTGCTGGAAGCAACGAAGCGACTCGGCTGACGACTTTTTAATGCTCAAGACGTTAACAATGATCTCCAAATTAGTGGTAATGTACCCATAGCATTTTCTAGGTCCTTATAAAAAGTTTAAAAAAAATTAAAACTAAGTACGGTAAATGTATATACAACTTGTGAATTGTGCGATCAACCCTTTGACCGTTACAAAGTGACCACATGTAAAAAACTAGTAAAATCCCTGGTAGACTTTAGTGTACAATAACAATATATACCAATGTGGGGTACAAAGATAACAAAAATCTTATGTAACCTTTTATAACTTATACTCAACTTGTGTGCATTTCATTGTAATAAATACGTCTATTGATCTTGGTCTTGTTGCATTGTATTTGGAAAAGATTAAGGATTTTTTTACAATACGAGTATTCCTTGATTCCTGCAGCAGAAGTACACAGGTTATGTGTGAGATGTAATTCTAGCTATACAAAGAACACATTTGTGACACACATAATTTTGTTGCAGGTTGAAAATGAGCATACTGAGGATATTAAGCTTGAAGAGTGTCTAACACCAGAGATCGTTCGATTCGTCAAAGAAGAGACACCATCTGAAGATCTGAAAGAGGTAAGTCCCTCATCGGGTTACTACTTGATGCCTTTTTACAATACGTGACCTGTCTCCTTAGCTCCGAATGGTATTTAGGGATTCCAGAATTGAATTATTACACCTGTATCAATGACTAATGGAAGCTTTCGGCTGTAAGGTCTTGTGTTGTACAGAAAGTTCAAACCATTGTGATGTATGCTGGATAATTTAAGTCGTACCATTGGGAGACATCAACCAGCGCCCTCCGGCTGTTGACACGGATGCCCTGACCATAGAGCTAATGGGGGATGCATCTGAAATCTCATTGGCCAAACCAACGGTATATTATTAGACTCAAGGCCAGTTTTCCAAAATGTCGTTCATACTTTCCATGATTTAATGCACTAAATACAGGACGATTCATTTGCTGGAGTGGGGCCGCTTGGCGCGCGCATCTTCCGCTAGCCAACCGAGCTCGGTTCGCGGGTAGCGCGCAGGTGAAAACCGTAACTAAGTACATTAATTAACGGCAAAATCACCAGCAAATCATGATTAAAGAACTTACCTATCCATGGGAGGTGCTGAGAGTGTTCTCCTTCAGATGACAGACCATGTTGTACCATGTAAATAAATTAGCGTTTACACATAGTGATTCCCTTCTGTTGTGAGGGCTATCTGCTGCCTTATGTTGTTCTCCAGCTCCACTAGAGTACGGGTAATTGATCTGTACACTTTATGTTTTAAATTTCCCCACAATTAAACATCAAACGGACTTAGGTCCGTGCTTCGATTAATTACAGTAAACACGCAGGGCCATACAGGAGTAGCTGCATACTGTAATGATGTAACTTCCAAAGTAACTGTCTGTCAGCTGAAGGAGAACATTTTTAGTATCTTCTGTGAATAGATAAGTTCTAACCTTAAACTGGTGACGTGAGGACATCCAGATTCATAAGAAATAAAAACAGAACCTCTGTGCTTCTTTAATTAAATCTTGCAGCTGTTGTTTATGTTACCTTCTTATCTGTGCGCTGTCACTACACACCCTCGTTGATGAAAGCTTAGTGACTTAATGACTTTAATGACCCTGTTTAGCTCGCCTCAACCTCGCTCAACCCTGCGGACCGAGTTCGGTTGGCTGGCGGAAAGCGCGCGCGCTCGGCCCCGCTCCAGCAGAAGAATCTCACTGTATATTTACAAGGCGCCGAAGTTATTTCAAATATTTAATCATTAGTCTTAGTTACATTTTGTTTTAAGAAATGTATAGTAAAAGGATTTCTATTAAAAGAGGGTCGTTAATGCAAAATGCCACCAGTTTTATTTTGATTACTATATTCAACTTGTAACCGAAATTATTTGGTTACACGACTCACCCTCACGTTTTAGCCTTGTCATAGTATTATCTTTTTTAGGTTAGAAGCATGGCCACCTGTTGATGGAGCACTGCAAAGAGTTTAGTAAATTTGCCTACTGGTTTCTTTGTGGTGGTCCAGCAAGAGCTTTGCTTTTTGATGAAGTTTCATTATTCTATATTCATTTTATGAGTGTGTTTTTTGTTTTTTTATGTAGTCTGCTTGTTGATAGATATTTTGTCTTATTCCATGGATCGAAATGTATTATCTGCTTGTCTTATTCTCTTATTCAGTGTTACTATGGAAAAAGGATAATGAAAGAGGTTATCTGTTTGTTGGGATAAAAGGAAAATAGGTGGATCTTCTTGTTGGGATAAAAAAAAAAGATGGAAAGGCAATGGTTTTTTTTTTGGAATGAAGGAAAATGTTATGTTTTGGGGATGGTTATGTTTGTCTGCTTGTTGGGAAAATGATATGTTTAGTTTTGGTTATGTTGTAGGAAATAAGGAAGAAAAGAATCAGTAAGTTTGAGCAAGAAGGCGTTGTAAGATGTAGTGAGAAGAAGAATAAAATGAAGCCAGAGGTATGTTTTGAAAGGGATGATTTCGTATTTCATTGCGTGTTTAACGCTATTTCGACCCCGAACATTATTATTAGAAGAAAGCAATTTAGTTACATTGATCGATGGTTGTTGTTGGTTGACCCCGACCATTCTTACTATTTAAGATTCATTTCATTGACGCACCAACGTGGGGATGGACAAAGGAAACACTAATCACGATCCCGACATTATTTAAATACTGTACATTACAAACTTTTTGAATGAATTTATTGCTGAGGAATTCAATGTCTCTTAAACTGATCATCCGCTCTTGGATTATACAAAGATTCGTGGACCATGGATTGAAACCATCTGTTTT
Source organism: Meconema thalassinum (assembly GCA_946902985.2). Classification (NCBI taxonomy): domain Eukaryota; kingdom Metazoa; phylum Arthropoda; class Insecta; order Orthoptera; family Tettigoniidae; genus Meconema; species Meconema thalassinum. Next base: position 214,927,094 of record OX336395.1, read on the forward strand.
AGGGGGCACATTCCAAAGTCAATGAAACAAGAGAAAATGGGCCCAGCACGTGTATCCCTCGGAATACCCAATTCTGAAAATTTCCAGTCGCAATTCCTTATGGGAAAAGTTATAATTCTACAGGGGAGTAAACTTTACTAAGTTGAGTGATAAAAATATGTCTGCCGTTGATCAATAAAATGATTTTGAATAAACAAATTCTGACTAATTTAAATACTCTATTTAATCGTAATTTGCACACGTTTGCATATGAAGCCAGCATGTGTTTGGCATAATCACAATAGTTGCCAACTGTGGTCTTTGAATATTATCCATAACATGAAGAACTTGGAGGCTTTCAAAGGTCAATGCCAATTGAACTTGCTTTGTCCAAATATCTGTATTCTGGTCAGAGACCCACAAAGAGGTGGTGGGATTCAGTACTTCAGCAATCTTTGAAGTGTTTTTCTGTGGTTTTGCATTTTTATACTAGGCAAATGTTGAAATGGTTGTAATATATGAAAGTTGTTCACTTTTCAGTGAAAATTACAAAGCTTAGTTATTTAGATTTATAACATAACCTCTCACCTGTCATATGTCATTCCATTTTTCTTCAATCTGTTTTTGCTAGCACGTGTTCCATGACACTGTAAATGATTTCCGGAAGTAATGTTGGTCACGAGGTTCATTTTCAGTTGTCCCCTTACTCTGATTGGCCTTCAGCGGCTTTCGAGAATTCTCCACGCTCTCGGATTGGCCGACGTCACCTGTCCGCATCATGCATCCCGCGTGATCGCCGGTATAAAGCCTGAACGCTGCCTACATCAATTGCATTTCTTCGCCATTTCATCGCCATTCACTTGTCTCGGCTGTCTTCACCAACTACGTGAAACTTCGAGAAACTACGTGCAGAAATTGGGCCATGCCAGTCAAGGAACGACTCGGCACCTGTCGCTATCTTCAAACATGACAACATACTCCAAGAACTTCTAAAGATAAGGGTCATGAAGATCGTCTCTGCACAAACTCTACAAAATTACTTCTCTACTGAAGTACTGGCACATTGCCTTAAATCGCTAGTCCAACTCAATTCGTCATCGCTAGCGAGTTCTTCTCAATCGACAACGAGTCGATATTTGGCCTACTGCAATCATCGATTTTGACAGCATCTACTCAAGGTGGCATTTATCTTCAGTGCTAAACAATCTACAACATTTCGAAAGTGATCAACAAGTGTTCCCGGAAATCTCTCAAAGAACTGCCCTAATCAAGTTAAGTGCTATCTCTAACCTCCAAATTGAAAAGTGTATCTGCAGTGTTCAACCTAACCTAACTTATTTGTTTAACGTGGCTGTAAGTAATTTGCCCTTCTAAAGTGAAAACTACGGTATGTTAAAACAATTGCATTTTATTTTCTCGCATGTTTGTTATAACTCATTTCAACAAATTCTCTTGTTTGAAACGACTTGCGGGATGTATGTTACTCCCTTGATGCTTGTCGATCTTACTGTTGATTGACGAAATTGTTTCATTCAAACCAAAGCATGCCGACCAAGCATATTTCTATTTTCTAGTCACTCTTTGAAGCTCATCTGGAGCAATGAAGGTATTCTCCTACGACTTTGACCCTGCATTTGCAAGCAGCCTTAATTTTGTAAAATTTGCAAGCAGCCTTAATTTCGTAATTTTTGCCAGCAGCCTTAATTTTGTAAATCATGCTAGGATTATGCTACCTAGCAACCTTAGACCATAAAATGGTTAACTTATCCGAATCTCTTGTTAATTTATACTTCATTAGAATTTATAGGCTATGCATTGTTTTTCAAGTGTTGTTGGCTGGTGTCTACTGTGTTTCTATTGTCTGTTTATAAGGTTGTTGTTATTATTGATCTTTATGCAAATTATAAATAAAAATCATTGTTATTGGCAAACTGTTTCTATTAGCTATTTTTTTTTGATGTTCCGTTTGTCTCCCCATAGTAAAGTTCACTTGTATATTAAGCTAGAGACTTCACCTCTAGTTCTATCCGAAAGGGGAGGACTATCATCGACGGATCCTAACCAAAAGTGATTGGCTCTTTCGCAATTCTGAGCATTGCAAGAACTAGCACATGGTCTTAAGCACAAAGGCAATAAACACTAAGCGAGATAAATTTATGAGAATGTTCTAGGAACATGTGGAGATACTATTTGTTAATACTTAAATCCACTTACTTTTACTTGTACTCGTAAGTGTGTATTGAAAAAATATTTCTCTTACCATATTCCTTATTTCTTATAGTTTTTAAGTTGCCTGTATGAATTTATTTTCACCCTGCCCATAAGCGATATTAAAGAGAATTTAAATGATCAAAATATGGTTAGAACTTGGAAGGAAGTGAATTTGGCCATAGAAAACCATTTCAAGTTTGGCCAATGATGGGGATCTCACCTACTCATCTTCTGAGTCTGCAGATAGGCTGATCACATAGTCTGGCGCAGTTAAGCTGCTTCGCTCTTAGTCTGTAAAGGTTGGCCAATGGAGGGGATCTCACCCACTCATATTCTGAGTCTGCAGATATGCTGACTACATGGCCTGGCACATTTAAGCTGCACAATATTTGAATTGCTTTGCTCTTAGACTGTTCTGAGGCAGGGACTATCCTGTAAAGATTGGCCAAATGTGGGTATTAAACCCACTCATTATCTGCGTCTGCAGATAGGCTGACTACATGGTCTGGCACTTTTAAGCTGCCTAATATTTGAATTGCTTTGCTCTTCGACTGTTCTAAACCAGGAACTATCCTGTAAAGATTCAATGTTGGATTTATCGTTTAATACTAAAGATGCAATGCAAGTGACATATTTCTACATTCATAAAAACATTTGAAATAGACTTCTCTGTTTGCACTCCAATCTCCATCGGCCTGTATCTACATTGCAAACTATTTGCTCCCATACACCAGTAGTCATATAATGCAAATAGTTAGTAGCATTATGTAGCAGCAGTATTGACGTGCTTCATTGGCTTACTCTAAATTCATTAGATAAATTTAATAGGTTGTGTTGTGTATACAATTTTGTTATACACTTATTCTTAAAATCAGTGGTGGTACAAATATTGAGGACTTACTCCATGATACGTGGACATGTTCGATCCTATGACCTATTTAATTCCATAGAAAATATATAAAAGTGTTTGTTTATTCTTCATCAATCCTTAAGACACTGGTCTCACTATTTTCTCTCGCACTGATCTTCTTTTGGGTCCCTGAAGAAGTGATGGCTCGATGCTGTATTATGTTTCAGAATAAGGGAAGACATGACCATTGCTCAGTACAATATTCATCAATAACATGGACGGCAACCAGGTTTTCGGACTCTGGGGGACCTGGGCAACCACGATCACAGAGAAAGTCGGAGTTCTCTGGCAAACTACCATCAAAGACACCCACATACATCGGGACCTTCAACATCAACACATTACTAAAACCAGGCAAACTACACACCTTAACATCAGAACTAGATCGACAAAGGATACAGATACTAGCTCTTCAGGAAACACGCTTTGCAGGTGAGAGCACACTAGACTATGGTAACTACCGTATTTTCAAAAGTAAAACGGACAAACGAATAGGAAGAGGTGGCACCCCCCTCTTGGGTATGGCATTTGTAGTTCCCAAGAGCATAGTTGATTCGATAAACGAAGTCACTCCCATAAGTAATAGAGTAATGACTATGCGCATACAATGTGCGAACAAAAAATACACATTAATTAACGCGCATGCCCCCACGACCATTGAAAATAAAAGGGACTTGCAGAAGGTAGAACAGTTCTGGTCTAAACTCGAAATGATCGTGGCAACGGTTCCTAGAGAAGACACAAGGATATTACTAGGTGATTTCAATGCACAGATTGGCAAAGAAAAAGAATACCAAAAGACTGTAGGCAAATACCCAGCTCATAAATTCACCAACAAGAATGGCATGAGACTCATTGAACTGTGCCAACAGAACAACTTGAAGATAATGTCCACCTTTCTGAGGAAGCACCCTCAAAAACAGAAGACTTGGCGATCACCTGTGCAATCTCTTGGAGAATATCAAATCGACCATGAGGCCATCACACATCCTTTACAGAAAGAAATTCATGATGTGCAAGTTCGAAGAGGAGCCAATATTGACTCCGACCATTATATAGTGCGAATCAAAGTGAAATTTACCCCCCGAAAAGAATCCACCCCAAGAAAACTCATCTTCAGAAATTTGACACGAAAAAGATAAAGGAAAGTAACATAACAGAGGAATGGGAAAAGGAAAAGGCAAGCACCTGGAAGCAGTTCCATGACAAGATCATTACGAGAGCTAAAGTGATTATTCCATTGAAGAAGAATACGAAACACCCGTGGTGGGATTCTGCATGTGAAGAAGCACTGGAAATGAGAAAGAGAGCTTTTCAGAAATACAACAGTAAGAAGTCACTCGAGACTCAACAACACTATTTTCAGACCAGGAAGGAAGTGTCAAAAGTAATCAGACAAACTAAGAGGAAACACATGAAGGACCAATTGGAATCTATAGATTAAGACTTCCGAGATCACAAAACGCGAGATTTCTACAGGACGTTCGCAGGAAGAATCCGAGGATACACCCCACAGAACTTGTGTTTCCGAAAACAAGACGGAAACCTCGCGTTGTCCAACCGGGATAATTGTAGTGAACTGGCTCGGTATTTCTCTGAGTTACTCAATTGCGAGGAGCCAACATCACGATGGCCCAAAGAGACTCCCGTACGTGTAAACCCTGAATCTCCACCACCTACTAAAGAAGAAATCCAGAGACACATTTTCAGACTCAAAATTAACAGGGCGTCTGGAGAAGATGGCATAGTTGCAGAACTATTAAAGAACATAGGCCCAAATACACTATGAGGAGCTCACACTAATCATCATGGATATCTGGAAAACAAAAAAGCTACCTGAAGAATGGAAATGTGCACTCATCCATCCGTTATACAAGAAAGGTGACAGAACGGATGTGAATAACTACAGAGGGATTTCTCTCCTTCAAGTCACCTACAAGATTCTCTCCGCGTGTCTTCTTCAAAGAGTACAAGAACAGCTTGAACACAAAATTGGTGAATATCAAGCTGATTTCCGACCTGAGCGTTCTTGTGTTGAACAAATGTTTAACTTGAAGACGATATTGAAATATAGAGCGACCCGAAGCCCTCCGATCATTTGTAGTTTCGTCGACTTTAAGAAGGCGTACGATTCGGTCGATCGACAGTCTCTCTTTAACATCTTAGAAGAACTAGGACTTGATCCAAAGACATTAAGACTCATCAAGGAAACACTCACGGACACGAAGTCAAAAGTAAAATTTCTGGGTGAATTATCAGAGCCCTTTGCGATTAAGACCGGCGTGCGACAGGGTGACGGATTGTCACCACTGCTCTTCAACCTTGTTCTAGATAATGTCATTCGAGAATGGGAGAAGGACTTGAATGCCCAGAAACTCTGGAAACCCATTCAACTTGGACGAAAGAATGATGACATCAAGGTCAGTTCTTTAGCTATCGCAGACGACCTAGCGATACTAGCAGACAGCGATATTTTAGCGATCAAACAGATTGAAGTCCTCAAGGGATGCGCTGAGAAAACTGGGTTGCAAATCTCATTCGAGAAGACCAAGTTTATTTGCACTAGGTTCGACATCCAGGAACTACAAACAAAATACGGGCACATCAAACGGGTTCCACACTTTAATATCTCGGTGAGATCCTAGAACCAACAGGATTGGAAAAGGAAGCTCAGAAAGTTCGATTACAAAAACTCAAAAGAGCGTATTGGAGAACCCGTGACATCTATAACAAGAAATGCATGTCCATACATACAAAAATCAAACACTATAATACGGTGATTAAACCTGAAGTGCTGTATGCAAGTGAAACCTTGGTACTTAATAAAAAGGTGATCTGGAAAATATCTTGATGGAGGAAAGAAAGATCTTGAGGAAAATTCTGGGCCCAGAGAAAAGTGAAGAAGGGTACAGACTCAAATCACGCAAAGCCACGGAAAAACTATCCAACCTCGCCGCAGACATCAGGAAACGAAGACTGAAATTCTATGGACACGTTCACAGACTCTCATCTTCAAGGTTAACTCACAAGATTTTGACATACTCCGGAAAACTGAAGAACGTATCTTGGATACAAGATGTAAAAAATGACCTGGAAAAGGCCCGGATAGAAACGTCAGAAATACTAGACAGAAATGTCTACCGTCAGAAGATAAATAAATGGGTGGTACAGCCAGAGAATGAAGTCCCCAGAAGATCAGGGACTAAGTGGTCAGAAGAAAGGAAACAAGCGCACAGTGAAAGAATGAAAGCAATATGGTCTGTTAGAAAGGCGAATCATAAATGTAATGCGTGATCCAATAGGGTCCATACGCACATAATAATAATATATGATGGACATAATGAAAGTATTTAACTTTACACCAATTTAGCTGTGCTGTTGTTTGTGTATGATGTATAAAGTAGTAGTGAAAAAATAAAATGTTCCTTCTCATTCCCAGGAAACACTGGATGCAGAAAGTGATGCAAGTGGAAACCATTTGAATAAGTAAGTGGACAACTTTTAGAGAATTTGAACATAAACTGGTGTTATGAATATTATGGAAGGGAGTAAAGACGAGCTGTGAACAAACTTGGAATGCAGAGGAATGGGCACGTTTGATAAGTAGGACAGGTAAAAGGGAGAAGACAGAATACAGAGATGTGAAGGAATTAGGTAAACAAAACGTGCGAATAAAAGAATAATGAATGATAGGAAGAGAAATGTCAAAGGTTGTGTCGCTGCTGGCTGTTCCCTCGCGTTCTCATCCTGGCTGAGCCAAACATTTATTCTGGTCTCGTTCGCTCAGTCTCAAAGGGCAAAAGTGAGACGAGGTGGCTTTGATTACCACCTGAGCCATCCTGGAAGTTGTTTTCCGTGGTTTCGTACTTCTACTCAAGGCAATTGCCGAGATGATTCCTAACCTAAAGCCACTACCACCTCTTTCCCAGTCCTAGCCTTATTACAAATCCACTCACTAATACCGCCATCACAATAACACAGATTAGCAAATTACACACATACACACACGCCCTAGTTCACGGGGCCAAATGACCGCGTTGTCTAAGACCCACAAATAGAACATCATCAATAACAAAATGTGCAAATGGAAACTTGTTCGAAGGTAGGAAAGAAAGATGCAGCTTATCGAAGGATTAAGAATGTTTTTGGGGAAAGTAATGCAGGTGCAGTAATATTGGGGACTTTGATGGAAAACCTCGGATACATATAGAATAAACGGTAGAGAGATGGAACGGATATATAGAGTTTTTATAGGGCTAAGTAATTTGAAGATGCAATGGAAGGGGAAATTCATGAACATAAGAAAGGAGATTTAATATTGAGATCAGAATTTATTTGGGCACTAAAATACAGTACATGTAGAAAGAAACCACCAGATATAGCTTATATACTGAATTCCTGCGTTACGTAGTACCTGAAGGTCTGATCAGTTTATTTCACTTTTTAATGAGTAGGATTTACGACAGGTGAGAGGTGCTCTCTGATTTAATAAAAGTGTATTATCAACCCTACTCTTAAGAAAGGAGGAGCTATGAGATGTGCAGATTATCCCACAATCAGCTTGATGACTCCTGAATTAAAGATCCTGACTAGATTTATTTGCTAGAGGATGGAACGGCAGATTGAAACCGAGTAGGGTGAAGATCAGTTTGTTTCAAGAGAAGCGTAGGACCAAGGAAAGCTGTACTAAGTCTTCAAGTGATATTGGAAGGAAAAATTAAGAATAATGAGAGAACGTTCCTGGCATTATTTAGATTAGTTTGTTGATTGTTTTGACTGGAAAACATTCTTTAACGTTTTGAAAAGGAATGGAATGAAATGCAGGCATCTGTGAGGGCCTACAGTCTATACTTAATCCAGACGGCAATTTTTAGAGTTCAAGGACATGAGAGAAACACAGGCATTCCGAAAAGTGTAAGGTAGGGTTGTAACTTGTTACTTTTAGTTACTTTTCAACCTCTGCATTTCAGAAGCAATCAATAAAATAAGAAAGACATGTCAAATAGGAGTAAAGGATCAATGTGAAATTATTTCGACTCTGAGATTTGCTAGCGGCATTCATTTGTTAACTGATTCACCAGAGGATCAGAATAAGTTTCAAAACGGCAAGGACTACGTCTTGAAGAAAGAATTTATGATGGAATCAATATATGTATTACAACAACAATGGAATGCTGCAAAACCCTTATTAACATCGATTGGCAGGTGACACGCTAAAGAAATATCGTGACTCCTGCTACTCGACAATCAAAATAGCCAGTGATTAACAAAGCAAGGGAGACCGTAACGATCGCCCACCTCTCTGAATAGACCAATCGTTAATTCTAGCAAGAATTGTATAGCTACGTAGAAATATATCGAATGGCCCAGACAATATTTCTGAAGAAGTGCTAAACCTGGGATGTACAGCCATACTTGGGTGATACTTGGGGGTGCTGTTTAATGTATCAATTAATAACACGCTGGAAAAGAGCTACAATAGGTCCAATATTCAAGATTTTAATCCTTTCAATGATTGGAAATGGGAACTATAGGCCTGTTAGCCTCACATCCAGCATATGTAAACTGTTGCAACACCTTATTTCTACTAACTTTTCCCCACTGTTTCCGCAAGTAATTGTGGCTTAATGATAGACAAGAGTACTCATGCGAGAGCCAAATGCAGTCACTGTTTCAGGATATTTATTACTCGCTAGGCAGGAAGTGCAAGTTGACGCCGTAATTATAGAATTTGTGAAGGCATTTGATGTCGTCCTACAAGACGTACTACTCCAAAATTTAGTGGCCTCGAGGAATGATAAAAGAGTAACTTTATGAATTCAAGAGTTCTTGACTGGTCTCTCGCAAAAGGTTAAAATGCGTAATTTATTGTTGGATTTTGTTTTGGTAACGTCAGGTGTCCCCCAGGGTAATGTGATTGGACCCTTAATATTTATGGCACTTATTAACGACTTACCGAATGAGACTCGAAGTGACTGTCGATTGTTTGCGGATGATTGTGTAATATACCAAAAAATTGATAGCTCCCAAGACAAACGCTCAGTTACAAACTGAACTCAGCCTGATCCATAAATGGGCGGTTGACAACAGATAGAAGATAAACACGAAGAAATGGTGTAGTCTCATGAGAATGAGGAGAGGAATAAGGCATAATTTTCAATAAAATATCCTCTGGGAAATACTTGTAGAAGAAGACTTGTGCAAATCCTAGGGTATCTATGAAAGGAATGACATGAAATGGAGTATTCATGTGGGTTGTATCGTCTCCAACGCGTACAAATCACTTCATTTTTTAATGAGGGTATTAAAAGGCAGCAATTCCACCGCAAAGAAATTAGGATATTTGTCCGTGGTGAGGGCAATCTTGGAATACGGCTCAGAAGCTTGGGACCCCCATCAAGCAGGGTTCATCAATGAGCTGGAGATGCTAGGTTTGTGCTCAACGATTTTAATCCTATAAGTAGTACTAGCAGGTACCCGCGGCTTCGCTCGCGTCATAGTTATGTCCCATTATATATTTTGTTATTTCCCATTTTCTTTTGAATGCCTCTGAACCAAGCGTTAGATGTTCTTCGACTTTCGTCAGAAATAAAGATGTGGCCGTAAATTATGTGTTTTCCTGTCCGCGGGTAACATTCCATGTTACGAACATGGGACGTATAACCTGTACCGAAAGCTTCTGCAGGTTTAACACCATGCCTATTCTGAACAGCAGTTCCTTGAATTCATATTTGCCAACATTTTATAGTAACTTTCCATGAGTAATATCTCTGTACCTCATCATACAGAAAAGTGCTTTAAAAATCACGTCTTGCGTAAATGTTGGAAAAGGTAGGGAATGTGGTTTTTGGCGGAATGGATACGCGCTCGTAGAAATTATTTTCAGTAAAATAGACTGGTTCACAATTCTGTGAGTGCATATTGAGGTACGTAATGGCGGGATGCCTTTAGTGTTATGGAAATGGCATTAGCCGCCACATAGCTTCGTTGCTACTGACATATTGACCAGACTGATATGTTTGTATTTAACTATAGGGGATTTGTCAGCCCTGTGTTTATGATATTGAACGTAGCGTGATCGCTACCTTCATTTAGTAGTCGCTACTGTAGTGTTACAAAATTGAAGGTGGTATTGGAAGGCGCTATCTCACACTAATATTCGTTATTGTAGTTCTAAAACATAGAAAGTTATTTTTAAATTATGATATAATTATATCTTGAAAGAGGGATCTGATTTGGCCAGTAAAACGCGCCACAGTAGTTGCAACTCTGCGTCCTACTTCCGCAAGTATGTTCTTCAATAGTAATAGCAAGCTGGGAATTATTTGTTTCCTGAACCTGGTCATTTAAACCGACGGATTTTTCAAAGTCTCGTCTTATGAGTTTAACCGTTTCCCGTTTGTCAGGTGATTTCCTTTTCCTAACATGTTCATTCCTTTTCCTCATTCCACGTAATCTCATCTCTCTGTCTAGAGGAGCTTCATGTTCCCTCCGTAATGCAGCACTGTTCTTTACATCTTCCAGTCTCTTCGCTCGTTTTTCTCCTAAATCTTCGTGCGTTAAATGAACAGGAGGCCTACCACCGCGTTTGAATTTCATGGTTCTTCTGCGTTTCGCTTGGTGATTATTAGTTGAGGGAATATCAACTTTGGTAGGAAGGGATCCAGATTGTGTAATTTTAATGCTAGGATTCATCTCCTCGTGAACATCGAAATGCACACTATTGTAATCACCTGGAAAGCGTAGTCGTTTAACAGGATTTCCAGAATTACCGAAGGAATGCAAACACTGTCCACCACTATATACTTCAAATGTGAAAGGAAATATATCACCCTTCTTCTGTGAAATCCATGCCATGGTTTTGTGTTTCTTGACGCCTTCTGCGCAGAATATCTTCGGCCATGTAGTCTTTGTATTTCTCCCACAACTGTGTTGGTTGTGAAGGGGAATATGTAGATAAAATACTTACCAACAGCGTACGTATTTAAAATGGATTAGAAGGGGTCGCTGAATCTACGATAAAGAAGTGCACTCTACTTTCTATTCACGGCGTTGCCTAGGTCAACCATATGTAAGATGGGCAATGTCCTTTAGCAATTTTTACCGGTCTATCATGATGCCAAGTTAGTCGTTGTCACCTAGCGACAATCTTTTGTAAGATCATCAAGTCAGGTTCAGTATTGGTGGGGCTTTGACTACCATGATTCAGTTTTAGTCGTTGTCGCCTAGCGACAATCAGTCCGTGAAGTTTTTAGATTCAACTTTATTTGTCCAATCACACTTTTGAAAGTATTTTAAGGTATTTATTTAATTGAGAGGCATCTAAGGAGTAAGTGAGTGTGTTTCGCGCACACATTGGGTTACGCTGAATCTGTAGGTACCCCATGTGTGTAGTTTGGTGTTAATAGGACCTTATTTTCGGTACAAAACTGGAATGGGACCTTAGCAGAATGATATAGGGAGGGATTGCTCGAATGATAGAAAGACTAGCGTGGGAAGATAGAACGACGAAATAGGCCGACTTCAGCGTACAAATTATGAAAAATAGTATTACATTAATCGAGGTATTGATTGGAACTCTTAAAAACGTTCCCCAAACATATTGATGTGCTGTATTTAGCAGAACACTTAAACGTTGTGAAAATACTCCGACGTAATTGCTACAGTTCCCAAATCGAGACTCGTGTACATTAAGTGTGTTTGTTATTATTGTTGGTAATTTTCTGTAATTGTACAAATTGCCACCGAGGAATTGCCCCCTTTTGCAAATCAAGTAAGTGAATGAATGGATAAATAATGGGGTGGCACAGGCAAGGAAACCATTTCTACACCCCCCCCCCAGGGGCTCACATCTAGTGGGAAAAGTTTCGCGACCACGGGGCCCCAGCTGAGTCCGGCATTGCTTCCACTTACTTGTGCCAGGCTCCTCTCCGTCTTCTTTCCTGTCCACCTCACTTGGTCAACTCTTGTTCTCTTCCGACCCAGACGGTATTAGGGTATCCGAGGCCTAGGGTGTATCTTCCTTTCCCGCCTTAATTGCCCTAGTCTCAACTTTTCTCATATCCTCCTTCTGCGAGGGGCCAGCCTTCCTTTTCTTTTCATGTTATCTCCGGTATTCCGATCAAGGCTCAAGGCCCTCAAGAGGCAGGGTGTACGTAGCCCCACCACTTCTGGTGCAACCTGGATATTGCTACAACCTCAGGGGCTCACGGCTGGTGAGTTCGGGAGTAGGCGACAACTAGGGATTCCTGAGCTGGGTCCGGTTTTCCCCATTTTATCCATTACCTGTGGGACGGACCCTCTCCTCTTTCACTTTCCTATCTGCCTATCATGGCTCTCCTTCCTTCCAAGTCCCTGAATCTGCATTTTTCGAGAGTTGAGGGCATTTCTTTTCCTCCTGTCCTTTAGTTGCCTTATTCTCCTTTTGTTTTCCATTTCTTCTTCTAGTATAAAAGTTAGTAGTTAGTTTTAGTTACAGTTTACCTTTCATTATCATCTTCACGATCACCCAAACTATTAGGGGCCGATTACCTAGATGTTAGGCCCCTCAAAACAACAGTTATCATCATTATCCATTTCTACGGAAAAGAAAGCTGTTGATATCAAATCCACATCTAGGTATTAGAAAGTCATTGATGAGTCTCGTGTCTGCTCGAAGCTGTCCGTCAGTTTCTCTGTACCCCATATCCTCCCTTCGTTTTCCATCGTGTTCCTCAAGTCTACAAATAACTTAAATTCTCTCTGTTCATTGCTATCGCTCAATGCTTATTCAAGATGAATGTTGTACACCTTACACCGCAACCATCGTCATAATATTCTCCATACAATTGGCTGCAGAATAGACAACTCCGAACATGTGTAGGTGGGATTTTTCTTCAGGTTAGTGCTTTCGTCCCTCTAACAAAGTCCACAACGTGATCTGACACGCGTTAAAGCCCCCACCTTTTCTCGTAGTGTGCTACTAAACATATATTTCACAACCAGACCGCAACTTGTTGGTCATCCTTTTGATGGAATTCTCAAAAGGCAATTGAGTGCTAATTTGTGATAGTATTTGGTTGTGCAACAGACACAACTATTTAGCTCGATGGTGAACCCAACACAAATTCCTCCTGACACGCGAACTGTGCATAAATCGAAATAATTTACTTATTCTTCACACTTTTTAAAGAATACTCGGAAATTTGACCAAACATCTTTAGTTATTCTGGACCGTAATTTCGAAACTTTCTCTGTATAATTTGGAAAAACTGTGTGTATTGTTGGAAGAAATTAACTTGTGAGTACTGGTCAAGATTTTGTGAGTCATCATAGATGGTATGAGATGAAGCCTTTTGTTGGAGAACGTGAGTATAAACGGTGAGGTATGAGTCGTTAGAGAGGAGACTTGTAGGAGATTCCGGGAGTTGGAAAAGAATGCGTTTAGTGTAAACACCATATCATTTAAGAATAGGGGGGAGATTATTTCTTACCACTGGTCGTGCTGAATGTGGCCCCAATTATAATTTTTCTAGTTAGATCTCTGGATCTCGAAAGTACAATTATTTCATATTTCAGGAACATATAACATAATCACTAGAGCACTAACTATTTCAGGCAGATACATCCAGATACGTCGGGTACTGCCGTAAAGAAGATTTACACATTGGATACTACTGGAAGACAATATATTAGTACAGCATCTGCAAAAGAATTCCCTCAGAAACCTATCTCCCACAGTGTGGAGAACAGTTTAACTCACGATACATCCGAAGTTTCGATCATTCAACGAGGAAACATGAAGAAAGACATGTTGTTCCATAATGCTACAAAAAAGAAAATGCTTCCTCTAATAACCCAAAAGCCGTACTTATGTAGCATATGCATGGTGCACTTTTCCCTTAAAGATCATTTAAAAAGACACATGGCTATCCATAGTGATCAAAGGCTGTATTCATGTCCTACATGCGGAGCAAAATTAAAGGTTCAACGGTATCTGAAAAATTACTCCTTCTGTCATAGTGACCAGAAGCCCTACACATGCGATATATGCGAAGCTAAATTTATTTCCAAAGATACATTGAGAAATCATATAGCAATTCACAGTGAGCGAAGACCAAAGTCGTGCAGTACATGCAAAGCAAACTTAAATTGCAAAGATGAATTAAAAACTCATTTATTGATTCACAATACATACTCGTGCAGTACATGCGAAGCTAAGTTTATTAGCAGAGGGGCATTACAAAACCATTTGTTGATTCATAGTGGTCTGAGACCACATTCATGCAGCCTGTGCGAAGCGAAGTTTAAACGGAAATCCAACTTGTACACCCATATGAAGATTCACAGTGGCGACAAACCTTATTCATGTAGTTTCTGTATGGCTAAATTCACTTATAAGTAAAGTTTGGAGAGGCATCCTTCTCTCCATAGTGGTGAAATGCCATATTCATGTGGTATATGCAATTTAAGTTTCAGGCGTGAACCTAGCTTGAAATCCCACAAATGCAATGCAACATTCACTCAGAAAAGTCGTCTGGAGAGACACATGTTAATTCATAGTAGTTTAAAGCAACACACGTGCAGTGCATGTGAAGCAGGTTTTACTTATAAACACAATTTTAAGATGCACATAGCTGCTATCCACAGCAGCGTCTAACCATAATCATGGTAACAAGGAATTTTGACAGTTATAGTATTTGAAATAACACATTAGTACTCATCATGACTGGAAACTCCATTCATTCATGTTATACGGAAGTATTAATTTATACTAGAGTGATATAAAAAATGGTAATGCATAGTAGCCAGGAGCCATAATTATGTAATAACTTTAGGAATATTTATACCAAAGTGGAATGATATATCGTTGTTGCTACTAGGCATAATTCCCGTAGTTAGAGCCATGATAAATTCTTTTAGTTAAGACGGTTTAGGGGGATACCAGTTAGTTCATAGTCACCATTTTAAACTAACTTTCGATTCAATGATAACGTATTTAATAGAGGGATATATTACAGGTAGGCGTGCGATGAATACGTGTTTTTTTCGTCATAAGATTGGTCTGTTAATCATACGTTTTTCTGTACTGTTCAAAACCACATTCAAAACTCTCTGAGACATTGAGAAACATATTAATCTTCAGTCCCCGAAGCTAAATTCATTTGGAACATTGTTGTGAGAGTCAGTCCAGTAGAAAGCAAATATAAAGCCACCTAATTGGCGAGTTTTTGCACACATGTTTTTTGGGTGAGAGGTTTACTAAACTGTCTTAAATTGTGACCTGTGCTAAGCGTTATTCGCCGATGGCTACATTCTTGTAATAGATGTGAGCAAGCACTCAAAAATGTAAGATGATAAGCAATAGTAGCCAACAGCCAGAATCAACCAAATTAAGCGGAGTTTAATGTAAAAGGAAATATGTAAAATGTAGAAAAATGTATATTGAATAAAAAGGTGACGATTCAGGTATTGCATGAAAATCATTTTTCCACATTGTGGCTGATAGGCAAAGATGTATATCTTAACTGGCCATATTTCACTTTTATATAATATTTCGAGAGTTGTATTCACTCCCAGTTTCATATAAAGACAGGTAGAGAGAGAGGTATGACATGTGCTCATTCGCAGGTGATTGAAATGTGTCCATGAATAATCATTATACGGTGTTTGAGAGTGAACATGGGTAAAACAATTATAACGAATATATCTAACTTAACAATCATTCATGAATAACATGATATAATATACTGTATGTCCTAAGATTACGATAATATATAATTAATTTACCAGCTGAACATGCATGCAATATTCAGGGTGTTTCAGGAGGAACAGTTAATATTTTAAGAGGTGGTAGTATAAATGAATTGCGATAAAATCATTCATGTAACATGTGTCCCATTTATATTGCGTACCGAGATACCGACGTTGGTATGTAAACAGAGCAGTTGTCGTTTCGTGTGTTGGTACACGTAGTCTTTCTGCACGTATCGGTGTTCCATGTATAAGTGTATGGCGGACATTACGTATGCACGGGTTGCATCAGAGTGATCACCAGCCCTTTCAACGCCTTCCAGCAGGAGATGCTGATAGACGATTGGAATTTTGTCGTTAGATGCGTGCAATTCGCCAAGTAATCTAATTTGTAATCTTCACTGATGAAGCCACGTTCACTCGTAACGGCATCAATAATACTCGTAATGAACATCAGTGGTCAGAAGAAAACCCACAGGTCATTGTGGACAAACATTTTCAGGAACGCTTCTCTGTAAATGTGTGGTGTGGGTTGATTGATAATAAGTTGATTGGGCCTGTTGTGTTACCGCATCGTCTAATGAGACCCCATTATCTACACTTATCTGGAAATGAACTTCCATCATTATTGGAAGAGATTCCTTTGGCTACAAGAATGCGTATGTTCTTCCAGCATGACAGGGCTCCTGCACGTTCTAGTCATCTGGTGATACAACATCAAAACCTAACATTCCCCGTTAGATGGATAAGGAGATATGGGCACGTTTCTCAGCCACCAAGATCCCCGGACCCTGTCTTTTTGGATTTTTGCCTGTGGGGATGCTTGAAAAGCGAATTTTAAAAAAGGAATAAGTTAACACAAGAGGAGAGTTGGTCGTTCGGATTATGCATAGTGGAGCCCTCATCAAAGAACGACAAGACGCCCTCCGAAGAGCTACACGTGTTGAGATGTGCAAAATGCATGGGTGGTGGTATTTTTGAAAGTTTGAACGCCATCATTTGCCTTGGCTTTACATTTGTTTGGGTTGGATACTACCAGCTGTATCTCTGTACGCAATAAAAATGGAATATTGTATTGCAATTCATCTATACTACCAACTCCTAAAATATTTACTGTTCCTCCTGAAACATCCTGTATATATTGACAGCCATTTTAAGACAATTTCATTGTGAGAATTGATGGCAGTTCTTGCATATAAGTGAAAGTAATGTGGTAATAATTACCGATTTTGACTTTTGGTCATCACGAAGAGGTTATGAATCGCGATATTACAGAATGAGCTATGGAAAATAATAAATGAGTGCGGTGCACGTGTCGAAAATTGTAAATAATTTTGCTCATTATGGTCCCAGTCTACGCTGGAATACCATGGGTTCGAAGGCCAACATCAACCAACGAATGATCCCATTGTGAAAAAAACAGCATCGAAGACCAGGCATTGTGCCTATTCCCGTATGGTTACGAGATGCATTGGCCCGGCTAGAAGTCATTACATCCCGCCTGGAAGAAATACACGTCTCCTTATTTACGTTTGTTCATTGTAATCCGGTTTGGGCATAAATATATTTTGTTCTAGCTCGGAAGGAAAGAGTTTGCCAGGATCGTTCGTAAGAGGGTTATTTTTCTAATCCAACTCCAACAATGAACAGACCAGACCTACTTAACCAAACTACAAAAATCTAACTAAAAATCAACACAAGTAATTCTGTAAAACACATCATTCCACGTCATTTATTACCCTCAATAAAACTGACATAAGATGAATAGCACTCTTTATAATGTTAATGCAACACCTTGTGTTTAAGTTCAATTAATTTAATTGTGTCGTGTGCCTAAAATCTTCTGGTTTCTTTTCCAAACGTGTGGACAAATAAAATGTAACGCCTTTTCTAACTTGGGGAAATTAACTAATTCAAAAATGGAATTATTATATCCGGCAGAAGTTAGTCACCTAATTTCACTGTTAATAATTGCTCAACTATGAGTATACTGACACATTATTTCACACAAAATATCAGCTTCTCGGTGACCTAACACTTATTTCAAATATGTTAAAAATTTGTAATTTTTATTCATACAATGCATCTCCCGATTATTCCTATCTTTTTCTAATTAACTGCTGTTATATGTTTTGTTGGCCGTCCCTTGATGAATGCAGTACATTTGCATTTGTCTATTGGCACAGGCTAGAGTAAAAGGTGGCTTTTCACCGATGTCTCAGTCTCACTCATGGCTGTGATTATATGGAAGCTACTGAGGTATGGGTGGTGCTTAGTAATTACATTCAGGGCACAGTCAGTGCCTGTGGATGTTGTGAAGGTTCTACCCATAGGGTTAGTACTACTGTTCTGACTCAGTGAGGAAAGCAATGGCAAACTACCTCACTCCTCTTTTTCCCTAGTACGCCTCAATATAGCGCTGCCTTGGGTATTTGTGGGTATCTACTCACATAACTTAATGGCGGTACTGTTTGAGGATCCAACCAGCCTTCGGGCTGACTACCTAACAGACATATGTTTAGTATTGTTACACGCTGCTTCAGGTCAGCTGCTTCCCTGAAAACAAAATTCGTGTTCATTTTTATCGTGTAACTCACTAATAATTATCTATGGTGCTTCCAAATATTTATATTTTAAATTGAGTGGCGCAAGTAATTGGGGAAGAAAAGATGAAAGCAATGGCGTTGGCAGATGATTTGATGATGTGGGGAAACAAGGAGGAGGAGGTACAGGAACAGTTGAACGTGTAGGAAGGAATAATACAAGGATATGGGATGAAATTTAGCATACAGAAGAGTGAGATTGTGGTCAAAACAAGGAAGATGGAAAGAACCACAACGAGAATAACAATTGGTGGGGAACAGCTGAAGAAAGTGGAGAGTTTCAAGTATCTGGGAAGTCTGATACAAGATAATGGAAGAAACGATAGAGAAATAAATGAGCGGGGGAGACAGGCAGAAGCATTCTGCAGGAGTGTGAGAATCATGATATGGAGCAAGGATGTCCCTCAGAACAGCAAAATGATCATATATCGGACGTACTATGTCTCTATCCTGACGTCTGCCTCGGAGACCTGGGTTATGAAAGGAAGGGAGGAGAGCAAAATACAGGCCAGTGAGATGAGGTTCTTGAGAAGCAGTATTGGAGCTACAAAGATGGACAGAATAAGAAATGAGAGGACCAGAGAATTAATGAAGGAGGAACCATTACAGGATGGTATAGAGAAATCTAGACTTATATGGTATGGACATGTAAAACGAATGGAGGAGAAGAGGATACCCAGGAGGATACACGAGAAGAAGTGGGAAGGAAAGAGACAGAGAAGGAAGACCGTGAGACAGGTAGCTGAAGGGGGAGGAAGAAAGCGTGAAGAAGAGAGGAGAAGACTGGACAAGGGTGGAGGCTGAGAGATGGTGGGAAGACAGAAGACGTTGGAGAGGCTTGTATTCCAAACCGGGCCAGGGGCTGGAAAATGTGCAAGATGATAATGATGATGATGATGATGATGAATCGAAGAGCACTTTTACAGATCACGATAAATCAATACTTCAACTCTTGCTAAACGTCTTCTTCCTCTCTGCTCAGATTTGTTTTCTTATCTCGGATCTCTGCTTCCTGATTTGTTCGCTGTTACGTGGTTGCTTTCTTGTTCATCCTTAAAGATCTTTTTTCGAAGTTTGCCTCTAAATGAATCCCTAGCATGTGTAACCTTACTGTCAATGTTGGCTCCCGTGAAGTCATTGAATGTCTGTAAACGCGCTGATTGTACTTTAAGATAGAATTTTTTATTAAAAATTTGATTTCTCATCCAGTCGTTATTCATTCTACTTAAATGCCCGAAAATTTACAATATTCTTTTGCGCATCATGTGTATTATATTTTGTACATAACTGTATATTTTTGGTTAGATTGTGGGCTGTTGAGTTCTGGTCCAGTTGTCCTTGGGCCATGTATTCTTCAAACCAGTCTTCTTTTTCTGATCATGATTTTGTTTATCTCACCTCCCCGTCTCTATCAAAGTTCCAAAGTTCACCACTAGATGTCAGTGTCATCTGGTATCGAAAGTTGGAACTACATGAAATTGAACGGAACTTGTAGTTCACCCTATGGGTGTCCGCTTGAAGCCGCTACAGCCTCTGGCGAGCCGAACATATCCTCCGGTACTCCCGGCACTAAAGTCAAATGCTATATACTGTAAATCTTATACATTATATTAAAATAGTTTTGATGAAATACAAAAACTGAAAAAATAGATAAATCAAGAGGAATTATTCAGTAATCTTTCAATTAAGATATTCCTCTCACTTTGTATTCTGTTCGCCCCTTCCTTTTCATTTTCCTAGTTTCTGCAGAGACTCTACCCTCTTCTGCTATTTCTAATTGTTTAATTTTGTAATAATTTTGCTGCCTTTTCTTTCCTCGAACAGGGCTGTCTTCAATTGGACGATGATGATGATGATAATAATTGTCGTTTTAAGGGGCCTAACATCTAGGTTATCGGCCCCTAATCGTTTGGGTGATCGTGAAGATGATAATTGTGCCATGAATTGGCCCATTCCGTAAAGAAGAAAGAAGAATTCACTATGTCGCTGTCATTTCTGAAGTATTGTATATTTGAACCTGGCACTCTCTTCCAGACTTGGCGCTCGGGTTCCCTTTTCGTCCGACAGATTGCAGTAACATGCAGAACTGTAGGTGTGGAAATGCTTTGTACAAAAATAAATCATATGGCGTACTAATTACAGTTGCAAGAAAACTTATTGCCCGCTTAACTCTGTATTGTGGTGTCGCGTGCACCTCTTATATTATGCATTGTTACCTACCGCGGGAAGTTCCCTGATTGGACATAATTTAATTAGTGCTGTGCGCATAATTTATTCATCAGTTGTTTTGGCCGCCCTGTTGGGTGATTCCCGCCTGCCTGTTTGAATCAACAAGTCGTGTTTGTTAACGCCTTTCTGATGTTATTGCTTGCCATGGGAGAGGGCTGGTTTTATTGAAGAGATTGGATATTTTCAAATTGGAGGATGTGAATGAAAGCAAACCGAGAAGCCGGGTGGTTCCGAAAAATGTACTATAGAAATTGGAATCGAAAGATTGATGATGCAAAATGTTCAACAGGTCGTGGTACCGGAAGGAGAAGCAAGTGTGCTGTTTATTTATATAATAATCCTTAGAGGTTAAATGTGTTAAAGAGTTAGTGTCCCTGGATTATTTATTAAAAGGTACGTTTGTTTTTATTCTTATGTGTTCTGGCTTTGTTTTCTTTTGGTTTTATTTTCTGGCGTGTTTTCGTTTGGAGAGTGACCTTGTCGTTACCTACTAATGGCGGGTCTCGAACCGTAATTATTTTCTTTGCTGGGCTATGCCTATGCCTTTTAATGTTGGTTAATTTTCCAATCGTACTCTTGTTTACCTTTTAAATCCAGGACACTATTCATTCATTTTCTTTTTAAATCTTATTGTTCTATTTGACTGATCCGAGTTAGCACCGTATTTCTATTATTATTCATTGTAAAGTTTTTTCCCTGGGTTAATTTTAATCTTCTTCTGAGTTAGAAACGCTTTTCAGTCTCGCCATGGCCTTGCTGTAAATTAATGTACTTGGATTTTGTTTTTTGAAGCGTTAATTGTTTACTGTCTGGCACCAAAATAGCATGTCTTTTGTTTTTTTTTGGTGATGTGATTATTAAGAGAAAAAAAAGGACGCGGCGTCTTTGGTTGTCAGTAAAAGGGTAACTCGTGTTTTGTGGCGACTATGTTATTTCAAACCTTTGTCTAGTTATATTATTTATTTATTTATCTTATTTTGGATGAAGAAGGTAATTTCTCCTTTTTTAACCTTCTTAGTGCTGACATCCGTTGTCCTAGGAAATGAAAACTATTTCTTGGATATGTTATCCATTTATCACGTCGTTGAATTTCTGTTATTGGTGTCAACATTAAGGGTGTAATTATATTTTTCTCGTTATTTTAACATTTTGTTATTTTGAATTTGAAACAATTTATGTTTTTGTTAAGGCTATGCTTTCCTTATTTTATGATTCGTGTAGAAGTCCATATTAATTAATTTTTGCCTTCAGCCCCGGTGGTTGCCATAGCGAGACCGCAGGTAAACTAGTTATAGGCCTAAATCCATTTATTTTCGTTTTGATCGCTTAACCTTCAAGCGTTCGCGCGGGCGGTCAAGTGACCGCCTTTTTGGAATTTCGAATGATGCACC
Source organism: Meconema thalassinum (assembly GCA_946902985.2). Taxonomy (NCBI): domain Eukaryota; kingdom Metazoa; phylum Arthropoda; class Insecta; order Orthoptera; family Tettigoniidae; genus Meconema; species Meconema thalassinum. Next base: position 214,949,149 of record OX336395.1, read on the forward strand.
CCCTAGTGAACTTTGGGTGAGGTGAGACAGGCATGTATTCCTTAGTTACACTCTTGACCGCCTATTCCGGCACAGGTTTGATTGACTCATCCCCCTCATGTCACTCAGTAAAGTTATAAACTCAGAGACGCAGTGTCGGGCGGTCAGGTGACAGTCCCGCGAACGCCGAGGGGAATTTATTTCGTCACACTGGTTGTCAGGCGACATCCTTGCGAAAGCAGAAGAAGATTGTTCACCACATCAATGCACAATTTAAGTAACATTATATTCTTTTCTGCACGATTGCCACAGTTTATATCTTTTCCAGTCCTCCAGATATTGTGTATGCGTGAAGTTTACGGCTTCATTTTATCAGTTTTGTTCTTCCTTCTTGGCTGCGTCAACATATTTTTAATCGCTATTCATTTATTTGTGTAGGGAGCGTCTATATATAACAGATGATCAGATAGCTCAGGTGCTGCCGGAAATCGAGAGAGATGACGGAGATGAAGAGGAAGCGGAAGAAGCACTCATCGATGCTGACGTTGATAATGACCCGGACTATGATACGGGCTTTTATGAAGCTCATGCTACAAATTTACTTCTTCAAGTATCAGAGTTATGTATTTTCTAGTTTAATTGGAAAAGTAATACTTTTGCGAGATAATGGTTGACAGAATTTTTTTGAAGCTTAAATCTATATTGGTATGATGTCTAACTATATATTGTTTAAATAAAGAATTTTGATCATATATGTGTTTGCCGAGTCGTATCAGAAATCCATTGTTTTCATTGCATTCAATCATTCATGAAAAGTACAAGAAACATTATGATAATCGTGAAGAAACGTGGGCGGTCAACTGACAGCCCGCGCGAACGCCGGTGTGACTCAAGTTGGCGCGAACGCATGAAGGTTAAGTAGAAGCACACCTTATCAGCATATTTCTATTTATGTAAAGCAAACATTAGGGTCAGTTTAAATGAATACATTGCATTAAATCCATCTGTGTCGGTATTCTTTGGCTAGTTTTATCCAGGGCACAGAAGGTAACTAGTTGCAGACTATTATGAGTAAATCCTTTTCCTCCCTCTTCTTTCTTGGGGCTTTTACGTCTTTTCGTAAGATTGGCATTCATGCAATACCACATTGTGGACCTCTGATAAAACAGGTAGCAGTGACCCAACACGTACGTCCACGTGAGGAGTAGTCCGCTGGGTGAGTAAGGGACGGTGAGTGTCTTTTGGTGGCCGCCCTCCTGAGGTCCTGTAATTTTATCCTGCCTCTATTTTGTTCTTCTTGAGGGTGTGTTAGCCAGGAGTGTTCAGCTTTCGGTCGAGTTTGTAGAGTGTAAGACAGTAAATGTTCCCCGCCTGCCCCCCCCCCCCCCCTCCGGTGGCGTAATAATGAAGAGTGAACTAACACGAAAACCAACTACTAACTTATATACTAGAAGAAGAAATGGAAAACAAAAGGAGAATAAGGCAAACAACGGACAGGAGGAAAAGAAATGCCCTCAACCCTCGAAGAAGGCGGATTGAGGTACTTGGAAGGAAGGAGAGCCATGAAAGGCAGATAGGAAAGTGAAAGAGGAGAGGGTCCGCCCCACAGGTAATGGATATAAGAGGCAAAACCGGACCCAGTTCAGGAATCCCTCGGGGTTGCCAACTCCCAAACTAACCAGCCGTGAGCCCCTGAGGGTGTAGCAATATCCAAGGTGCACCAGAAGTGGTGGGGCTACATACAACCTTCCTCCTTGAGGCCCTCGAGCAAAAGGCAGGAGATAACATGAAAAGAAAAAGAAGGCTGACCCCTCGCAGAAGGAGGTTATCAGAAAAGATGAAACAAGGGCCAATTAAGGCGGGAAAGGAAGAGACTCCCTAGGCCTCGGAAACCCTAATACCGTCAGGGTCGGAAGAGAACTAGAGTTGACCAAGTGAGGTCGACAGGAAAGAAGACGGAGAGGAGCCCGGCACAAGTAAGTGGAAGCAATGCCGGTCTCAGCTGGGCCCCCTGGTCACCAACCCACGTCCCAGTAGATATGAGCCCCTGGGGGGTCTTCAAATGGAGGGGAAGGTGCGGTTTCCAATGCCGTTTTAGTTGCCAATGCCATTCTGGTCTCGCCAATGACATTGCGGTCTTCAGTGCCAGTTGACGTTTCCCCAAACGGGAATTCATAGAGGATACCATCTTCCCCCAGTTAATATTTCACACAGCCGCCATCTTGACGTTATGTAAACAATTGAACGCAGTTAGATGTCGGTGCATTACAATGCGTATAAACATATTCTGTACCAAGTTTCATTGCGTTTCGTTGGTTAAATCGCGAGAAACGTCTATTTAAAAGTCACAAATTCGCTTAGCCGCCATGTTGGTTATCTAGTTACCAAGTTTACAAAAGTCACATAAGTAAACTTCTAGTAGTCCCCTTAATCACCGTACAAAATTCCAGGGTGGTATCGGTAATAGTTTCGGAGATATTGAATGCTGATGAAATATTTCGCACAGCCGTTATTTTGGATTGGTGAGACGTAACAAAATTTAAAGGGCATGGTCGGGGTTGACCCAAATAGATCTATGAAATTACCGAGCTACATTGAAATCGCTCCTCCTGTTTAGATTTTATTTGAGGGACACCCACACACACACACAGACACACGGATGAAAGGTGATTTCATAAGCCAATTTTTTCATAAATGAAAATAGGCTAATAAGAGTATCATTTCGACGTATTATAAACGAAGGCACGATATATAAGCAGAAATATTAAGAGTAAGATGATGTTATCTGAAGATATATGAATCTGCTATAATGAAAGGTATAAGTAATCCCTTCAATGATCATGGCGACTTTCTTGAGCAAATGTAATGGAATAATATGTTAATATGAGTACAGGAAAATAGGATCTACGATGAAATGACATTAGAGGGAAGTGACCATATTAGAACCCGAGTCCCTTAGTCGAACCCCTGCCTTATTTTGCTTGGACGGAGCTGCCGCATGGTGGCACAAGATTGAATGTTAAGTTGTGAAAGGAAATGTTGTGTTGTGGAAGTGGTAGCACTGTACTGTGGGGAGTATCCCGTCAGTTCTGCCATTACTGGTTTTCATGTGAGAGGATGTTTTTACACGTGCTCATGGAATAGTGATTGTTTTATATTTCAAAGAGGGTAAGTCATATCGTGTTTACAGTACTGTCTTTAGTAAAAGATACGCTTCATAAACGTTGTATTTGCTTGTCGAAATACATATTCATTTTTTCTTCATAGCCTCTAAAATATCAAGTAAAAGATTGCCTAAGTAGGACCCCCGCAGCTGTCCTAAGTCGGACCCCTAAAATTCCTAAGTCGGAACCCTAATAACCCTGAGTTGGATTCCTGAAATTCAGATTAAAAATTATTGCTTTTTATCCAAGCCACTCAAAATATTGTTTCAGATGGTCTAAAAAAATATCAGTCCTTGTGGGAGAAAATGGGAAACTTTCAAAGTGGTCGGTGTCTGGTTTTTGTGGTCATAACAATAAGCTATGTTCTCATGGTGTTCCTATCATATGATTGATGGGTGTTGATAGTACAATGAAAGTTAGAGTGTGCTTTATGATGTTTTATTTATCTGCGTTGTGCAGTGGTCTTTCTAGCCGGGGGCCGAGAAACTCCGGCAATCCAGCCCATCTTCGGATAATGACAACGACTCATTACTTAATTATCGTACCCAAATCGTGAATTGTAGACATTGTGTTTGATATTATCGTTGGCTATATTCTGTTATTGGACAAATTGTTACCGCAGAATTGCCCCCATTTGCAAAAGAATAAAATGAATGAACCTTTCGGGTATTCAAATTGCCTTAACTTTACATACTGTAGGTGTGTAATTAATAGAGCCCCTCACCACCAAGTGTTAAAACGTCCTTTTATAGCACTCTGGGTCCTAAATTACATTACATGATAATAAATTACTGCCACCATGTACTAATTTGTGTTTATTTTTAGTCCTCTCTCAGCTAATGTGCCATCGTATATACACAAGTACATAGCTATAGCTTCTCGTCACTATGGATTATGATGTGTCACATGAAATGTCCTCTACTAGCCAATTTGGATTCACATATACTACATGAATATGTCTTATTAACGCTATGGGTGAACATGTGTCCCAAATCTCCTCTGAGTGAACTTGGCTTGTATGTTTCTTACAATTTCTATTCTTAGAAAATGTGGCATTGCACATACTACACGAGATTACCTTCTCTGGTGTGTGTTAACATGTGCGTTTTCAAATGTCCAGACTGAGAAAATATTGTTTCTCTTAGCGTACATGTGTATGGCCATTCGCCTGTATGAGTTAACATGTGTTTCTCCAAACGTCCCTTTAAAGCAAATGAGGAATCGCAAAAACTGCTCTCAGGTAGGGAGTAACATGTGCGTTTTCTAATATCCTTTCTGGGCGTATTTCACGTCACTTAACTACACGAATTGGCCAGTATGGGTTAACATGTGTTTCTTCAAACTACCTTTAATAGTAAATTTGGCATCACATACACCGCATGAAACTGGCTTTTTTCCTGTATGAGTTAACATGTGAGATTTTAAATGACTCGCCTGAGCAAATTTAGCGTCACATATGCTACACGAATGGGGCCTTTCACCAGTATGGGTTAACATGTGTCTACAAACTACCTTTAACAGTGAATTTGGCATCACAGAAACCACATGAAACTGGCTTTTCTCCTGTATGGGTTAACATGTGAGCTTTTAATTGACACGTCTGAGCATATTTTGCGTCACATATCGCACATGAGTAGGGCTTTTCGACACTATGAGTTATCATGTGCTTCTGTTAAGCTCCATACATAGTAAATTGCGCTTCACATATACTACATGAATATGTTGTATTGTCGCCGTGGGTGAACATATGATTCTTCAGATTTCTACCCCGTGTGAACTTGGCTTTACATGCAGTGCATGCATATGGTTTCTCACTGCTATGGGTCAGGATGTGGGTCCTCAAAGATCCCATTCGAGCAAACTTCGCTCCGCATAAACTACAGGAGTGTGGCGTTTCTCCGCTATGAGTTGACATGTGAGTCTTCAAATGACCTGTTTGAGCGAATTTAACTTGACATATATTACATGAATAGGGCTTCTCTTCGCTATGGGTTATCATGTGCTTTTTCAAATATCTTCTCTGTGCAAATTTGGCGTGACATATATCACACGAATGTGACTTCTCGCCACTATGGCTGAACATATGTTTCTTGAGATATCCAAACCTAGTAAATTTAGCATTGCATATGTTACATGAAATTGGCTTCTCTCCGGTATGGGATAACATGTGAGTTTTCAAATGTGAGGTTTGAGAAAATTTTGTTTGACATATGCTACACGAGTAAGGCCTTGTCCCACTATGGGTTAACAAGTGTTTCTTCAAACCTCCCTTTACGCCAAATTTGGTTTCGCATATACGATATTGGTAAGTGTTCTTGCTACTATGGGTTAATATATGTTTCTTTAAATTTTCTTTCTCAGCAAATGTGGCATCGCATATACCGCATGGATATGGCTTCAGGGCATCTGAATACATCAGTCTGAAACAAGTGGTGCTAATAAAGTGCATTGCATTTTTAACAGGGAGACAAACGGGCCAGTTAGTATGGAAATTCAAAACATATTTGTAAATGATAAAACAGGGCATTCGAAAATCTAATTTGATATATTCGTAGTTATAGTCATTGATAAGAAGACAGAATAATTTCGTTTATTTGTGAAGTATATTAAATATTTGGAAGTCAGAAGGTAATAATAACAACTTATAATGACACTATGCATTAATTTCTATGTGAATAATTTAATTTCTTGCATATATGACTTTAACTTGAGATATATTTTATGCTATATTTGGATACTAAAATCCTGCATTCAAAAATAAAATGCAGTTTTCTAATATAAGTATAGGAATGATTGACATAGCATACAAGTTTTGTTAAATTTGGTAGAATTTTACTTGAGAATAATGGCATTCAATACGTAAAATTGCAATTATTGTGAAAATGAAAACAAAGTTCAGTTCTTGTTAATCTCCTGATCCATTACCTAAGCGCATCCTGGGGATCAATATTGCTACCAGAGATCCCAATTCCAAATTTTAGTCAGAATGGTAGTAGGTCACATGAGTTCAAACAAACAAAAATAAAATAATATTTCGGAAAGGGAGGAGAACTCTGGACCATTCTTGCAAGGTACGTGCACTTTTAAACGAATGGAAACTTGGAAACATACATCAGAGTATATCCTGACTAAATAGGTTCTCAGACACACTCAGTTATGCGCATCAGCAAAGAAAGCACATGAAAGTCGTAGATAGTTTGAACAAGAAAGAAGACTATATTTTCATTATAGAAATTTAAAAAAATCGACCAAAATAAGCAAAGTATAGATTTTAATGTCCAATTTACAAGTTACATTTTTGGAGTTTGAAAGTACTATTCCACATCCCCTGATATAAATCAACGTAATTAATATCAGAACCAGAAAATTAGTTCTTCCATGGCCATGTAACGGGAACACGCAAGCTTTTCTACCAAATGAACTCCCATCGTTTCTGGAGAACGTGCCCCTGCATGAGGGATTACGAATGTGGTGGCAATTGGGTGGGGATCCATCTCACGGATCAGTAATCGTCCGGAACCATCTTCATGTAAGATATCTAAATAAATAGATGGACGAGGACCCGTTTACTCACCTACACGATCACCCGATCTTAATCATCTTGACTTCTTTTTGTGAGGTCACTTTGGTCTGTGAAAGTATTGGTGTAACATCAGATGGTGTGGGGGAAATCTATTATCACGCAGTATTCTCATGAGAGAAGACCGACTGATGTTGGTATGTTGTGCAAGTGATCATGTACTGGATAGCGTCCATAAACAGCATCTTCATATGGACCAGACATTATAAGGACATCTCTAACATGAGGTACACTTCCTTGTGTCCCAGGTGTCTCAGTCTTTGAGCAAGTCTGCGGAACGAATTGGTGGTCAGTAATCTTCTGTCAGAAAAGCGCTCGGTTATAGGCGTTGTTACTGGAATGCGTTCTGCCTTGTTTCTCTGCGAATGAGAACATATTCACGTACGCGTCATTGGAATACAACGTGAGTGAATGGACACGAGTTGTGATATGACCTTGTAGGTGTGTACTACAGCCGGGATAGTTAGCACTAGTCCCGTTCGGTATCGTAGGCTGCTTTATGGTTGGTAAAGCCCCGCATGAGGCGCAGGTCAGATTCCTCCTCTGACTGAGATTCTCAAGTCTTGATAGTATCAGAACTCCATTGTTCTCACCATTATTGACAGCATCGATTAAAATAAAAAAATCAGATTAACTCAGGGCGCCGCACGTGTCAACCTGCAACCCAGGGTTGTTGACCATTCCCGATTCTTACGTTGAGTAAATATAAAACCGTATGAATTGACACACTTATGAAGAATGCCGTATCGTATTGAGCTCATTTGATTGAAGCCACTACTTTTCTCAGTAAAATGTGGTAAGAGTGAAACTGAAGTTATAAGAAAAGAAAACTACTGATCAAATGAACGCCTGTTTAACGAATTGTTAGGAAGGATTATTTTTATAATAGTAAAGAGCCCTGGCATGCTTGTGGAATTGATTTAGAAATCTCTACCATCGAGTCGAGACCATCCTGGAAGTTGTTTTTCGTTTTCTCTCGCTTCTGTTCAAGGATAATTCCGGGTTGTTTGGAAATTTAACACCACTGCAACCTCCTTGGCATTCCTACCTTTGGTTATAAATATATCAACTACTACTCAAAATTTAATCACAACAATGCGATGATCACGACGTACTGAACCCGTTTCTTTATGCATGGATATATAGGAATAAAAGGTATGTTTTATTTGGCATTAAAGAAGCAAACTTTTGAACCTGGGTGTGGACTGAGCGGCCAGCTTGTTATTATGCATTCACTGCAGGCCGTGACAATGATCATATTCTCGTGACATCTAAGTTAGCATGCAACGCAAAGCAAGGCAGAGCAGGGAAGACGGACTACTCCAGCCAAGATCAAGCAAAAAGAGAATGAAGGGGTTGATCACATGATACGAGCGACCGGACAATGTCGGTAATTCAACCAAGTTTTTAATAAGGGTTTATATATATTTACGGAAGAAACAGAAGAGCTATGAGTACCCTAGGAATAGCGGAATATCTTAAGGAAAATTACCATCCATTTTGAACTATATTTATATGAATCTACGCGACTTGAAGAATTAAAATACAAAGCGAAAGCGTTTACCATTTTTCGCCTGTGGAAGGGATGAAGTTTTAGGCAAGAGAGTTGAATTCAGCACTTGTCGGGGAGAGAGGAGTTACGAGTTGACACTTGACGAGTTCGGAGGTGTCGCGATCGATATTATAACCGAGTGAAATGCAGTCGTAATAATTTCACCGACGATCGAAGCTGTGTCTTCGGTAGATAGAGAGCATGGAGACGTGCTATGTTTGACAGTGAGCTCTAGTGCAGATTATTATACAGCGAAGTTCACTTCAGTATTCAAGCGATTCTGTGAACAGTTTAATGACATAAAGGGCTTTCAACAATTCAGAAATAGCTCCTATCAGCAGACTAACGAATCTTTCATAAATACGTCAGTCAGTGAGAACTGTATGAGAACGGATAATTTGCGAGTTGCTATATAGAAAGTTAATATATACATCTGCTTCTATAATGAGACAGAGAGCAAGAAAAATAATTTCAAAGGCAGATACAAAGACTCATCTTTCGCTGCAAACATACCCTATTCATATCTAACACTTTCAGTTATACATTCATAAAGGTGGAAGAACACTTTCGTTTTGATGTTGTCCACTTACTCATTTAAATGTTTTCCAGTTGCATCATTTTCTTCATGCTGGATTTCTTCCTTCATAACCTGGGGATAAGATGGAATAATTTACTTCTTTACTATCACCATATATAAATAACAAAATGTGTAATTGTACAGAACAGCTCAATTCAAGTAAAGGCATATTTGCTTAACAACCACCAGCCATTAGTCTCATACTGTCCATCACATCTTACTGACAGACATGATCGTTATGTCCTCACTAGTTCTGTAACTTATAACACACCATCAAGCCATCACTCCTCTAAAGACCAAGAGGGATCAGTGCATTAAGGGGAATAATATCTTTTAAAGTTAAGAAGAAACAAAAAAAATAAGTTTTAACTGTAAGAGTATGATTTAACATGGGACTAGGCCCTCAATATTTGTACCAACACATCATTTGGGAATGAAGGTATAAATATTCAGATACATCACCCACACACTATTTAAAACACGCTCCTCACGAAACATGCAATTAACTTAGTATGTATGAAACTCAGCATCAGCCAACCTCGAAATAGTATTCCTTAGTTCCCCATTTTCATCTACGGGCAAATGCTGAGACGGTAACTCACATGACGCCATTGTCACTTCTTTCCAACTCCTTACAATACTTGATCACTTAAGGGGAGACTCCAACGCAAAATTTAATTTTTTTTTCAAATAATTTTTATTGGCTATTTCAGACCCTTGGAGTGTTTTCTCTTAGATCCCGGAAAGATTTGTCTCTAATCGAATTATAAATAAGTCTAAATAATATTTGATATATGGACAGCATGAGGGGGCGTGGCCCACTGACAGCTGTGAAAGATAGTATTTGATGTTATCACCATCAAACACGACCATCTTCTCACCAATCGGATGATATTGGTTCCAAAGTTGGCCCTTTGCTTTTCCTTCAAATGTAGCGATTTCTGGTGACAAAAAACTGAACTAGTGATTTCAAACAAACATTTTGTTAGATTACTAACTTCAATACCAACTTTTTTATCCTAAATATTAACCAATCTCAGTGAAAATTTTTCAGGACGTAGTCATGAGGTATTTGCTTTTGTGCATTAATTTCAAATGATATGCAGTTTGAATGATTTTATGACATTAATGTACAAATTATTTGAAAAAAAAATGAAAAATGAACTAAGGGTATATAAACAAACATTTTCATAAAATTAAGGGCACAGAACTCTTAAACTATGTCCTGTTACTGTGTCTGAACAAATTGAAATGTAAACATTGATATTCAGTACCAAAAGTTGGTTTTCAAAAATGCCACTAAAAACCACATTAAAAATTAATAATTCAAAAACCATTCAAGTTACGGCCTTCAAACCTTAGACATTGCTACATCCATACCTGCCAACCTTCGGAAGTCAAAAATAGGAAGATTTTTTAAATTATAGATTTCATCATGCGCAGTATACCGTGGCGAAGGCGAATGAGGGTACACGAAAGACCTGCGTGTCTTTAATGGCAAAGTATGAATTCAGCATAAAATTCACCAAAATATAAACAATCATCAATCATCGAGTAGTATGTTTGGCCAATATTTAAACGTAAGAGAACATTATTGTGTGTTTAAAGAAAATGCATACAATCATTCGTATGGATTACACGTCGAATTCGCTACCTCATATTCATTTTACTTTAGATTCCGCCATGGTCCGTATTGACAAGAGATTATAAACCAATATAGTACAATATATTTCCGTCAATCAATACCAAACGGAAATATATTGTACTATATTGGTTTATTACCACATATTCACGTAGGCTTGACAACTGTTTGTCCGTAATATACCACCAATCAGTATGCGGAAAGGCGATCAGCTGACTCACCATTCCGAAATCCCAGCTATGGAGCTCACAGCCAAGCGAAGAACTTACACAAACTTCCACAAAAAACCAAGTTTACGCAAATCACAAAAGAAATTATGACTTACGAGGGAATCTCCTTGAGCAGGGTGTCTACTGTAAGGATGAAGTAAAAATTAGTTACTTTTTAGCTACCTTTTAGTTAATTTTAGTTACCTTTGAATTCAAGATACGTCTGTGGTCTGCAAGTAAAGGGGCTCATCACGCGGTGAAGAAAAACAACGATGAACTGTGTTTAAAGCGGTAAATACAATTCACTTAGGGAGTTATAAAAGAAAAGAAAAAAAATACTAGATATATATTATCAAATGAGTTGTTTCAGATAATATGTCGTCTTGTGCAGAAGGCCTTTTATAATAGCCAAGAGGTTGCTCTGCTCTTGACCGTTTGGCGAGATTTCCTTTGTCACCGCGGTAGATCACGAAGAAATTTATGGGACGTTACGTGATTGTAACTGAATTCTGTCTTCGCAGTCAGGTACGGAGAAATTTCGAGATGTTACACGATCGGCGCTGGTCTCACCCGTTTGTCGAGATTCCCGTAGTTTTCGCGATAGAACACGGATAAATATCGCGATTTAGACAATCGGTGTCACTTTTAGTCGTTCGACGAGATTTCCATTGTCCTTGAGGTCGGACACGAGAAAATATAGCATTATTACGCAATCGGCGCCACTTGCTGTCCGTTTGACAATAATCCAGTTGTCCTCGTCATTGAATGCAGATAAATATCGCGATGTACCGCAAACGCTGCCGCTCTCGGCCGTTTTACGAGATTCACGTTGTCCTCGTGATATTGTGCATACCGCGCCGAACCTGGCCGTTGAACGATTGTCTATTCGTCCTGACAGAATGGTGGAGGCAAGCTCAAAGTTGGACATGGTTAAAATTCACGAGTAGTTATGGACAAGTTGTATGGCCGGCGCCGTGATTCCTGCTGTCCCTATGCTGTGGTTGGGAGTTCATCAGTTCAGGGTGGATCACGAGGAGAAATTAGTATCGCGACGCTACGTAGGCTGTCATATCTAAGTGGGTCAATGCACTTCTCGCTCCCCGTACGCTTTTGAGTATACGAACATGGGAAAAGTAGCGAGTAGGTTTCGGAATGTTTCGTGATTGGTGCCCGATCACCTTTGACGGGATTCCCGCAGTCCTCGTGGTCACAAGTTCACGCTAGGGTACGGGTTTTATGATTTTACGTAACTGAAGTCGATTTCGCTCCATTTGACGAGATTCCCGCAGACAAGTCGTGCGGTCAGCCGGCCGTCTTGAGTATGAATATTCGAAGTAGATATCAAATATTAGGAATTATTCTGAGAGGATTGCATGAATAATACGACTAGAGGACACGTTTTCTTTCGAATGCCAATCACGAATTATACAAGTTTTCGAAATAGCCGGTTAGATTATAATATATCCGATGGAACCAAAGTTCGAAGGAAAAATCGACATATAACAGAATTTCGAATTAACCATACTGGATGTCGCAAATTTACGAGACAGATTTTTAAAATAAGTTATAGCCCACGTATTTCGAAGCTTTTTCATAATTCTTTTTCGAAACGGTAACATTTCGCAAGATTGCGACATTAAATTATTTTTCGTTATTTCTGGACTTCAATTTGACATAGTCTCCAAATAAATGCGAGAAATGCGAGGTTTCTGATTAGTTTCTTAAGTTTTCGCGAATTAACGTCTCGCGAAAAGTCAGGTTTCCTAATAACACAGATAAATATTTCACATAAAACTAAAACGTCTTCTTGATGCCGAAAATATACGCTGAACGATGTATACCACTCAAGGTATCCTCAGTATGCATTTCCTTGAGCTCAGGCACGGGGAAATATAGCTTATGCAAACGGTGCCGCTTGCGTGAAACACACTCCATCGCAATCTCTGAGCCTAGAGGCGCGAGTTAAAACGATTCAATCCGCCTTCAAAAAATTTTCGTTACCCGTACCGTATGTAAAATTCGTTACTTTTTCGTTACGTTCGTTACCCATTTGTAAAATTCGTTACTATTTCATTACTTTCGTTACCGGTCGACACCCTGTTGAGAATGGAAATTATTTGCAGTTCCTTTTTCTTTTACAATATATCACTGGGGCCCGAAATTCGGAAGAAAGAATAGTAATTAAGAAGATCGGAAGACGAGGTGAAAATTCGGAAAGTTTCCGAATAAATCGGAAGGGTTGGCAGGTATGTATGATCACATAATTAATTTGTAATCGATGCAGTAGGACAGAAGTTAAATTTTTCTGTGGAGTCTCCCCTTAAATCCTCATTAACACCTGTTATGGGCTGGACAGAAGGGCACTTGGGTGTAAAAGTTACTGCCCCACAGAACCTCCTCCCTCACACTGAAGTAATGGGAATAATAGGGATAGAAATGAAGTACATTACAAAACAATACGATATACACTAGGAAAGATTTCTGAGGGCATACTAAAAAAAAAGGAAGGTCAATCACATATTTTCAAGAATATAATACTTGTGTTATAGCCATGTCCATATACACTGGTGTTCAAAAATAAAGCAACAAACTGCTTTCTCTCCGTCCTTTGGCTAGTTCGCGATATAATCAGACAAACTGTCAACATATATCCGTACAATCGTGTTCTGCACGGAAGTTGGCATTCCAAACGACATCGCTACTGTCAAACGGGGTGGTTTTTACTAAATAGTTCCACATCAACACTTGCTGTGTACACGTGCCCAGAGAATACACCTAGAAGACCCTCTGTAGTGGAGGGATAGAGGAAGAATGGAAGCAGGACAGTCGCAAAGTGATATGGCCCGATAAAAAAAATTAGAGACCGAAAATGTATCCTGAAGACAAAGACAGAGCCGACCTCGTGTGTCATCAGAACGAGAGGAGCGTCATTTGGCTGGGCACGACGGTACCACCTTAGAACTGCACGGCAACTGGCATCTGACCTCGCAGCATCCACCGGAACAGTTGTATCAAGGCAAACACTGTATAGAAGGCTTCGGAGACCTGCTGTATGTGTACCACTGACGCGTCTGCACAGAAGGGAACGTCTAGAGTTTAGCAGATGACCTCGTAATTCCGCCCCATAAAACAACAATAACAAACAACAATAACGTCTACAGTGGAGTCGTCAACATGCCAACTGGACGGTTGGACAATGGGCCAATCTTCTATTCACAGATAAGTCCCGATTTGGTCTGGAGAGTGTTTATTTTTTATTTTCATTCATTCGTTCACTTATTTGCAATTGGGGGTGTGTCCCCCAGGTAGCAAATTAGATATACACCTTCTATCTATATATATATATATATAAAAATCAATGTTACGTGATAGTTTGTCTGTCTGTGAGTATGTCTCCTATGCGTTCATATACCACTCATCCGATTACGCTGAAACTTGGGTGAAATGTTGAGTACACTCCAAGGATGGTTTCTGGCTTAGTAAATCAATTTTACAATAGGTAGCGCAGGAGTAGATTCAACAAATGAACGACGACGCGCGAAGCATTTCAACAAAGTCCCGTATGTGTTCATATACCATTCGTCCGATAGCGATACAACTTGGGTGAGACGTTGTGTACAGTTATGTGAAGCTTTCTAACTTAGTAAATACATTTCACAGTAGATGGCGCACGAGTAGATTCAACAAATGAGTGACGACACGCAAAGCGTTAACAAAGTCCCGTATGCATTCATATACCATTCGTCCGATTGCGATGAAATTTGGGTGAAATATTGTACACACTCCATGGAAGGTTTCTGGCTTAGTAAATCCATTTTACAATTGATAGCGCGCGAGTAGATTCAACAAATGAGTGACGACGCCCGAAGCGTTTCAACCAAGTCCCGTATGCGTTCATATACAATTCATCCAATTGCGATGAAATTTGGGTGAGTTTTTGTGCACACAGCAGGGAAGGTTTTTGACTTAGTGAATCCATTGTACAATAGGTAGCGCAGGGGTAGATTAAACAAATGTGTGACGGCGCTCAAATCGTGTAAATAAAATCCCTTATGTGTTCATATACCATTCATCCGAATGCGATGAATCTTGAGTAAATTATTGTGTACATTGCAGGGAACGTTTCTAATTAAGTAAGTCCATTGTGTAACAGGTAGCACACGAGTAGTATCAACAAATGTGTGACGGCGCGCGAATCGTTTCAACAAAGTTCTATCTGCGTTCATATACAATTCCTCCGATTGTGATGAAACTAGGGTGAGTTTTGTGCACACTACAGGTAAGGGGGTCTGAATTAGTAAATGCATTGTACAATAGGTAGCGCACGAGTTGATTCAACAAATGAGTGACGGCGCGCGAATCGTTTAAACAAAATCCCGTATGCGTGCATATGCCATTCATCCGATTGCGATGAAACATTGATGATTTGTTGTGTGTACGCAAAGGAAGGTTTTCGACTTAGTAAATACATTTTACAATAGGTAGCACACGCGTAGATTCAACAAATGAGCGACGATGCACGAAGCGTTTCAACCAAGTTCCGTATGTGTTCATATACCGTTCGTCCGATAGCGATGAAACTTGGGTGAGATGTTGTATACACTTACGTGAAGGTTTCAAAATTAGTGAATACATTTCACAGTAGATAGCACGCGAGTAGATTCAACAAGTGAGCGACGACACGCAAAGCGTTTCAACAAAGTCCCGTATGCATTCATATACCATTCGTCCGACAGCTATGAAACTTGGGTTAGATGCTGTGTACACTTTTGGGAAGGTTTCTGGCTGAGTAAATCCACTTTACAATAGGCAGCGCACGTGTAGATTCAACAAATGAGCTACGACGCGCGAAGCGTTTCAACAAAGTCAAGTATTCGTTCATATACCATTCGTCCGATAGCGATGTAGATTGGGTGAGGTATTGAGTACACTCTAAGGAAGGATTCAGGCTTAGCAAATATACTTTACAATAGGTAGCGCACGAGTAGATTCAACAAATGAGCGACGACGCGCGAAGCGTTTCAACAAAGTACCGAATGCGTTCATATAGGCCTACCATTCGTCCGATAACGATGAAACTTGGCTGAGATGTGGTGCACAGTCCAGGGAAGGTTTTTGACTTAGAAAATCCATTGCACAATAGGTAGCGCACGAGTAGATTTAACTAATGAGCGAAGGCACGCGAATCGCTTTAACAAAGTCCCGTATGCGTTCATATAGGCCTACTATTCATCCAATTGCGATGAAACTTGGGTGAGTTGTTGTGCACGCTGCAGGAACGTTTCTAATTTAGTAATTCCATTGTATAATGGCTTGCGCACGAGTAGATTCAACAAATGAGTGACGGCGCACAAACCGTTTCAACAAAGTTCCATCTGCGTTCATATACCATTCATCCGATTGTGATGAAACTAGGGTGAGTTGTTGTGCACACTGCAGGGAAGGTTACTGTCTTAGTAAATCCATTGTACAGTTGGTAGCGCGCGAGTTGATTCAACAAATGAGTGACGGCGCGCGAATCATTTAAACAAAATCCCGTAAGCGTTCATATGCCATTCATACGATTGCAATGAAACTTTGATGATTTGTTGTGTATACGCCATGGAAGGTTTTCGACTTAGTAAATCGATTTTACAATAGGTAGCGCAAGAGTAGATGCAGCAAATGAGTGACGACGCGTGAAGTGCTTCAGCAAAGTTCCATCTGCGTTCATATACCATTCATCCGATTGCGATGAAACTTTGGTGAGTTGTTGCGCACTCTCCCACAAATGTTTCAAAATTAGTAAATCCATTTTACGATAGCTTAGAGGCAGTTAACGGAAATTGAAGGAAAAATTGTGTATACAAAAGCACTTGAAGAAACCAAATTACAATGCCAACACTTTCTTTGATTGGCATTGCAACGCATGCCGGGTACAGCTTGTAACATATAACTAATTATACATAACAATTCAATAACAATTAAACTGGAGTATTTACACAAATAGTCCGTCTTTTCTTAAACACACCTATATGTATGGGAAAAGGCTCTAAGACTGCGACAGGTAGAGAGTTCCAGGAATCAATGGCACGGTTTACGAAATAACATTTACCATAATTTGTTCGATGTGGTCGGGCCTGAACTTTGAAAGTATGAATACTCCTACTCATGTAAGTGGGCTTTCCCATACGTTTGCTAAGCTCACGCCATGCTGGTTGATTTATTTACGTGTTGTACATAGCGCAGAGTCTAGATTTCACCCTCCTAGCCTCAAGTGATTTCCACTCAAGTTTCTTTAACATACGGCTCACACAGCTCCTGGGATTAAAGTCACTGAGCTCAAATCTAGCAGCCATTCTTAGTACCACTTCCAACTCATTTATGAAACCTGCTTGATATGGATCCCTAACCGCCGAGGCGTATTCCAGAATAGGTCTTACAAGTGACAAATATCCTAATTCCTTAGCAGAGGTACTACTTCCTTTTAATACACTCATTACAAATTGCAGGGATTTGTAAGCTTTAGAAACTACACATCTTACATGACTACTCCATTTCACATCATTCCTTAGGTGAACGCCCAGATATTTGCAAGAATCTTCCTCTACAAGTATTTCCGAGCCAATGTTATGTTGAAAATCTTACCTTTGCACTTTTATGAGACTATTTTCTTGTGTTTATTTTCACTTTATTTTCAATCGCCCACTAACAGACCAGGTTCAGGTCATCTTGAAGTACTGCGTTGTCTTGTGAGTCATGTATCTTTCGATATATTACACAATTAGCCGCAAACAATCGACAGTCACTGCGAATCCCATTTGGTAAGTCATTTATAAACGCCAAAAATAACAAAGTTCCCACTACGCTGCCCTGAGGGATACCCGACGTTACGGTAATTTCATGCGAGAATTGGTCTTCGACTTTCACTTTCTGGGAACGACCCGTCAAAAATTCTTGGATCCATAAAATTACTCTTCTATCAATCTTCGTCGAAGCTAATTTATGGAGTAGCATGTCATGCGGCACGACATCAAATGCCTTCGCAAAATCTATAACTACGGCGTCGACTGAAACTCCGTTGTCTAACGATTCGCTAATATCTTGAAGGATTATCTCGACGGATTCGCATCAGGGGAGAACCTGAACACGATTCTGGAACCCGAACATTGCAGAAAGAGACCGATATCGAGGAGGATCCCTAATGTTGTGGGCAGGGGTTATGTTGACTACTCGAACATCTCTTCAGGAAATTGCACAGGTGAATCGGCAAGATTAAACTGCTGTCAGGTATCGTGACGATATCATGGGAACTCATGTTCGGTTGTTCGATGTGCTGTGAGCCCAGACTTCGTACTGATGGATGATAATGCCCGATCTCATGAATTTGGAAAGAAATGGAAGAACATTTTTGTCTACTGTTCTGCATGTTGCAGTGGTTAACTTTGTGTATTCTTTACATTGTTGCTAAAATTTCGGCACGCTTGTCATATGTTGTTGGCATGTTTAAGAACCCATTTGAATTCAGTAGGCCGTGTTCATAATGGCAAAATGAATCTCGGGATTTTCCGCCAACACAAAGTTCCTCCTTTCTCTACTAGAAAGCACTATAGTGTCAAGGAGCTTAGATATCTAACCTCCTTGACTTTCATAGTGCTCCAAGGAACGGCAATTATTCGAGATGCAAGCTGCCCTCTGGCCGTCAAATAACAAAGCTTGTACCCGGTATCCGAGGGCATACGATATTATTATTACATTGTCGCTGCTTTACTATGACCAGTTTATACAGTTTTGTCGCAAAATAAATGCAACCTTGCAACATTTCCGTTTGTTGCTTTAATTTTGGACACCAGTGTACTCGGACAGCTCCGGACTGGGATTGTCTTTAGTTAGAACCATCCCATCAATTGCCTGGAGGTTGAAGCAGTAAACCGCAGAAGCCAGTTCCATGTTGGCTGAGGTATTGTGTTGTCCTTATGAGAGCATCTTGCTTCACTCCTCTGACCTGAGTATATATATTTGGCCAAACCATGATCAATTGGTTTACCTTTAAAATCCTCCAAGTTCTTCATATTAGGTCTTTCACATAATATAACCAATGGCGATTCCTCCAGGTAGGACGTGAGGATCATCCTACAGTCAGCTCTCAGCTGTGAGTTTACTGTTATAAAAAAATAAATTGATTGTTTTGTGAAATAGTCTTTGGGGCTACCTTGCGCGCCCTCTCGATAAGCTCTGTCTTACTGTCAGTACTTGTGACAAGTTCTACATTTCACCCCTAGATGGGTGAAGTGTGACCTTCACCGCCCGGAGTAGAAAGCTGAGGAAGGAATCCTTGCATCTTCAAAGCACGTGTTTATAGCTTTAGAAATGTATGGGAGCCCTTGAGGGGGAAGGGGCAGGTTTGGTCTGTTTAATGGCGCTCTGAGGACGTCGACTGAGATCTTCAAGTCTCGATATTGGTTGAATTTAAACCAACACTGTGGGCTTATTGGTTACGATTTCGCGCGGTAAGATTGGAGAGTCTGTTTTCAACGTGTGCACATCTTTGGAGTGGTATTCGATTGTATTGAATTGTGTAATGTGCTCGTAATAGCGCTGCGCCACTGAATAATTAATATCAGACTGAGTCTAATATCTCAATTTAGCCCAGCTATAATAAATAACAAGCCTATCATATTACGTCCTACACATTACAAAAATCAGCAATCGCCACTGAATATAACTTTAGCCAATGGGAATGTATATGTATCCCCATGAGCTCAGTGGTCAGAGCAACAGCGCGCAAATCTGAAGGTCGCAAGTTCAAGTCCCACGTAGGTCTGATATTTTAATTCTCCGCCTTTCTTTATAAGACTTGCGCTTTCCGTTTCCTAACAGCCGAACGCTTCATTCTATAATCACTTAATAACAGGAGATGATGAACAGGACATGCCTTGTAAGATAAAAGCCTTACCTCTAGGAAATCCGAAGATGCAGTTTCCATCTTGATGCATGGAACAAACTCTGGTGAAGGACATTCTTCAGTCTGAAGATCCCCATTAAGGTAAGTGTTATCCTGCAGAGAAATGATTTGTTTCTTACATATCTTCCTTTGCATAGGTGGAATTACAACATACACACAACTTGTAATCTTAAACTGATGGAATCAAAAAGTTAGCATTGTTTGGTTCCCATTTCCATGAATATCTTCCAAACACAATGCATCATAAATATCCTACAGCAGTAGGCCTATTTACGTACAGATTGGTAATTATTCTTTTTAATATCACAAAATGACATTGAGTGTATCAAATTTGGTACAGCACATGGCACATAAGTGACATATTTTATATAGCCACAATCTTATCCAAATCAACAAGGTGGCCACCAAAATGTCCAAAGCTTAAATTAAATTACACCTAACTTAGTCATCGGATCTCTATGATATTTTGTAAAAACATAGCTCCATCCGCAGAACGTCTTGCACCCAAATTACAAGGTCATAAGCTAAACAATAGCAAGATGGTAGCCGTACGAATCATGCATGGAGTATAACACATAACATATGATCCAATAAATCAATGCTTATAATACTTCATATTCAGATATTCTTATATGAGGACCATTTTTTACCAACGTGATGACTACATGATAGTGCACATTGCGCCATCTTGAAGTTATCAAATCTAAACTTAAATAAATCACAACATTTTAGACCTACAGTAATGAAAACTGGTGACAACGTACGACCGTATATGTGGCCTAGTATGGCCAAGGCAAAATAACAGACCCTCCATACATTCACGATGGCGGCCGCGCGAACAAATACAACATAAGATTCGACAACTCGGAATGAAATTGGGTAATTAGGACGAATCTTGCGACGAAGTGAGTATCATATAAAACTTCTCACTTGCGTTAGTCAAAAGATTATCGCACTGAATAAAGCGCACAGCGGCCATCTTAGACTTTTCAAACTTGTTTATACTTTTTGGTATCAAAGAACTGAAATAACGAAATTTAAAAATAAAATTGAACCGTGAATGTCGCTTTGCATGCCCAAAGCAAATGAACGGTGACTGCATAGATTCAAGATGGTGGCTGGGCATGCTATTTATGTATAGGAATAAGTATCTCAGGATGTTACAGCACAATTAAGGCTAAACGTGATAGAAGAGAAATATTTTAAGAGCCTTGAGTAGTGTTAGAGATAAATTTATCACACTGAATACAGCGCACAGCGGCCATGTTATAATAAAAACCTTCCTATGTATAGCTTTGAAATAAACCATTGTGGTTTGTTAAGTGTTATCAATATTGATAATGTGCAATTGCTTGAAAGATCCACACAGTCAATGGACATGTTATTTTGGAATTACATTATCTTATGTGTACATGTTTTGGGCTCAAAACAACTGTTGCTGTTGATTCTTTAGTATCTTTGCGATATCGTGATTATGTAGCCCCATGTATTTGGGGTATGAGTAATTTTTCAGATAACCTATGTTATTGTGATTGCTGTATTTGAAATAATGTTAGTAGCATTATAGGCTTTATGGTCCTTTTAACAATTGCGGCTTTTAGAGACGCCGGGGTGTCGGTATATTGCCCCGAAGGGGATCTTTAACGTGCCAGTAAATCATTGACACGAGTCCTTGGTATTTGCCCACCCTCAAAATCCAAGTGGCTGCGCCAGGATACGATCCTGCAACCTTGAGCACAGCAGGCGAGAACGTTACCACGCAGCCAGCCTTCTTGTATTAGTGTGAGTATTTGTAATTCAGATGAGAATTGGGAAGGAGGCGGCCGTGACCACCCCTCCATTGGCCTGGAGGAAAAGTGGGAAACCACGGCAAGCCACTCTCAGAATAACTGAAGGAGTAAAACCATCTCCCCTGTCTTGCCCTTATGAGAGCATCATGCTTCAGCCTTCCCACCAGAAAGCATATATTTGGCCAAACCAAGAACAATATTGGTGTAGCCTACCTTAGAACTTCTCTAGGTCGTTCATATGAAGTCCTTCACATAATATAATTCAACCTTCTTGCGTTTTTTTTCAATTGTGAGTTTCTTTTTCACTTTCAATAGCAATATGACTGGCTTTGAGGATGATCGAACAGGTAAGGTGTAAATATAGAAACATTTATTCAATAAAAAGCCAAAGTAAGAGCGACAACGGTGGTGGCAAAAATGAAAAAAGCACTATAACTTTAAAGATAGTGTTGTGAACATGCAGGTGTGTGGATGTTGGGGGGGAAAGAGCAACTGGGCTCTCGATAGTGAATGAAATGTGTTAGAAATGAGGAAAAACTATGATATATACTAACATTTTGTTTTGGGGGGTCAACAAAAATAATTGCACTTCCGGTAGTCTACCGCTCAACTGCGCCCTTGGCACATTGAAGAACAACTGAGCGTAAACGTCGCCGTCAAGAACCGCTAAGTTACTCCCCTGTCATCTAGCGACGGCTATCGTACCTTGAGAATACATGTGCCTTTGCGCACTTTGTAACAATCAGAGGAGCTCTACGCGCGTTCTTTTCAATAGGAGGGTAATCTACCGCGGACATGACTGGATGAAGGTTAAGCCATTTAAAATTTGGAAGTAGCCAAAACAAGGGCGTTCACAGGCGAAGGTCGGAGGATCGAGTCCCACATCGCTCAGATATTTTAATTCTCCGCCGTTCTTCAAAAGGTTTGCGCTTTCTGTACATTACAAGACCCAACAGTCGCAGGCTTTACTTATCTTCAATACTGTTGTGAAACTCAATTCTGTAAACTCTAAATACCTTTTGGTGGCCAACAGTAGCGAAGCCAAGATCGACCAATGGGAGGGGTTATAGTTAACTGGGGACATAGTAATATGTTATCTCACACTCCAAAAGTTTACTGTCTCCAAATTAGTGACAATGCATTTTCTAGGTCCTTATTAAAACATTAAAACTACATTCATTTATTATATAACCTCCCTCCCGGTAAGAAAAGAAAGTAAGCGGTTGCCTCGCTAGGTTGGACTTAAAATTATCTGGGGCTAGGTTCAGTGTGAAAGAAGAGCTATATTTAGCGGGGGAGTGAAGCTAGATTGGCAATCCTGGGAGGAGGGAGTTATGCGTTGTCATGAAGACCCACTGGATCGAAAACGACAACAGTACATCTCCAAGCAGTGATCCAGACACCGATCACAACCAACTGTGTTACGAGGGCCAGATGACCTCGTAGTTCCGCCCCTTAAAACAACAACACAACCATAAGGATTTCCCACATAGCATGAGTCAGTTATACACTCATCATTTATTTATTGCCACAACAGGGCAGTCCCCAATTACAGTAGCAAACAATTGTTTTCACACAGAAAATACATGAATATACATTAAAATACAAAATAAAAATTAACAAGATGTTCAGTAAAGAATATATAGCCTACTTTCTCCTTAATGCATGGGTATTGTTATAACTCTTTGTCCTTTTCAAGGAGTATAATTGAATATTTGTTGTAGTAGCTTGTTGAAATACAATGTATTATACGGATATTAAACATAAATATGAGGTGCCCTTGCTAGTGCTACCCCTGTACAAAATTTCATTCAATTCGGTTTCACCGTGTTTGAATTGATATGGTGAATCGATTTGCACACATACATGGCCACTTTCTCCAACTATTGGTCTCATGACCTTGTAGTTCAGTCAAAAGATGCTTCCCACAAAACGGTATGTTGTTGCAAAATTTGGTAGAGATCAGATGATTAGTTTGGTCGTAATTTGATCTAAGCTGTTAACATTTGGGTGGCCACCATTACGTTTCCGTCAAGATGGCGACGATATCAAACATGACACTGAGTTGTATTTTACAAGTGCTACCTCTGAACCAAATTTCGTTACATTCGGTTTCACCGTGTTTGATTTGATAGGGGGAATCGATTTGCACACATACATGGCCGCTATCTGCAAACTATTGGCCTGAATACCTTGTCGTTTGGTCAAAAGATGCATACAACATAAAGGTATGGTGTTGCAAAATTTAGTAGAGATCAGATGATTAGGTTGGTCGTAATTTGATTTAAGCTTTTAACATTTGGGTGGCCACCATTACGTTTCCGTCAAAATGGCGGCGATATAAAACATGACACTGAGGTGCCTTTTGCTGGTGCTACCTCTGTACAAAATTTCGTTCAATTCGTTTTCACCATGTTAATTGATAGGGGTGGAAAGACATTCAGAGTACACACACTCACACACACGCAGACGCACACACTGACAGACACACAATTTTTCGCCCTGTGTTGATCTCATAAGTCTATTTTCATTTTTTTTTTTGCAAAAATTGAAAGTAGGCTAAAATTGAAAATTAAAAAAGAAATTGTTAGGAAGAAATATACACAAGTTCAAGTCGCAATAACAGTAAATGAAACATGACTTTTAATATTTGGTCACATAATGTAAAAGTAGATTCATATTTCAAGGAACTAATACAATAGCAATGCAAGATGGTAAGAAAGTGAATCCTAAAACTAATAGCAGTTAAATAGTGAATCATTTGACAGCTAAAACTAAGTGTTTTTTCTTCTATAATTTAGCAAGGACATTCCAAATTCTGAATTGTTGTCAGCGGAGAGCCTGTTGAAAGTACAGCACATATTCAATATAGGTGAATTTTTATGGAAAGAGCCTGTTGAAAGTACAGCACATATTCAATATAGGTGAATTTTTTATGGAAATTTGTATTAGATTTTTTAACTATTAAGAGTTCACGTTTTCTGAGACATTTCTTTCTCACGTTGAAATTTATTTACTCTAAAGTTTCATTCCTGTCTGAGATACCATTATTTAATATGACACATGTTTATTTAGCTTCCTAATTATCCACTGAGTGGTCAGGAGAAAGGGACTTACCTCTCTCAAATCCGGCGATGCTGTTTCTATTTTGATACACGGAACAAACTCTGGTGTGGGACATTCTTGAGAATGAATATCCCCAGTAAGGTCAGTATCATCCTGCAGAGAAATGATTTGTTTCATAAATATTCCTTTGCATAGGTGGAATGACAACTTACACATAACTTGTAAACTTAAACTGATGTAATCAAAAAATAAAGTTAATATTCGTTTGGTTCCCATTTCCCTGACTATCTTTCAAATATTTCAAATATTTAAATCTTGCAACATGCCTTTTGAGTGAACCAAATTTTGTATACTAACAAAGGAACCTCAGTGTCATGATTTATATCGCCACCATCTTCTCAAAAAACAAAATGGCGGCCACCAAAATGTACAAAGCTTAAATTAAATTACGATCGACTAACCCAGTCATCGGATCTCTACCAAATTTTGAAAAAACATACTTCCATGTGCTCCAAATTAGAAGTTCATAGTCAAACAATTGCAGGATGGCGAATCATGCAAGGCTTATAATCTGTAACTCAAGTCCCAATGAATCAATGCCCATCTACACTATTTCTCGCAAACGCGATTATCTGATGACTATATGATAGTGCACATTGCGCGCAGCCGCCATCTTGAAGTTATATATAAAAAGCTCAATATTGGTTTTTCTGTTTGTTATTCATGTAAATCTACACCGTTTCACCGATCTGAACAAAATTTTATGTAGGCCTACTTACTCTTCGGAACCCAGCGGGTAACACTGTCCTCTTGGAATTTCGGATAGACCTCTCCATTCCCTGCATTTAGGCCCTTTGGCACAAATCTACACCGATTCACCGATTAGAACCAAACTGTATATACTTACCCTTACAAGTCTACACCGTTTCACTGATATGAACCAAAATTCATATACTTACCTTTTGAAAACCTGCGGGTAGCACTGTCCATATGAAATTTCGGACAGACCCCTCCATTCCCTGCATTTAGGCTCTTTGCACATATCTATACAGTTTCACCGATCTGAACCAAATTGTACGTACTTACCCTTTGGGACCCAGCGGGTAGCAATGTCCACTTGAAATTTCGGACAGCTCTCTCTATTCCCTACATTTAATTCCATTGGTACAAATCTACACCGTTTCACCGAACTAAACCAAATTGAAAGTACTTATCCTTTGGGACCCAGCGGGTAGCAATGTCCACTCGAAATTTCAGACAGCTCTCTCTATTCCCTACATTTAAGTCCATTGGTACAAATCTTATGTTTAAAGTTCTAAATCTTAGTCCATGAACACAGCTAGGTCGTCGTCCATTGTATCCGTCCTGCCCGAGGCCTGCTCCCTTCTTGAAAGCAAAAGTCTTATCCACTACTGGCTTGCTGGGCATATCGTAGCTTCACCAGAACCCCGTTAGCCGTCACTTTTCAGGGTTCCTGTAGGACCTTCACAGCTACCGTAACGGTCCCGGGGCACACGAAGTCCCCACTGTACTTCGCCTCTACAGGCAATCCCCTACTTTGTGCCGTTGCCCGTCTCCCACGAAGTGGACGAGGGTTTGGGCTTATGGACTGATGGTCGGACTTATGGGAGATGTTTGAGATAGGTTTGGAAAGGAAAATTAGGACAAGGATAGAAGGAGGGATGAGGGAAGAACAACGTGGCTTCAGAGCAGGAAGGACCACAGTGGATATGATTTTTGTTGTAAGGCAGTTACAAGAACAGCACTATGAGTATGGAACAGATCTACTGATGGCCTTCCAGGACATTGAGAAAGCATATGACAGTGTATGCAGAAACAAAGTATGGAAGTCCCTGGAGGGTAGAGGAGTAGAAAAATGGACTATACGGAGGATAAAGGAGATGTACAAGGGAAGCGTGAGCTGTGTGAAAGTGGGAGGAGAGAAATCAGACTTGTTGGAAAAGAGAAACGGCCTGAAACAAGGAAGTGCACTGTCACCGTTACTTTTCATTGTGGTGATGGATGACATAATAACCCGAGTGGCACAAGTAATTGGGGAAGGAAAGATGAAAGCAATGGTGTTTGCTGATGATTTGGGGGAAAAAGGAGGAGGTACAGGAACAGTTGAACGTGTGGGAAGGAATAATACAAGGATATGGAATGAAATTTAGCATAAATAAGAGTGAGATGGTGATCACAACAAGGAAGAAGGAAAGAACCACAACGGGAATAACAATTGGTGGGGAACAGCTGAAGAAAGTGGAGAGTTACCAGTATCTGGGAAGCCTAATACACGATAATGGAAGAAACGATAGAGAAATAAATGAGCGGGGCAGACAGGCAGAAGCATTCCGGAGGAGTGTGAGAAGCATGGTATGAAGAAAGGATGTCCCTCAGAACAGCAAAAAGATCATATATCGGACGTACTATGTCCCTATCCTGACGTATGCCTCGGAGACCTGGGTTATGAAAGGAAGGGAGAAGAGCAAAATACGGGCCAGTGGGATGAGGTTTTTGAGAAGAAGTATTGGAGCTACAAAGATGGACAGAATAAGAAATGAGAGGACCAGAGAATTAATGAAGGGGGAACCATTACAGGATGGTATAAAGAAATCTAGACTTAGATGGTATGGACATGTAAAACGAATGGAGGAGAAGAGGATGCCCAGGAGGATACACGAAACGAAGTGGGAAGGAAAGAGACCGAAAGACAGGTGGCTGAAGGGGGTGGAAGAAAGCGTGAAGAAGAGAGGAGAAGACTGGACAAGGGTGGAGGCTGAGAGATGGTGGGAAGACAGAAGACGTTGGAGAGGCTTGTGTTCCAAACGGACCCGGCCAGTGGCTGGAAACTTGTGGTGGACACAACAATAAGAAACTCTTTGAAGTAGCACTACATTGTTTTTAAAAAGAAGTAGGATAATAGAGAGTCAGTTGTTTTGTTTTGGTGGTATCCAGTGTCATATTTCTTACTACGAAATGTATAAATAAATATACAAAATAGAAGTTAGTTGTTTAATGAAAATATAAAAATATTACAAGCTGTGCAAGATGATGGTACAAATCTACACCGTTTCACCGAACTGAACCAAATTTTACGTACTCACCTTTCGAAACCCAACAGGTTGATATTTCGGTCAGACCTCTCCATTCCCTGCATTTGGGCCCTTTAGACAAAATATCGAATTTGTCGAAGGACCAATCTAGTCTCAGGCCTTACAATACATAAAACAAAACTCTCAACTTAAAATTTGGCTCAGTTTGGTGAAATGGTGTAACTTTGTATGAATAACGCTCAAATTCAGTCTCGCAATGCAAGAAACAAAATACTAAACGTAAAATTTGGCCAGTTGGCTGAAACGATGTAGATTTGTATAAATAACAGACAGACGACAAATGGGCCCAAAAAGCAAGTTTTATGGCCCTAGAACCAACCGAGACGGTAGTATTTCGGTCTTGTAGTAGGACTCCAGAGAACCTGGGAATTGAGTTGCAACTGAAAAAATATTTCAATGAGTCTATTGTTGGCTGGCAATACGGGCTGAATCACGCCACTGCTACCCGTGTTCTGGTGCAGAATTGCGAAAATAGTTACATCTTACGGCGCTTACAAATTGCAGTAACGGGGAGTAATTATTGCAAAAGTAATTCTTAGGCCCCTTAAAACAGTTATCATCATGGAAATAATAGGCCTCTGTATAAGTGCGATGATGTTGGCACAGTATATTTCATTCTGTAGAGCAGAAGAAAAGATCCCGTCAACAACTTTCATAGCACTCTTGTCAATACTCACAAGTTTCGCAGACCACTGAAATTTCAAGTAAAATTTCCTGTGAAGGTAAGGACTATTGGAGGCGTAATTTGACTGTTGACTCCAGCCCCCCTCCCTGCTGTACTTAATGACCGGGCAAATCCTGTCTTGAAATATTACTGCAATACAGAGACTAGGGTGCATTCACGAAATAGGGAAGCAAATTAAGGTACTGGAATTGCCAAGGGTGGAAAATGTGGGCAGCAGTCATCTATGGGGTACAACTTAGGCCTACCACCATATATAGGAAATGTATACATATGAATAAATACGTCAGAATATGTACTTATTTATAAATACGGCAAACATATGTAAAAAATGGAAAATATTTAGTTAGATAAAAAATATTAAACACATATAAGGCTCCGGGCCTTCATAATAAGTATACAGACAGAATATGCAGATACTGATTAGCTCACTGATTGGTAACAAGAATTAACATTGGTTAACTGCACATCACTAACACAATAGCACACGTGGAATTAAAATACACTTACGATGTCATCTGTTTGTGTCGACCATTCCGGCTCACTTTTGATCAATGATCGTCCCTCCATTATGTTTAGGAAACTAGAACACAGAAATACACTTTAAAATTAATGAAATACGCAATTATTTGTCAAAATAGCCTGATGTATAATACATCAAATGAGGTAAATCAGTCCTTCAAATTGTACTGGTACCGTACTGCGATTAAACCTTAACACTCAGATTCACAGGATCAATAACAGTAAATATTACGCCTGACCTAATGTCAATACTCTTCATTGAGACCTAAGGGATAAAATGAGGAATTATTGAGTAGTAGAAATGTACCAGCGGCCAGCTTGTGTATCTGGCCTACAGCTGTGAAATGGAGCAATTCGTAAATGCGGCAATCGTATGTTCGGTTCCCTTATTCCCAAACACAGACATAACGCACCCTCAGAGTACTATTCTCACCTTATATTACACGATCCTTGATCCACACGACTGAATTAGATTAGATTCCGTTCTGATCTTACCATGGGCTTCTTTGCGAATCACCACTAGCATCACACAGATACCACAGAATGCCCAGTTCAAATGAAAACTATTAAATTCTCTTAAATGGTTGAAGGGAAGCGAGAGAAATATGCACTGTATGGGGGACAACCGGCATAATAGTGTCACGTGGGACGTGTGTTGGCGACCACGGGACCCCAGCTGAGTCCGTCATTGGTTCCACTTACTTGTGCCGGGATCCTCACTGACACCTTTTCTTTCGGTCTCCCACGTGGCCAACTCTTGTTTTCTTCCGATCCCGACGGTATCAGGGTATCCGCGGCCCAGGGAGTCTTTCACTTTCCGGCCTTAATTGACCCTTCTCTCATCTTTCCTAATACTCTCATTCTTCCAGGGGTCAGCTTTATCTTTCTTTTCATGATATCCCCTGCCTTCTGCTGAAGGCCCTAATGGAGGCAGGGTGTATGTAATCCTACCACTTCTGGTGCACCCTGGATTACTACACCCTCAAGGGCTCACGGCCAGTGAGCTCGGGATTAGGTGACCCCGAGGGATTCCTGAGCTGGGTCAAGTTTCCCCCACCTCCCCCCCCCCCCTTTCTTTATCCATTGCCTTTTAGGAGGACCCTCTCTTCTCTGCCTCTCATGGCTCTCCTGCACGGACAGCGGTGTATACGCTCTCTAAAGCGCAGCGTGGTAGACGCGTGGGTTTGAGCCCCACCGTCGGCCATCCTTGAAATGGGTTTCCGTGATTTCCCCCATTTTCAACACCAGGCAAATGCTCGGATGGTACCTTCTGACAGTCCACGGCCGCTTCCTTCCACTTCCTTGCCCAGTTTCATTCATCTTCATCCATTCCGCCTCTCATCCCGACGCGCAGGTCACCCACACGACAGAAGAGAAACAATAAAAATGGCTCTCCTTCCTTCCAAGTCCCTCAATTCTTATTCTTCCAGGGTTGAAGCCATGTCCTTTCCTCCTGTCTTCTATTTACAATATTGATTCCCATTACATTTTCTAGTTTGGAAGTCAGTAGTTAAGTTAGTTTTAGATTTCATATAATTACACAGGCCTACAAAAAATAAAATATTTTTGTTGCCGGAGTTTTTGTAACTGATTTTAGGTATACTTGGGTCGCTGAATCTAAATTTGAGATCATTTTTTCTCAAACAGCTCTATTTGTTCAGCCTATTTCCATTTTTGAAAAAATAGGCTTATGAGATCACCTTTTGTCCGTGAGTCTGTGTGTGCGTGTGTGTGTGTCCCTAATAACTTCTTAACGGCTGAAGCGATTTCAATGAAACTCGGTAAGTTCATAGCACTATTTCGGATGACCCCGACCGTGCCCTTCAAATTTTGTTATTTCTCACCAATCCAACATGGCGGCTGTGCGAAATATTTCACCAGCATTCAATATCTCCGAAACTATTACCGATATCACCCTGGAATTGTGTACGGTGATAAAGAGAACTACTAGAAGATCACATATGTGACCTTTCAAAACCTGGTAACTACAAAACCAACATGGCGGTCAAGCCCATTTGCGACTTTTAAATAGACGTTTCTCGCGATTTAAACAACCAAATGCAATAAAACTTGGTACAGTATATGTTTATACACATTTTAATGCACAGACATCTAACTTCGTTCAATTGTTTATATAACCTCAAGATGGCGGCTGTGCGAAATATTTCTCCGGTATCACATCGGTATCACACTGAAATTTTGTACGGAAATAAAGGGCACTACTGGAAGTTCATCAATGAGACTTTCAATAACCGGTTAACTACAAAACGAACATGGCGGCCAAGCGATGTTAAATGTTTTAAATAGTTTTTTCTCGCGATTTAATGATCCAAACTATATTAAACTTGGTACAGCAAATGTGTATACACATTGTAATGCCCTGTATCTAATTTAGGTCAATTGTTTACATAACCTCAAGAGGGTGGCTGTGCGAATTTTATAATTATTTTTTTATTTCTTGTGTTGTGATCATGCGATTGAAGTGAAAGTTTGAATAATGAACCTACGCAATAATTTTCCTTTACTGGTGCATGACTCTATATCATATACATATATCAATCCAACATGGCGACCATCCGAAATATTCAGACGGTTCTCAATATCTACCAATTTAATACAGCAATCAAACTGATTTTTTTATTTTCATAGGGACTACGAACATAAGTTCACCTATAGGACTTTCAATAACCTGGTGATCACAAATCCAACATGGCAGTGACGCGAATTATAAATATTCAAATGGACGTTTCTCCCAATTTAACCATCCGAGTGCAGTGAAACTAGGTACAGTAAATCGTTATACAAATGTTAATCCACTGGCATCTAATTTATTTCAATTGTTTCCGTAACCACAAGATGGCAGCTGTGCGAAATTTTAAAATCTCGTTTTTACTTCTTGTGTCCTAATAATGCAATTGAAGTTTGAATACGACACGTACAAAATAATCGTCATGTAACAGTACATAACTCAAAGACCTACATATATAAAAATCCAACATGGCGACCATCCGCAATATTTAGTCGGTTATCAATATCTACGAATCTGTGACAGTAATCAAACTGAAATTTTGTATGTTGATAGTGGCAATTAACTTAAGTAGTATATATGAAAGTAGGCTGTCCTTCTTCACGGAACTACTTGTTAGATATCAGTTTTCCTCTATCACCTCTATCTGATTAGATCTGTGTTTTTTTTATGTGCAGTTCTAACTCCATGTTGCGCAATTCTCAATCATAATATTCAAGGATTGGGCCAGGTGTATTGTGTCGTATCGTCAGTCAGATATCCTTGCTTCCTGTGCCTATGGGATAGCAGGGGAAAAACACACCACTGGGTTAGAAAAGAGTGGCCTAAGAGAGAGAAATCGATGTTGGGGGGAAAAAATGTTGAACGAGAGAAAATCATCTTTCCTCCACTGCATATCAAGCTGGGTCTTATGAAGCAGTTTGTGAAAGCCCTTGATAAGCACGGATAATGCTTTGCATTTATAGGGAATAAAATGCCTCACTTGAGTATGGTAATACTTATGCAGGGATATTTGATGGCTCACAAATAAGACAACTCATTACGGGTCCTGATTTAGTAAATTGAATGAATGAATCTGAGCTAAAAGCCTGGACTTCATTTGTGTCAGTTGTAAAACATTTTCTAGGCAAACGCAAAGCTGATAACTATGTAGAACTGGTAAACGACATACTTAACAGTTTCAAATCTCTTGGGTGCAACATGAATATTAAGGTGCACTATTTACACAGCCACTTAGACAGTTTTACTGAAAATTTAGCAGCCATCAGTGAGGAACAAGGTGAACGATTGCACCAGGATATTAAAACTGTGGAGGACCGATATAAAGGAAGATAGGACATGCACATGTTGGCAGATGACTGCTGGAGCTTGATAAAAAGGGACTGTTCCAAAATATATTCAAGAATGACACGGAAAAGAAGCTTCCGAAGAGTCCAGTGATTGGTTGGTTTCATTCATGACTTTTTCCTCTATGTTTGTGTATAACAATATTTGTATAATATAATAATGAAAATATCGTATTTAGTTTTTTACTACCATGCGATAGTGTAATGTATATTTCACAATAATATCATATCTCAGAAACTAGAGCTGCTAGGCAAATGCTGATGGCATATTTGAATTCAGGGCATCAAATTCATATAAAATCAGCTTAAAAAGCCCTGGCACCAAAATCACTGTTGACCCGTGTTATCTTTCATTTTCACTATCAGCCAAACCATTAGGGGCTGATAACCTAGATGTTAGGCCCCTTCAAACAACAATTATAGTCATCATAATTATTTCAATCGTGCACGATGCACTGGATAAACCAACTAACTAGAAGTGTAAAGTAGGCTACATCACATGAGAAATCATTTCAATAGGCAGGGGATTTTGTAATGGAAAAGTGAAGAAGGCTATTTAATGATAACTGCTATCGGTGTATGTATATATATATATGAAAAAAACTAAATTTGAAGATCTAATTTATGTTCGACGATGTCGAAATGCAAATATTATATGTCAGAAAACTGTACTATAATGAGGCTCATTATAGTGCAAGTTTTCATTATGGGACAGTTACTCCCACCAATCAGAGCTCAAGAAATAGTTGTTTGACCAATTAGGTAAGGAGAGCATCGCACCTGCGCTGAGTTCCAAGGCCTGCTAATTTAATTTTCATTGCGTGGCCTAGTGTCATAGTGGGGTACTGTAATCGAGGAGGCCATGGTCAAATAAAATGTATTCTCTGCGTCCCATGCGCTCTGTTCAGTACATAAAACTGGCGAAATCTCGACAGATATTTATGAATATTTATATTCGAACATAAAATAGTTATAATAATTAACGTCGAACATAAACAGTCGTATGCAACTCCTCTAGCCTATTTGGGTGGTTATCCTTTTCCTTCTTCGCCGAACAAATATGGTTGGCAACACTGCTTACTGCACAGTAAAATATGTTAGCCAGGCACAAGGCTTATAAACTACAGAGGTTGCCTAAATTTTCATTCACCAATCAGCGCTCGGAAGGCGGATGACGTCACAAGATACCAAACGCGCCATGTGGCGAACGTAACGAAACTGTCAACATCAGCTGTTGAGAACGCAAAGAACAATTTATTATCATGAAATTATTGGTAAATGGGTGATAAAATAACTAAATGCAGCCTACTTACATTTCATGTTGTAATCTTCTTGAATTTCTTGGAAATTCACCTAGACTCGGTAGCAGTATCAGTGGTGCTGGTGTGTGTTAGTGACTTCCAATAACCTGTTCTTATGCAAGATAGAATTGGAATGTTTCAATCTGATGAAGAAAATTGTTCTCACAGCTGCCTCAACCACATCAGACGGTAGCCTACGGTACGTCTGGAACTTCTCTCGACACAAAATCTGTCGTTCTTTTTAGAACGTTCTTGCCTCGTTGAAATCCGTATTTTCCGTGAAATGTGACGAATGCTGCTGTAATGTGCCGGAGCTGGTTTAGCCAAGTAACTGAGGGATCGGTGAAACCATCGTATGACAAGTGTTTAATCCAGGTTGGAAATGCATAATCGTGTTGAGTTTGCATTCCATAGGTTAAGTTCCCAAGTTGTGGAAATTTATCTTGGAACTTGTGGGCTACATAACCTGCAACATAAACCTTGCTATATTCTTCCCTTTGTTCCATGATATTGGCAATGAAGGGCTCTGGTTGCACATTGCTGTCTAAGGTTGGTTCTGGAAGTGCGTTATTCGATTCAGACATTATGCCAGCTTTGTTTAGTGCTTTAGCAACGAAATATTCATCTGAATCTGGAGCAGCAGTTTTTGTTTGCTTTTGAACGACACCTGGATTATTCCCTAAATAATCATCCTCAGTCTGTAAATGCAGTCAAGGGGAGAAGGATGATCGCGTTAGTCACCACGGGTCCTCAATTGTAAAAGGATGTTTTCCTGTACATCTTGTTTTAGCCTATGAGTGAGAATGTACTTTATATTTTGCCCCGGGTTCGATTCCCGGCCAAGCCATCAGGGATTTCAATCTTCTGGGGTTAATTCCCGAGGCTCGGGGACTAGGTGTATGTGCCGTCTTCGTCATCACTTCATCCTCATTAAGGCGCGCAGGTCGCCCACGGGCGTCAACTAGAAAGACCTGCATTCAGCCTCTCCGGAGGCCACACGATCATTATTATTATTATTTCGAGAGTTTGCTCCAACCATTAAAATAGCATGTACAAAATATGTTAAAAATATTGACAGCTTTAAAATCATCCCAGCAGGTCATCAAAACTTAAGAGTAGGCGAGCTAGGCGAGCTAGGCTCACTTACCATTTGGTTTTAGATTCCTTGGAAATCTTGGCTTTATATTAAGCAATTCTGCCTTGTAGTCGAAATCGAAGTTTTCACTCTTAAAGTGGAGGGAACATATCCTACTAGTTTGAGGGTTGAAATGATCTTTTCGCTTAGATGCAGCAATCTACTGATTGCGAAGACATGCGTCTTTTGGCATCGTGTAAAACGACACGTCATTTCCAACTTTATAATAACTGTGACAAACTGCCACAGCACATCTTTGGCCTGGCATGATTATAAACACGTGTTTAAACCACTGCAATCCATACAATATAATGTGTGGGAAAGTTGACTTTCCTTGCATATCTCGCGCCTCGCGCGCTACGAGCAAACGTGTGACGTCACGTCCTTTCCCTTCTCTCCGCGGTCCCCTCGCCTAAGAGCTCCATATTGAGGCAACCTCTGTAGTTCAGTAGCCTTGAGCCCGGCAGAACTTTTTGTCTTGGATATACAGTACTGTACTTTCCGCCGATTGTCGAGGATACAGAGGTATCGATCTGTAACTGGAAATATCCTTACTGCGACAAGATACATGTTCCCCCATGTGAGGCATAATAATATCTTACAGTCTACTTAACTTGAATTAGCATGGGTGTCGGCCATCTGTAGTAGGGCGACATGTGGTTGCTCCCCTCAAACACGCCAAACCAATACCTGAGTGGTTTACCGCCAGAGCACAGCAACGTTTATTCGCACGAGATATTTAGTTTTTAAGTTGCCTGTTAAGTGCCTGTTACTCTACTTTTCAACCTGTTGTTCAAATAAGAGTTGCACATCGCAATAGGCCTACTTATTCTTGAGTACGTCCTCAATTTCTCATAACGGAATTTATTTAAATTTGTTCAATATGGACATGCTTCATTAATTACGTATTGTACCACTCTTTATTTTGCAAAACTATAAGTTAATGAATAAAAGAGGAATCTCTTAATAATAGCACGTGTAGGCTAGTATAACATTTATGCAAAATTAAATAAAAATTACAGTAGCCTACTTATTTCGAAATTTATGTAGTATTACGGTAGGTATTTGTACATATTTTGCATTTTAATACCGTAATACCTAAGAATCCAAGCTCTAGAATTACGGTATATTTTGTGACAATATCACATTAGAAGGCAGTAAAGTCGCTTTCTGGGGTTCAATTAACCGTGAAAAGGCCACGAGAGCATCAATATCATCCTTGGTATGGAAATGTGGGATGTTGATTGCATTTATCATAATCATATTCTGATCGAGAGCATTAGACGCTTTCAGTTGCTTTACTGCGTAACCAAACAAAAAATAACGCACTCCAAGATTCCTAAGAGAGTACGCACTGGTTCGTTACTAATGGTTCTAAGATGGCGTCGGTGAGTGAAGTGCGTGTGTTTCGGTCTCCTGTTTTGTGCTGTTTTCTCATGTTATTCTTTCACGTAACTAGTTCTTTTCTTGTGAGTGGTAGTGATGTGAGGGTGTCCATGATTTGTGAAATGAATTATGAAGCTTCAGTAAACTGGAAGTGCTCCAATCGGAGTTTTAATTTTTGTTGTTTCTCTGCTGCTGGATTGTCGCCTGCCATGCTGCTAAAAGGAGCCAGCCCTTTAACTAGGAGAGGTACGGTCACATCAACATCAACGGTGACCACAGTCTTCATGCTTCTTCTACTGTCAGGTGATGTAGAAATTAATCCTGGTCCGGGTTCGAACAGCTCTATGTCCAAATACTTTCAGAACACACAGAGCGTGGCCAACAAGCTGGACAAAGTAGATTTGAGCAACAGTGATTTTAATAATATGTCAATAATAGCCTTAAATGAGTCTTGGCTTTTTGACAGTTTTCTTGACTCAGAACTCGCCTTTTCTAGGACTCATGACATATTTAGAAGAGACTGGCCTGGGCGTGGGGGTGGTGTTGTCATTGCTACGCAGTCTCAGTTGCGTGCTAGGAGAAGAGCGGACTTAGAAAAAGAATGCGAGATTATTTGGTTGGAAATCCAAGGAAGGTCTAGTGTGTTCGTGGGCTGTGTGTACCTACCCCCGCCTGCCTCGTTAAACCGCCTGGAGGAGCTACATACCCAACTCAGCAGGGTGCACGCTCAGTTGAAGGACAAGGATACAGTTATATTGTGTGGGGATTTCAACATGCCGGACATCTCATGGGGACAGCAGGAAGGGCCTTCTCTCATACCTTTAAAACTAACTGAAAGTGCAGTGAACTCTATCTTCTGCGAGATAATTGAGGAATTCTCTCTGCATCAATTGAATCCACATCTCTCGCGCGGACAAAACTACCTCGATCTACTCTTTACTAATATTCCTAAAATATCTCAGTCTGTAGAGTTAGAAAAACCGGGGTGGATTCCATCCGACCATAGTGCTCTAATATGGAACATTGATTTTCACGACACTAGTTTATTTCAAAAACCACCTCGCAGGGAAATTTTTAACTGGAAGAAAGCAGACATGAACCAACTGAAACTTCTGCTGGATTATTGCCCATGGTCCCTCCTTGATATCAGGAACGACATTAATGAGAATTGTGAGATATTTTATGATCTCTTGATGTCCGCAGTTCGAGAAGCAGTTCCTTTTGTGATAGATAGATATATAGATAATGCCTTTATTGGTGGCGAAGTTAGGGCTCAAGGCCCTCTCTTACACTTAACCACTAGAAGAGTATACATCTACATGACTTATAATTACAAATACCAATAGCACAAATAATATTAATAGCAATAAGAACAGTGATAATATGAATAATGGTAGAATCATTAATTTCAAAAATACACAAAGTTAAGTACCCTTAAATGACGTAACTACAGTAATCCGATCATTCATCTCATTCATTCATTCGTTCATTCAACATTTATCCCGGAAGTCAGCAGGATCCACCCAGCAAATACTCGCAGCAAGCCACTTTAAATTTGCGATGAGAAGGATTGTCTCTAATGTTCACAGGTAGCAAATTCCATGACCTGGACGCAGAGATTATGAACGAGCGGTTGTAAACAGCAGTACGGTTTATAGGTATGGCAAGAGAGGAGCCAGATCTCGTATTGTGGTCATGATAGGACGAGAGGTAAGAAAACGGTGAAACAAGATAGTTAGGGGTATTAGTGGAAAGTATTTTGTGCAGTAGTGATAACATGTGGAGTTCACGACGCTGGTGCACTCGAAGCCATGACAGCTCCTTATAATAGGGTGATATATGATCATCATATTGCAGGCCAAAGATATATCTTACACAGTTGTTGAGGCACCGGTCCAGTTTCTTGTTACTGTCGCAGGTTATTTCAGTCAACAAAATGTCACAGTAGTCAAATATAGGTAGTATCAGAGAGCGAATTAGTTGTACTTTAAGTCGAACAGAGAATACATTACCGAACCGTTTCAGAGGATATAAGCATTTATGTACTTTATTACATGTGCTTATTACCTGTTTAGTCCAATTTAAGGTCTCAGTCATAATAATTCCTAACTTTGTCACTGAAGTAGAGTAGGGTATGATTTTATTGTTTAAAATTATTGGAGAGATGTCACGTTGCTTGAGGGAATATAAGTTTTTATTGGTACCGATAATAATCACTTGATTTTTATTTGGGTTAATTAATAAACTGTTTTTATAAGCATAGTCACTAAGCTGTTGTAGGTCAGAATTTATTTTAATAATTGCATTATTGATATCACTCGGTTTTGAATGATAGTAGATCTGTATATCATCTGCATAAACTTGCAATTTGCAGAAATTAAGGGCTTTTGATACGTCATTTATTTGGATGATAAATAACAGTGGCCCATGAACCGAACCCTGAGGGACACCGAGGGTCTTACTTTGCCATCCCAAACTCACAATTCCCACTATCACACGTTGCCGGTGATTTTCAAGGTAAGAGGAAAAGAACCGGAGTGACACACTATTAAAATTTAGTTCTCGAAGTTTCTGCAGTAGCAACTGACGGTTGACGGTGTCAAAGGCACTACTGAGATCTAATAATGTCAGTACAGTCACGTCCCGTTGGTCCATTGCACATCTGATATCATCTGTCACTCGTAGTAAAGCTGTCGCAGTGCTATGCCCCATTCTGAAGCCGGATTGGAAGGGGTTGAGTAGGGAATGCTTTGTAAGGTATTCAGTAACTTGTGTATGAACTAGACGTTCAAGTACCTTGGATAATGGTGGTAGGATGGATACTGGACGATAATCTGAAGGAGAATCAATCTTGGAGCTCTTCGGGATAGGTCTAATTAGTGCATCTTTCCAAACATCTGGGAACACTCCGTTTGTCAGGCAGTAGTTAAATATATGAGTTAGTATTAGCAGAACAGCTCCCAAGACATCCTTAATCAGTGATATAGGATTGTCATCATTACCTGTGGCATTGGATGAAATAGAGTATATCACACCTTTAACTTCATTCGAGCTGACATTTCGAAAAGAGTATTGCTCAAAAACAGACTGCTGTTGTAACAAGGGTACCGGTAGTGAGCTTTTAGGGAAGGAGGTAGAGGCTAATTTTGGCCGTGCGAAGTGATCATTTAGAGCCTCTAGCGATATGCTTGGTACATGTTGTTCAACAGTCTTACCTATCCCTAACGCTCGTAATTTACTCCATTTTTGTCTAGGGCTGTTGGTTTTCATCAATTCATGAAAGTATTTATATTTAGAATTTCTAATTTGCTGCTTGGTTCTGTTTCTCAGTATTCTATATCTCTCAAAATCAACTGCATCATGTGTCAGTCTGTATTGTCTGTATAGTTTGTTTGTGTGAAGGTTAATCCCTACCGTTACCCACCTTGGTTTGATGCAGATGTAATCAGCGCGCTACACTCGAAAAATAGGGCTCATCGTCAATGTAAACGCTCTTCTTTGGAATGCCATAGAATTGAATTTATGGTCAGGAGACTCGAATTCAAAGAAATTCAACGCCGAAAGTTTGACGCCTACCTGGAAGACATAGACTCCAGTGTTAAAACTAATCCGAACAGACTATGGCCCTTCATTAAGCAGAGATCTAGGAACACCAGATTACCAGTCTCGCTCGAGTACGACGGACGTACCAGTACTGATGCAAACTCTGCCTGTGAGCTGTTTTCTGAATATTTCGAAACCTTATTCCTTCCTGTAAATTCTATACCGCCACCATTACCTGATCTGCCACCCTCCAGTAACGACAGCATTTCTTACTTCCACATTTCCGAAGAGTGCATCAAGAATAAATTACATAATCTATCCTCTGGCAAGTCTCCCGGTCCTGATGCCATTCCTATAGAAATAATTAAATCTTTATGCCACCAGCTATCTCGTCCACTTTACATTCTATTCAACCAAGCCATCAGTGAAGGAGTGTTTCCGGATTACTGGAAATCAGTTCATATCACCCCAGTGTTAAAGAAAGGCTCCAGGCAGAAGGTAGTAAATTACAGGCCAGTATCACTAATGTCTATTTTCGCGCGAGTCTTTGAATCAATTGTTCGGGACGAAGTGTACGCTCACGTGTCACCATTCATCACTGAACTTCAGCACGGCTTCCTAGGCGATCCACTGCTACCAACCTAGCAGTCTTCACTCATGATGTATCCACCTTTATGAATAACCGTGGTAGTGCTGATGTTATCTATACTGATTTCTCTAGGGCTTTCGACATCGTACATCACAACCTACTTCTTCATAAACTTTCAAACTTTGGTATAACTGGTAATCTTTTACGTTTCTTCAAAAGCTACCTCTCAAATAGAACCCAATCAGTTGTAATTAATAATAATAAGTCTAAACCTGTTAACGTTACTTCCGGTGTCCCTCAGGGTTCTGTATTGGGCCCTCTGCTCTTTATACTTTTTGTAAATGATATCCCTCGTATAATTCATAATTCTAGGTGCCTGTTGAACGCTGACGATCTTAAACTGTATATGCCCATCAGTACTATAAATGACTGTGAGTTGTTGCAACAAGACCTGCACCAACTCAGTGAATGGTGTGAAACATGGAAACTGAAACTGAATACTGAAAAGTGTAAAGTTTTGTCAGTGTCATTGAAACGTAACCTCCTACCCAGGTTAAATTATTGTATTAAAAATGAAACGCTAGGTAGAGTGTCAACCATTAAGGATCTAGGGGTGACAATCACTAATAATTTCTCGTTCGATGAACATATTTCAAAAATATGTCGTGAAAGTTTCCGGATCCTGGGATTTTTTAAAAGAAATTGTTCAAATTATTTTTCGGACATAACTCTATCCAAATTATTTAAGTCACTCATTCGGCCTAAATTAGAATACTGTAGTGTGATCTGGAATCCCTTTCACAGTAATAAAATTGACGCCATCGAACGTGTGCAAAAGAGATTTATTAAATGGCTCTGTTACAGGGGTGGACGACCGTACCATAGAGCTGAATATGAGAGTTATTGCAACGTGTACGGTCTTCCTCCACTTAGCAGTCGGCGCACAGTGGGTGACGTGAGATTCCTTTGGAAGCTGGTAAATGGCGGAATTGACTCTAATCAGTTGCTAGCTGACTTGGATTTTCACGTCCCTCAGAGAACAACCAGACGGAATTACACGTTCGATGGGGTCAGGTCGAGAATTAGGCTAATGTGCACAAAAATTCATGTCTCATCCGGTTGCAGTCAACATACAGCTTGATGGAGGGTAAAACTGCTACTGATATTCACTTCGACTCTCTATCAACTGTTATGGGAAATATCTCAAGTGGCCTGTAAAATAGTGTATGCATATTGTGTTAATTTCTATTTGCGTTGATTGATTGAACATGTGGTTGAATGAATGGTTGATTGATTTTTTGATTGAATGTACGAGCGACTGAAGTAATGTTTTTTGTTTGTTTGCTGTTATCTAGATCCTTGAATGTCGCTCTTGTATTACTTTCCCCAGTTTCTGCACTTTTTCTTCTTATCTTTTATTTTATGTTTTTGCCTTTTTTCGTTTACTGTTGATAGTTTTTTTTCTGTAATAATTATTGTAATGTTTCTTGTACAAAGGGATTGCATGAATGAATGCTTGAGATAGGATGTTTGAGTGCGTGTCTGTAAGGTTGTGGTTGATGATTTATAATAGATTAGTGTATTTCTATTTTTGTACGTGTCTGCTGTTTTTGTTTTGTCTATAATTGTAAATTTTATTGTTAATTATTATATTGTCACTAGTGGAGTCTACCTGTCTGACAATAAAGAATACATACATACATACATATATATATATATATATATATATATAAGCCTGGCATGATCAACAAGCGGGATTTGAAGTTTTGAGCTTGAACTGGGTTTCTTGTCTTTTCTAAAACTCTGTGTTCCAATTTCTTTACCGACAAACTCGACATACTCGTGCAGTGAGTTACGGTAAGTTAAAATCAATGTGCAGATAGTTTTGAAATGTAATTTCGCTTCTGATGATTATATTTACTCGGCCCGTCCCATCATACTGTGTAATACAGAAACAAAATGTAGGTTGCTTCATGTCAATGTTGCCCAAGCTCGCACCAGCGATTTATATTTCTTATCGCACATTGATACAGTTCATTTCTGGATATTATACCCTCTCTTGTCAAGTCGAACGTATCGGTAATGGTGGAATAAGATTTTTCATATAGCTGGAGATTATCTGTAATACTTAAAATCGGAGACCAAATTATTACCTTATTTGATTTATTAAATATGAGAATGATTTGGCGTACCGGTAGAAGTGTGGCCTCTAATAATACACTGTGTGTTCCAGTTATCTGAACATTATGAAGGAACATCCATTTATCAAGATTGAACCAGAATGGTTCCCAATAATTGTAAGTAGTATTTTATTTCTTATATCGTGTAACATTCCAATCTTAGTGATGTGCATGAAAATCACGGTTTTGTGACACTACCAAACAGTAGGCTAAACAGCTTTTTAAGTTACATGCAACTTAGTAGCCTACTCGTCAGTATATTTTACATTGGGTCATACTTTCTAGGAATCAAAAGGGCAGTTGCTTACTGCTGACCTGCTGGAAGATGCTGGTGATGAATTTGAAGCTAAAACCACGGCTGTTTAAGTGGAACATGAAGTACAGGTGATCATAGGTTTTACATTTCTTCTGTTATAATAATGTGTTTGGTTTTCATACAAATCATTACTTGGAAGTTTGGATTATGCTGTGTTGTTTCTTATTTAAATAACTAATGTTATTGTATTGATAATGTGGGTTTACTCTGCTGGTCCCCACTCGGGACAGCCCGATATTGCTTCTACCTACTTGGACAGGGCTCGTCTTGACCTCCCTTGGTCAACTCTACTTCAGTTCTGATCCCGACAGAGTTGGGTGATCTTTCATTAAGTCATCTTAAGGAACTGTGTCATAATTATTGAAGTGTTAGACTGTTTCTTCTCATCAGGATGTCTCATACTTTTCATAAGAGGTAACTTTAAACTAAAAGGGCAGAGGGTGTGTCGCCATCATGAACGATACTACCTGGGTAACAATAACAGGAGAACATCGCCAGTATAAATCTCCTGATCTCGCTGAAACATGGTACAATTGTAAATAAATTCATATTTGATGTTAAATAGTCCCCAAATACATAGGGATGCTCTCTACAGAGGACGCCGTGTGGCCACTCCTACCTGTCACACGGCTGAAAGAATACCTGAACTTGGTCTGACGAGTGTACAGCTTCACCCTCTCTAGTGATGATTCAATATGAGAGAGGAACGTGGCTTTTACACTACCACTTTGATAAGGTAATGATTCTCTATTAATGTTGAACGAAACACCTCTCATTTCCTTTTCACTTTCATTTGGATAATATATGATTTTCATACCTTATTTCATTTCTGCACTGACTGCTCCGTGTAGGCTATATGGGCTACATTACCTAAATATGTGTGTTTTTATTGCTCATTTAACAATGGCAGCCATGTGCGACA
The DNA here is from genome assembly GCA_946902985.2 of Meconema thalassinum. Lineage (NCBI taxonomy): Eukaryota > Metazoa > Arthropoda > Insecta > Orthoptera > Tettigoniidae > Meconema > Meconema thalassinum. The sequence continues at coordinate 214,993,214 of OX336395.1, forward strand.
GTGCATGAGGTCTCTTCAACTGTCAACAAGGCGCACACTTTGTTGCCAACAGGTGGAAAAATAAATACCTTTCCCTAATTTATAAGTTGTTAGCTGTGGCTATGAATATGGTATTGGTTCACCCTTATGACAACCCCCACTGTTAGCTGTGACTGTGAATGTGGTATTGGTTCTACCTTGATGATAGGCTACGCTGAAAGTTGTTACTGTCCATATGGTGTTGTTCCACTTTTGAACATAGCCTCTGCCGTCATGTGAGACTGTCCATATGGTGTTGTTCCTCTTTTGAACATAACCTCTGCCGCCATGTGAGACTGTCCATATGGTGTTGTTCCACTGTTGAACATAGCCTCTGCCCCCATGTGGTACTGTCCATATGGTGTTGTTCCACTGTTGAACATAGCCTCTGCTGCCATGTGGGACTGACCATATGGTGTTGTTCCACTTTTAACATATCCTCTGCTGCCATGTGAGACTGTCCATATGGTGTCGTTCCACTTTTGAATATAACCTCTGCTGCCATGTGAGACTGTCCATATGGTGTTGTTCCACTTTTGAACATATCCTCTGTTGCCATGTGAGACTGTCCATATGGTGTTGTTCCACTTTTGAACATATCCTCTGCTGCCATGTGAGACTGTCCATATGGTGTTGTTCCACTTTTGAACATAACCTCTGCTGCCATGTGAGACTGTCCATATGGTGTTGTTCCACTTTTGAACATAGCCTCTGCCCCCATGTGCGGCTGTTCATATGGTGTTGTTCCACTTTTGAACATATCCTCTGCTGCCATGTGGGACTGTCCATATGGTGTTGTTCCACTTTTGAACATATCCTCTGCTGCCATGTGAGACTGTCCATATGGTGTTGTTCCACTTTTGAATATAACCTCTGCTGCCATGTGAGACTGTCCATATGGTGTTGTTCCACTTTTGAACATATCCTCTGTTGCCATGTGAGACTGTCCATATGGTGTTGTTCCACTTTTGAACATATCCTCTGCTGCCATGTGAGACTATCCATATGGTGTTGTTCCACTTTTGAACATAACCTCTGCTGCCATGTGAGACTGTCCATATGGTGTTGTTCCACTTTTGAACATAGCCTCTGCCGCCATGTGAGGCTGTTCATATGGTGTTGTTCCACATTTGAACATATCCTCTGTGGCATGTGGGACTGTCCATATGGTGTTGTTCCACTTTTGAACATAACCTCTGCTGCCATGTGAGGCTGTCCATATGGTGTTGTTCCACATTTGAACATATCCTTTGTGGCATGTGGGACTGTCCATATGGTGTTGTTCCACTTTTGAACATAACCTCTGCTGCCATGTGAGGCTGTCCATATGGTGTTGTTCCACTCTTGAACATATCCTCTGCTGCCATGTGAGACTGTCACTATGGTGTTATTCCACTTTTGAACATATCCTCTGCTGCCATGTGAGACTGTCCATATGGTGTTGATCCACTTTTGAAGATAACCTCTGCCGCCATGTGAGACTGTCCATATGTTGTTGTTCCACTTTTGAACATAACCTCTGCTGCCATGTGAGGCTGTCCATATGGTGTTGTTCCACTTTTGAACATAGCCTCTGCCGCCATGTGAGACTGTCCATATGGTGTTGTTCCACTTTTGAACATAGCCTCTGCCGCCATGTGAGACTGTCCATATGGCGTTGTTCCACATTTGAACATAGCCTCTGCTGCCATGTGAGACTGTCCATATGTTGTTGTTCCACTTTTGAAGATAACCTCTGCTGCCATGTGAGGCTGTCCATATGGTGTAGTTCCACTTTTGAACATAGCCTCTGCCCCCATGTGGTACTGTCCATATGGTGTTGTTCCACTGTTGAACATAGCCTCTGCCGCCATGTGAGACTGTCCATATGGTGTTGTTCCACTTTTGAACATAGCCTCTGCTGCCATGTGAGACTGTCCATATGGTGTTGTTCCACTTTTGAACATAACCTCTGCTGCCATGTGAGACTGTCCATATGGTGTTGTTCCATTTTTGAACATAACCTCTGCCGCCATGTGAGGCTGTTCATATGGTGTTGTTCCACTTTTGAACATATCCTCTGCTGCCATGCGAGACTGTCCATATGCTGTTGTTCCACTTTTGAACATAACCTCTGCTGCCATGTGAGACTGTCCATATGGTGTTGTTCCACTTTTGAACATAACCTCTGCTGCCATGTGAGGCTGTCCATAAGGTGTTGTTCCACTTTTGAACATATCCTCTGCTGCCATGTGAGGCTGTCCATATGGTATTGTTCCACTTTTGAACATATCCTCTGCTGCCATGTGAGACTGTCCATATGGTGTTGTTCCACTTTTGAACATATCCTCTGCTGCCATGTGAGTGTCCATATGGTGTTGTTCCACTTTTGAACATATCCTCTGCTGCCATGTGAGACTATCCATATGGTGTTGTTCCACTTTTGAACATAACCTCTGCTGCCATGTGAGACTGTCCATATGGTGTTGTTCCACTTTTGAACATAGCCTCTGCCGCCATGTGAGACTGTTCATATGGTGTTGTTCCACTTTTGAACATATCTTCTGCTGCCATGTGAGACTGTCCATATGGTGTTGTTCCACTTTTGAACATAACCTCTGCTGCCATGTGAGACTGTCCATATGGTGTTGTTCCACTTTTGAACATATCCTCTGCTGCCATGTGAGACTGTCCATATGGTGTTGTTCCACTTTTGAACATATCCTCTGCTGCCATGTGAGACTATCCATATGGTGTTGTTCCACTTTTGAACATAACCTCTGCTGCCATGTGAGACTGTCCATATGGTGTTGTTCCACTTTTGAACATAGCCTCTGCCGCCATGTGAGGCTGATCATATGGTGTTGTTCCACATTTGAACATATCCTCTGCTGCCATGTGAGACTATCCATATGGTGTTGTTCCACTTTTGAACATAACCTCTGCTGCCATGTGAGACTGTCCATATGGTGTTGTTCCACTTTTGAACATAGCCTCTGCCGCCATGTGAGGCTGTTCATATGGTGTTGTTCCACTTTTGAACATATCTTCTGCTGCCATGTGAGACTGTCCATATGGTGTTGTTCCACTTTTGAACATAACCTCTGCTGCCATGTGAGACTGTCCATATGGTGTTGTTCCACCTTTGAACATAACCTCTGCTGCCATGTGAGGCTGTCCATAAGGTGTTGTTCCACTTTTGAACATATCCTCTGCTGCCATGTGAGGCTGTCCATATGGTGTTGTTCCACTTTTGAACATATCCCTTGCTGCCATGTGAGACTGTCCATATGGTGTTGTTCCACTTTTGAACATATCCTCTGCTGCCATGTGAGACTGTCCATAAGGTGTTGTTCCACTTTTGAACATATCCTCTGCTGCCATGTGAGGCTGTCCATATGGTGTTGTTCCACTTTTGAACATATCCCTTGCTGCCATGTGAGACTGTCCATATGGTGTTGTTCCACTTTTGAACATATCCTCTGCTGCCATGTGAGACTGTCCATATGGTGTTGTTCCACTTTTGAACATATCCTCTGCTGCCATGTGAGACTATCCATAGGGTGTTGTTCCACTTTTGAACATAACCTCTGCTGCCATGTGAGACTGTCCATATGGTGTTGTTCCACTTTTGAACATAGCCTCTGCCGCCATGTGAGACTGTCCATATGGTATTGGCATATGCCTCATACAGGTTTATTTTGGATTATTTCCAAGTCAGCGTGCGATTATTCACCAGGAATGGTCTTTGAAAATGTGTCTCAGCCTTTGTTAGACAAAGGTAGGAGTCGTTTTGAAAATCTCTGCGTTCCGTGTTAATGCGGATAATACAACCTTCCTAGGGGACAGTGGCCGTCTATTATCACAAGTGCACCCGCGCCATGAACACTCCAACACTAGTTGAGGAGAGGCGAAGACACTCACATCTACGTTAATGTGGATAATAGAACCTTCCTAGGGGACAGTTGCCGTCTATTATCACAAGTGCACCCGCGCCACGAACACACCAACACTAGTTGAGGAGAGGCGAAGACACTCACATCTACGTTAATGCGGATAATAAAACATTCCTAGGGGACAATTGCCGTCTACTACCACAAGTGCACCCGCGCTATGAACACACCAACACTAGTTGAGGAGAGGCGAAGACACTCACATCTACGTTAATACGGATAATACAACATTCCTAGGGGACAGTTGCCGTCTATTATCACAAGTGCACCCGCTCCATGAACACACCAACACTAGTTGAGGAGAGGCGAAGACACTCACATCTACGTTAATGCGGATAATACAACCTTCCTAGGGGACAGTTGCCGTCTATTATCACAAGTGCACCCGCGCCATGAACACACCAACACTAGTTGAGGAGAGGCGAATACACTCACATCTACGTTAATGTGGATAATACAACCTTCCTAGAAGACAGTTGCCGTCTATTATCACAAGTTCACCCGCGCCATGAACACACCAACACTAGTTGAGGAGAGGCGATGACACTCACATCTACGTTAATACGGATAATACAACCTTCCTAGGGGACAATTGCCGTCTATTATCACAAGTGCACCCGCGCCATAAACACACCAACACTAGTTGAGGAGAGGCGAAGATACTCACATCTACGTTAATGCGGATAATACAACCTTCCTAGGGGACAGTTGCCGTCTATTATCACAAGTGCACCCGCGCCATGAACACACCAATAATAGTTGAGCAGAAGCGAAGACTCTCACATCTACGTTAATGTGGACAATACAACCTTCCTAGGGGACAATTGCCGTCTATTATCACAAGTGCATCCGCGCTATGAACACACCAACGCTAGTTGAGGAGAGGCGAAGACTCTCACATCTACGTTAATGCGGATAATACAACCTTCCTTGGGGACAGTTGCCGTCTATTATCACAAGTGCACCCGCGCTATGAACTCACCAACACTAGTTGAGGAGAGGCGAAGATACTCACATCTACGTTAATGCGGATAATACAACCTTCCTAGGGGACAATTGCCGTCTATTATCACAAGTGCATCCGCGCTATGAACACACCAACACTAGTTGAGGAGAGGCGAAGACTCGCACATCTACGTTAATGCGGATAATACAACCTTCCTTGGGGACAATTACCGTCTATTATCACAAGTGCACCCGCGTTATGAACACACCAACACTAGTTCAGGAGAGGCGAAGACTCTCACATCTACGTTAATGCGGATAATACAACCTTCCTAGGGGACAGTTGCCGTCTATTATCACAAGTGCACCCGCGATATGAACTCACCAACACTAGTTCAGGAGAGGCGAAGATACTCACATCTACGTTAATGCGGACAATACAACCTTCCTAGAGGACAATTGCCGTCTATTATCACAAGTGCACCCGCGTTATGAACACACCAACACTAGTTCAGGAGAGGCGAAGACATTCACATCTACGTTAATGCGGATAATACAACCTTCCTAGGGGACAATTGCCGTCTATTATCACAAGTGCATCCGCGCTATGAACACACCAACACTAGTTGAGGAGAGGCGAAGACTCGCACATCTACGTCAATGCGGATAATACAACCTTCCTTGGGGACAATTACCGTCTATTATCACAAGTGCACCCGCGCTATGAACACACCAACACTAGTTCAGGAGAGGCGAAGACATTCACATCTACGTTAATGCGGATAATACAACCTTCCTTGGGGACAATTACCGTTTATTATCACAAGTGCACCCGCGACGTGAACTCACCAACACTAGTTGAGGAGAGGCGAAGGCTCTCACATCTACGTTAATACGGATAATACAACCTTCTTAGGGGACAATTGCCGTCTATTATCACACGTGCACCCGCGACATGAACTCACCAACACTAGTTGAGGAGAGGCGAAGACACTCACATCTACGTTAATGGGGATAATACAACCTTCCTAGGGGACAATTGCCGTCTATTATCACAAGTGCACCCGCGCCATAAACACACCAACACTAGTTGAGGAGAGGCGAAGACACTCACATCTACGTTAATGCGGATAATACAACCTTCCTAGGGGACAATTGCCATCTATTATCACAAGTGCACCCGCGCTATGAACACACCAACACTAGTTGAGGAGAGGGGAAGACACACACGTCTACGTTAATACGGATAATACAACCTTTCTCGGGGACAATTACCGTCTATTATCACAAGTGCACCCGCGCTATGAACACACCAACACTAGTTGAGGAGAGGCGAAGGCTCTCACATCTACGTTAATGCGGATAATACAACCTTCCTAGGGGACAATTGCCATCTATTATCACAAGTGCACCCGCGCTATGAACACACCAACACTAGTTGAGGAGAGGCGAAGACACACACATCTACGTTAATACGGATAATACAACCTTTCTCGGGGACAATTACCGTCTATTATCACAAGTGCACCCGCGCTATGAACACACCAACACTAGTTGAGGAGAGGCGAAGACTCTCACATCTGCGTTAATACGGATAATACAACCTTCCTTGGGGACAATTACCGTCTATTATCACTAGTGCATCTGCGCTATGAACACACCAACACTAGTTGAGGAGAGGCGAAGACTCTCACATCTACGTTAATGCGGTTAATACAACCTTCCTAGTGGACAATTACCGTCTATTATCACAAGTGCATCCGCGCTATGAACACACCAACACTAGTTGAGGAGAGGCGATGACTCTCACATCTACGTTAATGCGGATAATACAACCTTCCTAGGGGACAGTTGTCGTCTATTATCACAAGTGCACCCGCGCTATGAACACACCAACACTAGTTGAGGAGAGGCGAAGACACTCACATCTACGTTAATACGGATAATACAACCTTCCTAGGGGACAATTGCCGTCTACTACCACAAGTGCACCCGCGCCATAAACACACCAACACTAGTTGAGGAGAGGCGTAGACTCTCACATCTACGTTAATGCGGATAATACAACCTTCCTAGTGGACAGTTGCCGTCTATTATCACAAGTGCACCCGCGCCATGAACACACCAACACTAGTTGAGGAGAGGCGAAAACTCTCACATCTACGTTAATGCGGACAATACAACCTTCCTAGTGGACAATTGCCGTCTATTATCACAAGTGCACTGGAAATATCTGCTAAATTACGTTAATATGTGTGTTTGTTTCTTGCTCATTGAACAACGCAGCCATGTTGCTCAAGCGCTTAGCATTCGTCAACTGTTACATGGGCGAGACATTAACGACATACTTACGTCACGGCAGTGTTGCCAACGTGTATGATATAAAATACACCACCACATGAGTTCGGTCATATGCGTGACTAATGTCATTAGTCCCGAGAAAGATTATGCGTGCCTATTTCCACTGTGCGTTAGAAAATCCAGGGGTGTAAATATGCTAACGCGGCCCACATGCTTAAACCATTGTCAAAACCCATTGGATTGGACGAAACTTAGGATGGTATGGTGAGGTTGATGCGCGGCTTTGGCTGCGGGAAGCCAGTGAGGAACTGCTGACGACACATTAGGGTGGAACCATTGTCAAATGCCATTGATCTGGACGAGGTACGCTCGAACAATTGTCTAAAAGACATTGGATTGGACGTGTTAGGCTGTAACCTTTGTCAAATCCACTGTTCTTTTCATTTGAACCTCTTCACAATACTCTACTTGGACCGGATACACAATTGGTACCGTGTGGATGGGATGATCTCGTGGTTGGCAACACTGTGCTAGTGCATATTTCACGCAGATAATGGCCGACACAGCTGGAATTTTACTATACAAGTTGTGATATAATTTGGCAAGACGGGTGGGTTATAGACAGCGGAGGAGTGAACTACATCCTTTCCACATATTTTGAATCATTACAGAAGGATTCTTTTGGCCAATATCAATAGTTAAATACATTTTTCCGTAAATTCTCGTCACCTCATCTTTTACCAACAATTCCGCCCATGTAATGGAACATAACGTCTTCTCTCTGCAGGATGATTCTGATGAAACTAGGGATATTGAATTTGAAGAATGTTTCATACCGGAGATCGATCCATGCTTCAAATCAGAAACACCATCTTCAGATCTGAAAGAGGTAAGTACAGCACATTCATGCCTGTTTACAGGACATGACATCACTTTATTACCTAATAGCATTTCAGGATGAAGAATTGCATTGATGACAAATGGAAGTGTTAGGTTTTGTGTAGCACAGAAAGTTCAAGTCATTATGATGGAAGGATCAATAATTTAAATATCTGACCCATACGGGACTTGTGTTGCTCCGATTACTGAGCTAATGGTGGATGCATTTTGGCAAAAGGTATATTATGTGAAGCGGTAGTTCTTCGCGAGTGATGAACCACTTTCACTTGGCTAAAATATATGATTCTAATAATTACCTTATTTGTTATTTGATTACCAATTGAAATTACTGTCCATTATCACCACTGCACAGGAACTATCTGCTGAATTATGTAAATATGTGACATATGTTATCATTTATTGTTCATTCAACGACTGCAATTGTCATTGCTCAACTGCTACACATTAGGCGTGCTCAATTGTTATCGAGACGTCACTTCGCTGTTGCCAATGTATGGTACAGTATACAAGTCCTGCGCAGCGAGACACCCTTCTGTTTGTCCGAAAACTACTGCTGCTTCTAGGTTAGGCAATGTCTGGCCGAATATTAATGCTTGTGCTACAAGCAAGCTGATAAGGGCATTAGTCCCAGTTAGAATTGTTTTTGTATGTAAAGCTCTATTATCACACAGAATTTAACATTAATGCATTGTTTGTACCTTAGTGCAGCATAAAGCAAACACCACACAATACCGTGTGCTTGGGGTTGGCAACATTTAATTTATCCTATAAATCATGGCCACAAAGGCACACACGTGATATTTCACTAAATTAGTCGTGTTATAAAAATAAGATGGCGGTTGGGTTAGAGACAGCGGAGGAGAAAACATCTATTAAGACATCAATTCCACAACTATTATTATTCAACATTACATAAGGTATTTCGGCTAATTAAAGTAGCTTTGTACTTGGTTCCTCACTGCCGAAATGTTACTTGTGAAGCTAGCATATGTTTGACACAATCACTGTGGACTTTAGGTCTAGGTATACCAATTGATTTAGGATTTCTGTATTCTGGTCAGAGATGATGGAGCTGGGTTTGACTACCTTCAACAGTGGTCTTTCGTGGTTTTTAATTTAACTCCAGGCAATTGCTGGGATATGTCAACTTTCCCAATCCTGAGCATTGCAAGATCATTCCTCTGCCCCTGAGCCTAAAGGAATTAAACAATGAAAGAATAAGATAATTTTCTAGCATCATGCGGAGAAAGTCATTGTTAAAACCTAAATTCACTTACTTTCACTTGCAAGGACGTTCTGAAGACCCTTCTTTCCTGACATTTTCCTGATAGTTAAGAAGTTATGTTTTACTACCCATTTAGTATTCTCATTTCTGCCGTTCGCCCTTTTGTCCAGCCTTACTAGGTTTTAATGAGAATTGTATATGGTACGGAGTAAGAATGGCCCCTTAGGAGTTACTGTCCTAGCATTTTCCTGGATATGAAAATGGGGAACCAAGAAAATCCATTTGAAGGATAGTCGAAGACTGATCACAAGACCTGGCGCATTTAAGCTGTGTAAGCTTATTCTGTTCTAAGACGGGAACTATAAAGGTTGGTTTCAATATACAAATTCAACCTTGGATATAATATTGCTGCATGTCATATGGTAGGAAATATTCCTCTATTTTAAACTACTGTATGTGCTCCCGTACACCAGTAGGCATATGCTTGTAGTTACTAGCACAGACACACAGACGCCCTCTGCAGGCAGATAACTGACTTACTCTGAATTCGTTTGTAAATTTAATAGCGTTTAATATTGCAGTGTTTTGTGAAGGTTGTCTTGTATAATGTTCCATATCGAATTGATTTATACCCAGTTCCTAGTTACTCAATAACGCGAGTTAGGAGTTATGACCTCTTATATTTGTTATTGGTTATTTTGTATTATTATTAATTACTTTCTCTGAATGATTCTAGAGAAGTCTCTCATCTCATATTATTTCTGCTTTTGTCAATGCTTTACTTGTCTTATAGACTGTGTAGTTATTAGCTAACTAATGTCCTCAATCCTTAAAGCTATTACTTGCATTAAGGCACTGACCTAAGCATTTTCTCTCTCTCTAGGATCCACTTGGTCTCCAAAGAAAATGTGGTATTATATTTTTTAGAAGCAGGGAGGACATAATCATTTATCTGTATAATGTTCATCTCTTGTGAGGTTTGACGCCATTTTTCAGTGTTGCCTAAGTAAACAATAGTTTGGTGCTTTTCAGTCGACCGAATTTATTAATCTCATGTAATTTATTTCAGGATTAGGACATAACCCAGCTCCTTTTGGGTACATTCGTGTTGACCGACTGAAAAGCACCAAACCTTTGATGTTCATCTCTAGCATTACGATGTGATGGACAGTGGGAAAGTTGTTCATTGAATATATCTTCACTTTAACTGAGTTGTTGTTGTTGCTTAAAGGGGGCGGAACAGCGAGGTCATCTCCTCCTGACACACTTCAACTGTTCTGTACAATTACATAGTTGATATTTGTGAACAAGTTATGAGGTGATCAAGAAATAAATTGTTCCATCTTATCCTAGGATAAGGAAAAATTAACCAAGGATCAAGAAAGTGAAGGAAGTGGAAACCATTTAAAAGAGTAAGTGTACGCACGTTCTTTCACTTTTATGTTTGCACAACTTACTGAAAGTTTTGGATAGGAATAAGTTTTGTTTGCATCGTCAGATATGTTTCTTGTTGTATTTTAGTAGATAATGATATTATCTTTCCCTTTAGTAGCACACAAATTCTCCATTCTCATGTCGAGTTTCCATTGTCTGGGAGTATTTAATAAACATGACGGGCAGTTTTGTGGTAATATTGCATGAGACATCATCCCATGATTAAATCTTCTAACATACTGAAATTAGCCAAGATACCCTTTCAAATGATGAAAAATAAATTAGGAAATAATGTAGTAAAAGATGTTTAATCCTCTGCTGACAATAACCCGCCCGCCATCCCCTTTGTAGATCATGACTCATGCAGTATAGTAACATCCCATTTGCTGCGCGTGAATTATCGTCAAATACAGTATTGCCAACTGTGCTCTTACGGTGCTACTGTAAAATGTGTTAAATCCAGACCAATGGCTTTTGCCTAGCCCAATAATTGTTAGGTAGTCCGTCCCGGCCATTTATACAGCTTTGGTTTTTGTCACAAACAGTGGGGTGGGTACACACCAATAAACCTTAATTAATGTCGGCAACAATGTGTGTGATTTGTCGATAGTTGAACGAGATCTCATGTCGAACATGGCTGCGTTGTTCAAAGAGCAATAAATAGAAACACGGTGCAGCAGTGGTCAGAGTTGGTAATTTGAGTTCGTAATGGTCCCAAGGAGATGGAACAAAGTGTGTTAGTTAGTTATTGAGGTTTAAAGGGGTGGAACTGTGAGATCATCTGCCTCTGAAAGTGTGTAAAACCATGATGACGTCTGATGCAAGAGTAAAAGCCACGATGATGTCTCATTCTGTGTGGGTCTATTTCTGTCTTGTGGGAAACCCTCTTAGGAGATGTCACACTGACAAAAATATGAATGAGTTTTGTAAGGAACATCCACTACTTTGAACCTCTCCCAGAGTGCTCCTACAGTATTTTAGCAATGTCTGTGGAGATTGTCTGCTTTGGTGGATGAAATTAGCTGCTTGTAATGAGATATTTTCCATACCATTATAAATAGAAATGTGGTGCTTAAGTTGGTATTTTGAACCTGTTTGTATCATGCAAATTATAGGCTTATTGGATATTCCTTAGTCCGTGCATGTAATTGTGTTGTCGCCGTTAATAATATCTCGGTAACGCCTGGAGCGATTCAAGTAAAACTCGGTTACGGCTTACAACTACCACGTCTGACCTCGGCCGTGCCTTTGGAATGTTAATAAGTTTCAGCAATCCAAGATGGCAGCTGCGTGAAATATTTCACTGGCATTCAAAAATCATTACCGCCATCAACGTGCAATTTTGTATGCTGATCGAGCATAAGTTATTCTAAGTGATTTTGAAGAATGTGATCAGCACATAACCAAGATGGCGGCCATGTGAATTTCAATAATTTTGAAGGAATTTCCTCGTGAATTATCCAGCTAAAGGGCAGATATAATGGCGCGGAAAATTGTATTCAAGGCTTAGTATACTGGCATTCAATTTAATTCAATTGTTTTGATACAATCAAACAGGGGTGTGCCAAGTTTTAATTTTATTTCTTGTCTCCTAACTGAACGATGAAAATAAATGAATAAATAAATACATTTTTCAAAATTAACCAGCGCAATAATTTTCATCTACTGGTATGTAACTGTAAAACAATATAACATGCGGTCCTGCGAAATATTTTACTGGTTCGAAATATCTACGAATCTATTGCAGCAGTTAAATTGATATTTCTTTTGTTAAAACAGACCATTAAAATTAGTGTACTCTGTCAATAATATGATAAGCTCAAAACCAACATGGCTGCCTCGTGCCTTTGAAACGACTTTTCTAGGAATTTCATTATTCGAGCGCTTTGAAAGTTCCCACGGTAAATCTATATACAAGGCTTCATATATTAGAGTTTTCTTGAATTCTATTTTATTAGAAGAAAATGGCGGCTGTACGAAATTTAAAATGATCTATTAATATAAATGTCATCTGGTGGAATATAATTTCATCACTTACGTGTAAAACAATCCAAACTGGCGGCTATGCGAAATATTTCACCAGTTCTCATTATCTCCGGATCTATTACAGCAATCAAACTGACGTTTTGTCTATTAGTTGACGGCTCTTTAATAGGTAAATATGTGACATTCCAAAGCCTGATAAACCTGCCATTCAAGAACAACATGGCGGCTACGCGAAATTTAAATATTTAAAATGCTTTTTCTGACAACCTAATCCTTCAAGAGCAGTGAAATGTTGCATAGCGTATCTTTTTTCGGAGCCTACTATACAGATATTTAAAGTTGTTCAAATGTTTTAAGTAATTCAATATGGGGCAGTCTTAACCTTTTATATCGTAATATTATTGAAGCGATCGAGGAGAAGGTTCGCATCATGAACTATTCATTATCTAATGGCACTGCATTCTGTGGCTTGTTTTTTTGTAAATGGTAGAAGCCGAGCTTAGGACATTTCTTAAAATTAACTATACAGGGCTTCATATATTAGTGTTTTATTGAATCCTATTTTGTTAGAAGAAAATTGTGACTATACAAAATTTTACGTGAACCATTAATATAATTGTCATCTGGTGGAACATAATTTTAACACTTACGTATAAAACAATCATGTAAATTTGTGCACATATTATCCAGTGCTGGACGGGTGTTAATGTGAGTTATCGTAACTATGAAAGCTTTGAGTTTGGGCAGAGCACTAGTGCCGTCTTCATTTGTTAAGGTGGCACTAACTGAATAGTTCCGCTTCTTAACCTCACAAACTACTGAGTCGATTGTTATGAACATTTATCAACACTTGCCTTAATAAGATAAAATAGTTAATTTGCTGAATAGGCAATATTATTCACTGTTACCAACATTACAGTCAATAAGTTGTTAAACACAAATTATTATGTTAAAGGTACATTTATAACCTTACTGTTTTAGTTTAGGATTTGAAACTAAATCAACTTAAAGAAGATTTAATGGCTTGCAATCCAATGTAGAATCATGGGTTTTGTTCTTCAAACTTGAAGTTTGTACATTTTTCTTTGATAAGTTTAAACAGTTTCTGAAGCAATGCATAAATACTGCAGTCATTATTGTAGGTCAGATTATTGCACATATGATTTCAAGTAGATTGATGCACTAATTTCTGACATAATCTACCTTATATGGATGAGAATAAGAGTTGTAAAGAATGGCTGTCAAAAGAACGGTACATGTTTGCCAAAGTTGACAAATTTCAACAACTCTCATCTTGGAAATAGATTAACATTTTTAATGAAACAAACTTCCTCTGGGATTTCAATATGCTGACAACCCAACACACCAAAAAAGAGAAAATTGATTTTTTCCACCAAAACCTGAGTTGGCGCCAGTTTGAAATGACGAGGTTGCTTTCTTAAAATGACCAACACCTTTGGATATTGGGTTTTGAGTTTGAAATTGTTGCTCTATACATGTAGACCATGTACGAAGAGACATTTAGTATATCACATGGAAAGGGGGAGAGATTTTAAATGGTAAACAAAAGTAGAATATGTTCGTATTGTATTTATTTTCGTTTCTTATATTTGTTATTGATTAGTTTCTATTACTTCATTATTGTAGGTCAGGTTATTGCATCAAACAGATCGATGCAGTAATTTCTGAGATAATCTACCTTATTTGCATGAAAGTAAATGTTGTAAAGAATGGCTGTCATAGAACTGGTAGGTGTTTGCCAAAGTGGAGAATTTTCATCCAATCACATTTTGGGAATAGATTAACATCTTTGCTCAAACAAACGTCCTCGGGCATTTTAATATGCTGACAACCCAAAACATCAAGAAAGAGGAAATTATTTTTTCCACAAAGACCTGAGTTGGCGCCAGTTCAAAATGGCGAGATTGTTTTCTTAAAATGACTACCACCTTTGGGTATTGTATTTTCAGTTTAAAACTGTTGCTCTGTACAATGTAGATCATGTACGGAAAGGCATTTAGTATATGAGATGGAAAACTCAAGTAGAATATATGAAGATAGTCAGTATAGTTCTTCACAGAACTACTCGTTCGTTTTGTTTTTTATTATTCGTTTCTTATATTTTTTATTGGTTAGTTTCTATTACTTAATTCTGATGGGAACTAGCAGCCTTTCTGAATAAAGTCAATGTCGTACATTTGACATTGATAACATAACGTAACTAATGTCTAAGCCGCCAAAGCCGCACTGCTGAAAGCAAAGTGAAACTGCAGCCATAATATACTTCCCGATAATTTGCACCACTCCACGCTCATTACATGATGGCCTCCACTCCTGTAAACTTCCAATCCGGAGGTAAACTAGGCCACGTTTGGATGTGGACTACTTGGGAGGCGGTTCTCGTCACGAAGGTGACAAAGGGGAATTGTAACATGAAGTTATTTTGCCTCTGAGATTTGCTGATGATATTGCCGGTTCACCACAGGATTTGAAAGAGTTTCTAAATGGTATAAATTTGATCATGACGAAAATGAAAAGTAAATCTAAACCAAAAAAATCCTCTCGGCACGCCGGAAGGCGGAGGTAGATTTCACCGGGCAAACTAGGGGATAGGCTATAATAGGCAACATATGCAGGTTATCGTAGACGGATCAGACCTCATTTATTGCGAAAAAGTATTTTACAATGTAATTGGAGCTCAATTAACTTTTCTTTCGTCTTACTAGGCATATTTTCAACATTTTTTGTCTTAGGGGAACGGTAACCTTCTTGTCATTTTGGGTCCATTTTTATACTTGTGGTCACTCTGTCCTTATGCAAGGTTTGGAACTGATGAGTAACTATCTAACAGTCTGTTACTTCTCCACGTCAAATTTTATCTCCCGCAGAGATGTTGGTTGATTCCTCAGTTTAGGGCTGCGACAGCGCGGTCATGTAACCCCGTGTACTTTGGGTGTGTGTAGAATCTGTCTGATAAACGGTGTTAATTGTGATGGCTGTATTAGTCTGTAATTCAGGTAAGGACTGCAGACGGTCAATTTCAAGTAGTAGTTCCTAATGTTGGTACCAAATATACCGTCAACGACACCTAGCTGTGAACTTGGCTACTAGATGCCACCGCAACCAGTAACTTGCAACGTACGTTGGACTTCCCCTCTGAAGGAAAGCATACTGAGAGATTTTAAGCGCTCTTTGAAAATCCGACGACATCGGCCGGCTTTGAACCCTCGACCTTGGGCATAGAAGTTCAGCATGCTACCAGCTAGGCTACGTCACCGAAGCCGCTTCCCACATAGTCAGATGGAAAACTGAATGTGATCTCGTTGTCATGGCAACCTCTGATAGCTCATCCCTCATCAATTTAGAGGCGTTGTCATGGTAACCTCTGATGGCTCTTGGCATTTTCTTCTAATTCCGAAATCATTTTTCTCATCCCTTGGCGTAATGGTGGGTTGTATCAAAAATTCTTTCAGACAATGGTTTTAGGTAATTAATAGGGGAATATCGTCCATTTTGTACGGTTTTGATATTGTGTCTATTGGCCAATGGTTGGTGCTATCAAAAAACTTTTTAAACATAAATTTTTGGCACTTATCCGACACATAATATGAACTTTGCAGGGATTCGATATTTCACATATTAAGAGAGTTATAGTGATATTTCACTTTTTCGAAAAAAAGCCCCCCACTTTTACCCCCTTTGACCGATTTTGCCCATTAACGAACTCGACCGAGATTTTATAGGGACACATATTATGCAAAAAATTCAAAGTGATTGATGCAAAATTACGGCAGTTATCGTGTCCACAAGAAACTGATATATAGATAGATATATAGATAGATAGATACATATATACATATATACATAAATTATATATACACTTTTGAACTGACTGTGGTTTTTGTGTCTGGAGGATGTGAAACGCGAAGATATGTCGAAATTTTCCGGATGTCGAAACATGGTACCCATTGCAATACTTAGCTTTCTAATGAAATCTACCTAAAATAACGGAATCCATCAGGAAGAAATTGAAAGTACCTATTAGCATGTGAAAAGTTAAAGGAAGTAGGAGACCTCTGTTGCTAGAGAAATAAAGTTAGCAATATCTGACGAAGGTGGGAAGATATAAAAATAGCTTGGCACAGGCAAAGGAAAGTCTTCTGCAGAATAAATCCGTCGGTTTCAAAAATTAATTATGTATTAGAAATTCAGTTTTGTTTGGAGCTTGGCACTCAATGAAAGTGAAACCGGTGCTGTTGGTGCTGTAGGAAACAGGGGAATACAACCTTTCGTTGTGAGGTGAATAGTTTATGTAGTTTATAATATAGTTTACTGCCGATCAAAACACGTTCATGGGACATATTGCAGTCTCGTGTAGGTTCAGGAGTGTCTGAACAAGTTCCGTGACGCACGATGAAACAACCATCCCCTCAGGTCACCAACCAATCGGATGTAGCAAACTGCGTGGATCGAAAATTCAAGGTTGAGTAATTAATAGGAGTTGAACTTCAGGGAATAACATTAACTTCTTTTGATAGTTCGAAACAGACATTTTAAACATATAACACACAAATGATGGATGAGGGGGAAACAATAGAAAAACAAGCACGGATTAAGTCGATTGGGATGATTTGAACCTGGGGGGGGGGGGGGGGGGGGATCAATTTCCGGTACTCCAGTACCACAATAATCGTCCGACATCAGTTCAATACAATCACACCAAAACAACAGCCTGAAAACTATTACTTTTCAAACAAATAACATTGAAGAGATTTCTTCTTCTCGGGTTCAATTTACACTATTGAAAGGGTGATGACCTGAGTAAAACCAACGGAGAGAGGGCATACAAAACCATTAATAATGTTACGTACTCATCGGGCAATCTGAACAATATCATCTTAACAAACACTCGTATCGAGTAGGTTGGCCTTCCAATCCGGAATGTCTCTTCATCGGTGAGTTTGGAGGTGACTATACAGCCCAGGGAGACACACTTTGACTGGTGGTTCCAGATGGGGCATCCGTGTTCCTTCCAACGATAGAGTATTGAGGTATGTTACCCCTTTCTTTAAGCATCAGCAGGGAGAATGCTTCTTGAAGTCGGCTTGCAGTAAATTATTTAAATAACGGGCGTGCCTCGGACCTACCAGTCCTATCGTAAGAAAGTCCCTAACCTTGAATATGACAGTAAAACAATTCTGCCAAACTGGGCAAGCCAACAGGAAACCTATTCCGAAAACCCATAAAACACCAGTTGCCATTACCGCTGCCAGCACCGGCAGTCACATAGAAAATCACAAGTCTGCTTTCAATAATCTTGCCGAGGACTTCTTCAGTTTTAAGTAACATTTGAGCTATGATACTTATCCGAATGCGCATATGAACCTGTCGCAAGATCCCCTTATTATAGCGTGACCTTCGCTTACAGGTCGAACAGTTACTTAAATTATAAGGTATACAACAGATAGCCTCAAGGAAATACTGGTCTACTCCAGCGGATAGCAACCCAGGACGCGTGTCTCAAACAGCATGTTACTATGTTTCATTGAGTTGTCAAAATACAAATGCTGAACATTGCAATCCATCATTTTAAGTGCAAGTCAGCCTAAGACAATGTTTCGGGCACAATTG
This sequence comes from Meconema thalassinum, assembly GCA_946902985.2. Taxonomy (NCBI): domain Eukaryota; kingdom Metazoa; phylum Arthropoda; class Insecta; order Orthoptera; family Tettigoniidae; genus Meconema; species Meconema thalassinum. The sequence goes on from OX336395.1 coordinate 215,011,586, forward strand.
AATATTGATTAATTGACACCCACGGTCGAAAGCAATAACAAACCATACAACTTTCACAATCAAAGCACTTACGATTTATCACAAAGGAATAAAGAATCGATAACACAGGTCTGCAAAAATACTTCTGAAAATTGTTTTAATTTTGTTAACGGGTTTTATGTAATTTTTGGCGCTGATTTCAGAAATTATATTTTTTCCATCACGTTAGGTTTGTGTACACAATTAGCTAAAACCTTTAGCAAAAATCCTAAAAAGGCCATTTCTATATCAGTATTATTTATGTACAATGTTATTGATCCATATTAAACATAGGTTAATCTTAAACATAGAGCAAGAAAAGTTGATGAGGCTTTCTAGTAACGCTTTAACATATGTTTAAAAAATAAAAGTAAGAAATTCAATGTGTGATTTGTGGGTAAACAAAGGACTTTTTTTTTTCTTTCAATTTTGATGTCTGTAGTCAGCACAAAAATACGATAGGAAACACTATAAACATTGGCAACAATTTCTTAATCCCAGACCCATGTAATCGATCCACCCTATCGGTAGGAAAGACTCGATATCTGCACGAGTATCGCGTCACGGAAATCAAACATACAAGGGCAAAATTCTAACAAGCCCAACAAGGAAGTGCAACCCGACAAATATGATAGTCTCCCAGTTAAGATAATAACAATTACCCTCCAGTAAAAATAACACGAACTGGCATGAGAAACGGTATTAGGATGGAAGTACATTCCTGCGATGTTACGCAGAGTCGTGCTCACCAAAGGGAACAATCCCTAAGCATACCCTACCACCTTATCCCATTGATACAGTCTTCTCTCGGACATGTACCATTCAAAAGAATGAAAACCTCCCTACAGCACACCGTACGTAAAACAACCACGTTTTTGGACTGACTCCTATACCTAAGCTAACCAAAATGTACCACGACTTAAGAGGCTCGACGTATTCCATAACGACGACGGGATTTAAAACACACTTTACACCGCAGCTGTCATCGTAACATTCTCCATACCATAGGCTGCATAGTTGACAGTTCAAAAATATTTGTAGGTTTGGACTTCGCAGGCCTTCGTGCTTACATAACTGCAAAGGTTTGCACAGCGTGATCTGCTACACAAAGTCGCCTTGCCCTTTCCCTCAGTGTGCTACTTATTAACCCATCATACCGTAACGGACCCCTCGGACGCATGTGTACGCTAATTTCTGATTGGATTTCGTTGTGCCACAGAAAAAAACTATACACGTGACTGCATCATATATTCCACTTGGCGCATGCAAGCACTGTATGAAATGAAATCACTTGCCTAATATTCTCTCCAACATCGGAAGATATTCTTGGCAGTAATTTCTAAACTTCTATTGATATTTCTGGTCCCGTTAATAGTTTTGAAATAACTCTGTACACAGTGTGAACTTCTTGGAGAGCAATAACAGCTCATGATTTATGATACTACTAAGAAGGAGACAGATTTATATGTTGGTTAATGGAAAATGAACGTTCAGATTTAATTGTGCTATCTAAGGGGTGGGACGCTAGAGAGGAGGCATGCAGTGTTGGCCAAAGTAGTGTTTGCTCTGTGATATGGTTTATATCGAAGAGTTACCAATATCTGTGCATTATAACAAACGACCGCTATATTTGGTATGTGATTTTTTCTTCCAAATATGGTTTAAGAATCATTTCCACATAATTGCTGGTGCAATAAATTGTGCGATGTATTAAACTGTAAAGCAAGAATATCTATGTGTTTTCTTAATCACGTGGCTTACATTTCTAAAAAAAGAACAACTAGGATGGTAATTTTATAGCGATTTAATTTGGATTAATGTGTGTCACCTGTACTAGTATGAACATAGATTTAGTTACCTGGTGTTCAGTTAACCAGTTTTCATCCCCAATTGCTCGTCCTAAACGGTTGCACCCCACAGGGTATCTTCCCCAGGAATGAGACGGAATAAGGATCCTGGACAAGCCAGGGGATGGACGGAAATCCTGCCCGAAGCCGTGATAAGGTTTGAGTTTGCTAAGCGTGGAGTTGTTATTATTCATACCAACAATGTACTTATTATGTAATACAATTACAATTACAATATTTTCTTAACCCTTAAGAGCCCATTTACATTTACTTCAATTGAACTTTGAAAGAATGCACGACGTTACGTTGCTTGGACTGTGGCGATTAAAAAGAATTAAATACTTCGACAGGCTCAGGAACTTAACCTAATCTATAACTAATCATTTCCCCCAGTGTTCATGCATACAGACACGAACACATCAGCGGCGGCTGGTGGTCTTAGAGCTTGGGAGGGCACACAAAATAAATTATCATGCACAGTAAAAATTACTAAAAGGGTTATGTCTTCTAGGTACTGGCATTAGGTATTATAATATTGTAAATTATACTTGATGCTGGTGACTGGAAACCTTTTAATGCCAACAGAAAGAATAGTACACAAAACTAGCACAGAGTAAAGAAACAAAGAACTCTAAGTTCTCCAAAGAGCTCTTCGCTCATGGCCTCCACACACTCCCTCCCCAGTGGTAACGCTAAGGAAGCGACGAGGGAATGTCACTCGTCTGCCAACTATTGTGGTGACACTGGGACGAGGCTCAGGATGTTTCAGAGGAGTAGCTGGATCTGGAGGTGGAGATGTTGCGGCAGTGTCCGTTGTCAACGTTGATTGGGGTTCCTTAAGAAGGAATGCTGGCTTAAGTCGATCTATGGACACTGTTTGTGAGCCTGATGGAGTCTCGATATTGAAATGTTTGTTATTCCTTGACTGCACACGATATGGTCCGTTGTACACTGGTTGCAGAGGGCGTCGGTATCCATCCTGCCGAATAAACACGTATTCACGCTTCATTAGTTCTGGATGTATACATATCTTGTTGCCAGAGTGGTGCTCTGATTGCACAGTTTGAAGTGTCCTGGTTTGTTCTTTCAGCTTGTATAAGAAAGTTGGAATATCTTCTGTATTCGAAGGTCCATTGAAGAAGTCTGAAGGTAGTTTAATTGGAGTTCCATAGGTCATCTCTGCTGGAGTTGTGTTGTGATTGGCGATGATGCAGGATCTCAGTACTAACAGAACTAATGGAAGTTTGGGGACCCAGTCGCTTGTTAGGTGAGCTTTCAGAGATGATTTCAATTGCCGATGCCAGCGTTCAATCATCCCGTTTGCTGCTGGGTGGTATGCTGTAGTTTTGATATGTTGGACGCCAAGTGATTGCGTGAGACATCTGAAGAGTTCACAGTCAAATTGTCGTCCACGATCAGTAGTGATCGGGCTATCCAGTTTAAGAGTATGGTGGATGCAATTGTTTCTGCGGTAATGTATTTTATTTGAACTGCTTCAGGCCACCGTGAGAACCGGTCGATCATGGTGAGTACATATGAGTAGCCTTGGGATGATGGAAGAGGTCCAACAATGTCAATGTTCACATGGCTGAATCGTTCTGTGACTAGCTCATATAGCCCGATAGCGCTGTGTGTAAGACGCTAGACTTTAGCTCGCTGGCAAAGGGCGAATGATGATGCCCATAACTTGATATCCTTTTTTCATCGACGGCCATACGTATCGTTGTTGGATGAGTTTGATCGATCCTTTTACCCCAGGATGTGACAGGTTGTGGATGGTCTCAAATATGCGATGACGAAATGCAGTAGGGATGATTGGTCTGAGCTTGCCGATGGAATTGTCACAGATAAGTTCATGGTTATTGGGTAAAGGAAACACCTGGAATTTCAGAGAACATGCGCTTGATTGCTGCAGATGTTTCAATTCCTCATCTGTAGCTTGCGCTTTGGCAATCTCCTCCGTAGTAAAGCGTAAAGGAATACAGATGGATGAAATTCGAGAACAAGCGTCAGCAGCTAGTTATTTGTTCCTCCCACATACCTAATGTCAGTGGTGAACTGCCCTATAAAGCTCATGTGGCGTAGTTGCCGAGGGGTAGCTTTGTCGGGTCGTTGATTAAACATAAACGTCAAAGGTTTATGATCCGTGTAGATTGGTAATTCTCTACCTTCTAGCATATGTTTGAAATGTTTAACAGCTGAATACACAGCAAGAAGTTCTCTGTCATAAGTCGAGTAATTCTTCTGTGTGTCGCTGAATTTCTTTGAAAAGAACGATAAGGGTTGGAGAATATCTCCTCTAACTTGGTGAAGTGAAGCACCCATAGCAAAGTCAGAAGCGTCAACCATCAAAACCAATGGTAGTTCATAGGAAGGATGTGCGAGAAGAGCTGCATTAACAAGACTGGTCTTCAAATCTGAGTATATCGTTCGAAGTTCATTTGTCCAAGTAATTTTTCTTTTGTCGTTCTTCTTTGCTCCGTGAATGATGTCAAAGGGTTTAGCCTACATATTTGCTGCATGAGGATGTGCTCGACGATAGAAGTTGATTAGTCCTAAGAAACGACGCAAGTCTTGGATTGTTTCCGGTAGTGGATAGTCTTTGATTGTTTGTACGCGATCTGGCAATGGAAGGATACCATTGGCAGAGATCAGGTAACCAGGAAATGGCACTTCTGTCATTCCGAAGATGCATTTGCTAATATTGATGTTATTATTGAACTGACTGAGGCGCTCAAATAATAAATACAGATGCCGTTTATGTTCATCTTCACTGGAGGAAACTATGAGTATATCATCAATGTAGCAGTAGGTGAAATCAAAATCTCGTAGAATGTTATCCATATATCTCTGAAAGGTCTGTGCTGCATTGCGTAATCCAAACGGTAGGGAAACAAATTCAAACAGTCCGAAGGGGGTTAGTAGGTAATATAGGCCGAAGCTGGCGCAGGGGCTAATGGGCAAGATGGCCGCCGCGCGCAATCAATCTATGTTATTCTTATGGAGGGGTCATTCAGAGCTGGCGCAGTGGCTAATGGGCAAAATGGCCGCCACGCCCTGAGACCGTGAATGACGTCACTGAGAGAGGTCGGCCGTGTAGTTGCTAAATGGAATATTTATTATTAATATTATTATTATTATTATTAGGTAATTATTAATTGATCATGTGCAATCCAGACCACTTTTGGTGTAGTTGCTAGCATTTTAGCTGTTTCCCTAGAGGTGTGGGTTTCATTCCCGCCTCAACCAAGAAATTTTATTCTGGGCTGAGAGTTGGAATGGGGTACACTCAGCCTCATGAGGTGAAAGTAAGAAAACGTGGGGTTTCATTCATACCTCAGCCATTCCGCCTAATCCAACTTTACCTAACCTACCCTAACCTAACTTAACCTAACCTAACTTCGCCTAACCTAACCTAACCTAACAAACATTATTTAACCTAACCTAACCTAACCTAGCCTAACTTCAAAGTGAGAGCAAATATGAGAGCAAATGTGAGAGCACACATAATAAACTAAGTTATAACCTAACCTAACCTAACCTAACTTCACCTAACCTAACCTAACCTAACTTCAAAGTGGGTGCAAGAGTGGGTGCAAAAGTGGGTGCAAAAGTGGGTGCAAAAGAGGGTGCAAGAGTGGGTGCAAGAGTGGGTGCAAAAGTGGGAGCAAAAAAGTGGGAGCAAAAAAGTGGGAGCAAAAAAGAGGGAGCAAAAAAGTGGGAGCAAAACAGTGGGGAGCAAAAAGTGTGAGCAAATAAGTAAGAGCAAATGGGAGAGCACAAATAATAAACTTAGTTATAACCTAACCTAATCTAACCTAACCTAACCTTACCCACAGAAACCTCATTTAAATATGTTAGATTCAACATTTTAAAATTTTACATTTTAACATTTTAGATTTTTGATTTTTCATTTTACATTTTTTTTAGATTTTACATTTTACATTTTTGATTTTTATGTATTTTAGATTTTAGTTTTTTTAGATGTTACATTTTCAATTTAAGATTTTTTGATTTTAGATTTTACATTTTCCGAAAAGAGTAAACTACAAGGTCACATACCTAACCTCACCAAACCTAACTTTACCAAACCTAACTTAAGCTAATCCAAAGGCTAATGCACATACACAAAGTATATAAGGGCACATGCAACTATCCTTATGCTAGTCTTATAGGCTAGTGTACAACATGATCACTACCCCAACCGGGGTATTTTTTTTTTTTTTTCATTTTGTTGTTTTCTCATTTGTCAATTTTCCAATTTCCCATTTTCAGTTTTTTTAATGTCAGTTTTAAGTTTTTCAATTTCATAATATGGAGACATGGATTTTGCATTTCGTTGTTTACACATTTGCCAATTTTCCAATTTCCCATTTTCGTTTTTTTTTTAATGTCAGTTTTAAGTTTATCAATTTCATAATATGGAAACATGGATTTTGCATTTTGTTGTTTACACATTTATTAATTTCACAATTTCCAATGTACAGTTTTTAAAATGTCAGTTTAAAGTTTTTCAATATCATGATATAGAAACATGGATTTTCCAATTTGTTGTTATACATTATTTGACAATTTACCAAATTCCCATTTACAGTTTTTAAAATTTTAGTTTAATGTTTTTTCTATTTTGTCAATATGGAAACATGGATTTTCCAATTTGTGTTTTACATGTTCATTTTGCATTAGGAGTGGAGAGAGGTGGGTAGTAATTAAAAATGTACAAGCAGTGTCCATACAATATTTTTTATTTTAAATACATGTACATTATTTACACATAATACATTTTTATATATATTCTTTTTTTGTTATAAATTGTACAGTTGTTTTTATTTTGTTTTCTATTTATATATATTTTTTTGATTATGAATACCATTTTTTTAGTTTTTTAGTGTTATTGTTTTATTTCCTAAATTGTTTTATGTATTTGCTAGTTGCAGGCAGAAGATTTTGAAATTCATAACTTAACTCTTTAAGCATTGTCAATGATTGAGTAATGACCATAGGCATGTGTACCTATACCATCAGCATCAATCACTCTTTTATCATCACCAGGACACAAAGCAATTTTGTTTAGTCTTATAGATGATATGTCATGTTGTTTAGAAGCGAAAATGTTCATTGGTATTCTTTTTACATTGTTTTTCATGACACAATCCTTATAATCTTGAAAGTTTATACAATTTTTGACAACACCTTTGCTAATATCTTTAATCTTTTTGATTTCTTTACCATTTATGTCTAAAGCATACATTTTAGCTCTAAGTCCAACAAATGCTTTTATAATTTGTCCACAAGCCTCGTCTTTAAATTTCCCCAACGTTTTCTTGTTTGATGTAGAGTAACATATGTGATTAGTAGGATAATCTGATGTGTCCAGGTGTTCTAGGAAATCCAACTTGTCTTGATATACATCTGGGGTGTTAACCAAATAAATGAACAATTCGGTATCCATATACATGAGTTTAAGATTGTTCATTCCATAATAGGGTAGCAGGACATCATAGTGGTGGGAATACATGAGAGTTTTTGAAATATCCAGTATACACATTCCAATATATATAGGCTTATTGAATACAGTGTTACGTTTAGCCATGTGGAAAGCAGATAGGTTAGGACCATAAATTGTTCTGTCGATGAATGTTGGTTTAGCTATTAGCTTTTCTACCTTTTTGCTGTCAGTCACAAGACGTATGTCTATTCTTTTACGGATATTTTCCATTGTTTTCCCAAAAATGGCATTGTTGAATAATTTGTACAGATTTTTCTCAAAATCATTTTTGGCTTGTTTTCGAAGGTTGTTATTAAAATCAACGTAGGCCTTTAACCAAGGTCTTTGCTTAAACTTTAACACACGATGAATTTTTATCAATTTTATTCCATGATCTAAAGCCTGTTTTAATGCCATGTAGTGAACAACATATCGCCTTCGATTTCCAAGATGAGGAATTAGTTTTTTCAGAGACGAATCCTTAGGTTGTGTACACTCTGGTAGGAAAGGTAAATCGTTGTGTAGATCATGAAGGTCAGATGGGTAATCAACATCAACGTCTAAAATGTATCCCACAGGATCGTCTTTCTTTAGTTTTTCTAGATCAACAGTATCTGGAGGAACCCACTGAAATCCACCATAAGGAATGGAGTGGCACATAGCCTACCCGTATTGGTTGTTGGCATCATCATAGGTAATAAACTGCAATGGTTTCTCAGAATCATAGGTTTCCATGTATTTATTGTTAGCTTCAGCATACCGATGAGACACCTGGCATATGCCTCCACGTATTCCAGACTCGATTAGAAGAATCTGATCGTAATCCTGTATCAATTCCAGTTCAATTCCTGTGTAAAGGAGCATTGCCTCGAAACTTAAACCAGGCGAAGTAAAAAAGTGTGCAGCATCCACTCGGTGTGTTTCTAGTGTTTTGTTTCTAAACGTTTCAAAGCTGTCCGCAAGAAGGAGTACATCTGATGTTAGGTAGAGGTCACTATATTCCCCTAGAGTTTTAATGTTGAACTGTTTCCAGACATTTTCGGCATGTTCATAGTCTTCTTGACTAACATCTTCTTGACTTAATTTGTTAAAGAATGCCTCTTTTGGAGGTAAACACGTTTCACTTAACTTTTCCCATGAGTCAATGTAGTCATAACAAAATACCCCTTTACGAGTCATGAGCATTGCATTTTCTTTTCCAAAGTACTTGTCTGTTTCAGGGTATGATGTTAAGTTGGAAACTAAGTTTTCCAAACTACTTGGCATTAACCGAAACGTGTCCACAAATCTAAGCTTAACATTTTCTACATATTTGGTGAAGGAAATGTACTTTTCTTTGGAGTTAGCGATAACATCCACTCTCTCAGTAGTACATCCTAATTGCTTTACAATGAAATTTGCGTCGTAGCCACTCATATTATGTAGAAACACAGGAACGGGGTTACGTGTTTTACACCTCAAATTACAGTTATTGTGAGCACTTCCACGGTACTCCCCTGTAATGTGGCAGTGGTCTCGAACTTTCCAGTCCTCTTTGGTAAATGGTTTTGGACACATATAACAGGTTTCAGAACTTTGGAACTCTGATTCTTGATCCTGAGTTAAGGCCTTTGGAAAATTTAAGCTGTAAAGTCGATCAATTTCATTAGCTATTGAGATCAAACAGTCCATAAACTTTTCTGCAGCGTCAGGTCCACGATAAATAACAGGTTGGCTTGGAAGGTTTGTCTTTATGTGTTCCACAGCAGGTGAGGGTTTAACGTATATACCAAAGCTCATAGGAACATGACTCTGGTATGGCACTGTATAACTTGCTTCAGGATTGGGTAAACATGTTTGATATGGTAAGAGTATACTTTCAAAATCTGCATAGATAACGTAAGGTATTCTCAGCATTTTTTCCACGTTTAAAAATTTGACAAGGCAAAAGACTGGTTGTTTCAACGGTCTTTCACAATGTAAACACTGTGACAGGTAGTAGTCAACTGAAAATATTCTCAAGGCCTACTCAAGGTTATCAGGTACTTACTGCATATCAAAAGGCTGTACACTCATGTGTTAGACAGTCTTTTTTTTGCTAAAGGCCTTCTATATTCCCTACACAAGGCTATACATGTTAGTTCTAAACACTTAGTGGTTAATTATATAATAAATTTAAATACACAGCATATACGAGAACGTTTTCACTCGGTAAAACTTTACCAAATAGTCAAATGCGACACGCAAAGTATGTTGCCGCTATCTAGCAGAGACTATGAGAACTACTTGAACGACCAGCATGCTACCTAGCGCTCCATTTCAACACTCGCTCACTGAACGACCAGCTAGCTATCTAGCGGTCGATAGCAATACTCACTCAACTACCAGCCTGCTACCTATCGGTCAATATAACAACTCACCCAACTACCAGCATGCTACATGTTGGCTTTTGTATTAGCTCTTACATATTTGCTCTTGCTTGTTGGGGCTTATTTGGTCTTGGAAAGTATGTCAGTCCTTTTTATGGCTGCATAATGCTTACAGCCATGTTTGTAAGCAGCAGCAACAACAACAACAACAACAACACACAAAATTCCAAAAAAAAATCGAAAGTACTCTAAGGTACTCTCAACTCTTACACTTACCTCTATCCCATCCCTAGTCAAAAAAGTAGTGTATTTTTCAAATTTTTCATTAAAATATTTGGAAAGTAGGTTATATCATTAAACTAAAAATCCTGAAAAGACATATGTTAACTCCAACACCTACTTCTATACCACTCTCAGTCCAAAAATAGTGTATTTTTCAAATTTTCCAAAACATATTTCCTAAATGGGTTATATTTCCAAAATTAAAAAGTTAACAAAAATGTTTGTTTGACGTAAATGAATGGCCTTTGACTCCTCTACCACCGTACCAAGTCCCAGGTCTCTAGGACAAAAAAAAATATTTGAAAATGGGCTTATATTTCCAAAATTAGGAATTTTACAAAAACGTTTGTCTGACGTAAATCAATGGTCATTACCCCCTCTACCCCCACACTATGTCTCATGTCTCTAGGACAACAAAAATAACATTTTGAAAATGGGCTTATATTTCCAAAATTAGGAATTTTACAAAAACGTTTGGCTGACGTAAATCAATGGTCTTTACCCCCTATATCACCATACCAAGTCTCAGGTCTTTAGGTCAACAAAAATAAAATTTTGAAAATGGGCTATATTTCCCAAATTAGGAATTCTACAAAAAAGGTTTGCCTGACGTAAATCAATGGTCTTTACCCCCTCTATTCCAACACCAAGTCTCAGGTCTCTAGGTAAAAAAAAATTGAAAAAATGGTCACTATTTTGGAAACTAAGAATTCTACAAAAAAGTTTGTTTAACATAAATGAAAGGTCTCTATCCCCTCCACCTGTAAACCAAGTTTCAGGTCTGTATGACAAAAAATGAAAAAAGTTCAACTGGGAAAGTAGGCGATTTTTCATAAAACCGAACATTCTAAAAAGTGTTCTATGGGTTTAAAAGAATGGCCTCTATGTCCTTTATTTTGTATAATAAAACTTTTTTTATTTTTTACATTTTTTGAAAAAAGTTCAATTTTGAATTTTTTATATTTTGGAAACTAAAGAGTTTACAAAAAGGTTTGTTTGACATAAATGACTGGCCCTGACCCCGTCTACCACCAAAATCAATTTCAAGACGCTAGGACAAAAAATAACAGTAGTGGAGTAGTAGGAGTTCTAACGTACCCGGTGGTGCTCGGCTACGCTGATTTTGTGGATATCTTTGCGAACCCATGATCGAGAGAGCGTCAGCCTGAATAATTGGATATGTTGCATGTCAAATTACGATCATGGGTTCGCGAGATATCCACTTATTAACATGAACGCCGCCCGAGCAACGCCGGGTGCGTTAGAACTCCTACTACTCCACTACTGTTATTTTTTGTCCTAGCGGCTTGAAATTTATTTTGGTGGTAGACGGGGTCAGGGCCAGTCATTTATGTCAAACAAACATTTTTGAAAAAGCCAACGATATATCCATTAATGTATTTGGATTGGAACAAGACAACAAATTGTTCCCTCTGAATGTTGTGGATCAAGAGCTGCAAGACCATCGCGACCTCCTTCTGCTAAGTTCATCATCCGGCCAGAACCACTACGTCTTTATCAAAGATTTTGATAAACTAGTAGGACATCAGATTACTCACCATGGACATAAGATATATACGTGTAAACGGTGTTTTACTCACTTCGATAATCGATATGGTCAACAAGGAATGGAAAAATTGAAAGAACATAGGGCTCTGTGTGTCCAGCATGACATTGCTAGGGTTGAAATGCCTATTAAAAACCCCATTGTCAAATTTTTAAACGTGGAAAAAATGCTGAGAATACCTTACGTTATCTATGCAGATTTTGAAAGTATACTCTTACCATATCAAACATGTTTACCCAATCCTGAAGCAAGTTATACAGTGCCATACCAGAGTCATGTTCCTATAAGCTTTGGTATATACGTTAAACCCTCACCTGCTGTGGAACACATAAAGACAAACCTTCCAAGCCAACCTGTTATTTATCTTGGACCTGACGCTGCAGAAAAGTTTATGGACAGTTTGATCTCAATAGCTAATTAAATTGATCGACTTTGAAGCTTAAATTTTCCAAAGGCCTTAACTCAGGATCAAGAAACAGAGTTCCAATGTTCTGAAACCTGTTATTTGTGTCAAAAACCATTTACCAAAGAGGACTGGAAAGTTCGGGACCACTGCCACATTACAGGGGAGTACCGTGGAAGTGCTCACAATAACTGTAATTTGAGGTGTAAAACACGTAACCCCGTTCCTGTGTTTCTACATAATATGAGTGGCTACGACGCAAATTTCATTGTAAAGCAATTAGGATGTACTACTGAGAGAGTGGATGTTATCGCCAACTCCAAAGAAAAGTACATTTCCTTTACCAAATATGTAGGAAATGTTAAGCTTAGATTTGTGGACACGTTTCGGTTAATGCCAAGTAGTTTGGAAAACTTAGTTACCAACTTAACATCATACCCTGAAACAGACAAGTACTTTGGAAAAGAAAATGCAATGCTCATGACTCGTAAAGGGGTATTTTGTTATGACTACATTGACTCATGGGAAAAGTTAAGTGAAACGTGTTTACCTCCAAAAGAGGCATTCTTTAACAAATTAAGTCAAGAAGACTATGTACATGCCAAAAATGTCTGGAAACAGTTCAACATTAAAACTCTAGGGGAATATAGTGACCTCTACCTAACATCAGATGTACTCCTTCTTGCAGACAGCTTTGAAACGTTTAGAAACAAAACACTAGAAACACACCGAGTGGATGCTGCACACTTTTTTACTTCGCCTGGTTTAAGTTTCGAGGCAATGCTCCTTTACACAGGAATTGAACTGGAATTGATACAGGATTACGATCAGATTCTTCTAATCGAGTCTGGAATACGTGGAGGCATATGCCAGGTGTCTCATCGGTATGCTGAAGCTAACAATAAATACATGGAAACCTATGATTCTGAGAAACCATCGCAGTTTATTACCTATGATGATGCCAACAACCAATACGGGTGGGCTATGTGCCACTCCCTTCCTTATGGTGGATTTCAGTGGGTTCCTCCAGATGCTGTTGATCTAGAAAAACTAAAGAAAGACGATCCTGTGGGATACATTCTAGACATTGATGTTGATTACCCATCTGACCTTCATGATCTACACAAAGATTTACCTTTCCTACCAGAGTGTACACAACCTAAGGATTCGTCTCTGGAAAAACTAATTCCTCATCTTGGAAATCGAAGGCGATATGTTGTTCACTACATGGCATTAAAACAGGCTTTAGATCATGGAATAAAATTGATAAAAATTCATCGTGTGTTAAAGTTTAAGCAAAGACCTTGGTCAAAGGCCTACGTTGATTTTAATAACAACCTTCGAAAACAAGCCAAAAATGATTTTGAGAAAAATCTGTACAAATTATTCAACAATGCCATTTTTGGGAAAACAATGGAAAATATCCGTAAAAGAATAGACATACGTCTTGTGACTGACAGCAAAAAGGTAGAAAAGCTAATAGCTAAACCAACATTCATCGACAGAACAATTTATGGTCCTAACCTAGCTGCTTTCCACATGGCTAAACGTAACATTGTATTCAATAAGCCTATATATATTGGAATGTGTATACTGGATATTTCAAAAACTCTCATGTATTCACACCACTATGATGTCCTGCTACCCTATTATTGAATGAACAATCTTAAACTCATGTATATGGATACCGACTCGTTCATTTATTTGGTTAACACCCCAGATGTATATCAAGACAAGTTGGATTTCCTAGAACACCTGGACACATCAGATTATCCTACTAATCACATATGTTACTCTACATCAAACAAGAAAACGTTGGGGAAATTTAAAGACGAGGCTTGTGGACAAATTATAAAAGCATTTGTTGGACTTAGAGCTAAAATGTATGCTTTAGACATAAATGGTAAAGAAATCAAAAAGATTAAAGGTATTAGCAAAGGTGTTGTCAAAAATTGTATAAGCTTTCAAGATTATAAGGATTGTGTCATGAAAAACAATGTAAAAAGAATACCAATGAACCTTTTCGCTTCTAAACAACATGACATATCATCTATAAGACCAAACAAAATTGCTTTGTGTCCTGGTGATGATAAAAGAGTGATTGATGCTGATGGTATAGGTACACATGCCTATGGTCATTACTCAATCATTGACCATGCTTAAAGAGTTAAGTTATGAATTTCAAAATCTTCTGGCTGCAACTAGCAAATACATAAAACAATTTAGGAAATAAAACAATAACACTACAAAAATAAAAAATGGTATTCATAATTAAAAAAATATAAATAGAAAACAAAATAAAAACAACCGTATAATTTATAACAAAAAAAGAATATATATAAAATGTATTATGTGTAAATAATGTACATGTATTTAAAAAAATATTGTATGGACAGTGCTTGTACATTTTTAATTACTACCCACCTATCTCCACTCCTAATGCAAAATGAACATGTAAAACACAAATTGGAAAATCCACGTTTCCATATTGACAAAATAGAAAAAACATTAAACTGAAATTTGAAAAACTGTGAATGGGAATTTGGTAAATTGACAAATAATGTATAACAACAAATTGGAAAATCCATGTTTCTATATCATGATATTGAAAAACTTTAAACTGACATTTTAAAAACTGTATGTGGGAAATTGTGAAATAATAAATGTGTAAACAACAAAATGCAAAATCCATGTTTCCATATTATGAAATTGAAAAACTTTAAACTGACATTAAAAAAACGAAAATGGGAAATTGGATTATTGGCAAATGTGTAAACAACGAAATGCAAAATCCATGTCTCCATATTATGAAATTGAAAAACTTAAAACTGACATTAAAAAAACTGAAAATGGGAAATTGGAAAATTGAAAAATGGGAAAACAACAAAATGAAAAAAAAACCGGTTGGGGTAGTGATCATGTTGTACAGTAGCCTATAAGACTAGCATAAGGATAGTTGCATGTGCCCTTATATACTTTGTGTATGTGCATTAGCCTTTGGATTAGCTTAAGTTGGTTTGGTAAAGTTAGGTTTGGTGAGGTTAGGTATGTGACCTTGTAGTTTACTCTTTTCGGAAAATGTAAAATGTAAAATCTAAAATCAAAAAATCTTAAATTGAAAATGTAACATCTAAAAAAACTAAAATCTAAAATACAAAAAAATCAAAAATGTAAAATGTAAAATCAAAAAAAAAAGTAAAATGAAAAATCAAAAATCTAAATTGTTAAAATGTAAAATGTTAAAATGTTGAATCTAACATATTTAAATGAGGTTTCTGTGGGTAAGGTTAGGTTAGGTTAGGTTAGGTTAGATTAGGTTAGTTTCTAACTAAGTTTATTATTTGTGCTCTCCCATTTGCTCTTACTTATTTGCTCACATTTTTTGCTCCCCACTGTTTTGCTCCCACTTTTTTGCTCCCACCTTTTTGCTCCCACTTTTTTGCTCCCACTTTTGCACCCACTTTTGCACCCACTTTTGCAGCCACTCTTGCACCCACTTTGGCACCCACTTTTGCACCCACTCTTGCACCCACTTTTGCACCCACTTTGAAGTTAGGTTATGTTAGGTTAGGTGAAGTTAGGTTAGGTTAGGTTAGGTTAGGTTAGGTTATAACTTAGTTTATTATGTGTGCTCTCACATTTGCTCTCATATTTGCTCTCACTTTGAAGTTAGGCTAGGTTAGGTTAGGTTAGGTTAAATAATGTTTGTTAGGTTAGGTTAGGTTAGGCGAAGTTAGGTTAGGTTAAGTTAGGTTAGGGTAGGTTATGTAAAGTTGGATTAGGCGGAATGGCTGAGGTATGAATGAAACCCCACGTTTTCTTACGTTCACCTCATGAGGCTGAGTGTACCCCATTCCAGCTCTCAGCCCAGAATAAAATTTCTTGGTTGAGGCGGGAATGAAACCCACACCTCTAGGGAAACAGCTAAAATGCTAGCAACTACACCTAAAGTGGTCTGGATTGCACATGATCAATTAATAATTACCTAATAATAATAATAATAATATTAATAATAAATATTCCATTTAGCAACTACACGGCCGATCTCTCTCTGTGACGTCATTCACGGTCTCAGGGCGTGGCGGCCATTTTGCCCATTAGCCACTGCGCCAGCTCTGAATGACCCCTCCATAAGAATAACATAGATTGATTGCGCGCGGCGGCCATCTTGCCCATTAGCCCCTGCGCCAGCTTCGGCCTATATTACCTACTGGGGTTATTACTGCAGTCTTCGGATTGTCTTCAGGATGAACTGGTATGTGATGGTATGCGCGTAGGAGATCAATCTTGGAAAATACTTTTCTTCCATCTAGCTGACTGTTGAAGTCTTATATATTGGGGATTGGGTAGCGATCAGGTTGAGTGATGTTGTTCAATGCCCGATAATCACCACAAGGTCGCCAAGATCCATCTTTTTTGGGTACAAGGTGGAGAGGACTAGCCCAACAGCTGTTCGAAGGTCGACAGATTCCCATATCGATCATCTGCTGAAATTCTGCCTTGGCAGCTGCAAGTTTCTTTGGTGGTAATCGCCGTGCCTTAGCAGAGACTGGATGTCCAGTTTTTTTGATGGGGTGCATCACACTGGAATGAGGACTTGAAAAATGTATTCGTTCTTTCAGGAGATCAGGGAACTCTTTGATAATTTCAGCGTACTTTTGATCTGGAGGGATGGTATGGAGGGATTCGATCACTTCTGTTTTGATCAAGGTAGCTGGTGAGGAGAGGTTAGTCGTAGTCTATGACACATCTGTTTTTCAGGTCGATTAGCAGGTTGAAATTGTGGATAAAATCAGCACCAATTATAGGTGTTTGTACTTCTGCTATCAGAAAATTCCAACAGAAATGTCTGCGTAAACCTAAATCTAGTTTAAGAAGTCGCTCACCATATGTTTTGATTGGACTGCCATTGGCGGCATACAGTTGCCTTTATGACACTTGCCCTTGTTCCTTGAAATAAGTAGGGAGTACGGAGATATCAGCTCCTGAATCTATGAGAAATTTGTAGCCAGTTAATTTATGAATAATAAACAAGCGGCGCGATACCAAGCTCCGATCACATGCCGCGTCCAGTGTGGAGCGAGCTAGTTTTCCGGCACACTGACGTTGCAACGATAGGAGCAAGGGCTAGTGTATTTCTTAGCTCTATCTCCGAACTTGAAATGATACCAGCAAAATGACATGTTTGGGTTATATCTACTTGTTGGTGTTTTGGAACGTGACCTTGAGTCTCGCGATCTAGAATGAGATCTGGTTCTCAGTTCGTTGACACTTAAAGTTAATTGAGAAATCTGCGCTTCAAGGCGTGAAAGTCTGTCTGTTTCTAAATTGAGGTTAGGTTGGTCTCTAAAACTTTGCTGCGTGGCTTGGGTACTGTATATGTTGTGTGTGGGAGCTGAAAATTCCATTATTCTGTCGGCCATTATTGCCAAATTGTCCAACATATCACTACTTGACGCTAATATAGAACGCACATTGACGGGTAGCCGCTGGATAAATATCGTGCGTAAGAAATCGTCCTTAACTTGTGTTCCAGTCAAATTTCTCATTTCCCTAAGCAATTGGGACTGTTTCTTGTCTCCTAAATCTAATTCCGTCGGTAGCTTGTTAACTTTACGTCCCTCCGATTCTTCGAACTCTTGAACAAGCCGTTTTTTGATGTCGGAGAAAGGCGTATTGGACAGGGGCTTGCACAGAAAATCAGATATTAATTCAGCTACATCGGCATCTAACGCACCTAGCACATGATTAATCTTGGTAAGTTCGACCGTTATCCCTGCTATAGCAAACTGCGCTTCTATTTGCATGGCCCAAACCTTGACGTTTTTGCGCTAGATAGGAGGAATTTTTACTGCGACACGGGCTATCTCCGCGTCGTTTTGAGACACTGGTCGTATCTGTAATGACTGACATGGTATTTCTTCTCCGTTGCACGACATCACGTCAGGGTCACCAATATAGGTACTGGCATTAGTAATTATAATATAGTAAATTATACTTGATTTTGGCGACTGGAAACATTTTAATGCCAACAGAAAGAATAGTACACAAAACTAGCACAGAGTAAAGAAACAAAGAACTCTAAGTTCTCCAAAGAGCTCTTCGCTCATGGCCTCCACAGTCTGTACCTTTATCACTTGACAGGTGTTGCTGCAGTTGTACCACTGATGTCATATACCGCAAATCAGAGGAGACTGTTCATGGAAAATGATCACTGTTGTGCTATGTAGTTCATGACTGCATCACACTTACACATATACCAAGTGAAGTCCATTAAAGAATGTTACGAATTCGTTTGTCTGCAAGAAAACAGTCTTCTGCAAATTATTGTTCATATATTACCACACTAGTAAGTTAATTTAAAAATAAAAAGAAATCTCACTTAAGTTCATGCCGAGTAGTAACATACTTAGTCCTAAATACGAACACGGGCTCACTTCGTGGTTCCTGTACAGGTTTTCATTATTCACAAAAATAATCTACATACATATTGTTCAATCTAATGTTGAGCTGTTGCTTTAAAGCTTAAACTACCCGGAAAGAAAAACCATTCTTCTGTCTTTCAGTTGAACAAACTTGTCTATAACCTTTGTTGTTAAAATCAGGAATGTCCATGACGAGATTCCGTTCAATTGAAAGCATGGCCAAAGCAGACATTTTATCCTGGATTATTGTGTTGCGCAGAAACATTTTTCTGCGTTTCAGAGTCGAGAAGCATATCTCTGCTTCTGATGTCGTCATTGGCATGGCTACAAGCATTTTGAGATGTTTAACTGTTTCTTCAAATAATCTGGCGATATTCGCGTTCATTATGAAGCCCAGGAGTGAAATAGTTCCGGATACAGCTCTAAATTACTCTCTCCTATAAATTAGTTCAAGTTCAGTTGTGAGCTGCTTCTCTTTCAGAAACGGGAAGGATTCATCTGCAATTGTTAAGTCTTTTGAAGGGAAAATGGCATTGTTATCTCGGAAATTTTCTACAATGAACAGGTTAGATACACTAAGATGCCCAGTGAAGGAGAATCGTTCCTTAGCTTGGCTGATGATGACATCGGAAACTTCCTTTGCTTCACGTACTCTTTTGGGTGAACGGTCTTCCTACTTCCTCTTTCTGTTCACTCCATCGCCTTCGTTCACGTGCACCTCTTCTACATTTTCTCGGACCATTTGAACCTGTCTTTCGAAACGTTTCAGATCTTCCTGTACTTGCACTGGGTCGATGGATCGCTTCTGGGGGACAATACAAAATGTCGACATGTGCCTTGATCTTATGGAAAAATGACAGCCAGAACATAAACGTACTATCAGATAAGATGTACTTAAGCCCACTCGCCTGAGAAATAGTTGATGGTTGCCTGATCTCATTCCGATTTTCAATTTCTTCCATGCAAGCTATTAAATCAATCCGATGTTCGTAAACTGTATTCACTGCCCTTGAATTAAAATTCCACCTGGTTGGAGCTACTCTTGGAAGACGCTGGCCAACGACTTCATCCAGTATCTTTGTTCTTTGTCGTGAATGGGAAGAAAAAGTGCATATTCCTGACAGATTCGAAAAAAATATACGGACATTGCGGTTGATGGAGGCTGCGTTGGACATTACTAAGTTAAGTTTATGTGCATGGCAATGAATATAAAATGCAAGATGATATTGCTCCCTAACTCGGGCTTGTACACCTCGGTCGTTACCACTCATCACAGAGGCTCCATCATAGCTCTGAGATATTAGCTTATGTGGAGAGTCTTTAAATGAATGTCATTTGTCACAAGAAGTGAGCGACTGTGCGTTATGTTGAGGAGGATTCAAAAAACGCCAAAATCTCTCCACGATCTTGCCACTTATCACATACCGATAAAGGAGCACAATTTGAAATGTGTTAGAAACGTCACTTGTCTCATCTGTTGTAATAGCTACATATTCGGCATTTCTTATCTCTTCAGATATGTGGTCATGGCATACTTAACAGTACCCTATTGTTGGAATAGCCCCACCCAACATCCGGAGGGCCGCTGCTGTGGACGCCGAGGAAACAAAGCTGGAGAATGACCATCGACATCCACTAAATGGGCACCAGGCAGCAAGGTCTCGCCTCAGATCCCGCAATTTCCTTGCTAGGACTCTGCCGCTGGAGAGAACACCAGAGACATCTCGTCTCAATAGATGGAGGAGCTCACTGCCCACATACATGTCACCAAAGGAAGAACTGGCTCCTGGCGCCGACCTACCTTATCCTGTGTGGAGGTCACTCATCCGCTTAAGAGAGGGTGTTCCTCGATGCAAGACCGTCCTGCAAAAATGGGGGATCCTTCCAGCAGACGCAGACACTTCTTGTGAATGCGGAGCTGAACAAGACCCAAGCCACCTACTTATCTGCCCCCTCCTGGACAACCCGTGCACAATGGAAGATGTTTTAGAGGAAGTAACAAGGCCATCGCAGCTGCAGTTTTTTGGAGATGTTGACCGGACACGAAAATGAATGAATGAATGAATTGCATACTTGAAGCATGCAATCTAGTAACTCATTCAGGACAGTTTTGGAAGTTCCCTTAAAAACACTTGCTTTTTCTAAGTGAGCCTTCAATGATTCATTAAGCTTTGCACTAAAATCCACATGTTCACGAAAAATTCCAGGGTTAGATGAAGTCACTGATTCATCATGGCCTCAAAGAGCAAGTTCATAAGCCCCACAGAATCGGAAACAGTTAATAAGAAAAGGTAGCACATATCTGTTTTCTCTTAACTTTTCATTGTGAAGCTGAACTTGAAGCCTGTAAGCAGTGCTCAGTAGATTTAAAATGTTTGCTTTCCCAAGCACAGCAAGATTCATTACGTTGTCCTTATGGTCGGCAGAACACTCCTGTTTTCGTAATTTGTCCACGAAATGTTTCAAATCTGTCACACCATTTTTAGTCCAAGAGGATTACCCTCCAAATAACAAACAGGGAAAGCAAAAGAACGAATCTCTAACTTCACAACCACATAGCCATTCATTTTTGTTGTACGTTTCAGGACTGAACTTCCTCACTCTCTCCCGCCGTTTATCATTACATAATTGTTCTACTTTCTGAACTGGCATCGGTCTCCCTAATTCCTTAATCTTTACTTTATCTTCGACTGAATGAGAAGAAAAGGTCGCTATTATTAAATAAACCACCGTATTCATTGCTTAACGTACTCTTAGTTCAACGCTTAACGACAGAAATGTTTGTGGACAATGTTACCAAATTCAACATACACAGCATCGCTACTCGCCAGCACGCTAAGTGTTTGTCAATATCCCTTAAATTTTGTCTCATTAGGGAAAATATTATGCTCTACACTTAATAGAATTTAAATAACCCTCTAAATCGCTATTTAATTCCAAATTTATAATAGCCTATCACTTAGACATTTGTCAAAAACTCTAGGTATAGGTGAATTTTTTATTTTTATTGGTAACACATGTCACAGAATTCCAAAAGAGACCTATTTACGTAACCTTGGAACTAATGACACCAGGGTGGTGTCCTGTTTGCTTGATAACCACTGTCAACTAGTGGTCGTTTTGCAAATCCTTTCAAACAGCATCGGCAGAAGGGGTTGGTAAGGAAAAGGGTATGGCCATAGATGTTGTAAGTTCGAGGAGAACGTAGCAGTTCAGCATTCCAACGTTCTCTCCAGAGCCCATACACCTGCTCCTTTTGTTATTCGTCCTTGTCACCTTGGGCACGCAATCTCTGTGCCCTTAGCCGACATTTGAACAGCGTCTGCGCGCACGCGCAATAGACCTGTTCTTGCTTGTAGTTGAATGGATTCTTGGGCCCAGTAAGGCCTGGGCCCATAGGAGTCAGCAGCAAGGCGAATTACGAGACAAGATATGTGGCGCATTATTCAAATATTCTGGTGCATTTTCATAGTTAGGAGTGCACAACTCGGCCAGTATTTCGAGCGTTAAGGCTTAAAAATGAATAACTAACGTAGGTTAATGGTAAGGAGAGCCCTGGCCCACTGACCCGTTAGAGCCAGCTGCCCCTGGTGTATTCTTGTAATACACGGTACGTGAGAATATAATTTTTAATGCTCTTTGCATGTTCAATTCTTCTTTTCTTATCAAACACCAACAGTGATCTTCTATTTTCTCTTTGATGAGCAAATCTCTTATTTCTTCATGAGTCTGTTCTAGATATATATCTTCTGTGACCCACGTAGCGTCATCTCGCAGCGAATCTCTGAAGCTCCTCAATTCTTCCTGGTGCAAGAGGATTTACTTATCCATCTGGCCACCAGATCTTGTTACCATCGCCAGCTATTTTCTCCGTGAGCAAGAGAACGTCGTCTACTTTTTCACTCACCATGCTGCGCTAGTATCGCCTGTTATCAACTCTTTGAAGACCAGCTCATCAAGAAAATTAATTTTTTGTTGTAATGTTGGCTATGTTTATATGTTCTCCTTTTGTCTCCTACCCCCACTCTTTTCCCTTTCCTGGTCTCTTCGCGTTCTGCTGAGTGGGTCGCACTTGTAAATCGGCAGTTGACTCGGTCAGTTAAGGCTCAACTCGAGCCAGTCTCCTCAAACCAAGAGGCAAACTCTACTTTCTACGCCATGTTGGCATATTAGATATCTTCAAGGGGAACTTCACTATCAACATGCAACCAAGATAAGTACAGCTTCAAGTTTTAACCTCATCTTCATGGTTTTAACTTCTACATGTTTTTAACGATATTTTATAGACAGCGTGAGATTACTTATTTGGAGCAAAAATCATTCTTCGAGGGATTTGCCATGTTGAGCTTTTGTCTGTCTACGCCAACCTTAATAGAAAGTAGCTTTTCTTACGCTAACTAAATGAGAAATCTTCTCACCACGTGGGATATTATCTAATACCCGCTGTCTATAATTCACCAAGCTAGTTCCTCCGCTGGATTAACTTTAGCCCCATTCTTCTACTAAGATCGTTCTGGAACCTTCCCGATTCTGTCCTTTATCTACAAGTCCTGCCGTTATGTAATTTTCACTCACTTGTGAGAATACTATTTAAAATTGAAGAATCTCACTTCTGAATTAAAGCTCAATAGCGAATTTTCTTCCACCGTTGGATGTTCTTGGAGCATTTAATTGTAATTTACAACTTTCTCAAGAAATAGACTCTCGCCTACCTAGTGAAACCAGTTATTTTCATCATTGCAATAACTCTCTTTCCCATAAACATTCGTGTTTCTACAGTGAACTTTTCATCTATTTAACAGACTATAGTGAAAACCAGTGCTTGTTCAAATTTTCTACCGCATCACGATCGTCCGGTTACATTTAAATAAGGCCATGAACATTTTTCCTCAATCCCAATTGATCTTTCCTAAACCTTCTACTAACAAACCGTATTAATAAAATTTGTAACTCTATATTTTCTCTATAAGGTGTCACTCATCGAAGTGCCCTTCCATTTTGCTTGTTTATCATTACTTAATCTCTGTATAATTACGTGTTTTATACACGGTTAAAGCTTAAATTGTTTCTCCTTTATAATGAGAGAATACAATTCTTTTAACTCATTAGTGAGTTGTTTCTAGGTCTCACGAAAGGGAAACGTGCCCCATTTATCTAGTGATTCCTATCTAAATACAGGAAGTCTAGAACCTTCCTTGTTGATCTTCTCTTCAGGTTTCACAGTAAGTGACCTGCCCTTATTTGCATAATACCCAACAGTAATTCTGTATAAATATTAGAAGTTGTAGGAACTTCTATCTTATTCTTTAAGTTTTTCTTATTGTTATTTTCGAAGTTGTAACCTTTTCTAAAACAGTTACCTGGAAATTTCTTAAAGTACACTCCTTGTACTCTATTGAATGTCTAAACTTTAATCATTTCATTTGCCTTTTTAAAATCTTACAAAGATTTTAGTACCAGGTTTAAAACCTAAAGAATTGTCAATTGCCTGGAGCAAACTTTTAATATCTTCTGAGGTCTGTGACCTAAAATTTGTTAACTAAATTGAAAAATATTTATTTGTTAAAGTTATCAACTTCTTTTGAATTGTTAAATAAATTAAGCGTTTCTTTTCGCTTTTTCATTTTTCTAATACAACGGTTAAGCAAGATCCTGTCCTCCTTGGCTCTCCCTACTCTATGCCATTAAATCTATTGATAGGGCTTTCACCACTCGTTGCATTTGAGCAAGAACTCTCAGTGGCAATCTTGTTAAAGTTTCTCTTAGCTTTAATAGCTAATTCTCACTGGCCAGTAAGGCAAGTAAAGCTCGCTACGCCAGCTACCTGCTTGTGGAGATCCTCTCCGAAAACTTATGGTCAATTTTCCAAAAGATAAGTGTTTCTTCTTTGTCTAAGCTTTTAGCCGGCCTCTCGCTGAGTAAAGGCTTAGCCATTTCCAAATGCAACCATTGGTTTACTTACCAAAATTACTTTCCAAGGTATAATTTTTTATCACTATCCTTCCTGGAAGCACTGGGTCGCTTTTTCAGGAACTCTATAACTTCGAAAACTGGAAATACCAAACTTGATTTAAATTATTGGCATTCTTCGAATTACTTTGAAAAAACGAATTTCTTTGAAAAGACATACAATAAATCGTTTACTCTCAGTCTTGCCAGACCAACACCTTTCCCCATAGTAGTCTTATACATGCTTGGGAGGAAATACACTAAAGCCTCTCTCCTGCAAACCGCCCAAGTCCTAGCTGCGGTTCCCGTTAGCTTCGACCAAGTCCGCACCTACTTTAGGTATCAGAGAGCGAATTTTCCGTGGCAACTGCCTCTAAGTGTATTCAAAGTTAAATTTATAACTTTTGTGGAACTCTCATCCTATTTCTCTATCCTTTTTCTCCAGTCCGAAACCCACTTCCTTTTCTTAATCATCTTCCCTTGGTGGGTGGGTTATTCCTCAGCCTATAATCTACCCAAAATTTGGTGCCGAAACCCGGGAGAGTCCATTTGTCATTTTTTCTGTTTGGCAATACTTTGCAAATTATTAATATCTGCTTTGAATCTTTCAGCTATAACCACATCGTGCAAAGCCTGTGAAGGGGAAAGAGGCCGCTCCTGTCTCCTTTGGTGTGTCTCGTTCTTTCTACCCATTCGCTGCTGCCAGCTTGACAGCATTTCCAAGGTTCCACAGTTTCGTGAGTTACATTTCAATCATTTTTTTTAACATGGCTCCTACTGAAAAGGATAAAGATGAAAAACTTAATTCTAAACGAGCATCCTATAAAAAGCAAATTACCCGTTTCAGAAAGTACATAAAAGAGTTGGATCCCTCAGAAGCTCAATTAGACTTGTTGAAACATCGTGTAAGGGATTTTGAACGTTCTTATGAAAATTATTGTAACATTCAAACTGAAATAGAAACTTGTATGCTCAATCAAACCGAAGATCGAGTCGAAGTAGAAAACCAATATTACGAAGGCATAGGTTCTGCTTTCAAAATAATACGCCAGCTCGAAGAGGAGCAGAAAAAGGATGCTTCTGTTCTTGGTTCCCTTCACGAACCACAAACTTCTTACCGTGATGGTACTCACAAACCCAAACCAATTTTACCTAAAATTGATTTACCCCATTTTTCTGGAGATGAATCTACTTGGGATTCTTTCTATGAATTATTTTGCTCCCTTGTTCATGACAATGAAGACATTCAAGTCATTTACAAGTTTCATTACTTGAGATCTATCCTCCGAGGTCAAGCTTTGCAGTTAGTCGAAGCACTTCCTCTGCGTGCCGAAAATTACCCCATTGCCTTTAACTTATTAAAGGAAAGATATGGAAATTTACGGTTACGTATTCAACGCCATATAAAGGCTCTATTCAATCTACCTGCGTCACAGCACAATGACGTCACTAGTTTACGTACTCTAGTTGACACTACACAACTTCAAGTTAAGGCTTTGTCCCAATTAGATCAACCTACTGATCATAGGGATACTTTCCTAATACATTTAGTGGTTTCTAAAGTTGATGCTGCTACCCTCAAAGCTTGGGAAATTGAACTTTCTAAAGAAGACGACTAAACTTACGATCATTTAGTTACTTTCATAAACGCTAGATGCCAACTCTTAACCGCTCTAGCTAATCAAAGTGAACCTTCATCTCCTAGTTCCAAATTTGAATTAATGTCAATCAAACCCAAAAGCGAACGCTCAGCGTCTAATACCCAAAAACCCGGGTTCAGCTCATCCAAATTTAAATCAAACACTACTGGTTACCCAACTAGGTCTAGTGAACGTCGTGTTGCTAGCTCTATTGTTTTAAACACTCAAAGCGAACCTCGCAAGAGTTTAAACGAACCTTAAAGTGCATACTTTATAAAGATCCCCATGCCCTATACCTCTGTAAATCCTTTAAAGAAATGTCAGTCGACGACAGAAGAAAATTAGTTGCTCAAAACAAACATTGTTTCAACTGCCTAGTGCCCACGCATTCTGCTTCTAATTGTAAGTCCACAAGACTTTGCTACCATTGTGAAAAGGCTCATCACACTTTGCTACATCGTCATGATCAGGCAAGGTCATCGACAGCATCTACTTCTCCGAAAAATGATAGTGCTAACAGTTCTAATGCTTCATCGTATATTCAAAATGCCAAGTCCATTCGCAGTGCTCAAGTATTGTTGTCTACTGTTCAAATCGAAGTTCAGGATAACTTTGGCAACTGGGTCCGTGCACGCGGTCTTCTAGATTCAGCGGCAACTCATGATTTTGTGTCTAATTCCTTGATTAGAAAACTAGGCCTACCCGTAAACCCCACTTCTATCAATGTGTCGGGCATCAACAGCTCAAAATCGCAAGCTTTACAATTCTCAAAACTAACCATAAGAGATATTTGTCATAGAAACAACTTCATTAAACTTAATTGTCTAATTCTCAATAGCATTGGAGAAGACACTCCAAGTCACTCTGTTGATATTTCAGGGTTAAACATTCCCTCGCATTTAAGGCTAGCCGATCCTTTGTTTAATATACAAAACCCCATTGACATACTCTTTAGTGCCAATGTCTTTTGGAATTGCCTTCGTAAACAGGTTCGCAAGTTATCTTCAAACGTGGTCGCCAGAGACACTAATTTTGGATGGATCGTCACAGGTCAACTTCCCCATTATTCTCCCCAACCTGCATCGCAATGTTACTTCTCCAATACTGACCTGGAACAGTTTTGGAGGCTTGAAAGCGTTGATTCTCCTAATGTAACCTCTTCAGAAAATGAATTCTGTGAGCAACTTTTTTTGAACACTACCACTCGTTCTTCTGATGGCCGGTTCGTTGTTCAAATGCCAAGATTACATAATCCTCCAAAACTTATTAATTCTCAGCCCAAAGCTCGAAAAGCTCTCTTTGCTATCGAGAGCAAATTCAATAAAGAACCTCTTGTTAAACAGCTGTACACTGATTTCATGGACGAGTATGAAAGCTTAGATCATATGGAAGTTATTAATAAATCTGAGGATGAATTGCACCCCCACATGAAACGGTTTATCTAAATCATCATCCCGTGTGGAAAACCCCCTTGTAAAAGATAAAATTCGAGTTGTTTTCAATGGTTCATCGCCCGACGTTAATAGCAACAGCCTTAACGACACTCTTTACTCTGGTCCTGCTATTCAATCAGATCTATCTGCTATACTCTTAAACTTTCGATTATTTCCCATAGCTGTCATAGCTGATATAAAACAGATGTACCGTCAAGTTTTAATTCAACCGGAACAACGAGATCTCCAAAGAATCTTGTGGCGTGATGAAATCAGTAAGCCCATTAAGGTATTTCGATTAAAAACAGTTACTTATGGCTTAAAACCCTCTGCATTCCTTGCTATCCGATCTCTACACTTGTTAGCCTCACAAGATGGTCATTTATTTAATTCCAAAGCCTCTGAAGCACTAACTACGTCATTCTATGTTGACGATTATTTGCAGTCCTTCCCCACTTTGGAGGAAGCTTCTTTTGTGTCTTTAGAACTTCAGACATTGCTAAGGAATGGAGGTTTCCCACTTCATAAGTGGAACTCCAACTCCCCTGAGTTTCTCGCCCAGTTTCCCTTCGAAAACGTAGATCCTTCTTCTGTCGAAATTTGTGGAAACTCCGAATCCATAAAAACTCTTGGAGTTCATTGGTGCACTAGCACTGACACTCTTATCTATAAAGTTTCGCTCGCAGAAGAGCTTCCTAACACAAAAAGACAAATTCTCTCTGAAATTGCAAAAATTTTTGATCCACTTCAATTCCTTGCCCCAGTTATCGTTTTAGCCAAAATCTTCATGCAAGAGCTGTGGTCGCTCAAATGTGAATGGGATGACACTGTCCCTCTTTCTTTTCTTAATCGTTGGCTCTCGTTTCGCAGCAATTTGTTGGATCTTTCCCTTATTGAAATTCCCAGGAATTTAATTAATGCTCATTCTAATGCATCCTTTTTCCTTCACGTGTTCGCGGACAGTTCCGAAAAAGCTTACGGTTGCTGCGCATATTTAGTTTATCACGGTTCATTATATGGATCTTCAGTTTCCAACCTTGTTTGTGCCAAATCGAAGGTCGCTCCTCTTAAAACTATCACTTTGCCTAGGCTCGAACTGTGCGCTGCACTGATGGCTGCAGAACTTGTTAAGAAATTACGGGAAGTATTAAAAGTCGAATTCTCGCAAATCTATCTCTGGAGCGATTCCATGATCACCCTTTCTTGGATCGCCAAGAACCCCTCTTACTGGCAAACTTTTGTTGCAAACAGGGTTTCCAAAATTCAAACTCTTTCTTCTGGATGTCAATGGAGGCATGTGCCCAGTGCTGATAATCCAGCCGATATTATCTCTCGTGGTTGTTTACCCTCTCAATTGGCAGCTTCCCAATTGTACTGGCATGGGCCCTCGTGGTTAATCGAAGACTCTTCTTCATGGCCTTCTAAACCTCCAGCTACAAACTCCAACTTGCCTGACGCTAAAGTACCTCTATCTATTGCTTCGTGTCTTGGTTCCAACGTTTCTCATCCCTTGTTGTCCCTCTATTCTTCCTTTCACAAATTAATTCGAATTGTTGCCTATCTCCTTAGATGGAAATATTTTGTGGTTGACCAACCTCTCCTCCCCAAACCACACCTTACCAATCATGAATTGAATCTCGCTACCATTAAGGTTTTACAACTGACACAGCAAGAAGCCTTTTCTTCTGAATTGTCTTTGCTTTCTTCTAAAAGGGATCTTCCCAAATCCAGTCGTCTTCGTGCTTTAGCTCCGTTCCTTGATGACCATGGGTTACTCAGGGTAGGTGGAAGGCTCTCGCAATCTTTACTCTCTGAGGACAAAAAGCATCCCGTTATTTTGCCTTCCAAACATCACGTAACTTCCTTAATTATACGTGACTTTCATTATCGTAATCAGCATGTTCGTACACGCACTCTGCTTTGCCTCTTAAGGGAAAAGTACTGGATTATAAATGGAATTCATGAAGTTTCTTCTGTAATTCACAAGTGCATTCCTTGCTTCAAAGCGAAACCTAAAATCAATACTCAATTAATGAGCGATCTGCCCTCTTTTCGCTCTTCTCCTATACGCCCATTTGCTCTAACTGGTGTGGACTATATGGGTCCGTTCCAATATCAACGAAACTCTCCTGAAGCTAAAGCTTCTACTTCTTACTTTTTATCAGCTGTCTCTCGCTTCACTGCTAGGCGTGGTGTTCCTTCAGAGATGTTCTCTGATAACGCTTCCACTTTTCAGGGCGCAGCTTCCCTGTGGAAGAAAGCCCTCACTTCCTCCCCTGCCATGGAACAAATTTCTAATTTTTCCTACTCAAAGGGTTTCAAATGGCGCTTTATACCTCCCTACGCTCCTCATCACGGTGGTAGGTGGGAATCTTGCGTAAAGCTCACTAAACGTCATTTAAGAAAAGTCTTAGGTAATCGCATTCTGACTTACGAAGAATTCAATTCACTGTCTGTTCTGATTGAAGGTGTTGTTAATTCTCGTCCTTTAACTCCGCTTTCCAATGACCCTGATGACCTGCTTCCACTTACACCTGGTCACTCCCTATCGGCACTTCTCTTTCTGCCCCTCCTCCTCTTCCCAATTCTTACAGGGATTCTAATCTACCTATCGCTTGGCGTAAACTTGAAGCCCTCCGTAATTCTTTTTGGAAGAGGTGGAACTTGGAATATTTAACTTCCTTGCAACGGAGACAGAAGTGGTTTCTTTCCAGTCCTGACATTAAAGTGGGGGACTTGGTCTTGGTTAGGGATGTTTCACCCCCCCTAGTATGGATCTCTGGTAGAGTGATTGATTGTTATCCTGGAAGAGATGGGAGAGTCAGGGTGGCCAAAATCTTGACCACTAATGGTCCGATCACAAGACCACTTTCTTTGATCGCTCCATTACCTTTAAATGTTTAATTGCTTATTTGTTCTCTGTTGGTGTTTTTCCCCTCCCAGTATGGTGTATTCTTGTAATACACGGTACGTGAGAATATAATTTTTAATGCTCTTTGCATGTTCATTTCTTCTTTTCTTATCAAACACCAACAGTGATCTTCTAATTTCTCTTTGATGAGCAAATCTCTTATTTCTTCATGAGTCTGTTCTAGATATATATCTTCTGTGACCCACGTAGCGTCATCTCGCAGCGAATCTCTGAAGCTCCTCAATTCTTCCTGGTGCAAGAGGATTTACTTATCCATCTGGCCACCAGATCTTGTTACCATCGCCAGCTATTTTCTCCGTGAGCAAGAGAACTTCGTCTACTTTTTCACTCACCATGCTGTGCTAGTATCGCCTGTTATCAACTCTTTGAAGACCAGCTCATCAAGAAAATTAATTTTTTGTTGTAATGTTGGCTATGTTTATATGTTCTCCTTTTGTCTCCTACCCCCACTCTTTTCCCTTTCCTGGTCCCTTCGCGTTCTGCTGAGTGGGTCGCACTTGTAAATCGGCAGTTGACTCGGTCAGTTAAGGCTCAACTCGAGCCAGTCTCCTCAAACCAAGAGGCAAACTCTACTTTCTACGCCATGTTGGCATATTAGATATCTTCAAGGGGAACTTCACTATCAACATGCAACCAAGATAAGTACAGCTTCAAGTTTTAACCTCATCTTCATGGTTTTAACTTCTACATGTTTTTAACGATATTTTATAGACAGCGTGAGATTACTTATTTTGAGCAAAAATCATTCTTCGAGGGATTTGCCATGTTGAGCTTTTGTCTGTCTACGCCAACGTTAATAGAAAGTAGCTTTTCTTACGCTAACTAAATGAGAAATCTTCTCACCACGTGGGATATTATCTAATACCCGCTGTCTATAATTCACCAAGCTAGTTCCTCCGCTGGATTAACTTTAGCCCCATTCTTCTACTAAGATCGTTCTGGATCCTTCCAGATCCTGTACTTTATCTACAAGTCCTGCCGTTATGTAATTTTCACTCACTTGTGAGAATACTATTTAAAATTGAAGAATCTCACTTCTGAATTAAAGCCGATAGCCTAGATGTTAGGCCCCTTAAAACAACAATTATCATCATCATCATAAAGCTCAATAGCGAATTTTCTTCCACCGTTGGATGTTCTTGGCGCATTTAATTGTAATTTACAACTTTCTCAAGAAATAGACTCTCGCCTACCTAGTGAAACCAGTTATTTTCATCTTTGCAATAACTCTCTTTCCCATAAACTTTCGTGTTTCTACAGTGAACTTTTCATCTAGCCCCTGGAACACATATATTCATTTAACCACCCTAGGATAATCATACATTAATACATGGTACAACCAACAAGGATGCAGCATATCTAAGAAAACGGATTGCATCTGAAATATGAAACCAACAATTGACCGAGACAAGCCCTCTCCCATTTTACCAGACAGAAGAGGAAAGGTCGCCTCCAACCGCACTGCAGTGGAAGGTAGAGAGATGAAGTCGGGGTAAAGTAAGCTTGCCACCGTACGACAACCTTAAATATGAATGGCCTACTGCCATAATCCACAACACATGACGCAAACACATTTTACCTCTGCCAGAATTACAAGCCCAAGACTCCTGACCATGTGAAAAAATGCTTTCTGATATATCCACGCTTCGACACTACACAAATTACTAATAGCTTGCCACGGTGGGTGAGTGGATAGCGTGTCGGTCCACTAACCCCAAGATTGCAGGTTCGCCCTTGACCGTGGTAAGTGATTTTTGAAAGGCGGCAAAAATACGATACGCATGTCATACGATGTTGGCATGTCAAAGAACCCATTTGAATTCAGTAGGCCGAGTTCATAATGGCAAAATTATTCTCGGGAGTTTCCGCCAGCACAAAGTTCCTCATTTCTCTACTAGAAAGCGCTATTGTGTTCAAGGAGATTAGATATCTAACATCTAACCTCCTTGACTTTCATAGTCAAGGAACTACGAAATTCGACATGCAAGCTACCCTCTGGGTGTCAAATAGCAAAGCTTGCACCAGGCACCCGAGGCCATACGATATTATTCATCATCATCATCTTGCACAGTTTCCAGCCACTGGCCGGGTCTGTTTGGAACACAAGCCTCTCCAACGTCTTCTGTCTTCCCACCATCTCTCAGTCTCCACCCTTGTCCAGTCTTCTCCTCTCTTCTTCACGCTTTCTTCCACCCCCTTCAGCCACCTGTCTCTCGGTCTTCCCCTCGGTCTCTTTCCTTCCCACTTCGTCTCATGTACTCTCCTGGGTATCCTCTTCTCCTCCATTCGTTTTACATGTCCATACCATCTAAGTCTAGATATTATTATTATTACTAATTGATAATACATCAACCGTCTGGAGGCAGAGCAAACCTAGTTTCAATACAACTACAAAACCACCTTCCTGGCTCTCACCCGACAAGACAAAGAAAGACGACTTTCTTAGCCGATTTCATTTAAGTTTCAAAAATATCGAGGTTGATTGCAATTTTTATAATTTCCAAAATACATTTTTTACTAAAACCAAAAGGTGGACCGACCAACCCACCCACTCAAATAATGCAACTGATGACGTCAACAATACAAGCATGTTTCGGTATATAACAGTTCATATTTAAAGAACAATAATACCTCCATTTATTCTACGAGACGATAGAAACCCAACAGTTACATTTACCAACACATAATTAAACACATACAATATATCTCAAGTCACAAAGCAATACCTATCCAGCCTCGGGCATTTACTCCATTTACTTGAAAAATCCCCTCATATTTTTAAAAATTTACAAATTTTCAGTGAAAATAAAGTTCTGTGATTTTAGCAAGTTAGGCTCTTCGAGCCTTTTCACCAGTCCAGAGTCACATACCTTGAATTACTCTCGATGTTTGGAGAGGTTATTCTACTAAGCCTTGTGGCGGCCTATTCTCTCCCGGGAGCACAACTTTATAACACGACCTCTTCCGAGGCCAGTTCATTGCTGAAAACCCTCAGTTCTGTTGGCGCTCGCTAACAGTTTAATATTGACGGGCACACGATTGCCACCCTAACTTGTGGTGGTAAATTCAAATTTAGTTCGTAGACAAACAAACAGCACAATATGCCTCAAAAGTTTTGCAATGAGCTACAATTTATTGCGCCATACGTCGATCATAAATTTTGCATTTATCTAACAGTGGAATATTCACTACTGTTATTCCTGAACGTTTACATGCGGAATTTCGGCTCCAGAGTGTGAATCTCTCGTAAGTTGAGGAGGTTGGCTAAGAGACTTCGGACACCAAATGTATCGACCGGTTGAAATCTGTATGTCCTCGTACTGTCCCCATTCTCAAATGTCACACTTCAGGGCACCAGGTTACCGAAAAGGAATGTGTCTTATATATGTATATTATAATATATGTATAATATTCCTCTCGAATTACAGGTTGAATGCCTGCACTCTATTTAAGTAGCACGACCAAAATTCCACATACTTACAGTAGAGCAGATGAAGGGCCACTAACAGCTATAACCTTCCCCATGTACAGACTGGATCAACACCTTTATTCAATGTGAGTGCTATTGCTCCAAAATCTATGAAACTAAACCAGCGATATCTCTATAATATGTAATTGTAAGATTAAACACATCTTTCAAGAGTATAAGCGACCTCAGTTCCAGGTATTTGGTAAGGAAAGAATCTTTGTAGCCCATTTAATGTTTCACAGCTAATTGATCCCTTCATCGTTTCCATAATTAAAAGTGTACTGTTAAATATTTGTACTAATTATTTCAGGCTTGCGTGCACAGAAACATCCGATCCTGGTGTGAAGCCATATTTATGTACTATGTGCGGAAACAAGTATACTGTAAAGAATAGTTTGAAGCGACACCTGTTAACTCATAGTCGTGATAAACGTTTTCTCATGTTCTACGTGCGGAAAGAACTTTCGTGAGAGAAAACCTTTAGTCGCACACCTCCAAATGCATAGTGGCTTGAAGTCACATCCGTGTAATATTTGTGGAATGAGCTTTACTCTGAAGCAATACTTAAAAAACCACTGCAAGTTCATAGTGGAAGGAAATCGTACTCATGTCCGACGTGCGGAAACAAATTTACTACAAAGGGTTATTTAAAGCAACACGTGCGAGTTCATAGTGGCTTGAAGCCTTATCAATGTTGTACATGCGGAAAGAGCTATTCTGGGAAGGACAACTTAAAACGACACATGCTAATTCATAGTGAATGAACAGAATATTCATGTTCTTCGTGTGGTAATAGCTTTACTGAAAGAAATACCTTCAAGCTTCACCAGTTAATTCATAGTGGAGATGAACCTTTTTCATGTTCTACGTGCGGAAAGAGCTATGCTGAAAAGAGAATTATAAGGAGGCACCTGATAATTCACAGTTGCGTGAAGTCATATCCATGTAATGAGTGCGAAGAAACCTTTAATCAAAAGCAAAACTTAGACACACCTGCCAATTTGCTGTAAGCCGTATCGATGTAGTAAGTGCGGGAAGAGCTTTACTCAGAAGCACAACTTATCAAACACAGGCTAGTTCATAGTGGCTTAGAGCCACATCAATGAAGTACGTGCGGAAAGAGCTTGAATATGAAGCAAATTTGCTTATTCATAGAGGGGAGAAAGCATAAAAAAATCCTGGACAACATGTGGAAATGAGTCAACTGAGAAGCGAAAATTAGAGACATCATGCAGACTATTGGAACAATAATTGATAAATAGGACATTTGCAAAGATATTATCCTCTTACCGCTTTGTTTTATGATCCATACTGCATTCTAAACGTTTTTAATAGGTGTTATATATTTAAGTCTTCCAATATCATACCTTTGCTGGTTCTATCCTTTGTCTACACTTTATAGAGCCAAATAGTGGTCTGAATGCCAGTCTTCACCACATCAACTATCCACCTCCCGAATATCAGAGACATGTCTTCTGTCTATCAATATGTGCTTCATCTGATTCTTTGTTATGCCATTTGGTGAACACGACCATCTTCTCTCAGGGTTACGATACCTTAGCCGAGGAAATCCCGCATTCGATCACCCGATACTTGCCCTCACCCATCTCCTCTAAAGGAGTAGAAATTCCTTGTTACGCAAGTAGGCAAGCTTACCTACTCAAGCATTTCTTAGTATTTAACGGTGACACCTTGCCGGCATTGGTGCATCCACTGAGACTCAGCCTTTAACCATTCACTCGGGCTTGGGACTGGCACAGTTGTGCTGGATTGCTCCCCTGTGACTGGTTTTGAAGATAATACATGTTATGATAATTTTACACTTCACTCCATGGACACAGTGTTAGTAGTATTAGCAGAATACGTTTCCACTTCCCTTCATTACCACACTGTTACTAGTATTAGCAGCATAAGGACAATACAGTTGACTTCCTTATCTCAGTTTTTGTAGTATTAGAAGCGTGAAGACAATACACTTCATTTACACAGTGTTAGTAGTATTAGCAGTTTGAAAATAATACACGTCACTTCATTAAAATAGTGTTTGTGCACAAATGCTACTTAATTTTGTTCATAGTTGTAGGTATTTTCTTAATATTTTGGGAACTTGTTCACAATAAAACCACAATTGTTAACAGAGTGACTTGATCACTTTCGGATGAATTTGACAGCATGAATATTAAATTACTTCTTGTTTCTATTCTGCAGGCTTTTCACCTAAGTGGACCCCAGCAGTAATTACCAAACCTTGTAGATTTGCTGGCAGAGTGAGATTGTTTTGTGGTTTCTAAACATGCAAGTCTTTGGATTTAATATAAATATTTCTTTATGGGGGACGTAAAACTTATTTCACAGCACATTAAGATTTAGTCGCTCGTTGGAGGGTTGGTGTTGGATGGCCTCGTCTGTTCAAGGTTCTCATCGTGAGCTTTGGTAGTAAAGAGAGCTTTGTGTTGGAGGGTTGGTGAGGGACGGCCGCGTCTGTTCAAGGTTCACATCGTGAGCTTTGTTAGTAAAGAGAGCTTTGTGTTGGAGGGTTGGTGTGGGACGGCCGCGTCTGTTCAAGGTTGACATCGTGAGCTTTGGTAGTAAAGAGAGCTTTGTATTGAAGGGTTGGTGTGGGACGGCCGCGTCTGTTCAAGGTTGACATCGTGAGCTATGGTAGTAAAGAGAGCTTTGTGTTGGAGGGTTGGTGTGGGATGACCGCGTCTGTTCAAGGTTGACATCGTGAGCTTTGGTTGTAAAGAGAGCTTTGTGTTGGACGGTCGCGTCTGTTCAAGGTTGAAATCGTGAGCTTTGGTGGTAAAGAGAGCTTTGTGCTGGAGGGCCGCGTCTGTTCAAGGTTGATAGCGTGAGCTTTGGTAGTACAGAGAGCTTTGTGTTGGAGGATTGGTGTGGGACGGCCGCGTCTCTTAAAGGTTGACATCGTGCGCTTTGTTAGTAAAGAGTGCTTTGTGTTGGAGGGTTGGTGTGGGAGGGCCGCGTCTGTTCAAGGATGACATCGTGCGCTTTGGTGGTAAAGAGAGCTTTGTGTTGGAGGGTTGGTGTGGGACGGCCGCGTCTGTTCAAGGTTGACATCGTGAGCTTTGGTAGTAAAGAGAGCTTTGTATTGGAGGGTTGGTGTGGGACGGCCGCGTCTGTTCAAGGTTGACATCGTGAGCTTTGGTAGTAAAGAGAGCTTTGTGTTGGAGGGTTGGTGTGGGATGGCCGCGTCTGTTCAAGGTTGACATCGTGAGCTTTAGTAGTAAAGAGAGCTTTGTGTTGGACGGCCGCGTCTGTTCAAGGTTGAAATCGTGAACGTTGGTGGAAAAGAGAGCTTTGTGCTGGAGGGCCGCGTCTGTTCAAGGTTGATAGCGTGAGCTTTGGTAGTACAGAGAGCTTTGTGTTGGAGGGTCGGTGTGGGACGGCCGCGTCTGTTCAAGGTTCTCATCGTGAGCATTGGTAGTAAAGAGAGCTTTGTATTGGAGGGTTGGTGTGGGACGGCCGCGTCTGTTCAATGTTGACATCGTGAGCATTGGTAGTAAAGAGAGCTTTGTTTTGGACGGCCGCGTCTGTTCAAGGTTGAAATCGTGAACGTTGGTGGAAAAGAGAGCTTTGTGCTGGAGGGCCGCGTCTGTTCAAGGTTGATAGCGTGAGCTTTGGTAGTACAGAGAGCTTTGTGTTGGAGGGTCGGTGTTGGACGGCCGCGTCTGTTCAAGGTTCTCATCGTGAGCTTTGGTAGTAAAGAGAGCTTTGTATTGGAGGGTTGGTGTGGGACGGCCGCGTCTGTTCAATGTTGACATCGTGAGCTTTGGTAGTAAAGAGAGCTTTGTATTGGAGGGTTGGTGTGGGACGGCCGCGTCTGTTCAAGGTTGACATCGTGAGATTTGGTAGTAAAGAGAGCTTTGTATTGGAGGGTTGGTGTGGGACGCCCGCGTCTGTTCAAGGTTGACATCGTGAGCTTTGGTGGTAAAGAGAGCTTTGTGTTGGAGGGTTGGTGTGGGACGGCCGCGTCTGTTCAAGGTTGACATTGTGAGCTTTGGTTGTAAAGATAGCTTTGTGTTGGACGGCCGCGTCTGTTCAAGGTTGAAATCGTGAGCATTGGTGGTAAAGAGAGCTTTGTGCTGGAGGGCCGCGTCTGTTCAAGGTTGATAGCGTGAGCTTTGGTAGTACAGAGAGCTTTGTGTTGGAGGGTTGGTGTGGGACGGCCGCGTCTGTTCAAGGTTGACATCTTGAGCTTTGGTAGTAAAGAGAGCTTTGTGTTTGAGGATTGGTGTGGGACGGCCGTGTCTCCTCAAGGTTGACATCGTGCGCTTTGGTAGTAAAGAGTGCTTTGTGTTGGAGGGTTGGTGTGGGGGGGCCGCGTCTGTTCAAGGTTGACATCGTGCGCTTTCGTGGTAAAGAGAGCTTTGTGTTCCAAGGTTGGTGTGGGACGGCCGCGTCCGTTCAAGGTTGACATCATGAGCTTTGTTAGTAAATAGAGCTTTGTGTTGGAGGGTTGGTGTGGGAGGGCCGCGTCTGTTCAAGGTTGACATCGTGAGCTTTGGTTGTAAAGAGAGCTTTGTGTTGGACGGTCGCGTCAGTTCAAGGTTGAAATCGTGAGCTTTGGTGGTAAAGAGAGCTTTGTGCTGGAGGGCCGCGTCTGTTCAAGGTTGATAGCGTGAGCTTTGGTAGTAAAGAGAGCTTTGTATTGAAGGGTTGGTGTGGGACGGCCGCGACTGTTCAAGGTTGACATCGTGAGCTATGGTAGTAAAGAGAGTATTGTGTTGGAGGGTTGGTGTGGGATGACCGCGTCTGTTCAAGGTTGACATCGTGAGCTTTGGTGGTAAAGAGAGCTTTGTGCTGGAGGGCCGCGTCTGTTCAAGGTTGATAGCGTGAGCTTTGGTAGTACAGAGAGCTTTGTGTTGGAGGATTGGTGTGGGACGGCCGCGTCTCTTAAAGGTTGACATCGTGCGCTTTGTTAGTAAAGAGTGCTTTGTGTTGGAGGGTTGGTGTGGGAGGGCCGCGTCTGTTCAAGGATGACATCGTGCGCTTTGGTGGTAAAGAGAGCTTTGTGTTGGAGGGTTGGTGTGGGACGGCCGCGTCTGTTCAAGGTTGACATCGTGAGCTTTGGTAGTAAAGAGAGCTTTGTATTGGAGGGTTGGTGTGGGACGGCCGCGTCTGTTCAAGGTTGACATCGTGAGCTTTGGTAGTAAAGAGAGCTTTGTGTTGGAGGGTTGGTGTGGGATGGCCGCGTCTGTTCAAGGTTGACATCGTGAGCTTTAGTAGTAAAGAGAGCTTTGTGTTGGACGGCCGCGTCTGTTCAAGGTTGAAATCGTGAACGTTGGTGGAAAAGGGAGATTTGTGCTGGAGGGCCGCGTCTGTTCAAGGTTGATAGCGTGAGCTTTGGTAGTACAGAGAGCTTTGTGTTGGAGGGTCGGTGTGGGACGGCCGCGTCTGTTCAAGGTTCTCATCGTGAGCTTTGGTAGTAAAGAGAGCTTTGTATTGGAGGGTTGGTGTGGGACGGCCGCGTCTGTTCAATGTTGACATCGTGAGCATTGGTAGTAAAGAGAGCTTTGTGTTGGACGGCCGCGTCTGTTCAAGGTTGAAATCGTGAACGTTGGTGGAAAAGAGAGCTTTGTGCTGGAGGGCCGCGTCTGTTCAAGGTTGATAGCGTGAGCTTTGGTAGTACAGAGAGCTTTGTGTTGGAGGGTCGGTGTGGGACGGCCGCGTCTGTTCAAGGTTCTCATCGTGAGCTTTGTTAGTAAAGAGAGCTTTGTATTGGAGGGTTGGTGTGGG
Organism: Meconema thalassinum; assembly: GCA_946902985.2. Lineage (NCBI taxonomy): Eukaryota > Metazoa > Arthropoda > Insecta > Orthoptera > Tettigoniidae > Meconema > Meconema thalassinum. Next base: position 215,051,144 of record OX336395.1, read on the forward strand.
ACGGCCGCGTCTGTTCAATGTTGACATCGTGAGCTTTGGTAGTAAAGAGAGCTTTGTATTGGAGGGTTGGTGTGGGACGGCCGCGTCTGTTCAAGGTTGACATCGTGAGATTTGGTAGTAAAGAGAGCTTTGTATTGGAGGGTTGGTGTGCGACGCCCGCGTCTGTTCAAGGTTGACATCGTGAGCTTTGGTAGTAAAGAGAGCTTTGTGTTGGAGGGTTGGTGTGGGACGGCCGCGTCTGTTCAAGGTTGACATTGTGAGCTTTGGTTGTAAAGATAGCTTTGTGTTGGACGGCCGCGTCTGTTCAAGGTTGAAATCGTGAACGTTGGTGGAAAAGGGAGATTTGTGCTGGAGGGCCGCGTCTGTTCAAGGTTGATAGCGTGAGCTTTGGTAGTACAGAGAGCTTTGTGTTGGAGGGTCGGTGTGGGACGGCCGCGTCTGTTCAAGGTTCTCATCGTGAGCTTTGGTAGTAAAGAGAGCTTTGTATTGGAGGGTTGGTGTGGGACGGCCGCGTCTGTTCAATGTTGACATCGTGAGCATTGGTAGTAAAGAGAGCTTTGTGTTGGACGGCCGCGTCTGTTCAAGGTTGAAATCGTGAACGTTGGTGGAAAAGAGAGCTTTGTGCTGGAGGGCCGCGTCTGTTCAAGGTTGATAGCGTGAGCTTTGGTAGTACAGAGAGCTTTGTGTTGGAGGGTCGGTGTGGGACGGCCGCGTCTGTTCAAGGTTCTCATCGTGAGCTTTGTTAGTAAAGAGAGCTTTGTATTGGAGGGTTGGTGTGGGACGGCCGCGTCTGTTCAATGTTGACATCGTGAGCTTTGGTAGTAAAGAGAGCTTTGTATTGGAGGGTTGGTGTGGGACGGCCGCGTCTGTTCAAGGTTGACATCGTGAGATTTGGTAGTAAAGAGAGCTTTGTATTGGAGGGTTGGTGTGGGACGCCCGCGTCTGTTCAAGGTTGACATCGTGAGCTTTGGTAGTAAAGAGAGATTTGTGTTGGAGGGTTGGTGTGGGACGGCCGCGTCTGTTCAAGGTTGACATTGTGAGCTTTGGTTGTAAAGATAGCTTTGTGTTGGACGGCCGCGTCTGTTCAAGGTTGAAATCGTGAGCATTGGTGGTAAAGAGAGCTTTGTGCTGGAGGGCCGCGTCTGTTCAAGGTTGATAGCGTGAGCTTTGGTAGTACAGAGAGCTTTGTGTTGGAGGGTTGGTGTGGGACGGCCGTGTCTCCTCAAGGTTGACATCGTGCGCTTTGGTAGTAAAGAGTGCTTTGTGTTGGAGGGTTGGTGTGGGGGGGCCGCGTCTGTTCAAGGTTGACATCGTGCGCTTTCGTGGTAAAGAGAGCTTTGTGTTCCAAGGTTGGTGTGGGACGGCCGCGTCCGTTCAAGGTTGACATCATGAGCTTTGGTAGTAAATAGAGCTTTGTGTTGGAGGGTTGGTGTGGGAGGGCCGCGTCTGTTCAAGGTTGACATCGTGCGCATTAGTAGTAAAGAGAGCTTTATGTTGGAGGGTTGGTGTGGGACGGCCGCGTCTGTTCAAGGTTGACATCGTGCGCTTTGGTAGTAAAGAGAGCTTTGTGTTGGAGGGTTGGTGTGGGACGGCCGCGTCTCTTCAAGGTTGACATCGTGCGCTTTGGTAGTAAAGAGTGCTTTGTGTTGGAGGGTTGGTGTGGGAGGGCCGCGTCTGTTCAAGGTTGACATCGTGCGCTTTGGTGGTAAAGAGAGCTTTGTGTTGGAGGGTTGGTGTGGGACGGCCGCGTCCGTTCAAGGTTGACATCATGAGCTTTGGTAGTAAATAGAGCTTTGTGTTGGAGGGTTGGTGTGGGAGGGCCGCGTCTGTTCAAGGTTGACATCGTGCACTTTGTTAGTAAAGAGTGCTTTGTGTTGGAGGGTTGGTGTGGGAGGGACGCGTCTGTTCACGGTTGACATCGTGCGCTTTGGTGGTAAAGAGAGCTTTGTGTTGGAGGGTTGGTGTGGGACAGCCGCGTCTGTTCAAGGTTGACATCGTGAGCTTTGGTAGTAAAGAGAGCTTTGTATTTGAGGGTTGGTGTGGGACGGCCGCGTCTGTTCAAGGTTGACATCGTGAGCTTTGGTAGTAAAGAGATCTTTGTGTTGGAGGGTTGGTGTGGGACGGCCGCGTCTGTTCAAGGTTGACATCGTGAGCTTTGGTAGTAAAGAGAGCTTTGTATTGGAGGGTTGGTGTGGGACGGCCGCGTCTGTTCAAGGTTGATATCGTGAGCTTTGGTAGTAAGGAGAGCTTCGTATTGGAGGGTTGGTGTGGGACGGCCGCGTCTGTTCAAGGTTGACATCGTGAGCTTTGGTAGTAAAGTGAGCTTTGTATTGGAGGGTTGGTGTGGGACGGTCGAGTCTGTTCAAGGTTGACATCGTGAGCTTTGGTAGTAAATAGAGCTTTGTGTTGGAGGGTTGGTGTGGGACGGCCGCGTCTGTTCAAGGTTGACATCGTGAGCTTTGGTTGTAAAGAGAGCTTTGTGTTGACGGCCGCGTCTGTTCAAGGTTGAAATCGTGAGCTTTGGTGGTAAAGAGAGCTTTGTGCTGGAGGGCCGCGTCTGTTCAAGGTTGATAGCGTGAGCTTTGGTAGTACAGAGAGCTTTGTGTTGGAGGGTTGGTGTGGGACGGCCGCGTCTGTTCAAGGTTGACATCTTGAGCTTTGGTAGTAAAGAGTGCTTTATGTTGGAGGGTTGGTGTGGGAGGGCCGCGTCTGTTCGAGGTTGACATCGTGCGCTTTGGTGGTAAAGAGAGCTTTGTGTTGTAAGGTTGGTGTGGGACGGCCGCGTCCGTTCAAGGTTGACATCATGAGCTTTGGTAGTAAAGAGAGCTTTGTGTTGGAGGGTTGGTGTGGGATGGCCGCGTCTGTTCAAGGTTAACATCGCGCGCTTTAGTAGTAAAGAGAGCTTTGTGTTGGAGGGTTGGTGTGGGACGGCCGCGTCTGTTCAAGGTTGACATCGTGCGCTTTGGTAGTAAAGAGAGCTTTGTGTTGGAGGGCTGGTGAGGGACGGCCGCGTCTGTTCAAGGTTGACATCGGGTTCTTTGGTGGTAAAGAGAGCTTTGTGTTGTAAGGTTGGTGTTGGGTGGCCTCGTCTGTTCAAGGTTGACATCGTGAGCTTTGGTGTTCAAGAGAGCTTTGTGTTGTAAGGTTGGTGTTGGGTGGCCTCGGCTGTTCAAGGTTCACATCGTGAGCTTTGGTGGTAAAGAGAGCTTTGTGTTGGAGGGTTGGTGTTGGGTGGCCGCGGCTGTTCGAGGTTGACATCGTGAGCTTTGGTGGTAAAGAGAGCTTTGTGTTGGAGGGTTGGTGTTAGGTGGCCTCGGCTGCTCAAGGTTGACATCGTGAGCTTTGGTGGTAAAGAGAGCTTTGTGTTGTAAGGTTGGTGTTGGGTGGCCTCGGCTGTTCAAGGTTGACATCGTCCGCTTTGGTAGTAAAGAGAGCTTTTTGTTGGAGGGTTCGTTTGGGACGGCCGCGTCTATTCAAGGTTGACATCGTGCGCTTTGGTGGTAAAGAGAGATTTGTGTTGGAGGACTGCGTCTGTTCAAGGTTCACATCGTGAGCTTTGGTGGTAAAGAGAGCTTTGTGTTGGACGGCCGCGTCTGTTCAATGTTGACATCGTGAGCTTTGGTGGTAAAGAGAGCTTTGTGTTGGAGGGTCGCGTCTGTTTAATGTTGACATCGTGTGCTTTGGTAGAAAAAAGAGCTTTGTGTTGGACAGCCGCGTCTGTTCAATGTTGACATCGTGAGCTTTGGTGTTAAGAGAGCTTTGTGTTGGAGGGTTGGTGTGGGACGGCCGCGTCTGTTCAAGGTTGACATCGGGAGCTTTGGTGGTAAAGAGGGCTTTGTGTTGGAGGGTTGGTGTTGGGTGGCCTCGTCTGTTCAAAGTTCACATCGTGAGCTTTGGTAGTAAAGAGAGCTTTGTGCTGATGGGAGGCGTCTGTTCAAGGTTCACATCGTGATCTTTGGTAGTAAAGAGAGCTTTGTGTTGGAGGGTTGGTGTTGGGTGGCCTCGTCTGTTCAAGATTCACATCGTGAGCTTTGGTGGTAAAGAGAGCATTGTGCTGGAGGGCCTCGTCTGTTCAAGGTTGACATCGAGAGCTTTGGCAGTAAAGAGAGCTTTGTGTTGGAGGGTTGGTGCTGGAGGGCCGCGTGTGTTCAAGGTTGACGTCGTGAGCTTTGGTAGTAAAGAGAGCTTTGTGTTGGTGGGTTGGTGTGGGACGGCCGCGTCTGTTCAAGGTTGATATCGTGAGCATTGGTGGTAAAGAGAGGTTTGTGTTGGATGGTTGGTTTGGGACGGCCGCGTCTGTTCAAGGTTGACATCTTGAGCTTTGGTAGTAAAGAGAGCTTTGTGTTGGAGGATTGGTGTGGGACGGCCGCGTCTCTTAAAGGTTGACATCGTGCGCTTTGGTAGTAAAGAGTGCTTTGTGTTGGAGGGTTGGTATGGGAGGGCCGCGTCTGTTCAAGGATGACATCGTGCGCTTTGGTGGTAAAGAGAGCTTTGTGTTGGAGGGTTGGTGTGGGACGGCCGCGTTTGTTCAAGGTTGAAATCTTGAGCTTTGGTGGTAATGAGAGCTTTGTGCTGGAGGGCCGCGTCTGTTCAAGGTTGATAGCGTGAGCTTTGGTAATACAGAGAGCTTTGTGTTGGAGGGTTGGTGTGGGACGGCCGCGGCTGTTCAAGGTTGACATCTTGAGCTTTGGTAGTAAAGAGTGCTTTATGATGGAGGGTTGGTGTGGGAGGGCCGCTTCTGTTCGAGGTTGACATCGTGCGCTTTGGTGGTAAAGAGAGCTTTGTGTTGTAAGGTTGGTGTGGGACGGCCGCGTCCGTTCAAGGTTGACATCATGAGCTTTGGTAGTAAAGAGAGCTTTGTGTTGGAGGGTTGGTGTGGGATGGCCGCGTCTGTTCAAGGTTAACATCGTGCGCTTTAGTTGTAAAGAGAGCTTTGTGTTGGAGGGTTGGTGTGGGACGGCCGCGTCTGTTCAAGGTTGACATCGTGCGCTTTGGTAGTAAAGAGAGCTTTGTGTTGGAGGGCTGGTGTGGGACGGCCGCGTCTGTTCAAGGTTGACATCGGGTTCTTTGGTGGTAAAGAGAGCTTTGTGTTGTAAGGTTGGTGTTGGGTGGCCTCGTCTGTTCAAGGTTGACATCGTGAGCTTTGGTGTTCAAGAGAGCTTTGTGTTGTAAGGATGGTGTTGGGTGGCCTCGGCTGTTCAAGGTTTACATCGTGAGCTTTGGTGGTAAAGAGAGCTTTGTGTTGGAGGGTTGGTGTTGGGTGGCCTCGGCTGTTCGAGGTTGACATCGTGAGCTTTGGTGGTAAAGAGAGCTTTGTGTTGGAGGGTTGGTGTTGGGTGGCCTCGGCTGTTCAAGGTTGACATCGTGAGCTTTGGTGGTAAAGAGAGCTTTGTGTTGTAAGGTTGGTGTTGGGTGGCCTCGGCTGTTCAAGGTTGACATCGTCCGCTTTGGTAGTAAAGAGAGCTTTTTGTTGGAGGGTTGGTTTGGGACGGCCGCGTCTATTCAAGGTTGACATCGTGCGCTTTGGTGGTAAAGAGAGCTTTGTGTTGGAGGACCGCGTCTGTTCAAGGTTCACATCGTGAGCTTTGGTGGTAAAGAGAGCTTTGTGTTGGACGGCCGCGTCTGTTCAATGTTGACATCGTGAGCTTTGGTGGTAAAGAGAGCTTTGTGTTGGAGGGTTGGTGTGGGACAGCCGCGTCTGTTCAAGGTTGACATCGTGAGCTTTGGTAGTAAAGAGAGCTTTGTATTGGAGGGTTGGTGTGGGACGGCCGCGTCTGTTCAAGGTTGACATCGTGAGCTTTGGTAGTAAAGAGATCTTTGTGTTGGAGGGTTGGTGTGGGACGGCCGCGTCTGTTCAAGGTTGACATCGTGAGCTTTGGTAGTAAAGAGAGCTTTGTATTGGAGGGTTGGTGTGGGACGGCCGCGTCTGTTCAAGGTTGATATCGTGAGCTTTGGTAGTAAGGAGAGCTTCGTATTGGAGGGTTGGTGTGGGACGGCCGCGTCTGTTCAAGGTTGACATCGTGAGCTTTGGTAGTAAAGTGAGCTTTGTATTGGAGGGTTGGTGTGGGACGGTCGAGTCTGTTCAAGGTTGACATCGTGAGCTTTGGTAGTAAATAGAGCTTTGTGTTGGAGGGTTGGTGTGGGACGGCCGCGTCTGTTCAAGGTTGACATCGTGAGCTTTGGTTGTAAAGAGAGCTTTGTGTTGGACGGCCGCGTCTGTTCAAGGTTGATAGCGTGAGCTTTGGTAGTACAGAGAGCTTTGTGTTGGAGGGTTGGTGTGGGACGGCCGCGTCTGTTCAAGGTTGACATCTTGAGCTTTGGTAGTAAAGAGTGCTTTATGTTGGAGGGTTGGTGTGGGAGGGCCGCGTCTGTTCGAGGTTGACATCGTGCGCTTTGGTGGTAAAGAGAGCTTTGTGTTGTAAGGTTGGTGTGGGACGGCCGCGTCCGTTCAAGGTTGACATCATGAGCTTTGGTAGTAAAGAGAGCTTTGTGTTGGAGGGTTGGTGTGGGATGGCCGCGTCTGTTCAAGGTTAACATCGTGCGCTTTAGTAGTAAAGAGAGCTTTGTGTTGGAGGGTTGGTGTGGGACGGCCGCGTCTGTTCAAGGTTGACATCGTGCGCTTTGGTAGTAAAGAGAGCTTTGTGTTGGAGGGCTGGTGAGGGACGGCCGCGTCTGTTCAAGGTTGACATCGGGTTCTTTGGTGGTAAAGAGAGCTTTGTGTTGTAAGGTTGGTGTTGGGTGGCCTCGTCTGTTCAAGGTTGACATCGTGAGCTTTGGTGTTCAAGAGAGCTTTGTGTTGTAAGGTTGGTGTTGGGTGGCCTCGGCTGTTCAAGGTTCACATCGTGAGCTTTGGTGGTAAAGAGAGCTTTGTGTTGGAGGGTTGGTGTTGGGTGGCCTCGGCTGTTCGAGGTTGACATCGTGAGCTTTGGTGGTAAAGAGAGCTTTGTGTTGGAGGGTTGGTGTTAGGTGGCCTCGGCTGCTCAAGGTTGACATCGTGAGCTTTGGTGGTAAAGAGAGCTTTGTGTTGTAAGGTTGGTGTTGGGTGGCCTCGGCTGTTCAAGGTTGACATCGTCCGCTTTGGTAGTAAAGAGAGCTTTTTGTTGGAGGGTTCGTTTGGGACGGCCGCGTCTATTCAAGGTTGACATCGTGCGCTTTGGTGGTAAAGAGAGCTTTGTGTTGGAGGACTGCGTCTGTTGAAGGTTCACATCGTGAGCTTTGGTGGTAAAGAGAGCTTTGTGTTGGACGGCCGCGTCTGTTCAATGTTGACATCGTGAGCTTTGGTGGTAAAGAGAGCTTTGTGTTGGAGGGTCGCGTCTGTTTAATGTTGACATCGTGTGCTTTGGTAGAAAAAAGAGCTTTGTGTTGGACAGCCGCGTCTGTTCAATGTTGACATCGTGAGCTTTGGTGTTAAGAGAGCTTTGTGTTGGAGGGTTGGTGTGGGACGGCCGCGTCTGTTCAAGGTTGACATCGGGAGCTTTGGTGGTAAAGAGGGCTTTGTGTTGGAGGGTTGGTGTTGGGTGGCCTCGTCTGTTCAAAGTTCACATCGTGAGCTTTGGTAGTAAAGAGAGCTTTGTGCTGATGGGAGGCGTCTGTTCAAGGTTCACATCGTGAGCTTTGGTAGTAAAGAGAGCTTTGTGTTGGAGGGTTGGTGTTGGGTGGCCTCGTCTGTTCAAGATTCACATCGTGAGCTTTGGTGGTAAAGAGAGCATTGTGCTGGAGGGCCTCGTCTGTTCAAGGTTGACATCGAGAGCTTTGGCAGTAAAGAGAGCTTTGTGTTGGAGGGTTGGTGCTGGAGGGCCGCGTGTGTTCAAGGTTGACGTCGTGAGCTTTGGTAGTAAAGAGAGCTTTGTGTTGGTGGGTTGGTGTGGGACGGCCGCGTCTGTTCAAGGTTGACATCGTGAGCATTGGTGGTAAAGAGAGGTTTGTGTTGGATGGTTGGTTTGGGACGGCCGCGTCTGTTCAAGGTTGACATCTTGAGCTTTGGTAGTAAAGAGAGCTTTGTGTTGGAGGATTGGTGTGGGACGGCCGCGTCTCTTAAAGGTTGACATCGTGCACTTTGGTAGTAAAGATTGCTTTGTGTTGGAGGGTTGGTATGGGAGGGCCGCGTCTGTTCAAGGATGACATCGTGCGCTTTGGTGGTAAAGAGAGCTTTGTGTTGGAGGGTTGGTGTGGGACGGCCGCGTCTGTTCAAGGTTGAAATCTTGAGCTTTGGTGGTAATGAGAGCTTTGTGCTGGAGGGCCGCGTCTGTTCAAGGTTGATAGCGTGAGCTTTGGTAGTACAGAGAGCTTTGTGTTGGAGGGTTGGTGTGGGACGGCCGCGGCTGTTCAAGGTTGACATCTTGAGCTTTGGTAGTAAAGAGTGCTTTATGATGGAGGGTTGGTGTGGGAGGGCCGCTTCTGTTCGAGGTTGACATCGTGCGCTTTGGTGGTAAAGAGAGCTTTGTGTTGTAAGGTTGGTGTGGGACGGCCGCGTCCGTTCAAGGTTGACATCATGAGCTTTGGTAGTAAAGAGAGCTTTGTGTTGGAGGGTTGGTGTGGGATGGCCGCGTCTGTTCAAGGTTAACATCGTGCGCTTTAGTTGTAAAGAGAGCTTTGTGTTGGAGGGTTGGTGTGGGACGGCCGCGTCTGTTCAAGGTTGACATCGTGCGCTTTGGTAGTAAAGAGAGCTTTGTGTTGGAGGGCTGGTGTGGGACGGCCGCGTCTGTTCAAGGTTGACATCGGGTTCTTTGGTGGTAAAGAGAGCTTTGTGTTGTAAGGTTGGTGTTGGGTGGCCTCGTCTGTTCAAGGTTGATATCGTGAGCTTTGGTGTTCAAGAGAGCTTTGTGTTGTAAGGATGGTGTTGGGTGGCCTCGGCTGTTCAAGGTTTACATCGTGAGCTTTGGTGGTAAAGAGAGCTTTGTGTTGGAGGGTTGGTGTTGGGTGGCCTCGGCTGTTCGAGGTTGACATCGTGAGCTTTGGTGGTAAAGAGAGCTTTGTGTTGGAGGGTTGGTGTTGGGTGGCCTCGGCTGTTCAAGGTTGACATCGTGAGCTTTGGTGGTAAAGAGAGCTTTGAGTTGTAAGGTTGGTGTTGGGTGGCCTCGGCTGTTCAAGGTTGACATCGTCCGCTTTGGTAGTAAAGAGAGCTTTTTGTTGGAGGGTTGGTTTGGGACGGCCGCGTCTATTCAAGGTTGACATCGTGCGCTTTGGTGGTAAAGAGAGCTTTGTGTTGGAGGACCGCGTCTGTTCAAGGTTCACATTGTGAGCTTTGGTGGTAAAGAGAGCTTTGTGTTGGACGGCCGCGTCTGTTCAATGTTGACATCGTGAGCTTTGGTGGTAAAGAGAGCTTTGTGTTGGAGGGTCGCGTCTGTTCAATGTTGACATCGTGTGCTTTGGTAGAAAAAAGAGCTTTGTGTTGGACAGCCGCGTCTGTTGAATGTTGACATCGTGAGCTTTGGTGTTAAGAGAGCTTTGTGTTGGAGGGTTGGTGTGGGACGGCCGCGTCTGTTCAAGGTTGACATCGGGAGCTTTGGTGGTAAAGAGGGCTTTGTGTTGGAGGGTTGGTGTTGAGTGGTCTCGTCTGTTCAAAGTTCACATCGTGAGCTTTGGTAGTAAAGAGAGCTTTGTGCTGGTGGGACGCGTCTGTTCAAGGTTCACATCGTGAGCTTTGGTAGTAAAGAGAGCTTTGTGTTGGAGGGTTGGTGTTGGGTGGCCTCGTCTGTTCAAGATTCACATCGTGAGCTTTGGTGGTAAAGAGAGCATTGTGCTGGAGGGCCTCGTCTGTTCAAGGTTGACATCGAGAGCTTTGGCAGTAAAGAGAGCTTTGTGTTGGAGGGTTGGTGCTGAGGGCCGCGTGTGTTCAAGGTTGACGTCGTGAGCTTTGGTAGTAAAGAGAGCTTTGTGTTGGTGGGTTGGTGTGGGACGGCCGCGTCTGTTCAAGGTTGATATCGTGAGCTTTGGTGGTAAAGAGAGGTTTGTGTTGGAGGGTTGGTTTGGGACGGCCGCGTCTGTTCAAGGCTGACATCTTGAGCTTTGGTAGTAAAGAGAGCTTTGTGTTGGAGGATTGGTGTGGGACGGCCGCGTCTCTTAAAGGTTGACATCGTGCGCTTTGGTAGTAAAGAGTGCTTTGTGTTGGAGGGTTGGTATGGGAGGGCCGCGTCTGTTCAAGGATGACATCGTGCGCTTTGGTGGTAAAGAGAGCTTTGTGTTGGAGGGTTTGTGTGGGACGGCCGCGTCTGTTCAAGGTTGAAATCTTGAGCTTTGGTGGTAAAGAGAGCTTTGTGCTGGAGGGCCGCGTCTGTTCAAGGTTGATAGCGTGAGCTTTGGTAGTACAGAGAGCTTTGTGTTGGAGGGTTGGTGTGGGACGGCCACGTCTGTTCAAGGTTGACATCTTGAGCTTTGGTAGTAAAGAGAGCTTTGTGTTGGAGGATTGGAGTGGGACGGCCGCGTCTCTTAAAGGTTGACATCGTGCGCTTTGGTAGTAAAGAGTGCTTTGTGTTGGAGGGTTGGTGTGGGAGGGCCGCGTCTGTTCAAGGATGACATCGTGCGCTTTGGTGGTAAAGAGAGCTTTGTGTTGGAGGGTTGGTGTGGGACGGCCGCGTCTGTTCAAGGTTGACATCGTAAGCTTTGGTAGTAAAGGGAGCTTTGTATTGGAGGGTTGGTGTGGGACGGCCGCGTCTGTTCAAGGTTGACATCGTGAGTTTTGGTAGTAAAGAGAGCTTTGTTTTGGAGGGTTGGTGTGGGACGGCCGCGTCTCTTAAAGGTTGACATCGTGCGCTTTGGTAGTAAAGAGTGCTTTGTGTTGGAGGGTTGGTATGGGAGGGCCGCATCTGTTCAAGGTTGACATCGTGAGCTTTGGTAGTAAAGAGAGCTTTGTGTTGGACGGCCGCGTCTGTTCAAGGTTGAAATCGTGAGCGTTGGTGGAAAAGAGAGCTTTGTGCTGGAGGGCCGCGTCTGTTCAAGGTTGGTAGCGTGAGCTTTAGTAGTACAAAGAGCTTTGTGTTGGAGGGTCGGTGTGGGACGGCCGCGTCTGTTCAAGGTTCTCATCGTGAGCTTTGGTAGTAAAGAGAGCTTTGTTTTGGAGGGTTGGTGTGGGACGGCCGCGTCTGTTCAAGGTTGACATCGTGAGCTTTGGTAGTAAAGAGAGCTTTGTATTGGAGGGTTGGTGTGGGACGGCCGCGTTTGTTCAAGGTTGACATCGTGAGCTTTGGTAGTAAAGAGAGCTTTGTATTGGAGGGTTGGTGTGGGACGGCCGCGTCTGTTCAAGGTTGACATCGTGAGCTATGGTAGTAAAGAGAGCTTTGTATTGGAGGGTTGGTGTGGGACGGCCGCGTCTTTTCAAGGTTGACATCGTGAGCTTTTGTAGTAAAGAGAGCTTTGTATTGGAGGGTTGGTGTGGGACGCCCGCGTCTGTTCAAGGTTGACATCGTGAGCTTTGGTAGTAAAGAGAGCTTTGTGTTGGAGGGTTGGTGTGGGACGGCCGCGTCTGTTCAAGGTTGACATTGTGAGCTTTGGTTGTAAAGAGGGCTTTGTGTTGGACGGCCGCGTCTGTTCAAGGTTGAAATCGTGAGCGTTGGTGGTAAAGAGAGCTTTGTGCTGGAGGGCCGCGTCTGTTCAAGGTTGATAGCGTGAGCTTGGGTAGTACAGAGAGCTTTGTGTTGGAGGGTTGGTGTGGGACGGCCGCGTCTGTTCAAGGTTGACATCTTGATCTTTGGTAGTAAAGAGTGCTTTGTGTTGGAGGGTTGGTGTGGGAGGGCCGCGTCTGTTCAAGGTTGATATCGTGCGCTTTGGTGGTAAAGAGAGCTTTGTGTTGCAAGGTTGGTGTGGGACGGCCGCGTCCGTTCAAGGTTGACATCATGAGCTTTGGTAGTAAATAGAGCTTTGTGTTGGAGTGTTGGTGTGGGAGGGCCGCGTCTGTTCAAGGTTGACATCAGGTGCATTAGTAGTAAAGAGAGCTTTATATTGGAGGGTTGGTGTGGGACGGCCGCGTCTGTTCAAGGTTGACATCGTGCGCTTTGGTAGTAAAGAGAGCTTTGTGTTGGAGGGTTGGTGTGGGACGGCCGCGTCTCTTCAAGGTTGACATCTTGCGCTTTGGTAGTAAAGAGTGCTTTGTGTTGGAGGGTTGGTGTGGGAGGGCCGCGTCTGTTCAAGGTTGACATCGTGCGCTTTGGTGGTAAAGAGAGCTTTGTGTTGGAGGGTTTGTGTGGGACGGCCGCGTCCGTTCAAGGTTGACATCATGAGCTTTGGTAGTAAATAGAGCTTTGTGTTGGAGGGTTGGTGTGGGAGGGCCGCGTCTGTTCAAGGTTGACATCGTGCGCTTTGGTGGTAAAGAGAGCTTTGTGTTGGAGGGTTGGTGTGGGACGGCCGCGTCTGTTCAAGGTTGACATCGTGAGCTTTGGTAGTAAAGAGAGCTTTGTATTGGAGGGTTGGTGTGCGACGGCCGCGTCTGTTCAAGGTTGACATCGTGAGCTTTGGTAGTAAAGAGAGCTTTGTGTTGGAGGGTTGGTGTGGGACGGCCGCGTCTGTTCAAGGTTGACATCGTGAGCTTTGGTAGTAAAGAGAGCTTTGTGTTGGACGGCCGCGTCTGTTCAAGGTTGAAATCGTGAGCGTTGGTGGAAAAGAGAGATTTATGCTGGAGGGCCGCGTCTGTTCAAGGTTGATAGCGTGAGCTTTGGTAGTACAGAGGGCTTTGTGTTGGAGGGTTGGTGTGGGACGGCCGCGTCTGTTCAAGGATCTCATCGTGAGCTTTGGTAGTAAAGAGAGCTTTGTATTGGAGGGTTGGTGTGGGACGGCCGCGTCTGTTCATCGTTGACATCCTGAGCTTTGGTAGTAAGGAGAGCTTCGTATTGGAGGGTTGGTTTGGGACGGCCGCGTCTGTTCAAGGTTGACATCGTGAGCTTTGGTAGTAAAGAAAGCTTTGTATTGGAGGGTTGGTGTGGGACGGCCGAGTCTGTTCAAGGTTGACATCGTGAGCTTTGGTAGTAAATAGAGCTTTGTGTTGGAGGGTTGGTGTGGGACGGCCGCGTCTGTTCAAGGTTGACATCGTGAGCTTTGGTTGTAAAGAGAGCTTTGTGTTGGACGGCCGCGTCTGTTCAAGGTTGAAATCGTGAGCTTTGGTGGTAAAGAGAGCTTTGTGCTGGAGGGCCGCGTCTGTTCAAGGTTGATAGCGTGAGCTTTGGTAGTACAGAGAGCTTTGTGTTGGAGGGTTGGTGTGGGACGGCCGCGTCTGTTCAAGGTTGACATCTTGAGCTTTGGTAGTAAAGAGTGCTTTGTGTTGGAGGGTTGGTGTGGGAGGGCCGCGTCTGTTCAAGGTTGACATCGTGCGCTTTGGTGGTAAAGAGAGCTTTGTGTTGTAAGGTTGGTGTGGGACGGCCGCGTCTGTTCAAGGTTGACATCATGAGCTTTGGTAGTAAAGAGAGCTTTGTGTTGGAGGGTTGGTGTGGGATGGCCGCGTCTGTTCAAGGTTAACATCGTGCGATTTAGTAGTAAAGAGAGCTTTGTGTTGGAGGGTTGGTGTGGGACGGCCGCGTCTGTTCAAGGTTGACATCGTGCGCTTTGGTAGTAAAGAGAGCTTTGTGTTGGAGGGTTGGTGTGGGACGGCCGCGTCTGTTCAAGGTTGACATCGGGTGCTTTGGTGGTAAAGAGAGCTTTGTGTTGTAAGGTTGATGTTGGGTGGCCTCGTCTGTTCAAGGTTGACATCGTGAGCTTTGGTGTTCAAGAGAGCTTTGTGTTGTAAGGTTGGTGTAGGGTGGCCTCGGCTGTTCAAGGTTCACATCGTGAGCTTTGGTGGTAAAGAGAGCTTTGTGTTGGAGGGTTGGTGTTGGGTGGCCTCGGCTGTTCGAGGTTGACATCGTGAGCTTTGGTGGTAAAGAGAGCTTTGTGTTGGAGGGTTGGTGTTGGGTGGCCTCGGCTGTTCAAGGTTGACATCGTGAGCTTTGGTGGTAAAGAGAGCTTTGTGTTTTAATGTTGGTGTTGGGTGGCCTCGGCTGTTCAAGGTTGACATCGTCCCCTTTGGTAGTAAAGAGAGCTTTTTGTTGGAGGGTTGGTTTGGGACGGCCGCGTCTATTCAAGGTTGACATCGTGCGCTTTGGTGGTAAAGAGAGCTTTGTGTTGGAGGACCGCGTCTGTTCAAGGTTCACATCGTGAGCTTTGGTGGTAAAGAGAGCTTTGTGTTGGACGGCCGCGTCTGTTCAAAGTTGACATCGTGTGCTTTGGTGGTTAAGAGAGCTTTGTGTTGGAGGGTCGCGTCTGTTCAATGTTGACATCGTGTGCTTTGGTAGAAAAAAGAGCTTTGTGTTGGACAGCCGCGTCTGTTCAATGTTGACATCGTGAGCTTTGGTGTTAAGAGAGCTTTGTGTTGAAGGGTTGGCGTGGGACGGCCGCGTCTGTTCAAGGTTGACATCGGGAGCTTTGGTGGTAAAGAGAGCTTAGTGTTGGTGGGTTGGTGTTGGGTGGCCTCGTCTGTTCAAAGTTCACATCGTGAGCTTTGGTAGTAAAGAGAGCTTTGTGCTGGTGGGACGCGTCTGTTCAGAGTTCACATCGTGAGCTTTGGTAGTAAAGAGAGCTTTGTGTTGGAGGGTTTGGTGTTGGGTGGCCTCGTCTGTTCAAGATTCACATCGTGAGCTTTGGTGGTAAAGAGAGCTTTGAGCTGGAGGGCCTCGTCTGTTCAAGGTTGACATCGAGAGCTTTGGTAGTAAAGGGAGCTTTGTGTTGGAGGGTTGGTGCTGGAGGGCCGCGTCTGTTCAAGGTTGACGTCGAGAGCTTTGGTAGTAAAGAGAGCTTTGTGTTGGTGGGTTGGTGTGGGACGGCCGCGTCTGTTCAAGGTTGATATCGTGAGCTTTGGTGGTAAAGAGAGGTTTGTGTTGGAGGGTTGGTGTGGGACGGCCGCGTCTGTTCAAGGTTGACATCTTTAGCTTTGGTAGTAAAGAGAGCTTTGTGTTGGAGGATTGGTGTGGGACGGCCGCGTCTCTTAAAGGTTGACATCGTGCGCTTTGGTAGTAAAGAGTGCTTTGTGTTGGAGGGTTGGTAAGGGAGGGCCGCGTCTGTTCAAGGATGACATCGTGCGCTTTGGTGGTAAAGAGAGCTTTGTGTTGGAGGGATGGTGTGGGACGGCCGCGTCTGTTCAAGGTTGAAATCGTGAGCTTTGGTGGTAAAGAGTGCTTTGTGCTGGAGGGCTGCGTCTGTTCAAGGTTGATAGCGTGAGCTTTGGTAGTACAGAGAGATTTGTGTTGGAGGGTTGGTGTGGGACGGCCGCGTCTGTTCAAGGTTGACATCTTGAGCTTTGGTAGTAAAGAGAGCTTTGTGTTGGAGGATAGGTGTGGGACGGCCGCGTCTCTTAAAGGTTGACATCGTGCGCTTTGGTAGTAAAGAGTGCTTTGTGTTGGAGGGTTGGTGTGGGAGGGCCGCGTCTGTTCAAGGATGACATCTTGCGCTTTGGTGGTAAAGAGAGCTTTGTGTTGGAGTGTTGGTGTGGGACGGCCGCGTCTGTTCATGGTTGACATCGTGAGCTTTGGTAGTAAAGAGAGCTTTGTATTGGAGGGTTGGTGTGGGACGGCCGCGTCTGTTCAAGGTTGACATCGTGAGCTTTGGTAGTAAGGAGAGCTTTGTGTTGGAGGGTTGGTGTGGGATGGCCGCGTCTGTTCAAGGTTGACATCGTGAGCTTTGGTAGTAAAGAGAGCTTTGTGTTGGACGACCGCGTCTGTTCAAGGTTGAAATCGTGAGCGTTGGTGGAAAAGAGAGCTTTGTGCTGGAGGGCCGCGTCTGTTCAAGGTTGATAGCGTGAGCTTTGGTAGTACAAAGAGCTTTGTGTTGGAGGGTCGGTGTGGGACGGCCGCGTCTGTTCAAGGTTCTCATCGTGAGCTTTGGTAGTAAAGAGAGCTTTGTATTGGAGGGTTGGTGTGGGACGGCCGCGTCTGTTCAAGGTTGACATCGTGAGCTTTGGTAGTAAAGAGAGCTTTGTATTGGAGGGTTGGTGTGGGACGGCCGCGTCTGTTCAAGGTTGACATCGTGAGCTTTGGTAGTAAAGAGAGCTTTGTGTTGGAGGGTTGGTGTGGGACGGCCGCGTCTGTTCAAGGTTCACATTGTGAGCTTTGGTTGTAAAGAGAGCTTTGAGTTGGACGGCCGCGTCTGTTCAAGGTTGAAATCGTGAGCGTTGGTGGTAAAGAGAGCTTTGTGCTGGAGGGCCACGTCTGTTCAAGGTTGATAGCGTGAGCTTTGGTAGTACAGAGAGCTTTGTTTTGGAGGGTTGGTGTGGGACGGCCGCGTCTGTTCAAGGTTGACATCTTGAGCTTTGGTAGTAAAGAGAGCTTTGTGTTGGAGGATTGGTGTGGGACGACCGCGTCTCCTCAAGGTTGACATCGTGCTCTTTGGTAGTAAAGAGTGCTTTGTGTTGGAGGGTTGGTGTGGGAGGGCCGCGTCTGTTCAAGGTTGACATCGTGCGCTTTGGTGGTAAAGAGAGCTTTGTGTTGCAAGGTTGGTGTGGGACGGCCGCGTCCGTTCAAGGTTGACATCATGAGCTTTGGTAGTAAATAGAGCTTTGTGTTGGAGGGTTGGTGTGGGAGGGCCGCGTCTGTTCAAGGTTGACATCGTGCGCATTAGTAGTAAAGAGAGCTTTATGTTGGAGGGTTGGTGTGGGACGGCCGCGTCTGTTCAAGGTTGACATCGTGCGCTTTGGTAGTAAAGAGAGCTTTGTGTCAGAGGGTTGGTGTGGGACGGCCGCGTCTCTTCAAGGTTGACATCGTGCGCTTTGGTAGTAAAGAGTGCTTTGTGTTGGAGGGTTGGTGTGGGAGGGCCGCGTCTGTTCAAGGTTGACATCGTGCGCTTTGGTGGTAAAGAGAGCTTTGTGTTGGAGGGTTGGCGTGGGACGGCCGCGTCCGTTCAAGGTTGACATCATGAGCTTTGGTAGTAAATAGAGCTTTGTGTTGGAGGGTTGGTGTGGGAGGGCCGCGTCTGTTCAAGGTTGACATCGTGCACTTTGTTAGTAAAGAGTGCTTTGTGTTGGAGGGTTGGTATGGGAGGGCCGCGTCTGTTCAAGGATGACATCGTGCGCTTTGGTGGTAAAGAGAGCTTTGTGTTGGAGGGATGGTGTGGGACGGCCGCGTCTGTTCAAGGATGAAATCGTGAGCTTTGGTGGTAAAGAGAGCTTTGTGCTGGAGGGCTGCGTCTGTTCAAGGTTGATAGCGTGAGCTTTGGTAGTACAGAGAGCTTTGTGTTGGAGGGTTGGTGTGGGACGGCCGCGTCTGTTCAAGGTTGACATCTTGAGCTTTGGTAGTAAAGAGAGCTTTGTGTTGGAGGATTGGTGTGGGGCGGCCGCGTCTCTTAAAGGTTGACATCGTGCGCTTTGGTAGTAAAGAGTGCTTTGTGTTGGAGGGTTGGTGTGGGAGGGCCGCGTCTGTTCACGGTTGACATCGTGCGCTTTGGTGGTAAAGAGAGTTTTGTGTTGGAGGGTTGGTGTGGGACGGCCGCGTCTGTTCAAGGTTGACATCGTGAGCTTTGGTAGTAAAGAGAGCTTTGTATTGGAGGGTTGGTGTGGGACGGCCGCGTCTGTTCAAGGTTGACATCGTGAGCTTTGGTAGTAAAGAGAGCTTTGTGTTGGAGGGTTGGTGTGGGACGGCCGCGTCTGTTCAAGGTTGACATCGTGAGCTTTGGTAGTAAAGAGAGCTTTGTGTTGGACGGCCGCGTCTGTTCAAGGTTGAAATCGTGAGCGTTGGTGGAAACGAGAGCTTTGTGCTGGAGGGCCGCGTCTGTTCAAGGTTGATAGCGTGAGCTTTGGTAGTACAGAGAGCTTTGTGTTGGAGGGTTGGTGTGGGACGGCCGCGTCTGTTCAAGGTTGACATCTTGAGCTTTGGTAGTAGAGTGCTTTGTGTTGGAGGGTTGGTGTGGGAGGGCCGCGTCTGTTCAAGGTTGACATCGTGCGCTTTGGTGGTAAAGAGAGCTTTGTGTTGTAAGGTTGGTGTGGGACGGCCGCGTCCGTTCAAGGTTGACATCATGAGCTTTGGTAGTAAAGAGAGCTTTGTGTTGGAGGGTTGGTGTGGGATGGCCGCGTCTGTTCAAGGTTAACATCGTGCGCTTTAGTAGTAAAGAGAGCTTTGTGTTGGAGGGTTGGTGTGGGACGGCCGCGTCTGTTCAAGGTTGACATCGTGCGCTTTGGTAGTAAAGAGAGCTTTGTGTTGGAGGGTTGATGTGGGACGGCCGCGTCTGTTCAAGGTTGACATCGTGCGCTTTGGTAGTAAAGAGAGCTTTGTGTCAGAGGGTTGGTGTGGGACGGCCGCGTCTCTTCAAGGTTGACATCGTGCGCTTTGGTAGTAAAGAGTGCTTTGTGTTGGAGGGTTGGTGTGGGAGGGCCGCGTCTGTTCAAGGTTGACATCGTGCGCTTTGGTGGTATAGAGAGCTTTGTGTTGGAGGGTTGGTGTGGGACGGCCGCGTCCGTTCAAGGTTGACATCATGAGCTTTGGTAGTAAATAGAGCTTTGTGTTGGAGGGTTGGTGTGGGAGGGCCGCGTCTGTTCAAGGTTGACATCGTGCACTTTGTTAGTAAAGAGTGCTTTGTGTTGGAGGGTTGGTGTGGGAGGGCCGCGTCTGTTCACGGTTGACATCGTGCGCTTTGGTGGTAAAGAGAGTTTTGTGTTGGAGGGTTGGTGTGGGACGGCCGCGTCTGTTCAAGGTTGACATCGTGAGCTTTGGTAGTAAAGAGAGCTTTGTATTGGAGGGTTGGTGTGGGACGGCCGCGTCTGTTCAAGGTTGACATCGTGAGCTTTGGTAGTAAAGAGAGCTTTGTGTTGGAGGGTTGGTGTGGGACGGCCGCGTCTGTTCAAGGTTGACATCGTGAGCTTTGGTAGTAAAGAGAGCTTTGTGTTGGACGACCGCGTCTGTTCAAGGTTGAAATCGTGAGCGTTGGTGGAAAAGAGAGCTTTGTGCTGGAGGGCCGCGTCTGTTCAAGGTTGATAGCGTGAGCTTTGGTAGTACAGAGAGCTTTGTGTTGGAGGGTTGGTGTGGGACGGCCGCGTCTGTTCAAGGTTGACATCTTGAGCTTTGGTAGTAAAGAGTGCTTTGTGTTGGAGGTTTGGTGTGGGAGGGCCGCGTCTGTTCAAGGTTGACATCGTGCGCTTTTGTGGTAAAGAGAGCTTTGTGTTGTAAGGTTGGTGTGGGACGGCCGCGTCCGTTCAAGGTTGACATCATGAGCTTTGGTAGTAAAGAGAGCTTTGTGTTGGAGGGTTGGTGTGGGATGGCCGCGTCTGTTCAAGGTTAACATCGTGCGCTTTAGTAGTAAAGAGAGCTTTGTGTTGGAGGGTTGGTGTGGGACGGCCGCGTCTGTTCAAGGTTGACATCGTGCGCTTTGGTAGTAAAGAGAGCTTTGTGTTGGAGGGTTGATGTGGGACGGCCGCGTCTGTTCAAGGTTGACATCGGGTGCTTTGGTGGTAAAGAGAGCTTTGTGTTGTAAGGTTGGTGTTGAGTGGCCTCGTCTGTTCAAGGTTGACATCGTGAGTTTTGGTGTTCAAGAGAGCTTTGTGTTGTAAGGTTGGTGGTGGGTGGCCTCGGCTGTTCAAGGTTCACATCGTGAGCTTTGGTGGTAAAGAGAGCTTTGTGTTGGAGGGTTGGTGTTGAGTGGCCTCGGCTGTTCGAGGTTGACATCGTGAGCTTTGGTGGTAAAGAGAGCTTTGTGTTGGAGGGTTGGTGTTGGGTGGCCTCGGCTGTTCAAGGTTGACATCGTGAGCTTTGGTGGTAAAGAGAGCTTTGTGTTGTAAGGTTGGTGTTGGGTGGCCTCGGCTGTTCAAGGTTGACATTCGTCCGCTTTGGTAGTAAAGAGAGCTTTTTGTTGGAGGGTTGGTTTGGGACGGCCGCGTCTATTCAATGTTGACATCGTGCGCTTTGTGGGTAAAGAGAGCTTCGTGTTGGAGGACCGCGTCGGTTCAAGGTTCACATCGTGAGCTTTGGTGGTAAAGAGAGCTTTGTGTTGGACGGCCGCGTCTGTTCAATGTTGACATCGTGAGCTTTGGTGGTAAAGTGAGCTTTGTGTTGGAGGGTCGCGTCTGTTCAATGTTGACATCGTGTGCTTTGTTAGAAAAAAGAGCTTTGTGTTGGACAGCCGCGTCTGTTCAATGTTGACATCGTGAGCTTTGGTGTTAAGAGAGCTTTGTGTTGGAGGGTTGGTGTGGGACGGCCGCGTCTGTTCAAGGTTGACATCGGGAGCTTTGGTGGTAAAGAGAGCTTTGTGTTGGAGGGTTGGTGTTGGGTGGCCTCGTCTGTTCAAAGTTCACATCGCGAGCTTTGGTAGTAAAGAGAGCTTTGTGCTGGTGGGACGCGTCTGTTCAAGGTTCACATCGTGAGCTTTGGTAGTAAAGAGAGCTTTGTGTTGGAGGGTTGGTGTTGGGTGGCCTCGTCTGTTCAAGATTCACATCGTGAGCTTTGGTGGTAAAGAGAGCTTTGTACTGGAGGGCCTCGTCTGTTCAAGGTTGACATCGAGAGCTTTGGTAGTAAAGAGAGCTTTGTGTTGGAGGGTTGGAGTGGGACGGCCGCGTCTCTTAAAGGTTGACATCGTGCGCTTTGGTAGTAAAGAGTGCTTTGTGTTGGAGGGTTGGTGTGGGAGGGCCGCGTCTGTTCAAGGATGACATCGTGCGCTTTGGTGGTAAAGAGAGCTTTGTGTTGGAGGGTTGGTGTGGGACGGCCGCGTCTGTTCAAGGTTGACTTCGTAAGCTTTGGTAGTAAAGGGAGCTTTGTATTGGAGGGTTGGTGTGGGACGGCCGCGTCTGTTCAAGGTTGACATCGTGAGTTTTGGTAGTAAAGAGAGCTTTGTTTTGGAGGGTTGGTGTGGGACGGCCGCGTCTCTTAAAGGTTGACATCGTGCGCTTTGGTAGTAAAGAGTGCTTTGTGTTGGAGGGTTGGTATGGGAGGGCCGCGTCTGTTCAAGGTTGACATCGTGAGCTTTGGTAGTAAAGAGAGCTTTGTGTTGGACGGCCGCGTCTGTTCAAGGTTGAAATCGTGAGCGTTGGTGGAAAAGAGAGCTTTGTGCTGGAGGGCCGCGTCTGTTCAAGGTTGATAGCGTGAGCTTTAGTAGTACAAAGAGCTTTGTGTTGGAGGGTCGGTGTGGGACGGCCGCGTCTGTTCAAGGTTCTCATCGTGAGCTTTGGTAGTAAAGAGAGCTTTGTTTTGGAGGGTTGGTGTGGGACGGCCGCGTCTGTTCAAGGTTGACATCGTGAGCTTTGGTAGTAAAGAGAGCTTTGTATTGGAGGGTTGGTGTGGGACGGCCGCGTCTGTTCAAGGTTGACATCGTGAGCTTTGGTAGTAAAGAGAGCTTTGTATTGGAGGGTTGGTGTGGGACGGCCGCGTCTGTTCAAGGTTGACATCGTGAGCTATGGTAGTAAAGAGAGCTTTGTATTGGAGGGTTGGTGTGGGACGGCCGCGTCTGTTCAAGGTTGACATCGTGAGCTTTTGTAGTAAAGAGAGCTTTGTATTGGAGGGTTGGTGTGGGACGCCCGCGTCTGTTCAAGGTTGACATCGTGAGCTTTTGTAGTAAAGAGAGCTTTGTATTGGAGGGTTGGTGTGGGACGCCCGCGTCTGTTCAAGGTTGACATCGTGAGCTTTGGTAGTAAAGAGAGCTTTGTGTTGGACGGCCGCGTCTGTTCAAGGTTGAAATCGTGAGCGTTGGTGGTAAAGAGAGCTTTGTGCTGGAGGGCCGCGTCTGTTCAAGGTTGATAGCGTGAGCTTGGTAGTACAGAGAGCTTTGTGTTGGAGGGTTGGTGTGGGACGGCCGCGTCTGTTCAAGGTTGACATCTTGATCTATGGTAGTAAAGAGAGCTTTGTGTTGGAGGATTGGTGTGGGACGGCCGCGTCTCCTCAAGGTTGACATCGTGCGCTTTGGTAGTAAAGAGTGCTTTGTGTTGGAGGGTTGGTGTGGGAGGGCCGCGTCTGTTCAAGGTTGATATCGTGCGCTTTGGTGGTAAAGAGAGCTTTGTGTTGCAAGGTTGGTGTGGGACGGCCGCGTCCGTTCAAGGTTGACATCATGAGCTTTGGTAGTAAATAGAGCTTTGTGTTGGAGTGTTGGTGTGGGAGGGCCGCGTCTGTTCAAGGTTGACATCTTGCGCTTTGGTAGTAAAGAGTGCTTTGTGTTGGAGGGTTGGTGTGGGAGGGCCGCGTCTGTTCAAGGTTGACATCGTGCGCTTTGGTGGTAAAGAGAGCTTTGTGTTGGAGGGTTTGTGTGGGACGGCCGCGTCTCTTCAAGGTTGACATCTTGCGCTTTGGTAGTAAAGAGTGCTTTGTGTTGGAGGGTTGGTGTGGGACGGCCGCGTCTCTTCAAGGTTGACATCTTGCGCTTTGGTAGTAAAGAGTGCTTTGTGTTGGAGGGTTGGTGTGGGAGGGCCGCGTCTGTTCAAGGTTGACATCGTGCGCTTTGGTGGTAAAGAGAGCTTTGTGTTGGAGGGTTTGTGTGGGACGGCCGCGTCCGTTCAAGGTTGACATCATGAGCTTTGGTAGTAAATAGAGCTTTGTGTTGGAGGGTTGGTGTGGGAGGGCCGCGTCTGTTCAAGGTTGACATCGTGCGCTTTGGTGGTAAAGAGAGCTTTGTGTTGGAGGGTTGGTGTGGGACGGCCGCGTCTGTTCAAGGTTGACATCGTGAGCTTTGGTAGTAAAGAGAGCTTTGTATTGGAGGGTTGGTGTGCGACGGCCGCGTCTGTTCAAGGTTGATATCGTGAGCTTTGGTAGTAAAGAGAGCTTTGTGTTGGAGGGTTGGTGTGGGACGGCCGCGTCTGTTCAAGGTTGACATCGTGAGCTTTGGTAGTAAAGAGAGCTTTGTGTTGGACGGCCGCGTCTGTTCAAGGTTGAAATCGTGAGCGTTGGTGGAAAAGAGAGATTTATGCTGGAGGGCCGCGTCTGTTCAAGGTTGATAGCGTGAGCATTGGTAGTACAGAGGGCTTTGTGTTGGAGGGTTGGTGTGGGACGGCCGCGTCTGTTCAAGGATCTCATCGTGAGCTTTGGTAGTAAAGAGAGCTTTGTATTGGAGGGTTGGTGTGGGACGGCCGCGTCTGTTCAACGTTGACATCGTGAGCTTTGGTAGTAAGGAGAGCTTCGTATTGGAGGGTTGGTTTGGGACGGCCGCGTCTGTTCAAGGTTGACATCGTGAGCTTTGGTAGTAAAGAAAGCTTTGTATTGGAGGGTTGGTGTGGGACGGCCGAGTCTGTTCAAGGTTGACATCGTGAGCTTTGGTAGTAAATAGAGCTTTGTGTTGGAGGGTTGGTGTGGGACGGCCGCGTCTGTTCAAGGTTGACATCGTGAGCTTTGGTTGTAAAGAGAGCTTTGTGTTGGACGGCCGCATCTGTTCAAGGTTGAAATCGTGAGCTTTGGTGGTAAAGAGAGCTTTGTGCTGGAGGGCCGCGTCTGTTCAAGGTTGATAGCGTGAGCTTTGGTAGTACAGAGAGCTTTTTTGTTGGAGGGTTGGTGTGGGACGGCCGCGTCTGTTCAAGGTTGACATCTTGAGCTTTGGTAGTAAAGAGTGCTTTGTGTTGGAGGGTTGGTGTGGGAGGGCCGCGTCTGTTCAAGGTTGACATCGTGCGCTTTGGTGGTAAAGAGAGCTTTGTGTTGTAAGGTTGGTGTGGGACGGCCGCGTCTGTTCAAGGTTGACATCATGAGCTTTGGTAGTAAAGAGAGCTTTGTGTTGGAGGGTTGGTGTGGGATGGCCGCGTCTGTTCAAGGTTAACATCGTGCGCTTTAGTAGTAAAGAGAGCTTTGTGTTGGAGGGTTGGTGTGGGACGGCCGCGTCTGTTCAAGGTTGACATCGTGCGCTTTGGTAGTAAAGAGAGCTTTGTGTTGGAGGGTTGGTGTGGGACGGCCGCGTCTGTTCAAGGTTGACATCGGGTGCTTTGGTGGTAAAGAGAGCTTTGTGTTGTAAGGTTGATGTTGGGTGGCCTCGTCTGTTCAAGGTTGACATCGTGAGCTTTGGTGTTCAAGAGAGCTTTGTGTTGTAAGGTTGGTGTAGGGTGGCCTCGGCTGTTCAAGGTTCACATCGTGAGCTTTGGTGGTAAAGAGAGCTTTGTGTTGGAGGGTTGGTGTTGGGTGGCCTCGGCTGTTCGAGGTTGACATCGTGAGCTTTGGTGGTAAAGAGAGCTTTGTGTTGGAGGGTTGGTGTTGGGTGGCCTCGGCTGTTCAAGGTTGACATCGTGAGCTTTGGTGGTAAAGAGAGCTTTGTGTTTTAATGTTGGTGTTGGGTGGCCTCGGCTGTTCAAGGTTGACATCGTCCCCTTTGGTAGTAAAGAGAGCTTTTTGTTGGAGGGTTGGTTTGGGACGGCCGCGTCTATTCAAGGTTGACATCGTGCGCTTTGGTGGTAAAGAGAGCTTTGTGTTGGAGGACCGCGTCTGTTCAAGGTTCACATCGTGAGCTTTGGTGGTAAAGAGAGCTTTGTGTTGGACGGCCGCGTCTGTTCAAAGTTGACATCGTGTGCTTTGGTGGTTAAGAGAGCTTTGTGTTGGAGGGTCGCGTCTGTTCAATGTTGACATCGTGTGCTTTGGTAGAAAAAAGAGCTTTGTGTTGGACAGCCGCGTCTGTTCAATGTTGACATCGTGAGCTTTGGTGTTAAGAGAGCTTTGTGTTGAAGGGTTGGCGTGGGACGGCCGCGTCTGTTCAAGGTTGACATCGGGAGCTTTGGTGGTAAAGAGAGCTTAGTGTTGGTGGGTTGGTGTTGGGTGGCCTCGTCTGTTCAAAGTTCACATCGTGAGCTTTGGTAGTAAAGAGAGCTTTGTGCTGGTGGGACGCGTCTGTTCAGAGTTCACATCGTGAGCTTTGGTAGTAAAGAGAGCTTTGTGTTGGAGGGTTTGGTGTTGGGTGGCCTCGTCTGTTCAAGATTCACATCGTGAGCTTTGGTGGTAAAGAGAGCTTTGAGCTGGAGGGCCTCGTCTGTTCAAGGTTGACATCGAGAGCTTTGGTAGTAAAGAGAGCTTTGTGTTGGAGGGTTGGTGCTGGAGGGCCGCGTCTGTTCAAGGTTGACGTCGTGAGCTTTGGTAGTAAAGAGAGCTTTGTGTTGGTGGGATGGTGTGGGACGGCCGCGTCTGTTCAAGGTTGATATCGTGAGCTTTGGTGGTAAAGAGAGGTTTGTGTTGGAGGGTTGGTGTGGGACGGCCGCGTCTGTTCAAGGTTGACATCTTTAGCTTTGGTAGTAAAGAGAGCTTTGTGTTGGAGGATTGGTGTGGGACGGCCGCGTCTCTTAAAGGTTGACATCGTGCGCTTTGGTAGTAAAGAGTGCTTTGTGTTGGAGGGTTGGTATGGGAGGGCCGCGTCTGTTCAAGGATGACATCGTGCGCTTTGGTGGTAAAGAGAGCTTTGTGTAGGAGGGATGGTGTGGGACGGCCGCGTCTGTTCAAGGTTGAAATCGTGAGCTTTGGTGGTAAAGAGTGCTTTGTGCTGGAGGGCTGCGTCTGTTCAAGGTTGATAGCGTGAGCTTTGGTAGTACAGAGAGCTTTGTGTTGGAGGGTTGGTGTGGGACGGCCGCGTCTGTTCAAGGTTGACATCTTGAGCTTTGGTAGTAAAGAGAGCTTTGTGTTGGAGGATTGGTGTGGGACGGCCGCGTCTCTTAAAGGTTGACATCGTGCGCTTTGGTAGTAAAGAGTGCTTTGTGTTGGAGGGTTGGTGTGGGAGGGCCGCGTCTGTTCAAGGATGACATCGTGCGCTTTGGTGGTAAAGAGAGCTTTGTGTTGGAGTGTTGGTGTGGGACGGCCGCGTCTGTTCATGGTTTACATCGTGAGCTTTGGTAGTAAAGAGAGCTTTGTATTGGAGGGTTGGTGTGGGACGGCCGCGTCTGTTCAAGGTTGACATCGTGAACTTTGGTAGTAAGGAGAGCTTTGTGTTGGAGGGTTGGTGTGGGATGGCCGCGTCTGTTCAAGGTTGACATCGTGAGCTTTGGTAGTAAAGAGAGCTTTGTGTTGGACGGCCGCGTCTGTTCAAGGTTGAAATCGTGAGCGTTGGTGGAAAAGAGAGCTTTGTGCTGGAGGGCCGCGTCTGTTCAAGGTTGATAGCGTGAGCTTTGGTAGTACAAAGAGCTTTGTGTTGGAGGGTCGGTGTGGGACGGCCGCGTCTGTTCAAGGTTCTCATCGTGAGCTTTGGTAGTAAAGAGAGCTTTGTATTGGAGGGTTGGTGTGGGACGGCCGCGTCTGTTCAAGGTTGACATCGTGAGCTTTGGTAGTAAAGATAGCTTTGTATTGGAGGGTTGGTGTGGGACGGCCGCGTCTGTTCAAGGTTGACATCGTGAGCTTTGGTAGTAAAGAGAGCTTTGTGTTGGAGGGTTGGTGTGGGACGGCCGCGTCTGTTCAAGGTTGACATTGTGAGCTTTGGTTGTAAAGAGAGCTTTGAGTTGGACGGCCGCGTCTGTTCAAGGTTGAAATCGTGAGCGTTGGTGGTAAAGAGAGCTTTGTGCTGGAGGGCCGCGTCTGTTCAAGGTTGATAGCGTGAGCTTTGGTAGTACAGAGAGCTTTGTTTTGGAGGGTTGGTGTGGGACGGCCGCGTCTGTTCAAGGTTGACATCTTGAGCTTTGGTAGTAAAGAGAGCTTTGTGTTGGAGGATTGGTGTGGGACGACCGCGTCTCCTCAAGGTTGACATCGTGCTCTTTGGTAGTAAAGAGTGCTTTGTGTTGGAGGGTTGGTGTGGGAGGGCCGCGTCTGTTCAAGGTTGACATCGTGCGCTTTGGTGGTAAAGAGAGCTTTGTGTTGCAAGGTTGGTGTGGGACGGCCGCGTCCGTTCAAGGTTGACATCATGAGCTTTGGTAGTAAATAGAGCTTTGTGTTGGAGGGTTGGTGTGGGAGGGCCGCGTCTGTTCAAGGTTGACATCGTGCGCATTAGTAGTAAAGAGAGCTTTATGTTGGAGGGTTGGTGTGGGACGGCCGCGTCTGTTCAAGGTTGACATCGTGCGCTTTGGTAGTAAAGAGAGCTTTGTGTCAGAGGGTTGGTGTGGGACGGCCGCGTCTCTTCAAGGTTGACATCGTGCGCTTTGGTAGTAAAGAGTGCTTTGTGTTGGAGGGTTGGTGTGGGAGGGCCGCGTCTGTTCAAGGTTGACATCGTGCGCTTTGGTGGTAAAGAGAGCTTTGTGTTGGAGGGTTGGCGTGGGACGGCCGCGTCCGTTCAAGGTTGACATCATGAGCTTTGGTAGTAAATAGAGCTTTGTGTTGGAGGGTTGGTGTGGGAGGGCCGCGTCTGTTCAAGGTTGACATCGTGCACTTTGTTAGTAAAGAGTGCTTTGTGTTGGAGGGTTGGTATGGGAGGGCCGCGTCTGTTCAAGGATGACATCGTGCGCTTTGGTGGTAAAGAGAGCTTTGTGTTGGAGGGATGGTGTGGGACGGCCGCGTCTGTTCAAGGTTGAAATCGTGAGCTTTGGTGGTAAAGAGAGCTTTGTGCTGGAGGGCTGCGTCTGTTCAAGGTTGATAGCGTGAGCTTTGGTAGTACAGAGAGCTTTGTGTTGGAGGGTTGGTGTGGGACGGCCGCGTCTGTTCAAGGTTGACATCTTGAGCTTTGGTAGTAAAGAGAGCTTTGTGTTGGAGGATTGGTGTGGGACGGCCGCGTCTCTTAAAGGTTGACATCGTGCGCTTTGGTAGTAAAGAGTGCTTTGTGTTGGAGGGTTGGTGTGGGAGGGCCGCGTCTGTTCACGGTTGACATCGTGCGCTTTGGTGGTAAAGAGAGTTTTGTGTTGGAGGGTTGGTGTGGGACGGCCGCGTCTGTTCAAGGTTGACATCGTGAGCTTTGGTAGTAAAGAGAGCTTTGTATTGGAGGGTTGGTGTGGGACGGCCGCGTCTGTTCAAGGTTGACATCGTGAGCTTTGGTAGTAAAGAGAGCTTTGTGTTGGAGGGTTGGTGTGGGACGGCCTTGTCTGTTCAAGGTTGACATCGTGAGCTTTGGTAGTAAAGAGAGCTTTGTGTTGGACGGCCGCGTCTGTTCAAGGTTGAAATCGTGAGCGTTGGTGGAAAAGAGAGCTTTGTGCTGGAGGGCCGCGTCTGTTCAAGGTTGATAGCGTGAGCTTTGGTAGTACAGAGAGCTTTGTGTTGGAGGGTTGGTGTGGGACGGCCGCGTCTGTTCAAGGTTGACATCTTGAGCTTTGGTAGTAGAGTGCTTTGTGTTGGAGGGTTGGTGTGGGAGGGCCGCGTCTGTTCAAGGTTGACATCGTGCGCTTTGGTGGTAAAGAGAGCTTTGTGTTGTAAGGTTGGTGTGGGACGGCCGCGTCCGTTCAAGGTTGACATCATGAGCTTTGGTAGTAAAGAGAGCTTTGTGTTGGAGGGTTGGTGTGGGATGGCCGCGTCTGTTCAAGGTTAACATCGTGCGCTTTAGTAGTAAAGAGAGCTTTGTGTTGGAGGGTTGGTGTGGGACGGCCGCGTCTGTTCAAGGTTGACATCGTGCGCTTTGGTAGTAAAGAGAGCTTTGTGTTGGAGGGTTGATGTGGGACGGCCGCGTCTGTTCAAGGTTGACATCGTGCGCTTTGGTAGTAAAGAGAGCTTTGTGTCAGAGGGTTGGTGTGGGACGGCCGCGTCTCTTCAAGGTTGACATCGTGCGCTTTGGTAGTAAAGAGTGCTTTGTGTTGGAGGGTTGGTGTGGGAGGGCCGCGTCTGTTCAAGGTTGACATCGTGCGCTTTGGTGGTAAAGAGAGCTTTGTGTTGGAGGGTTGGTGTGGGACGGCCGCGTCCGTTCAAGGTTGACATCATGAGCTTTGGTAGTAAATAGAGCTTTGTGTTGGAGGGTTGGTGTGGGAGGGCCGCGTCTGTTCAAGGTTGACATCGTGCACTTTGTTAGTAAAGAGTGCTTTGTGTTGGAGGGTTGGTGTGGGAGGGCCGCGTCTGTTCACGGTTGACATCGTGCGCTTTGGTGGTAAAGAGAGTTTTGTGTTGGAGGGTTGGTGTGGGACGGCCGCGTCTGTTCAAGGTTGACATCGTGAGCTTTGGTAGTAAAGAGAGCTTTGTATTGGAGGGTTGGTGTGGGACGGCCGCGTCTGTTCAAGGTTGACATCGTGAGCTTTGGTAGTAAAGAGAGCTTTGTGTTGGAGGGTTGGTGTGGGACGGCCGCGTCTGTTCAAGGTTGACATCGTGAGCTTTGGTAGTAAAGAGAGCTTTGTGTTGGACGGCCGCGTCTGTTCAAGGTTGAAATCGTGAGCGTTGGTGGAAAAGAGAGCTTTGTGCTGGAGGGCCGCGTCTGTTCAAGGTTGATAGCGTGAGCTTTGGTAGTACAGAGAGCTTTGTGTTGGAGGGTTGGTGTGGGACGGCCGCGTCTGTTCAAGGTTGACATCTTGAGCTTTGGTAGTAAAGAGTGCTTTGTGTTGGAGGGTTGGTGTGGGAGGGCCGCGTCTGTTCAAGGTTGACATCGTGCGCTTTTGTGGTAAAGAGAGCTTTGTGTTGTAAGGTTGGTGTGGGACGGCCGCGTCCGTTCAAGGTTGACATCATGAGCTTTGGTAGTAAAGAGAGCTTTGTGTTGGAGGGTTGGTGTGGGATGGCCGCGTCTGTTCAAGGTTAACATCGTGCGCTTTAGTAGTAAAGAGAGCTTTGTGTTGGAGGGTTGGTGTGGGACGGCCGCGTCTGTTCAAGGTTGACATCGTGCGCTTTGGTAGTAAAGAGAGCTTTGTGTTGGAGGGTTGATGTGGGACGGCCGCGTCTGTTCAAGGTTGACATCGGGTGCTTTGGTGGTAAAGAGAGCTTTGTGTTGTAAGGTTGGTGTTGAGTGGCCTCGTCTGTTCAAGGTTGACATCGTGAGCTTTGGTGTTCAAGAGAGCTTTGTGTTGTAAGGTTGGTGGTGGGTGGCCTCGGCTGTTCAAGGTTCACATCGTGAGCTTTGGTGGTAAAGAGAGCTTTGTGTTGGAGGGTTGGTGTTGAGTGGCCTCGGCTGTTCGAGGTTGACATCGTGAGCTTTGGTGGTAAAGAGAGCTTTGTGTTGGAGGGTTGGTGTTGGGTGGCCTCGGCTGTTCAAGGTTGACATCGTGAGCTTTGGTGGTAAAGAGAGCTTTGTGTTGTAAGGTTGGTGTTGGGTGGCCTCGGCTGTTCAAGGTTGACATTCGTCCGCTTTGGTAGTAAAGAGAGCTTTTTGTTGGAGGGTTGGTTTGGGACGGCCGCGTCTATTCAAGGTTGACATCGTGCGCTTTGTGGGTAAAGAGAGCTTCGTGTTGGAGGACCGCGTCGGTTCAAGGTTCACATCGTGAGCTTTGGTGGTAAAGAGAGCTTTGTGTTGGACGGCCGCGTCTGTTCAATGTTGACATCGTGAGCTTTGGTGGTAAAGTGAGCTTTGTGTTGGAGGGTCGCGTCTGTTCAATGTTGACATCGTGTGCTTTGGTAGAAAAAAGAGCTTTGTGTTGGACAGCCGCGTCTGTTCAATGTTGACATCGTGAGCTTTGGTGTTAAGAGAGCTTTGTGTTGGAGGGTTGGTGTGGGACGGCCGCGTCTGTTCAAGGTTGACATCGGGAGCTTTGGTGGTAAAGAGAGCTTTGTGTTGGAGGGTTGGTGTTGGGTGGCCTCGTCTGTTCAAAGTTCACATCGCGAGCTTTGGTAGTAAAGAGAGCTTTGTGCTGGTGGGACGCGTCTGTTCAAGGTTCACATCGTGAGCTTTGGTAGTAAAGAGAGCTTTGTGTTGGAGGGTTGGTGTTGGGTGGCCTCGTCTGTTCAAGATTCACATCGTGAGCTTTGGTGGTAAAGAGAGCTTTGTGCTGGAGGGCCTCGTCTGTTCAAGGTTGACATCGAGAGCTTTGGTAGTAAAGAGAGCTTTGTGTTGGAGGGTTGGTGCTGGAGGGCCGCGTCTGTTCAAGGTTGACGTCGTGAGCTTTGGTAGTAAAGAGAGCTTTGTGTTGGTGGGTTGGTGTGGGACGGCCGCGTCTATTCAAGGTTGATATCGTGAGCTTTGGTGGTAAAGAGAGGTTTGTGATGGAGGGTTGGTGTGGGACGGCCGCGTCTGTTCAAGGTTGACATCGTGAGCTTCGGTAGTAAAGAGTGCTTTGTGTTGTAGGGTTGTGTGGGACGGCCGCGTCTGTTCATAGTTGACATCGTGAGCTTTGGTAGTAAGGAGAGCTTTGTGTTCCCTTATTATCAATTAGGTTTCAGTCTGTAAATACAAAATCATTCTAATTACAGGAGTATGTAAAAAATTACCTGAAATAAATTGCATGTGATTATGATATATATACTGTGCCCGTCTGTTCACTTTGAATGAACAGGCGGCTCAGAGCGAGGTGACATGAAGACTGTGCTAGCACGAAATCTCATCTCAGATCGTTCTGGGTTATGCCTTCATATATACTCAACACTGCCTCTATGTCCCACGTAAGGATTTAGGGTAAGTAATGTCAAGCAAGAACACTCAGAAATGAGAGGTATTGAAAGAAAGTAAGTTTCACATATTTATTCATAAAATAGACGAAAAGAAACAAACACTCGCACATCCCTAGCGAAAACGAAATTATTGAAGGCATGAAAAAAAGTATATCAAAAATTTTAATTAGTGCACCTCTACGAAAGAAGAAATAATAGTCATCATTTACTTGTTCAGAGTCCTATACAAAGATGGGTAACTTTAAACAATCTGTGTATTGAACCAAATACAAAAGACTTTGCACTAGAATAAATAAATAAATACATATTTTAACAAAAGCGGCTGCAGTCAGCGGTTCTGTTGACGATGATTTACATTAAGCAGCAATGTTAAACTGTCCTCGATGAAACTCATTTTTGCAACAATCACTAATCCTATTTCCATTTATGTTGCCGTAATCTATTGTTCATATTTACATTTATTCGGTTGGCACAATCATCGTTCATGCTTACTCTGCTGATTCCCCGTTCATATTTAATCTGCATGAGATTCACTGTTTATGTTTCTCATGTTTAATTTGTTTGGCAACAGGCAACAAGTCTTAAAAATATGCTTCGTGAGGAAGTAAATATATTAAATCGAAGGAAAAAGGGCGATAATCCATAACTCTGGCCTGTAAATCACAATCTCCCCTGTTTGAGGAGACATTCTCAGTAATTATTTCCCTATTCCGAGAACATACTCTGGCACGGAATAATAATTTCTCAACGTGAGAAGCCCACAAAAAATGTCATCGAAGATATTAATTGTAAACAATTATAATTGTGAACACAATTTAATACACGTATTGAATTTCAATAACTCGATGAATAAATTTGATTCAAAAATATCTTAAATTGATCAGGCCACGGCGTGTACTTGCCATCGTGTTTGACAATAACATATTATTTCTGACAAGTAATTAAAACAACAATTGACATAACGTGGAAGTCTGGTAATGGATCAATATTGAAAGCTTCCATAATTTTCGACGGAGTTGCCGCATATGCGACATGTCTTAACTTTAGTAAGACCCTCTAAGTCAACCTTAGGAAAACCACTTATACTGTAATTATGAGAGTGTCAATCCCTCACGTGTTACATATAAACCTGGGAGTATTAATCGCTATTATCACTAATTTGTTCATTAACAACTAGCTTCACGTAATTCATATATCCTAATACCACGCTTAAGGTTCCGCAATCCCTCACATATTATGAATTTCAATTTCATCACTTGCCAAATAATCCTCGCTGTTTATATCCTTGAAGAATGTACCATATTTGATTATTATTATTATTATAATTAAAAAAATAAGTATTAATTTTATAGTGATAATTATAGCTTGAATGTGTCTATAATCCTGTTACCTCATTAAACACTCATCGAAATAAGTACCAGTAATATCGAGAGAAATATATATCTTCTTCTTCCTAGCGTTGTCCCGCTGGTGCAGGGTCCGCTTTTTTGGTCATTGACCTCCATTTTGTCTGGTTTCGTGCGTCAGCTGGATTTAGGCCGGTAACCTTCAAGTCACCATTTATTGTGTCTTGCCAACGCTGCTTCTGTCGTCCTCTGGGGCGCAGGCCTTCAACCTCAAAATGAAGGACAGTGTTAGTAACAGTATCAGGCGCTGCACGCAGGGCATGGCCATACCATCGGAGCCGTCTCTCCCTCATCTTGTCCACAATTGGGGCGACACCCATTTGCTCCCGAACTGTGTCGTTTCTGACATGGTCAATAACGGAGATGCCCATTGTCCAACGGAGCATTCTCATTTCCATGGCGTGCAGGCGACGTTCTGAAATGTTGTCGGATGGTCGACATTCAACTCCATACAGCGCAACTGTCTGTACCACTGTCCGATATATCTATATATATGTAAATGTGGAAATTTACCTCACTTCCTAATATGACTGGTGCTTCCTCTGCGACGAATGTTTCAAATGAATCGCCGAAGAATAAGATTTTGGGTTAGAATATCCATGGCTGGGATACAATGAAAATAACTTTCTACCTTAGTGCTGGCTGATGACGGGGTGATCCCTTGGTGTGGGAGATATCCATAGACCATGTTTCCTATTCAACGGCTTCCTCGCTTGAAGGCCCCATCCAAGCATCCGCATGATCCGCAGCCTCTAAGCATATGAAAGGCTGACAGTTCATTGATTATACCAACCACATAGTTCACGTGAAATAAAGAATGGAAGAAGACTTATTGTGTTTGAGAGAAATCAGCATTAATAACCACCTCACGCTTTTAAATTTGAGTTACAGTTGTTGCACAGTAAATATAAATTTATCAAGGTGCAAAGTAGTAGAGAAAGTATATTTTTACTTCACTTTTCTCAATCAGCTGAGTGTAAATATCAACCACGTCTTTCAAAAAGGAATCTTTTGTAGGTTTCAAAATAGTTTAAACTCAATCCTGGGACAGCCTATGAACTTAAGCACACTACGAGATTCTTTCTGCAACAATGGGAATAAGACTAATAAGACCGTTGCCGTGGAATACTGTAAACGAGAGGGTCTGAGGGTAAGAACGGAATACACTCAGACTTGTGAGGAAAAACTGAGAGGAGGATGGTTCGATTCCCACCTCAGGTATCCTATATGCTAAGTGGTTTTCCTTGGTTTCCCACTTCTACTCCAGAAAAGACCACCTCGATCCCAATCATAGCATTAAACTCAAATACACATATTACTACTGATACCTCAGTAAAATAGGCTATGTTATTGTGCTGTCTGTAGTAATATAAAGATTTTTTATACACACGCAAGTACATGGGTAGATATAATGAGCAGGAAAATTCAGGAGTTCAATTTATTGGACGAGTGTTTCCAAACGCAGCTAAAGTTGTTTATAAAAGTACAACCATGATTTTACTGCAACCCGGACGGAATATTGCTAGGTCAGGACTGTCTCACTCTTTTGAGATTGTGTGCCCTTGACTCTTGTTGTGATTGATGACAACACGTGCAATTTAACTGTGGTGGTGACATCAAGATCAGTCTTGTCACTGTTTACGGCCTTGAACTCATGATATCTGTCGGTATACTCGCATTACTAAATCCATTTTTAAAAACCCTTCCTTTATTTCCATGTTACAGTTCAAGCCCTGAGAAACTTTCGCTAGCAGCTCACAAATAGTCGGACGTGGTTTGATGAATCCTACTGAGCATGATAGATACGACACAAATATAATTGTTTTAATGTATGCCAATGTATTGGTTGATATAGCTAGTATGTTTATTCCCACACGTTACTTGCAATATTTTTCAAGACGTAGGATGCCAATGTCTAAGCTTACATGGGGGCACTTTTTCATCAATTGATTCTGTAATAAGACCTTGTAGTGTGGTGGCTGTCACTCCAGAGGTCCTGGGCTAGTTTCCTAGCTCTATCGAATTTTTAAATTCTGATCTGGGGGTTGGAACGGCGCACACTCAGCTTCGTAAGGCAGAACTGTGAAGAGGTAGGTTCGATTCTCCCCTCGGCCATTCGAGAAGTGGTTCTCCGTGGTTTCCCCACTTCCACTCCAGGATAATGCAGGGATGGATCCTAACTTAAAGCTATGCCTGCCTCCTTTCCAGTCCTCACCGGAATTACAAAAAGTATACAAACTTCTACAAATATTACAATAACACAGATTTTCATACACACCCTACATACTTCCCAATACACGGGGCCAAATGAGTATGTTATCAAAAAGCCCTAAATGAATTAATATGAACAACAACACAATGATTCTACAATAAGAGTTTCTTTTAAAATATAGTTCTAATAGATGCACATATAAGCAAATTTAAGTTCTCCATTTGAAGCATTACACATTTTATTAAGTTTACTGTTTCAACATACAAACTTACATGTGTTGTAGGAATTTGCTGTTCATCAGTGTCAGCCATAGAATCAAGGAGAGAAGAGGTCCATATCATGTGCTATATATAGCCTACTGTTATACCTTGGCAAGGAAGAAGAAAGGAACATGCCCCAACACGTACTTTTAGGGGGACCAGATTTGATTACTGTATTTTTGCTAAGTGTGATCTTGGGTTTCTCTGTTATTTTTTCGTCGTTGACATATAAAATAAAAATTATGATTTTTAGCTGCATTGAGTGTTTTTTTAGTTTTTCAATGAAGGTCCCAATTCTCCTGTTTCCTTCGCAGCATGTTATAGAAATTACTGTATTAGTGTGCAATGATATTTTTTGCTGCACTTACTTTATTTCACCCTTCAAGATTTTAAAGGGGATATGAAATGAACTATAGACATTTTGTGAAATCCAATATTTTTTTCTGAAATTTCAGCCTCCTAATGAATTTGGCACTAATTACCTATCAATTTTAGTATAATGAGGATCCGGTTACATCGCCTGTTTCTCTCTCGATACTTTATTGGTATTGCTAACAGCATCAAGTGTTCTGTTTTGTGATAGTATAAGGACTCTCATCAAGTACCTTGATTTTATCTTTTCCAGGTCCTCCAGTTGCTTCGCCGGCCTTTCACCGCTGGGTCCGTGGTTCAAATCCCGGTCACTCCGTCTGAGATTTGTGCTGGACAAATCGGAGGCAGACAGGTTTATCTGCGGGTACTCCGGTTTTCCCTGTCACAATTTAATTCCAGCAACACTCTCCACTATCATTTCATTTCATCTCTCATTCATTTAATCATTGCCCCAGGGGAGTGCGACAGGCTTCGGCAGCCGGCATAGTTCATAGGCGGTAGCACGCCGGCCTCTCACCTCTGGGTCCGAGATTCAAATCCCGGTCACTAAATGTGAGATTTGTGCTGGGCAAAGCGGGGGCAGACAGGTTTTTCTCCGGGTACTCCGGTTTTCCCTGTCACAATTTCATTCCAGCAACACTCTCCACTATCATTTCATTTCACCTGTCATTTATTTAATCGTTCCCCCGGGGGAGTGCATAGTTCATATCCTCGCCGCTTCATTCATTCCATTCCCTGACCCGGTCGATCGACTGGAAGCAGGCTGTGGATTTTCATTTTTCAACACAAAAGTGTCCCATAGCGAGTCTTATCGCCATGTTTGACCGACCGCTGCGTCCCAAGTGATAGTTGAATTGCCAATAGCCTGCCATATTTACGAATTACTTAAAATATTTGACAGGTATGGATCAAGGATTTATGGGAATGTACACAACTTTCATATTTATTATCCTTACTTTTCGTAGATGCCAGCCAGATATGGGTCCAGAATTGTGGCAATCGTGATCTGCTGTTACCTATAAGAATATATTTCAACCGAAAGGCCATAAAATTCCAGACATAAGTTCTGATGTAACACAGAATACTGTATGCTCTACTGTAGTCTACACACACACACACACACACACACACACACACACTGGGCATCCGGGTCATGGAATATTGTCCTTTTGCACATCTTATGGTGGAAGCATTGCGCTCCTAATCCGACAGTTTGGTCCCAACCAATTTCTATCGCACATTGCATATGCGCCGTAGAAATCCCTTTTTATGAGTTCTGACTTGCCTTTCCATATCATGAGGAGATCTTGTTCTGATTTTGTGGCAGGCAGTGGCAGCGAAAGTTGCATTCTCAGTTCTTCTATGAGGAACGGTTCTCGTGCAAGTTCTTAAGCCAATCTAGTATATGATGTTTTTGCTATTCCTAGTATCTTTTTCAGGCATCTGGCTTTGACCTCTTCTATTGCTTTCAAGTCTGTTATTGAAGCCTATGCCATGCCCTTTTTGAGCCACAGCATTTCTGGGACAAATGTGTATAAATAACTATATTTAGTGGGAATGCTCTCACCGAAGAGGAAATGGCAAGGTTTGTTGACACAATCATAGCAGATCAGCGTAGGCGAGTGTTCTGTTCTATTCAGTTTTTTTTTGTAATGATGAAAGCATAGCTCAGTAGAGAATAGTAATGGGAATAGCAACTACATATGACACCATCACCTTCTGATTATGATGAGTATCGTCTTAAGGGGACAGAACAGAAAAGCTATCTGCTCCTAAATATTTTGACTTAAAATAATGAAAAAGTTTCTCAGCAGGGACGGTAGGATTTAGACCAAGTCCGTATCTTCGAGTACGCTAAGACGTTACACTCTCTAGCAGATGGGATGTGAAGATACCAACACAAAACAAATTTTTGTAGAGAGCTGGAATATTTGATTCAAGAGTGGAATATACGAGAGGGAATACGGTGTTGGCAGCCGTCAAAATTCGGAAAATAATCTATAGTACTTTAATAGGTAATGTGACTAAGATACAGGAATTGACCATTTTAGCATTATTGCTTGGCGCTGGTTTTGCCCCATAGTCCGAAAGTGGTGAACGCGGAATTAGGCTTCACATACAAACACAAACCTACGTCCCAGACACTCTTGCTAGTTGTGCAGGCACGAACAGTCTTCTAACCAAGTAGCGACCAATGGCTTTGTCTCACCCAACCTTAGTAGGCTACATCAGTTCATTTATTTATTCGTATGGCAAAACAAGGATACATTATAAATACATGTATCCTACAATTATATACACAACTATTTACGGGTCAACATTCAAAGCTTACTGTAATGTCCAGATATTTCAGCCAGTCCACTGCCTCTGTAGAGGCACTATGTAATTCTTGAACAGATCCTTTGAATCTTCTTCTTAGGCAGTGCAAAACAACGTGCTGGATGGTCTGGGGCACATTAGCACAGTCGCAGAACTTCTCCACTTGTGAAGCCAGGATATACACCTGCCATGATTTGTCCTGATTCTGTTTAGAGACGTCCATTCTCTTCTCGGTCGTGGCTTCGGTGGCGTAGTTGCTAGCATGCTGAGCTTCTATGCCCAAGGTCGCGGGTTCAAAGCCGGCCGAAGTCGTCGGAATTTTTATGAGCGTTAAAATCCCTCAATATGCCTTCCTTGAGAGGGGAAGTAAAGCAGTGGTCCCATGTCATAGATGGCTTGAAAAAGAACCTTCCACTAACTACACTTGTGTGAAACCAAAATGTGTAGGTTAGAATTGATAACGCTCAATTATTTCCAACGTTCTCTGCCTGGTTCTGACTGCGATGCCATCTAGTAGGCAATTCCGAAAGCTAGGTGTCATGTACGGTAGCATTTGGTGGCAAAAGTAGGAACTACTTGAAATTACTGTCTGCAGTCCTTACTTGAATTAAAACAGATAACACACACTAATACAGCCACCACAATTAACACCGGTTTTCAGACAAATTCGACATACACCCAAAGTACATGGGGCCGTATGACCACGTTGTCGCAGCCCCCAAACTAAGGAACCAACCAACCATCCCTTCTCGGTAAGTTGAAACCAGCAGGAGCTCTACAAGGATGATGGATTAAACCCAGACGGTCAGGATTTGAATAGGTCCATTCTTCATGCCAGATCTCAGCAGCATCAAAATGTGTTTCCAGGAGCTTCTCACCTAGCTTCCATGTTGGGTTTCTGGACTTCAATCTCTTCGTTTTCTGATGGTTGCAGTCCAGATGTAAGGGCAGCTGATGGTTCCTTCGACACTTCTGCCATCGTCTTGCAAGTGCCAGTTTCCTTCGCATGTGAGGGGGATGGATGTTGGATAAAACGGGTAGCCATTTTAGAGGTGTCGATTTGATGGTGCTAGATATTGTCCTTATGGTGTCATTCACTTGGGTACCAACTTTTGAAGTATGTGCACTGTTGAGCAGTATTCCGCAACTGGGGAGACCAAGGCAAGAGCTGATGTCCGCAGTATCGTCGCGTTTTCTCCCAGCCTGTTTCACTGAGCTTGTGTAGTATGTTGTTCCTTGTTATTCTATTTTCCTTAAAAAAAAAGCTTATGAGATCACCTTTTGTCCGTGTGTCTGTGTGCATGTGTATGTCCCCCCTAATAAAATCTAAACGTCTGGAGCGATTTCAATGAAACTCGGTAAGTTCTTAGCACTATTTCGGACGAACCCAACTGTGCCCTTCATATTTTGTTACGTCCACCAATCCAACATGGCGGCTGTGCGAAATATTTCATCAGCATTCCATGTCTCCGAAACTATTACCGATATCACCCTGGAATTTTGTACGGTAATAAAGGGAACTACTAGAAGTTCACGTATGTGACTTTTGAAAACCTGGTAACTACAAAACCAACATGGCGGCCAAGCGAATTTGCGACTTTTAAATAGACGTTTCTCGCGATTCAATCAACCAAACGCAATGAAACTTGGTACAGTATATGTGTATACACATTGTAATGCACCGACATCTAAGTTCGTTCAATCGTTTAAATAACCTCAAGATGGCAGCTGTGCGAAATATTTCACCGACATTCTATAGCTATGAAAGTATTACCGGTATCATCCTCAATCTTTGTACGGGAACAAATGCTTGGTGCTTTTCAGTCGGTCAACACGAATGTACCCAAATAGAGCTGGGTTATGCCCTAATCCTGAAACAAATTACATGAGATTAATAAATACACTAGGATGACCAGTTTCGATCGTCAAGCGATCATCATCAGATCCATTACACTTAGGCTATAACATCTATGTTTGAGAATACAAGTGAAAAATGTATACAATATGTACAATTATTTAGTTGCAGTGTTGGTAATGCAACTGTCGGTGTATGCTAAATGTAGTATATCTAATGTTAGGTGAAATTCTAAAATGGTGATACAAATCCGGAATTTGTCTGTTTGGGGTGATTATGTGGTTGTACAAAATCAACTATGGTTATACTGTAATAATACAGGCTGATACTTATCAGGTGGTCTCCCTAACTAGAACTTCAAGCAGTTACGTGTTCACTCTGTCACTAGTTATAGTCGACTAACCCGGGTGTTAACTGGGTGGAACTGGTTTTTCCCTTTCTCGCCCTTTTGTTCCTATGTTCTTTCTGAGATCAGTGCCATGTTTATTTGTGTGACGTTACCAAATCTAGATAAGAATGTATGTTATTGAATACAGGAAGATCTACAACTATTAAAGATCGTGGAACTATCTTCGCCAAGCGTGGACTAAAAAGTCATTCAAACTAAGCGGTACACGGTCAATTGAAGACGTCCCGGCACCATTAATACTGCCGCGCATACCGGCCTAGGTTTATTGCAGAAAAAAGTACATAGTACACCTGATCCAAATAACATTTACCTATAACCACCGCTATTCCCCCCCCCCCCCCCCTCTTTTTATCTAGCTTGGCTGTATCGCTAAGTTGTGTCTTGTTTTCGACAGGGTGTGTTTTTAGTAGAATGAAGGGGGGTGAACTCTCCATAAAAGTGTGTTAATTTAGATTGTTGGGATTGTTTTGTTTGGCTAGGTGAATCTCGATTGCTTCTTTTATGTCGAGAGCTCTGCCTTTCGATTCGTGATGAATTATTTTTAGATCAGTCTCGATTTTAGTAAAGCTGTGCCCCGTGTCACACATATGTTCGCATACGGCTAAATGTGTTCCGTATCTTATCGCATTCCTATGTTCATTATAACGTGTATCTACTCGTCTTCTGCTCTGTCCAATGTAATTAGCTTGACAACCAGTGTCTTGGCATGTAATAGAATATACCCCTGACTTTGAATACGGGTCTTGTTTATTTAGATTACTACTTTGCAGGTGCCTCCCGGTCGTATTATTCGTTGTGAATGCTATTTTATGCCTTGCTTTTTGAATAGATTAGTGATTTTATGTGTTCGCATTCACATAGTTGAAGCACGCGAATTTTTTCTCATTAATGTCCGGTATTTGAATCATTTTATCTTTATTTTTGTGTTTGGCTACAATATGGTCTATTTTGCTTGGCGGGAAATTGTTTTCCTTTGCTATTTGTTTAATGGTTCTTATTTCCTTATTATAATTGTATTTTGACATGGGTATGTTTAAAGCCCTGTGCACCATTGAATTGAACCCCGCTAATTTATGCGTACTGGGGTGATTAGACTGATTGTCGATTGCATGCGAGGTTTGTGTGGCTTTTCGGAATATGGAATATGAAAGCTCGTTGTTTTTACGTTCAATAGTTATGTCGGGATAATTTATTTTTCGATTTGATTCGGATTCTTTAGTGAATTTGATTGAGTGGTGTAGGCTATTAATGGATTGGAGAATTGTTTCTTCGCTTGTTAATTCATTATCGTAGATGCAAATTAC
Source organism: Meconema thalassinum (assembly GCA_946902985.2). NCBI lineage: Eukaryota > Metazoa > Arthropoda > Insecta > Orthoptera > Tettigoniidae > Meconema > Meconema thalassinum. The sequence goes on from OX336395.1 coordinate 215,092,519, forward strand.
ATCATCTACGTATTTTTTCCATATTACTATTTCCTTTGTTGAAGTCTTTTCTAAGAACTCATTTTCTAGTGCATTAATGAAGATATCAGCGATTAGTCCGCTTAGTGGTGATCCCATCGCTAAGCCTTCTGTTTGTGTGTACATTTTATTGTCGAATTGAAACACGTTTTGGCTGAGGACGACCCTCAGTAATCTCACAATCTCTTCAGTTTCTTTTTCCGAATTGTTGGATTTTAAGTTATTTTCGATAGTGTTGATTGCATCATTAATAGGACTATTGGTGTACATGTTAGTTATATCGAAAAATACAAGCCTCATGCTAGGTTTCATTTGTAGGCTGCTCAATGCTGTTACTAATTCCGCTGTGTTCTTTACAGAGTTGTTTTTGTCGTTGGAAAGGCAGTGTTTTAAGATTTTTAGTAACTCTTTGCTGATTTTTTAATTTGGCGCATTCCTACAATTGACTATTGGTCTCATTGGGCACTCCGTTTTGTGTATTTTTGGTTGTCCCCTCAATGACGGTATTTTCGGGTTCATGTTTATTAGTTTTGATGTTTCAGCTTTGGTCAATATGTATTCTGTTTCTTTTAATACACGTTTTATTTGTTTTTGGAATTTGTTGATGGGGTCTTTTGCAAATTCCTTGATTTCGTTGTTGTTTAGGAATTCGACTGTTTTTTCAATGTATTCTGTTTTGTTCAAAATTACTGTGGTATTTCCCTTATCTGCTTTTGTGATGATTAAGTCATGTTCTTTAATTTTTTGTTTCAATGACTTTATTTCTTTCAGTTGTTTGTTGTGTTGAGTAATTTATTTCAGGATTAGGGCATAACCCAGCTCTATTTGGGTACATTCGTGGTGACCGACTGAAAAGCACCAAACTTTTGTTTACTTAGGCAACACTGAAAAATGAATCCAAATCTCACAATGTCTTTGTACGGGGATAAAGGGCACTACTGGAAGTTCACCTATGAGACTTTCAAAAACCGATTAACTACAAAGCGAACATGGCGGGCGGCCAAGCGAAGTTGAAAGTTTTAAATAGACATTTATCGCGATTTAATGATCCAAACGCAATGAAACTTGGTACAGCAAATGTTTATACACATTTTAATGCACTGGTATCTAATTTTGTTCAATTGTTTTCATAACCTCAACATGGTGGCTGTGTGAATTTTAAAATTAAGGTTTTATTTTTTGTGTCGTAATCATGCGATCGAAGTGAAAGTTTGAATAATGAACCTACGCAATAATTTTTCTTTAATGATACATGATTCTATGGCCTATACATATAACAATCCAACATGGCGACCATCCGAAATATTTAGACGGTTCTCAATATCTACGAATCTATGACAGCAATCAAACTGATTTTGTAAGTGTGTAGAGGCTATAAGCATAAGTTCACCTATGGGACTTTCAATATCCTGGTGATCACAAATCCAACATGGCGGCGACGCGAAGTATAAATATTCACATGGATGTTTCTCGCAATTTAACCATCCGAGTGCAGTGAAACTAAGTAGAGTAAATTATTATACAAATGTTAATCCACTGGCATCTAATTTATTTAAATTGTTTCCATAACCACAAGATGGCAGCTGTGAGAAACTTGAAAATCTCGTTTATACTTCTTGTGTCTTAATCCTGCGATTGAAGTTTGGATTCTACACGTACACAATAATCTTCATGTAACAGTACATAACTATACGACCTACATATATAAAAATCCAACATGGGGACCATCCGCTATATTTAGTCGGTTCTCAATATCTACGAATCTATTACAGCACCCAAACTGAAACTTTGTATATTGATAGTGGCAATTAACTTAAGTAGGATATATGAAAATAGTTTTTAGTTCTTCACAGAACTACTTGTTTTTATCTTGGCTGCAGTGTTAGAGAGATGTTGCTTGTATGAAAGCGTCCGGTCCGTTGTGACGATCAGATACTTTGGATAGGGGTTATAACTGAGCTGTTGACCTTTGAATTCGACCTGAGGTACGTAGTTGGCTTTTTGGTTATCTAGATGGAAGCAGCTTACTTCAGTTTTGTTCAAATTAAGTTTAAGTCACCATGTGCTGAAATGCTTGTTCAGTTTATGAAGATCCTTTGTGAGTGTAGTTTCTATTGTTTTGAAATCCATGGATTGGGCAGCCAGAGTTATATCAATTTCCTGGAAGATATATTGAACAGTAGAGGAGCAAGAACTGATCCTTTAGGTAAACCATCGTTTAGTACATAACGCCTACTCTTACTGCAGTTTAAATGTACTTCGAACACTCTATTGCATAGCTTGTTGTTCAGCAGTGTTGCAAGCATCTTATAGCACTTCAAAATCATTCCTTGTCGTCACATTGTGTCATAAGCTGATGTCTAGTCCACAAAAACAGCGATGGTTAGTTCTCTTAAGCAAGGATGAAAGCCTACCACTTCTTAAGATATCATTAGAGAACATAACTAACCAGTGGAGAGTTCTAGGTCCACAATGTTTAAGGAATTCTGGATATATTCCATCCACTCCTGCTGCTTTGCCTGGTTGTATTGCTTTTAGAGCTGCTCAGATTTCTGCAGTTGTGAATTCTTCTGAAAACTGGGAGAGTGGTTCAGTCGAGAATAGCCCGGTTATTAGCTCTTTCTTGAGTTTTTTGGATTCAACCTTATTGACGTTTTGAATTTTGGATAGTTTGGTGATTCGTTTGGCTGCATCTACTGGAGATACCTCTGAGCTCTTATTAATATATTTGGGAGTACAACTTCTTAGAAGAGTCCACGCTTTTCTGCTTGAGTGTTGAAAATTCATGCTTGCTGTCATTGAGTTCCATTTATCATTTTCTGGCAGAATCTAGGCGGTGCAGTAGTTCATCAGTGGCTCCTGTTCTGTTGCTGAGTTGGTATTCTTCGTAAAGCTCATTACATCTTATATTACAGCCGGGGATATATTCTTTCCAAAATCCCCTGGGAATGTGTTTCTTTGCTATGGATCATATAACTAACAAATCGATTATAGTTGCCCAGTTTGGGTGGAATCCACTGGATATTGTGATCCATCTCATTAGTAAACGATTCTCAGTTTGCCTTTTCAAAATTCCAGCGAGGCATCTTATTATTGGGACTTCAATGCCAATTTTTAGAAGAATTAGTCTATGCTGACTACGAGGAAAATTGTTCAGTACTTTCCTGCTGCACGGTTAAGCTCTTCCATGCTCGTCCCTTGAAACAAAACAGAGGTCAGGGTTGTTGTCTTCCTGAGGGGAAGAAGCCTCGCTCCCATGCATCGTACACAAGGAACACATCTTCTATTCTAGACCATTCTCATACGCTAAGACATCACTATTAGCATCTCCATACCCCCAGGAAGTACTCAATTTCCCCTGATGACTGCCGGATGATTTACATTCTTGATGGTATCATTAAACCAAGGTTGAGATGGAGGTTTGTAAATGTTTACTATTTCCAAGTCTGCAACTTTAATCCTAGTGGTGAAAATGCCTTCAGAGCTGGTGTCAAGAATTTCTACTTGCTTAGTATTTTTCCGAATGGGCGTAGAGATGTCGTGGTTTTTATGGAAGGTAGCTGCAGCAAGATTGAATCCTGGTAGTTTACACCTGGAGTGAACTTGGTTTTGGTGTCTCTTGGAGCCGTAGGACATCTATGTGGTTGTCATTAAGCAGTCGCTTTTTGTTCGGCTTATATCCTCAACATTCAATTGTAGGACCTTCAGTGTGGGCCTTATGTCCTTTGTTTGGCTCTGTTAAGAACCGTGTTGATTGGTATAATGTTCCGTCATAATAGCCATTGGTTAAAGTATTATCTAATTTCTGGGATATCCTTTAAGCAGAGCTTAAGGTCCAGCAGCTAATTTCGTTGCTTACTTAACAACACCCGGGAGACACTTTTAGGATAATTTGATTGGAATAATGTTCCGTCACCATAGCCGAAATTTAATGTATCCTCTAATTGCTAGGATATTCCGTAAGCAGAGATTAAATCCAACAGCCAATTTCGTTGCTTACTTAGCACCACTCGGGAGACACTTGTAGGGTAATTTAAGGTTAAACCTACGGACGTGAAGCAACGCCTGTAATTTTCGTCCAGACAGTCAGTAGTGCAGTCTGTCGAGAGCTATGAGGTATTGTTGCTATTCACTACAATGTTGAATATGTTTTGCATGCGCAGTTGAGTATTTTACGGACTTGTAATATAGTTTGGTCGTCATGGAATCAACAGCCAAAATAATATATCTGTAACAATTTTATTAGAGGAAATGATTAGCTCCAACTTCTCATCAATTAATTTAGATTTGTAAATAGTTTTGTATGCTGTATATCATGTTGGAGAATAAAGCCTGGAGGACATTTATACAACTGATAAAAGTGTGAGTGGAAGAACCTTATAAAATTTCAGCAATTCCAACATCTTTAAATGTTTCTCTTTAAAAATATGGCTACACTGTAAATCACCCCCGTGCACTGCGCCATGGATATCTCACTCAGTCCCGAAACGAAACCTTGCGCGTAATTTGAAACTACAGTATGTTGGTATGGCCTTTGGAACATAGTCAGTGTGGCCCTTAGGCTCAAATGATTGGCAACCCCTGAATTAGACCGATATAACATTTTACCACGTTCCCATTACTAACGATACCAGACTTTCATTTGTTTGTATCGGCTGCACAACAGGACCTTCTATACTACCGGACCTGACACAGGCGGCAGGGCCGAGGAAATATGGCTGACGTACTTGTTTTTTTAATAATGTTGTGTGGTTTTGTTTACGATGTGATAGTGGTGTGAATAATCCCAATTTCGCTTAGCAATCGTCTCCCTTGATTAGCTGTGCTTAGTGGTTATTGCTTTCGTGTAAGTATATGTCTGCATTATCATAGTGCGTCATAAAATGGAGATACCGCCATACCGGTACTTTCTGATACCAACAATTCTACTAGTGGGTAAATTGGTCTATTTATTATTCTGTTTAGGGTTTATACATTATTAGTAATGGTAATCCATTATGAGCAAGCATAGTAATAATTAACGTATTCCATTTTTAGGTTTGAGAAGATCTGAAAATTGATTACGAAGAAACATAACCTGCTTTGTAAATTGGATGCAGTGTCCACTAATCCAGTTTTAAGTCTGCTGGTTCAAGGATCTTATCACGTACTTGATGTGGATTTCTGTTTTTATAAACTACCAGTAGGCTTACCCGTGGTGATTTGCTTCGAAACTGTTGTGTGCCTGGATGCAAATACAATTATCACAAAGATAAGCCATTGGTGCCTACTTTCCAATTTCCCAAAGAAAAAGAACTTAGGGATAAATGGACAAGAAGCATTCATCGTTATGCTTTTTCTCCGACAGCTAACTCAGCAGTTTGTGTCAAGCATTTTGTCCGTGAACTAGTTATTACAGAAGACAAATTCCCTTGTGCAGGTGGCTCAGTTGTAACTGTACCTAGAAAAAGAACAAAACTACAAGAAGGAGCATACCCTACCATCTTTGAAAACCAGCCATCATATTTAACAAAACAGTTGTCTCCAAAAAGAAAGGATCCAAAGGAACGCATGAAGCAAGTTCTTGCCCGTGATGAGCAACAGTATAGTGAGTGGAATTAAAGAGATACGATATTAGGGTTTGAAGAATTTAAAAATCAAGTAGGCAATAGATATGTGGAGTCTTTCACATTATTTACCAAAGATAGGCATGTTTTGCTGTGTAAAATTGATGACAGCCCCAATGATGCACCTAAAATTAATACCTCCATCAGAATTTCACCGTCATTTTCTGTGGAAGTTCTCCACAACAATTTGCATCTCCCCAGCAGTCAGTTTCAGTGGTGTCTTGGCAATAACTTGCTTTGTGATAAATGGACCAAGTTTGATTGTCTACTGAGTCACCTATCAGGTTTCCAGCTAGAAGATTTAGATTGTAAACAGAAACTTAATCTCTTACTTGGTTGGTTCCTAGGTGTTAATATTGACAACTTCGACATTACCACTAAAAAGAAATTGAAATTCCTACAGGAACAGTTTCAACATTCTCTGTCCACTCAGCCAAGATATTCTGCAGCTACTCTCCTGTGGGCCTCAACATTATTTTATTATTTTCCTGGGGCTTATCATTTTGTTCACTCCAGCCAAGTATTAGCAGTACCTCATCCATCTTATTTAAGAAGACTGTTGTGCAAAATGGGAACAAACTGTGCAGGGATCAGCGTTTCACAGGAATCATACTTACGGGAGAGATGCAAGCTTCTGGGTGACCATGAAAAAGTTGTGTGTATCTTGTTAGATGAGACTTATGCTGCCCCTAAACTAAGTTATAAGGGTGGAAAACTTGAAGGAGTTGCTTTGAACAGACCAAATGAAATCCATTGTGTGACTACAATACAGGCATTCATGATAACTTAGGTATTTACATGTACACTACTGTTCCAAAGTATTGCACGTCCTATGCCATTTGGAGAATTTTGGTACAAACCTTCTAAAAACCCATTCGTCCTTGAAATTTCAAATATTTATTAAAGAAGTACAGTCTACAAGTGAGAAGGAACATTGCAATGAAGGACAAGATTGTTTCTAATATTTTAATTCAAGGAAATGTGTCAACATTACGTACAGATGTACAATGACATGCCATGACACTCATAATATCGTAGATAAATATTAAATGTTTTGATGAAATTTCCATTTAATTTGGTCATAGTGTAAGATATTGAGCATCACTAGTTCATTATTCATTAATCATACTTTGAATGATCTTAGTATTTTGTTGGACCCCCCCCCCCCCCTGGCCCTTATAACAGCTTTCACTCTGTCAAGCATGGAGTCGATCAATTTTCTAATGATACTGATGTCCATTTCATAGTTCCACACTTTCACAATCACCTCCAACAGGTCCTGTTTTGTTGCAGGCCTCTTCTTCTGAACCCCTTTTCCAACCAATCGCCACAAATTCTCAATTGGATTAAGGTCCGGTGAATTTCCCGGCCACGGAAGTTCTCTGATACCCAATTCAGTCATGACAGAACGAGTCTGAAATGATAGATTTGGACGATATGTAACAGCAGTAACCTTGGAAATTGTGTTTCAAAGATAAAATAACCAAAACTCACCTTTTTTGATGTGTGACATGGAGCCAGATCCTGTTGAAAAATCCACTGAGCATCCGGGAAAGCATCACGTGCAGTGTTCATCAGAGGGCGGCGAATCACAACTTCGTAATGATCACTGTTCTTTGTTCCCTGAACAAAGTACAGCCTTCCAGCACCCTGGTACGTCATTGCTCCCCACACCATTACTGATGGAGCATGTTTCATGGTTCGCACAAGGCAGTCGGGATCCATCCTTTCGTTGGGTTCACACCTGACGAGCTGTGGTCTATCACTCATCATGGAAAATCGGCTTTCATCTGAAAATGCCACAATTCTCCACTGCTCTTTTACATGCAGTCTGGCCCATGCCAGCCTCTTTTTCCTCATTGCAGCAGTTAAAAATGGCTTCTTCTTGGCAACTCTCGCCTTCATTCCCATTACACAGAGTCTTTTCCTAACAACTGATGAGCTGGAATCAACTCCCGTGGACTCTTGCCATGCTTTTGCCAGTTCAACTGAAGTAGCACTCCTGTTTTTCCGGCTTATTCGACGAAGTATTCTGTCCTGCCGGGGCGAAGAAATGCTTGGGCGCCCGCTTCGTGGTAAATTTTCCATATTTCCTTTGGCCATCAGCTTCTGCAGATTTCGACTCACAGCTGACCTCGAACAGTTTAATCTCTTCCCAATTTCAGTGTTGTTTAGGCCTTCGTTGTGTAATATCTCGATGCACTTTTTCTTTCTAGGGGTTAATTCATGAGTTTTCACCATGACGCCAAATGCTCACACGCACTAAAGGAAGAAAATTAAAAATCCAGCAATACCTTCAGACCAGAGCTAGCGAACGCGCCAATCCTAGTTAACACAGAACACTTTCTGAGGCAACAATTGGCAGTATGAGATCACATTGTTGCTAGGCATTGTCGCAAGGCTCCCCCCAAAGAGAAATAAATACATATACAGTACATAGGTGTAAGTAATATGAGCGTTTCTGCGTGAAGATGCGCAACTAACAAAATAACATCATTGCAATCAAGGGCGTGCAATACTTTAGAACAGTAGTGTAGGTAAATTTTTGTATGTACAGTTAATTTATATTCTCAGATGTTCATCAAATAGGCCTTCATTGTCTACTGGTATATTTTGTATTTGACAGAGTGTCATTTAATCTCATGAATAGGAATTAATGAATGGGACTAGCCTACTTGTTTATGGATTTACAGGGGGCAGTCGTGACCTTATGATAGGAATTACCCAGCCATTTATCTCCAGTATGTGTGGGAACCCATGGTAAACCACTTGCTGGGTGGCTAAGCGGAGAATCGAACCCAACATTTCCCGGTTTACCTCACTAGGCTGTGTGTACCCAGTTCTTGCCCTCAGACTAGAATTAGATTTCTTGACAGTAAAGAATCAAACATGGACCCCAGAAGTGACAATCAAGAACTACACCACCTGGTGGTCACATTTATTTTTAAGAATAATATGTTTGCCTGTTAGGTAGTCAGCCCGAAGCCTGATTGGATCCTCAAAAGGCAGTGCGGTTAGGTTATGTGGGTACCCACAAAAACCCAAGGCAGCGCTATATTGAGGCGTACTAGGCAAGAAGAAGAGTGAGGTAGTTTGCAATTGCTTTCCTCCCTGAGTAGAACCTTTTACAGCATCCACAGGCACTGACTGTGCCCTGAATGTCATTATTAAGCACCACCCAGACCTCAGTAGCTTCCATATAATCACAGCCATGAGTGAGACTGAGACATCGGTGAAAAGCCCTATTTTACTCTAGCCTTGGCCAACAGACACATGCAAATGTACTGCACCCATCAAGAGATTGCAAACAGGCCCCAAATAATATGTAACTTACTAAAAAGAGATTGAAATTCCTACAGGATCAGTTACAACTTTCCCTGTCCACTCAGCCAAGATATTCTGCAGATCTCTCCAATGGGCCTCAACATTATTGTATTTTATTCCTTTCCTGATGGAACTCCGGTTGAACCTTATTTCAACTCCTGGGGCACCTCCCCTGGCCTGTCCCTAATACAGCTACACACACTACTACATTCATCATGCAATCGGAGAAATTCAACCCACACCCAACTGCATGAGGCTGATGACCAAGATGTCTCAAGCCCATAAAATGAATTAACAGCAGACAAAATCACGTCATGATGTTATTTTGTGTTGTGTTGGATTCTGACACACGTCATGCGTTTGATGTCCGACCACCAACTATGGTGGCCATTTTAGATTGCAGTGTCAGGTTCGGTAGTATAGAAGGTCCTGTGCACAATCAACAGCAAGTTACTTGCGACACTGAATAAACAAGTATATGCAACATAATGAAAATATCAGGTAGAATGGAGAGAACTGAGCGTTAGAAGTTGAGAGTACTGAAATAAATGACCATTGGCTGCATTAATTAAATTATTATTCAACTTCTTTTATTAATAATGCACAGTTTATACAGAATGCATATTGTTGGCTTAATCATCTCAAAACACAATAATCTCGTGGATCTTTAAGACAAGAAAACAGTCTGTAATTAGCAGAAAAAACAGGAGCTTAGCCAATGACATGTGTGTACAGAACCCAGACATATTGTGTGTGTGCGGTGCGAGCGCAGACAAACTTGGCTGCGCAAATTTGTTGACCATAGCAGATGGAATAATGAGTCCATGTAAATGCAGCACTGCTGAGTGTAACAGGAGCTCATGTGAGAATAAAACAATGACTGAGGGTATTGTACATATAATCAGTGCCACATATTAGAGTAGTTAGTACTATGGCCGCTACACTTGCATCTCACAGCCTTTACAAGATTCTCGCACATGATGAACACACATTTTGAGTTTCCTTGTTCATTGTACGTACTCGCTACAACGTACAAGCTCTGTAAGGGGAAGTTTCCCTAGCAACAGGTGCGAACAACATCCACAATTACAACGATATTGTACAGCCCAGGGGCAGTACCCCTAGGACCTAGGACCTAACCCACCCCTTCATCTTTCACCATAAACCACCCTCATAGGCATGCCATAAGCCTCACACACTTCCTTGACACGAGCAGGCACAGCGGTATTGCTGCCAGCCACGCTTGCACAACTCACAAACAAACACACTATCTGGAACAGCAACAGTGAGGAAACGCCGAGTAAGCAGTGGGGGAAGCCTTAAAAACTAGACCCAGAATAGCCCAATTATCTATTCGTGGCCAGCGGCTCTGCTCCTCCGGGTCCGTTCCAGCCCATCACAACGTCACCAGGTGAGAATTAGCCGTGTGCTCAGATTTCCTAATTACTTGTTACACCTCACCCATAACACACTTGTACTTGTACACTTTGTCACATACTCGTCCATCACCTAAAGGGACAGTACATTATCGCCACTGACCAATAAATACTTGGTCAGCAAACACATATATCTACTACTCATTTCATCCAGTTTTACATCCTTACGCCCAACATGACCTTAGTCCTAATTGCCCCTGACCGTGAAGGCCAGGAACTGCACCGTCAGGAATCTCATTGTATTCGAGTAAGCAGCCAGACCGCGTCGTGCCGAGTTGTCGATTCTGCACATGAGCTCGCTAACGCTCGCTCATACTTAATTGACAGGCTAAGTTAATAGCTCCCTCTTAGACATTCATTCCCTAACAGGTAGACGCACCCTGTAGGAACGCACCCCAACAGATCACATCCTCTCACCAACACATTACACTAGTAGTCTCCCCAATTACGGGAAACTACCCCTTTTCGGAAACTACTCCTAAATGAATACATCTACACTACCCTGTTTAACCCATCCCCCAACACCGGGATAAAACAGATTGGTGGAGGCGCCGCTACCACGCAAATTAAGGGTAGGGACTCAAACAACGAGCCCTCGTGGTAGAGCGCAAGGTACACATTTTTGTTTTTATTATACGAGGATTTGTATTTGTATTATTACAACCCCCCCCCCCCCCACTAGGGCAAAAGTTCTCTTTTTGGTTTCTTTATAACCAACGCTGTTAAAAATACATTAGTCCTGACAGGACACACTACACTTAAAACAACATTACATTAAGATTACGCTATACAGAATGGCACTACATGCAGAAGCAACAGGGGTTGTAAGCCATAGAGGCGATAGGGTTTTACCAGTATTATTCACCTTATTACTAGGGTACCAGAGGCATATACAAAGACGACAGGCACAAATACGGGAACTCCAGACAAGGGTTGGAGCAATACAGGGCAAACAGCCATGCACCCCGTCGGAGGGTAGGATAGCGCAATTGAAACGCGCACACAAACATTTACATAACATACACGAACACCTCAACAGGAACCATGTCCGAAGGAACAGGATATATGACCGATTGAACACTACACATGGCCCGATAACGGATAACACAACCTTAGAGAGAATACGGATGCACTACACAATGTTATATGCCCAATACAGGGAGCTTATTCGTGAAGAGGCGCTCCTCCAGTTGGCGGCCATAGAACTGTATAGGACACAAACACAGTAACGCTACAATTCGCGAAAGGTCCATCTCAACACAAACCACAACACAAAGAAGGAGTCTGCCGTGGCCATAGGCCAGAAAACGGTCAGGCTAGCCTCCAACACACGGCAGTTACACCCACACACAAGTACGCGTCCCACAACTCCGGTCCAGGAGGCAATTTTGCCAAACAGAGGGACAAAACCTACACCAACCCCCTCAGAACAAATGAACTAGAGGGAGTTGACGCCAGGGCTCTCAAACACACACGATAACACAAAGAGGAACCTGGAGGAACCTATATCATGGGCAGATGATACAGAGGACGTGTCACAGCACAGTAAGCCCATACAGACCCACACACATAGACAGACACAAAGGAAGGAGTCTGCCGTGGCCATAGTCCAGAAACGGCCAGGCTACCCTCCAATACATTAGAGGGACGCTCACAGACAACTACACGACCCATACCGCCAGTTCAAAGGGTGGTTTCGCCAGAATGGAGGCGGGCACGAACATATGCACCCTCAGTGCAGAGAAATACAGGGGGGTTGCTTACAATTCACCAGGCTGTAACACACGCGCCCGTGCGTAACATTATCCCTCATACACAGTCTTCACGGGGCATAAGGGAGGTTTTACCGCCCACCCCAAGAGGCCAAAGGAACAGGAAAACATACACCCCCACAGACGCGGATAGGGTAGTGCAAGGGTGATACAGACCCTCAAGCACAGGCACACCTAGGCCAGCAAACGGGCAATACAGTAAACGTAAGCCCAGGCTCACCCTACTGCAAAACCCGCAGGAAAACAGTGGGGACCCACCCCAATGGAGGACGGAAGCCTATGCCGTCATTTCAGGACGAGCACAGTCACCCCGCCGGGCAACAGCGCCCAGGCGAGGATAAAAACGTTCACAGGGAAAAATCCACTCTTAGGATAAAGAAACACGCCAGAAATAAGACGATTTGTAGGCACATTAAAATCAAAGCCAGGCACATCGACACGGGGGCAGACAGTTACACGGACGACATCGCACAAACAACATAAAAACACAATCCCATAGAAAAACCATAGAGTCCCATATAGACACTGTGTCCCATAAAGTTATAGTTAAGAATTAATGTATGCATAAGAGGGTTTGTATTGTATGTATATGACTTTCATATTATCATTGTGTACACGTCTTAAATATACACCAGTGATGGCATATGAATTACACTAATGTCATTCACAACACAAACATAAACACGGGGAGGTTCTTTTACAAGGTAGGTACACCGACACGGGAGTATACAGCAATAGCCTACTGCCCAAAGTTAGCCTCAATAGGCGCGACATGGCAACTAGAGGCCAGGAGATACAAGCAAAAGAACGATTGAGCCACACAAACATGAACACGGGGAGGTTGTTTTACATACAGGGAATACATGTACTAACACGAGAACGCACAGAGAGAGAAAGGAAAGCCCTGAAACACAAAACTACGGGGACACAAACACATAAATTACACAGGCAGAGACACTGACACGTAGCTGCGAGACATAACACCAGATGCCACACGGACAGACAGCAGGCACAGATGGCATAAAGGCTACACTACACAAATCTGACACATGCAGCGTCATCATAATAGGAAGGCCAAAAATAAGGCATGGTAATTATAAAGAAACGGAGGGCCTTGTAAAAAACATATTTTAAAACGCTCACACCATTTGTGGCAAGTTTACGACATGATTGCTGTGCACAGGCAGACAGGAAACACGTAACAACAGCCAGCGTTATCGCATGAGGTAACCTTATACTTTACAGACTCAGCACGAATACGTGACGCACTGGGCGACCAGAGCCATCCTACAGCTCTAGTAGAATTACGGTCGGCCAAGAATCATTCACTAGGGATTCAAAACCACACTACGCCCATAAATTAAGACCAGGGCCAACCAAAACTCATACAGACGACACACACGGGTCATACTTACATGTGCGTAGGCCCGTTCCATGGAATTCGCTATAACAACCTACTTTGGGCATTAGCGACCCCGGGACTACCTATAGGGGACGTACCGGGAACATCAGGCCTCTACGAAGACCACAAAATGCTCTTTTGGACCATAGCGCCCGAAATCTGAATACGAGGGACGTCCAAGAGTATACGGAACGCCCACACTAGGTAAACACAGATACAGTAGACAATCTACAAACTCCGGTAGAGTACACGGGGCTAATACCAGTTACCCAATGACACTTAGTTTCGTATTACGATACCAGAGGCCATACAGGCACACACGATAGTGATACGCAATCTAGGGTCCGCATTTTAGATAAGGACGGGCGGCCCAACGAATAGTAAGGGAAGAAGGAGTTAACCGACTGGAGAGCAACTCATTCAGGTGCACGGATCACAGAACAGTGATAGAACACACGCACACAAACAATGACACGAATGTAGACATACACAGAATACATTTTGGAAACACTGGGACGCTATAAACGAACCCAACAGACATAAATACACAAAGACGGGAAGACCACATTTCAACACTAAACAGTATGACAAATTAGTGCGGGACACTTAGAAATGCCCCAGAAATAGGCCAAGATACGCTCCAAAAAGGGAGACAATAGGCACAATGATAGAGAGTAAAATTAGGAAGGACAGGCAGAACAGCCCAAAAATAAACGTCCTAGAGCAAAAATCGCACTCTGGCACACAAAAATACACCAGGGTAGACATATTTCATGAACACGGGGAATATCAGGAGCACAAACAAACGCTCACACACAATAAGATAACACCACGTCTCTACGGCCGAAAATCATGGATATTCAATACAAGGGGCAGTTAGATTACCCCGGACACATAAAATAATAGATAAAGGCACAAATTTGAAGTAATCACGGAAAAAAGTTCCCAAACAAGCTTCGTAACGGAAATGTTACAAGTTAGCAAATTGTCCTTTTATAATACAAACATATATTGGCACACGGGCAATAAGCGACAACACAATTGTTATTCTTCCGGCATGTCGCTAAAGGCATTCGTTACACAGAGGGTGGTAAACAAAAACATAGGAACTGAGCGCATTGCAAACACAGCAAATTCCAACATGACGCCACACACTGTTTGTGGAAGAAATTTTTGCAACAGCAAACTGGCACAACGATACACAAACATGATGACATGGGCACTAACAATAGTAGGAAGTCATACAGTGACAACACGGATGTTAACACAGGAAATGAGAACAGTATAACATTAGGTTCTGCCAAAACATTTCACATACATTGTAGAACAGATTTCATTCCGGTAGACTACACTATTTCTGATCGGCCATTAATACAACGGGAACATGTGTACCGCTGTGATAAAGCAACACTAGAAGGCGCGTGCCGATAGCACGCGACATTGATAAGCCCGCTCCGATAACAGAACACGCGCCGGCGAGAGAGCCAGCCGGCAGGCGGCTTCGTACATACAAGCGCGCTGCTAATTAAAGCCGCGGCCGCTTCCCTCCCACACGCGCCCAGCACTTAGAGGCAGACAGGCAATTACACGCGAACACACAAACTAACTAAGGGCGGGTACAGACAGATTCCATGGAGGAACAACCCCCCCCCCCCGAATAATTTCTTTTTTTGTTTTTTTTGTCCTAAAACTACTATAGCCAATTATGCTATACCGGTTTATATTCACAACCCACATGCTTATTATCGCGGCACAGAGGCACATACAGATAAAAAACACCCCAATTTTTATTAAAAGGCCTATCATACAACACGCATGGTAGAACTACTCAGCCCACGCGCAGACGGACAGGCAAACTCCCGCCATAGGGCAAACATTTTTCATATGAACACAGACATAGAGGATAGAGGATAGTACACAGTAGTCACATAATGATACGGCTACATTTAAAACCAGACATATAGGCCTAAGGCATAACTACCCCCTCCCACATTATAAACAGGGGACCAGATAAGACCGTGAACGACACAGAGTCACCACACTTAGAGATCATAGGGACAGCCAGAGGGCGGTGCCCAGAGACATAGATATTTTACATGACATAGGGATGATAGGCCCACGGGCGCTACACGGATTAGTATTTTGGTAGTCACTAGGTGCTATATGGCATCTCAACTCAGCGAGCGTAAATCCCCAAAGAGGGGAGGAAAACACATAACAGCCAAGAGAGGCTGACACACCACAATAGGAGTAGAGGTGGATAATGCCATCAGGATGGCCATCGTACAAGCTACGGGCTAACATCCCCATACCCTCCCTCCTATACACCCCAATACCTAAAACACTATCTAGCACAGACATACAGACACATAAAAACACCTACACTACATTGAGAATTATACATAGGGGTTGGTAGACTTCATGCTCTTCACAAATTAAGGTCTACTACACCTTGGACCCGAATGCCTACACCTGAATATTAGAGGTGATTCGGACACAAATATTAAGCGGCGATGCACATCTCAATAAAGAGAGATGAGGCCATGCTGATACTAACAAATATTTTATTCAATAATCCCGCATTCAGGGGACATAGACTTATTATATCCTAGCACATGCCTTCTCCTCAAATGAGAGCAGACACGCCTCATATCCATCTCACTGCATGACATATCCCGCCCACACACCAAGGGTTGTATTATTATCACACCTGCATGATATTTTCAATTTTGGACACCTGGGAAAAACCCATCCACTCTTAGTAAATACATCCTCGTAGCATCACCGGCTCCCGGCCACCATAAACATGGAGTCCAAAGAAGCACAACCCTCTCCCACCACGCTTTAACCCTACGCAGCAAATAACACCCTCGCGGAGCATAATAATAAGGGACCAGACACCCCATAAACCTACTAATATCTCCAGAAACGTAACAAGGCATCAGCGCTGGAGATCCGATACGGCAATAAGAGGCCTAAAGTAGTCACTGCATTTCGAAGATTCTACAGCCCCAAAACACTAGGAATTTTACCTAATTACACAGTACACGAAAATATACCTAAAATTTACACTAAAGACTACAGCATACAGTATCACACTTATTTATTAATAATTCAAAGGAATCTGAGGTCACACTAGGTGGTGACAAACAGGTATATTGATGGGAGCAGGATCGCCACACGAGGGCAGAGCTGGAGAAGGAGGCGATGGATCCTGACCCAGCTTAATGACAGATTGACGTAAGATCGAAGCGCCGATGACTCAGTGCGGGCAAACTTCGGAATCCTGGGAGTACCTTGCCTGTCCCCGGGACAAAGAAACGTTATACCCATTATGCACTGCGGTCGTCGAAGCCTGATCTGCAGGGTAGACTTTTGACGTCTAGTAGGAGAATTAGCCAACTCAATATTAGACTCAGGAGACAAACCTTGAGACGACCACATTTAGGACTAGACCCAGAGTTCAGCGGGACCAACCCTTGGGCACGCCAAGTCCTCATTCCGGAAAGTGGGGTGAAGATGTTTTAATAAATGATATATAATAAATAATGAATAATAAATAATGCGTATGGAATGAATGCGATCATTCGGTTCCGTGCCCACATAAATGGATGACACCGAGTCTCCAGAGCTTGAATGGTAACGCAACGAGCGGCCAGAGATATTAAATGGGGTATGCAGCGGGCTCCCAGATGGGGTTTTTGTGGGCAACCCAGTAATAAATATAAATGGCGAATAAAGCGAATATAAACTATAACAATTATAAACGAAATGGATATCCGTGTGCAGCGTTTTCACCTAGCAACGCAGTCACACAGGCCTCTATACTCTACACACTAGTTATTAAGGGGGGGAAGTCGACATTTAGCCTTAAGGAAGCGGAATGCAAAAGGGCTTTAGCCTGGCGGTTTTGGAAACAACCGGTGTTTCCAAAATACGCACGTGTGGTGCCCTGAGGGTGGCGACATGCCTCAGGCGATCTCTTCGATCAAAATTCTAGTATGTAAGGCAGTTGCATTTGGAAGGCAACTTAGACTTAAGCAAATTTAACAAGCACTGTTGTAAAACAGTAGCTACAGCATATTTCGGCATTAGGTTAAGGACTATTTCGGCATTTATATAAAAATATATTTTTCTTCTCATAGCATTAATTAGTATAATCTAGATTAAGCACACTTCACAAAGCGATAATAGTTCGGCACCGTATAGGGTAAGACCGACACCACGTAGATTTAAGTGGTATTGCTATGCGAACGCAACACAGGGCGTTCGGCACCGCCTAGGGTAAGTCCGATAAGATGTCAACGATAAACGGGGCAGCAACCGAGGCTGACCAACCGCAGTATAACACGAGACGTCCGAAGAGGTATCAAGGGCGGTGGCACCAACCAAGCCGACCCTTAAAGAGCGCTGCGCGACATAAGCGCATAATAGCAATATTTGGCCAAGGGCATATTTACCACATGTCTTTGTATTTCAGCAAAGAGCTCCTTCACTGCAGCATCGTGGGAATGCTGATTTTCCTTTTATCCTACTAGCTTAAAAATTGTGAAGGTGCCCTGTTTCATCCCGACAACAATATACCATTCTGATATATATACCTTTAACTTACACCCTGGGGCACCTGTTTTTCTATTTTCTTCCATATTTTATACAATAACACTTTGCCTATACTTTATAGACACAAGCTACATGCAGGGAGCAATTTTTTCCCACACAACGGTGGACGACACAACCACCCGTCCAACCATGTTTGTTTCCTTCCTGCATGGCACCAATATGCATATATCTATGTTTTTTCTTCCTCTTTTCATCAACATCAATAACATCAAGAAGATAATAATAATAATAATAAACTATGTATATGTACACACCCAAAACCCACCCTCTCTGAGCACACTCTAAACTCACATTACCAGCCAGAAGGACGACACGACATCTACACATCTACACGACACCAAAGGAGAAGAAGAAGAGGGACAAGAAGAAGAAGAAGGAAAACCACTACACCGACACACCTACTCTATTTTCCGTTCGCGAGGCCGCGAACAAAGGCCGAGGAGGTCTTGTACAGCTCAGAGGCAATACCCCTAGGACCTAGGACCAAACTCACCCCTTCATCTTTCACCATAAACCACCCTCATTGGCATGCCATAAGCCTTACACACTTCTTTGACACGAGCAGGCACAGCGGTATTGCTGCCAGCCACGCTTGCACAACTCACAAACAAACACATTATCCTGAACAGCAACAGTGAGGAAACGCCGAGTAAGCGGCTGGGGGAAGCCTTAAAAGCTAGACCCAGAAGAGCCCAATTATCTATTCGCGGCCAGCGGCTCTGCTCCTCCGGGTCCGTTCCAGCCCATCACAACGTCACCAGGTGAGAATTAGCCGTGTGCACAGATTTCCTAATTACTTGTAACACCTCACCCATAACACATTTGTACTTGTACACTATGTCACATACCCGTCCATCACCTAAAGGGACAGTACATTATCGCCACTGACCAATAAATACTTGGTCAGCAAACACATACATCTACTACTCATTTCACCCAGTTTTACATCCTTAGGTCCAACCTGACCTTAGTCCTAATTGCCCCTGATCGTGAAGGCCAGGAACTGCACCGTCAGGAATCTCATTGTATTCAAGTAAGCAGGCAGACCGGGGCGTGCCGAGTTGTCGATTCTGCACATGAGCTCGCTAACGCTCGCTCATACTTAATTGACAGGCTAAGTTAATAGCTCCGTCTTAGACATTCATCCCCTAACAGGTAGACGCACCCTGTAGGAACGCATCCCAACAGCTCACATCCTCTCACCAACACATTACACTAGTAGTCTCCCCCAATTACGAGAAACTACCCCTTTTCGGAAACTACCCCTAAATTAATACATCTACACTACCCTGTTTATCCCATCCCCAACACCGGGATAAAACAATATCGACTAGGGCTGACGAGCTTGTTGATCACAATTCCACTACCTGTTTGGAGTTTCTTGACACTTTCCCATTTGACATTCCTGGACTCGTACAGACTTATGTAGGTGAGATTCTTCATGTGCTGCGTGACCAAATAGAAGGGGAATCCAAAAACATCGCATCGGTCTAGGATGAGTTGTTTGATATTACACAGGATTGCCATCTTTTTCATGGAATCAACTCCAAGGCTTGTACAGTCCAATAGGTAGAGATACTGCACGCTGCGACAACAACTGAGGTACTGTACCCGATTGTCACCATGTGGACCATGTGTTCGTATCCCAACTAGCTCACGGTCTTTCGAGGTATGGGACGTTCCTGCCCACAATACGACCACATGCTCAGGATTTGAGTCTACCAGGTAACTACTCTACAGGAAATACACAACATTCCTATGAATAAAATATTTACTGGTCTAAAATCATGGCTGTACAACAAATACAAATCAAAGGACAAATTACATTTAATTCCCACAAATAAATAGGGTTATTCTGTGAGATTTCTCTTTAAAAACAGCGCTACATTGCACTCAAACCTACTTCTAATATCCTGTCAATAATAGTTCAGATTACAAGGTTTCCATAGTGTTCATCATGTGACACAATTTTAGTTAATGGGAATATCTTAACACAAAAACCACATGTCACATAAAAATAATATTACTAAGACATTATTCCGTCTCTTACAGCATTTACTTTAACTAGCATCAATTTATTATCTTCAGCATTTATTAACAAATATTTGTTGTGTCGTGCGAATCATTTTCCTTCTTTCCATCCCTATGAACGCTCTAGGAAAATGAGACATGCTCTTTAATAATAAAGAAAAATAAACATGGATAGAATATTTTATAGTTTCACCATATAACGATTATCTGGGTCTTGTCGGGCTTATCATAGTTACAACTGTGTCATGTTCTGGGAAAAACACATACCCGTTTTTCATAAATTAGCATAAACTGGCAAAATGCACTTAAAGAAGATGCCTACATTATTTTGGTTCAGCTCTCCCCCTCAGAGGATAACTTCGCCAAATATTATCTGATTTCTATGGTTCAACCACGTATGTGAGTTGCCATACACCATTTAATTCAATTGGCGTCATTACAATACTCATATTTTAATTGCATATGTAAATACCGAGATTCCTCAGTGTCCTATTGTGACTGTAATTGACAAGGGATCGGTCGGACAACCTTCCTTCCCCTCAGCAGGTCATAAAATTCGTTCCAGCTGGCTATCCAAGATGGCCGCCACGGAAGTGTTCCACACTACCTTTCTCTCTCTATCGTCAAGGTCACACTTGTTTACAATTATATAACAGTACAGATACGCTAGGCATGGTCCTAAGTAATTGAGTCATTTAATTAATTAACACCTATCTTTACAGTGTATTTGGGCTCAAATGGCTCCTTAATAAACATTCATGGCAGGGGTGAAATTCTAGTGATAGCCTTGCCGTTCTAAGGTGATTATTTGTGGCTTTAAGACGCGCATCATAATGAAACCCCATGGTTATCATCAGCAGCTGTCATTAACAATTAGGGAACCCTGCGTCCCTCTACGATGAATATGATCCTACCTCTCGGGCAGACCATAGGTACAAATGCTCACCGCGCCTCGACGGGCGTCAATAGCGGCCATAATTCATGCAAGCGTTGGCAATAGACATGGATCTATCCAAATCGCTGCGTATACAAATACAGTATGCACAAAGGCGATACTTCTCGAAGATTCAGCCAATTTTCACCTAACGTGCAAGCTATACTAGGCATTTCCCGCGCTTATCTTACGTAAATCACTGGATTCTACGTTAATCTGCACGCTATACATGCGGCTAAACAATATTTCACATATATGACTCCATTATTAAGGTACCTGCGTTCTTCCTGTTATACTACTTAAGCCAAAGCTGTACATAGCTCCTAACACAAATGTATAAATTTACTGGCTTACTTTAATTTAATGGTCCTCAAACATAATCCTAAGGATTGACCATATCAAATATTCATTCAAAATTTCACTGACACTGAAAAAGCTCTCGTATTTCGCTATATTCCACGTTACATTCTTTACTGTTTACCAAATTACAGTATCTTTAAATTAGACATGACACTATTTGAACATTATTTAGGCCAAATTTGCCCCTTACTTTATTGTTGCCGACCCCAGATTATTATTATTATTATTCCTTTAACGTTACCGTTAGATCCATCACTATTTCTGACCTAAAGGGTCCTAAACAAATCACCTTCCAAGTCATACTTTATTCAAGACGAGTGGTGAAAACTCGTTCAATAAGTGACTATTACATCTTTAATCTCAAAGTGATAAATCGTTACATGGTGAACTATTCAATTAAAATACTATATTTGCATGTGTACTCACTTTTTCCTTCTGGCTGGAAAGTGCCAGCGTCTTCGCCTGAGCGCTACCATGATGATTGATTTAATCCATCATGATATCCATAACACAACACTGAGATTCACACTTTTTACACATGATACAAATATTTTCACAAGTGGCCTTTCCCACTGCTAAACACTGAATATTTATCATTAGACACATGAACACTTTAAATCATTATTTCACAATTTATATACACTTTATCTATTACTTCACATGTTGATCCTTAATCCGGATTTCTCCTACGCTTGACCTCAGAGATGCGATGAAATTATGACAACCGCTGGTCTACGTGAAATCTAGTAGCGTTTTACGGATGTTCGATCCTAGTTCCCTGCACTCTCGTTCACCTCACTATCCTGGTTAGGTGGCAATGACTTCCACTCTCCCATCACTGGAGTGCTCCTGATGATAATGTCATACACTTCTGACAATACCTCCCGGTATACGAACTGTTCAAAAACATTATAAGTTCCTTTTCGCTGTAGCGAATTTATATCTGCGTCAGATAATAAAGAAATATCTGCATTAAGTTACTTTTGATGCACTTCAATATTACTGGTGAAGCTTACAATTTGCTTCCATTGTCTTCAACGGCGGAGCGTTGATATTTTAATACTTGGCGTGCTTACTGCAGAGCGAATGTATACAAAGGACTAACTTCCAACTCGAGCGACTGTCTTACGTCTTCAACTGCTTTCAAAAGAACTGAACTGACCGCTTGGCGTAGGCTGCTCTTCCTTATAAAGGTTCCTCGCACAAAATAGTTCACGGGACACGTGAGAGCGACTCCCTTCTTGAAATACTCCCTCTTCAGCCGAAATGACATCTGCATCTTGTTTATTTAGGTGTGGAGGTTTCAAAAACATTCGCGTGCCGGCGATCGCTTCGGCCAATTAATTACAATTAATTGCCTTAGTTCAGCGCGTTATGACGCCACGGTGGGGGTTTCCCGCTGGTTGGTTACAGTATCCGTGCTCTTGAGCGTGAGTTAGGTTGTAATGCGGTCATTTTGAGAAATAGGCGTAATTTTAGGTGAAAAACCACTCCTAAATTACTTCTCTGTGAATATATTCATCTGTGTGTATATTTCAATGCATTACAATGCTCCATTTATCTGTAATTAATTAATTTCCTTGTGGACTTGGTCCCGCCAAAGCTTGGCCCGTTGTCGACTGGTGAATTCCCGGGTCATTAATTTTGAGCTGTCTCTCCGCTCCAGACGTAAGTAGTACGGTTGGCGTCTAGCCTACCCCGCCCACTTGCTAGAGTCATTAGTCAGACTTCAAACTGGCCTTCTTTTCGTTTTCGTATGCTCTGAAAACGTATATTCCCGTGCATTTGGCTTACAATTCTTCCTTTAAATTGCTATGATTTGCACATAAAAATCGTGAAATCACGCTAGACTATTATGTGTCAGTAGACCTCTCATTGCTCTGTGGGTTCCATATAATTGCTCCCCCTTAGAGACCAATGGTTCAACCCTAGGCATAACCATGTGCCTGGTCTTCTCTGATGAGACCTGAGTTCGATGCCAGACTGCCGTGACTAATTGGGCACATCTTTCTCCTGCTATGTTCGAAAAATTCATTTCATAAGTGAATTTTTCGGGCCTATCAGCTGGCATCAACTCCATGCAGTATTTACTTTAAGCGGTCATTGCTCTCGGCAATGGGCTTTCTCGTTTCCCACTCCACTCTTGTCTGCTGCCTATAGACTCTCGTTTTCCTTTCTCAATTGTTCATTCATCCCCACTAACTCCACAGCGGCCTCCTTCAACTGGTCATAAAGTTCCTGCAGCCGACAGCTGCATTCTTCCCTCGTGTCCGCTGGGCTGGCGAGCTGGTTGCTTCGCTTCGACCCTTCTCGAGCCTGCAAGCTTTTCTCAAGAACATTTCCGTGCATACGTAATGATTCCCCGTTCACTTGGATGTGCGTAACTTGCTCCTCTCTCGCATCATAGTCTTCTGGTGGACTATATAGTTTCAAATTAGCTGCATTTACCACAACTTCTCTCCCTGTTGCCTCATCTTTAATCCGATATGCATTATTTTGCAGATCCCTTATAATCAGGTAGGGTCCGTGATAGGCATGCTGGAATTTCTTATATTTCCTGCTCTCTGGATCTGAACTGGCGGGTTTCTTCAATAAGACGTATTCTCCCACGAGTAACGGTCTGTGATAGCGTTTCCTCCTGTTTCTCCGCTGACGTTTATCTGCTTGTTTCTTGAGATACTCGAACGTCCTCTGGATCCTCAACTCACGTCCAAGTTGTGCATCGATGGGTGTCTGGATGACATTATTCCATGGCCTCTCTGGTCTTCTATCGAGATGTAGGCTCACTGGCACCTCTCCTGTAGCTTCGTGCACGGTATTGTTGATACAATATTCAATAATCTCAAGTACGTCAATCCATCTCCAATTCTCAGTAGAGCAGTATATCTTCATGTATTTTTGCAACTCCCTCATAACTCTCTCAGCGGAATTCGACTCCGGGTGTCGAACCGTGGACAAAATCTGTCTTATGCCCAGATTTTCCAACTCCCTGCGAAATTCTACGCTGGTAAAACAACTTCCATGATCCGATAAGATGTTTTCTGGCTGTCCTAATATAGGAATAATTCCTTCCTTCAGCCTCTTAAGTACTTGTTTTGTACTGGTTTTCTGAATTGGACACAGGACTACCATTTTGGAAAACACGTCTAGTGCAACTAGGATGTGTTTATTTCCTCTTCTAGCTCTAGGAAGGGGCCCAAAGTTGTCCAGCGCCAGGAGCTGACATGGCTTCTCAGGTAAGAGTGGTATAGGTTTCTGCCTCATTAAGTACGAGTTAGGCTTTACTCGTTGGCACATATCACATGTCCTGATAGTATTTCTGACTGTTTCTCTAAGTTTAGGCCAAATAAATGCCTCTTTAAGCAGGGCAACAGTCTTATCTACACCGGAGTGTCCAAAAGCTCGGTGTGCTAGCCATACTAGCCTTCTCTGCAATGCTGGTGGCACAACAATCCTAGGTTTGGTGTGGTCAGAGTCGCTCCATTTATGTAGCATCTGGTTAAACCATAGATATTCCGTTAACAATGCCTCGGCTTCCACATACATCGGGGTTCCTCTATCCAGCTTTCCCTCGAAGTAATTAATCATCAACCGTATCCAGGGATCTTCACGTTGAAAAACGGTGATGTTCCTCAGATCATCTAAGGTCTTCTGATCTCTATCTTCTATCTCGATAGCTAGAGCTTCTTCTTCCTCTGCTGTAGGGTATCTGCTTAGCAAATCAGGTATGATATTGTCCTTCCCCGGGCAATATTCTATTTCCACTTGAAATTGTTGTATGTATAGGGACCACCTTGTCAGTCTTTGACTCGACAAGTCAGTTTTCAGTAGGAACGTTAGGGCTTTATGGTCTGTTCTCAATATAATTCTAAAACCATAAATCAGCTTGTGCCAATACTGTAAGGCATATATTATCGCTAGTAATTCGATCTCCGTGACCGTATAATTCTTTTCATTAGGCTTCAACCTTCTACTGATAAATGCGATATAAGTTCTCTCCTCTGGTCTGTCCATATTTTCCTGATACAACATAGCTCCAATGCCTATGAAGGATGCGTCAGTCTGGATAATAAATTTCTGAGTGTAGTCAGGATATCCCAATTTCACATAATCTAACAGCATCTGTTTAGATTTCACGAAGGCTTCCTCATATTGCTCCGTCCATCGCCATCTTCCTCCCTTTTTAAGTAAGTCTTGGAGTGGTGCTACAGTCTCGGTATACTTCGGACAATGGTTTGAAAAGAATCCAATAACGCCTAGATATTGCCTGACGTTCTTTACCTTCGTTGGTCTCGGGAAACGTTTAATGACTTCCAGTTTTCCCGGATTAGGTCTGACTCCTTGTGCATCTATTACATGACCTAGAAATTTAACTTCTCTCTGAGCAAAGTTAGACTTCTTTTTATTGACCTTGAAGTTAGCCTGACTTAGGTCATATAACAACTTGCGTAGACCTCTGACATGTTCTTCAACTGTTTCAGAGGTCAGTAGTATATCATCTACGTAGCATATGGTTGTAGCTTTTACTTCTTCGGATAGGTTCCTATCTAGCGCTCGTATCAACGCTGAACCTGCTGTTTTTAATCCAAATGGAAGACGGACGTATGAATACGTGTGCTGGTCAAATAAAAATCCGGTTAATAGACTTGTTTTCTCTTCCAGAGCAAGATGGTGAAAACTTGCCGTCAGATCAAGATTTGAGAATACAGTCTTTCCTTTGAACCTCCTAAGTACCTCCTTTATGGGCGGTACTGTATCAAATTCCGGTATCCTTGGAATTCAAATTTCGTAGGTCCAGGCATATCCTCACATTTCCATCCTGTTTCGGTACAACTACCAGTGGGCTGACATAAGGTGTGGCTGTCTTTACAATGACGCCTGCTTCTAGCATTTCCTGTATCGCTTCTTTGACCTTTAAATAATGTTTCTCAGCTACAGGATACGGCTTCTGTTTGAATGGCGTCCAATCGCTGACTTGAAACGCATACTGGAAATTCTTGATCCGGCCAGGTCTCGAATCGAAGACTCCTTTATACTCAAATAGCAGTTCCCTTAGTATTTTCTTATATTCTGGACCAAATTTAGCTTCCTCAATCTTCTCTTCCAGGCATTCTTCAAATTTTGGTTCGAGATCCTTTTCAATGTCTGCGGCCAGTGTTGCCAACTCTTCCTCAATATCTTCTATTTGCGACACTGCATCCCCAGTCATATCTCCGTATGTATGCCATACGTATTCTTCTTGTCTCGCTTCATTATGCCTTAATGAGAGTTCTAACTCTTCCTTTCCCTCATTTGCGCGAAACATCACAATGTCTTGTGAGAGATCTATAATAATTTTATACTCTCTTATGAAATCCATCCCAACAATAAGGTTATACGGCAGCTTATTCACAAGTAGGAAGCTCTGTGAGAATGTAGAGTTCCCTATCTGCAAATCTAAAAATATTTGGTATCTGCATATCATAACCTTATCTGGTATGACACCTTTTATTTTCACGCTTGAAATGGGTATTTTCAAAACGTGGATTTTACTCTGGATTTCACTGTATAATGCCTGGGTTATCAAACTCACTGTTGACCCTGTATCAATGAGACTTCTTACTTTCATTCCCGCAATGTTCACAATAATAATAGGTAGTTCCCTTCTTACATTGACCGTTCTTTCATCGAGGTCTTCGATAAGCTCCTCAGGTTTGGCAATCCAGTTAATAACATTCACTGTATTCCATCCTGAACCTATCTCTCTCTGGTCATTTAAAATTGGTGTTTTTTTTTTTTTTCAATTGCTCCATTCTTTGTGGAGTTCTTCTGCCTGTCTTCATGCTGTTGAAGTTCCAGACTTTTGGCACCGTCATCATTTTGATATATGTCGGGTGACCTTCTATTTCGAATCGCTTCATCCCAGTGAACTCGCGATTGTCTCGCTTGGCGTAGGCTGCTCTTCCTTATAAAGGTTCCTCGCACAAAATAGTTCACGGGACACGTGAGAGCGACTCCCTTCTTGAAATACTCCCTCTTCAGCCGAAATGACATCTGCATCTTGTTTATTTAGGTGTGGAGGTTTCAAAAACATTCGCGTGCCGGCGATCGCTTCGGCCAATTAATTACAATTAATTGCCTTAGTTCAGCGCGTTATGACGCCACGGTGGGGGTTTCCCGCTGGTTGGTTACAGTAGCCGTGCTCTTGAGCGTGAGTTAGGTTGTAATGCGGTCATTTTGAGAAATAGGCGTAATTTTAGGTGAAAAACCACTCCTAAATTACTTCTCCGTGAATATATTCATCTGTGTGTATATTTCAATGCATTACAATGCTCCATTTATCTGTAATTAATTAATTTCCTTGTGGACTTGGTCCCGCCAAAGCTTTGCCCGTTGTCGACTGGTGAATTCCCGGGTAATTAATTTTGAGCTGTCTCTCCGCTCCAGACGTAAGTAGTACGGTTGGCGTTAAGCTAACCCGCCCACTTGCTAGAGTCATTAGTCAGACTTCAAACTGGCCTTCTTTTCGTTTTCGTATGCTCTGAAAACGTATATTCCCGTGCATTTGGCTTACAATTCTTCCTTTAAATTGCTATGATTTGCACATAAAAATCGTGAAATCACGCTAGACTATTATGTGTCAGTAGACCTCTCATTGCTCTGTGGGTTCCATATAATTGCTCCCCCTTAGAGACCAATGGTTCGACCCTAGGCATAACCATGTGCCTGGTCTTCTCTGATGAGACCTGAGTTCGATGCCAGACTGCCGTGACTAATTGGGCACATCTTTCTCCTGCTAAGTTCGAAAAATTCATTTCATAAGTGAATTTTTCGGGCCTATCAGCTGGCATCAACTCCATGCAGTATTTACTTTAAGCGGTCATTGCTCTCGGCAATGGGCTTTCTCGTTTCCCACTCCACTCTTGTCTGCTGCCTGT
This sequence comes from Meconema thalassinum, assembly GCA_946902985.2. NCBI lineage: Eukaryota > Metazoa > Arthropoda > Insecta > Orthoptera > Tettigoniidae > Meconema > Meconema thalassinum. The sequence goes on from OX336395.1 coordinate 215,120,939, forward strand.
AGACTCTCGTTTTCCTTTCTCAATTGTTCATTCATCCCCACTAACTCCACAGCGGCCTCCTTCAACTGGTCATAAAGTTCCTGCAGCCGACAGCTGCATTCTTCCCTCGTGTCCGCTGGGCTGGCGAGCTGGTTGCTTCGCTTCGACCCTTCTCGAGCCTGCAAGCTTTTCTCAAGAACCTTTCCGTGCATACGTAATGATTCCCCGTTCACTTGGATGTGCGTAACTTGCTCCTCTCTCGCATCATAGTCTTCTGGTGGACTATATAGTTTCAAATTAGCTGCATTTACCACAACTTCTCTCCCTGTTGCCTCATCTTTAATCCGATATGCATTATTTTGCAGATCCCTTATAATCAGGTAGGGTCCGTGATAGGCATGCTGGAATTTCTTATATTTCCTGCTCTCTGGATCTGAACTGGCGGGTTTCTTCAATAAGACGTATTCTCCCACGAGTAACGGTCTGTGATAGCGTTTCCTCCTGTTTCTCCGCTGTCGTTTATCTGCTTGTTTCTTGAGATACTCGAACGTCCTCTGGATCCTCAACTCACGTCCAAGTTGTGCATCGATGGGTGTCTGGATGACATTATTCCATGGCCTCTCTGGTCTTCTATCGAGATGTAGGCTCACTGGCACCTCTCCTGTAGCTTCGTGCACGGTATTGTTGATACAATATTCAATAATCTCAAGTACGTCAATCCATTTCCAATTCTCAGTAGAGCAGTATATCTTCATGTATTTTTGCAACTCCCTCATAACTCTCTCAGCGGAATTCGACTCCGGGTGTCGAACCGTGGACAAAATCTGTCTTATGCCCAGATTTTCCAACTCCCTGCGAAATTCTACGCTGGTAAAACAACTTCCATGATCCGATAAGATTTTTTCTGGCTGTCCTAATATAGGAATAATTCTTTCCTTCAGCCTCTTAAGTACTTGTTTTGTACTGGTTTTCTGAATTGGACACAGGACTACCATTTTGGAAAACACGTCTAGTGCAACTAGGATGTGTTTATTTCCTCTTCTAGCTCTAGGAAGGGAACAAAGTTGTCCAGCGCCAGGAGCTGACATGGCTTCTCAGGTAAGAGTGGTATAGGTTTCTGCCTCATTAAGTACGAGTTAGGCTTTACTCGTTGGCACATATCACATGTCCTGATAGTATTTCTGACTGTTTCTCTAAGTTTAGGCCAAATAAATGCCTCTTTAAGCAGGGCAACAGTCTTATCTACACCGGAGTGTCCAAAAGCTCGGTGTGCTAGCCATACTAGCCTTCTCTGCAATGCTGGTGGCACAACAATCCTAGGTTTGGTGTGGTCAGAGTCGCTCCATTTATGTAGCATCTGGTTAAACCATAGATATTCCGTTGACAATGCTTCGGCTTCCACATACATCGGGGTTCCTCTATCCAGCTTTCCCTCGAAGTAATTAATCATCAACCGTATCCAGGGATCTTCACGTTGAAGAACGGTGATGTTCCTCAGATCATCTAAGGTCTTCTGATCTCTATCTTCTATCTCGATAGCTAGAGCTTCTTCTTCCTCTGCTGTAGGGTATCTGCTTAGCAAATCAGGTATGATATTGTCCTTCCCCGGGCAATATTCTATTTCCACTTGAAATTGTTGTATGTATAGGGACCACCTTGTCAGTCTTTGACTCGACAAGTCAGTTTTCAGTAGGAACGTTAGGGCTTTATGGTCTGTTCTCAATATAATTCTAAAGCCATAAATCAGCTTGTGCCAATACTGTAAGGCATATATTATCGCTAGTAATTCGATCTCCGTGACCGTATAATTCTTTTCATTAGGCTTCAACCTTCTACTGATAAATGCGATATAAGTTCTCTCCTCTGGCCTGTATATATTTTCCTGATACAACATAGCTCCAATGCCTATGAAGGATGCGTCAGTCTGGATAATAAATTTCTGAGTGTAGTCAGGATATCCCAATTTCACATAATCTAACAGCATCTGTTTAGATTTCACGAAGGCTTCCTCGCATTGCTCCGTCCATCGCCATCTTCCTCCCTTTTTAAGTAAGTCTTGGAGTGGTGCTACAGTCTCGGTATACTTCGGACAATGGTTTGAAAAGAATCCAATAACGCCTAGATATTGCCTGACGTTCTTTACCTTCGTTGGTCTCGGGAAACGTTTAATGACTTCCAGTTTTCCCGGATTAGGTCTGACTCCTTGTGCATCTATTACATGACCTAGAAATTTAACTTCTCTCTGAGCAAAGTTAGACTTCTTTATATTGACCTTGAAACTAGCCTGACTTAGGTCATATAACAACTTGCGTAGACCTCTGACATGTTCTTCAACTGTTTCAGAGGTCAGTAGTATATCATCTACGTAGCATATGGTTGTAGCTTTTACTTCTTCGGATAGGTTCCTATCTAGCGCTCGTATCAACGCTGAACCTGCTGTTTTTAATCCAAATGGAAGACGGACGTATGAATACGTGTGCTGGTCAAATAAAAATCCGGTTAATAGACTTGTTTTCTCTTCCAGAGCCAGATGGTGAAAACTTGCCGTCAGATCAAGATTTGAGAATACAGTCTTTCCTTTGAACCTCCTAAGTACCTCCTTTATGGGCGGTACTGTATCAAATTCCGGTATGACCTTGGAATTCAAATTTCGTAGGTCCAGGCATATCCTCACATTTCCATCCTGTTTCGGTACAACTACCAGTGGGCTGACATAAGGTGTGGCTGTCTTTACAATGACGCCTGCTTCTAGCATTTCCTGTATCGCTTCTTTGACATCGTGAGCTTTGGTGTTAAGAGAGCTGAAGGGTTGGCGTGGGACGGCCGCGTCTGTTCAAGGTTGACATCGGGAGCTTTGGTGGTAAAGAGAGCTTAGTGTTGGTGGGTTGGTGTTGGGTGGCCTCGTCTGTTCAAAGTTCACATCGTGAGCTTTGGTAGTAAAGAGAGCTTTGTGCTGGTGGGACGCGTCTGTTCAGAGTTCACATCGTGAGCTTTGGTAGTAAAGAGAGCTTTGTGTTGGAGGGTTTGGTGTTGGGTGGCCTCGTCTGTTCAAGATTCACATCGTGAGCTTTGGTGGTAAAGAGAGCTTTGAGCTGGAGGGCCTCGTCTGTTCAAGGTTGACATCGAGAGCTTTGGTAGTAAAGAGAGCTTTGTGTTGGAGGGTTGGTGCTGGAGGGCCGCGTCTGTTCAAGGTTGACGTCGTGAGCTTTGGTAGTAAAGAGAGCTTTGTGTTGGTGGGATGGTGTGGGACGGCCGCGTCTGTTCAAGGTTGATATCGTGAGCTTTGGTGGTAAAGAGAGGTTTGTGTTGGAGGGTTGGTGTGGGACGGCCGCGTCTGTTCAAGGTTGACATCTTTAGCTTTGGTAGTAAAGAGAGCTTTGTGTTGGAGGATTGGTGTGGGACGGCCGCGTCTCTTAAAGGTTGACATCGTGCGCTTTGGTAGTAAAGAGTGCTTTGTGTTGGAGGGTTGGTATGGGAGGGCCGCGTCTGTTCAAGGATGACATCGTGCGCTTTGGTGGTAAAGAGAGCTTTGTGTAGGAGGGATGGTGTGGGACGGCCGCGTCTGTTCAAGGTTGAAATCGTGAGCTTTGGTGGTAAAGAGTGCTTTGTGCTGGAGGGCTGCGTCTGTTCAAGGTTGATAGCGTGAGCTTTGGTAGTACAGAGAGCTTTGTGTTGGAGGGTTGGTGTGGGACGGCCGCGTCTGTTCAAGGTTGACATCTTGAGCTTTGGTAGTAAAGAGAGCTTTGTGTTGGAGGATTGGTGTGGGACGGCCGCGTCTCTTAAAGGTTGACATCGTGCGCTTTGGTAGTAAAGAGTGCTTTGTGTTGGAGGGTTGGTGTGGGAGGGCCGCGTCTGTTCAAGGATGACATCGTGCGCTTTGGTGGTAAAGAGAGCTTTGTGTTGGAGTGTTGGTGTGGGACGGCCGCGTCTGTTCATGGTTTACATCGTGAGCTTTGGTAGTAAAGAGAGCTTTGTATTGGAGGGTTGGTGTGGGACGGCCGCGTCTGTTCAAGGTTGACATCGTGAACTTTGGTAGTAAGGAGAGCTTTGTGTTGGAGGGTTGGTGTGGGATGGCCGCGTCTGTTCAAGGTTGACATCGTGAGCTTTGGTAGTAAAGAGAGCTTTGTGTTGGACGGCCGCGTCTGTTCAAGGTTGAAATCGTGAGCGTTGGTGGAAAAGAGAGCTTTGTGCTGGAGGGCCGCGTCTGTTCAAGGTTGATAGCGTGAGCTTTGGTAGTACAAAGAGCTTTGTGTTGGAGGGTCGGTGTGGGACGGCCGCGTCTGTTCAAGGTTCTCATCGTGAGCTTTGGTAGTAAAGAGAGCTTTGTATTGGAGGGTTGGTGTGGGACGGCCGCGTCTGTTCAAGGTTGACATCGTGAGCTTTGGTAGTAAAGATAGCTTTGTATTGGAGGGTTGGTGTGGGACGGCCGCGTCTGTTCAAGGTTGACATCGTGAGCTTTGGTAGTAAAGAGAGCTTTGTGTTGGAGGGTTGGTGTGGGACGGCCGCGTCTGTTCAAGGTTGACATTGTGAGCTTTGGTTGTAAAGAGAGCTTTGAGTTGGACGGCCGCGTCTGTTCAAGGTTGAAATCGTGAGCGTTGGTGGTAAAGAGAGCTTTGTGCTGGAGGGCCGCGTCTGTTCAAGGTTGATAGCGTGAGCTTTGGTAGTACAGAGAGCTTTGTTTTGGAGGGTTGGTGTGGGACGGCCGCGTCTGTTCAAGGTTGACATCTTGAGCTTTGGTAGTAAAGAGAGCTTTGTGTTGGAGGATTGGTGTGGGACGACCGCGTCTCCTCAAGGTTGACATCGTGCTCTTTGGTAGTAAAGAGTGCTTTGTGTTGGAGGGTTGGTGTGGGAGGGCCGCGTCTGTTCAAGGTTGACATCGTGCGCTTTGGTGGTAAAGAGAGCTTTGTGTTGCAAGGTTGGTGTGGGACGGCCGCGTCCGTTCAAGGTTGACATCATGAGCTTTGGTAGTAAATAGAGCTTTGTGTTGGAGGGTTGGTGTGGGAGGGCCGCGTCTGTTCAAGGTTGACATCGTGCGCATTAGTAGTAAAGAGAGCTTTATGTTGGAGGGTTGGTGTGGGACGGCCGCGTCTGTTCAAGGTTGACATCGTGCGCTTTGGTAGTAAAGAGAGCTTTGTGTCAGAGGGTTGGTGTGGGACGGCCGCGTCTCTTCAAGGTTGACATCGTGCGCTTTGGTAGTAAAGAGTGCTTTGTGTTGGAGGGTTGGTGTGGGAGGGCCGCGTCTGTTCAAGGTTGACATCGTGCGCTTTGGTGGTAAAGAGAGCTTTGTGTTGGAGGGTTGGCGTGGGACGGCCGCGTCCGTTCAAGGTTGACATCATGAGCTTTGGTAGTAAATAGAGCTTTGTGTTGGAGGGTTGGTGTGGGAGGGCCGCGTCTGTTCAAGGTTGACATCGTGCACTTTGTTAGTAAAGAGTGCTTTGTGTTGGAGGGTTGGTATGGGAGGGCCGCGTCTGTTCAAGGATGACATCGTGCGCTTTGGTGGTAAAGAGAGCTTTGTGTTGGAGGGATGGTGTGGGACGGCCGCGTCTGTTCAAGGTTGAAATCGTGAGCTTTGGTGGTAAAGAGAGCTTTGTGCTGGAGGGCTGCGTCTGTTCAAGGTTGATAGCGTGAGCTTTGGTAGTACAGAGAGCTTTGTGTTGGAGGGTTGGTGTGGGACGGCCGCGTCTGTTCAAGGTTGACATCTTGAGCTTTGGTAGTAAAGAGAGCTTTGTGTTGGAGGATTGGTGTGGGACGGCCGCGTCTCTTAAAGGTTGACATCGTGCGCTTTGGTAGTAAAGAGTGCTTTGTGTTGGAGGGTTGGTGTGGGAGGGCCGCGTCTGTTCACGGTTGACATCGTGCGCTTTGGTGGTAAAGAGAGTTTTGTGTTGGAGGGTTGGTGTGGGACGGCCGCGTCTGTTCAAGGTTGACATCGTGAGCTTTGGTAGTAAAGAGAGCTTTGTATTGGAGGGTTGGTGTGGGACGGCCGCGTCTGTTCAAGGTTGACATCGTGAGCTTTGGTAGTAAAGAGAGCTTTGTGTTGGAGGGTTGGTGTGGGACGGCCTTGTCTGTTCAAGGTTGACATCGTGAGCTTTGGTAGTAAAGAGAGCTTTGTGTTGGACGGCCGCGTCTGTTCAAGGTTGAAATCGTGAGCGTTGGTGGAAAAGAGAGCTTTGTGCTGGAGGGCCGCGTCTGTTCAAGGTTGATAGCGTGAGCTTTGGTAGTACAGAGAGCTTTGTGTTGGAGGGTTGGTGTGGGACGGCCGCGTCTGTTCAAGGTTGACATCTTGAGCTTTGGTAGTAGAGTGCTTTGTGTTGGAGGGTTGGTGTGGGAGGGCCGCGTCTGTTCAAGGTTGACATCGTGCGCTTTGGTGGTAAAGAGAGCTTTGTGTTGTAAGGTTGGTGTGGGACGGCCGCGTCCGTTCAAGGTTGACATCATGAGCTTTGGTAGTAAAGAGAGCTTTGTGTTGGAGGGTTGGTGTGGGATGGCCGCGTCTGTTCAAGGTTAACATCGTGCGCTTTAGTAGTAAAGAGAGCTTTGTGTTGGAGGGTTGGTGTGGGACGGCCGCGTCTGTTCAAGGTTGACATCGTGCGCTTTGGTAGTAAAGAGAGCTTTGTGTTGGAGGGTTGATGTGGGACGGCCGCGTCTGTTCAAGGTTGACATCGTGCGCTTTGGTAGTAAAGAGAGCTTTGTGTCAGAGGGTTGGTGTGGGACGGCCGCGTCTCTTCAAGGTTGACATCGTGCGCTTTGGTAGTAAAGAGTGCTTTGTGTTGGAGGGTTGGTGTGGGAGGGCCGCGTCTGTTCAAGGTTGACATCGTGCGCTTTGGTGGTAAAGAGAGCTTTGTGTTGGAGGGTTGGTGTGGGACGGCCGCGTCCGTTCAAGGTTGACATCATGAGCTTTGGTAGTAAATAGAGCTTTGTGTTGGAGGGTTGGTGTGGGAGGGCCGCGTCTGTTCAAGGTTGACATCGTGCACTTTGTTAGTAAAGAGTGCTTTGTGTTGGAGGGTTGGTGTGGGAGGGCCGCGTCTGTTCACGGTTGACATCGTGCGCTTTGGTGGTAAAGAGAGTTTTGTGTTGGAGGGTTGGTGTGGGACGGCCGCGTCTGTTCAAGGTTGACATCGTGAGCTTTGGTAGTAAAGAGAGCTTTGTATTGGAGGGTTGGTGTGGGACGGCCGCGTCTGTTCAAGGTTGACATCGTGAGCTTTGGTAGTAAAGAGAGCTTTGTGTTGGAGGGTTGGTGTGGGACGGCCGCGTCTGTTCAAGGTTGACATCGTGAGCTTTGGTAGTAAAGAGAGCTTTGTGTTGGACGGCCGCGTCTGTTCAAGGTTGAAATCGTGAGCGTTGGTGGAAAAGAGAGCTTTGTGCTGGAGGGCCGCGTCTGTTCAAGGTTGATAGCGTGAGCTTTGGTAGTACAGAGAGCTTTGTGTTGGAGGGTTGGTGTGGGACGGCCGCGTCTGTTCAAGGTTGACATCTTGAGCTTTGGTAGTAAAGAGTGCTTTGTGTTGGAGGGTTGGTGTGGGAGGGCCGCGTCTGTTCAAGGTTGACATCGTGCGCTTTTGTGGTAAAGAGAGCTTTGTGTTGTAAGGTTGGTGTGGGACGGCCGCGTCCGTTCAAGGTTGACATCATGAGCTTTGGTAGTAAAGAGAGCTTTGTGTTGGAGGGTTGGTGTGGGATGGCCGCGTCTGTTCAAGGTTAACATCGTGCGCTTTAGTAGTAAAGAGAGCTTTGTGTTGGAGGGTTGGTGTGGGACGGCCGCGTCTGTTCAAGGTTGACATCGTGCGCTTTGGTAGTAAAGAGAGCTTTGTGTTGGAGGGTTGATGTGGGACGGCCGCGTCTGTTCAAGGTTGACATCGGGTGCTTTGGTGGTAAAGAGAGCTTTGTGTTGTAAGGTTGGTGTTGAGTGGCCTCGTCTGTTCAAGGTTGACATCGTGAGCTTTGGTGTTCAAGAGAGCTTTGTGTTGTAAGGTTGGTGGTGGGTGGCCTCGGCTGTTCAAGGTTCACATCGTGAGCTTTGGTGGTAAAGAGAGCTTTGTGTTGGAGGGTTGGTGTTGAGTGGCCTCGGCTGTTCGAGGTTGACATCGTGAGCTTTGGTGGTAAAGAGAGCTTTGTGTTGGAGGGTTGGTGTTGGGTGGCCTCGGCTGTTCAAGGTTGACATCGTGAGCTTTGGTGGTAAAGAGAGCTTTGTGTTGTAAGGTTGGTGTTGGGTGGCCTCGGCTGTTCAAGGTTGACATTCGTCCGCTTTGGTAGTAAAGAGAGCTTTTTGTTGGAGGGTTGGTTTGGGACGGCCGCGTCTATTCAAGGTTGACATCGTGCGCTTTGTGGGTAAAGAGAGCTTCGTGTTGGAGGACCGCGTCGGTTCAAGGTTCACATCGTGAGCTTTGGTGGTAAAGAGAGCTTTGTGTTGGACGGCCGCGTCTGTTCAATGTTGACATCGTGAGCTTTGGTGGTAAAGTGAGCTTTGTGTTGGAGGGTCGCGTCTGTTCAATGTTGACATCGTGTGCTTTGGTAGAAAAAAGAGCTTTGTGTTGGACAGCCGCGTCTGTTCAATGTTGACATCGTGAGCTTTGGTGTTAAGAGAGCTTTGTGTTGGAGGGTTGGTGTGGGACGGCCGCGTCTGTTCAAGGTTGACATCGGGAGCTTTGGTGGTAAAGAGAGCTTTGTGTTGGAGGGTTGGTGTTGGGTGGCCTCGTCTGTTCAAAGTTCACATCGCGAGCTTTGGTAGTAAAGAGAGCTTTGTGCTGGTGGGACGCGTCTGTTCAAGGTTCACATCGTGAGCTTTGGTAGTAAAGAGAGCTTTGTGTTGGAGGGTTGGTGTTGGGTGGCCTCGTCTGTTCAAGATTCACATCGTGAGCTTTGGTGGTAAAGAGAGCTTTGTGCTGGAGGGCCTCGTCTGTTCAAGGTTGACATCGAGAGCTTTGGTAGTAAAGAGAGCTTTGTGTTGGAGGGTTGGTGCTGGAGGGCCGCGTCTGTTCAAGGTTGACGTCGTGAGCTTTGGTAGTAAAGAGAGCTTTGTGTTGGTGGGTTGGTGTGGGACGGCCGCGTCTATTCAAGGTTGATATCGTGAGCTTTGGTGGTAAAGAGAGGTTTGTGATGGAGGGTTGGTGTGGGACGGCCGCGTCTGTTCAAGGTTGACATCGTGAGCTTCGGTAGTAAAGAGTGCTTTGTGTTGTAGGGTTGTGTGGGACGGCCGCGTCTGTTCATAGTTGACATCGTGAGCTTTGGTAGTAAGGAGAGCTTTGTGTTCCCTTATTATCAATTAGGTTTCAGTCTGTAAATACAAAATCATTCTAATTACAGGAGTATGTAAAAAATTACCTGAAATAAATTGCATGTGATTATGATATATATACTGTGCCCGTCTGTTCACTTTGAATGAACAGGCGGCTCAGAGCGAGGTGACATGAAGACTGTGCTAGCACGAAATCTCATCTCAGATCGTTCTGGGTTATGCCTTCATATATACTCAACACTGCCTCTATGTCCCACGTAAGGATTTAGGGTAAGTAATGTCAAGCAAGAACACTCAGAAATGAGAGGTATTGAAAGAAAGTAAGTTTCACATATTTATTCATAAAATAGACGAAAAGAAACAAACACTCGCACATCCCTAGCGAAAACGAAATTATTGAAGGCATGAAAAAAAGTATATCAAAAATTTTAATTAGTGCACCTCTACGAAAGAAGAAATAATAGTCATCATTTACTTGTTCAGAGTCCTATACAAAGATGGGTAACTTTAAACAATCTGTGTATTGAACCAAATACAAAAGACTTTGCACTAGAATAAATAAATAAATACATATTTTAACAAAAGCGGCTGCAGTCAGCGGTTCTGTTGACGATGATTTACATTAAGCAGCAATGTTAAACTGTCCTCGATGAAACTCATTTTTGCAACAATCACTAATCCTATTTCCATTTATGTTGCCGTAATCTATTGTTCATATTTACATTTATTCGGTTGGCACAATCATCGTTCATGCTTACTCTGCTGATTCCCCGTTCATATTTAATCTGCATGAGATTCACTGTTTATGTTTCTCATGTTTAATTTGTTTGGCAACAGGCAACAAGTCTTAAAAATATGCTTCGTGAGGAAGTAAATATATTAAATCGAAGGAAAAAGGGCGATAATCCATAACTCTGGCCTGTAAATCACAATCTCCCCTGTTTGAGGAGACATTCTCAGTAATTATTTCCCTATTCCGAGAACATACTCTGGCACGGAATAATAATTTCTCAACGTGAGAAGCCCACAAAAAATGTCATCGAAGATATTAATTGTAAACAATTATAATTGTGAACACAATTTAATACACGTATTGAATTTCAATAACTCGATGAATAAATTTGATTCAAAAATATCTTAAATTGATCAGGCCACGGCGTGTACTTGCCATCGTGTTTGACAATAACATATTATTTCTGACAAGTAATTAAAACAACAATTGACATAACGTGGAAGTCTGGTAATGGATCAATATTGAAAGCTTCCATAATTTTCGACGGAGTTGCCGCATATGCGACATGTCTTAACTTTAGTAAGACCCTCTAAGTCAACCTTAGGAAAACCACTTATACTGTAATTATGAGAGTGTCAATCCCTCACGTGTTACATATAAACCTGGGAGTATTAATCGCTATTATCACTAATTTGTTCATTAACAACTAGCTTCACGTAATTCATATATCCTAATACCACGCTTAAGGTTCCGCAATCCCTCACATATTATGAATTTCAATTTCATCACTTGCCAAATAATCCTCGCTGTTTATATCCTTGAAGAATGTACCATATTTGATTATTATTATTATTATAATTAAAAAAATAAGTATTAATTTTATAGTGATAATTATAGCTTGAATGTGTCTATAATCCTGTTACCTCATTAAACACTCATCGAAATAAGTACCAGTAATATCGAGAGAAATATATATCTTCTTCTTCCTAGCGTTGTCCCGCTGGTGCAGGGTCCGCTTTTTTGGTCATTGACCTCCATTTTGTCTGGTTTCGTGCGTCAGCTGGATTTAGGCCGGTAACCTTCAAGTCACCATTTATTGTGTCTTGCCAACGCTGCTTCTGTCGTCCTCTGGGGCGCAGGCCTTCAACCTCAAAATGAAGGACAGTGTTAGTAACAGTATCAGGCGCTGCACGCAGGGCATGGCCATACCATCGGAGCCGTCTCTCCCTCATCTTGTCCACAATTGGGGCGACACCCATTTGCTCCCGAACTGTGTCGTTTCTGACATGGTCAATAACGGAGATGCCCATTGTCCAACGGAGCATTCTCATTTCCATGGCGTGCAGGCGACGTTCTGAAATGTTGTCGGATGGTCGACATTCAACTCCATACAGCGCAACTGTCTGTACCACTGTCCGATATATCTATATATATGTAAATGTGGAAATTTACCTCACTTCCTAATATGACTGGTGCTTCCTCTGCGACGAATGTTTCAAATGAATCGCCGAAGAATAAGATTTTGGGTTAGAATATCCATGGCTGGGATACAATGAAAATAACTTTCTACCTTAGTGCTGGCTGATGACGGGGTGATCCCTTGGTGTGGGAGATATCCATAGACCATGTTTCCTATTCAACGGCTTCCTCGCTTGAAGGCCCCATCCAAGCATCCGCATGATCCGCAGCCTCTAAGCATATGAAAGGCTGACAGTTCATTGATTATACCAACCACATAGTTCACGTGAAATAAAGAATGGAAGAAGACTTATTGTGTTTGAGAGAAATCAGCATTAATAACCACCTCACGCTTTTAAATTTGAGTTACAGTTGTTGCACAGTAAATATAAATTTATCAAGGTGCAAAGTAGTAGAGAAAGTATATTTTTACTTCACTTTTCTCAATCAGCTGAGTGTAAATATCAACCACGTCTTTCAAAAAGGAATCTTTTGTAGGTTTCAAAATAGTTTAAACTCAATCCTGGGACAGCCTATGAACTTAAGCACACTACGAGATTCTTTCTGCAACAATGGGAATAAGACTAATAAGACCGTTGCCGTGGAATACTGTAAACGAGAGGGTCTGAGGGTAAGAACGGAATACACTCAGACTTGTGAGGAAAAACTGAGAGGAGGATGGTTCGATTCCCACCTCAGGTATCCTATATGCTAAGTGGTTTTCCTTGGTTTCCCACTTCTACTCCAGAAAAGACCACCTCGATCCCAATCATAGCATTAAACTCAAATACACATATTACTACTGATACCTCAGTAAAATAGGCTATGTTATTGTGCTGTCTGTAGTAATATAAAGATTTTTTATACACACGCAAGTACATGGGTAGATATAATGAGCAGGAAAATTCAGGAGTTCAATTTATTGGACGAGTGTTTCCAAACGCAGCTAAAGTTGTTTATAAAAGTACAACCATGATTTTACTGCAACCCGGACGGAATATTGCTAGGTCAGGACTGTCTCACTCTTTTGAGATTGTGTGCCCTTGACTCTTGTTGTGATTGATGACAACACGTGCAATTTAACTGTGGTGGTGACATCAAGATCAGTCTTGTCACTGTTTACGGCCTTGAACTCATGATATCTGTCGGTATACTCGCATTACTAAATCCATTTTTAAAAACCCTTCCTTTATTTCCATGTTACAGTTCAAGCCCTGAGAAACTTTCGCTAGCAGCTCACAAATAGTCGGACGTGGTTTGATGAATCCTACTGAGCATGATAGATACGACACAAATATAATTGTTTTAATGTATGCCAATGTATTGGTTGATATAGCTAGTATGTTTATTCCCACACGTTACTTGCAATATTTTTCAAGACGTAGGATGCCAATGTCTAAGCTTACATGGGGGCACTTTTTCATCAATTGATTCTGTAATAAGACCTTGTAGTGTGGTGGCTGTCACTCCAGAGGTCCTGGGCTAGTTTCCTAGCTCTATCGAATTTTTAAATTCTGATCTGGGGGTTGGAACGGCGCACACTCAGCTTCGTAAGGCAGAACTGTGAAGAGGTAGGTTCGATTCTCCCCTCGGCCATTCGAGAAGTGGTTCTCCGTGGTTTCCCCACTTCCACTCCAGGATAATGCAGGGATGGATCCTAACTTAAAGCTATGCCTGCCTCCTTTCCAGTCCTCACCGGAATTACAAAAAGTATACAAACTTCTACAAATATTACAATAACACAGATTTTCATACACACCCTACATACTTCCCAATACACGGGGCCAAATGAGTATGTTATCAAAAAGCCCTAAATGAATTAATATGAACAACAACACAATGATTCTACAATAAGAGTTTCTTTTAAAATATAGTTCTAATAGATGCACATATAAGCAAATTTAAGTTCTCCATTTGAAGCATTACACATTTTATTAAGTTTACTGTTTCAACATACAAACTTACATGTGTTGTAGGAATTTGCTGTTCATCAGTGTCAGCCATAGAATCAAGGAGAGAAGAGGTCCATATCATGTGCTATATATAGCCTACTGTTATACCTTGGCAAGGAAGAAGAAAGGAACATGCCCCAACACGTACTTTTAGGGGGACCAGATTTGATTACTGTATTTTTGCTAAGTGTGATCTTGGGTTTCTCTGTTATTTTTTCGTCGTTGACATATAAAATAAAAATTATGATTTTTAGCTGCATTGAGTGTTTTTTTAGTTTTTCAATGAAGGTCCCAATTCTCCTGTTTCCTTCGCAGCATGTTATAGAAATTACTGTATTAGTGTGCAATGATATTTTTTGCTGCACTTACTTTATTTCACCCTTCAAGATTTTAAAGGGGATATGAAATGAACTATAGACATTTTGTGAAATCCAATATTTTTTTCTGAAATTTCAGCCTCCTAATGAATTTGGCACTAATTACCTATCAATTTTAGTATAATGAGGATCCGGTTACATCGCCTGTTTCTCTCTCGATACTTTATTGGTATTGCTAACAGCATCAAGTGTTCTGTTTTGTGATAGTATAAGGACTCTCATCAAGTACCTTGATTTTATCTTTTCCAGGTCCTCCAGTTGCTTCGCCGGCCTTTCACCGCTGGGTCCGTGGTTCAAATCCCGGTCACTCCGTCTGAGATTTGTGCTGGACAAATCGGAGGCAGACAGGTTTATCTGCGGGTACTCCGGTTTTCCCTGTCACAATTTAATTCCAGCAACACTCTCCACTATCATTTCATTTCATCTCTCATTCATTTAATCATTGCCCCAGGGGAGTGCGACAGGCTTCGGCAGCCGGCATAGTTCATAGGCGGTAGCACGCCGGCCTCTCACCTCTGGGTCCGAGATTCAAATCCCGGTCACTAAATGTGAGATTTGTGCTGGGCAAAGCGGGGGCAGACAGGTTTTTCTCCGGGTACTCCGGTTTTCCCTGTCACAATTTCATTCCAGCAACACTCTCCACTATCATTTCATTTCACCTGTCATTTATTTAATCGTTCCCCCGGGGGAGTGCATAGTTCATATCCTCGCCGCTTCATTCATTCCATTCCCTGACCCGGTCGATCGACTGGAAGCAGGCTGTGGATTTTCATTTTTCAACACAAAAGTGTCCCATAGCGAGTCTTATCGCCATGTTTGACCGACCGCTGCGTCCCAAGTGATAGTTGAATTGCCAATAGCCTGCCATATTTACGAATTACTTAAAATATTTGACAGGTATGGATCAAGGATTTATGGGAATGTACACAACTTTCATATTTATTATCCTTACTTTTCGTAGATGCCAGCCAGATATGGGTCCAGAATTGTGGCAATCGTGATCTGCTGTTACCTATAAGAATATATTTCAACCGAAAGGCCATAAAATTCCAGACATAAGTTCTGATGTAACACAGAATACTGTATGCTCTACTGTAGTCTACACACACACACACACACACACACACACACACACTGGGCATCCGGGTCATGGAATATTGTCCTTTTGCACATCTTATGGTGGAAGCATTGCGCTCCTAATCCGACAGTTTGGTCCCAACCAATTTCTATCGCACATTGCATATGCGCCGTAGAAATCCCTTTTTATGAGTTCTGACTTGCCTTTCCATATCATGAGGAGATCTTGTTCTGATTTTGTGGCAGGCAGTGGCAGCGAAAGTTGCATTCTCAGTTCTTCTATGAGGAACGGTTCTCGTGCAAGTTCTTAAGCCAATCTAGTATATGATGTTTTTGCTATTCCTAGTATCTTTTTCAGGCATCTGGCTTTGACCTCTTCTATTGCTTTCAAGTCTGTTATTGAAGCCTATGCCATGCCCTTTTTGAGCCACAGCATTTCTGGGACAAATGTGTATAAATAACTATATTTAGTGGGAATGCTCTCACCGAAGAGGAAATGGCAAGGTTTGTTGACACAATCATAGCAGATCAGCGTAGGCGAGTGTTCTGTTCTATTCAGTTTTTTTTTGTAATGATGAAAGCATAGCTCAGTAGAGAATAGTAATGGGAATAGCAACTACATATGACACCATCACCTTCTGATTATGATGAGTATCGTCTTAAGGGGACAGAACAGAAAAGCTATCTGCTCCTAAATATTTTGACTTAAAATAATGAAAAAGTTTCTCAGCAGGGACGGTAGGATTTAGACCAAGTCCGTATCTTCGAGTACGCTAAGACGTTACACTCTCTAGCAGATGGGATGTGAAGATACCAACACAAAACAAATTTTTGTAGAGAGCTGGAATATTTGATTCAAGAGTGGAATATACGAGAGGGAATACGGTGTTGGCAGCCGTCAAAATTCGGAAAATAATCTATAGTACTTTAATAGGTAATGTGACTAAGATACAGGAATTGACCATTTTAGCATTATTGCTTGGCGCTGGTTTTGCCCCATAGTCCGAAAGTGGTGAACGCGGAATTAGGCTTCACATACAAACACAAACCTACGTCCCAGACACTCTTGCTAGTTGTGCAGGCACGAACAGTCTTCTAACCAAGTAGCGACCAATGGCTTTGTCTCACCCAACCTTAGTAGGCTACATCAGTTCATTTATTTATTCGTATGGCAAAACAAGGATACATTATAAATACATGTATCCTACAATTATATACACAACTATTTACGGGTCAACATTCAAAGCTTACTGTAATGTCCAGATATTTCAGCCAGTCCACTGCCTCTGTAGAGGCACTATGTAATTCTTGAACAGATCCTTTGAATCTTCTTCTTAGGCAGTGCAAAACAACGTGCTGGATGGTCTGGGGCACATTAGCACAGTCGCAGAACTTCTCCACTTGTGAAGCCAGGATATACACCTGCCATGATTTGTCCTGATTCTGTTTAGAGACGTCCATTCTCTTCTCGGTCGTGGCTTCGGTGGCGTAGTTGCTAGCATGCTGAGCTTCTATGCCCAAGGTCGCGGGTTCAAAGCCGGCCGAAGTCGTCGGAATTTTTATGAGCGTTAAAATCCCTCAATATGCCTTCCTTGAGAGGGGAAGTAAAGCAGTGGTCCCATGTCATAGATGGCTTGAAAAAGAACCTTCCACTAACTACACTTGTGTGAAACCAAAATGTGTAGGTTAGAATTGATAACGCTCAATTATTTCCAACGTTCTCTGCCTGGTTCTGACTGCGATGCCATCTAGTAGGCAATTCCGAAAGCTAGGTGTCATGTACGGTAGCATTTGGTGGCAAAAGTAGGAACTACTTGAAATTACTGTCTGCAGTCCTTACTTGAATTAAAACAGATAACACACACTAATACAGCCACCACAATTAACACCGGTTTTCAGACAAATTCGACATACACCCAAAGTACATGGGGCCGTATGACCACGTTGTCGCAGCCCCCAAACTAAGGAACCAACCAACCATCCCTTCTCGGTAAGTTGAAACCAGCAGGAGCTCTACAAGGATGATGGATTAAACCCAGACGGTCAGGATTTGAATAGGTCCATTCTTCATGCCAGATCTCAGCAGCATCAAAATGTGTTTCCAGGAGCTTCTCACCTAGCTTCCATGTTGGGTTTCTGGACTTCAATCTCTTCGTTTTCTGATGGTTGCAGTCCAGATGTAAGGGCAGCTGATGGTTCCTTCGACACTTCTGCCATCGTCTTGCAAGTGCCAGTTTCCTTCGCATGTGAGGGGGATGGATGTTGGATAAAACGGGTAGCCATTTTAGAGGTGTCGATTTGATGGTGCTAGATATTGTCCTTATGGTGTCATTCACTTGGGTACCAACTTTTGAAGTATGTGCACTGTTGAGCAGTATTCCGCAACTGGGGAGACCAAGGCAAGAGCTGATGTCCGCAGTATCGTCGCGTTTTCTCCCAGCCTGTTTCACTGAGCTTGTGTAGTATGTTGTTCCTTGTTATTCTATTTTCCTTAAAAAAAAAGCTTATGAGATCACCTTTTGTCCGTGTGTCTGTGTGCATGTGTATGTCCCCCCTAATAAAATCTAAACGTCTGGAGCGATTTCAATGAAACTCGGTAAGTTCTTAGCACTATTTCGGACGAACCCAACTGTGCCCTTCATATTTTGTTACGTCCACCAATCCAACATGGCGGCTGTGCGAAATATTTCATCAGCATTCCATGTCTCCGAAACTATTACCGATATCACCCTGGAATTTTGTACGGTAATAAAGGGAACTACTAGAAGTTCACGTATGTGACTTTTGAAAACCTGGTAACTACAAAACCAACATGGCGGCCAAGCGAATTTGCGACTTTTAAATAGACGTTTCTCGCGATTCAATCAACCAAACGCAATGAAACTTGGTACAGTATATGTGTATACACATTGTAATGCACCGACATCTAAGTTCGTTCAATCGTTTAAATAACCTCAAGATGGCAGCTGTGCGAAATATTTCACCGACATTCTATAGCTATGAAAGTATTACCGGTATCATCCTCAATCTTTGTACGGGAACAAATGCTTGGTGCTTTTCAGTCGGTCAACACGAATGTACCCAAATAGAGCTGGGTTATGCCCTAATCCTGAAACAAATTACATGAGATTAATAAATACACTAGGATGACCAGTTTCGATCGTCAAGCGATCATCATCAGATCCATTACACTTAGGCTATAACATCTATGTTTGAGAATACAAGTGAAAAATGTATACAATATGTACAATTATTTAGTTGCAGTGTTGGTAATGCAACTGTCGGTGTATGCTAAATGTAGTATATCTAATGTTAGGTGAAATTCTAAAATGGTGATACAAATCCGGAATTTGTCTGTTTGGGGTGATTATGTGGTTGTACAAAATCAACTATGGTTATACTGTAATAATACAGGCTGATACTTATCAGGTGGTCTCCCTAACTAGAACTTCAAGCAGTTACGTGTTCACTCTGTCACTAGTTATAGTCGACTAACCCGGGTGTTAACTGGGTGGAACTGGTTTTTCCCTTTCTCGCCCTTTTGTTCCTATGTTCTTTCTGAGATCAGTGCCATGTTTATTTGTGTGACGTTACCAAATCTAGATAAGAATGTATGTTATTGAATACAGGAAGATCTACAACTATTAAAGATCGTGGAACTATCTTCGCCAAGCGTGGACTAAAAAGTCATTCAAACTAAGCGGTACACGGTCAATTGAAGACGTCCCGGCACCATTAATACTGCCGCGCATACCGGCCTAGGTTTATTGCAGAAAAAAGTACATAGTACACCTGATCCAAATAACATTTACCTATAACCACCGCTATTCCCCCCCCCCCCCCCCTCTTTTTATCTAGCTTGGCTGTATCGCTAAGTTGTGTCTTGTTTTCGACAGGGTGTGTTTTTAGTAGAATGAAGGGGGGTGAACTCTCCATAAAAGTGTGTTAATTTAGATTGTTGGGATTGTTTTGTTTGGCTAGGTGAATCTCGATTGCTTCTTTTATGTCGAGAGCTCTGCCTTTCGATTCGTGATGAATTATTTTTAGATCAGTCTCGATTTTAGTAAAGCTGTGCCCCGTGTCACACATATGTTCGCATACGGCTAAATGTGTTCCGTATCTTATCGCATTCCTATGTTCATTATAACGTGTATCTACTCGTCTTCTGCTCTGTCCAATGTAATTAGCTTGACAACCAGTGTCTTGGCATGTAATAGAATATACCCCTGACTTTGAATACGGGTCTTGTTTATTTAGATTACTACTTTGCAGGTGCCTCCCGGTCGTATTATTCGTTGTGAATGCTATTTTATGCCTTGCTTTTTGAATAGATTAGTGATTTTATGTGTTCGCATTCACATAGTTGAAGCACGCGAATTTTTTCTCATTAATGTCCGGTATTTGAATCATTTTATCTTTATTTTTGTGTTTGGCTACAATATGGTCTATTTTGCTTGGCGGGAAATTGTTTTCCTTTGCTATTTGTTTAATGGTTCTTATTTCCTTATTATAATTGTATTTTGACATGGGTATGTTTAAAGCCCTGTGCACCATTGAATTGAACCCCGCTAATTTATGCGTACTGGGGTGATTAGACTGATTGTCGATTGCATGCGAGGTTTGTGTGGCTTTTCGGAATATGGAATATGAAAGCTCGTTGTTTTTACGTTCAATAGTTATGTCGGGATAATTTATTTTTCGATTTGATTCGGATTCTTTAGTGAATTTGATTGAGTGGTGTAGGCTATTAATGGATTGGAGAATTGTTTCTTCGCTTGTTAATTCATTATCGTAGATGCAAATTACATCATCTACGTATTTTTTCCATATTACTATTTCCTTTGTTGAAGTCTTTTCTAAGAACTCATTTTCTAGTGCATTAATGAAGATATCAGCGATTAGTCCGCTTAGTGGTGATCCCATCGCTAAGCCTTCTGTTTGTGTGTACATTTTATTGTCGAATTGAAACACGTTTTGGCTGAGGACGACCCTCAGTAATCTCACAATCTCTTCAGTTTCTTTTTCCGAATTGTTGGATTTTAAGTTATTTTCGATAGTGTTGATTGCATCATTAATAGGACTATTGGTGTACATGTTAGTTATATCGAAAAATACAAGCCTCATGCTAGGTTTCATTTGTAGGCTGCTCAATGCTGTTACTAATTCCGCTGTGTTCTTTACAGAGTTGTTTTTGTCGTTGGAAAGGCAGTGTTTTAAGATTTTTAGTAACTCTTTGCTGATTTTTTAATTTGGCGCATTCCTACAATTGACTATTGGTCTCATTGGGCACTCCGTTTTGTGTATTTTTGGTTGTCCCCTCAATGACGGTATTTTCGGGTTCATGTTTATTAGTTTTGATGTTTCAGCTTTGGTCAATATGTATTCTGTTTCTTTTAATACACGTTTTATTTGTTTTTGGAATTTGTTGATGGGGTCTTTTGCAAATTCCTTGATTTCGTTGTTGTTTAGGAATTCGACTGTTTTTTCAATGTATTCTGTTTTGTTCAAAATTACTGTGGTATTTCCCTTATCTGCTTTTGTGATGATTAAGTCATGTTCTTTAATTTTTTGTTTCAATGACTTTATTTCTTTCAGTTGTTTGTTGTGTTGAGTAATTTATTTCAGGATTAGGGCATAACCCAGCTCTATTTGGGTACATTCGTGGTGACCGACTGAAAAGCACCAAACTTTTGTTTACTTAGGCAACACTGAAAAATGAATCCAAATCTCACAATGTCTTTGTACGGGGATAAAGGGCACTACTGGAAGTTCACCTATGAGACTTTCAAAAACCGATTAACTACAAAGCGAACATGGCGGGCGGCCAAGCGAAGTTGAAAGTTTTAAATAGACATTTATCGCGATTTAATGATCCAAACGCAATGAAACTTGGTACAGCAAATGTTTATACACATTTTAATGCACTGGTATCTAATTTTGTTCAATTGTTTTCATAACCTCAACATGGTGGCTGTGTGAATTTTAAAATTAAGGTTTTATTTTTTGTGTCGTAATCATGCGATCGAAGTGAAAGTTTGAATAATGAACCTACGCAATAATTTTTCTTTAATGATACATGATTCTATGGCCTATACATATAACAATCCAACATGGCGACCATCCGAAATATTTAGACGGTTCTCAATATCTACGAATCTATGACAGCAATCAAACTGATTTTGTAAGTGTGTAGAGGCTATAAGCATAAGTTCACCTATGGGACTTTCAATATCCTGGTGATCACAAATCCAACATGGCGGCGACGCGAAGTATAAATATTCACATGGATGTTTCTCGCAATTTAACCATCCGAGTGCAGTGAAACTAAGTAGAGTAAATTATTATACAAATGTTAATCCACTGGCATCTAATTTATTTAAATTGTTTCCATAACCACAAGATGGCAGCTGTGAGAAACTTGAAAATCTCGTTTATACTTCTTGTGTCTTAATCCTGCGATTGAAGTTTGGATTCTACACGTACACAATAATCTTCATGTAACAGTACATAACTATACGACCTACATATATAAAAATCCAACATGGGGACCATCCGCTATATTTAGTCGGTTCTCAATATCTACGAATCTATTACAGCACCCAAACTGAAACTTTGTATATTGATAGTGGCAATTAACTTAAGTAGGATATATGAAAATAGTTTTTAGTTCTTCACAGAACTACTTGTTTTTATCTTGGCTGCAGTGTTAGAGAGATGTTGCTTGTATGAAAGCGTCCGGTCCGTTGTGACGATCAGATACTTTGGATAGGGGTTATAACTGAGCTGTTGACCTTTGAATTCGACCTGAGGTACGTAGTTGGCTTTTTGGTTATCTAGATGGAAGCAGCTTACTTCAGTTTTGTTCAAATTAAGTTTAAGTCACCATGTGCTGAAATGCTTGTTCAGTTTATGAAGATCCTTTGTGAGTGTAGTTTCTATTGTTTTGAAATCCATGGATTGGGCAGCCAGAGTTATATCAATTTCCTGGAAGATATATTGAACAGTAGAGGAGCAAGAACTGATCCTTTAGGTAAACCATCGTTTAGTACATAACGCCTACTCTTACTGCAGTTTAAATGTACTTCGAACACTCTATTGCATAGCTTGTTGTTCAGCAGTGTTGCAAGCATCTTATAGCACTTCAAAATCATTCCTTGTCGTCACATTGTGTCATAAGCTGATGTCTAGTCCACAAAAACAGCGATGGTTAGTTCTCTTAAGCAAGGATGAAAGCCTACCACTTCTTAAGATATCATTAGAGAACATAACTAACCAGTGGAGAGTTCTAGGTCCACAATGTTTAAGGAATTCTGGATATATTCCATCCACTCCTGCTGCTTTGCCTGGTTGTATTGCTTTTAGAGCTGCTCAGATTTCTGCAGTTGTGAATTCTTCTGAAAACTGGGAGAGTGGTTCAGTCGAGAATAGCCCGGTTATTAGCTCTTTCTTGAGTTTTTTGGATTCAACCTTATTGACGTTTTGAATTTTGGATAGTTTGGTGATTCGTTTGGCTGCATCTACTGGAGATACCTCTGAGCTCTTATTAATATATTTGGGAGTACAACTTCTTAGAAGAGTCCACGCTTTTCTGCTTGAGTGTTGAAAATTCATGCTTGCTGTCATTGAGTTCCATTTATCATTTTCTGGCAGAATCTAGGCGGTGCAGTAGTTCATCAGTGGCTCCTGTTCTGTTGCTGAGTTGGTATTCTTCGTAAAGCTCATTACATCTTATATTACAGCCGGGGATATATTCTTTCCAAAATCCCCTGGGAATGTGTTTCTTTGCTATGGATCATATAACTAACAAATCGATTATAGTTGCCCAGTTTGGGTGGAATCCACTGGATATTGTGATCCATCTCATTAGTAAACGATTCTCAGTTTGCCTTTTCAAAATTCCAGCGAGGCATCTTATTATTGGGACTTCAATGCCAATTTTTAGAAGAATTAGTCTATGCTGACTACGAGGAAAATTGTTCAGTACTTTCCTGCTGCACGGTTAAGCTCTTCCATGCTCGTCCCTTGAAACAAAACAGAGGTCAGGGTTGTTGTCTTCCTGAGGGGAAGAAGCCTCGCTCCCATGCATCGTACACAAGGAACACATCTTCTATTCTAGACCATTCTCATACGCTAAGACATCACTATTAGCATCTCCATACCCCCAGGAAGTACTCAATTTCCCCTGATGACTGCCGGATGATTTACATTCTTGATGGTATCATTAAACCAAGGTTGAGATGGAGGTTTGTAAATGTTTACTATTTCCAAGTCTGCAACTTTAATCCTAGTGGTGAAAATGCCTTCAGAGCTGGTGTCAAGAATTTCTACTTGCTTAGTATTTTTCCGAATGGGCGTAGAGATGTCGTGGTTTTTATGGAAGGTAGCTGCAGCAAGATTGAATCCTGGTAGTTTACACCTGGAGTGAACTTGGTTTTGGTGTCTCTTGGAGCCGTAGGACATCTATGTGGTTGTCATTAAGCAGTCGCTTTTTGTTCGGCTTATATCCTCAACATTCAATTGTAGGACCTTCAGTGTGGGCCTTATGTCCTTTGTTTGGCTCTGTTAAGAACCGTGTTGATTGGTATAATGTTCCGTCATAATAGCCATTGGTTAAAGTATTATCTAATTTCTGGGATATCCTTTAAGCAGAGCTTAAGGTCCAGCAGCTAATTTCGTTGCTTACTTAACAACACCCGGGAGACACTTTTAGGATAATTTGATTGGAATAATGTTCCGTCACCATAGCCGAAATTTAATGTATCCTCTAATTGCTAGGATATTCCGTAAGCAGAGATTAAATCCAACAGCCAATTTCGTTGCTTACTTAGCACCACTCGGGAGACACTTGTAGGGTAATTTAAGGTTAAACCTACGGACGTGAAGCAACGCCTGTAATTTTCGTCCAGACAGTCAGTAGTGCAGTCTGTCGAGAGCTATGAGGTATTGTTGCTATTCACTACAATGTTGAATATGTTTTGCATGCGCAGTTGAGTATTTTACGGACTTGTAATATAGTTTGGTCGTCATGGAATCAACAGCCAAAATAATATATCTGTAACAATTTTATTAGAGGAAATGATTAGCTCCAACTTCTCATCAATTAATTTAGATTTGTAAATAGTTTTGTATGCTGTATATCATGTTGGAGAATAAAGCCTGGAGGACATTTATACAACTGATAAAAGTGTGAGTGGAAGAACCTTATAAAATTTCAGCAATTCCAACATCTTTAAATGTTTCTCTTTAAAAATATGGCTACACTGTAAATCACCCCCGTGCACTGCGCCATGGATATCTCACTCAGTCCCGAAACGAAACCTTGCGCGTAATTTGAAACTACAGTATGTTGGTATGGCCTTTGGAACATAGTCAGTGTGGCCCTTAGGCTCAAATGATTGGCAACCCCTGAATTAGACCGATATAACATTTTACCACGTTCCCATTACTAACGATACCAGACTTTCATTTGTTTGTATCGGCTGCACAACAGGACCTTCTATACTACCGGACCTGACACAGGCGGCAGGGCCGAGGAAATATGGCTGACGTACTTGTTTTTTTAATAATGTTGTGTGGTTTTGTTTACGATGTGATAGTGGTGTGAATAATCCCAATTTCGCTTAGCAATCGTCTCCCTTGATTAGCTGTGCTTAGTGGTTATTGCTTTCGTGTAAGTATATGTCTGCATTATCATAGTGCGTCATAAAATGGAGATACCGCCATACCGGTACTTTCTGATACCAACAATTCTACTAGTGGGTAAATTGGTCTATTTATTATTCTGTTTAGGGTTTATACATTATTAGTAATGGTAATCCATTATGAGCAAGCATAGTAATAATTAACGTATTCCATTTTTAGGTTTGAGAAGATCTGAAAATTGATTACGAAGAAACATAACCTGCTTTGTAAATTGGATGCAGTGTCCACTAATCCAGTTTTAAGTCTGCTGGTTCAAGGATCTTATCACGTACTTGATGTGGATTTCTGTTTTTATAAACTACCAGTAGGCTTACCCGTGGTGATTTGCTTCGAAACTGTTGTGTGCCTGGATGCAAATACAATTATCACAAAGATAAGCCATTGGTGCCTACTTTCCAATTTCCCAAAGAAAAAGAACTTAGGGATAAATGGACAAGAAGCATTCATCGTTATGCTTTTTCTCCGACAGCTAACTCAGCAGTTTGTGTCAAGCATTTTGTCCGTGAACTAGTTATTACAGAAGACAAATTCCCTTGTGCAGGTGGCTCAGTTGTAACTGTACCTAGAAAAAGAACAAAACTACAAGAAGGAGCATACCCTACCATCTTTGAAAACCAGCCATCATATTTAACAAAACAGTTGTCTCCAAAAAGAAAGGATCCAAAGGAACGCATGAAGCAAGTTCTTGCCCGTGATGAGCAACAGTATAGTGAGTGGAATTAAAGAGATACGATATTAGGGTTTGAAGAATTTAAAAATCAAGTAGGCAATAGATATGTGGAGTCTTTCACATTATTTACCAAAGATAGGCATGTTTTGCTGTGTAAAATTGATGACAGCCCCAATGATGCACCTAAAATTAATACCTCCATCAGAATTTCACCGTCATTTTCTGTGGAAGTTCTCCACAACAATTTGCATCTCCCCAGCAGTCAGTTTCAGTGGTGTCTTGGCAATAACTTGCTTTGTGATAAATGGACCAAGTTTGATTGTCTACTGAGTCACCTATCAGGTTTCCAGCTAGAAGATTTAGATTGTAAACAGAAACTTAATCTCTTACTTGGTTGGTTCCTAGGTGTTAATATTGACAACTTCGACATTACCACTAAAAAGAAATTGAAATTCCTACAGGAACAGTTTCAACATTCTCTGTCCACTCAGCCAAGATATTCTGCAGCTACTCTCCTGTGGGCCTCAACATTATTTTATTATTTTCCTGGGGCTTATCATTTTGTTCACTCCAGCCAAGTATTAGCAGTACCTCATCCATCTTATTTAAGAAGACTGTTGTGCAAAATGGGAACAAACTGTGCAGGGATCAGCGTTTCACAGGAATCATACTTACGGGAGAGATGCAAGCTTCTGGGTGACCATGAAAAAGTTGTGTGTATCTTGTTAGATGAGACTTATGCTGCCCCTAAACTAAGTTATAAGGGTGGAAAACTTGAAGGAGTTGCTTTGAACAGACCAAATGAAATCCATTGTGTGACTACAATACAGGCATTCATGATAACTTAGGTATTTACATGTACACTACTGTTCCAAAGTATTGCACGTCCTATGCCATTTGGAGAATTTTGGTACAAACCTTCTAAAAACCCATTCGTCCTTGAAATTTCAAATATTTATTAAAGAAGTACAGTCTACAAGTGAGAAGGAACATTGCAATGAAGGACAAGATTGTTTCTAATATTTTAATTCAAGGAAATGTGTCAACATTACGTACAGATGTACAATGACATGCCATGACACTCATAATATCGTAGATAAATATTAAATGTTTTGATGAAATTTCCATTTAATTTGGTCATAGTGTAAGATATTGAGCATCACTAGTTCATTATTCATTAATCATACTTTGAATGATCTTAGTATTTTGTTGGACCCCCCCCCCCCCCTGGCCCTTATAACAGCTTTCACTCTGTCAAGCATGGAGTCGATCAATTTTCTAATGATACTGATGTCCATTTCATAGTTCCACACTTTCACAATCACCTCCAACAGGTCCTGTTTTGTTGCAGGCCTCTTCTTCTGAACCCCTTTTCCAACCAATCGCCACAAATTCTCAATTGGATTAAGGTCCGGTGAATTTCCCGGCCACGGAAGTTCTCTGATACCCAATTCAGTCATGACAGAACGAGTCTGAAATGATAGATTTGGACGATATGTAACAGCAGTAACCTTGGAAATTGTGTTTCAAAGATAAAATAACCAAAACTCACCTTTTTTGATGTGTGACATGGAGCCAGATCCTGTTGAAAAATCCACTGAGCATCCGGGAAAGCATCACGTGCAGTGTTCATCAGAGGGCGGCGAATCACAACTTCGTAATGATCACTGTTCTTTGTTCCCTGAACAAAGTACAGCCTTCCAGCACCCTGGTACGTCATTGCTCCCCACACCATTACTGATGGAGCATGTTTCATGGTTCGCACAAGGCAGTCGGGATCCATCCTTTCGTTGGGTTCACACCTGACGAGCTGTGGTCTATCACTCATCATGGAAAATCGGCTTTCATCTGAAAATGCCACAATTCTCCACTGCTCTTTTACATGCAGTCTGGCCCATGCCAGCCTCTTTTTCCTCATTGCAGCAGTTAAAAATGGCTTCTTCTTGGCAACTCTCGCCTTCATTCCCATTACACAGAGTCTTTTCCTAACAACTGATGAGCTGGAATCAACTCCCGTGGACTCTTGCCATGCTTTTGCCAGTTCAACTGAAGTAGCACTCCTGTTTTTCCGGCTTATTCGACGAAGTATTCTGTCCTGCCGGGGCGAAGAAATGCTTGGGCGCCCGCTTCGTGGTAAATTTTCCATATTTCCTTTGGCCATCAGCTTCTGCAGATTTCGACTCACAGCTGACCTCGAACAGTTTAATCTCTTCCCAATTTCAGTGTTGTTTAGGCCTTCGTTGTGTAATATCTCGATGCACTTTTTCTTTCTAGGGGTTAATTCATGAGTTTTCACCATGACGCCAAATGCTCACACGCACTAAAGGAAGAAAATTAAAAATCCAGCAATACCTTCAGACCAGAGCTAGCGAACGCGCCAATCCTAGTTAACACAGAACACTTTCTGAGGCAACAATTGGCAGTATGAGATCACATTGTTGCTAGGCATTGTCGCAAGGCTCCCCCCAAAGAGAAATAAATACATATACAGTACATAGGTGTAAGTAATATGAGCGTTTCTGCGTGAAGATGCGCAACTAACAAAATAACATCATTGCAATCAAGGGCGTGCAATACTTTAGAACAGTAGTGTAGGTAAATTTTTGTATGTACAGTTAATTTATATTCTCAGATGTTCATCAAATAGGCCTTCATTGTCTACTGGTATATTTTGTATTTGACAGAGTGTCATTTAATCTCATGAATAGGAATTAATGAATGGGACTAGCCTACTTGTTTATGGATTTACAGGGGGCAGTCGTGACCTTATGATAGGAATTACCCAGCCATTTATCTCCAGTATGTGTGGGAACCCATGGTAAACCACTTGCTGGGTGGCTAAGCGGAGAATCGAACCCAACATTTCCCGGTTTACCTCACTAGGCTGTGTGTACCCAGTTCTTGCCCTCAGACTAGAATTAGATTTCTTGACAGTAAAGAATCAAACATGGACCCCAGAAGTGACAATCAAGAACTACACCACCTGGTGGTCACATTTATTTTTAAGAATAATATGTTTGCCTGTTAGGTAGTCAGCCCGAAGCCTGATTGGATCCTCAAAAGGCAGTGCGGTTAGGTTATGTGGGTACCCACAAAAACCCAAGGCAGCGCTATATTGAGGCGTACTAGGCAAGAAGAAGAGTGAGGTAGTTTGCAATTGCTTTCCTCCCTGAGTAGAACCTTTTACAGCATCCACAGGCACTGACTGTGCCCTGAATGTCATTATTAAGCACCACCCAGACCTCAGTAGCTTCCATATAATCACAGCCATGAGTGAGACTGAGACATCGGTGAAAAGCCCTATTTTACTCTAGCCTTGGCCAACAGACACATGCAAATGTACTGCACCCATCAAGAGATTGCAAACAGGCCCCAAATAATATGTAACTTACTAAAAAGAGATTGAAATTCCTACAGGATCAGTTACAACTTTCCCTGTCCACTCAGCCAAGATATTCTGCAGATCTCTCCAATGGGCCTCAACATTATTGTATTTTATTCCTTTCCTGATGGAACTCCGGTTGAACCTTATTTCAACTCCTGGGGCACCTCCCCTGGCCTGTCCCTAATACAGCTACACACACTACTACATTCATCATGCAATCGGAGAAATTCAACCCACACCCAACTGCATGAGGCTGATGACCAAGATGTCTCAAGCCCATAAAATGAATTAACAGCAGACAAAATCACGTCATGATGTTATTTTGTGTTGTGTTGGATTCTGACACACGTCATGCGTTTGATGTCCGACCACCAACTATGGTGGCCATTTTAGATTGCAGTGTCAGGTTCGGTAGTATAGAAGGTCCTGTGCACAATCAACAGCAAGTTACTTGCGACACTGAATAAACAAGTATATGCAACATAATGAAAATATCAGGTAGAATGGAGAGAACTGAGCGTTAGAAGTTGAGAGTACTGAAATAAATGACCATTGGCTGCATTAATTAAATTATTATTCAACTTCTTTTATTAATAATGCACAGTTTATACAGAATGCATATTGTTGGCTTAATCATCTCAAAACACAATAATCTCGTGGATCTTTAAGACAAGAAAACAGTCTGTAATTAGCAGAAAAAACAGGAGCTTAGCCAATGACATGTGTGTACAGAACCCAGACATATTGTGTGTGTGCGGTGCGAGCGCAGACAAACTTGGCTGCGCAAATTTGTTGACCATAGCAGATGGAATAATGAGTCCATGTAAATGCAGCACTGCTGAGTGTAACAGGAGCTCATGTGAGAATAAAACAATGACTGAGGGTATTGTACATATAATCAGTGCCACATATTAGAGTAGTTAGTACTATGGCCGCTACACTTGCATCTCACAGCCTTTACAAGATTCTCGCACATGATGAACACACATTTTGAGTTTCCTTGTTCATTGTACGTACTCGCTACAACGTACAAGCTCTGTAAGGGGAAGTTTCCCTAGCAACAGGTGCGAACAACATCCACAATTACAACGATATTGTACAGCCCAGGGGCAGTACCCCTAGGACCTAGGACCTAACCCACCCCTTCATCTTTCACCATAAACCACCCTCATAGGCATGCCATAAGCCTCACACACTTCCTTGACACGAGCAGGCACAGCGGTATTGCTGCCAGCCACGCTTGCACAACTCACAAACAAACACACTATCTGGAACAGCAACAGTGAGGAAACGCCGAGTAAGCAGTGGGGGAAGCCTTAAAAACTAGACCCAGAATAGCCCAATTATCTATTCGTGGCCAGCGGCTCTGCTCCTCCGGGTCCGTTCCAGCCCATCACAACGTCACCAGGTGAGAATTAGCCGTGTGCTCAGATTTCCTAATTACTTGTTACACCTCACCCATAACACACTTGTACTTGTACACTTTGTCACATACTCGTCCATCACCTAAAGGGACAGTACATTATCGCCACTGACCAATAAATACTTGGTCAGCAAACACATATATCTACTACTCATTTCATCCAGTTTTACATCCTTACGCCCAACATGACCTTAGTCCTAATTGCCCCTGACCGTGAAGGCCAGGAACTGCACCGTCAGGAATCTCATTGTATTCGAGTAAGCAGCCAGACCGCGTCGTGCCGAGTTGTCGATTCTGCACATGAGCTCGCTAACGCTCGCTCATACTTAATTGACAGGCTAAGTTAATAGCTCCCTCTTAGACATTCATTCCCTAACAGGTAGACGCACCCTGTAGGAACGCACCCCAACAGATCACATCCTCTCACCAACACATTACACTAGTAGTCTCCCCAATTACGGGAAACTACCCCTTTTCGGAAACTACTCCTAAATGAATACATCTACACTACCCTGTTTAACCCATCCCCCAACACCGGGATAAAACAGATTGGTGGAGGCGCCGCTACCACGCAAATTAAGGGTAGGGACTCAAACAACGAGCCCTCGTGGTAGAGCGCAAGGTACACATTTTTGTTTTTATTATACGAGGATTTGTATTTGTATTATTACAACCCCCCCCCCCCCCACTAGGGCAAAAGTTCTCTTTTTGGTTTCTTTATAACCAACGCTGTTAAAAATACATTAGTCCTGACAGGACACACTACACTTAAAACAACATTACATTAAGATTACGCTATACAGAATGGCACTACATGCAGAAGCAACAGGGGTTGTAAGCCATAGAGGCGATAGGGTTTTACCAGTATTATTCACCTTATTACTAGGGTACCAGAGGCATATACAAAGACGACAGGCACAAATACGGGAACTCCAGACAAGGGTTGGAGCAATACAGGGCAAACAGCCATGCACCCCGTCGGAGGGTAGGATAGCGCAATTGAAACGCGCACACAAACATTTACATAACATACACGAACACCTCAACAGGAACCATGTCCGAAGGAACAGGATATATGACCGATTGAACACTACACATGGCCCGATAACGGATAACACAACCTTAGAGAGAATACGGATGCACTACACAATGTTATATGCCCAATACAGGGAGCTTATTCGTGAAGAGGCGCTCCTCCAGTTGGCGGCCATAGAACTGTATAGGACACAAACACAGTAACGCTACAATTCGCGAAAGGTCCATCTCAACACAAACCACAACACAAAGAAGGAGTCTGCCGTGGCCATAGGCCAGAAAACGGTCAGGCTAGCCTCCAACACACGGCAGTTACACCCACACACAAGTACGCGTCCCACAACTCCGGTCCAGGAGGCAATTTTGCCAAACAGAGGGACAAAACCTACACCAACCCCCTCAGAACAAATGAACTAGAGGGAGTTGACGCCAGGGCTCTCAAACACACACGATAACACAAAGAGGA
The DNA here is from genome assembly GCA_946902985.2 of Meconema thalassinum. NCBI lineage: Eukaryota > Metazoa > Arthropoda > Insecta > Orthoptera > Tettigoniidae > Meconema > Meconema thalassinum. The sequence goes on from OX336395.1 coordinate 215,152,419, forward strand.
ACCTGGAGGAACCTATATCATGGGCAGATGATACAGAGGACGTGTCACAGCACAGTAAGCCCATACAGACCCACACACATAGACAGACACAAAGGAAGGAGTCTGCCGTGGCCATAGTCCAGAAACGGCCAGGCTACCCTCCAATACATTAGAGGGACGCTCACAGACAACTACACGACCCATACCGCCAGTTCAAAGGGTGGTTTCGCCAGAATGGAGGCGGGCACGAACATATGCACCCTCAGTGCAGAGAAATACAGGGGGGTTGCTTACAATTCACCAGGCTGTAACACACGCGCCCGTGCGTAACATTATCCCTCATACACAGTCTTCACGGGGCATAAGGGAGGTTTTACCGCCCACCCCAAGAGGCCAAAGGAACAGGAAAACATACACCCCCACAGACGCGGATAGGGTAGTGCAAGGGTGATACAGACCCTCAAGCACAGGCACACCTAGGCCAGCAAACGGGCAATACAGTAAACGTAAGCCCAGGCTCACCCTACTGCAAAACCCGCAGGAAAACAGTGGGGACCCACCCCAATGGAGGACGGAAGCCTATGCCGTCATTTCAGGACGAGCACAGTCACCCCGCCGGGCAACAGCGCCCAGGCGAGGATAAAAACGTTCACAGGGAAAAATCCACTCTTAGGATAAAGAAACACGCCAGAAATAAGACGATTTGTAGGCACATTAAAATCAAAGCCAGGCACATCGACACGGGGGCAGACAGTTACACGGACGACATCGCACAAACAACATAAAAACACAATCCCATAGAAAAACCATAGAGTCCCATATAGACACTGTGTCCCATAAAGTTATAGTTAAGAATTAATGTATGCATAAGAGGGTTTGTATTGTATGTATATGACTTTCATATTATCATTGTGTACACGTCTTAAATATACACCAGTGATGGCATATGAATTACACTAATGTCATTCACAACACAAACATAAACACGGGGAGGTTCTTTTACAAGGTAGGTACACCGACACGGGAGTATACAGCAATAGCCTACTGCCCAAAGTTAGCCTCAATAGGCGCGACATGGCAACTAGAGGCCAGGAGATACAAGCAAAAGAACGATTGAGCCACACAAACATGAACACGGGGAGGTTGTTTTACATACAGGGAATACATGTACTAACACGAGAACGCACAGAGAGAGAAAGGAAAGCCCTGAAACACAAAACTACGGGGACACAAACACATAAATTACACAGGCAGAGACACTGACACGTAGCTGCGAGACATAACACCAGATGCCACACGGACAGACAGCAGGCACAGATGGCATAAAGGCTACACTACACAAATCTGACACATGCAGCGTCATCATAATAGGAAGGCCAAAAATAAGGCATGGTAATTATAAAGAAACGGAGGGCCTTGTAAAAAACATATTTTAAAACGCTCACACCATTTGTGGCAAGTTTACGACATGATTGCTGTGCACAGGCAGACAGGAAACACGTAACAACAGCCAGCGTTATCGCATGAGGTAACCTTATACTTTACAGACTCAGCACGAATACGTGACGCACTGGGCGACCAGAGCCATCCTACAGCTCTAGTAGAATTACGGTCGGCCAAGAATCATTCACTAGGGATTCAAAACCACACTACGCCCATAAATTAAGACCAGGGCCAACCAAAACTCATACAGACGACACACACGGGTCATACTTACATGTGCGTAGGCCCGTTCCATGGAATTCGCTATAACAACCTACTTTGGGCATTAGCGACCCCGGGACTACCTATAGGGGACGTACCGGGAACATCAGGCCTCTACGAAGACCACAAAATGCTCTTTTGGACCATAGCGCCCGAAATCTGAATACGAGGGACGTCCAAGAGTATACGGAACGCCCACACTAGGTAAACACAGATACAGTAGACAATCTACAAACTCCGGTAGAGTACACGGGGCTAATACCAGTTACCCAATGACACTTAGTTTCGTATTACGATACCAGAGGCCATACAGGCACACACGATAGTGATACGCAATCTAGGGTCCGCATTTTAGATAAGGACGGGCGGCCCAACGAATAGTAAGGGAAGAAGGAGTTAACCGACTGGAGAGCAACTCATTCAGGTGCACGGATCACAGAACAGTGATAGAACACACGCACACAAACAATGACACGAATGTAGACATACACAGAATACATTTTGGAAACACTGGGACGCTATAAACGAACCCAACAGACATAAATACACAAAGACGGGAAGACCACATTTCAACACTAAACAGTATGACAAATTAGTGCGGGACACTTAGAAATGCCCCAGAAATAGGCCAAGATACGCTCCAAAAAGGGAGACAATAGGCACAATGATAGAGAGTAAAATTAGGAAGGACAGGCAGAACAGCCCAAAAATAAACGTCCTAGAGCAAAAATCGCACTCTGGCACACAAAAATACACCAGGGTAGACATATTTCATGAACACGGGGAATATCAGGAGCACAAACAAACGCTCACACACAATAAGATAACACCACGTCTCTACGGCCGAAAATCATGGATATTCAATACAAGGGGCAGTTAGATTACCCCGGACACATAAAATAATAGATAAAGGCACAAATTTGAAGTAATCACGGAAAAAAGTTCCCAAACAAGCTTCGTAACGGAAATGTTACAAGTTAGCAAATTGTCCTTTTATAATACAAACATATATTGGCACACGGGCAATAAGCGACAACACAATTGTTATTCTTCCGGCATGTCGCTAAAGGCATTCGTTACACAGAGGGTGGTAAACAAAAACATAGGAACTGAGCGCATTGCAAACACAGCAAATTCCAACATGACGCCACACACTGTTTGTGGAAGAAATTTTTGCAACAGCAAACTGGCACAACGATACACAAACATGATGACATGGGCACTAACAATAGTAGGAAGTCATACAGTGACAACACGGATGTTAACACAGGAAATGAGAACAGTATAACATTAGGTTCTGCCAAAACATTTCACATACATTGTAGAACAGATTTCATTCCGGTAGACTACACTATTTCTGATCGGCCATTAATACAACGGGAACATGTGTACCGCTGTGATAAAGCAACACTAGAAGGCGCGTGCCGATAGCACGCGACATTGATAAGCCCGCTCCGATAACAGAACACGCGCCGGCGAGAGAGCCAGCCGGCAGGCGGCTTCGTACATACAAGCGCGCTGCTAATTAAAGCCGCGGCCGCTTCCCTCCCACACGCGCCCAGCACTTAGAGGCAGACAGGCAATTACACGCGAACACACAAACTAACTAAGGGCGGGTACAGACAGATTCCATGGAGGAACAACCCCCCCCCCCCGAATAATTTCTTTTTTTGTTTTTTTTGTCCTAAAACTACTATAGCCAATTATGCTATACCGGTTTATATTCACAACCCACATGCTTATTATCGCGGCACAGAGGCACATACAGATAAAAAACACCCCAATTTTTATTAAAAGGCCTATCATACAACACGCATGGTAGAACTACTCAGCCCACGCGCAGACGGACAGGCAAACTCCCGCCATAGGGCAAACATTTTTCATATGAACACAGACATAGAGGATAGAGGATAGTACACAGTAGTCACATAATGATACGGCTACATTTAAAACCAGACATATAGGCCTAAGGCATAACTACCCCCTCCCACATTATAAACAGGGGACCAGATAAGACCGTGAACGACACAGAGTCACCACACTTAGAGATCATAGGGACAGCCAGAGGGCGGTGCCCAGAGACATAGATATTTTACATGACATAGGGATGATAGGCCCACGGGCGCTACACGGATTAGTATTTTGGTAGTCACTAGGTGCTATATGGCATCTCAACTCAGCGAGCGTAAATCCCCAAAGAGGGGAGGAAAACACATAACAGCCAAGAGAGGCTGACACACCACAATAGGAGTAGAGGTGGATAATGCCATCAGGATGGCCATCGTACAAGCTACGGGCTAACATCCCCATACCCTCCCTCCTATACACCCCAATACCTAAAACACTATCTAGCACAGACATACAGACACATAAAAACACCTACACTACATTGAGAATTATACATAGGGGTTGGTAGACTTCATGCTCTTCACAAATTAAGGTCTACTACACCTTGGACCCGAATGCCTACACCTGAATATTAGAGGTGATTCGGACACAAATATTAAGCGGCGATGCACATCTCAATAAAGAGAGATGAGGCCATGCTGATACTAACAAATATTTTATTCAATAATCCCGCATTCAGGGGACATAGACTTATTATATCCTAGCACATGCCTTCTCCTCAAATGAGAGCAGACACGCCTCATATCCATCTCACTGCATGACATATCCCGCCCACACACCAAGGGTTGTATTATTATCACACCTGCATGATATTTTCAATTTTGGACACCTGGGAAAAACCCATCCACTCTTAGTAAATACATCCTCGTAGCATCACCGGCTCCCGGCCACCATAAACATGGAGTCCAAAGAAGCACAACCCTCTCCCACCACGCTTTAACCCTACGCAGCAAATAACACCCTCGCGGAGCATAATAATAAGGGACCAGACACCCCATAAACCTACTAATATCTCCAGAAACGTAACAAGGCATCAGCGCTGGAGATCCGATACGGCAATAAGAGGCCTAAAGTAGTCACTGCATTTCGAAGATTCTACAGCCCCAAAACACTAGGAATTTTACCTAATTACACAGTACACGAAAATATACCTAAAATTTACACTAAAGACTACAGCATACAGTATCACACTTATTTATTAATAATTCAAAGGAATCTGAGGTCACACTAGGTGGTGACAAACAGGTATATTGATGGGAGCAGGATCGCCACACGAGGGCAGAGCTGGAGAAGGAGGCGATGGATCCTGACCCAGCTTAATGACAGATTGACGTAAGATCGAAGCGCCGATGACTCAGTGCGGGCAAACTTCGGAATCCTGGGAGTACCTTGCCTGTCCCCGGGACAAAGAAACGTTATACCCATTATGCACTGCGGTCGTCGAAGCCTGATCTGCAGGGTAGACTTTTGACGTCTAGTAGGAGAATTAGCCAACTCAATATTAGACTCAGGAGACAAACCTTGAGACGACCACATTTAGGACTAGACCCAGAGTTCAGCGGGACCAACCCTTGGGCACGCCAAGTCCTCATTCCGGAAAGTGGGGTGAAGATGTTTTAATAAATGATATATAATAAATAATGAATAATAAATAATGCGTATGGAATGAATGCGATCATTCGGTTCCGTGCCCACATAAATGGATGACACCGAGTCTCCAGAGCTTGAATGGTAACGCAACGAGCGGCCAGAGATATTAAATGGGGTATGCAGCGGGCTCCCAGATGGGGTTTTTGTGGGCAACCCAGTAATAAATATAAATGGCGAATAAAGCGAATATAAACTATAACAATTATAAACGAAATGGATATCCGTGTGCAGCGTTTTCACCTAGCAACGCAGTCACACAGGCCTCTATACTCTACACACTAGTTATTAAGGGGGGGAAGTCGACATTTAGCCTTAAGGAAGCGGAATGCAAAAGGGCTTTAGCCTGGCGGTTTTGGAAACAACCGGTGTTTCCAAAATACGCACGTGTGGTGCCCTGAGGGTGGCGACATGCCTCAGGCGATCTCTTCGATCAAAATTCTAGTATGTAAGGCAGTTGCATTTGGAAGGCAACTTAGACTTAAGCAAATTTAACAAGCACTGTTGTAAAACAGTAGCTACAGCATATTTCGGCATTAGGTTAAGGACTATTTCGGCATTTATATAAAAATATATTTTTCTTCTCATAGCATTAATTAGTATAATCTAGATTAAGCACACTTCACAAAGCGATAATAGTTCGGCACCGTATAGGGTAAGACCGACACCACGTAGATTTAAGTGGTATTGCTATGCGAACGCAACACAGGGCGTTCGGCACCGCCTAGGGTAAGTCCGATAAGATGTCAACGATAAACGGGGCAGCAACCGAGGCTGACCAACCGCAGTATAACACGAGACGTCCGAAGAGGTATCAAGGGCGGTGGCACCAACCAAGCCGACCCTTAAAGAGCGCTGCGCGACATAAGCGCATAATAGCAATATTTGGCCAAGGGCATATTTACCACATGTCTTTGTATTTCAGCAAAGAGCTCCTTCACTGCAGCATCGTGGGAATGCTGATTTTCCTTTTATCCTACTAGCTTAAAAATTGTGAAGGTGCCCTGTTTCATCCCGACAACAATATACCATTCTGATATATATACCTTTAACTTACACCCTGGGGCACCTGTTTTTCTATTTTCTTCCATATTTTATACAATAACACTTTGCCTATACTTTATAGACACAAGCTACATGCAGGGAGCAATTTTTTCCCACACAACGGTGGACGACACAACCACCCGTCCAACCATGTTTGTTTCCTTCCTGCATGGCACCAATATGCATATATCTATGTTTTTTCTTCCTCTTTTCATCAACATCAATAACATCAAGAAGATAATAATAATAATAATAAACTATGTATATGTACACACCCAAAACCCACCCTCTCTGAGCACACTCTAAACTCACATTACCAGCCAGAAGGACGACACGACATCTACACATCTACACGACACCAAAGGAGAAGAAGAAGAGGGACAAGAAGAAGAAGAAGGAAAACCACTACACCGACACACCTACTCTATTTTCCGTTCGCGAGGCCGCGAACAAAGGCCGAGGAGGTCTTGTACAGCTCAGAGGCAATACCCCTAGGACCTAGGACCAAACTCACCCCTTCATCTTTCACCATAAACCACCCTCATTGGCATGCCATAAGCCTTACACACTTCTTTGACACGAGCAGGCACAGCGGTATTGCTGCCAGCCACGCTTGCACAACTCACAAACAAACACATTATCCTGAACAGCAACAGTGAGGAAACGCCGAGTAAGCGGCTGGGGGAAGCCTTAAAAGCTAGACCCAGAAGAGCCCAATTATCTATTCGCGGCCAGCGGCTCTGCTCCTCCGGGTCCGTTCCAGCCCATCACAACGTCACCAGGTGAGAATTAGCCGTGTGCACAGATTTCCTAATTACTTGTAACACCTCACCCATAACACATTTGTACTTGTACACTATGTCACATACCCGTCCATCACCTAAAGGGACAGTACATTATCGCCACTGACCAATAAATACTTGGTCAGCAAACACATACATCTACTACTCATTTCACCCAGTTTTACATCCTTAGGTCCAACCTGACCTTAGTCCTAATTGCCCCTGATCGTGAAGGCCAGGAACTGCACCGTCAGGAATCTCATTGTATTCAAGTAAGCAGGCAGACCGGGGCGTGCCGAGTTGTCGATTCTGCACATGAGCTCGCTAACGCTCGCTCATACTTAATTGACAGGCTAAGTTAATAGCTCCGTCTTAGACATTCATCCCCTAACAGGTAGACGCACCCTGTAGGAACGCATCCCAACAGCTCACATCCTCTCACCAACACATTACACTAGTAGTCTCCCCCAATTACGAGAAACTACCCCTTTTCGGAAACTACCCCTAAATTAATACATCTACACTACCCTGTTTATCCCATCCCCAACACCGGGATAAAACAATATCGACTAGGGCTGACGAGCTTGTTGATCACAATTCCACTACCTGTTTGGAGTTTCTTGACACTTTCCCATTTGACATTCCTGGACTCGTACAGACTTATGTAGGTGAGATTCTTCATGTGCTGCGTGACCAAATAGAAGGGGAATCCAAAAACATCGCATCGGTCTAGGATGAGTTGTTTGATATTACACAGGATTGCCATCTTTTTCATGGAATCAACTCCAAGGCTTGTACAGTCCAATAGGTAGAGATACTGCACGCTGCGACAACAACTGAGGTACTGTACCCGATTGTCACCATGTGGACCATGTGTTCGTATCCCAACTAGCTCACGGTCTTTCGAGGTATGGGACGTTCCTGCCCACAATACGACCACATGCTCAGGATTTGAGTCTACCAGGTAACTACTCTACAGGAAATACACAACATTCCTATGAATAAAATATTTACTGGTCTAAAATCATGGCTGTACAACAAATACAAATCAAAGGACAAATTACATTTAATTCCCACAAATAAATAGGGTTATTCTGTGAGATTTCTCTTTAAAAACAGCGCTACATTGCACTCAAACCTACTTCTAATATCCTGTCAATAATAGTTCAGATTACAAGGTTTCCATAGTGTTCATCATGTGACACAATTTTAGTTAATGGGAATATCTTAACACAAAAACCACATGTCACATAAAAATAATATTACTAAGACATTATTCCGTCTCTTACAGCATTTACTTTAACTAGCATCAATTTATTATCTTCAGCATTTATTAACAAATATTTGTTGTGTCGTGCGAATCATTTTCCTTCTTTCCATCCCTATGAACGCTCTAGGAAAATGAGACATGCTCTTTAATAATAAAGAAAAATAAACATGGATAGAATATTTTATAGTTTCACCATATAACGATTATCTGGGTCTTGTCGGGCTTATCATAGTTACAACTGTGTCATGTTCTGGGAAAAACACATACCCGTTTTTCATAAATTAGCATAAACTGGCAAAATGCACTTAAAGAAGATGCCTACATTATTTTGGTTCAGCTCTCCCCCTCAGAGGATAACTTCGCCAAATATTATCTGATTTCTATGGTTCAACCACGTATGTGAGTTGCCATACACCATTTAATTCAATTGGCGTCATTACAATACTCATATTTTAATTGCATATGTAAATACCGAGATTCCTCAGTGTCCTATTGTGACTGTAATTGACAAGGGATCGGTCGGACAACCTTCCTTCCCCTCAGCAGGTCATAAAATTCGTTCCAGCTGGCTATCCAAGATGGCCGCCACGGAAGTGTTCCACACTACCTTTCTCTCTCTATCGTCAAGGTCACACTTGTTTACAATTATATAACAGTACAGATACGCTAGGCATGGTCCTAAGTAATTGAGTCATTTAATTAATTAACACCTATCTTTACAGTGTATTTGGGCTCAAATGGCTCCTTAATAAACATTCATGGCAGGGGTGAAATTCTAGTGATAGCCTTGCCGTTCTAAGGTGATTATTTGTGGCTTTAAGACGCGCATCATAATGAAACCCCATGGTTATCATCAGCAGCTGTCATTAACAATTAGGGAACCCTGCGTCCCTCTACGATGAATATGATCCTACCTCTCGGGCAGACCATAGGTACAAATGCTCACCGCGCCTCGACGGGCGTCAATAGCGGCCATAATTCATGCAAGCGTTGGCAATAGACATGGATCTATCCAAATCGCTGCGTATACAAATACAGTATGCACAAAGGCGATACTTCTCGAAGATTCAGCCAATTTTCACCTAACGTGCAAGCTATACTAGGCATTTCCCGCGCTTATCTTACGTAAATCACTGGATTCTACGTTAATCTGCACGCTATACATGCGGCTAAACAATATTTCACATATATGACTCCATTATTAAGGTACCTGCGTTCTTCCTGTTATACTACTTAAGCCAAAGCTGTACATAGCTCCTAACACAAATGTATAAATTTACTGGCTTACTTTAATTTAATGGTCCTCAAACATAATCCTAAGGATTGACCATATCAAATATTCATTCAAAATTTCACTGACACTGAAAAAGCTCTCGTATTTCGCTATATTCCACGTTACATTCTTTACTGTTTACCAAATTACAGTATCTTTAAATTAGACATGACACTATTTGAACATTATTTAGGCCAAATTTGCCCCTTACTTTATTGTTGCCGACCCCAGATTATTATTATTATTATTCCTTTAACGTTACCGTTAGATCCATCACTATTTCTGACCTAAAGGGTCCTAAACAAATCACCTTCCAAGTCATACTTTATTCAAGACGAGTGGTGAAAACTCGTTCAATAAGTGACTATTACATCTTTAATCTCAAAGTGATAAATCGTTACATGGTGAACTATTCAATTAAAATACTATATTTGCATGTGTACTCACTTTTTCCTTCTGGCTGGAAAGTGCCAGCGTCTTCGCCTGAGCGCTACCATGATGATTGATTTAATCCATCATGATATCCATAACACAACACTGAGATTCACACTTTTTACACATGATACAAATATTTTCACAAGTGGCCTTTCCCACTGCTAAACACTGAATATTTATCATTAGACACATGAACACTTTAAATCATTATTTCACAATTTATATACACTTTATCTATTACTTCACATGTTGATCCTTAATCCGGATTTCTCCTACGCTTGACCTCAGAGATGCGATGAAATTATGACAACCGCTGGTCTACGTGAAATCTAGTAGCGTTTTACGGATGTTCGATCCTAGTTCCCTGCACTCTCGTTCACCTCACTATCCTGGTTAGGTGGCAATGACTTCCACTCTCCCATCACTGGAGTGCTCCTGATGATAATGTCATACACTTCTGACAATACCTCCCGGTATACGAACTGTTCAAAAACATTATAAGTTCCTTTTCGCTGTAGCGAATTTATATCTGCGTCAGATAATAAAGAAATATCTGCATTAAGTTACTTTTGATGCACTTCAATATTACTGGTGAAGCTTACAATTTGCTTCCATTGTCTTCAACGGCGGAGCGTTGATATTTTAATACTTGGCGTGCTTACTGCAGAGCGAATGTATACAAAGGACTAACTTCCAACTCGAGCGACTGTCTTACGTCTTCAACTGCTTTCAAAAGAACTGAACTGACCGCTTGGCGTAGGCTGCTCTTCCTTATAAAGGTTCCTCGCACAAAATAGTTCACGGGACACGTGAGAGCGACTCCCTTCTTGAAATACTCCCTCTTCAGCCGAAATGACATCTGCATCTTGTTTATTTAGGTGTGGAGGTTTCAAAAACATTCGCGTGCCGGCGATCGCTTCGGCCAATTAATTACAATTAATTGCCTTAGTTCAGCGCGTTATGACGCCACGGTGGGGGTTTCCCGCTGGTTGGTTACAGTATCCGTGCTCTTGAGCGTGAGTTAGGTTGTAATGCGGTCATTTTGAGAAATAGGCGTAATTTTAGGTGAAAAACCACTCCTAAATTACTTCTCTGTGAATATATTCATCTGTGTGTATATTTCAATGCATTACAATGCTCCATTTATCTGTAATTAATTAATTTCCTTGTGGACTTGGTCCCGCCAAAGCTTGGCCCGTTGTCGACTGGTGAATTCCCGGGTCATTAATTTTGAGCTGTCTCTCCGCTCCAGACGTAAGTAGTACGGTTGGCGTCTAGCCTACCCCGCCCACTTGCTAGAGTCATTAGTCAGACTTCAAACTGGCCTTCTTTTCGTTTTCGTATGCTCTGAAAACGTATATTCCCGTGCATTTGGCTTACAATTCTTCCTTTAAATTGCTATGATTTGCACATAAAAATCGTGAAATCACGCTAGACTATTATGTGTCAGTAGACCTCTCATTGCTCTGTGGGTTCCATATAATTGCTCCCCCTTAGAGACCAATGGTTCAACCCTAGGCATAACCATGTGCCTGGTCTTCTCTGATGAGACCTGAGTTCGATGCCAGACTGCCGTGACTAATTGGGCACATCTTTCTCCTGCTATGTTCGAAAAATTCATTTCATAAGTGAATTTTTCGGGCCTATCAGCTGGCATCAACTCCATGCAGTATTTACTTTAAGCGGTCATTGCTCTCGGCAATGGGCTTTCTCGTTTCCCACTCCACTCTTGTCTGCTGCCTATAGACTCTCGTTTTCCTTTCTCAATTGTTCATTCATCCCCACTAACTCCACAGCGGCCTCCTTCAACTGGTCATAAAGTTCCTGCAGCCGACAGCTGCATTCTTCCCTCGTGTCCGCTGGGCTGGCGAGCTGGTTGCTTCGCTTCGACCCTTCTCGAGCCTGCAAGCTTTTCTCAAGAACATTTCCGTGCATACGTAATGATTCCCCGTTCACTTGGATGTGCGTAACTTGCTCCTCTCTCGCATCATAGTCTTCTGGTGGACTATATAGTTTCAAATTAGCTGCATTTACCACAACTTCTCTCCCTGTTGCCTCATCTTTAATCCGATATGCATTATTTTGCAGATCCCTTATAATCAGGTAGGGTCCGTGATAGGCATGCTGGAATTTCTTATATTTCCTGCTCTCTGGATCTGAACTGGCGGGTTTCTTCAATAAGACGTATTCTCCCACGAGTAACGGTCTGTGATAGCGTTTCCTCCTGTTTCTCCGCTGACGTTTATCTGCTTGTTTCTTGAGATACTCGAACGTCCTCTGGATCCTCAACTCACGTCCAAGTTGTGCATCGATGGGTGTCTGGATGACATTATTCCATGGCCTCTCTGGTCTTCTATCGAGATGTAGGCTCACTGGCACCTCTCCTGTAGCTTCGTGCACGGTATTGTTGATACAATATTCAATAATCTCAAGTACGTCAATCCATCTCCAATTCTCAGTAGAGCAGTATATCTTCATGTATTTTTGCAACTCCCTCATAACTCTCTCAGCGGAATTCGACTCCGGGTGTCGAACCGTGGACAAAATCTGTCTTATGCCCAGATTTTCCAACTCCCTGCGAAATTCTACGCTGGTAAAACAACTTCCATGATCCGATAAGATGTTTTCTGGCTGTCCTAATATAGGAATAATTCCTTCCTTCAGCCTCTTAAGTACTTGTTTTGTACTGGTTTTCTGAATTGGACACAGGACTACCATTTTGGAAAACACGTCTAGTGCAACTAGGATGTGTTTATTTCCTCTTCTAGCTCTAGGAAGGGGCCCAAAGTTGTCCAGCGCCAGGAGCTGACATGGCTTCTCAGGTAAGAGTGGTATAGGTTTCTGCCTCATTAAGTACGAGTTAGGCTTTACTCGTTGGCACATATCACATGTCCTGATAGTATTTCTGACTGTTTCTCTAAGTTTAGGCCAAATAAATGCCTCTTTAAGCAGGGCAACAGTCTTATCTACACCGGAGTGTCCAAAAGCTCGGTGTGCTAGCCATACTAGCCTTCTCTGCAATGCTGGTGGCACAACAATCCTAGGTTTGGTGTGGTCAGAGTCGCTCCATTTATGTAGCATCTGGTTAAACCATAGATATTCCGTTAACAATGCCTCGGCTTCCACATACATCGGGGTTCCTCTATCCAGCTTTCCCTCGAAGTAATTAATCATCAACCGTATCCAGGGATCTTCACGTTGAAAAACGGTGATGTTCCTCAGATCATCTAAGGTCTTCTGATCTCTATCTTCTATCTCGATAGCTAGAGCTTCTTCTTCCTCTGCTGTAGGGTATCTGCTTAGCAAATCAGGTATGATATTGTCCTTCCCCGGGCAATATTCTATTTCCACTTGAAATTGTTGTATGTATAGGGACCACCTTGTCAGTCTTTGACTCGACAAGTCAGTTTTCAGTAGGAACGTTAGGGCTTTATGGTCTGTTCTCAATATAATTCTAAAACCATAAATCAGCTTGTGCCAATACTGTAAGGCATATATTATCGCTAGTAATTCGATCTCCGTGACCGTATAATTCTTTTCATTAGGCTTCAACCTTCTACTGATAAATGCGATATAAGTTCTCTCCTCTGGTCTGTCCATATTTTCCTGATACAACATAGCTCCAATGCCTATGAAGGATGCGTCAGTCTGGATAATAAATTTCTGAGTGTAGTCAGGATATCCCAATTTCACATAATCTAACAGCATCTGTTTAGATTTCACGAAGGCTTCCTCATATTGCTCCGTCCATCGCCATCTTCCTCCCTTTTTAAGTAAGTCTTGGAGTGGTGCTACAGTCTCGGTATACTTCGGACAATGGTTTGAAAAGAATCCAATAACGCCTAGATATTGCCTGACGTTCTTTACCTTCGTTGGTCTCGGGAAACGTTTAATGACTTCCAGTTTTCCCGGATTAGGTCTGACTCCTTGTGCATCTATTACATGACCTAGAAATTTAACTTCTCTCTGAGCAAAGTTAGACTTCTTTTTATTGACCTTGAAGTTAGCCTGACTTAGGTCATATAACAACTTGCGTAGACCTCTGACATGTTCTTCAACTGTTTCAGAGGTCAGTAGTATATCATCTACGTAGCATATGGTTGTAGCTTTTACTTCTTCGGATAGGTTCCTATCTAGCGCTCGTATCAACGCTGAACCTGCTGTTTTTAATCCAAATGGAAGACGGACGTATGAATACGTGTGCTGGTCAAATAAAAATCCGGTTAATAGACTTGTTTTCTCTTCCAGAGCAAGATGGTGAAAACTTGCCGTCAGATCAAGATTTGAGAATACAGTCTTTCCTTTGAACCTCCTAAGTACCTCCTTTATGGGCGGTACTGTATCAAATTCCGGTATCCTTGGAATTCAAATTTCGTAGGTCCAGGCATATCCTCACATTTCCATCCTGTTTCGGTACAACTACCAGTGGGCTGACATAAGGTGTGGCTGTCTTTACAATGACGCCTGCTTCTAGCATTTCCTGTATCGCTTCTTTGACCTTTAAATAATGTTTCTCAGCTACAGGATACGGCTTCTGTTTGAATGGCGTCCAATCGCTGACTTGAAACGCATACTGGAAATTCTTGATCCGGCCAGGTCTCGAATCGAAGACTCCTTTATACTCAAATAGCAGTTCCCTTAGTATTTTCTTATATTCTGGACCAAATTTAGCTTCCTCAATCTTCTCTTCCAGGCATTCTTCAAATTTTGGTTCGAGATCCTTTTCAATGTCTGCGGCCAGTGTTGCCAACTCTTCCTCAATATCTTCTATTTGCGACACTGCATCCCCAGTCATATCTCCGTATGTATGCCATACGTATTCTTCTTGTCTCGCTTCATTATGCCTTAATGAGAGTTCTAACTCTTCCTTTCCCTCATTTGCGCGAAACATCACAATGTCTTGTGAGAGATCTATAATAATTTTATACTCTCTTATGAAATCCATCCCAACAATAAGGTTATACGGCAGCTTATTCACAAGTAGGAAGCTCTGTGAGAATGTAGAGTTCCCTATCTGCAAATCTAAAAATATTTGGTATCTGCATATCATAACCTTATCTGGTATGACACCTTTTATTTTCACGCTTGAAATGGGTATTTTCAAAACGTGGATTTTACTCTGGATTTCACTGTATAATGCCTGGGTTATCAAACTCACTGTTGACCCTGTATCAATGAGACTTCTTACTTTCATTCCCGCAATGTTCACAATAATAATAGGTAGTTCCCTTCTTACATTGACCGTTCTTTCATCGAGGTCTTCGATAAGCTCCTCAGGTTTGGCAATCCAGTTAATAACATTCACTGTATTCCATCCTGAACCTATCTCTCTCTGGTCATTTAAAATTGGTGTTTTTTTTTTTTTTCAATTGCTCCATTCTTTGTGGAGTTCTTCTGCCTGTCTTCATGCTGTTGAAGTTCCAGACTTTTGGCACCGTCATCATTTTGATATATGTCGGGTGACCTTCTATTTCGAATCGCTTCATCCCAGTGAACTCGCGATTGTCTCGCTTGGCGTAGGCTGCTCTTCCTTATAAAGGTTCCTCGCACAAAATAGTTCACGGGACACGTGAGAGCGACTCCCTTCTTGAAATACTCCCTCTTCAGCCGAAATGACATCTGCATCTTGTTTATTTAGGTGTGGAGGTTTCAAAAACATTCGCGTGCCGGCGATCGCTTCGGCCAATTAATTACAATTAATTGCCTTAGTTCAGCGCGTTATGACGCCACGGTGGGGGTTTCCCGCTGGTTGGTTACAGTAGCCGTGCTCTTGAGCGTGAGTTAGGTTGTAATGCGGTCATTTTGAGAAATAGGCGTAATTTTAGGTGAAAAACCACTCCTAAATTACTTCTCCGTGAATATATTCATCTGTGTGTATATTTCAATGCATTACAATGCTCCATTTATCTGTAATTAATTAATTTCCTTGTGGACTTGGTCCCGCCAAAGCTTTGCCCGTTGTCGACTGGTGAATTCCCGGGTAATTAATTTTGAGCTGTCTCTCCGCTCCAGACGTAAGTAGTACGGTTGGCGTTAAGCTAACCCGCCCACTTGCTAGAGTCATTAGTCAGACTTCAAACTGGCCTTCTTTTCGTTTTCGTATGCTCTGAAAACGTATATTCCCGTGCATTTGGCTTACAATTCTTCCTTTAAATTGCTATGATTTGCACATAAAAATCGTGAAATCACGCTAGACTATTATGTGTCAGTAGACCTCTCATTGCTCTGTGGGTTCCATATAATTGCTCCCCCTTAGAGACCAATGGTTCGACCCTAGGCATAACCATGTGCCTGGTCTTCTCTGATGAGACCTGAGTTCGATGCCAGACTGCCGTGACTAATTGGGCACATCTTTCTCCTGCTAAGTTCGAAAAATTCATTTCATAAGTGAATTTTTCGGGCCTATCAGCTGGCATCAACTCCATGCAGTATTTACTTTAAGCGGTCATTGCTCTCGGCAATGGGCTTTCTCGTTTCCCACTCCACTCTTGTCTGCTGCCTGTAGACTCTCGTTTTCCTTTCTCAATTGTTCATTCATCCCCACTAACTCCACAGCGGCCTCCTTCAACTGGTCATAAAGTTCCTGCAGCCGACAGCTGCATTCTTCCCTCGTGTCCGCTGGGCTGGCGAGCTGGTTGCTTCGCTTCGACCCTTCTCGAGCCTGCAAGCTTTTCTCAAGAACCTTTCCGTGCATACGTAATGATTCCCCGTTCACTTGGATGTGCGTAACTTGCTCCTCTCTCGCATCATAGTCTTCTGGTGGACTATATAGTTTCAAATTAGCTGCATTTACCACAACTTCTCTCCCTGTTGCCTCATCTTTAATCCGATATGCATTATTTTGCAGATCCCTTATAATCAGGTAGGGTCCGTGATAGGCATGCTGGAATTTCTTATATTTCCTGCTCTCTGGATCTGAACTGGCGGGTTTCTTCAATAAGACGTATTCTCCCACGAGTAACGGTCTGTGATAGCGTTTCCTCCTGTTTCTCCGCTGTCGTTTATCTGCTTGTTTCTTGAGATACTCGAACGTCCTCTGGATCCTCAACTCACGTCCAAGTTGTGCATCGATGGGTGTCTGGATGACATTATTCCATGGCCTCTCTGGTCTTCTATCGAGATGTAGGCTCACTGGCACCTCTCCTGTAGCTTCGTGCACGGTATTGTTGATACAATATTCAATAATCTCAAGTACGTCAATCCATTTCCAATTCTCAGTAGAGCAGTATATCTTCATGTATTTTTGCAACTCCCTCATAACTCTCTCAGCGGAATTCGACTCCGGGTGTCGAACCGTGGACAAAATCTGTCTTATGCCCAGATTTTCCAACTCCCTGCGAAATTCTACGCTGGTAAAACAACTTCCATGATCCGATAAGATTTTTTCTGGCTGTCCTAATATAGGAATAATTCTTTCCTTCAGCCTCTTAAGTACTTGTTTTGTACTGGTTTTCTGAATTGGACACAGGACTACCATTTTGGAAAACACGTCTAGTGCAACTAGGATGTGTTTATTTCCTCTTCTAGCTCTAGGAAGGGAACAAAGTTGTCCAGCGCCAGGAGCTGACATGGCTTCTCAGGTAAGAGTGGTATAGGTTTCTGCCTCATTAAGTACGAGTTAGGCTTTACTCGTTGGCACATATCACATGTCCTGATAGTATTTCTGACTGTTTCTCTAAGTTTAGGCCAAATAAATGCCTCTTTAAGCAGGGCAACAGTCTTATCTACACCGGAGTGTCCAAAAGCTCGGTGTGCTAGCCATACTAGCCTTCTCTGCAATGCTGGTGGCACAACAATCCTAGGTTTGGTGTGGTCAGAGTCGCTCCATTTATGTAGCATCTGGTTAAACCATAGATATTCCGTTGACAATGCTTCGGCTTCCACATACATCGGGGTTCCTCTATCCAGCTTTCCCTCGAAGTAATTAATCATCAACCGTATCCAGGGATCTTCACGTTGAAGAACGGTGATGTTCCTCAGATCATCTAAGGTCTTCTGATCTCTATCTTCTATCTCGATAGCTAGAGCTTCTTCTTCCTCTGCTGTAGGGTATCTGCTTAGCAAATCAGGTATGATATTGTCCTTCCCCGGGCAATATTCTATTTCCACTTGAAATTGTTGTATGTATAGGGACCACCTTGTCAGTCTTTGACTCGACAAGTCAGTTTTCAGTAGGAACGTTAGGGCTTTATGGTCTGTTCTCAATATAATTCTAAAGCCATAAATCAGCTTGTGCCAATACTGTAAGGCATATATTATCGCTAGTAATTCGATCTCCGTGACCGTATAATTCTTTTCATTAGGCTTCAACCTTCTACTGATAAATGCGATATAAGTTCTCTCCTCTGGCCTGTATATATTTTCCTGATACAACATAGCTCCAATGCCTATGAAGGATGCGTCAGTCTGGATAATAAATTTCTGAGTGTAGTCAGGATATCCCAATTTCACATAATCTAACAGCATCTGTTTAGATTTCACGAAGGCTTCCTCGCATTGCTCCGTCCATCGCCATCTTCCTCCCTTTTTAAGTAAGTCTTGGAGTGGTGCTACAGTCTCGGTATACTTCGGACAATGGTTTGAAAAGAATCCAATAACGCCTAGATATTGCCTGACGTTCTTTACCTTCGTTGGTCTCGGGAAACGTTTAATGACTTCCAGTTTTCCCGGATTAGGTCTGACTCCTTGTGCATCTATTACATGACCTAGAAATTTAACTTCTCTCTGAGCAAAGTTAGACTTCTTTATATTGACCTTGAAACTAGCCTGACTTAGGTCATATAACAACTTGCGTAGACCTCTGACATGTTCTTCAACTGTTTCAGAGGTCAGTAGTATATCATCTACGTAGCATATGGTTGTAGCTTTTACTTCTTCGGATAGGTTCCTATCTAGCGCTCGTATCAACGCTGAACCTGCTGTTTTTAATCCAAATGGAAGACGGACGTATGAATACGTGTGCTGGTCAAATAAAAATCCGGTTAATAGACTTGTTTTCTCTTCCAGAGCCAGATGGTGAAAACTTGCCGTCAGATCAAGATTTGAGAATACAGTCTTTCCTTTGAACCTCCTAAGTACCTCCTTTATGGGCGGTACTGTATCAAATTCCGGTATGACCTTGGAATTCAAATTTCGTAGGTCCAGGCATATCCTCACATTTCCATCCTGTTTCGGTACAACTACCAGTGGGCTGACATAAGGTGTGGCTGTCTTTACAATGACGCCTGCTTCTAGCATTTCCTGTATCGCTTCTTTGACCTTTAAATAATGTTTCTCAGCTACAGGATACGGCTTCTGTTTGAATGGCGTCCAATCGCTGACTTGAAACGCATACTGGAAATTCTTGATCCGGCCAGGTCTCGAATCGAAGACTCCTTTATACTCAAATAGCAGTTCCCTTAGTATTTTCTTATATTCTGGACCAAATTTAGCTTCCTCAATCTTCTCTTCCAGGCATTCTTCAAATTTTGGTTCGAGATCCTTTTCAATGTCTGCGGCCAGTGTTGCCAACTCTTCCTCAATATCTTCTATTTGCGACACTGCATCCCCAGTCATATCTCCGTATGTATGCCATACGTATTCTTCTTGTCTCGCTTCATTATGCCTTAATGAGAGTTCTAACTCTTCCTTTCCCTCATTTGCGCGAAACATCACAATGTCTTGTGAGAGATCTATAATAATTTTATACTCTCTTATGAAATCCATCCCAACAATAAGGTTATACGGCAGCTTATTCACAAGTAGGAAGCTCTGTGAGAATGTAGAGTTCCCTATCTGCAAATCTAAAAATATTTGGTATCTGCATATCATAACCTTATCTGGTATGACACCTTTTATTTTCACGCTTGAAATGGGTATTTTCAATACGTGGATTTTACTCTGGATTTCACTGTATAATGCCTGGGTTATCAAACTCACTGTTGACCCTGTATCAATGAGACTTCTTACTTTCATTCCCGCAATGTTCACAATAATAATAGGTAGTTCCCTTCTTACATTGACCGTTCTTTCATCGAGGTCTTCGATAAGCTCCTCAGGTTTGGCAATCCAGTTAATAACATTCACTGTATTCCATCCTGAACCTATCTCTCTCTGGTCATTTAAAATTGGTGTTTTTTTTCAATTGCTCCATTCTTTGTGGAATTCTTCTGCCTGTCTTCATGCTGTTGAAGTTCCAGACTTTTGGCACCGTCATCATTTTGATATATGTCGGGTGACCTTCTATTTCGAATCGCTTCATCCCAGTGAACTCGCGATTGTCTCGGATCATCTCCGCGCTCTTCCATGTGTCTTAAAGATGCGTGATAACGTTCTTCCGCCTCTTCATCGAACCCACGACTCTGCTCTTGGGATCTCCATCCTTGGTTGTTCCCATTTCGGCCGTAATTCCTTCTGTGATCCAGCTGCTGGTCTCTGGTACCACGCTGATTCCAGTTTGTCCTTCCTCGGTTACCACGGTTCGAACCTCCTCGATACGCTGGCCTCCAATTTTGGTTTTCGCGTCCTTCGCGCTGCCAGTCGGATTTTTCTGTTTCGGTGCTTGTAGCCTTGCATTTCGTCTGCACCTTCGTTGGCTCGATCGGCGTATTCGTCATATTAACTTGTTCCACATGTCGACTTTGTCTTGCGTGCTGCACTGTGGTTAAATCGAGTTGTCTCAGCACCTCCTCCATATCGATTGCAATTTTGGCGTTTGCTGAGATTAGCAGGCGCTGCACTTCATACGGCAGCTGCTTGGCTATTGCTATGCATAAATCTGACTCTTTAAGCCCTTCGTCGAGCTCGCGAAAACGGCATAATTGATTCACAAAGAACTCTCCGTACTTAGTCGGGTTACTAGTACTGTAACGCCTGGAATACAAGTCCAGTCTGAGGTTTTGTTGTACGCTCGCGTTCCAATACCTGCTTAAAAATGCTTGGCGAAATTCATCAACAGTGTCGAACGTGTACCTAAAACTTCTAAACCATAGGGCACACTCCCCTTCGGTTAGTTTTTCAATCGCTCTCAACCTGCGCTCTGGCGGTACTTTCGCATCATTCAAGTACTCGGAAACTTCTTTAAGCCAGTACTTGGGTGTCATATTAGAATTACTCCCAGAGTATTTCTTTGGTTTCTCATCACTAGCCCTTATAACTGTGACTATTTGGTTCTGTACAGCATTTTCATGCGGTGTTGACATGGCCATTGGCATACCAGGTGTGGCATACGGGCTGTCACTTGGCATGGCTGCATTCTTTGGAGTGGGCTGTATTTCTATCTCTGCCCATTTATTTCTCCTATTCTCGTCTATACTTCCTTCGCTAGACCTAGGATTCCGCAACATGGATTCCTCCTGCGCTATCATTCTAGTCTCTAATTGGCTGTGCCTGTTTTCCGTCCTTTCCAAACGAGCTAATACCTCTCGTTCTATTTTCTCTAGGCGATCTCGGTTTCTTTCTGCCATAGAAAATACCTTTTCCTTATTATCCTTAAGGTTTTCCTTCAGGTGGATAATTTCCCCTGCTAGACTTTCTCTTACTTCGGCAAGAGTCTTATCACTGGCTTCAGTCTTTAAACCTTCTCGAAGCTCTAATTCTTCGCGTAAGCCTGTAACTTCCCTTTGAATGTGACCTTGTATATGAGAGATTTCAGTCCTTATTTTCGTGATTTCTCCTTGGTCTTCGTCCTGTCTTTTATGGATAACTGCTAAGTCGTTCTGAGTTTGTTCCAACTCTTTCTGCACTTTTCCAACTTGTCTCTTCATATTAGACATTATTTCCTTATTATCTCGATCAGAAGTTTTTATTTCCTGCATTTCCTTGCATTGGTCAAGGATATTCTGATCCTGTTTTCTTAAGGCTTCGTCTACTGCCTTGGCGTAACCTGCCATTCGCGTATTCCATTTTACTTCATTATCCTCGAACCTATGATCCACGGTCTGAGTGAACGTGTTAAATTGCTCTAACTGACGTTTAGTGTTAGCTTCATTCTGACTTTGAATGTCTTTAAGCTCCCGGGACATACTGTTTAAATTATCGTTAATTTCACGCTGTGACTCTCTGCACATTTGCAAATTGCTCTCTAATTTTAATTCAATAGACTCAAAGCGTTTATCGTTATCATTTTGCATTTCTGAGATCACGCTAAAAATATTCTTAGTTACCTGTCTCTGGACAGACTCTTTAGCGTCGTCCATTTTCTTATTAACCTCTACTAGGTTTAATTCTAACTGCGTGTTTACATTAGCCAACATCTGGCTTACCTCCGTTTGACTAGCCTCTAGTCTAGTATTTACTGTAGCCAACATCTGGCTTACCTCAGTTTGATTAGCATCCAATCTATCCGCTTTTCACCTTTAAATGCCTTGGATTCTTCCTTACTCTTAGCATTAGTAACATCGAAATGTTCCCTTAACTCCGCAATACACCTAAGTACTTCTTCCGTTCCGGCCATCCTGTACTACTTAATTTGAGATTCAGGTAGGCCCTAGCTGAAGACACTGGCGCGTTCTATTGGAAAGAAAAGATTCCGATCCCGCGACAACAACAACAACATATTATAAAATGTCAAAACTAACTATGGAATGGGTATAGACCCTCGTACCCGTCTGACAACCTTTGCCTGACGTCTGAACATCATCTAGAAAGACTCACAATCGCTCAAACAAAGTTTGAGGAAAAATATTATTTCTATGGTTTTCCCCATGAAAACCATGCTATTATTATGGGGTTTTTCTGAATCCCATAAGCCATCCACGTACTGGGCGCCATGTTAATCATATAATATAGGAGGGTGTTATGCTTATTAACTCCATGCCATGCTTATGATGCTTAAGTGGAGGTTACCTGTATTTTAAACTGGCCCCACGTATCAGCGTCATGTTAATAAAAGTGGGTATCTATGGCTATAGTTTTATGAAAGTTACATCTATATATAAGCATGTCTTATGGAGGATTATCAACAATTATTTTTAATGTGGTGGCTTATTAACAAATGGGATGCGGCCTTCCTATTCTGTCCTAATATCTATGCTGTATTTGCTTCTACCATTAATACCTTGGCCGACTTAAGTAATTACCTGTGACTCAATCCAAGTACAGATACAACTCCCCCATGTACCCGATTGTCACCATGTGGACCATGTGTTCGTATCCCAACTAGCTCACGGTCTTTCGAGGTATGGGACGTTCCTGCCCACAATACGACCACATGCTCAGGATTTGAGTCTACCAGGTAACTACTCTACAGGAAATACACAACATTCCTATGAATAAAATATTTACTGGTCTAAAATCATGGCTGTACAACAAATACAAATCAAAGGACAAATTACATTTAATTCCCACAAATAAATAGGGTTATTCTGTGAGCTTTCTCTTTAAAAATAGCGCTACATTGCACTCAAACCTACTTCTAATATCCTGTCAATAATAGTTCAGATTACGAGGTTTCCATAGTGTTCATCATGTGACACAATTTTAGTTAATGGGAATATCTTAACACAAAAACCACATGTCACATAAAAATAATATTACTAAGACATTATTCCGTCTCTTACAGCATTTACTTTAACTAGCATCAATTTATTATCTTCAGCATTTATTAACAAATATTTGTTGTGTCGTGCGAATCATCTTCCTTTTTTCCATCCCTATGAACGCTCTAGGAAAATGAGACATGCTCTTTAATAATAAAGAAAAATAAACATGGATAGAATATTTTATAGTTTCACCATATAACGATTATCTGGGTCTTGTCGGGCTTATCATAGTTACAACTGTGTCATGTTCTGGGAAAAACACATACCCGTTTTTCATAAATTAGCATAAACTGGCAAAATGCACTTAAAGAAGATGCCTACATTATTTTGGTTCAGCTCTCCCCCTCAGAGGATAACTTCGCCAAATATTATCTGATTTCTATGGTTCAACCACGTATGTGAGTTGCCATACACCATTTAATTCAATTGGCGTCATTACAATACTCATATTTTAATTGCATATGTAAATACCGAGATTCCTCAGTGTCCTATTGTGACTGTAATTGACAAGGGATCGGTCGGACAACCTTCCTTCCCCTCAGCAGGTCATAAAATTCGTTCCAGCTGGCTATCCAAGATGGCCGCCACGGAAGTGTTCCACACTACCTTTCTCTCTCTATCGTCAAGGTCAAACTTGTTTACAATTATATAACAGTACAGATACGCTAGGCATGGTCCTAAGTAATTGAGTCATATAATTAATTAACACCTATCTTTACAGTGTATTTGGGCTCAAATGGCTCCTTAATAAACATTCATGGCAGGGGTGAAATTCTAGTGATAGCCTTGCCGTTCTAAGGTGATTATTTGTGGCTTTAAGACGCGCATCATAATGAAACCCCATGGTTATCATCAGCAGCTGTCATTAACAATTAGGGAACCCTGCGTCCCTCTACGACGAATATGATCCTACCTCTCGGGCAGACCATAGGTACAAATGCTCACCGCGCCTCGACGGGCGTCAATAGCGGCCATAATTCATGCAAGCGTTGGCAATAGACATGGATCTATCCAAATCGCAGCGTATACAAATACAGTATGCACAAAGGCGATACTTCTCGAAGATTCAGCCAATTTTCACCTAACGTGCAAGTTATACTAGGCATTTCCCGCGCTTATCTTACGTAAATCACTGGATTCTACGTTAATCTGCACGCTATACATGCGGCTAAACAATATTTCACATATATGACTCCATTATTAAGGTACCTGCGTTCTTCCTGTTATACTACTTAAGCCAAAGCTTTACATAGCTCCTAACACAAATGTATAAATTTACTGGCTTACTTTAATTTAATGGTCCTCAAACATAATCCTAAGGATTGACCATATCAAATATTCATTCAAAATTTCTCTGACACTGAAAAAGCTCTCGTATTTCGCTATATTCCACGTTACATTCTTTACTGTTTACCAAATTACAGTATCTTTAAATTAGACATGACACTATTTGAACATTATTTAGGCCAAATTTGCCCCTTACTCTATTGTTGCCGACCCCAGATTATTATTATTATTATTCCTTTAACGTTACCGTTAGATCCATCACTATTTCTGACCTAAAGGGTCCTAAACAAATCACCTTCCAAGTCATACTTTATTCAAGACGAGTGGTGAAAACTCGTTCAGTAAGTGACTATTACATCTTTAATCTCAAAGTGATAAATCGTTACATGGTGAACTATTCAATTAAAATACTATATTTGCATGTGTACTCACTTTTTCCTTCTGGCTGGAAAGTGCCAGCGTCTTCGCCTGAGCGCTACCATGATGATTGATTTAATCCATCATGATATCCATAACACAACACTGAGATTCACACTTTTTACACATGATACACATATTTTCACAAGTGGCCTTTACCACTGCTAAACACTGAATATTTATCATTAGACACATGAACACTTTAAATCATTATTTCACAATTTATATACACTTTATCTATTACTTCACATGTTGATCCTTAATCCGGATTTCTCCTACGCTTGACCTCAGAGATGCGATGAAATTATGACAACCGCTGGTCTACGTGAAATCTAGTAGCGTTTTACGGATGTTCGATCCTAGTTCCCTGGACTCTCGTTCACCTCACTATCCTGGTTAGGTGGCAATGACTTCCACTCTCCCATCACTGGAGTGCTCCTGATGATAATGTCATACACTTCTGACAATACCTCCCGGTATACGAACTGTTCAAAAACATTATAAGTTCCTTTTCGCTGTAGCGAATTTATATCTGCGTCAGATAATAAAGAAATATCTGCATTAAGTTACTTTTGATGCACTTCAATATTACTGGTGAAGCTTACAATTTGCTTCCATTGTCTTCAACGGCGGAGCATTGATATTTTAATACT
Source organism: Meconema thalassinum (assembly GCA_946902985.2). Taxonomy (NCBI): domain Eukaryota; kingdom Metazoa; phylum Arthropoda; class Insecta; order Orthoptera; family Tettigoniidae; genus Meconema; species Meconema thalassinum. Next base: position 215,178,338 of record OX336395.1, read on the forward strand.
TGGCGTGCTTACTGCAGAGCGAATGTATACAAAGGACTAACTTCCAACTCGAGCGACTGTCTTACGTCTTCAACTGCTTTCAAAAGAACTGAACTGACCGCTTGGCGTAGGCTGCTCTTCCTTATAAAGGTTCCTCGCACAAAATAGTTCACGGGACACGTGAGAGCGACTCCCTTCTTGAAATACTCCCTCTTCAGCCGAAATGACATCTGCATCTTGTTTATTTAGGTGTGGAGGTTTCAAAAACATTCGCGTGCCGGCGATCGCTTCGGCCAATTAATTACAATTAATTGCCTTAGTTCAGCGCGTTATGACGCCACGGTGGGGGTTTCCCGCTGGTTGGTTACAGTAGCCGTGCTCTTGAGCGTGAGTTAGGTTGTAATGCGGTCATTTTGAGAAATAGGCGTAATTTTAGGTGAAAAAACACTCCTAAATTACTTCTCCGTGAATATATTCATCTGTGTGTATATTTCAATGCATTACAATGCTCCATTTATCTGTAATTAATTAATTTTCTTGTGGACTTGGTCCCGCCAAAGCTTGGCCCGTTGTCGACTGGTGAATTCCCGGGTCATTAATTTTGAGCTGTCTCTCCGCTCCAGACGTAAGTAGTACGGTTGGCGTCCAGCCTACCCCGCCCACTTGCTAGAGTCATTAGTCAGACTTCAAACTGGCCTTCTTTTCGTTTTCGTATGCTCTGAAAACGTATATTCCCGTGCATTTGGCTTACAATTCTTCCTTTAAATTGCTATGATTTGCACATAAAAATCGTGAAATCACGCTAGACTATTATGTGTCAGTAGACCTCTCATTGCTCTGTGGGTTCCATATAATTGCTCCCCCTTAGAGACCAATGGTTCGACCCTAGGCATAACCATGTGCCTGGTCTTCTCTGATGAGACCTGAGTTCGATGCCAGACTGCCGTGACTAATTGGGCACAGTACTCAATGGGGTCCTTGGAAATGCTGGAGTATTCCTATGAGACGTCTTCCAGCAACCGGAGAGAGGGTAGATTCATCAGAGAATTGTCTGTCAAATCACAACTATACAAGTGTAACCGTCTGAGAAGCGGACAGTTCTCTGCGACGGCATCGATGAACTGTTTGTGGTCGCAAACAAGGTGAAGTTTCAGAGAAACCAGCAGATTCAGACAATGGCTGCGTGAGAGTTTCATCCCCATCTTGTGGTAGCTCTCATTCACCGAGTGTGAGGTTCTCGCCGAGAATGCGCAAAAAGTTAGGGATTTGATTGTCTGTAAATTTACGTCCATCTACAAGCTATCATCCAAATTGTCCTTGCTAGCACTCTTCAAGTGCTTCTCTGTGACCACACAAGTGCACATGATGTGCAACCAATCGAGCTTTTTACACACAGACAACAAGGGCAGAATACATTCTCCTATCGATGTACAATCTACTTGCAGTTGTCGCAAGGTACATCGTTTCTTCTCTAGAAAATAGACGAGGTTTTCTTTAATTAACATTAATTTCCCAAAGCTGATCCCATCCAAGGAAGGGCAGCCATCCCCGTTGGGTTTCACATCGATGGCATAGTTGTAGGGGCGTGACATTAGTACCAGAGTTTTCAGGTTTGCCAACTTGGCAATTTCCTGCAGACACAAGTTACCACTGAAGTGAGAAATTCGTATCTGCAGTTGCTCGATTTTTGGACTGTGCGAACTCAGAATCTGTACCATCTTATAGTCCATCTTGCATTCTGTCAGTATCAGTGTTCTGAGGTGCCGACATTTACCCACAACTGCCTTGAAAAACTCTTTCCCTGAATTTTTCCATAGGAGCAGTCCTTGGAGTTTAGGCATTCTCTGCACTTCCTTTAAGATCGCCTTCTCCCGCTTATTGCCAGGTTGGTACAACAGATGTTTCCAAGTGCCAATATCGTGGGAAGCCTCCTTCCAACGTCTGCAAATGTGCTCGGCAGATGACATGATTCATTCCACGGAGAGATTGGAAAATATCTCGACTAGCATTTCATGGGGTAGGTCGTCAATCGAGCACATTCTTCTATCTGAAATGAAATAAAGCCACCAATAAGCTGACAGGATGTACATTATAAACTAACCCCATGACTGCCACCCAGCACATAGCCAGTGGAATATAGGGGGACCTCCAGCTGTATTACCTGGATATAACGCCATTGGGCGGAGTGCGCCCCGTTCCATCTCTACTGGAGCCGGGAATCGATCTCAGAGCCTCCCGGGTCAAAGGCGCAGCTAACGAAAGAGAGTCTTTAGTTTTACATGACCACGTCGACTACATTTGAAAACGGAAAAATTATATTAAGAAAGGCATTGGATCCTGATGGTTGTTTTTCAAACACACTCCAGGGGTGCCAATCTGTCCCTCAGCCGATAGCCCTAACAGTCTCTAATCCTCAGTTAGCCACATAGGGGTCTGTTGATATTATGATCTTATTGATCATGACATCTTGCACTGTTCCTTAGTACCGGTAGTTAACTTAAATGTACTGAATGAGCATTCCCAGCAGTTTCAGCTTGATTGGGCTAAAATACTCAATAATTGTATAGAAGTATGACTCACAATACTTTGTGCGTCAAAAGTAGCCACGTTTTGGTCGGATAACAGTCCTACACTTGCCAGCAATGTTTTGAACATCTCAGTGGGCGCGGCCGCTCTCTGGCCGTTAGGGCGTCTCCCAAAGAATATGGCGTCTCCTTATCACTCCTTGGGTGCGAGAGCGGTACAAAGAATATCTGATTCGTCATACGCGTAAAGAAAATAGGGTAAATACCACCTGCCCCTAGCAATAGTATGTTATGTAGCCCAACTAACACGTGTTGTCGGGAAGGTCGATATTTCTCTGCTTGCATCCCGTATGGTACTAACGCACTGCAAGCATATGTGATATGTGATAAGCGACCTGAAGGGCAAATCTGTATTTTGAAAATTATTTCTAAATTAATATAGTTTTTCTTTATTTCGTTCTCAAAAAAGGGCGTGGTCAATAATACGTAATGTACTAATGTGTGTTTGTCTAGTGGCTAATTTTAAGGCGGTTAGCCGTATTGAGATGGAAAGGGGAGCGAGCTACCTTGATATTTGTACAATGTCCTTCTAAAAATCTGATGTCACTTCTAATTCTGGAGGAGACCCAGTGGCGTAGCCAGGGGGGGTTACTGGTGGTTAGAACCCCTCCCCCATTGGAAAATCGGCAGGGTTGTGATTTGTGTAGCGCCGGCCACTTTGTGATATACAGTTGTCGTCTTTCGGCCCGGCTAGACACGTCTTCATGACAAGCTTGGCTCATATTTTTCTACCGCCGCGCGCCGTGCGACAATAATGCTCTCTCGCAGCCAGCAATCATGTGCCGACTGCGCTGTGTTGGTGAATGTTATTTTTGCTGGATTTACTGTGTGTTAGCATTGTGTAGCCGTTATGTGTTTTACAAGAGATGTGCAGTGCAATAAAAAGATCAAATATTAAAAGCCAGATTTCAGTGTTGCTAAGTAACCTATCTGATCGGTTTTCAGTCAGTCAACACGAGTGTAGGCGGGAGAGACAATTTACCTCTTAGTGCCTGAAATAAAAATACACGAATTGTTTATACTCTTAATAAAACACTTCTCACATAAAGAGAGTTTTTTTTAATGAGAAACGTCTTATTAAGTGTATAAATAATTATTGTATTATGAATTACACAATTACACAGGAAAATTAATTGTTACTCCTCTCCCAATCTAATTGTGTGTATCCATGTTGACTGACTGAGAAGTCATTCTATTAATGTGGACTGTTTAAATAACAAGACGACACCTGCCTTTCGAAAGGACCCTAAACGGTAAGATTTGAGCTACGGATTTTAGGCTAGTATTATAAAGCTTTTCAAACGAACAACAGAACAAGTTCTTTAGGCTAACTGGTTATAAATCAATAATAATGTTATTGGTTTTACATCTCTTTTGACTACTGCGGCTTTTAAAGACGCCAGGGTGCCGAAATGTTGCCTCGAAGGTAATCTTTGACGTGCGTAAATCTACAGACACGGCTCCCTCGCATTTACGCACCCTGACTGCTCCAGGATTAGATCCCGCAACCTTGGACACAGCAGGCGAGAACGTTACCGCTGAGCCACGCAGCGAATCGATTATAAATCAGAAGCATGTCTCGGTAGGATATCTATGCATGGCTTCGGTGGCGTAGTTGATAGCATGCTGAACTGCTACGCTTTAAATCCTTCAGTATGCCTTCCTTTGAAGGGGAGGTGAAGCCGGCGGACCCATGTCATAGATTTATGGCTTGTAAAAGAACCTACCACTACAATGGTAGTCAGTAGCCAAAATGTGTAGGCTATTAGGTTAGAAACGCTGTATCAAGTTCCAACGTTCACCGCTGGGTGTCAGTGACAGTGGCGTTTGGTAACCAAAGTTGGAACTACTTAAAATTGGAATTAGAGAGCCTACGGGCGTTGAATTGAAATGTCCTGCTATGGCCATTGGCTGCAATTCAAATATAAATAACATCAATGCACTTTCTAATTAAGACATAAGTAATCGTAAATGATGGCATCTCAAGCACGTGCCGATATTTTATTTTTCAGGTGTAGAAAGTGGCTATGAAATAGAGAGCTGATTTAATGAATAAAAATGTAGACTATTTATTACAATAATATGAACTGATTCTCTAATTATTTTGAAGTAAGCTAATTTATGTCGTCAGGAAAATTCTCTTAAGAAATACCTGGTCTCCGACATTACTGCTGTGAAGGTACGGTCCACAATTGGTATTGCTGAAATTATTTGTAAAGTTGACCTTGTATTATATTGTTAAATTCAGGAATGAAAGGTTTCAAAATCACAGAAAAAATACGAAGTACTTACGAGCCATTTATGACCTTAAGATCTTTTTATACTTTTCGTATCACAAATCACACCGGTATTTTTCTATTTAATACTATTTGATACGGTTAAGAATTTGATATAGCATAGCTATTTACAATATTACCCATACTAGTAACCCTCCCCGGCTTCGCCCGGTATCTTTAGTGGTTAACCCAGCGTAAGCTTGAAAGGCGCACACTCTTGTCTGAAATCTTAGCTCGACATGACTCGAAGGTTGATGCTGGTCGAAAACTCCCTCGCTAACTCGTTTACTCGCTCCGAAGCTAGTAATTTATATTTCCACTAAATGGAGTTTTTTTTAAGAAATGAAACCGTAAAATCACTTATACTGGGCGATATAAAAAAGATAGAGATATACTGTCGCGGACCCTTTTGTAGAACTTTTCATGCTGACCAATTCTTACACTCATAGTAGGCCTATATAGATATTTTTAACGATTTATCCAGCGTAAGATTAAATGGCGCACAGACGGCAGGTTTTTATTCGACTTGATTTACTGAAATTGTTACTGCTCGACTTCCTGTGGTCACCAATGAATGTTTTCGACAGAAACCTTCCTCGAGAAATCCTTTGCAGAATTGTGAAAACCGCATCAAAATCCGTCCAGTGGTTCTCGAGATTACCCGTTATATCCAAGAATCGGGGACTCTGTTTCATATTACAGTTTGGCGAGCTGCCCACGACTATTATTGAAACAAATACATGAATTTATAACTAGTATGGGCTATTAAATCTTCGTAAGACTCATTACATACGTCGTACAACTGTTCGTAGTGATACTTGTTGACGACAGAACTAATAAAAACATAGCATTTTTTCAAATGTTCCTATGAATTAAAAGTGTACAGTATATCAACGTTGTGATTTAACATGACTTATGTTTACAGTGGAAATAATCCCTCAGGTGAGTTCAAATTCATAAAACCCCTACAAAAATGAAATCATCAGCTCCGCGAATAACGCGCTCAAGGCAGTTGCCAGCTTGCTGGCCGCCGCGAGCTCTAGTGTCGCTCCATCTACCAAGAGGATGCAATTTTGTAACGCAGCGAGCTTCGTGACTGTGTATACAAATCGTAATACAACTCCATCCTCCCAGGTTTGCCAATCTAACTCTTCCCCCGCGAAATATAGCACATTTCAAACTGAGGCTAGTGGGTAGATTATTAGCTTGGGAATAACCTAACCCCCAAGGGAAGATGATAAAGAAAATGAAGTGGGTTTCGGACTGGAGAAAAAGGATGGAGAAATAGGAGGAGAGTCCTACAAAAGTTAAAAGTTTATCTTTAAATATACTCAAAGGCGACTGCCACTGCAAATCCGCTCTCCGATACCTAAAGTGAGTAGGGACCTGGGCAAAGCTACCGGGAAACGCAGCTGGAACTTGGGCGGTTTGTAAGAGAGTGGCTTTAGCGTATTTCCTCTCAAGCATACATATGCCTACTATGGGGAAGGGTGATGGTCTGGCAAGACAAAGAGTAACAGATTTATTGTGTATCTGTTCAAAGGAATTTGTTTTTGAACAAGTAATTTGAAGAATGCCAATAATTTGAATCGGATTCGATATTTTTTGGTTTAGAAATCGTAGAGTTCCTGAAGAGCGACCAAATGCTTCCAAGAAGGATAGGGATAAAACAATTATACCTTTGGGAATAATTTTGTTAAGTGTACCAATAGTTGCATTCAGAAATGGCTAAGCTTTTACCCAGCAAGGAGCCGACTAAAAGTTTAGACAATGAGAAAAAATTATATTTTGAAAAACCAACCATAAGTGTTGGAGAGAATCTCCACAAACAGGAAGCTGGCGTAGCGAGCTATGCTTGCCTTACTGGCCAGTTAGAATTAGCTATTGAAGCTAAGAGAGACTTTACCAAGTTACCAACTAAGAGTTCTTGCTCAAATGCAACAAGTGGTGAAAACCCTATTAATAGATTTATTTGCATTAAGTGGGAAGTGTCAAGGAAGACAGGATCTTGCCTAACCGTTATGTTAGAGAAATGATAAAGCAAAAGAGAACTCTTGAATTTATTTAACAATGCAAAAGAGTGTAATGAATTTAACAAATATATAATTTCAATTTTGTTAACAATTTGGGGACGCAGACCTCCGAAAACATTTAAAGCTTGCGCCAGGCAATTAATAATTCTTTTGGTTTCAAACCTTTATATGTTTTAAAATCTTCGCAAGATTTTGAAATGGCGAAGATAAAATGAATATTTTAAAGATAATTAAAGTGATTAAAGTTAGACAATAAATCAAGTACAAGGTGTGTACTTTAAGGAATTTCTAAGTAAATATCTTAGAAAGAGTAACAACTTCGAAGGTAACAACAACAAAAAGCAGGAAGAATAAAATAGAAGTTTCTATAACTTCTTATATTAATGCTGAATTACTTGGTTGGATTATGCAAATAGGGCAGGTCACTTATTGTGAAACCTGAAGAGAAAAATCGAAAGGAAGTTACTAGACCTCCTATGTTTAAGTAGGAATCACGAGACAAATGGGGCAAGTTTCCCTTTCGTGAAACCTAGAAATAACTCACTTATGAGTTGAAAGAATTGTATTCCCTAATTAGAAGGGAGAAACAAGATAATTTGAGACGTGTACCAGACACGTAGTTATGCAGACATTAATTCGTTTTAAATAAATCAAGAGAGGGAGGGCACTTATTGAGAGTGACACCTCATTGGAAAAGACCTAAAATAACAATTTTATTATTATGGTTTGTTAGTAAGAGGTTTGGGAAAGATCAAATGGGATTGAGGATAAGTGTTCATGGCCGTATTTATAATAATCGGACGAACGCGACGCGGATGAAATATTGATCAAACACTGTTTTTCACTATAGTCTGTTGAAATAGATGAAAAGTTCACTGTAGTAGCACAAAAGTTTATGGCAAAGAAAGTTATTGCAATGATGGAAAATAACTAGTTACACTAGATAGGCGAGAGTCTATTGCTTGAGAAAGTTGTTGATTACAGTTAAATGCGCCAGAGAAAATCCCAACGGAGGAAGAAAAATTAGCTATTGATCAGTAATTCATAAGGAAGATTCCTTAGTTAGAAAAGGTATTCCCACATGCGAGTGGAAAATACATGACGGTATAACTGGTAGATAGAGTGCAGATTCTGGAAGGTTCCAGAGCAATCCTGACTGAAGAATAGTGCAAAATTTATTCCAGCGGTGGAACGAGCTAAGTATTTTATAGACAGTGGGTAATTCAATGGTATCCCACGTTGTGAGAAGATCTCTCATTTAATAAGCATAAGAAATGCTGCTTCCTATTAAGATTGGTTTAGACAAACAAAAGCCCAACATATAAAATCCCGCGAAGGATGATTATTGCCCCAAATATAGTAATCTCACACTGCCTATAAAATGATAATTAAAAGCATGTAGCTATTAAAAATCCATTAAAATTACTTGAAGAACGTAGAAGTAGTACTTAGCTTGGCTTCATGGCGAAGGTGAAGTTCCCTATGACGGTTGAGATTAAAATTCCAACATGGCGTAGAATTAAGAGATTGCCTCTTGAGTTGTGGAGGCGAGCTCTAGTTGAGCTTCAACTGACTGAGTCGACTGCCGGCGTACAAGTGAGACACGCTCAGCGAAGCACGGAGGAACCAGGGAAGGGAAACGAGTGGGGGGTGGGAGACAAAAGGAATACATATAAGAATAGACAACTTAACAAAAATAAATTTTTTCTTGGTGAAATGGTCTTCAAAGAGTTGATAGTAGGCGACACTAGCGCAGCCTGGTGGGTGAAAAAGTAGACGAAGTTCTCTTGATCACGGAGATGATAGCTGGCGATGGCGACGAGATCTGGTGGCCAGATTGATAAGGAAGTCCACTTGTACAGGGAAGAATTGAGGAACTTCAGAGATTCGCTGCTAGATGACGCTAGGTGGGTCATGGAAGATATATATCTAGAACAGACTCACAAGTAACATAAGAACCATAAACAGCAAGGAGAAATTAGAAGATCACTGTTGGTGTTTGAGAAAAAGGAAGGAATGAACTAGCAAAGAGAAATAAAAGCTTACTCTATCTTACCGTGTATTCCAAAGAATACACCAGCTAGCGCCAAATAATTTTGTATCCCACTTAGCGGGACAATATTAGTTTTTTTTTCTTTTCTTAGTAGGAGAGAACTTATATGTAAATTAATCTAGTTTAAATTTAAAATAACGTGTTTTAATAAGGACTTCGAAAATTCTATAGGTACATTAACACTATTTGTGGGATCGTTATTAACTTCTTGAGCATGAGATTGCCGTCAGCCGAAGTGTTACATTATGTCCAAAATTCCCCGAATTACGGTTATCTCCCAGTTACGAATGAGTGGAATTTGTCGCATGTGTAGTGTAAGCAAATAAGCCTTTTTCCGGCTGCATGTAACACTTGTAAGGTAAAATGGACTTAGTAGGTGCAAACATCTTCGAAAATGATATTTTAGACGTTCAGGCCAAATTGCAATATAAAGCACAGGATTGTGTTGAAAAAAATGTATAAACATAAAACTGAGTAGCCTATTGTATAACTCATAAATCAACATGATACATCGTGAGAGGACATGCCCACTTTTGCTGAGACTTCTGTAAAGTCTTCTCTTGTTGAGAGGTACGCAATCTTCATGTTGGTAGCACAGATAGATTCTAGTTTATTTTGTTCCTGTCAGAGGAACAGGAATGTTCTAGATTTACCATTTCAGTCAAAAATTAACTTCATTTTTTACAGAACTGTTTCTTTTTGTTCTCATTTGAGCATATTGTACTATTCGAAAACGTCTGGACTAAAATACACGAAACTTTTCTTGTGTAGGCCCTGAAAATATCTCATTGAGAAATGGAAATACTTGGAAAGTTTTTGTTAATAATTCATTGGAGGGGCTTCAGACATCTTGGTCATCAGCCCCGTGTAGTTGGGAGTGTGTTGAAGCTGTCTGGCAACCTGTATTGCTGTGATGACTGTAGTAATGTATGTAAATGTATCAAGTACAGGGATGGGGTAGACGCTCCGGGACTTGAAGTGAGGCACTATACAGGCGATTTCCTGTTGGGAGTGAGGAAAAACCCGGGAAAACCACACTCAGGATAACCGCTGTCAGCACCGGGATTTGAACCTACGATAGTCGTACTTACTACAGCTGCCCTCGTGGCCATGGTGCACATTTGACGAGATTTTGAAATTTCGCACAGCTGCCATCATGTGGGTATGAAAACAATTGAAATAAATTAGATGCCAGGTGATTAACATTTGTATAAGCATTTAACGTGCAAGTTTCACTGCACTCGGATGATTAAATCACGAGAAATGTCCATTTAAATGTTTATAATTCGCTTCGCCGCCATGTTGGATATGTGCTCACCAGGTTACTGAAAGACCTATAGGAGACCTTATGTTGATAGCCTCTATGAACATTAAAAATTTCAGTTTGATTGCTGTAAAAGATTCGTAGATATTGAGAACCGTCAACATATTTCGGGTGCTCGCCTATTTGGATTGTTATATGTATAGGCCATAGAGTTATGTACCATTAAAGGAAAATTATTGCGTAGCTTCATTATTCCAACTTTCACTTTGATCGCATGATTACGGCACAAGAGATAAAAACTTAATTTTAAAATTTCGCACAGCCACCATCTTGAGGTTATGTAAACAATTGACCTAAATTAGATGCCATTGCATTATAATATGTATAATCATTTACTATACCACATTTCACTGCGCTCGGATGGTTAAATCAAGAGAAAACTCTATTAAAATGTTTCAACTTCGCTTGGCCGCCATGTTCGTTTTGTACTTTACAGGTTTTTGAAAAATACATAGATAAATTTGTAGCAGTGCTCTTTATCACCTTACTAATTTACAGGGTGATATCTCTAACAGTTTCGGAAATATAGAATGCCAGTGAAATATTTCGCACAGTCGCCATTTTGAGGTTATGTAAACAATTGAACTAAATTGGACGCCAGTGCATTACAATGTGTATAAACATTTGCTGTACCAAGCTTCATTACGTTAGGATGGTTAAATCGCGAGAAAAGTCTATTTAAAATCTCAACTTCGCTTGGCCGCCATGTTGGTTTTGTATTTACCAGGTTTTTTAACGTCTCATAGATAAACTTCTAGTAGTACTCTTTATCACCGTACAAAATTTCAGGGCGATATCTGTAATAGTTTAGGAGATATAGAATGCCAGTGAAATATTTCGCACAGTCGCCATTTTGAGGTTATGTAAATAATTGAACTGAATTAGACGCCAGTGAATTACAATGTGTATAAACATTTGCTGTACCAAGTTTCATTACGATTGGATGGTTAAATCGCGAGAAAAGTCAATTTTAAACTATCAACTTCGCTTGGCCGCCATGTTGGTTTTGTATTTACCAGGTTTTTGAACATCTCATATGTTAACTTCTAGTAGTGCCTTTATCACCGTGCAAAATATCAGGGTGGTATCGGGAATAGTTTTGGAGATACTGAATGCTGATGAAATATTTCGCACAGCCGCCATGTTGGATTGGTGCGACAGAATAAATTCTAAAGGACACGGTTGGCCAGCATGGTGCTATGATCTTACCGAGTTTCATTGAAATCGCTCCAGCCGTTTATATTTTATTAGGGACACACACACACACACACACACGCACGCACACACAGACAGACACACGGACAAATGGTGATCTCATAAGCCTATTTTTTTTCATAAAATGAAAATAGGCTAAAAATAGGCTAACAACCGTGGCACTACAGCGCCTGAAGAACCTATGCCTACCAAGCCTGCAGATGCAGGGGTGACGCGTGGTTAGCGCATCGGGTCCCCTCTGCCGTTAAACTTGACTTTCCTTCTATGCCTAAGGTCGTGGTTTCAAACCCGGCCGAAATCGTCGGATTTTTAAGAGCTATAAGAATCCCACAGTATGCCTTCCTTCAGAGGGGAAGTAAAGCCAGAGAGCCCGTGTCTTAGATTTATCGCATGTAAAAGAACCGTCCACTAACTATACTTGAGGGAAGCTAAAATTTGTAGGTTGCATTTGATTAACGCTATATTAGTTCCAACGATCCGCGCCAGGTGCTGGTTGTGATGGCAACTAGTAGCCAAGTTCGCAACTAGGTGTCGACGGTAGCATTTGGTAGCAGAATTAAGAACTAATTGTAATTGATTGTCTGCAGTCCTTACCTGAATCACAGATAACACAAACTAATTGTCGTCGTCTGTAACTCGATTTCGAGTACACATACTTCTTCCTGCATAGAACTTTTAAAACCAGTTTGTGGATGTGATTCTGATGACTAAACAGGCCAATCCTGGCATAAAACATGCGCACACATAAATTGCATTGAATGATGGATGATTAAAACCGGTTACCAGACAAATTCTACACACACCCAAAGTACAAGGAGCTCATTTAAAATAGATTAAAACTTAAAGCTAGTAGAATTTTGCAAGGATTCAACATCGCTTGTAGACCTTCGTGGGGATTAAATTCTGAAGTACTTCAAACAATTTATAATACGGCCTTTATACCATTGATTCTACAGTATATGGGGTGGTTTCCTTCCGTCCAATATTGAAATAGAAATGGGCCCAGGAAAAATTACTACAAATTCAACGGGGATTCGCACTCAGAACTTCCCGTGCCTGCCGTACAACCTCCACTGATGCTGCACTGGTTATTGCAGGGATTGAGCCACTGTTCCTTACTGCTGTCGGGAAAGCTGAACTGACGCTACTAAAGATAAACGGAACGTCAAATACGCCTATTCTGAACATTGCCAAGGAACAGAAGTGTTACTTTCTGGAATGTAGTCATCCAAGTGTCTTTAAGAATTATGTCTTGAATCACTGCGCGAACCCACATGATTGCTGTATTTACATGGATAGTTCTCTCTTTTCGAAAGCCGCCGATAAAGTTGGATGTGCATTTGTAGTTTATGAGAACAATATTGACTTATTGTCATCACAGTATAAACTGTCTTCAAATTGTTCCGTTTTTCAGGCAGAACTTTGGGCCATAATTTCTGCAGTCCAATGGTGCGAAAAGAACAACAAGAATGCTCAGATTTTCAGTGATTCCCAAGCTGCACTAAGGTCAATAAATGACAAGTACAATATTAACCCAGTTGCTGTTACAATCAGAGCAATAGCTCATCAAAACTCTCACATTTGTTTCACCTGGATTCAATGACATGTCGGAGCTCCTGGAAACGAAAGAGCGGATCAACTCGCAAACACAGCAGCAGCATCTAATATGCAAGCTTCATATGACAAGTTCCCAATATGTTATGCAAGGAGACAAATTAGAAGTCACATAACAAGTCAGTGGAACAACTACTAAACCCGTTCTACAAATGGATCTGTCACAAGAATTTTTTTTTTCTAGAAGTTCACCATAGGTTCCAGTGTAAGATGTTTGTGCCGAATTTGGAACTTACTCAATTCTTAACTGGTCGCGGGCGTTTTAAATCCTATTTCGAACGTTTTAAAATTAATATTGTAAATGGTTATTCCTGTTTTTGTGATTCTCCTCAAACAATAGATCATCTGTTGTGTGGATGCTCTGTGTTTGGTCAAGCCAGATACAACATGAACTGTCACTTAAATTTCTGCAACTTGACATTTTCAAAACCACTTTATCACATATTCACGAATAAATGTTGTAATAAGCAGTTTTTAGCTTTTATTCGTCTTATTTTTCAAAAATTAATCTCATAATTTATGATGTAATTATTTTTTCATTTAATAACACACTACACCCCTAATGTACTATGTGTAATGGGGTTCCAATTACTGTAATGGATATTCAATAAATAAACAAGTACACAGGGCTACATGACTGCGCTGTCGCAGCACCTAAGCTAAGGAACCCACCAACCATTCTTGATTTTGTGACCGGGCCGCCGCCTCACTGTCAGACAGCTACTCAATTGTCCTCACGGGACTGAGTGCACTCCGTTCCAGCCCTCATGTCAGTATCTAAAATCTCTGATGGAGCCGGGAATCGAACCCCAACATTATGGGGTCAGATTTGGACCATATTGCACAGCCCCGGGGGGGGGGGGGGGCAGTACCCCTGAGAGCCACCCCCCATCTTCTACTAAAACCACCCCAACTGGCAACATCATAAGACCAGAACATCACCTTCACACAGCAAGAGGCGGCCACCCAGCTCGGGAGGTTAGCCAACCACTTGCAACACATTCATAAACATTTACACTACAACTAACTGGGGCAGCTACAATGGCGTAATGCTGACCATGCAGCACCACAACGTATAAGAAGTGGAGTCCTAATTGAAGCCGGAATCTGTTATATAGTGTGCATCGCCGAAGGCCCTAGCCGCCGTCTGTTCCAGTTGCATCATCAGGTGAGACTCAGCAAAGTGCTCAGAATCCTTTATTTTGTACACTCTTACCCAAACTTGTATACATCAATTATATTTCACATTGGCATAAGACTTCCCAAAAAGGGACATACAAAACCACATTCACTGACCAATAAATACTGGTCAGTAAGCTACACCTTGCATTCATAATTACACTCTACCTCACGTCCTAATACCCCTCCTGACCTTCGTCACGATTGACTGTGACCATAGTAGCCAGTAATTGCTTGGTCAGACTCCATTTTGTTTCCAGCAAGCGTCTCGACTGCCTAGCATCGAGCCGCTGACATAAGCACATCTATTATATCACTCACTCCGTCTAGCTGGCAGACCGGTATAGTAACCTGCATCCAGAGGACCATCCCCTAACAAATACCTACATCTTTATAGGAGCACCCCCTAGCATTTAAACACTGAACAACACTCTAGACTAGTAAGCTCTCCCAGTTTCGGGAAGCTGCTCTCAACTAGGAACTACCTTTTAAATTAGCACAGTGACACTAATGTTTTATCCCTAAACACCCCCCCAACTAAGGGATCTAAAACATATTGGTGGAGGCGCTGCTACCACGCACAATAAGGGTAGGACTCATACAACGAGCCCTCGTGGTAGAAACGGCCCGTACCGCACACAGCCAAGCGAAAAAGTTGAACATTTTTTCATGACAGAAAGCGTTATTTTTCCTTCCCCCTAGCCACACAAGGGATTTTTTTCTCAAACCAACCCCCACCCCTGGAAAGAATCAGAGATATAATACATAAACACGCACAGGTTTTTTAATATACATACACTTGACTCAGCATGGCCCCTCTATACCGCCTAGCTGTGCTGAGGAGCATTGGGGAATACCTGGAGTTAAGGTCTTTGAAACAAGGCAGGACTACCTCAGAAGGTTTCAGCAGCTCCTGCACGCCCAGTATATGCGGATCATAAGGGCACTTGTCCGGCCACTCCGCAGCGCTAAGAATCGCAAGATTCGAGCGAAAATCCCCACCCTCCGTACAAAAATCATTAAGGCACACTGGCAACTACACTGCCGACACGAATTCATGTTCCAGCAATGGGAAACAATCATCAGGGAACACCAACGGATAGGAACTAATGGCACCAAAGTCGCTGAGCAGGCCATATGCCTCAATAGGCAGTACGCCCAAATTTGGGATGACTACCGCGAGCTCCAGGCTAACAAGGCCATTTTTTAATTCATGGCAGGGCCACAAGCCCAGCCTAGAGAGGACATAAGCGTAGATACGCTAACGCAGCAAT
Organism: Meconema thalassinum; assembly: GCA_946902985.2. Lineage (NCBI taxonomy): Eukaryota > Metazoa > Arthropoda > Insecta > Orthoptera > Tettigoniidae > Meconema > Meconema thalassinum. The sequence goes on from OX336395.1 coordinate 215,193,870, forward strand.
TTGCGAGGATATCCCTCTCAGACACTTACAAAACACAGGGGAAGGAGTTCACCGTGGCCGCAGTTCAGGAACCGGCCAGGTTAGGCTCCAACACACTACAGGGCCAAGGTCACATCAACATACGTCCCTCAGCTCCGGCTCGGAAGGCAATTTTTCCAAACCGAGGAGCAGAACCTAGGCCAACCCCCTCAGAGCGGCCGAACGAGAGGGAGTTGACGCCAGGACTCTCGGGCACACAGAATAACACAGGGGGAAAACGGGAGGGAAATATGTCATGGGCTGAGGACGTAGAGCCCGTCCCACAGCACATTGTGCCCACACAAGCCTACACACATAGGCAAACACAAGGGCAGGAGTCTACCGTGGCCATAGGCCAGAAATCGGTTAGACTACACTCCAATACATCGCTAGGGCAATCACAGGCAAGTACACGGCCTTTGCCGCTAGTTCAAAGGGCAATTTTGCCAGGATGGAAGCGGACACTAGCATGTGTACCCCAGGTGCAAAGGCATAAGAGGGTGTTGCCTTCAGGCCCTCAGGGTGCACAACACACACCCGCGCACTCTGACCAGGCGCAGACACACAGTACACGGGTTATAAGAAAGGTCTCATTACCTACCCCACGAGAACGGGCAGTCAGGAATACGCACAACCCTATAAACACTGATAGGGTAGCACGGAGCGCAATTAGCCCCTCAGGCAAAAGTACACTCAGACCAGTATCCAGGCACCACGGTGAAAGTAGGCCCAGACTTACTTTGCTACAAATTCCTCCAGAAAAGAGTAAAGAAGCATCTCAATGGGTATCAGAGGCCTACGCCTTAGTGACAGGGCGAAAGTATTCACTTTCTCGAGCAATGACGCTCGGACGTGGATAACGACTTTCACCATGAATATAACACACAATGTCACCTGAATCACAAATATATATACGGGCAGGTCCTTTTACACGTGAGAAACACGATAATGGATACACAAAGGGCAGATTCCACCCCTGTAAACGGTAGATTTCACACGTATATACAGCAGAACGTGGCCAACTCAAAATTATATAATTTGAAATTTTTCCTAATTTTTTCTTGGCCCCTAGCATTTTTTAGGCCATCAAGGGTTTATAATCATAGTTAGTTCTAATTATAGCTTGGATAATGTTAAGTTTTTAAGGTACAAAGACAATCGGAGGCATATCAGTGGGCCACGCGGCTTAGGTCCTCAGATAACTATTCCGAATGCAGCCTAAGCAACAAACCACAGCACAGAGATTGGGCGGGTCTTTCCAAGTAGAAGTGACTAGCTTGTTATATTTTCCGTTCCCACAATTTGCTAGATCCTTTTGTACTGGCTGAGAGACTTAATCGTAAGAAACAGTTAAGAATCTCAAACTATTTTTCAAAAATAGTTGATTTCCCTGAGACGTAACTAGATTACTGCTTTACTAACGTCGTCAAATAGGTGAATAGTACACTCAGGTCCTACCTTTCATTTTGAAACTTTTGAAATCATTTTCGATACAATCTTTACAAATTACCGCCGACTGGCAACCTGCTTTGGTAAGCATAAAGCATTATGTAGACGGGATACAATATATTTTCTCTACTCTTTTCAAAGAACTCTCTTAATTTGGATTGTTGGATAACTCAATTTTTTTTTCTCCTCCTTCACTAATCCCGTGAAATGCGAATTATCCAAGTGAACTGTATATATTTGCTCCATAGGTGTACCCTACCTGTTACGCTGCCTATAGCATGAGTTTTTCTCCCAGAACAGCGCCCAAACTAAACATAAACACCATGGGGTAACACTTACAGCTCAAGGGGAAAACACCATTATTTATTTTTGGAAGTCACACACTAAACGCAAATACTGTACAAAACAGTCAAAACACTTAGCAGAACTGTCCCGGAGACACAAACCTAAAAGGCAACAGGAATAATTACCCTGGACAAAGACGGTCTCGAACCCGCAACCTTCTGGATACCAGGAATGCAAGGTCGGGTAACTATCCAATGGGAGGATAGAATAATAAAGGACAGTTACACCAACAGGTATTCATACGCACAAAATAATAAAATCACCTCCGACACCTAGTCACCAAACACGCGACTAGCGGCCCGGAGACACTCGTACATAAACACAGCCAACTACCAATAACAAGAATATATTCGCCCCACGCTTACAACAACACAACATTTGGGGACCCAATATATAGTTAAAGGAAGGTTCTTTTACGTTGCGAGGGACCCAAGACACGCTGTATATGCAGACAATAGTAAGACATGTCAATAAACCTACACACACTGTCTCAGCACATATGGCGAGCAAGCAAGCAAAGGATTTCCTGCACGGTTGTAACTTAATACTATCGCAAGCAGCGATAACACACTCGTGAGTAGGCGACCTTCACTAGCACGGACAACCTATGGGTACTCCAGGCCTGGCTGAAACATACACATTCATTCACGGCAGTTTCAAAACCCTATAACTCTCAAAATTAGAATACGAGGGGCGATCCAAAAGACCCAAATTATTCACGCCAAATCGTATTTTCATCTGCGTGTCTCAAACACACGATACACGTGCCATGGGACATACAGTACAAAAAATTGTAACACCGGGACCTTAAACCAAGGCGGGTGCGAACTCACGATCACACAACACAGTCGTGCCAAAAACAAACTAACCAATGGTATTTTTGGCGCGAAAAACACAATCAGAAACCACACTAGGAAGGCAGAAATCCCAACAGACAACGCAGACATGAAACACGGAGAATTACACGGGATCGCGGGTCCGAATGCCCAGTAAAAAATCGGACGCCGTGGAAAACAAAAATCCAGAATCCAACTCAGACGGAAATAGGACCGCATAAAGTGCATAAGCGGGAGAGCCGCACAATTATACTAACAGGGAGGTTCTTTATACAGCCTACTTAGGGCATTAGCGACCACAAAATACTTTTCTCTGAACCATAGCGCCCGAACACCTAGATACGGGAGACGTAACTCTCCCAGACACAAAAACAGGTAATACCACATTTTCCCGGCAAAAAGCCATGCAAAATTACGATTACCCCACACATAGGAAATAGACTTCCCAAACACAAGTTATAGCAATTACACAAGGCTAAGTTCTTACGGAATAAGTGTCCACACAACATCGGTAGTAAAAACAGGACAGATTGACACATTGGCCCTTCCGGAATTCAAAACAAATGGCAACACATGAACTATGGCTAAAGTCACGTTGCGTTAGCCTTCACATAGCGTTAGCAGCTTCCTGTAAACACGAATATGAAAACAAAAACACAATAAAAACACTGAGTTGCGGATTCCAGCGCATTGCAACACTGCCGTCGACAGACACTCTTGTTGTAACGGAAGTGACAATGACACGCGACTATGATGACACTATCATACAAAAACAAAAACTATACCAACACTAACATACAGTACACATGGACATTGGCACAGAATTCAGCAATGTTACAATAGGCCTGGCATTTAGCAATATGCAGAGACTGTGGGCCATATTATCTTAGGGCCATAGGAGCATGTTCACAAGGGCGATAACAAGTTACACGCGCTGCCTGACAATTAGCCACACGACACATGATAAAACTTAGCGATAACAGCCCACCCGCCCGCGTGCTCTAGCGGAACATAGCCACACATACGCAGCTGCGCTAATCACAATTACGACCATATCCTTCCCACACGCGTTCACTAATCAGGGGCGAATACAGACAGATCCCCTGAGGGAACAACCCTCCCCAATAACTACTTCTCTTCTGGTTTTTCTTTTAATCTTAAAACCAACATAGGCGATCAGGACATGACCAGTTACATTACAAATCACTTGCTACTTTAACATTATAGATAAGAGACCAGATTAGGCCGGGACGTCACAACGTCACCGCATTTAACCACCCCAAAGAGCGGATAGAGGCCATGTAATGACCAAGTGAGGATGACAGGAGCAGAGATGGATGGTACCAGCAAGATGGCCAAGACACCACCTATGGGCTACCATTATACCACCCTTTTCCTTCCATAACCTTGTCACTCACAACAATATCCAACACAAACACATAAACACATAAAAACAGCCAAACTACATGACAAAATATACATCGGGGTTGATAGACTTCATGCGTCTAAAGAGAGGGTCCACTACGCCCTGGTTTTCAATGCTAACACCCGAGTATTAGGGGTGAGTCGGAAAACATTAAGCGTAATGCATATCTCAATATAAAGAGATTCGGCCACACATAAACTAACAAATATTTTCTCACTAAATAATCCCGCATGCTAGGGGCATAGGACTATTACACCTCAGCCTATACCTATCCTTAAATGAGAGCGGATACGCCTCATATCCATCCTCACGCATGGAATAATCCCACCTACATACCAGGGATATTATTATTATTATTGAACCTGCATGGCACATGTTGAAAATTTTTGCAAACCTGGGAAATACCTACCCCCGTCCACTCACTGTAAAGACATCCCAGCAGCATCACCGGCTCCCGGCCACGATAAACATGGAGTCCAAAGATGCATAACCCTCTCCTACCATGCTTTAAGCCCATCCAACAGATAACACCCCCGGATCCTAATAACAAAGCACCCAACGCCACAGCAACCTATTAACGCCTCCAAGAAAATTAACAAGGCATTACCGCTGGAAGTCCGACATGGCGACTACAGTATTCCATGCATTTCGAAGATTCTACAACCCAAGAACACTTAAAAAATTTACATAATCACACAGTTAATTATTTACATAGTACACTCATTTTTTTATATAAAAAAGGAATCTGATGTCACGCTGAATGATGATGAGAGCGGGAACAGAGGGGCAGGAACGGGGCAAGACGCCAACAGATCCTGACCCAGACTAAATAAAGGACGGAACTACGTAAGGTCGAAGCGTCGATGACCTAGCACGGGCAAACATCGGAATCTCGGGAGTACCTACCCTGTCCCCGGGACAAAGAAAGGTTACACCCACTATGTGCTACGGGCGTCGAAGCCGAGACCTGCAGGGGAGACTTTTGACGAACGGGGGGAGAAATAGCCAGCTTCACACCGGACTCAGGAGATGACCCTAGGGACGACCAAATTAGGACTAGACTCCTAGTTTAGTACGTAAGTAAGTAGAGCTTCTAGGGCGAGAAGCTAGTCTCCTACTCGCAGGAGTGAAGCAGGGTCTCAGGGTTCAGCGGGATCAACCCTAGATCCGACAAGTCCTTGCCCCGCGTGGCGAAGGCGAAGACAATACATAAACAAATGAATAATACATAAACAAATAATGAATGATACACATGGAATGAATGCGATCATTCGATTCCGTGCCCACATAAATGGCTGACAACGGGTCGCCAGAGCTTAAATGGTCACGCAGCGGGCGGCCAGAGATGTAAAGGAGGAGCACAGCGAGCCCTCCCAGGGGTTACAGTGGGCAAACAAAACAATGCCAATATAGGCGAAGAGGATTCCCGGACGCTAAATTTCCGGATGCTATTATTATTGCCAATATAGGCGAAGAGGATTCCCGGACGATATTATTCTATCGGACGATTTTTCCCGAACGACGTCCCATGCCCACATAAATGGCTGACAGCGAGTCACCAAAGCTTAAATGGTAACGCAGCGAGCGGCCAGAGATGTTAAATAGGTACGCAACGAGCTGCCAAGAGGGGTTCTCGTGGGCAAACCCAACAATGATGAATACACTAATAACATGACACAGGTAGAATAATGGCAACATATGCCAATACAACGGCAATGAACAGGATGGCCGGGCGAAGCGTTTGCTCCCCAGCAGCGCAGGCGCCCGGGATTTTATTAATCACTAGTATTAATTAGTAACATAAATGTCGACAACTAATATTAAGGGAGCGGAATCCGGTGGTTCTAGAGACAACCTGTGTTTCTAGAATTCACGCGGGTGGTGATCTGAGGAAGTAAATTGCCTCAGGCGATCGCTCTGGTCGAAATTTTAGCATGTAAGACAGTTGCATTTGACACGCAACTTAGAAGTAAGCAAATTTAATAAGCGCTGTTGTAAAACAGCTGCTACAGCACATTTCGGCATAGATTAAGGTAAAACCATTCGGCTTATAAATACCATTTTTTTTTTTCATTTATCATAATTTAGGCTAAACACATTGCGGCGCCTGGTAACTAAAATCCGTTGCCAGGGTAAGCCCGATAACACATTAGGATAAATTACATTAAGGTAAAACATTTCGGCGCCTGGTAACTAAAATCCGTTGCCAGGGTAAGCCCGATAACACATTAGGATAAATTTCATTCAGGTAAAACATTTCGGCGCCTGGCGACTAAAAACCATTGCCAGGGTAAGCCCGATAATACACTAAGATAAGTAAGATTAAGATAACAATACATTAGGATAAGTAAGATTAGGTCGCCAACATTAAGCTAAGACAGAAATCTAGCCGGCATAGAATAAGAATAGAGTAAGGCGCCAAAGGGCGACTGGAAGGTATACACAGGTGTGAATGACAACAATGCATTGTCCAATATAACCATACCCATGCGTTCTCTTTCAGGATTGCAGAAAGGAAACATGGATAGCAGCACACCCACTAACAAAAGGTTTATTTCTCACAGGTCAAGATCATTGTACTGTACATACACCCTGTAAATACATATCCCGAATCACACACAAATGTAAAACACTGATGTCACACAAACACATACACTTTGCTACATTTTCAAGTCGCGCCGATAAGGTGACGGCGACGCGATCAGCAACGTGAAGTGATCGTGGGACACTGAACGCCACTGACGCAACTCTTAGCAAGCGCTTAAATAATGAGCGACCTACGGCAGCCAGGGACAGCGCAAGGGTTGTAAGCGCTCACCTTTGCTTCCAAGGTGCAATTTTCTCACCCACGGGGGAAAATGCACGACAGGTGTGAATTAGCGGCACAGCCACTAAAACACAATAAAATGGCTGGATACAAAAAAAAATGGCCATGGATGAAAAGGTAGGACCAAGGCCAGATGAGAGCGCTACGAAGTGATCACGTAATGAGAAATGAGTACAAAGAATAGCGGGCACGCAGGTACATGTAGGATACGGCCGTCTAGATATAAATAGCTAAGATAAATATAAATGTATAATAATGTAACAATGTAATGTATAACAATGTAACAAGGTATTATAATGCAACAATGTCAAAGAAAATGTAACACTTATATGAGGCACCCTATACGAAAATTATCAACAAGGATGCCACACATTTAATATTTGTTCTCATGTACGCACTGATTTTCATTTCCACTCTTCTAAATTAAAATTTGTGAAGGTGTCCCGTTTTACACCAACACAATAAACTATTTTTTACATATTCCTTTAACTTATGCCCTGGGACACCTATTTTTTTTCTATTTTCTTCCATCTTTCACACTAAAACATAGCAGGGAGCAATTTTTTCCCCAACACAGCGCCGGACGGCACAACCACCCGTCCAGCCTTGGGTTTTTTCCTCCCTGAACAATACAAACACATATATATAATGTCAAAACCACGTATTTTTTGTTGTTGTACTTTTTAACATTTCCAATGTCAACTTTTTAAATGAACTGTTCTAAATTATAATATGTATATCCCAAAACCTACCCCTCTGAGAACATGCTGGACTCACATCAACACGACATCGCTACACCTACACGACATCAATACGGAAGAAAAGAAGAAGAGGTACAAGGAGGAATCAAAAACGATCCACCACATCAACTCTACGTTCCGTTCCCGTAAGACTTCCCAAAAAGGGACATACAAAACCACATTCACTGACCAATAAATACTGGTCAGTAAGCTACACCTTGCATTCATAATTACACTCTACCTCACGTCCTAATACCCCTCCTGACCTTCGTCACGATTGACCGTGACCATAGTAGCCAGTAATTGCTTGGTCAGACTCCATTGTGTTTCCCGCACGCGACTCGACTGCCTAGCATCGAGCCGCTGACATAAGCACATCTATTATATCACTCACTCCGTCCAACTGGCAGACCGGTATAGTAACCTGCATCCAGAGGACCATCCCGTAACAAATACCTACATCTTTATAGGAGCACCCCCTTGCATTTAAACACTGAACAACACTCTACACTAGTAAGCTCTCCCAGTTTCGGGAAGTTGCTCTCAACTAGGAACTACCTTTTAAATTAGCACAGTGACACTAGTGTTTTATCCCTAAACAACCCCCCAACTAAGGGATCTAAAACATATGGTAACAACTAATATTATTGCTTTTACATCCTCCCCGTATTTCTTGAGTCTGCTAGAGGAACTCCCAGGGTTCAGATTCCCCTTTTAAAACCCGCGTAAATTCTAATAACTTCTCTGACGCACCTTGCTCTTCTCACATTCTTGAGCAAACTGCGCTTGGTTAATATTTTTATTTATTAAATCGATTGTTCCCCTTTAGTAGAGCGATTGAATTGAAAACATGATTTCATCTTCTGGCGTTTTCCCGCTTCTCTTCCCAAAATCTCTTCATCCTCACAGAATGCCCCTTCTTCCGCTCAGCTGTCCATTTTCCTCCAGGTTGTCTCGATGGTCTATGCTCAAACTAATTTTATTTTATTTTATTCTGGCACTCGGTGCGGTCCTCGAGATTTTCTATGTTGACCTGTTGTAGGTCCCTCTGGACCTCTGTCGGCCACTCCATGTAGGCTACTCTGTGTTATAACGTTGAGCAATTTCTTTGCCATTCTGAAGTTTTCCATTATGGAAATGTGTGTATAAAACTGTGCTTGTCGTTTTCTGATTACGTCCATTATCGTGTGGATCATTTGGTAGAGTTCATTTTGAGGTCTCTTCATCAAATACCGTCATTATTAACTGCCCCGTAAATAAAAACTCAGCAATTCTCCTTGGTTTGTGCCGTGTCTTGTGTGGGGTTTCGCCTAGGACACCAAACTGGCTCATCGGCGGGCTCTTGGTGTCCCCGCCTGGACCCCCACAGGAGTGACGAACTGCGCGCCACCTCCCTTTATATTAGGTGCAACTGCACCACTTGACTGCGAGAACTAAAAGCTCAAGCAGCCTTAACCACCCTATGAAGGCTTCCAAAAAGATGGTATATTGACTTTCACGGCCGGTGAATTAAAACTCAGCAATTCTTCTAGGTTTGTGCCGTGTCTTGTGTGGGGGTTTCGCCTAGGACACCAAGCTGGCTCATCGGCGGACTCTTGGTGTCCCCGCCCGGACCCCCACAGGAGTAACGAACTGTGCGCTACCTCCCTTTATATAGAGTGCAACTGCACTCCTTGACTGCGAGAACTAAAAGCTCAAGCAGCCTGAACCACCCTATGAAGGCTTCCAGAAAGATGGTATATTGGCTTTCACGGCCGGTGAATTAAAGCTCAGCAATTCTTCTAGGTTTGTGCCGTGTCTTGTGTGGGCTTTCGCCTAGGACACCATGTTAGCTCATCGGCGGGCTCTTGGTGTCCCCGCCAGGACCCCCACAGGAGTAACAAATTGCACGCTACCTCCCTTTATATAGAGTGCAACTGCACTCCTTGACTGCGAGAACTAAAAGCTCATGCAACCTGAACCTCCCTATGAAGGCTTCCAAAAAGATGGTATATTGGCTTTCACGGCCAGTGAATTAAAACTCTGCAATTATTTTAAGTTTGAGCCATGTCTTGTGTAGGCTTTCGCTAAGGACACCAAGCTGGCTCATCGGCGGGCTCTTGGTGTCCCCGCCCGGACCCCCACAGGAGTGACGAACTGCGGTTAATGCTGCTTGAGCTTTTAGTTCTCGCAGTCAAGTGGTGCAGTTGCACCTAATATAAAGGGAGGTGGCGCGCAGTTCGTCACTCCTGTGGGGGTCCGGGCGGGGACACCAAGAGCCCGCCGATGAGCCAGCTTGATGTCCTAGGCGAAACCCCACACAAGAAACGGCACACACCTAGAAGAATTGCTGAGTTTTAATTCACCGGCCGTGAAAGCCAATATACCATCTTTTTGCCCCGTAAATGATTCTGAGAATGTTTCTTTACTTCTTTTCTATGTCCTTAATTTTGGACAAGACCCAAAAACGCACTTTAAAGGCTGAAGTTCTGGAAAAATGCGTTATACCGGTGTTACTATATGGTTGCCAAACTTGGGCATTAACATCGAAACAAAGACAAATGATCCAGAGATGTCAACGGAAAATGGAAAGGAAGATACTTCATGTCTCATTGAGAGATAGAATACGGAACGAAGATTTAAGAAGGAGAACCGGCATGAAAGACGCTATGACATCAGCAGACCAGCTCAAATGGAGATGGGGTGGACATGTAGCGAGATTAGATCCTAACCGATGGACGTACAAAATGACGATGTGGGACCCAAGAACAGGAAGACGAAACGTTGGGAGACAAAGAATCAGATGGGCAGACTGGTTCGTAAAATGGGGAGGAAAGCAATGGACAAGAACAGCGAAGATGAGGCAGGAGTGGAAAGACCTAGGGAGACTCGCATGCAGTGACCAATAAAACAATGCATCAACAGAAAGACACCGTTCAGTGGGCATGCAGCAAAGCGGTATTATCTCTGGTGTGCAATAAAGGCTTCTCACAGAACGGTGACCTCAAGAAGCACACTGTTGTTCATACTGGAGTGAAGTAATACACTTGTAGCACATGTGAGAAGTCATTTGCATGGCGGACAGAACTAATGGAACATTGTCTCGCGCTCTAATTTGAGGAAACATCATCGTGTTCACTAGGGAAAATAACCTTACTGCATCACAAGGAATTCAAAAGGTTCAACTATCTTGCGAAACACTTGTTAATTCGTTCCGGGACCACATGTACACAACATAGTGAATGATTTGTGGGATGTTAAAGAACGTGTATAGGTATCTGCATCCAAACTAGATGTTAAAACTCCACCGGTAAGGTTCTGTATTGCATTTTAAAAAGACCTATTTGAAACGGTTCAATATACGTAGATTTTACTGAAGAGTGAAGACTTGGCAGTTTCTGTCATTGTTCAAGTGCTTAGATAGGGTAAGCTTTGTGCTTAGTGGCAGTGGGAAGCTCCCAGATATTGGTTGATGGCTATTATGATTTCCGTAATACTAATGGATATTTGAGGCCTTGATATCGCCAGACTCAGAAATGAAGATTGTTGTAGCGAATGTTATGCCATCGTAATATAATTTACTTAATCTTTAATCAGCTGCACATCTATATAGAAGGCCCAATCAGAAAGAATAACCCCGAATGCTCCTCAGGACTTGCTCACCTGATGAGTTAAAACTGAGCAATTCCCTGCAAAGCAGGAGGCCATAGCCCTTATGGGATTTGTAAGGCTATTTATTTATTTATTTATTTATTTATAATTTTGGAATGACCGTATACCACCATTTTTTCGGCTGTGTAAGTTGCTTCCGGAAGAATCAACGTTGCACAGTGCCTTTATTTTGCATCTAGCGAGATGCACTTCTTGTTGTGTAGTGAGCCTACATTACCTTGTACGCCTTCTGTAGTTTGGTGATTCTTTATTCATTGGCGATTCGGCTTAGTATCGAGGACTGTATGATTTCACCAAGGTATTTGAAATAGGGGACTTGTGTTATTTTACCGTATTGTATGTTTAAAGGTGAGTTCGTTTCTGGCCGTCTTTATAGGCAACTGTATATAGTGTTTTTTTCATAAGAAATGTATAGTCCGGTTCTTTGCGCAATTTCATTTATCCTTTCCACTGCGTGTATGGCTTCATGTCTAGCGTTCGATTCGCTTGGTTATTATTATTATTATTATTAATGCAATTTTAAAGAAAATCCTGGTCAAAATAAAATGTGAAGACTGTCAAAATTATCAGTACATATGTGCGAATCAAAAAGTAAAGATATTCAAAAATAAATTCTACTATAACTTAATATCCGGAAGAAAATACGATCCTTGCTTTTTTATCCTCGCGTACAATCTCTTGTCTTCTGTATGGACGTGTTGACGAGTATAATCAGCAGAACCACCAATCTTGATAGCAATTGTTTTCTCCTTTCCACCATCCGACTTTAGCCGCAACTTCCTTATGTCTGAATCATACATCTCTCGGTACACAAGGGTGTAACTCTTCATTCTCATTCGTGGACTTCAGCCTCGTAAGTGCTAGACATTATTTGTTTTAATTCATTTTGGGTTTTAGGATATTTTGTATGTGTATGTAGGTTATCTGATACCGTGTGTGTGTAATTTTGATGACTTTAGAAGTGAGCGTAAGGACATTTTTGTTTTTTAAGGGTTAGTATGGATTAGGTACTCCAGTACAAGAAATGGGGTGAAGGTAATTGTTGTTTTGAGAGGAAAAACATCTAGGTCAACTGCACTTAATGATATGGGTTATAGTGTAAATAAGTATACTGTATAATGACAAACAACTACTACTAATGAAATAGGAAAAACTACCTTCACTCAAGGAAATGTAATATTTGAGAACACTGTACCGGTTTTGGTACAAACTGTATATGATACGAATGGCGTAGTTGCAAGGTTGCGAATCGTTTTACAAAGAGTATGAGTTCAAAAAATATTTCCAAAACGTTAACAAACTAATGATTAACAAGTAGTTCCGTGAAGAACTATACATCCTATTTTCATATATCCTACTTATCTTAATTGCCTCTATCAACATACAAAATTTCAGTTTGATTGCTGTAATAGATTCGAAGATATTGAACACCGACTAAATATAGCGGAAGGTCGCAATGTTGGATTTTTATATATGTAGGTCTTAGAGTTATGTGCTGTTACATGAAGATTATTGTGTACGTGTAGTATTCAAACTTCAATCGCATGATTAGGACACAAGAAGTAAAAGCGAGATATTTTAAATTTCGCTCAGCTGCCATCATGTGGTTACGGAAACAATTGAAGAAAAATAGATGCCAGTGGATTAACATTTGTTTAAGAATTTACTGTGCCAAGTGTCACTGCACTCGGATGGTTAAATTGCGAGAAACGAACATGTGAATATTTATAATTTGCGTCGCCGCCATGTTGGATTTGTGATCACCAGGTTATTGAAAGTCCTATAGGTGAACATATGTTCATAGCCCCTATAAACATTATACAATTCAGTTTGATTGATGTCATAGATTCGTATATATTGAGATCACTCTAAATATTTCGGATGGTCGCCATGTTGGATTGTTATATGTAGTCTATAGGCCATCGAGTCATGTACCATAAAAGGAAAATTATTGCGTAGGTTCATTATTCAAACTTTTACTTCGATCCCATTATTACGACACAAAAAATAAAAACTCAATTTTATGATTCGCACAGCCGCCATCTTGAGGTTATGTAAACAATTGAACGAAATTAGATACCAGTGCATTACAATGTGTATAAACATATCCTGTACCAAGTTGAATTGCGTTTGGATCATTAAATCACGAGAAAGGTCTATTTAAATTTTTCAACTTAGCTTGGCCGCCATATTCGTTTTGTATTAAACCGGTTTTTGAAAGTCCTATAGATGAACTTCCAGTAGTGCCCTTTATCTCCGTACAAAATTTCAGGGTGATACCGCTAACAGTTTCAGAGATATAGAATGCCGGTGAAATATATCGCACAGCCGCCATCTTGAGGTTATGTAAACAATTGAACGATGTTAGATGTCAGTGTATTACAATGTGTATGAACATGTAATGCACCAAGTTTTATTGCGTTTGGTTCGTTAAATCACGAGAAACTTCTATTTAAAAGTCGCAACTTCGCTTGGACGCCATTTTGGTTCTGTAGTTACCGGGTTTTCGAAAGTCACATAAGTGAACTTCTAGTAGTTCCCTTTATAACCGTAAAATATTCCAGGGTGATATCGGTAATAGTTTCGGAAATATTTCGCACAGCCGGCATGTTGGATTGGTGAGACGTAACGAAATTTGAAGGGCACGGTCGGGGTAGTCCGGAATAGTGCTATGAACTTACCGAGCTTCATTGAAATCGTTCCAGCCTATTAGAAGTTATTAGGGGGGGTACACACACCATCACCCACGCACACACGCACACACAGACAGACACACGGATAAAAGGTGATCTCATAAGCCTTTTTTTTAAATAGCTCAAAATATTAAAAAAAACACCTGGTACAACTTTCTTCATGTTAATGATGAGAGAACAAATTCATCAAAGGCAGCGCTTAGTGGAGATGTCAATGATATGGAACTGTGATCTTAGGTTTTTAGCCTATTTTCATTTATGAAAAAATAGGCTTATGAGATCACCTTTTATCCGTGTGTCTGTCTGTAAGTGCGTGTGTGATGGTGTGTGTCCCGCCTAATAACTTCTAAATGTCTGGAGCGATTTCAATGAAACTCGGTAAGTTCATAGCACTATTCCGGACGACCCCGACCGTGCACATCAAATTTTGTTACGTCTCACCAATCCAACATGGTGGCTGTGCGAAATATTTCACCAGCATTAAATATCTCCGAAACTATTACCGATATAACCCTGGAATATTTTGCGGTAATAAAGGGAACTACGAGAAGTTTACCAATGTGACTTTTGAAAACCTGGTAACTACAAAACCAACATGGCGGCCAAGCGAATTTGCGACTTTTAAATGGACGTTTCTCGCAATTTAACCAACCAAACGCAATAAAACTTGGTAGAGTATATGTTTATACACATTGTAATGCAGCGACATCTAACTTCGTTCAATTGTTTACATAACCTCAAGATGACGGCTGTGGGATGTATTTCACCGGCATTCTATATCTCTGAAACTATTAGCGGTATCACCCTGAAATTTTGTACGGAGATAAAGGGCACTACTGGAAGTTCATCTATATGACTTTCAAACACCGGTTTACTACAAAACGAATATGGTGGCCAAGCGAAGTAGAAAATTTTAGATAGACCTTTCTCGTGATTTAATGATCCAAACGCAATTAAATTTGGTACAGGAAATGTTTATACACATTGTAATGCACTGGTATCAACTTTATTTCAATTGTTTTCATAACCTCAAGATGGCAGCTGTGAGAATTTTAAAATTAAATTTTTATCTCTTGTGTCGTAATCATGGGATCGAAGTGAAAGTTTGAATAATGAACTTATGCAATAATTTTCCTTTAATGGTACATGGCTCTACGGCCTATAGACTACATATAACAATCCAACATGGCGACCATCCGAAATATTTAGAGTGATCTCAATATCTACGAATCTATTACAGCAATCAAACTGTATTGTATGATATCCATAGGGGCTATGAACATAAGTTCACCGTGAGTGAACATGGCGGCGACGCGAAGTATAAATATTCACATGGTCGTTTCTCTCAATTTAACCATCCGAGTGCAGTGACACTTAGTACAGTACATCCTTATACAAATGTTAATCCAATGGCATCTAATTTTTTTCAATGTTTCCAGAACCTCATGATGGCAGCTGTGCGAAATTTTAATATCTCGTTTTTACTTCTTGTGTCCTAATCATGCGATTGGAGTTCGAATACTACACGTACACAATAATCTTCATGTAACAGTACATAACTCTAAGACCTACATATATACAAATCCAACATGGCGACCATCCGCAATATTTAGTCGGTTCTCAATATCTACGAATCTATTACAGCAATCAAACTGAAATTTTGTATGTTGATAGTGGCAATTAACGTAAGTAGGATATACGAAAATAGGCTGTATAGTTCTTCACGGAACGTCTTGTTTGATATATTATAGCGATAATAGTTAGTCCAGAAACTAGAGAAGCTATAGATGAATGTTTGATAATGGAATGAGTACGTTTGTTGTTGTTGTTGTTCGTTTGATGGGCTTGAACATTGTGGTTGTGTAGCCCCGTTTATATGGGTATGTGTGTGTGTAATTTTGTGTGATAACCGGTGTTATTTTGTTAGCAGTATCGGTGTGTATATTTGTAATTCAGTTGAGGATTCCAAAAGAAGGCGGCGTGGCCTCCCCTTCCCTGTATTATCCTGGAGTAGAAATGGGGGAACCACCGAATACCACATCCAGAATGGCTGAGGTAGGAATCTGGGACACCTTACACCCTCAGCCACGTGTACTTTGTTGTGGTGTCTGTAGTAGTGTGTGTGTTCAGCTATGCCCCGAGACATGTACCAACCGGGTATTTTCCTGGAGGAAGTGTGGTAAACCCTCACTCAAGATAGCCACTGTCAGTGCCGGGATTCGAAACTCCGGTCTCCTGGTCTGAGGAGTGGAACGGGATATACTCTATATCTCGAGAGGAGCAGGGTTTAGTTCCTACTTCAGCCGCATTTCCGTGGTTTCACACTTCTATTCCAGGCGAATGTTGGCCATGGTCTGCTACAAATTATAGATACTTGACCCCTCCGGAAGAAAATATGCTCTACTTTACATCTCGCGGATAAATGTAATGCCTTCTGTATGAACGTGTTGGCGAGCCTAATCAACCTTGATGTGCTGTCCACAATCCGGCCTCGGCCACAACTTCCTTATGTCTGACTTCATTATGTGTGACTTCATTCGTATCTCCGACTTCGGCTTCGTAACTACTAGAATTTCTATAGTTGTTGTTGCGTATTACCGTGAATTATTAACACGCCTTTTACTTTTCTATAGGTTTCTTCAATATACTATATTACTAAGGAGTACACTACTTCATCTTGGCATACAACAATACATGCACGCCCTCTGGGCGCTTTCCTTTTCTGGAGTTCATGCCAGAGTCAAAGAGTTTACATTCTCCCACCTTGAATAGATGTCTACAACTACTCAACAGACCTGAAAAATGAGTACAAATTTACACTGAAACCAATCATATTGGCCATCTTTTAGGATGATTCACTCTCCTAACATTTCATGTTATGGCAGGAGGTGGCTCATCGTTAGGACTGTCCTGTGTCACAGTAACTGTAGTAGGTTGAATCAGCTCACTCTTACTTGATACCTCCAGGAGATAAATTCTTTGGATAGGTCTCAAGAGTTCTCCAGATGAGGTTCAGAGGTGTACCAGACGTACTTCTCCATCTGCACCAGGAAGGAGTTCCTTAACTCTTGCTAGAGGCCAATTGAGTCTCTTGACATTGTCACATCCTACGAGAACTATTTCACCAACTTAAATTTTTCTATTTGCTGGTTTTCTCGCTAGCTGAATCAACTGTCCCAAGTAATCTACACGGAATCTCTGGCGCAGATCATCCCGTAGTCTCGTCTGATATCGTAACCTCTCCTTGAGACTAGAGGATGTCACCTGATCACAACCATGAAGTACAAATTCTCTTATTTCTTGCAGAAACATAACCGGTGTCAATGGTATAAAGTCTTCAGAGTCCTCCGACACATAGGTCAATATTCGAGCGTCAATGATAGCTTCACCATCACACAACGCTGTAGTTGTTTCTTCCAATGACAATGAAGCTCTGTCCAACAATTTCCGGAGTAACTGTTTGACCATTCGCACCAACCGCTCCCACCAACCGCCCCACAAGGCTGCTGTTTGAGGGTTGATTCTCCACGCAATTCGTTGGGCTGTACTGTATTGGGATATTTTTCCCAATCAAGCTTCCTAAACGAGTTCTCTGCTCCAACAAAGTGTGTACCATTGTCATTGTACAGAACCGCTGGTCTGCCTCTTCTAGGTACAAAATGACGTAGTGCTTGGAGAAAAGCCTCTGTCGACAAGGTCACAAGCTCGAAATGCACCGCCCGATATACCGCACATGTAAATAAGCACATGTCTCTCTAGAATATAAATTGGGCCGGCAAAATCCACTCCTGAGATCTCGAATACAGCAGCATCACGCACACGGTTAACTCGTAATGGTGCAGGAACAGTATCTAGGTGTTAAGTGCTATGTTTATACAATGGACACACTTCGAGGTAACTGACCGAACAGTCCTACGTCCTCAAAGTATCCAAAAGTTCTCTCTAAGGGCACTCAATAATCCTTGCACACCTACACGACACATCTCATCGTGCGTCTCTAGGATCATCCTCTTTACAACTTCATGATTTTCAGGCAAAATAATAGGATATCGGAAGTTAATTCTGTCACTTCTTTGCGTAATATTGGTTTTCAACCGTACAATTCCATCTTCAATTGTATAGGGTCTTAATGATGAAATGCGAGGGCTCTCAACATCAACACATGGCTTCTCGCTGAATATATTTCAGCACTATGTTTTCAGCAACATTAAATTCCGATACTGAAAAATCTCCCTGCCTTTTATGGTTGTCTTTCTTACAATTGTTCACGAAACGGCATATCCAAGCTAACAGGCGTATCACCTTCCGAGATCGTGAAAAATACTCATACCACCACCTTACATTGATTGGCTCATCCTTGTTGGTACAGGTTACAGAAGACGTCACATATTCTTTCTTTTAATTTCTTTCCTCTCCTTCATCACTGATGGGTCTGGCACTAGGCCACATAGTAGATGGTTTTCTAAGCCAAGCAGGACCCTCTCACCATCTGTACTCGAGCAAATGTTGTCCTGAACATCCTCTGGATGGGAGATCTGCTGGATTCGTACTACCAGGCAGAGCCGCCATTGCCCTTGTTCAGTCAATCTCCTAATTTCCGTCTCTCGATTGCAGACAGAGACTCCCCACTCTTCATTTCTATGAATCCAAGATAGGGCAGTGGAGGAGTCACTCCAATAATAAACAGTCATGTCTGGGATTGAAATGTCCTTCACAACAAAACTCATAACCTAGCCCCTATTGTAGCAGCTAGCAGCTCAAGTCGGGGAACAGTCATTTTCATTACAGGTGCCACCCGAGATTTGGCTTGCATTAACTGTGCGGATACTCCAAGACTTGTTTGGAATCGAATCAATACTGCTGCTGCATAAGCAGCCTGACTAGCATCACAATACATGTGCACGCTACATTAACCAATACGTTCAATCCCGCCTGTTATCCATCTAGGAATATGAATACATGCTACAGTTGAAGTTTTGATACAATTCGAGGTTTGGGATATCTTGATTATCAGCTCCGTGTGCTTGAGTTTGAACGATGTCTGATAACCTGTGTTATTGTGATGGCCGTATAAATTTGTAATGCAGTTGAAGGCCTTGAGTTAGGAATCATCTCTGCATTCTCCTGGACTAAATGTGTCTGAAACCACGAAAATCCACTTCCAGGGTGGCTGAGGCGGGATTCGAACCCACCTCTGCTCAGTATTTGCACACGAGTCAGAATAAAGCCCGTTGCAGCCAACAGAACGGATACATTCCCCTGGCAGAGCGGGAATCAAACCCAGGTCTCCTAAGTGACAGCCAAGCAAGTGGTCTCTACTAAGCTCTTTTGGTGTTGTAAAATCACTTCAGAGACCTGAAACATCTTAAACTTCAGCCCCGTGCACTTGGGTGTTCGATAACATGCGTTTCTGTGGTGACTGGAGTAAGTAGTGTGTGTAGCAGTGTGCTAAGTTACCATCTGGGCATTTGTCTGCAGGGAGTGTTGTAAAACCACACTCGGGACAGCCACTATCAGTGCCGGGATTTGAATCTCTAATTTCCAGACTTGCTGCATCTCCCCTTCAGTGTCGTGGTGAACGATTTACCGTGCATGGCTACTCCAACATTCTTGAGGTCCGGGTTCAATTCCCGTCGCTGACAAGAATTTTAATTCTGATCCGACGGTCGGAACAATGTGACTCAACCTCGAGAGCAGAACTGAGAGGAACTTCCATTGTGAGCCACTTTTACACCCAGGTAATGCTAGGATGGTTCCTGACGTAAGGCCACATCCGCCTCCTTCCCAATCCTCACCCGAATTACAAATATGCACACCACAACTACAGGCCCCACGCCCACAGTTCCTCCCGTCTACTGTACGAGTTCCTAAAGGAGGCAGGGTGCGTGTTTAGCACCACCACTTATGCTGCACACTGTATACTGCTACAGCCCCAATGGTTCACAGTTCCTCCCGTCTACTGTACGAGTTCCTAAAGGAGGCAGGGTGCGTGTTTAGCACCACCACTTATGCTGCACCCTGCATATTGCTACACCCCCAATCGTTCACAGTTCCTCCTGTCTACCGTATGAATTCCTAAAGGAGGCAGGGTGCGTGTTTAGCACCACCACTTATGCTGCACACTGTATACTCCTACACCCTCGATGGTTCACAGTTCCTCCCGTCTACTCTACGTTTTCCTAAAGGAGGCAGGGTGCGTGTTTAGCACCACCACTTATGCTGCACCCTGCATATTGCTACACCCCCAATCGTTCACAGTTCCTCCTGTCTACCGTATGAATTCCTAAAGGAGGCAGGGTGTGTGTTTAGCACCACCACTTATGCTGCACACTGTATACTCCTACACCCTCGATGGTTCACAGTTCCTCCCGTCTATTCTACGAGTTCCTAAAGGAGGCAGGGTGCGTGTTTAGCACCACCACTTATGCTGCACACTGTATATTGCTACACCCCCAATCGTTCACAGTTCCTCCCGTCTACTCTACGAGTTCCTAAAGGAGGCAGGGTGCGTGTTTAGCCCCACCACTTATGCTGCACCCTGTATACTGCTACACCCCCAATGGTTCACAGTTCCTCCCATCTACTGCACAGGTTCCTAAAGGAGGCAGGGTGCGTGCTTAGCACCAGAACTTATGCTGCACCCTGAATACTACTACACCCTCAATGGTTCACAGTTCCTCCCATCTACTGTACAAGTTCCTAAAGGAGGCAGGGTGCGTGCTTAGCGCCAGAACTTATGCTGCACCCTGTATACTCCTACACCCTCAACGGTTCACAGTTCCTCCCGTCTACTGTGCAAGTTCCTAAAGGAGGCAGGGTGCGTGCTTAGCACCACCACTTATGCTGCACACTGTATATTGCTACACCCTCAATGGTTCACAGTTCCTCCTGTCTATTGTACGAGTTCCTAAAGTAGGCAGGGTGTGTGTTTAGCACCACCACTTATGCTGCACCCTGTATACTGCTACACCCTCTACGATTGATGGCTGGTGAGCTTGGATTGTTATGTCCCCAAAACATTTCCTGAGATCGGCAGGTTTTCCCACCTTTTTCAGTGATTTTGGGGTGTTTTGCTGTCGGCCTTTCATGGCTCCATTTCCTTCCATGTCTGTCAATCCTCATTATTCGAATGTTTAGAGCATCTCTAATCCACTGCCGTTTATTTGAATTACTATCTGGTGGTGGGTCACCTTGTTATACTAGTATATTATAATGTGGTGTAGCTTCCTGGGATGCTGGGTGCAAGTTGCGTCCTAATGCGGATGAAGTGATGAAGGTACACCCAGACCTTGGGCCAGGGGAACCAACCTCAGGAGATTGAAATACCCGTTAAAGGGGAAAAGTGGTAATTGGAATACCAAACTTGTTTTCATCTTGCATTTTAGAGAAATAAATCGTTTGCTTGTTTTCTCTGCAAGTTTATGAGTGAATGAAATAATATTTTTGTGAGTCATTATCTCGAAATATAGGTGATTAGACAAGTTGTTATTCAACAGTCTGCTAAGATTGTGTGGTGATTTAAATGCAGCTTCACATGCGATAAAAATATATCATATAGAACAAACTCTCAACTCTCATAAATTATCAAATTGTGGTGTCAGTTCAGCTGCGTTGAAACCACTCAATGCTCTTTGTTTACATTTTACAGCTCATTGCTTTCCAACAGACCACGCACGTTCTTCCCTGCAGCAACCGAGGACAACTGTCTTCAGTAGCAACTCTAGGCAGAGCTTCAAGGTGGACATCCTTGATTGAAGCCATCGACAATGGGCATCCGTTCAGTTGCTATTGCCCAGTACTTTGTTCCACTACAGTTGGTACTGGTGCTCGCAGTAGGTGTCTACTGCAAACAACTGCCGCCCCTGACCTGCTCGGACACCGCCAGCAGGGATATGGCAGACTTTCCCAGTTTATACAACTGTACCCCGGTGTATATCTCGGAACACGGTCTTGTGGAGTGCAAAGTAACCTTTTCTGGTGGTGAGTACGAAGGCAAATGCCGCAATAACCTAGAGATTTGCTGAAGTTGTATTATTTGGCCATGAAAGCCAATATTTCAAATATGATAGTTTGAGCCCAGATTCGACATTAAATTACCATAACATGCAGAAGATCGCATTATGGAAACGTAGTGGGTAAGTACTACACATCTCCAGCCTCCTCCGTCAAATTTCTGCTTCAGAGTATCAAGTCATATTATTCTAGGTCCACCTCGTTTAAAATTCTGAGCATATTAATTTTGTGTTCAAAATAATTAAAGGCTTTCTTGAGACTCCGGGAAACGCCAATTCACTGGAATATAGCCTATCTTGGGTCGCAATTAATTACAAAACCACCCTACCTCAATTTTGGATTGAAGAATTAAGGTACGAAAATTATATTATGGTCACAAATGGTGACATTTATATCTTGAGATACAGGGGGAAAATATTTTTTAAATAGTTCATCCAGAAAATCTATCGGATTATTGACGTAGTCCGAAATATTGCCCTTGAAATATCATATTTTTGGACATCAATCTGCCTGTTTTGTTAAGTGAGCTTTGGGTGAATGAGGAAAGCGTGGTTAACAAACTAAAATAGACATTTTCTCCGCAGCATGGAAATGCAAAGGATCATGGATATGTTTACGGCTTTTTGATTTTTGAACTTCCACGAATATCTAAGACACTTTGTATTTTCCTACATCGGTAGTTGTAGACGAGAATGGGGCATCGAGAATAATCTTTAGAAACGCGTTCTCTTCCTTCTTCGCCAGTTTCTGTTCGCGGTAATTTTTACATTTTCCAGCGTTCAACATTATGCGAAAGAAAGAAATTCAAAACGAAACAAACAACACGTAACTAAGGGCTTGTGTTCATATAGCAACGTATGGATGACGCTACTGACCTAGTGTGTATAGATGACGAACACTGGTTGGCATGGTTACCACGGTGCAGGGAAATTGATGATTCTGATGCCAGATAGACCTCTAGCCCAAAACCATACCCGTGTCACCGTGTTTGACTGATGTTTGTTGACAATGTGTGGTTATTTTATTTTCAGCGTGGCCCCGTTGCATAGAAGCATCATTTAAAGTACTGGACGAGATACCAGACACGGATGTGTTCACCACTTGTGTAGGATTGGAAAAGTATACCATTTAGTATGAATCAGTGGTACCTAAGCTGAGATGTTAAAGAGCTTCGACTTTAATTCATCAATGGCAGTCGGTATTATGACGGCTGATCAACGCACCTTGGAGACCAACAGGTAGGTGTTCCTTTCGTTAAGTTATTGTTGTTGTATTAAAGGGTCCAACTCCAAGGACATCTGTCCATGCCAAAGAATAGATGGTCAAACGTAATTAAATAGGCTAAATAAATAAAACAAGCTGTTCAGTAAAGAACATTCAGCCTACTTTCTATAGCTATAACCCTGGACGAATTGAATGAATTGAATGTTCTTGAGATGATGGTTAACAGTTGTGCCCTATATAGGACCCCCCGTTTATTAAATTTCGTTGTAATTCCACTTTTCATCCGGAGAAATTGATTGGAACATTCGATAACTGCACCCATCCACCATCTTGATTGTATGGAATCGCTTATTTTGCACCTTCTGCAGATACATTCTTGTGAGACTAAATGTTTGCTGCATTTCGTAATTAGAACTGTAATAAATAGTGGATTGCTGATATTAATGACATATATTCAATGTTGCCGCTGCACAGTGTGATGGCCTTATGACTAATATAAGTGAGGTATCTTATCTATTTCTCCCCTTTTAAACAGTTTCGTTTATTTTGCGCCTTCTGCAAAGAACGTCCTTTATTCGAGACTACATGTTTGCTACATTACGTTTCCAAAACATAGAAGGACCCCTATTTTGCCCAGCATATTAGGGTTATAGTTCAACAATTACAACATATTTACTGCTAGTATTACAATACAATTACATGTGATGGATGAATGTAACGACATGAGAATAACAACATGATTTTTAAATACATTATACAGAGGTTGAGTCAGTTCATTATTGCAATAACTCAGTGACATTTTATAATATGTCTCTCTCTTTCAAAAGCAGGGCATTCGAAAAGCAGTGATGTACTGTTTGAGTGGATCCACAAAAGCAAGTATAGTCATGTGAAATTGCTCAATGTATGACGGGAATTTCCCAAGTCCAGATAAGCATTGCTTAAAAATGCTTAGCCACCATCATGAATAAATGGCGTGGAAGATATTTGGCTTTGGCACAAAAAGCCCACATTAATGCTAATTTGAGATCACCAAAATATAACGAGTTATTTGTTTGAGTATTTTCTAATTTCACGATTCAGTGTGATATTATTATGAATAAAGGTAGCGAATTCTTTCGAATAGTAATCCTCTTTCAATAAATTTCACGCTAATTGTGCTATTTTATCGTGAGTTAAATATATTAAATTCTTAACAATACGCCCACAGCTATCTTGAACGTCTAGAGTCGCTGTTCTTTTGAATTTGTCATAGGAAGTAACTTACTTGATTCTACAGTTCTATTACTTTCGTTGTTATATGTTAAAAATATTTTGAGCTAATAATTATCATATTCTCTGTTTTCTTATAGATTATTTCAGCAAAGTCCCTTATGAGGTATTTCTTTCTTACTAAGTTTCGTTTCAATCGCACAGTTACATTCTGAATGAATCACTGTTACGGGTTAAGAGTACGCCCAGCCACTATCTTCCATACGGATTTCGACCTTATCACTAATTTTCGTTATTATTCTTCATATAAATTGAAAGTTATTAATGTTAAATTATGAAATTTGCGGATGGTCCCTGCGTGCTATATTCATGTTGTAGAGCTTCAATGAGCTACTTAGGTTAAATAGAAGCAGAGATATCGATTTCTAAAACTGTATGTTAATTTTGTAATTTATCTTCGTAGAAGTTCCACCCAGATTATCTTTCTCAAAATCTCTTCTTTAAAACGTTGGCATCAATTTCAAGAAAATAGGATTACTTTTAAAATCATTTCATGCACAGCGTCGATGAACGCTGTTAAGCACCCCAAATATTGTGATAGAAGGAAACACAAGAAAAGCAACACCAACAACAAAACACCATCACGATGCACAGGATGAACACATTACACACCTGAACATCTAAGCATGCGGTATTTATTCGTTCCATGTAAATATGTTTCAGGATTAGGGACCCACCCATTACAATTGGGTAGACTACAATCATGTTGACCGACTAAAAACCATTAAATATTGCCTAAATTAAACCTAAGAGGTCAGGATCTGAGAGCAATAGAAATAAGTTCTTGCCATTTTCATAGATTCTGAGAAGGCGTTTGAAAGGGTTAAACATGATGAGCTCATCAAAATGATCCAACTGGAATTTATAGTCAAGATATGAGAATCATTAAAACTTCTATTGGCATCATAAAGTTGTGCTGAAGGTTGATAATAGTACATAAAACTCTTTGGAAATTAGGCGAGGGGTTCGTCAAGGCTCTCTTTCCTCCCCGTTAGTATTTAGCGTCTCTTTGGGAGCTTTCTGTAAAGAAGTACCAGCTATAGAAGCGGGAATTAATGGACACGCAGTTATTCTTACTTAGGCATGCTTAATATAGCTGGAGAATAATTGGGTCTCACTATCAACACGAAGATAACAAATGATATCTAATGTTATTTAGTCGAGAGAAAGATAAGGTTATTCTGCAAATGAAAGGACAACAAATTCAACAAGTGGACAAATTTAAATATCTTTATTTGGAGGATTAAAACCCAGATCTGAAAATTAAGACACCTGTAAATTTGGCCAGTTCAACATTTAAGAAAACGAAGACATACTATGTGATAACGCCTTACATTCTTATACCGCGAATGGTTAAATGTTCAGTTTGTATGACTTTGCTTTGTGGAGTTGATGCTTCAACTTTAAAGGCAACCACAATCAAAAAGTTGGAAGCTCTGAAAATATGGTTTCATAGAATAATAAGCAAAGAATCTTGGATAGAACACGCCACTAACGAACAGGTATTGCAGAGAGCAAACTCTATAGAGAACTTCTGATAACCATCAAATGCAGGAAGTGTTACATGGTGAAGGATATGTGGTATTGCAGCTCATTCTAAAAGGCATAATGGAAGGACGACGAGGAGTAGGCTGAAGGCGAACATCATGCCTCAAGAACATTCAACACTCCCGTGTTGCTGAATATAGAAGAACACTGCCCATATTGATCGCCATCGTCCGGAAGACTCGACAGGGTACATAGAAGAAGAAGAAGGAGGAGAAGAAGAATAACAGGATCTGTTGATGTCCACTTGATGAAACTATTCTTCCTGTGACGATTGGAAATCACTACCCTACATCATTTCTTTGGGGAGGCCAATCCTAGCATTCCCGCCTTCTTAGATCTTGGACAGCCCTGACAGGCGCTGCCTGCCTGGCGCATTGTCGACCATTGTTTAAACGTTGGAACAGACTTCTACAATAACTTACGATTCAAATTGGCGGGATCAACTCTGGATTCTGTGTGAAGACTCGATATACCAACCTTGTGATATTATATCTCTGTACTGACTAACTTGCCAAGCCTAGTTGGTTTATTTGTTTGGGATTGGCTACCATGTGCCGCTGTGTAAATTGCATTTCCATGAACTCTGTTGGCGGGCAGAAGAAGCTAGCGTGTCTCAATCACTCCGATAGCTACTGACACAATAGACAGACGTAACATTTTGTCCCCGGGACCACCCCGCGTGGTCGCCGGGGACCTGGAACTAAGGTAGCATATACATTGAACTTACAGTGCCATATTCTGAATCCAAGCAAAGACTGTGTCACGAAAACATTTTATATTTAATTCTTTTATTCATTTTCTTGGTGTCAGTTTGGACAGTTATTTTGATTGCGTTCTCAACTAGCCTCGTGTCCGGGGAGAGGTACTGATTATTGTATCTTTTGGTTATCTGTTTGATAGTTCTTCTTTCGGTTGTACTAAGTGTAGTCATTTTGTTTTTCGTCTTGTTCTGTATTGTTTGACTTATCGGCAGTGGCGTAGCTAGGCCTGAAGGGGCCCCGGAGCAAGAGGTTGAAATGCCCCCCCCCCACACTATCTTTTGAAAACCTTACCTAACTGCAGGCCTTTAATATTAATTTATTTAATCGTATGGTGAATTACATAAAAACAAATCACAAATCCAAGTTCAAGTTTTGGAGCCATTCCACAGTACATTCTCGAAGATGAAACAGATCACTAGGGCTCCCGGAGTAGGCGTGTAGAGGACAGCGCTGTATGATATGGTCCATGGTCTGTTCCTCCTCATTGCATTGACACAATGGGGAATCTAATATTAATAATATTTGAAGATAAGAACTTATCAAAGTGAGATAAGAACTTATCAAAGTGACTTCATGCTGTTTTTGAATTCCTCCCCTCTTGTCACTTCCCCTTCTCTAGAAATATTTAATTTATGCTTATGGCTGGTGGCTCCATAAAATGTCCTAAATAATTATGATAAATAATAGCTATAGCTTTTCAATTTGTGAAATTGTGATATCGAAATAAGAAAACTACGTCTACACAAATATCAATTAGAAAGAGAAGAAAACTGCATGTAAATATATATTATAAGTACACATACCTGTTCTTCTATTACTGACAATAATGAAGCTAGAGTAGAAAACAAAAGGGAACAGATAGTATCGTCTATGAAGCTAGGCTTTAAAAATAAAATGCACGCCAGGTCGAAATCCCAAAATTATAAATGTATTATACAAATAACTTGAAATAAAATAAATCTATAAATTTTTACTCATTGTTTACAAAATGTTTTGTTGAGTTATTATTATTAAACAAACTATTTAAAACAAATAAACTTATCAACTAACCTAATTTGCACAAAACATTTTTTCCTACTCTTGGCATCTACAAACATATTAATTACATGTGAGAAGTTAAGTTTTCGAGCTCTTTCATTTTCATTCGATGAAAGGGCCAACCCACTTAAACGTTCTTGACTCATTGTGCTTCTTAGGTAGGACTTGATAATTTCCAGCTTGGAAAAAGGTCTTTCTGTAGTAGCCACTGTGATAGGTACAGTCAAGAACATAAA
Source organism: Meconema thalassinum (assembly GCA_946902985.2). Lineage (NCBI taxonomy): Eukaryota > Metazoa > Arthropoda > Insecta > Orthoptera > Tettigoniidae > Meconema > Meconema thalassinum. The sequence goes on from OX336395.1 coordinate 215,221,947, forward strand.
ACAAGCAGTACACACGTCAGGATAGCTTGCAACCAGAATGTGATTTTCAATGTAGAGGAGGTCAATCAGATGCTTAACAGTCGACATTTTTTTAAATTTTAGAGGTAAAAGTTGCACGCACGCTGGAAATTTGTGCAGGAAATGTTGGCGACACATCATCAGAAAACGTTTCGGCGAAACCTTTTGCCTCTTTAATCAGTTCGTCATCTGAATCATTGATCAAGAAATAAGGCTGAACAACTTTGTAGGCATTAATAACTGACTTCATGCTTTCAAAACTGCTGTTTAACTGAGCCATTATTGTATCAATCATTGGGTAAAACACAGATACCCGTAATCTAGTTTCAGGATTGAGAAATCGGTGGTCTACACTAGGTTCATAAAAATGCTTTTTAACTTGCTTTAGTTTTTTCCTCTGAAAACTCACAAGGTATTCCGCACGTGGAGCCTATAGTTGAAGCTTCTTTTACAAGGTCCTCAAATTAATTTCTTAGTTCTGTAACACCTAAGAGATCATCACCTAATATATCAAAAGCTGAAACAATATCCATATTTTCAGTTTGGAGACATTTATATACGATGTTCAGTTGCTGCAAAATCTTTGTTTGGACAACTAACAGAAGAACAAATTCAAAACTTTCAATTCTCTTTTTCAATCCTATTGCATCATTCCTTTCTTTTGCCTTATTACTTGTCAAAATAAGTCTGGATAGCTCTCTTAATACATCGCCAAACCTCTTCTTTAAAGAAAAAACTGCTTCGTAACTTCCAGACCAACTTGTTGGGTTGAGTGTTTTTAATGTTATTTTTGCATTTTCAGATGCATCTTCCATCCCCAGCCAGTGTTTGATACTTTGTCCAAAAAAGTTGTAGGCCTATACATTTAGTACATCCTCAAAAAATTGCGATATTTCACGATTGGCCTCTACAGCGTCTTTCAACAGTAGATTCAAATTGTGACTTGCACAATGTACAAAATATGCATGTGGCGCAACTTCTTGAATCTTTTTCTGCACACCGTTGTATACTCGATTCATTACGCTTGCGCCGTCATAACATTGGCCACGACATTTTTTTCAATTCAAGATCTTTATCTTTAATAGATTCCACTATTTTACTTGCCTAACTAAATAAACTTTGATCTTCAACTTTTGTAAAAGAAGTAAACGTCTCGAAAATCTTTATTTCTTTGGGTTGATTTTTGTCATCATTTACCACTTGACGTACCTGAAAACTTTACTTAACTGATCAACTTTACTTATATCCTGAGTTGTATCCGTAATAACAGAGAAAAAACGAGAGCTCTGTATTTCATATTTGATTCTTTTCCGTACTTCATTTTCCATCAAAGAAATAACTTCATTTTATTTTATTTTGATCTTCATTTAACTTCTTTTCTAAAGCATCACTCATTGTTTCATCATTCCTCCGTTTCTCATTTGTGCGGTTTATGAGTTTTAATTGTATCAGAAAAATGTTTCCAGTCGTTTAGTCCCGTACTACCGAAAGTGTTCTCTGAATGCTATGGGAACAGCCAACATGGTTGACAGTAGACACGGTCTAACCTTTGCGAATAGCAAAGCCAGAGTCTGTTACATTTCATCCCAGAACCTGATATAAAACTGTAGTAATTATAATAGCTGAAAATGATATCTTACTTCCTCGTCCATCAGGCTGTTTTGGAATGTGACCACGAGGTTAACAAGGTCCTGAAGCTATGATTAACCTTTCCATTTCTGGATTATTGACGGGACTGGGAAATTCAATTTTGTCTTGCAAAACATGATTTTCAGCGTCTCCAGTTGCAGCAAGCTTACTACGTCCTTGTTATTATTGACTGGCTGATCAAGTCATGGAAGGCCACTATGAGTGGTCGGAACATCGATTTTATGTACTTCAGACTGTTGATGAGCGTCAACATCTGAAAAAAAAAGTGAATAATATTAAGCAATAAAATTTGGTGTAGTGGTTTGTAGTAGATTGCAGTGTTTTATTTGTAGAAACAGATTCAACTAACTGTTGAACTAAGCCAACTAACCGATTATTGGTTGGTTGACGGAACAAAAAGACCGTGTCATTAATGATAGTCATCCGTTGAAACGATGCATACTGTATACCCGATAAAGTGTGATTTTTAATGTGAAGTGAAAAAACAAATAAATGTGCTCAGTCCAAGTGAAGTGAATCAACCGTCGCAATTAGCAAACCGCTTTATTGGTTTTTTTTATCACACATTCTGTGCTTTTTATAATATAAAAGTAATATGATATTAGTTTGTTATAAATATATTACGTCCTGACCAAATTGTTAATGGAACTCTTAATAACAATAATTTTACTTTGCTTAACAACTTATAACACTTTTACAATATAGTTAACTTTGGTTTCTTCTTAACTTCATTATTTTCATTTTCTTCGTTTTGATCTCGTTTCTGCACCGAAACGTACTCTAAACCTGATAGAGTATGAGGGTGCAACCATGCAGTTAACGATTTAGTACAAGCACAAACCGTCTCCTCTGTTTTTTGTTTTTGTTTTATCCTTCCTTTTATTTAGCTTCTCTTTCATATGTACGTTGCATAGCGTCGTTACAAAAATATCACAATGCAAGCCACAACTTAAATTCAGCCACTTAACCGGGAACCGCTGTAGCGATGTAGCAACTACACTACTGCTACTGTGCATTGCTGTGGTTTGAAGTCGCAGTGGAGGGGGAAGGGGAGGAACGATGAGCTATGGTTATGCGATGTTATTTGTTTGAGGCTTCAGTCTTTTGACTGGTTTGATGCAGCTTTCCATGCCTCCCTGTCCTGAGCTAATCGTTTCATCTCTGCATAGCTACCACACCCTACGTCCGAGGCAATCTGTTTAACATATTCTTACCTTGGTCTAACCCTACAGTACTTGTCCTGGACCCTTACTTCCATAACTAAGCTTGCTATTCCTGGGTGTCTTAGTATATGTCCTACCAACCTATCTCTTCTCGTCATTAGCAGTTGCCAGAAACATCTCTTCCACTCTTCTTTGTACCTCTTCGTTTGTAAATCCTATCTACCCATCTGATCTTCATCATTCTCCTGTAACACCACATTTCAAAAGCTTCAATTCTCCTCTTTTCTGCTGCACCAATAGTCCAAGTTTCACTTCCATAGAAGGCCACGCTCCAGACAAAGGATTTCAAAAATTACTTTCTAATACCTAAATCTATATTCGATGTCAACAGATTCCTTTTCTGTAGAAATGTTTTCCTTGCCTGGGCCAACCTACCTACTTTCTATATCCTCTTTGCTTCGTCCATCACTGGTTATTTTGCTTCCTAATTAACAGAAGTCTCCTACTTCCTTTAGTTTTTCACCTGCCAATTTGATGTCCATAGAGGTTTCTGATTTATTTCGGCTGCATTCCAATATACATGCGCTGAATGGGAAACAATGCATTGTCTGTCTGGCGCCTGGGTCGGGCGCCCGACTATCAAAAGATACTCATAGAATACCACACAAATGGATGGATATATCTTACATACAGATTGCACTGAACGTGACGAATTTCTACAGACAGTTTAGACGCGTAGTTCCGTACAAATGGGGCCCCTGAACAAAATTGAATTCTCAAATAGGTTTTCTAGTACATTTTTTTTATTATTAATTTCTTTCTTTTAGGTCGCGGTGCCCCGCGTGCCCCGTTGTAGCTACGCCCTTGCTTCTCGGTTTCATTATGTAGATTCTAGGCTCCCTCGTGGCAGGGCGTTTAGCCTGAGTACGCAATCCATTTTATATTACACCATCGTTTGAGTTTCCTTTCAGGAAGTGCCTTACTTTTATTCGTATCATGTAATTACAACCTGTTAATTATTCATATTATCATTTGGAGGGGAACATTTGATTATTTTGGTATTTTTCTAATTGGGGGGTGGGGGTTATGTTTTGTGGTTTATAACGGCTTTGACCGCCATTAAAGGTCAAGTTCAACTTCAAACGTCGAAGCGGACGGACGTGACCATATATATATATATATATATATTTTTGTGCAATTGCTCATTGGAATAATTCATTAAACTTCAAGTCAAAATGTTATTAATTTCAATTGCTTGTCCGGATAATGTTTATTGTATTTTTAATTTAAAATTTTGTTTGTATTCACTTATCTTTGTCGATCGTGCACATGTGCGTGCATTTCATAACTGTCTGTGAGCAGTTTTCATATATTTTTATTTGAATTATTCAACCCCAGTGTCGCGGGGAGTACATTGTTGGTAGTCTTGTTTAGTTTGAATTCATTTCTTTTATTCCCATTTGGGAATTTACTAATCTTCTTCTGGGGATTAAACTTAGGCTAGTGTTTGCTCACATGTTCATTGTAAATTTGTTTGTTCCTATTGTTAATGTTGGTTTTTTTTTTTTTCAAGATTATATTCTTTTCTAATGTGAAATACCAGTTTTTCTTCCCTGGCTAACGGTTCTGAGTAAGGAGCTCCCCTTTCCTCTACAAGCTGGTCTTGAATCGACCTCTCGAGTTTTATTTAACAGCGCACCAATACTATGAAAAGGGTCGCTGCACAGTATCTTGTTCCTTGATGAACTTTGAGGCCAAATGCTGGGACACTTTCCATTAAACCCCCCAATTGTGTGAGAAGTGTTTTATTAAGTGTACAAATTATTCTCGTATATATTTCAGGCACTAGGAGATAATATTAATCGTTACACACCGCCCAATCTAATTGGGTACCGTACGCTCGCGTTGACCAATGGAAAAGCAATCGTATTAATATTTGTAATAAGGCAGCGTGTTGTGGAAAAATGGAATATTTGCAATCTTGCAAAATTCATCACGTAATGATTATTATTTTATTATTATTATTATTATTATTATTATTATTATTATTATTATTATTATTATTATTATTATTATTATTATTATTATTAGTGCAGTCAATGGCCAAAATTTTCTCTCTTTTCAGGACGGATCAGGGAAGGTATTTTTTAAACTACACGTTCTGTGATCACAAGGAGTGTATTTTGGCAATATTTATTAGACGATGCGAAATTATCTCAAAATGCCAAACTATTCGTTTTCTGAGAAATAATTGGGATGTTCTTGATTTTCAATAAAAAATAAACAAATATTATTTAAAATAGTCGTGTGTATAACCAGAGGCTCACAACTACTGGGACGAGGTTTGGTGACCACGGGACCATGGCTGAGTGTGGCGTTGCTTCCACTTGTGCCGGGCTCCTTTCTCTCATCAATCCTACGAATCTCCATTGGTCATTTCTTGTTCTCTTTAACCCCGACAGTATCAAGGCCTTGGGTGTCTTGCACTTTCTCGCCTTAATTGGCCCGTATTTCATCTTTCCTGATTCTCTTATTCTTCAAGGGGTCAGAACTGTTAATGATATCTACTGCTGGTTGAATTGGAGTGACAATGCTATAAGTACAACAATATACGGAGCAAGATGCAAGGCCAAGCCCGGATAAAAAGATGAACGAATCAGCAGGAGAGGGTATAATTAATGTTCGTAATGACAAAAGGAACAAGTAGTTCCATGAAGAACTATACAGCCTATTTTCATAAATCCTACTCATGTTAATTGCCTCTATCAACATACAAAATTTCAGTTTGAAGGTTGTGATAGATTCGTAGATACTGAGAACCGTCTAAATATTTCATATGGTCGCTGGGTTGGATTTTTATTTTTGTACTATTACATTAAGATTATTGTGTACGTGTGGTATTCAAACTTCAATCGCATGATTATAACACAAGAAGTAAAAACGAGATTTTAAAATTTCGCACAGCTGCCATCTTGTGATTATGCAAAAAATTGAAAGAAGTTAGATGCCAGTGGATTAACATTTGTATAAGCATTTAACGTGTAACGTTTCACTACACCCGGATAGTTAATTCGCGAGAGACGTCCATTTAAATATGTATAATTTGCGTCGCCGCCATGTTGGATTTTTGCTCAACAGGTTACTGAAAGTCCTATAGGTGAACTTATGTTCATAGCCTCTATGAACATAAAAAATGTCAGTTTGGTTGCTGTAAAAGATTCATAGATATTGAGAACCGTCTAAATATTTCGGATGCTCGCCATTTTGGATGTTTATATGTATAGGCCATAGTGTTATGTACCATTCAAGGACAATTATCTCCTAGGTTCATTATTCAAACTTTCACTTCGATTGCACAAGAAATAAAAACTTAATTTTAAAATTTCGCACAGCCGCCATCTTGAGGTTATGTGAACAATTGAACGAAATTAGATGGCATTGCATTACAATATGTAAACTCATTTACTGTACCACATTTCACTGCGCTCAGAGTGTTAAATCACGAGAAAAGTCTATTAAAACTTCGCTTGGTCGCCATGTTCGTTTTGTACTTTACAGATTTATGAAAGTTACATAAATAAACTTGTATCAGTACCCTTTATCACCGTACAAATTTTCATGGTGATATCTGTAATAATTTCGGAGCTATAGAATGTCAGTGAAATATTTCGCACAGCCGCCATTTTGAGGTTATGTAAACAATTGAACTTAATTCGAGTGTATTACAATGCATATACACATTTGCTGTAACAAGTTGCATTACGTTTGGATGGTTAAATCGCGAGAAAAGTCTATTTAAAATTCTCAACTTCGTTTGGCCGCCATGTTGGTTTTGTAGTCACCAGGTTTTTGAAAGTCTCATAGGTGAACTTCTAGTAGTGCCCTTTATCACCGTACACAATTTCGGGACGATATAGGTAATAGTTTCGGAGATACTGAATGCTGGTGAAATATTTCGCACAGCCGCCATGTTGGATAAAATTTGAAGGGCACGGTCGGGTTCGGCCAGGATAGTGCTATGATCTCACCGAGTTTTACTGTAATAACTCCAGCCGTTTAGAAGTCATTAGGGACACACACACACACACGCACACGCACATACACACGGACAAAAGTGATCTCATAAGCCTATTTTTTCATAAAATGAAAATAGGCTAAATATGTAAGGAAAATGGGGAACAGATCACAAGTACAATACGTTGTTACTTATGGAAGTGTATCTTTCCACTCGGTTGCTGTATATTTTTGTGTGAGAGTGATTTTGTAAAAAGGGATGGAAGTGGGACGGAAATGCAACGGAAACAATGAGTGCGCGCGGTGGCGGAGATTGGTACAACGACATACTGTCGGCCATGTGGCTATGTGGAATGTAAATCGCATACTGTTTTCTTCAAGGTTTGGATGCCCCATTACAGATATTCCTACAATAAATCATCTTCAAACTGTCGTTATTTGGTGTGAAAATATTAATTAAATCATATTTGCTGATGGGATTTGGCACAGGAGTTTTACAAGTAGCGTGCGGTGGCAGAGATTTGGTACAATGACGTACTGTTGTCCATGTGGCTATGTTGAATGTAATCGCATACAGTTTACTTCAAGGTTTGGATGCGCCAATACAGATATTCCTACAATAAATCATCTTCTAACTGCCTGAAATCATAAGCCATTTTTAGGAAAATAATTAATAATCCCGAGGGCGGAGGAAAAATCCATAAAAGTACGATACTGACTCAAGTAGAACTTGTCATCGAGACAGGATGGCCGATTCAGAAGAACTACAGCTGAGCGGAACGGTTTAAACAGCAGTCTGCCGAATGCGAATTTTGGAGCTCATAAAACGAACTTTACGTATTCAATAAGCGTTCAAAGGGAATCGGAAGAGTATTCGAGTGATAATAAGACACCGTGAGCGTGCTTAGCGCTAATTTGAAAAAAATCTAGCAATAAAATACCTCGAGTATATGTTTGTGTGAATACGCTATTATGTGCATTTTGTTTGATATGATGGCCAACCAGAACTAGTGATAGAAAGGACATAATAATATAATATCGTATGGCCTCGGGTGCCGGGTGCAAGCTTTGTTATTTGACACCCAGAGGGTAGCTTGCAAGTCGAATTTTGTTGTTCCTTGAAGCACTAGATATCTGAGCTCCTTGACACTATAGTGCTTCCTAGTAGAGAAATGAGGAAACGTGTGAGTTGTTAAAAGATAAGCATGTAAAACTGTACATAATTTTTTGATCTGTATTTTTGTTCAAGCGTGAGAAGTACGATGCGAGGAATATCTCATTTTCAAGTGCATTGTTCGACGCATGGTCACAGTATAATTTTGTGATAAGCTTCATAGCATCAGTAGAATCAGCGGGCCAGAGTTCATGGTCATTTTCATTAACTGTCATCAGTAGATTCAGTGTATTGCGAATCGTATCAGTCATTAGCTTCAGCACTGCAACTTCCTGGATGACGAAATGTTAAGTCACATGGTCACTGTAGAGATGATCAAGCTGCCATGGAATGACACTCAAATGGAGAAATGTCTAGTTCTGGGGACGATCACGAAACCCTGATACCTAAGACACGAATACTTTAGTTTTGTCTCCTAATGCATTTGCAGTAATAGTTGGTTGTAATTCTGGTTATATTCAGATTAACTATAGGAACCGTATTTAGTTTACCGTGACATCGTAGGTAGGTTATACACATGTTCATTTAGTAGTTCAGAAGAGTTTTCGTTTAACTTGAGTAGAATTGGCACAGTAAGAAGGCGTGCAGTATTTGTATGAATAACAGAGTCTAGCATAGGTAGGCTGCGAACTGATCGCATTTTATTTGGACAGGTGTGAGAATGAAAACTGCATGAAACCAGTCTGCTGGCGGAGTGTCAACAACGTTTAAAGCATTTATATTCGATGATGTCGATATGTAAATATTATATGTAAGAAAACTGTTTCATAATGGGGGTCATTAAAGTACTACTTTTTATTATAACACAGTTTCTCCAACCAATCAGAGCTCAATATTTTCATCCATGACCAATTAGGTAAGGATAGCTTTGATTTGCACTCAAAATCCATCATGTCGGACATGAATTACATGATTTGAAAGTTGACACCGTAGCCTATATTGGATCAACCATTGTAGTTACAATGCATAAATAAACTGGGCAATTTTGTAAATAATAATTAATATCCGCAACTCCGATTTCTACACATTCCTAATATTCCGCCGACAATTTTAGTGATGCTGTTCTTGACATAGACGTACCAGAACGTCATGAAGGAAGCTGCGTATGACATTAGTTCCACGGAAATTATAATCCAGCTCACTGTTCAGTAAGTGGATTTCTTATGCGAAACTCATCCGTGAGATGTCATGACTGTTCTATTTGGGACTCAATTGATTTGCATTCCGTTGACATTTTATACGCATCGAATTTGAAGAATAACTAGTTGATAATACGATACATTATAATTTTAAACGTTTGTAACAGCCTATTTTGTGTTATTTGAGCAAATAACAAAATGATCCAACATAGTACCTGTACGCCGTCTGTTGGTGCTATTTCTAGTCCAGTCAAATTAGACCAAAAATGATGGTTTTGCTGCATTAAATCATGTAGTTCCAATTTTTTCTGGAATGTGTAGAGGAAGGTCCCCTGAACAACGCCTAATAAAGTCCCGTCGATTTCAGGTGCTGCGGGGGGAGGCAGAGGGGGGCTCGAAGGCCCCCCTTTTTGGTTTTTGGAGCATAACTTTCAAACGGTGCATCTTACAGAATTTTTTATACTCTCCTAACTGAAAGGTAATTAAATGCCCTACAAAATGGTATATTCATTTTCACACCTGTGTGTAACCTTCTTCAAGATATGAGCTGGTGAACATGGAAAATTTGCAGAAAAATATGTAGCGCCTCTCGTTTCTCGTCAAACTTGCCCTTCCAATTCGTTTGCCTTCCTTTTTACAGGAAAGTTGTGGGGAAGGAAGTTGTAGAGCACGAAGTTGCCTTCAAGAATATATATATACTTATGCTAATTTATCTTTATATCTTTAAACGTTATAGCGTTTTGACGTATCGGGGTCGGTTTCGAGATTTCGCTAGTAAACTGCTCATTATTTTACTTATGTTTTCAACGGCTTTAACTCTCTGTAACTCGTTATTTATTGATTATGTAAACATAAATGGTATTTATTACCCATATAAAAATTATATATACCTAGAATGTGTAAATATATATGAACGCAGTGGCGTATATATGATTGTTTTGGGGGAGCCCAATATTTCGGAATACAATTTCGTTTTTATGGGAATGAAAACATGATCAAAATCTAATAGTTTGCAGTCCAGCCCTTAGGAGTATACCGGTATATATATGTTCTGAAGAGTTCGTTATTTTTCGTTGTATATATTCTTTAAAAATAAGTTACAAATGCCTCTTTTATAGTTAACGCCACTGTTACCCTCTTATAATAAAAATAAATTTACTTGTTGGACAAAGAGAAACTTGAATATGTCATTCAATTGTTTAAAATGTTCATAAATTACTGACCAAATTGGGGGGGGGGGGGTGTGGGTTATAAACTGTATATGTTTGAAATGCGTACATTTTTCTGTGATTCTGTACCTAGCCCGTTTAGTAAGTGTTAGCGCGTAAAATGGGTCACCTGGTATGTCCCAATTACCGGTGTCCACTGTAAATGTATGTCTGGAACCAATACACCAAGGTACAAGTAGGCCACAGTTTAAAAAAGTGACCACCTAGGAATGAGACATAGAGAGGAATAAGTAACAACCCAAACATAATTCTAATACAATAGTTTTCTTTTTAACTAGCAAACATTTCATACTCCTCACCGCCCAACTCTTCTGACTCTAATTGAATGGGAACACTGTTGGTGCAAGCGCCGCGCCGTGGCAATTGCCACAGACAGGTGAGCCGGAATGCCGGCATCCACATCTCATACCGCAGCCTGTGGCACAACGGCAAAATATAGAATTGAGCACGCAGTCAGGTGCAGTAGCGGCCTTGGTCTTAATAGGAATCAGATATCCCCCATCTCCCCTTGTCCAACCCCAACGTTCAGGTTCGAGAAGACAGACTGTACTCCTCCCAACAACTTCAGACCTTGCCAATTCTGCCAGGACATTCTATTTATCCATGGCTTCACTGGATGCGATACCACTTCTTCCATTTTTGGGAGAAGTAAAGCAGCCATAATCAAATGTTTCGAGCGGTATCCTAACGAAACCAAAAGCATCGCTGAAGTTTTTTATGACTCCACATCCTCGCCAGGAGATATCGCTGAAGCTGGGGAACAAATGTTCCTACTGATGTGTCAGGCACCACTCCACGAGCATGACTTCAATCATCACAGGTACATTTCATTTTGTATTGCATGTACTAACTTCGTTGCTGTTTGATAAATACAAATTCTATTGTATTATGTTCTATTCACAGGTACATGTGCTTCGTCAAATCGTCAGCCAAGATGAAAGCAAACTTGTCTTCATTGCCACCTACAAAAGATGCTGCTCTATATCACTCGTGCAGAGTGTTTCTACAGGTTCAGCAGTGGTTTGGAAATGAAACACTCGAACCTGAACGTTGGGGTTGGACAAGGGGAGATGGGGGATATCTGACTCCTATTAAGACCAAGGCCGCTATTGCACCTGACAGCGTGCTCAATTCTATATTTTGCCGTTGTGCCACAGGCTGCGGTATGAGATGTGGTGCCGGAAAGCCGGCATCCACTGCTCCACTGTCTGTGGCAATTGCCAAGGCGCTTGCACCAACAGTGCTCCCATTCAATTAGTCAGAAGAGTTGGACGGTGAGGAGTATGAAATGTTTGCTAGTTAAAAAGAAAACTATTGTATTAGAATTATGTTTGGGTTGTTACTTATTCCTCTCTATGTCTCATTCCTAGGTGGTCACTTTTTTAAAACTGTGGCCTCCTTGTACCTTGGTGTATAGGTTCCAGACATACATTTACAGTGGACACCGGTAATTGGGGACATACCAGGTGACCCATCTTACGCACTAACACGTACTAAACGGGCTAGGTACAGCCTCACAGAAAAATGCACGCATTTCAAACATATACAGTTCATAACCAACACCCCCCCCCCCCATTTGGTCAGTAATTTATGAACATTTTAAACAATTGAATGACATATTAAAGTTTCTCTTTGTCCAACAAGTAAATTTATTAGCCTACTTTCGATTCTTGCAAAAAATGAAAGTAGACTTATGAGATCAACACAGGGCGAAAAAAGTGTGTCTGTCTGTGTGTGTGTGTGAGTCTGTGTGTGTGTGTGTCTGTGTGTGTGTGTGTGTCTGTGTGTGTGTGAGTGTGTGTACTCTGAATGTCTGCCCCCCCCCTATCAATTCGAACACGGTGAATGCGAATTGAACGAAATTTGGTACAAAGGTAGCACTAGCAAAGGACACCTCAGTGTCATGTTTTATATCGCCGCCATCTTTACTAAAACTGAATGGCGGCCACTCAAACGTTCAAAACTTAAAATCAAATAACGACTAACCAAATCATCCGATCTCTACCAAATTTGGTAACAACATACCTTCGTATAGGATGCGTCTTGTGACCAAACTACAAGGTCGTCCGCCATACCATTTCAGGATGGCGGCCGTGCGAATTATGCAAACTTTATAATCCATATCATGGGACCCACCAGTTCCGATTATCGAGCCGAGAATCGTTTTAACTGTTCTAAAGGAAGAGGCACGTTCGAAATTAAAAGTTTATTTTGTAATACTATAGTGCAGACGTGATTTTAAAAAGCTGAGCCGATTTAGTAATAAGACAAGATGGCAGCGGATATCTTGTGCCTGACTTATATTTCACTAATTTGAGTATTGCATGCAATATAGCGTACTGATACAAAATAAATAAACTTTGTATGAAATGCTTTATATATAAATAATATACTCCAGTGATGAAATCGTTTAGTATAAATCACTATTTGCTAACAAGTTCTATGTAAGTCATTTTATATAGAATGATATTCGTTTACACAATTAGCTCAGTGGTAGAGCGTTAGCCTATCGCTCAAATGCCTATGGTTCAAACCCGATCAGAGCTAGTTTTTTTGCTTGAAATTTTATATGTTTATTGTTTTGTAATGACTCAGATGTTTTAAAATTAAGCGTTATATTGTGCATATTATGGTGTAAAATATATATTTAATTAAAACATAATTCGCCAGCAGATTTACTCGAGACATCTAGCTGCCAAAAAGGTAACTGCACGCCGACCAGATTTTATTGAAAAGTTTCTTCTTCTGGCCGCTAGAATGCACTCGCTCTGTTAAGATTATATTGTTCGATATTTCACCACTAGATATCACGACTAGTCTACGTGGGGCTCCATTGATTACTATACCATTGGCATTCTATGCGCATCGAATTTGAAGAATGACAAGATGATACTACGATACATTTTTACTTTCTATTTTAAAGGGTTTGTAACAGCCTATTGTGCGTTATTTGAAAATGTTAATTGAAGTAAAGAACAAATTGATTTCACATAGTATCTGAACTCTACCGTTGGTGCTAGTTCAGGATATTAATTAATACTTTTATTTCAGCCAAATAGCAATCGAAAATATCCACATAGTTGGTATACACACGTCTCTGTAGGGTCATGGAAAGATTTGTTAATTCAATTAGGGTTGTGAAAGTCATACGCAGCCAGACGTGTAAAGACATGCCTCAACTCAAAGTTGGATGTTGCCCGCGTCAGGCCGATTATGTAAAAATAATAATAATTATAATAATAATAATAATAATGTTATTGGTTTTACGTCCCTTTTAACTACTGTTGCTTTTAGAGACGCCGGGGTGCCATAATTTTGTCCCGAAGGGGATCTTTAACGTGCCAGTAAATCTACTAACACGGCTCCCTCGCATTTGTGCACCCTCAAATGCCAGCTGACTGCGCCAGGATACGAACCTGAAACATACGGTCCAGCAAGCGAGAACGTTACCGCTGAGCCACGCCGCCAGTCTGGTAGATTATGTCTCCAGATCCATAACATTCTTTAGATACTTCTTATCTTTCTTTCTTCAATGATGGTAGCAGTTTTTATCTAGGTTGTGGCGTTTGGTAGAGGTAAATCGTTTCTAAGGTCTTCAACAAAGAATAGTTCTATTATACTCTTTGATAATAACAACGAGTTATAACTATACTCATACATTTAGGAGAAAGTAGGCTATATGTTCTTTACTGAACATCTTGTTTTTATTATAAGAAGGTAACAGCGGCGTTAACTATAAAATAGGCATTTATAACTCATTTTATAAAGAATATATACAACGAAAAATAACGAACTCTTCAGAATATATATATACCGGTATACTCCGAAGGGCTGGACTGCAAACTATTAGATTTTGATCATGTTTTCATTCCCATAAAAACGAAATTGTATTCCGAAATATTGGGCTCCCCCAAAACAATCATATATACGCCACTGCGTTCATATATATTTATACATTCTAGGTATATATCATTATTTATATGGGTAATAAATACCATTTATGTTTACATAATCAATAAATAACGAGTTACAGAGAGTTGAAGCCGTTGAAAACATAAGTAAAATAAGATTATTGCTAAATTCTACTTACTTACTCCTTGGCGCTACAGCCCAAAAACTTTCTTTGCCATCCGGTTCTCCGTCATTCTTTCAACATGCCCTAGCCATCTCAGTCTATTGCTTTTTATTGCGGCTACTAAATCTGGTTTTCCATATAGATCTCTGATCTCCCTATTGTTTCTGATTCGCCAAAATCCACTATCATTCACTGGCCCATATATTATCCTAATATATATAATATATTTCCCATCTTCGTAATAACTCCTCATCCCCTTGCGTCATAGTCCATGCTTCTGAACCATAGGTCACCACCAGTCTCACTACGGTGCGATACATAATTAATTGCAGACTCCTACTTAGGCTTCTCGTATGGAATACCTTGCCTAACGCATAGTAACTCCTGTTACCAGCTGCAATTCTGGTATATATTTTTCTCTTATGTTGTTATTTTCTGTTACTATTGACCCAAGATATTTGAATTCCTTGCATTGTTCATATTCATTGCCATTTAAATGCACTTTTGTCGTTTCACTGTATTTTCTCCTGGATGCCAGCATGTACTTTGACAGGTTTATCTTTAGCCTCATCTCAGCGCCATACTTTTCTAACTTTCCCAGTTTTCTTTCAAGATCCCGCTTCCTCCTAGCCAATATGTCAATATCATCTGCATATGCGAGATCGTGTGTCACTCGGTTCAATAATATTCCTCCTGGGTTGCCATCTTGTGCCATTCGCATGACTTTCTCCAAGGCAATATTGAATAGGAACGTAGAGATTACATCACCTGGACGTAATCCCTGATTAACATCAAAGGTCTTTGATAATATACCTTCCACCTTCACTTTACACCTGGTTTTGGTTAATGTCATTTGTACCAGTCCTATAAGTTTAGCAGGTACTCCTGCCTCTTGCATTGCCTTCCATAACTGATCTCCCCTGATGTTGTCATATGCTTGTTTGAAATCTATGAACAGCTGATGTACATCAATTGTGTACTCATAGCATTTCTCCAGAATCTGCCTGATAGTCAAGATCTGGTCAGTAGTGGACCTGTTATTTCTGAAACCACACTGGTAATCCCCTAAATATGCTTCCACGTAGGTTCTGAGCCTTCCTGCAATGATCTTTGCTAATACCTTATAGAAAATACTAAGCAGTGCTCTTCCTATGTAATTTCCACAATCTGCTTTGTCATGTATCTTGTGAATGGGACAGAGTATTGCCGTATTCCATTCCTCTGGCATGTCTTCTTTGTTCCATATGTCCACAATATGTCCATATAAATTCCTTGCTAGTTTTTCGCCGCCATGCTTGATCATCTCAGCAGTGATGTTATCTTCCCCTGGAGCTTTGTTGTTTCTGAGTGTTTTATCAGAATTGTTAACTTCCTCCAGTGTGGGTTCAGCGATTGACTCAGGTTCGCCTCTTCTCCATCTTGTTCTTGTCCTGCCTCTTCTACATCTCCATCCTCAGCAATATTTTCGCTTTTCCCATCTGAATTCAGTAGTTCACTAAAGTACTCCTCCCATCTATCTAGGATCTGATTTCTACTACCAATGAGATTTCGTTTCTTATCTTTACAAAAGCTTGCCTTAGGTTGAAATCCATTCTTGATGTCTTTAACCCTAATGTAGAATGATCTTGTGTCTTGCACAGTATTCCTCTCTTCTAAGTCTTTGATCCACTGCTTTTCATAATTCCTCGTGGTGGCGCAGCGGTCAAGCTGTATGCCTCTCACCAAGGCGATTCCCGGTCACTGCATGTGAGATTTTTGATGTGAAATGCCATGTCCTGTGGTTCGGATTCCACGTAAAACGGAGGTCCCGTGGCTTATGATCGCGAGATTAATGGTCACTTTAAACTACAAGCTTCCTTCCTTCCTTTTATTCTTTGTTTGCTTCCTTTCTCTTCTGTTGATATACCTCTACATTTCTTCTTGTTCTTCTCTCTAACATTCTTTTTCTTGCCTCGTTTCTTTCTTAAATCTTCTTCATGCATTCGTCATCGAACCATCCCTGTGTCTTTGTTTGCTTTCTTTTACCCAATACATTTTCAGCTGTCTCATGTATTATTCCTTTCACAACTGATCACCTTTCTTCAATACTTTTCTCTGTCCAATCATCAACCGTATTGAGTCTATCGGTCATAACTTTTGGATATAACTCTTTTGTGCTTTCCTCATTTCTTAGCTTCACATAATCAAATCGCGGTGTAATAGTTTTCTTGGTCTCTCTGTAGCTAGCTATCCTTTGTCTATATTTAATTCTTACTAGGTATTGGTCACTGACCCCATCAGCTCCTCGACAGCTATCCACTTTCAGAATATCCGAAGCATGCCGTCTGTCTATGAGGACATGGTCGATCTGGTTTTTGGTGACCCCATCGGGTGAGCACCAGGTAACTTTCCTTATATCTTTCCTTTACATCCAGGTACTTTTGATGATCATGTTATTGCTCATTGCGAAATCGATCATCCTGATACCATTATCGTTAGAGACCTCATGTAGGCTCTCTCTTCCCGCTGTTCTCCTGAAAGCACTTTCTCTTCCCACTTGAGCATTGAAGTCCCCCATAATCACCTTCACATCATGCTTTGTCACCGTTGTTAATTCCTTTTCCAACTGTTCATAAAAGGTATCCTTTTCTGCCTGTTCTGCCTCTTATGTTGGTGCATATGTACATATAAGGGATATGTTGAAGAAGCGAGCTCTCATTCGCAGTACACACAATCTTTCATTAACAGGTTTACAATTCAATATAGCAGCCTTATGCTCTCTATCAATAATGAATCCCGTGCCTCCATATCCTCTATCTCCACAGCTATAAAATAGGGCGTGGTTCCCAGTTGTCAATATTCCACTTCCTTTCCACTCAAGCTCTTGGATCGCAGCTACTGTTACCTTATATTTCTTCAGTTCCTGTTTCAAGTTCTGTAATGCTCCAGGCTTCCCCAGTGTTCTCACATTCGAAGTAGCTAGATATATGTACCGTTTCCGTTGCCAAGGTCGTTTTTTCATTGAATCCGTCCAGCTTTGTTTGTCCTTTGGCTCCTTAACAATTGCTTTTTTTTACGGGGTAGGGTTGTTTACCCCACGCCCAACCCCCAACCTGGAGGACCAGGGTACTGCTCTTAGTCTGGCTCATCACTTTTGACCTGTCCAGCTTTGGTGGCCCTACCAGGAGCTTAAGCTCCCGCTGGCATAGCTCTGAAGATCATTTGAGCTCGCAATCCCCCAAAACACCCGGCAACCCAGATTGCCTTCTTCAAGGTGGCAGTACCGGCGGGGGGCTAAATTCCACTCCTCTGACATTTTCTCCTTTAGCCATATCTCTACCATAACCTCATGTAACCGTTATCTTAGTTTTTCCCCTCCAAATTTTATCATTCGTGCTGTGGTGTTTTCTTATCGTGGTGCCTTATTATTTTTCAGGGCCTTAATGCCATTTTTAACTTCCGCCAATGTGGGATCCTTGACTGATTCTAGGTCCGTCTCTACTCCACGTTGTTCCTGTCGCATCTCCTCCCTCTGTTCAACTTCTACCTCACCTTCATATCCAAATTTCTGCATTCACCAATTCACTAAAATGCCGGCCCCGTGGTGTTGGGGTAGCGCACCTGCCTCTCACCCGGAGGCCCCGGGTTCAACTCCAGGCTCTGTCAGGGATTTTAGAAACTGACGTGAGGGCCGGAACGGGGTTCACTCAGCCTCGGACAATTGAGTAGCTGTCTGACAGTGAGGCAGCGCCCTGGTCGCGAAAATAGAGATTAATGGCCGAGGGTACCCGATGCGCTGAACTCGCGTCACCCCAATATCTGCACGCCAAATGGCTGGGCAGCGGTTGCTTCATAGGCTTAGGCACTTCATGGGCTGTAGTGCCAGGGGTTATTTAATTCACTAAAGTACTCCTCCCGCCTATTTGACGTATGATCTTTACCTCCAATCAAGTTTCCCTCCTTATCTTTAGAGAAAGCTGCTGAGATCCTCTCTTTATATCTTTGACCCTTTGAATAGAATTCTCTGGTGTCCTGAACCTTCATTCTCTCTTCAAACTCCTCAATCCACTGTTTCCAAACCTCTCTTCTTTTTCTGCATTCCTTTTCCACTTCTTTTCTCTTCCTCCTATATTCCTCTACAGTAGTTCTTGTTCTTCTCTGTAACAGTCTTCTTCTTGCCTCATTTCTTTCTTCAATCTTCTTTCTACCGTCTTCATCAAACCTATCCTGCCTCCTCTGTTGCTTCTTTCTCTCCAGAACAATATGTTTCTGCCGTGTTGAGTATTATATCTTTGACCATGTTCTTCTTCTTCTTCCTCCTTCTCTTCTTCTTCATAAAGTTTACTTTTCAAAACCATTGTATATTGCTGAACTATGCTTTCATTCTTTCTGAATTTAGCATCATCTCTTAATCTCTCTGTACATGGCTATCCTTGGTCTATATTAAACCCTTACCAGATAATGGTCAGTATCTCCAAAAAGATGGTATATTGGCTTTCACGGCCGGTGAATTAAAACTCAGCAATTCTTCTTGGTTTGTGCCGTGTCTTGTGTGGGGTTTCGCCTAGGACACCAAGCTGGCTCATCGGCGGGCTCTTGGTGACCCCGCCCGGACCCCCACAGGAGTAACGAACTGCTACCTCCCTTTATATAGAGTGCAACTGCACTACTTAGCTGCGAGAACTAAAAGCTCAAGCAGCCATAACTTCCTTATGAAGCCTTCCAAAAAGATGGTATATTGGCTAAGTCAGTATCTCTATTTGCTCCTTGACAGCTTTATCCACTTCCAACATATATCTAAGGCGTGTCGTCTGTCTATAAGCAGATGATCAATTTGGATTTCTGAGATTCCATCAGGGGAGCACCATGTTACTTTCCTCATAAAATCTTCCTTTACATCCACGTGCTTTTGATAAGCATTTTACTGCCAATAGCAAAATCAATAAGTAAACTCTCATGTAAACTCTCTTTTCCTGCTGTAAGTTGTAGGTTATTTCCCTTCTCCTCTATGTGTGCGTCAAGTCCCCCATAACCACTTTAACACCACTTTGCCACTCGAGCCAGTTCCATAAAAGATCATTTTCTGCCTACTCTGCATCTTCTGTTGTTGCGTATGTGCATATGAAGGATATATAGAAGAAACGGGCTCTCACACTTAATCCACACATCTTTTCGTTAACAGATTTAACATTCAGAATAACATTTTTATACTCATTTTCAACAAGAAATTCTGCCTTTCCATTTCCTCTGTTCCCACAACTATTGAACAAGGAGTTTGTCCTCTTAGCAAGTGCTCCACTTCCATTATATTTTACCTCATGTATTGCTGCCATTTTCGCATTACAGCATTAAGTTGAATGCTTTCGTCTCCTCTCGTTCTGGAGTAGCCTCGACTCGAACCAACGATCCAAATGTCCACATCTGCTTCAGACATCGTGTCGCTCTGCGCTCTCGTCTCACTTCTTAGATAAATGCTCTTGAAGTTTTCCCGTTGAATTTTCATTGTCGATCGAAATTTTGAATTTCGAGGTCACTCCCTCCATTCTCGTGACCTCAACTATCTAGTTTCCCAATCCATAGCAATTTATTACGCCATCTTCACGTTCTCAAACATTGACAATTTTCTCCTCCTCAACTCGAAATTCTTGAATCAAGTTTTCAATTTACAAAATCATTTTGAAATAGAATTGTAGGTTTTGCAAATGTCTACGGATTGATATATTGTAGACTGTCTAAGAAATATTTTTAGTGCTTGAAATCAAAGAATAATGATGCCTAGTTATTTTGATATATTTTCCAGCAATACTTTATTTGTAGATGCTAATAATGCTTTTGGGATAATATTATATATAAAGTCGTACAAATACGCCCTAATGTTGCTTCACATTCGCGGAATATAATGTCAATGTACAGGGCGCCAGGGAATTTTCTCCGCAGTGCCTACATGCTGCTCGAGAGCCAGCATTAGTAGTTTTGTTGGCAGCATGGGCGTCGCTTGTATCAAAACAAACAAACAGTAAACTTTCTACTCATCACAGCCATTCATAACAGTTGCTGAAAGTGCTGATGACACACCCGCTCGCTTATTGAAATACACACTGACGATTTCGACAGCGTACAGCCCACACATGAGGGTTCAGTCTGTCAAGGACATTGTGCTGCCAACTAAACTGCTGATGCTACCTCTGGCAGAAGTACGTAGCCACTGCGGAGAACATTCCCAAGGGCCCTGTAGTATAACACTTCGCTGAATTAATCAATATTTTCACACAGAAATATCGCTGATATTATAAAATGCAACCACTATTGAATATTTACTGTACTGTTCCTCGGAATTCTACTGGTTAGCCGGAATACACCTCACAATCGCTGTCATCTTATAATTTTCCCGCACTGCTACATTTGCGGGCTCGAAAAATACGTCTGACACGTTCGACGTTTCGAAAAGAAGTCTCTTCCCCCTACTTGGCTTGGCGGCAACCTGGTCCATTTTGGCTGTCAGAAACCCGGCTTAAACTCTCAAGCTAAATCATTCATTCAGACTTTCACGACCGGCGTTGAAATAGGAATCTCTGTTTCGCGGGCTTATAGGCCGTGTTCTAAGGACATTTTGTCGTCCTGACGTTTCGCTGAAGACTGCGTTCAGCATGTTCACAGGTTACATTAAGCGAGGTAAAACAATTAAACAGAAGATATATAAATAGTCAACAACCCACACAATGAGGCTAATCGCAGGTCACGACATAAGATATGGAGACACCGAAGTTCAGTCCACCACGGTGTCCTAACATGCCAGGCTACAAAGGGAGGCCATTGAAATCCTGAAGCATACTAACAGCTTCAATGTTAAGGAGGAAGCAGAACGTGTGAACAGAGCTTGGCTTCCAGTCCTTAATTCCCTCAAGCCTCCCTCATTGACCGTCGTAGACGAGAAGATGCAACAGAAGAGCAGCCCTGTCCTTGATGCATTACTTTTAAGTGGTACGCCGTTGCTATGGTAGCACCTATGTGTGGGTTGTTGACTATTTATATATCTTCTGTTTACTTGTTTTACCTCGCTTAATGTAACCTGTGGACATGCTGAACGCAGTCTTCAGCGAAAGGTCAGGACGACAAAATGTCCATAGAACATGGCCTATAAGCCCGCGAAACAGAGATTCCTAAATCATTCATCTTCTTCAAATTCCAAAACTGTCCATTATTAGATAATAATTTGCTTCATCGGACCTGGTACTTCGAATACCAAAATACTGCAGCAGAGTACTTGTAAAAGTAATTATTTCTTTATTAATCTCTTAATCACGTGACTTCTTGTTCCAATCCAATGTTAATCGCTTCGGGTAGCCTCGTGGTTATTCGTTTCAGATCGTGTCATTGGCAAGAGTCGCCGACGTGCGTTTATCTCCGATCTTGACTCCTGGCACCATAGACTGGTCTCACTCGCCGCTTCAATATGAAAACACGTTTGATTGACAGGACGGGTTGCTTCCCTTCCGTCGGCAAATATGAATCTCTTTGCCGTGAGTTCAAAATGCCACCACTTTCTCCATCTTCACGATGCGAAGACAAAGTTTTCACTGCATAAAATTTTACCAATAAAATACATTACTTGACCGGTTTCAACCTCGTTATCTTAACTTTTCCAATAATGCTTCGATTTACTTAAAATTTTGTATTACTCACCAGGATAATCCATGCTTTCCAAGAATGTCCTTGCAAAAAGCAAATATTGGTGTCAGTACTGTACTGGAATTTGTGATGCAGAAGATTGTGTATTTGCCTGTAATGAAACGATGCCCATATTAAAATTTATCGAGGCTGTAATCGTGCTTTAACGAGTATACAAGGGTCGTGCCAGTCACCGGAACCGGCCAATCAGAAAATTCCCTGTGGAAATACAAGTTTCGAAATTGCGAGAATCGGTTTACCTTAGATAGCAGTGAGCCGACACGAAACCTGTGCCAGGAGTCAGATATGTAACCCGCCAAGCTAGACGCATGCCGACGATGCAAGCAAGAAGCGTGTCGAGGAAAAATCACGTGACTCACCAGAACCAATAGGAAAGTTACAAAATGTGCAATTAAGATTCTCATCACCCATTGCGAGGCTAAATAGAAGTACTTTGACTTGCTGAGAAGACATCTAAAATTATTTTGAAATTTATGATTTTCCTGTGTGAAGACGGAAGTCTAATTGCGGAGTAATAAGGACAAATGTAATACCTGCCAACTTATCGCGCGATATTTTTTATGATGATGCTAACTTTCAGCAGTAGTGGGGGATATCGAGAGATACTCGAGACTTCTATGAACGAAAACTTCGTAGAGTACGGACGTATGTGAATTACTGTGCGGGAGTGCACCATTATTTAAGGCAATGAGTTGAATTACTCGGTGCAGGACACACCACAATTGAATACACTAGAGTTTTAAGTTGGACTTGTTATGAATGTAACTGCGAGAATATTGAACAAGTGCGGAAGTTTCAAATTGTGAAACGTCGAACTTTAAAAAGGATTACGCAAATGACGAGTGCACACATAACTTTATGAAGTGAGTGTGAACGGAAATATTGACGGGAAAGAAATTGTTAAGACGAGGGATTTTCGTTAGTAAAATTGTATTTCCGAAGAAATCAAGTTATTCATCGATGGCAATATTCTGCGTTTTTATGAAATATAATGTTAGTGCAACGAGCAAGGTGTATATTGAAAATTAATGTATTGGGAACAGTTATTTAAGAACACTATCACCACCATGGTTGTCGAAATGAAATTGAGACGAAAATTCTGAATAACTTAGAAGAAATAAGAATGAGGTGCTAACTATATGGGAACATAGCCTGTGGAGACAATGCGGATTTCTGGAGTGAAGTAATGCAATGTTATACAGAGGAGAACACCATCTACTCCTGATGTATTGTCAAAATTATATTTCTCCATTTATGGCTTTAAATATGGATATCACTATCTCAAATATGAATGATACATGGAGGATGAGAAGGACAGAAGATATTCCAGTTCGAGCGAACAGGGGCGGACCCAGTTCAATTCCTGTACGAGAGAACAAGGGCGGACCCAGTTCTAGAAGATACGAGACGCTGTCTGAAGAGGAGGCGTATATTGATCACCACGAGGATCTTTGGCTCACTTACCCGAACGGGGGAGATGACGACTACATGGAGGCGTACGAGGAAGGTGCCCATGGCATCGCCAATAGACAGAGGTATTCGAGGAAAACCTTGTTTATGAGATCCAGCGTTGGAAATACCACTCCTAGACATCTTTACGCAACAAAAGGTAGAACCAAGAACTTATATCAGTATCCCATATTTTTGTAGTTTGAAGATGTGCGAGAATAACCGACTATTATTCCATGTTGTCATTTTAGCCATTTTTCTAAGTATTTTAAATTGAGTTAGTAATTTTTGATCGTTTCTCGATTTAGATTTTTAAAATTAGAATTCGACAGGTTTAATTATTTTTATGAGAAGGCAGGGGTATCTTGGTTTGATGCCTTTTAATCGAGTTTTCGTAAATGTTTTTGGAATTATTAACGGAGGAGATTTGATCGTATTACGGTTTGATTCAGATACGTTGATAATTCGACTTTCGAATTTATTTTTGTATAATATTTTATTTTGGAACAACGATAGGCGATCTTTATCTTAGATCAGAGTGAAGTTTAGTCATTAACAACTAATTGTCAGATCAGATGACGAATATATCTCACAAGACATGTAAATGATGTATTAAGCAAATTGTAGGAAAGGTAATAATGTCTTATTTTATGATAATTGAAGTTTTGATGAATACTCTTAAGGAGTATACTTTGTTGACATTGAAGATTGCCATGTAATAACGATTATAGAAGATGTATCAGAGCTATTGTATTTATTAAAGTTATTATATTACCAGTAACATCAGGACAACTTGAGACCCAATAATTTATTGTAATATATTTATGAATTTGTTTGCTACCAGAGAGGTAGGCTATGTGATGTTGGTGTGCCAGAGGTTTATTAATGATACAGACGTGAACGAATTGTTAAGAATGAAGCTGCGATTATATAATACTGTGAGAAAGGTTGATGTAGTATTCCCGGTAGACGGAGGAAAGTATTGTTGGATTTTGTGGTAATGGCAATGTGCTGTATGACATTGTTTCATTGAGATTGAAATGTTGTTGATATCTGTGTTGACAGATAGTCGAAGTTATTAAGTTGTAGACGGGAAGGAGGAATATTGTTGGTTTTGTTAGTGAAGGACGTGACATACGTATTTATGGACACAGTAGGAACAGCTGATCTTTATGATGGCTGAGGTTGTACTCCATTTAAATGGTTCTGTGTTAAAGAGGACATTGTTGTACTGGTAATTGTTATTTTGTTGAAATTTATTATTATTTTCTTTATTGCGTATTTAAGGACAAAGCAACTACACTGAAACAGTAGGAACAGCTGATCTGTATGATGACTGAGGTTGTACTCCATTTAAATGGTTCTGTGTTAAAGAGTTCGTTAGTTGTTGTTGTTTTAAGGGGCAGAACTACGAGGTCATCTGCCTCTGTGTGTTAAAGAGAACAGGTCATACTGGTAATTATTATTTTATTGAAAGTGATTATTATTATGATGTTTATTATTGTGGAACGACCAGGGAGCTGTATTCGCTATATCACTACTTCATTGTATGGATTATGGAATCCAGGATTGACATATACTATCGAAATGGAAACCAAGTATAATAAAGTTTATAAGAGATTGTAGAAGGCAGGGAGAAGTCAAATATTTAATGAAAGTTGTTTGTAGATAGAATTCCTTCGTGTTTTAAGTGTTGTAAATAGATGTATTGTATGGACAGATATTGTGAAAGTGTGTATGAGTTCGACATGGCTTTTATTATCGATAGATGTAAGGAAGATTATTTTAAGTCGGGTGTGTGTAGAATTTGTCTGATAACCGGTGTTAATTGTGCTGGCTGTATAGTGTGTGTTATCTGTGATTCAGGAAGAAGGACTGCAGACGATTAATTTTTTCAAGTAGTTCCTACTTTTGCTACCAAATGCTACCGTCCACGACACCTAGCTGCGGACGTGGCTACTAAATGCCATCGCAATTAGCACCTGGCGGTGAACATTGGAACTATTATAGCGTTATCAAACTAACCTACAAACTTAAGCTTCCACAAGTGTCAGTTAGTGGAAGGTTCTTTTTCATGCCATAAATCTATCACATGGGACTGCTGGCTTTACTTCCCCTCCGAAGGAAGGCACACTGAGGGATTTTTAACGCTCTTCAAAATTCCCACGACTGCGGCCGGGTTTCAACCGGCGATCTTGGGCATAGAAGCTCAACATGCTACCAACGAAGATTATTTTACTCGACCGATTAATTAGATGAGAGGTAGTATATGAGGAAGGATTTCATTATATGTATAGAGCAACAAGTATTAATTGTAAAAGCGGAGGCGTACGTCAGGAGTAAATTCTTTTAATTTTATTTAGGTAACGTAATTATATTATTTTTATTGTTAACTCCTGTAACCTAGGGCACAGCAGTTTGTTGCCAGTTTATTTTTATTTGCTTTGATTTAATCTAGCTAGTGTAGCGAAATTATTTTATGATTTAGTACAGGGTAATGCGGTTTCTGTTAATTTTATTTGTAACGTGTGTCGATGGAAAAAATGGGCAGGCCAGTGACTTACGTATTCTTGACTTGTTTTATAGACATTTGCATTATATTTTGTAGTATATTGGTAGTTCAGCGTGCTAAAGAGGTGGAGGTGTCGTCATTAACCTGTACCTCATCCCACCGCCTGAGATTGTTTCGATTCTCGTTCTCCCGAGTATTTTTAGAAACCTTAACCAAAGTAGTTAGTATTCTATAGCACATTTAAATTTCCTCTGACTCTATCCGGAGTGTATTCGCCAGTAGCTCTTAGCAGGTTTTCTAGCCGGGGACTGCAAGATGCTACGATCCTTCTCAATCTATGGATATTGGTGGATCATCTCTAGGAATAAGGGTATAGTACGAACAGCAGAAAGTCGCTAAAATTGCCTGAAAAATATTCAATGACTCCTTTCAGAGGTAGCCAACGTAGCCAATTTTGGAAATAAAGTTACCACAAAGAACAAACATTTATAAGATGGAGAAGAAAGTATAACGTTTTCCTTTATTCAAATTCTGAGTCAGTACCCACTGCATGTGAAACTGTATTTGGCTGTTCTCCTGGGTGCAATATTTCAAGTTAATTTTTAAATTTCAGGGTCTCGGACGTCTTGACAATCACATAGTTGTGTTTTTGTGTGTGTTTAATTTTGCCTAGTAACCTATGCTATTACGTTACCAGTATTAGTTATAGTGTATTTGTGACTAACGGTAGGAACGTTAAAGATGTGTCAATTGCCTTATATTTGAATTATCCCGACATTTTAACTCTAGTAGAATTGGAATACCACGGAGGATCACATTTAGGATGACTTAGGTGGATTTGTGTACTTGATGAAGATTATAAAATCAATTCTACACGCATGCAAGCACATTCCATTTTGTTTATATATAAAGATATCCTACCTAAAATTTCATCCACCAGGTGCTCATTCGATCAGTAGCTTTCTTTTCAAATTACTTCAGTTTCATTCTTACTGCATCTTCGGTGGGAAAAGTCGTGTTATGATACTAGTGAGCTTAATACGATAACGTATTCTTCTTTAGTGGGTTAATGAATACGTTTCTGTTATTTGCGCATAGTAAGGATGAAGAGTAGGTTTAAACGCGGGGTCACAGAGGGCTTTGATTTGACAGGTGTGCGGCCTGAGTGACTCTGATTTTTCCTATATTCGTTATTGTCGATTATGCCGACCTTAAAATAGTTACTGTATTACCGTGATTTATTTAAGTTCTAGGATTATCGAGCCTTGTGATTCTCACTCAGAGGACAGCTCTGACTTTGAGTACCATACGGCTGCTTACGATATCAAGAGGAACTAGAGTTCGGTTTTAACACACATCTACTAGGTCACATCACAGCACATAATCTCTCACGATATATTCCAGGGACAAATACGTTGATTTGTTGCACATTCATTGAGAAACAAAGCAGAACGCTTTCCAGTCTTTCTTGCCAATTCGTTCCGCAACCTTGCTCGAAGACTGAGATGAAATGGGACACTTAGAACGGAACCTCCTGTTAGTGATGACCTTATAATCTCTGGTCAAAATGATGATGCTGTTTTGGACGCAGTCCAGAATAATCCTGATATTAGTTCACTGTCTCATACACAACAGAGCAACATCTGCCGGTCATCTGTCATGCGAATATTGCATATTTATAGATTCCATCAATACCACCTGCAGTTTAACTAGCATCTCCACAGATATGATTTCGATTCTTGAAAACATTTTGATATTGGGAATTACGGAGGATGACCAATAAGGCATCCTTTTTCTCTTTTCCTTTTTTCCAAGAGTCCTGTTCTCAGAGAAATCACGATTTCTCAACAATCGTTCGTTACATCGGCACAACATGCACTTTTAGGTCCCTTCCTTTAATGAAGAATCTTGTACCGCAATAGAAAGTGATTTCTATCTCTGTGCTGTCATAAGTTTGACCATCCGGTTCTTAGATATGGTTCACTAAGGTTTTACTATATTTCTATTTCCTTGGAGACAGTATATGGATTGTCACAGCACACCCTTTACCAACAATTGCAGGAGAAGAATGACAGGCATGCTTTCAGAGTCGCCGATATTCGTGCTGAAAGTGCTAAGATAAAAATAAGGATAGTATACATATGCATCTAAAGATGATTGGGTAATCAGGAATTCATCTTCATCTGACCGCCTTTTTTTATTTTACCCTAGATTCTAATTTTACGACATGAATGCCATTATTCTCTTGGCGTGTCAATCATAAATACGTTAGTTAAACTGATTGTAGATTTCTTTAATGCAAAAATATTTCAGGTTTTTTCAATCCCACAATATATTTCAATTTAACCGCAATTAATATAAGAAAGTAAATTATATACCGAGAAATTGATGCACAGTGTATTTTGAATTATTATTTACTAGTTTCCAAATATATGACTTTGCAAATGCAGTTCACAAATTAAACTGAAACATTTCAAAAGTATATATAATATATTTGTCAAAAACTAGAAATTATTTGAAATTAGATTTGAAAATGTCTGTACTTTAATTTAGGTTACATTTACAAATTAGATTTGAAAATTTTTATCTACCATTTAAAATGGCAATGCTATATATTTGCAGCACTTTTTTCAGACGCATATCTTCAGACGTGTCGGATCCAAATTTAAGGAAGGTAAAACGTGCTAACTTGAAAGAAGACTCGCAAATAAATAGTGGCATCAAGAAACGTTTGCCTCATTCATGTGTTATATGCGAAGCCAGCTTTCGTGAGAGAAAAACATTGAAGAGACATATGTTAACCCATACTGGTCAAAGGCCATATTCGTGTAGTGGTTGTCCAGCCAAATTTACTCAGATGGGGAATTTGAAGAGACACATGTTAACCCATAGCGCTTAAAGTCAGAAGACTCTCAAATAAATAGTGGCATCAAGAAACGTTTGCCGACGCCTCATTCCTGTGTTATATGTGAAGCCAGCTTTCGTGAGAGAAAAACATTGAAGAGACACCTGCTAACTCATACAGGTCATAGGCCATATTCGTGTAGTGACTGTCCAGCCAAATTTGGTCTGATAGGAAATTTGAAGAGACACATGCTAACCTACAGTGGCTTAACGCCATACTCTTGTAGTATATGCGAAGTCAAATTTGCTCAGAGGGGCCATGTGAAGACGCACATGTTAACGCATAGCGGCGAGAAGCCATTTCCGTGTTCTATTTGCCAAAATAAGTTTTCGATGAAAGCTCACTTGAAGAATCACATGCTGACCCACGTAGATCAAATGTCATACTCCTGTAGTACATGACAGGTCAAATTTGCTCATAATAGTGACTTGAATAAACACATGTTAACCCATAGCGGTTTGAAGCCACTATCGTGTTCTACATGTCAAGCTACCTTTACTTGCAGTGGAAATTTGAAGACACATATGTTAACCCATACCGGCTCAATGCCTTATTCATGTGATATATGTGAAGTCAAATTTACCCAGAAAGGGCATTTGATGACGCACATGTTAATCCATAGCGGCGAGAGGCCCTTTCCTTGTTCTATATGTGAAGTCAAGTTTGCTAGAAAAGGAACGTTGAAGACACATATGCTAATCCATACTTCCAAAAAGTTAATTTGAAGCCTAATTCGCTGAGAGAGGTCATTTGAAATCACACGCATTAGTACTTAGTGGCGCGAATGCTTATTGATGTATGATGACGGGAAACTAAAAGTCGTTGAAATGTAATTTCACGACACATGTTAACCCATGCCGGGAACTGTCTAGATCAATTTAACACATAGTACATGGGATTTGGCATTTTGAATACTCGCTTGATTACTAATAGTGTATAATATTTCTATTAAAAGCAAGCTGAATTTACTACGGAGGGATATGAAGCTATCTTAATTTTAGTCCATGGAAAAAATACATAATAATTACAAAGTGAAGGATCACAACTTTCTTGTTAATCATATTGGCAACAAGGGATACGTTTATACTGGAGGCAGAGCAAAATTCATCAGGCTAAATATGTGTAAAAAAGAATCATGTAAATTCTAGTCTCTTTTTGTAGAAACATAAAAAAATAAATATTGGCTAGAGATAGTAATTGTTGTTAAATAGGCGTAAATAATGATAATAATATCGTATGGCCTCGGTGCCGGGTGAAAGCTTTGTAATTTGTCACCCAGAGGGTTGCTTGCATGTCGAATTTCGTTGTTCCTTGAATCACTATGAAAGTCAAGGTGGTTAGATATCCAAGCTCCATGAACTAGAGAAATGAGGAACATTGTGTTGGCGGAAACTCCCAAGATTAATTTTGCCATTATGAACAGGACCTACTGAATTCAAATGGGTAAAGAAGCTTAACAACGTGGTCATATGCCCCAATGCATATTGCGAAGAGGCTACATTCAAGTAAGAGCTGTGAAGCATTTTCAGCCCTAAATAATTGTCGGTTTGCTATATTTATCATTAATATTCAAAAGCCACTATGAGAATAGACTTCACTCTGTTTTACAAAAGATAATCCAAAGTGGGCAAAGGCCGTTAATTTGTCTTGACGTGGAATTTAAATGCTAACGAATATTTCAGGAAAGAAATGCACACTTTATTCACTATTACAGAAGTTTATTTCAAACTTAGGTGATTTTTTGAAATGAAAATGTCAGAGGCTATTGGTCTGGAAGTTAACTTCTATAGTGTGGTACTCTGTAATGCTCAATAAAAGGACACAATAATGTTCTAATGTGGATTAATGAACTTAGCTGCTTATTTGGGTGATGTGGCTTTCGTTCATGTTTAGCTTCTGTCACATTTCACTGTCTAATTTGAACTGAAAAGGAATTTTCGTTCTGGAGCTGTTCCCTTAATATCTAGCCCATTCCATTGTCTGCCTTCGCATTTTTGTGTCTTTGGTTTTGCTTGTGAGATATTCTCTGCTAGCGATGTCTAGAAATGCTCTGAAAAATTGTATGGTACAGTATTTTGGACATTGAATAGTAACGACAAATCTGCTTTCCCACTGGGCTTAATCTTAAGTCATTTTTAAACGCAAATAGTCCATCGGGAACGTCTTCAACTCTTTAATACTGCCATGATTCGGATCATGTTTCTATTGAAGATAAAAATGTAACATAGCAAGTCCCACTCCAAAAATATATAATAATTACAAAGTGAAGGATCACAACTTTCTTGTTAATCATATTGGCAATCATATTTTCCCGTTTTCATTGCGGGTTCCTATCGAGTGCCTGCTTTGCAATGTGACCTCCTCAGTATGTCTCATTTCCATTTCCGCTGCCCCGCTCCCCCCTCCCCCCCTCTCCCATTATCTAGTCTGACTGTTAATGTTTCTCCTGTTCCTTACCATGGATATATTCTAGTAAGGTGACGTGGGATGGTTTCTCCATGAATGTTTGTTTGTTTAGGATGTAAGCACTATTTGTTTTAGCTAAGTGTATCTCAATTGCTTCATATATATGGAGGTTTCTGCCTTTCAATTCATGATAAATGATTTTCAAGATTGTTTCTTTGTTGCTGAATTTGTTTCCCGCTTGGTTCGTATGTTTACATACAGCCAAATGTGAGCCGGATTTTAACGCATTTCCGTGTAAATTTATCGAGTACCCATTGGTTCGCCGCGTTATCTTAAGTAATTTATTTGACACCGTAATTCTTGGAATATTATGGAGTACACCCTAGATTTTGAGAGCGAGTCTTGTATATCTATATATATAAAGCTCAATGTTTGTCTGTCTGTCTGTCTGTTATGTATACAAATCCACACCGTTTCACCGATCTGAACCAACATTTGTATACATACCCTTCGGAACCCTGCGGGTAACCCTCTCCACTTGAAATTTCCGACAGACCACCCCATTCCCTGCATTTAGGCCCTTTGTCCCAAATCTACACCGTTTCACCGATCTCAACCAAAATTTGTATACTTACCCTATGTAACCCTGTGAATAACACTGTCCACTAAAAATTTCGGACAGACCACCCCATTTCCTGCATTTAGGCCCTTTGGCAAACTTCTACACCGTTTCACCGATCCGAACCAAAATTTGTATACCTACCCATTGCAACCCTGCGGGTAACCCTGTCCACTTGAAATTTCGGACAGACCACCCCATTCTCTGGATTTAGGCCCTTTGGCCCAAATCTACACCGTTTCACCGATCATAACCAAAATTTGTATACTTACCCTTTGGTACCCTGCGAGTAACACTGTCTGCTTGAAATTGCGGACAGACCACTCCATTCTCTGCATTTAGGCCCTTTGGCCCAAATCTACACCGTTTCACAGATCTCAACCAAAAGTTGTTATTTACCATCTGGAACCCTGCGAGTAACACTGTCTGCTTGAAATTTCGAACAGACCACTCCATTCCCTGTATTTAGGCCCTTTGGCACAAATCTACACCGTTTCACCGATCAGAACCAAAATCTGTATATTTACCCTTTGGTACCCTGCGAGTAACACTGTTTGCTTGAAATTGCGGACAGACCACTCCATTCCCTGCATTTAGGCCCCTTGGCTCAAATCTACACCGTTTCACCGATCTGAACCAAAATGTGTATACTTACCCTTTGTAACCCGGTGAATATCACTGTCCACCTAAAATTTCGTACAGACCACCCCATTTCCTGCATTTAGGCCCTTTGCCAAAAATCTATATCGTTTCACCGATCCGGACCAAATTTTTATACTTACCCTTTCGAACCCTGCGGGTAACCCTGTCCACTTGAAATTGTGGACAGATCACCCCTTTCCCTGCATTTAGGCCCTTTGGCACAAATCTACACCGTTTCACCGATCAGAACCAAACTGTGTATACTTACCCTTTGGTACCCTGCGAGTAACACTGTCCGCTTGAAATTGCGGAGAGACCACTCCATTCCCGGAAAGAGGACAGGGTCCGTCCCAAAGGCAATGGAAAAAAGGGGTAAAACCGGACCCGCTCAGGAAACCCTCAGGGTTGCCAGCTCCCGAACTCACCAGCCATGAGCCCTTGAGGATGTAGCACTATCCAAGGTGCACCCGAAGTGGTGGGGCAAAACACACCCTGCCTCCTTGAGGGTCTTGAGCAGAAGACACGAGATATTAAGAAAAGAAAAAGAAGGCTGACACCTCGAAGAATAAGGCTATCAGGAATGATTAGACAAGGGCTAATTAAGGCGGGAAAGTGAAAGAGTTGCTAGGCCTCGGATACCCTGATACCATCGGGGTCGGAAGAGAACAAGAGTTTGACCAAGGGAGGCTGACAGGATAGAGAACTGAAAGGAGCCCGGCACCAGTAAGTAGAAGCAATGCCGGACTCAGCTGGGGTCCCGTGGTCGCAAACCCACGTCCCACAAGTTGTGAGACATTGGTGGGTGGAGGAGGGGGGGGGGGGCAGGTGTGAGAGTAGCTTGCTGATTCATCGCGAGGTGACATGAGAGAAATGTCCAGACCCTGCCGTGTTACCTGGTATTGCTGACTATGCTGATGTTCATATTGCGTCTTTGCTCAAACCACTGTAGTGTTACGAAAGAATGAGTGATTCACCGGTCAATGTGAATAGGACCGGGAACCCCCACCCGAACGTCTGTCATCATAATATATCGTCATCATCTGCGATATTCTCAAGTTCGTGCAGCTTGGACCCGAGCAGTACTCGATAAGCTCTTCACTACACGCATCGAGTATAGGCCTAAGCCAGAAAATAACGTTCAGACATTGGAAGACATCGAAGGTAGAAATCTGAATTACCTATATCAGATTTAAAATTACACCATGTTCGTTTAGTAGTCATATTTCATTACCTTATTATTATCATCATAAGGACAAATGACCTAGATGTTACGCCCATTATACCACTAATCACCACACACAATAACTCCTCATCGCCTGTGAATTTTGAAATATTTCTTTCTACGACGGTAGTTTGCAAGTTTGTCGTGTCAAATCAACAGTAGTTTTCATTACCATCCTCATCAAAAGGGCAAATGACCTAGATGTTACGTCCATTATACTACTAAGTAACACCACAGTCTTCATCGCCTGCGATTTTAAAAATGTGTATTTCCATTAGTTTGTAAGTTTGATATACCCGTTCAGTAGTAGTCGTATTGACAGGCCATGCCAAAGGAGAAGATATCTTCATTCCCCGAATTCCTTTGGTCTTTACTGATATGCCTTTTGATTTCAAGCTAATGCAATTCCCTGCATGATCCCCTCTCATGATCAGTTATACGTAGCTTGCTCAAGAGTGGGCACACCTAAACATTTATTTATTTATACACAAGAGGGAAAAACAAGGAATATCGTTTATCCTAACGCACACCATTAATTTCAATGTTAGCTACAAACATGTTAGTATTTATTAAATAGCAACTGCGAAGTGAGAAGAAACATTTCTCTGAAGTTCAACCATTACATCGTATATTAGGCCGTGTTACTTTGCGAGTCATCTGTCTAGGATATTATTTAATCTACTGTTACTGTATTCATTTATGCCAATGATCTGGTTCCTCTTCTTGAGAACCTGTACCGAAACATGTAAGCCGGTCACGTAGAAAATTCACAGCGAGTGTTATGGTATATCGTACATCTCTTTTCTATTTTATTCCTTTCATTCCTTTAAAGTATCAATTTTTCCCATTCGTTGATAAGTTATATGTGCCAGTAGTCGCTTCTATGTTCATCATCACTATGTAGAAGATGTTTTGCGTCAGAAGAAAAGACAACTGGTTGCTCAGGAACGTTAACGATATATCGACTGAGAAATCTGGAAGCTTCTCTTGGAGGAATTGCTTCAGACATTTATCGTACAGTTTAAACCTTAACAAGACGAAACTTTTAACCAGATAGCGATCTAAGTGGGAGCTCTTTGGCAAAAAATAATCAAGTCTTTCCCGAAATGTGAGTCCTAAAAATAACTTTTTCTATTATTTTCTAAGTTTCATGTCAGTTATGTAGTAATTTTCAATATCTTCCTGATCAGTAGGGCAAATTACCTAGATGTTACGCCCTCAACGTCATTGGGGACAAATTACATAGATTTTAAGTCCATTATATTTCTATTCACCACCACATATAGTTTTCTACGACTGAGATGTCACGAATTCTGGGACCGCTAACGACATATCTCGACTCGGACTGAAGACAAATATCACGAGAATGATCATTATTTTACAGAGCCTTCCCATAGTGACTTAAGTATACACATTGTCACTGGGTTTGATATTGTAAGAAATTAATACATAAATAAATATAATTTATGACGTTGAGAGTTAAGGAGACTGAAATATTATCATCATTCCACCGGGCGAAGCCGGGTACTACTGCTAGTATATATATATATATATTAGTGTTTTGATATGCCTGGCGGTAGTGTATTTTGTAACGAAGGGAATTTTGATGCCTTGTTCCTTGATAAAATTCGTGATTTTGAATGTATTCGCGTTCACGAATTTTAACCGATTTTTTTCTCAGGCTTAAGTTGTTTTATATCTGTCTGAATATAATTTGATCTATTCATTTCGATCAGAAATTCTTTTCGTGGGCTATTTGCTTCACTATTCTGATATCTCTTTCGATGTTTTCATATTACTTGAGTAGTTTGATGCCCTATACCATTTTATTGGATCCCACTAATTTATGTGTGCTAGGATGGTTCGAGTAATTGCCAATTGCGTGTGATGTTTGTGTAGGTTTGCGGAAGACTTAATGTAGGCATTCATAACCTGTCCGTTTTATAGTTATTTCGGTATAATTTATTGCGCTTTATGCTTCAGGTTCTTTGGTAACTGCAATGGAGTTGTGGAATTTTGTGATTGCTTGGAGTATGGTTTCTTCATTTGTTATTTCCGTTTCATAGGCACTTGGTGAAATAATTACGAGTCAGTTCCACTGTACCATTCCCTTTTTCGAGTTATAGTATTTGCTAAGAACACAGTTTGCACTGCTATTGTAGAAATGTCTGCGGTTGGCACGTTCAGTGGAGACCCCATTGCCAAACCTTTTCTCAGTGCGCATATTTTATTATTGAACCACGTTTTGATTGAGGTCGTCTTTGAGTAGATTCCTCGTCTTCGCCAGTATTTTCATGAGTTAGTTAATTTTAGTTTGTTTTCTATTATTGTGATTGGTTATTTCATGTGTATAATTGTGTACTTATTCATGTTAAGTTGTACTAGCCTCAAGCTAGGATCCTAGCAAGGGCATTGATATCTCCCCTGCTGTTCCCTTGTTGTTGACCTTCCTCTTCTGCGGTCCTTCACCATGCAATCCTGGGACAGCCATTTTCCCGTTTTCATTGCGGGTTCCAATCGAGTGCCTGCTTTGCAATGTGACCTCCTCAGTGTGTCTCATTTCCATTTCCGCCGCATTATTTCTATCATAATAGGATGTTTGCCATTAATCTGATAATCAATGTATGTTGTAAGTGGTTCAGGCGTTTGTCACAATCTAGGTAAATTACCAACATTTAAAAATATTTGTAATTGCATTCCCTGGAATAATTAATATTCTGTTCAGGTAGATAAAAAATATGAACATTTTATTTTATGATCCAGAGTATTCAGCATTATTCTTAACTTACTTACTGTATACAGCATTGATTTTACGTATAAACATTAAAATATTCACTTATGATTATAATTTTTCTCTATGATTTGAAAATGATAATTCTATAATTTAATGGAATTTGCTTATTTTTGTGAATCACTACTCCCTTCCATCGAAAAAATCCTAACTATGATAAATAATTTAGATCTGGTTAAGGTTTAGCTTTGTCTTTCTGTCATGTATACATTGGCTATTATTACTACTAGTTTGATACTCCGCGTTTAGGAATGACTCAAATTTTCTGGAGCCGGACCAAAACCCAGATAAAGGAGGAGGAGCAATAGCTGGATTGAAGGCCATGAATGGTGCACTGATGCCGGGTAACTGCAATTGTTCAACCTGAAGAATTGCTCTAGTTGGGGAGTCCATCAGCTAATGAAACCAGTAAATGCTGCCCTATAAGAGAGGACGTTGAGTCCAAGTACCTGGCGTGAAAAACGAGATTCTCTTGGCTAAGTTATGCTAATCCTAATGGAAGAAAGCATAGTCTTTTAGGTTGGGGATGTGCTTCAGGCTGGTAACGTGGTCAAAGAAAAAATACTCAGCATCTCCAAAAAGGATTAACCGGACCGATTCTTCGATGACGACCCTTGGCCGGAAAAGAACTATCACTTAACAGTTGAAATACGTGGGTTAGAATGCCGGAGGTCCAGGTTAAAAACAAAACATTCACGAGAAGGAACTAAGGGCATCAGATTTAGATATAGCTGTCATTACTCAATTGAATGAGAAACTGAAGGACTCCCTAGAAATGGAAGACTATGTACTACTCTACAGTTAAGTACCCAGCAATAAGATAACTGCAGCCGGAGTGGAAACATAATTTAGATGAAGTTGAAGTCTCTCTTCAACTCCTATTATTTTAAGTAGAAAGAACCCTTCACCTACGAATAAAGACTGCTGAGGGTTCTATGTATATATTTGGGGTCTATGCACAAGAGGAGGGCAAAAACAAAGAGGTAACACGAGAATTTTACTATTGCATGAATGCATGCAGCAAAAGATAACATTAAAAAAAATAGCGGCACTGTATTGCGGTTGGAGATTTGAATGCAAGGAATGCCAATTAGCATGTTGATGGAATTGTTGTTCCTAACGGAGAACTAGGGATGATGCAAATGGACAAGAACTAATTGATTTTGAAAACCATAATGAATTAAAAGTATTAGACACTTAGTTTATAATCAAGATGTACATAAGTTCACTTCGCGTGGCAGTGATTTTCGACCTATCGTGGACTACGTAATAAATAACAAACAATTATCAAATTTTCATCAGCATACCAGAGTAGGGCCTATATAGAGTGTATGGTATAAATTGTAACCATGTCTTACTGATTCCTAAGATTAATATACCCCAAAAGTAGCAGGATCAAGAACAACGGCAGAGAATGGAAGAAACTTTCATAATTAATTTACTTGAAGATCTGAGTACCGGTATCTCATATTTATCTTAAGTTCCGTAAATGCAGGGCGTTACATATATGTAACGCTAGGCCCTTATGTTGTCAAGAACCTTACTGCATATTCTGAATGGTGATTTATAAATACAATAATGCACCAATTGCATGTTTGTTGCTAAATACTTACCTTCATACTATTACGTTTTAAAAAGCACTGAGCAAGTATTTTGACATCTTTGAACCTTCGATCATAATTATAGTCAAGTGACTAGTTACTTGGTGTGGAACGACAAGAAGCATGATATGCACAGTCCCACATCACATTTAGATCATGCAGTGTGGACACTGCTTACACACAATTCAGCGGCACACCGCCTCCGCTTATATCCTGGGACGTTGATGACGAGAAGCGTCCATCATATCGCAAGTCCTCAATGTCGCGGTCCCCTCCTGCTCGGGGGAAAAACAGGGAGAGTCGTGGAGACAGTAGTTACTGTGCTGATTTGATGCCAGCGAGCAATAATCATGTCGTCATTACTCCTTTTCCACTTCCTCCAATATTTCTGCCA
This sequence comes from Meconema thalassinum, assembly GCA_946902985.2. NCBI lineage: Eukaryota > Metazoa > Arthropoda > Insecta > Orthoptera > Tettigoniidae > Meconema > Meconema thalassinum. Next base: position 215,260,618 of record OX336395.1, read on the forward strand.
AGGTCAGACCTCTGAATATTATTATGTTATTGGATGTACGTCCCTTTTGACTACTCTGGATTTTAGAGACACCGGGAAGCCGGAATTTTGCCCCGAAGGGGCGAGAATGTTGCCGCTGAGCCACGCGGCCTGTCTTCCACATTGGATTTGCGCGCTCTAGCAGCAGTGGACTGTATTGGATGGTGTGGTTCCATCTATCGGCATTAGTGTCTTGCGGATTTAAACGTGAAACTTTCATGACGTTAAATTCCTAACTTACGTCATAAAAACATTTAAAGGGCAGAAATTAATTTGCTAGTTATTTAATTAGGAGGGTCGTCTGCAATATGAACTGATATGACGTTGTTGTGTAGCCCGCCTATAGCGCTGATTGGTTTATCTTCAAAAATATGACGGGCGAAATTAAATCCCTGCAAAAAGCGGCAGCCATATTGTACTAAATATTAACTAGCCTGATGTCGGAGAGAAAGGACTACTCTGGGGGTGGTCTAAATATTGATCTCTCCCAGGGGTAATTGTGTGTGGATCGATTTGAATTGGAATATCTTGCAAGAACGACGATCTGAAAAGGACCAAGATAATGAATTCTGATGGAGAATGATATGTGATGTGCCTACAACTTGTGGATTGTGATGAACTCCGAAGTCGAAGAATACCGTTATTTCAACATGTGGGTTGGTCAGAAAGGTGTTAATTAGAAATACAATATGTTTGTGAGTAGGTACCATGTAGGCTACGAGCGGTGTCTTAATCCATCTATGAAGTTTAAATTTAATTATTTTGGAGCTCCGTAAATTGTCTTATGTTTAATATTATTTTTACGTGTTGAGTGCGTCTGTTAGTGATTTTTGTTTCTCTCTCATCGTTCCTCCTTTTCGACGAGATTATTTTCAGTTTTGTAGATCCGAATAGATCTACCGCTGTTATTAATTTTTATTTTATTTGTCCCACCGTGATTTCATGTAGTTCCTTGCTTTCTTGTTCTCACTGAGGGAGTTTGTTTATTTTAAATAATTAGCTTGAACGTCTGTTTTAATTGGGAGGCAAGAAAGAAGCGATTTGATTTTGCTTTATTGTTATGTCATTGTCGTACAATTACTATGTCATTTGTTTTTGTCAATGGCCGTGTGCAGTCAAGGTATTTGGTTGAGATGCCGAAATTGATGTTGTTGTAGAACTAAAGTGGTAATGTAAATTGCTATTGCTATGGTGAAAACTGAAAGGTAATAGACTGAAATAATATTCTGGTATTTTAATTGTATATTTTATTAAGTGATGGAAGGTTTTATTTGGAACTTGCGTCCCCAGTGGATTGAGCGATTCCATCGTTTTTAAGCCGTATTGTCGTTAAACAGTAGCTTTCTTTCGATGCTTATCATGTAATTGAATTATCTTTTGTCTATAACGTCATCTTTCCCAAATATGGGTCTGTTCCAATTCTCGTTGCCTCTTAAAGTTTAATGTTTGTTGGTTAACCTTCAGTCATTTGTGCAGCGCTCAGTGAGCGTTTATCTTTAATTTATACGGTGCGGACCCTTTATTTATATTTTTATTATTTACATCGATAACCTTGTCAATATTGTTGCCTATTTTTTATATATATTTTAAAACCAAACAGATCACTTTTCATTTAGTTAGGTCTGGGTAGGACCTGTGGGGGTATTTTAGCTATCTAACTTGTGGGATATCCTATTGCCTATCCTCACACTCTTTCAGAGCTTTTATATCTTGTATTTGGAAGCTGATGGACTTCGCAACCCGGTAGCAGTTGGTTCAACACGCATCTCCACCTAACATTGGAAGGCCGTGGGAGAGGTGAGTCGTATGGTAGGCAAGCACCTGATATCTCACACCCTTGTTTCTAACAGCTTGTCGTAATTCTCTTGTGCATCACGTCCTCTATCCCCCCAACCGCACCTATATCGACACGATAGATACGATCATATGCGAAAGTTTAAATTATTATCGAATTATTATCCTCAAAAAGAGAGCTGCTCACGATATTAACATGCAAAACTTAATTGGGGAGGGGGTAATGTCTGGATGTTTTTATAGTTACCTACATTAGAAGGAGGAAGGGAAATTCGAATGATCTGTCTATGATAATGTGCGGAGATGGTGAAATAATTACTGAGAAACAGACAGTGTGTTAAATATATTTAATAGCTCTGTATTGGACCTTATCGATGATTCTGATAGCCCACCTTTCCGAATAAACAAATTGTGAATTCTAGCAAGAATAAAAGGCTCCCTAGAAATATATCGAAAGGCCCAGACAATATACCTCTGTCAACACTGCGAGGTACAGTTATGTGCGATTATTGGAGTGCTGTTTAATGTATCAATTAATAACTCGCAAAGTCCCGAAGACTGGAAAAGAGCTACAATAGTTCCAATATTTAAGAGAGAGAAGAGATTGGAAATGGGAACACTATAGACCTGTTAGCCTTACTTCCATCACATGTAAACTGTTGGAGCTCCTTATTTCTCATTACTTGCGGGAGCAGTGGGAAACAAGATGTTCAGTACAGAATATATAGCCTACTTTCTCCTAAATGCATGGGTATTTTTATAACTCTCTGTCCTTTCCAAGGAGTATAATGAATGTTGGTTGTAGTAGCTTGTTGAAATACAACGTGCTATACGAATATTAATCATGAATATGAGGTGCCCTTTGCTAGTGCTACCTCTGTAAAAAAAACATTCAATTAGGTTTCACGTGTTTGAATTGATATTGGGAATCGATTTACACACAAACATGGCCGCTATCTGCAAACGATTGGGCTGATGACCTAGTAGTTCAGTCAAAAGACGCTTCCCACAAGAAGGTATGCTGTTGCAAAATTTGGTAGAGATCAAATGATTAGGTTGGTCGTAATTTGATTTGAGTTTTTAATATTTGGGTGGCCGCCATTCCGTCTCCGTCAAGACGGCGGCGATATCAAATATGACACTGAGGTGCCCTTTGCTAGTGCTACTTCTCTACCAAATTTCGTTGAATTCGGTTTTACCGTGTTTGAATTGATAGGGGGAATCGATTTGCACACACACACGGCCAACATATGCAAACTATTCGACTGATGACCACGTAGCTTGGTCAAGAAACGCTCGCCATATGAATATATGTTGTTGCTAAATTTGGTAGAGATCGGATGACTATATTAGTCTTAATTTGATATAAGCTTTGAACATTTGGGTGGCCACCATTACGTTTCTCTCAAGATGGCAGCGATTTAAAACATGACACTGAGGTGCTCTTTGCTAATGCTACCCCTGTACCAAATTTCGTTCAATTCGGTTTCACCGTGTTTGAAAAGATACGGGGAATAGATTTGAAAACATACACGGCCGCCATCTGCAAAATATTGTGCTGATGACCTTGTAGCTTGGTCAAAAGATTTTATATATATAATGGTATAATGTTGCAAAATTTGGTAGGGATCAGATGATTAGTTTGGGCGTAATATATTCAAGCTTTTAACATTTAGGTGGCCGCCATTACGTTTTAGTCAATATGGCGGCGATATAAAACATGACACTGGAGTGTCCTTTGCTAGTGCTACATCTGTACCAAATTTCGTTCAATTCGGTTTCACCGTGTTTGAATAGATAGGGGTAATCGATTTGCACACATACATGGCCGCCATCTACAAACTATTGGGCTGATGATCTTGTAGTTTCGTCAAAATATGATTCCTTCATAAGGATATGTTGTTGCAAAATTTGGTAGGGATCAGATTATTAGAATGGGGGTAATTTGATTTAAGCTTTTAACATTTGGGTGGCCGCCATTACGTTTTCGTCAAGATGGCAGCAATATAAAACATGACCCTGAGGTGCCCATTGATAGTGATACCTCTGTACCAAATTTTGTTTAATTTGGTTTCTGCGTGTTTGAAAAGATAGGGGGAATCGATTTGCACACATACATGGCCGCCATCCGCAAAGTATTGGGCTGATGTCCTTGTTGTTTGTTCAAAATATTCTCCGTACATAGGGGTATAATGTTGCAAAATTTGGTGGAGATCGGATGATTAGGTTAGTCGTAATTTGATTTAAGCTTTGAACATTTGGGTGGCCGCCATTACGTTTCCGTTAAGACGTTGGCCATATAAAACATGACACTGAGGTGCCCTTCGCTAGTTCTACCTCTGTACCAAATTTCGTTCAATTCGGTTTCACCGTGTTCGATTTGATAGGGGGGACAGATATTCAGTGTACACACACTCATACACACACACACACAGAGACAGAGAGACACACAGACAGACACACAATTTTTGGCCCTGTATAGATCTCATAAGTCTACGTTCATTTTTTGCAAAAATTGAAAGTAGGCTAAAATATTATAGGTCATTCGGAAAAACACGGATTTAGTCAAGGTTACTCATGTGAGAGTCAAAAGATATAACATTTCCAGTATAATAATGACTCACTAGACAAGGGAGTGCAAGTTAACGCCGTAATCATAGATTTTGCTAGGGCATTTAATATCGTCCCATATGATATACTACTCCGTCAATTAGCGCAAACAAAGATTGATAGAAGGGAAATTTTATGGATTTAAGAGAGTTTGACGGGTCGCTCTCAAAAGGTTAAAATAGGTAATGTATTTTCGGAGGACATTTTGACATAGGTGTCACTCAGGGTAGTATGATTGCGGCCCTGTTATTTCTGACACTTATTAATAATATTTATTGATCGCAGCCAATGGCCATACAAGAAAAGAATGACTTAAAAATGAAAAGCTTCTTTTCGGTTACATAGTTGTCATTCATTTTGCACACAATGTGCATTATATGTTTAGCGTAATCACACAATGATTTTGATCTATTTTTTGCATAATTGCAAGTGGTATCTGCCACACCGAACATCACACAGTTTACACACACACGAATCACATGGTTCATGAAATCGCGTATTGGTGCAAACCGCATGATGGGAACCATGGCATAAAAACCTGGTGACAACATGTCTCAACTCGTAGTTAGTCTGAGTCCAGTGCCTATTCATCATCGCTTCAGAGCTGTAAAATTTCCTCCATACGTCTGCTCTTTTTTTTTTGTGTTCTCATCTGCTTAAAGTGTATTGGGAAGCGGTCGTTGATGGCAGAAACATTCTTGGAAAACCGATACATTTTAGTGGAAAAAATTTAGAAATTACATATAGAAATAGAGTGTTCCACTTTTTTTGCCAGTCAGTGTATATATACGAGTCTTGGCACTTATTAATGACTTACCGAATGGGATTCAAAGTGACTGCTGATTTTTCGGATGATTGTGTAATATACCGAAAAAAATCATAGTTCAGTTAAAAACTGACCTCAAACTGGTCCAAAAATGGGCGGTTGACAACAAAATGAAGATAAATACGAGTAAAATTAGTCTCATGAGAATAGGCATGATTTTCAATTAAATATCGGCTCGGAAATATTGCAGAAAAAGACTCGTGCAAATACTTGGGCATCCTTGTAGGGAATGATATGAAATGGGTTGTGTCGTCTCCAAAGCGTACAAATCATTTCATTTTTAATGAGGGTATTAGAAGGCAGTAGCTCCACCGTAAAATAATTAGGATATATGACCCCAGTTAGGCGAATTTGGAGTACGGCTCAGCGGTTTGTGACACATATCAAGTAGGGTTCATCATTGAGCTGGATACGGTGCATAGGAAGGCTGCCACATTTGTGTTCAACGATTTTAATGCTAGAAGCAGTGTATCACGAATGATAGAAAACTTGGGGTGGGTATCTCTGAAGGATAAAATGACTATACGCTATGCTTAACACTTAAACTAATCGGCCAGCATGGGGTGAACTAAGCAAACGCCTCGGAAATCCCACCTACCTGAGCAGTGGAGATCATCCACATAACGTTAAGGGCCGACCGCAGCACACAAATTATGGGAAATAATCGTTCGTTGATGGTGGTATTGATAATTGGAACTCATTGCCACTCTCTTAGAGCCTTCCGTCAAAACAAATTGATAAGACTGACATTTTGTGTAAATACTACGATATAATTACTGAAGTACTGAACCCATAATTTGCTTATTCTAAGTACAATAATTACATGCACACAAAAAGAATGGTAAAAATATATATTCAGGCGAAAATGACACGATGAAGCTTATTTTAACAAGCCGAGACTAGAAGGACGACTTTGAAATGTTTTATACAATGTCGAAGCTCCTTAAACTCAATATTTATAAAGATAATATTCACGTGGGTGCCAGTTTACAAGGTTAGGGCTTGTGAGCAATAATCTAAACAGCAGAACTCTCTCTTCTCGTGTCGCATGGTGTAGAAACCACCAACCAGAATCATTAAACGAGAGGTAAGATAACATTCAATCACTTTTGACTTCTGTCGTGAAGAAACATAATACTTGGAATACCAAAACCAATGCGACGTAGTGATGCACCCATGACCGGGAGCGGTCATGTCGTTCGAAGAGTTCAAATGAAGCGCCACGCTGCATTTTCAAACGGGCGCCGTGAGAGTGGGGAGCCAGTCCGCTGCTGAGCCCGAGCGTGTAGCGAATGACGAGCCATCAAATTGGCCAGAATATCTTATTAAAGCTTATCCGGAATTTGTCTGTTTGGAGTGTCGATATGATTGTAAAAGGTGAACTATGATTTTACTGTATAGTACAGGCTACTACTTATCTGGTTGGGTGTCTTCCGCGCTGCAGCTGCAAACTTTCGGATTTCTATCACCATTTTAGCATTTCACCTAACATCATATATACTACAACTAGCATACACCGACAAATTGCATTACCAATACTGCAACTAAATAATTGCACATATTGTAAATATTTTCACCTGTATTTACAAACATAGATTTTATAGCCTAAGTGTAATGGATCTGATGATGATTGCTTAACGATTGAAACTGGTCATCCTAGTGTATTTATTAATCTCATGTAATTTTTCAGGATTAGGTTATAACCCAACTCTTTTGGGTACATTCGTGTTGACCGACTGAAAAGCACCTAACTTTTGTTTACTAAGTAAACACTGAAAAATGGCTTCAAACCCCATAAAGTGGTAAATAGTTGTAAACAAGTGCGAGTGTTAAATAAATGACCCGTGTGAAAAATAAATTAATGAATGGTCAGATTGTGCGGATACGATTGAACACTTTTTTTAATACGACATTTTTATATAAAGTGAAGGTTCGCCGTTTTATTTCAATTAGAAATCTCAGGGTAAAAGTCTCTATTTTTACAACCCTGTGATTCAGGCAGGGGTGTCTTTATATTATTGTGTGTGGTACTTATTTGAATAAAAGTGGATTCTTTTTAAGAATTTTGTGTTCATCCTATCCCATATTAACGCGTGGAATTTGAATTCGGTTTGGCACCATTTTTCTATCAAGTTTTTATCGAGTGTTTTTCGAGTCTCGTGCTCCATCGATTTCGAGGTTCACGCATATGTGGGCATTGGTCTCCGGACTAACGGATACAGTATAGATGACAGAATCTCCCAAATCTCAAATTTCTTTTTTATATAATCTTCTTCTTTCCTCGCTTCGTTATTATCTTGTCCCCGAGCTCTTTCTTCCTTGACATCTCGTTCATTTAGAACGCCATCTCACCAACAGTTTGCTCAATTTCAGCCGCCATCCTTGTGATCCCTTTAAAGCTTCTTTAGTTCTGTGTTTCACCACCATAACAGCTTCAGCCATCTTCTTTGTACACTATTATAATACCTTGTCTATAACTTCCTTACTCCATGCTAACAATTCATAGTGTAGTTAGTAAGATACCAATACAAGTACATCTATGAATATTCTCAGGAATTATGCAATCACATTTCCTATCAACAGATCATCACAATTACATAAGTTCACATTTAATTAGTTCCAGTCAAGTTTTCTGAGTATATCACATTCGCCCCCAGAAATCCTTACAACTATGCCATAGTGGGGGGATTTCTGACACACAAGTTAATTAGGATAATCAATATGAATGGTGTAGCAAACCAAATATATTTCTTGCACTTTTCAGCTGTAGGATGGTACTGCCTTTTCACAATACCATAATCATCCTACCCCAATCCAAGCTTCTCATTCTTCTCTCTGAAATCTTGTATGGCACAAATCATATCCCCGACTGCTTGTAGCTGTAATTCTTGCTCCTTCTTCAGAAGCTTATCGAATCGCTCCACATCAGCCTGCAGACGTCGTCGTCAAAGAAAGAATGCCGACCGCAGCATACAAATTACGGGAAATAATCGCTCATTGATCGTGGTATTGATAACTGGAACAAATTAACTGCCACTGTCTTAGAGCCTTTCACCAATACATATTGATAAGACTGAAAATTTGTGTAAATACTACGATGTAATTACCATAGTACTGAACCCATAATTTGCTTATTCTAGATACAATAATTACATGTACGCAAAAAAGAATGGCAAGAATATCTATTCAGGCGAGCATTATTATTAGAGTATCGTACAACACAAAACAAACAACATAAACAATATACATACATACAATAGGTAACATATTACAACTGTAACAATCATGCAAGGGAAAGGGTGTTCAAAGATTAATGTCTAAATTCTCTAGCCATCTTATGGCTTCAGTAGATGCTATTACAAAGTCCTGTGTTGATCCAGTGATTGCCCTACTAATACACTCAGTGACAATATGGTCCATAGTCTGTCTAACTGCACCACAATCACAGGTTGGGGAAGATCGCATACTCCATTTAAACATCATTGATCCGCATCTCCCTTGGTTAGTGCGGAATCTGTTGAGATCTACCCATGTCTTGCGGGGCAAATCAAATCCAGCTGGCAGATTTTGAATGTTGAACAATGCCTGCCATTGCATTGGAGCTATGCTGTTCCACTCTTTTTGCCAATCAGCTTTTGGATCATAAACTTTCCTAACCAGTTCCTGTGCTGTTTGAATAGATGGAGATCTTGATTTGAGACGGCTATATCTGGTGCTAGCATCTTCATGAATGGGGAGTTCAGGATTGGCCAATATCTTGTTGTATTCCCTGACCAAGTTGTTCAGTCTTCTAATTCTAGGCGGTTCTATATGACTAAGCACAGGCAACCAGAAAAGGAAGATTGTAGTTTTACGTGACCGTGAATCTTGTGATTATGAGCCACGGGACCTCCGTTTTACGTGGAATCCGAACCACAGGACATGGCATTTCACTTCGAAAATCTCACATGCATTGACCGGGAATCGAACCCAGACCGCCTTGGTGAGAGGCATACAGCTAGACCGCTGAGCCACCACGCCCCACAGGCAACCAGAAAAGAGGGGTAGATTTTATTGTGCCACTAATAATACCCACTGTCTCATTCAGGACAGTGTCCACCTTTTTAACATGAGAGCCGTTGACCCAAACTGAGCAGGCGAGAATGACACGATGAGACTAGAAAGACGACTTTGAAATGTTTTATATAATGTCGATGCTCTTTAAACTTAATATGTATGTGAATAATATTTACGTGGGCGCCAATTTACAAGGTTATGGCTTGTAAACAATAAACTATACAGTAGAGAACAGCAGAACTATCCCTTCTCGAGTTGTAGGGTGTAATATCCACCAACCACAATTATTAGACGAGAGGTAAGATAATATATGCTGTAATGTAGAATGTGGAAGGATACCACAAGCAAATAAATAAGGGATGAATTTAATATATGAAGTTAAACTAAATGTATAAATTATTCATAAATAATAATACAATATCAACTTGTGCTAGGTCATCACACCAGGTTTCGTCTTTTACCACCATTTGTTATCCATCATGTCCTCAAAATATTTTCTGAGGTATGCGCATGAACACATTCTACATCAATGATGTGAATATCGTGTAACCCTATCAAAGTGAATGGTGCATTCAGAAGACCTTTGTTGCATAACATTCAATCACTTTTTACTTCTATCGTGAAGAAACATGATACCTGGAATACCAAAACCAATGCGACGTAGTAAAGACGACAGAATCTCCCAAATCTCAAATTTTATTTTTATGCAATCTTCTTCTTTCCTCCCTTTGTTATAATCTTGTCCCCGAATAATCAATTAGAGTAGCTCTTTTTTCCTTGACCATCTCGCTCTTTTAGTACGCCATCTTACCAACAGTTTGCTCAGCTTCAACCGCCATCTTTGTGAACCCTTTAAGCTTCATTAGTTCCGAGTTTCACCTCTATAAGAGCTTCAGCCGCCTTCTTTGTACTCACCATATTTTCTTTACTCCTTGCTAGCAAATCATACTGCAGATAAAAAGATACCAATACAAGTACATCTATGAATATTCTCAGGAAAGCTGCAATCACATTTCCTTCCAACAGATCACCACAATTACATAAGTTCACATTTAATTAGTTCCAGTCAAGATTTCTGAATATATCACTTTAGCCCCCAGAAATCCTGACAGGGGCCGATAACCTAGATGTTAGGCCCCTTAAAACGACAACTATCATCCTCATCATCATCATCATCATAAAATCCTGACAACTATGCCATAGTGGAGGGATTTCTGACACACATGTAACTAACACACTCTTTAACTAACCAAATATATTTCCTGCACTTTTCAGCTGAAGGATGGTAATGCCTTTTCACAGTACCATAATCATCCTACCCCAATCTAAGCTTCTCATTCTTCTTTTTGAAATATCGTATCACACAAATCAAATCCCCAACTGCTTGTAGCTGTAATTCTTGCCCCTCCTTCAGAAGCTTGTCGAATCTCTCCACATCAGTCTGCAGTCTTGGTCAACGAATAATAAGAAAATTGGAGGAGAAACAAGATTAGTTATGAAAGATTACAGATTTGAAGTAAAAGATGAAACAACACTCTAAATATCTAAGTATCTTCATCATCTGTATCTGGAAATTCATCTGGTGGAGAATGAGTAGGAGTCATCTGTGAAAATTCATTATGATACCTCACAGAGATTACTTTACTGGACACTTACTTTCCCATGCAATTGCTTTTTAACATTCTCATTTATTGTTAACACATCAAAGTGAGAGAAACAAGCTCCTGTTGGTATGCATGTTTCTTACAGGTCCGGAAGTCACCATTTTCTCTCATCAACCTCAGGATTACCTGAGTATTTTGAAGAAGATACCTTCTTAATCGAGTTAAATATAATCGTTTCACCATTTATCACAGTTGGTGAGATTTGATAGAATATCCTGCTGAAATGAGGGTTACTCCAAATGGCTTGCTCGACTTCCACCAAGAGTTGGGTTACATCTCCCTGGTGTACCCTGATGGTTTTTTAATTGCACATTGAAGGAAGTTGTTGAGGGTTACGCCATTTGCCAGTTTGTGCGCTACAGTGCTAACTATTCGATTCAAAAATTAATCTCCATTTATGAATTGGATAGGGGTACCCCAATATAGGTCTGTATACCATGGATATTATGGATGACAATTTTCGGAGAATTTTAATGTTTAATTTCAGTATTTAGGAGATATCTGAAATTCTTAAATTTCATTGGAGCTATGATTATTACAATTTTTGGATTTTTAAGTTTCGATGTGAGTTTTAGGAATTTTAGATTTTGAATTTTAATTTTAGGAAATTTCGAAATTTAGATTTGAGATTTAGGATTTTTAATTTTTGATTTTTAATTTTTGATTTTTAAATTTTGGAATTTTTAAATTTAGGATTTATTGGATTTAGGATTTATGATTTAGATATTGGATTTTTACGGTTAATGTTTTAAAATAAATACAGTACTAGCAGAAGTACATTCATCGAACGGTCTTCGGTAATAATAACCAGACGTAATCAATTGAGCTACTGTTGCAATGGTTACAGGCTTGGAACCTGTTTGTCGACAACGAAAAATGATTAGTTAAAATATGCTCTGAAACTAAATTTACCTAACGGGTACTTCCTGACGTGAAAATAAAAATGAAAAGCTCGTAGACGAAACGCAATACACGTCAAATAAAACTGACCTTCACTGTTGTGTCATGTCCCCATCCAGAGGAAGACGCCTTTAATAAATTATAAAGGCTTGTGGTGCAAGAAAATTCAGGTCTTTTAGCCTCCAATGGCCCAAATTCCTAAAAGCAACACAAAATAACTATTTCAATTCAGTAATTTTTGAAAATAATGTTTCTGTTTGAGATATATTAGACCTTCTGTACGACATATCGCACATTTAAGTCGTGCGAAAAAACCTAGGGTACCCCTTGACTCCCTTAAGCGCATTGATGAATTTTACAGTTTTAGTTGATTCCGTAATAACCTTATAGCCATTTGCAAACATTCACAGAAATTTAATACATGTGGTGGCTTTACTTCTTGCAGAAATAAATGGAAAGTTGGATGTCACCTTTTGAGATACTGTTGTCATGGTTACTGGCGTGCATTCCTTCATTATTTTATTAAATGAAGTTAGTTTTCGGGGAATATCTCAGAAACTGTTGGTTTTAGAGCCTTAGAATGTAGTTTTCGGGGACCCTTTACAGCTTGGAACCGAGTTTTGTTTCTGACACCAAGGGGCTGAAAATAAGCTTTGTCTCGTCGTTGTAGGCAGTAGTATAATAATAATAATAATAATAATAATAATAATAATAATAATATAACAATATAGGGATAGGGATATAATAGACCTTCCGTACCACACCCGCACTTGTAAATCGCGTGAAAAAATCTAGACTACCCCTTGACCCCAATAAGCGCATTATATAACATTGATGAATTGTACAGCTTAATTTGGTTCCGTTATAACCTCATACCCATTTGCCAACTATCACAGTAATGTAATAAATGGAATTGTATTGCGTCTTACAGCAATAGATGGTTCTGTGAGTTTCCGTTGCCATGGTTACCGGCTTGCATTCTTTCGTTATTGTTTCTATTATTTAAATAGTTCCCATGATGGTTCCGTATTGACGTACTAAATAGTTTTAACAACAAATTGTATATCCGCCTTAGTCAATACATAAACGAAAATAAATTATATTTACATTTGCTCCTGGTGTATGTTTCAGGGATTAATAGCTTTTATCCCCTTCACCAGCCAAGACAAATATCCGAAAAAGATATAAAATAGCGTAGCACTCAAAAAAACAAATGGCTATTTAACTTAATATGGTGCACCATATAAGTAGGTCACAGAAAAATGTTGAGCAAAACTAAAATATATATATATGAAACAACGATGATATTCAGCCATCAAAACACAGAGAATCAGTGGACAGTTCATTCGTTCAATTTAAGCTTCGACCAGTGTTTTGGAGCGGATTCGCGAATGAACTGTCCACTGATTCTTTGTCTCGCCCTTTTACGCCTATTTCAGCAAGTATTTTAAGGGGGTATGCCCCCTTTTATGAGAGGTACAGAGAAGAATTACATCAATGATTAGTGTTGTGCCTCTGAAGGATATCTGTACCAAATTTTACGTTGATCCACCCAGCCGTTCTTGAGTTATAAGGAAACAACTTTGTCCACAGACAGACAAACAAACAGACAGACATACAGATGGACAGACAGGCATCCGTCATAAAAACAGTCTGAAACGCGTAAATAACGCAAATTTCCGTAGAAATTCAGAAAAAACAGACAAACTTTCATTTTTATATATAGAGTGATATTGGAGATTTTTGTATCAGTAGGATAATTTAAGGCTATTTTCGAGTTTATTGTAAGAGTACATCCTTTATAGATCTTGGTGAAGATCGACATTGGATTATCTTAAGGAGAGTTCAGATCTATGTTATGATAATGAGAGTGAACATTGAAATCACTATTTTGAAGTCAGACAGTAACAGCTGGTAGGATTAATTTAATAAAGAATTTTAGGATATTGTTATTAAGTTCTGTGATATTATCTACAATAGTGACACATTGAATAATTAGCAACGAATATAATAATTTGTTGTGACAAATAATTATATATATTTATTACACAGTAGAACAGATCAGTATGGTGAGAAAAGGAACTGTATTATTATTATGAGTACTAATGAATAGATATTTCTTTAATAATGAATATTATAGGATTATTATAAAAAAATAACAGTCAGCATTATTTCAAGGAAAAACAATAGTTCCGTGACGAACTAAAGCTTATTTTCATATATCCTACTTATGTTAATTGCCACTATCAATATACGAAATTTCAGTTTCATTGCTGTAATAGATTCGTAGATATTGAGAACCGACTAAATATTTCGGATGGTCGCCATGTTGGATTTTTACATGTGTAGGCCTTAGAGTTATGTAATGTTACATGAAGATTATTGTGGACGTGTAGTATTCAAAATTCAATCGCATGATTAGGACTCAGGAAGTAAAAACGAGATTTTAAAATTTCGCACAGTTGCCATCTTGTGGTTATGGAAACAATGGAAATAAATTAGATACCAGTGGATTAACATTAGTATAAGAATTTACTGTACCAAGTTTCACTGCACTCGGATGGTTAAATTGCTAGAAACGTCCATGTGAATATTTATAATTCGCGTCATCGCCTTGTTGGATTTGTGATCACCAGGTTATTGAAAGTCCTATCGGTGAACTTATGTTCATAGCCCTTATGAATATTAAAAAATTCAGTTTGATTGATGTAATAGATTGGTAGATATTGAGAATCGTCTAAATATTTCGGTTAGTTATATGTATATGCCATAGAGCCATGCACCATTAAAGGACAATTATTGCGTAGGTTAATTATTCAAACTTACACTTCGATCGCATGATCACAACACAAGAAATAGAAACTTAATTTTAAAATTCGCACAGCCACCATCTTGAGGTTATGTAAACAATTGAACTAAATTAGATACCAGTGCATTACAATGTGTACTAACATATGCTGTACCAAATTTCATTGCGTTTGGTTGGTTAAATCGCGAGAAACGTCTATTAAAAGTCGCAACTTCACTTAGCCGCCATTTTGGTTTTCTAGTTACCAGGTTTATAAAAGTCACATAAGTAAACTTCTAGTAGTTCCCTTTATCACCATACAAAATTCCAGGGTGATATCGGTAATAGTTTCGGATGTATTGAATGCTGATGAAATATTTCGCACAGCCACCATGTTTGATTGGTGAGACGTAACAAAATTTAAAGGGCACGGTCGGGGTTGTCCCAAATAGTGCTATGAAATTACCGAGTTTCATTTAAATCACTCCAGCCGTTTAGATTTTATTAGAGGGACACACACACACACGGACACACAGAAACACGGACAAAATGTGATCTCATAAGCCTATTTTTTATAAATGAAAATAGGCTAATAAGAGTATCAATTCGACGTATAAAAGGAAGCATGATATTATAAATGAAAGCACCATATATAAGCAGAAATAGTTATGAGTAAGTTGATGTTATTTGAAGGTATATGAATCTGCTATAATGAAAGGTATAAGTAACCCCTTCAATGATCATTGCGACTTTCTTGAGCAAATGTAATGGTAATATGAGTACAGGAATAAAGGATCAACTATGAAATAACATTAGAGGAAAGTGACCAAAGTCGGACCCGAGTCCCTAAGTCGAACCCCTGCCTTATTTTGCTTGGACGGAGCTGCCGCATGGTGGCAAACATTGAATGTGAAGGTACGAAAGGAAATGCTGTGTTGTGGAGGTGGTAGCACTGGACTGTGGGGAGTATCCCGTCAGTTCCACCATTACTGGTTTTCATGTGAGAGGATGTTTTTACACGTGCTCATGGAATAGTGATTGTTTTATATTTCAAAGAGGGTATGTCACATTGTATTTACAGTACTGTCTTAAATAAGCGATACACTTGATAAATGTTGTATTTGCTTGTCGAAATACCTATTAATTTTTTTGCATAGCCTCGAAAATATCAAGTACAAGATGGCCGAAGTCGGACCCCTAATAACCCTGAGTTGGAGTCCTGAAATTCAGATTTAAAATTCTTGGTTTTTATTTAAGCCATTCAAAATATTGTTTCAGATGGCCCGAAAAATATCAGTCCTTGCGGGAAAAAATGGGAAACTCTCAAAGTGGTCGGTACCTGGATTTTGTGGTCATACCAATAAGCCATGTTCCTAACAAGACATTATATAATGTAAAAATAAAGTATTTTCACGTTCTTCATTACTTTTCTGGTAGATTCATTTGATTTTACGTTCATTCTTAAGAGGGGTCCGACATTGGCAACCTTTCTCCCAGACGTTATTTTTGCTTCTTTTAATGAAAACATTTCATGAGAAAATCTAGGCTTTATAAGTTAATCTGAACCAGATACAATTTTAGAAAACATATCAAAGAACTCATGTAGCTAAAATTCAAATTTTAAAAAGATGGAAATAATAACAATACAGGTGAAAACAAAATGGGGATCCGATTTTGGTCACTTTCCTTGTGATATAAGAAATAAAGGTATATGACATAAGGTTAGGTGAATATTAAAATATTGTGCTAATACAAATATTCATTAAGAATGAAATGAGGTCAAGGATGATGCTTAAATGTTACACAAATAGAGAATGCAATGGAAATGATATACGACAGCGTATATTTCAACAGTGGAGAGTGATTATAACAATATACAATTATACAGTCTAATATATGAAATGATAGCAATGTTGAAACAGTATTATCTTATTGAGAGTTACCGATAATTAATTCTATTGAACCTGATATGACGTGAAACTTAAACTTTACTTCAGTGTACGGCTATAGTTAAATGATATTGACAAGTGAAGCCTGAATTGAAGAGAAATGAGTTAGTAAATTTCAGAATTGATGTGAGTTGATTTACGAGAAGTTTTAAGAGAATTCGAAAGACATAAAAGCTAATGTAAATAGATATTAATAATTCAAGAAGAGTAGAATCAGAATGTGAATAGTAAAATAGGAGTTATGGGTAGCAATGATATTATATAAATTAAAAGATTAATATGTGCATTTTTAGGAATTTAGAAATAGTTAACGTGACATTAGAAAGTCACAAATATAAAATTAAGTATTTTATTTCGTACTCCTCAGCTACAAGAACACCATTATGAATATGGGAAAGATCTGGTGATGACCTTCTTGGATATTGAGAAAGCATATGATAGTATTAATAGAAACAAGGTATGGGAAGCAATGAGAGCAAAAGCAGTGAACAGGGAGACAGTGGCAAGAGTGAAAGCAATGTACGAGGGAAGCAAAAGCTGTGTAAAGGTGGGAAGAGAGAGAACAGAATGGTTTCAACTGGAGAGTGGTCTGAAACAGGGAAGTGCCCTCTCACCCCTGTTATTTATAGTGGTGATGGAAGAAATCATACGAAAAGTGGTAAATAGCATTGGGGAAAGGAAAATGAAGGCAATGTTGTTTGCTGATGACCTTCTGGTATGGGGAGAGGATGAGGAAGAAGTACAAGAGCAATTAGATGAGTGGGAGAAGGTAGTGTTATCATATGGGATGAAGTTCTCAGCACAAAAGAGTGAAGTGGTCATCACAACGAGGAAGAAGAACAGACTGGATATGGGCATAACACTTGGAGGACAGCAGTTGCAGAAAGTAGAATGCTTCAAGTACTTGGGAAGCATAATTGAAGAAAAGGGAGGCAATAGGATGGAAATAAATGAGAGGGGAAGGTGCGCAGATGGATTTTTCAAGAGTGTTAGGGGGATGATATGAAATAAAGATGTACCACAAAAATGTAAAGGAATCATCTACAAGACCTACTTTGTGCCAATTTTGACATATGGTTCAGAAATATGGGTGATGAAGGAAAGGGACAAGAATAAAATACGAGCAGTGGAGATGATGTTCCAGAGGAGTAGGGTAGGAGTAACAAGAATGGACAGAGTAAGGAATGAGAGAGTCAGAGAGATGGTGAGAGAGGAACCATTGCAAAATAGAATAGAGCGATCTAGGCTGCAATGGT
Organism: Meconema thalassinum; assembly: GCA_946902985.2. Lineage (NCBI taxonomy): Eukaryota > Metazoa > Arthropoda > Insecta > Orthoptera > Tettigoniidae > Meconema > Meconema thalassinum. The sequence goes on from OX336395.1 coordinate 215,278,479, forward strand.
ATGGACATGTGAGGAGGATGCGAGAGGAGAGGATACCGAAGAAGATGTTTGGAATGGAAATGACGGGAAGGAGGCCAAGGGGAAGACCAAGGGACAGATGGACAAAAGGAGTTACGAAGAGTGTGGAGGAAAGAGGAGTGTGCTGGGACACAGTAAATGACGAGAGATGGTGGATGGACAGGAAACGATGGAGAGGCTTATGTTCCAAGCAGACCCGACCAGTGGTTGGAAACTGCTCAAGATGATGATGATGATTTCGTACTCCTATAAATAAGCGAGTGGTATATAGGAAAGAATGCGAGGAACATTTTAGGTACCTTATTTCAGTTACTGTTAGAAGAATTTTATTTTGAGTAAATGTTTTTCATTTTTCTTTTCTGATCTAGAGAAAATTGTTTCGTTTAAGTTGCATTAAATGAATAAATTAGCGAGTTCGTTTTTACGATAGCTCGTTACATTTCTATATAATCCTTTTATTTTCATAAGTCAGTGATATATTGTACTATGGAGGTAATTATAGGTGTCCAAAACCTTTAACCTTTATCCGTCACGCTCAAGAATCGAATTTTTCTCTCTCTCATGCGCAGTTAGAAGTTCAACCCTCGTAATCTAGTCCCTTAGTACAATACAAGTTAGAGTGTGCCTTATTATGTGCTATTTGTCTGCGTTGTGCAGTGGTTTTTCTAGCCGGGGGCCGCCACACCTCGGCAATCCAACCCATCTTCGGATAATCACGACGGCTCGTTTCTTTATTGAAGGGTAATGTACCCAAATCGTGAATTGTAGACATTAAGTGTGTTATTATTGTTGATGATGATGATAATTGTTGTTTAAAGGGGCCTAACATCTAGGTTATCGGCCCAAAGATATCATTGTTGGCAATATTCTGTTATTGGCCAAATTGTCACCGCAGAATTGCCCCCATTTGCAATGGAAGTAAATGAATGAATCTTGCGGGTATTCAAATTGCCTTAACATTACATACTGTAAGTGTGTAATTGATAGAGCCCCTCACCGCCATATGTTAAAATGTCCTTTTATAGCACTTTTGGATCTAAATTACATTACATGATAATAAATTAATGCCACCATGCATTAATTTGTGTTTTTTCTAAAGCCCTCTCTCAACTAATGTGCCATCGTATATACACAAGTACATAGTTATAGCTTCTCGTTACTATGGATTATGATGTGACACATAAGATGTCCTCTACTAGCCAATTTGGCTTCACATATACTACATGAATCTGTCTTACCTGTCCAATATCCTATTCGAGTGAATTTGGCTCAACATATATGACTTGAATATGGCATTTTACCGCAATGGGTTAACATGTGTGTCACAAAATCACCTTTCCAAAAAAATCTGGATTGACATATACCCCCCGTGACATACATTCCTATTCTTGGAAAATTTGGTATTGCACACAATATATGAAACTTGCTCCTCTGGTATGGGTTAACATGTGAGTTTTTCAAATGTCCTGTCCGAGCAAACTTTTCATCACATATGTTACATGAATGGGTTAACATCAGTTTCATTAAATTTCAATTCTTAGAAAAATTGGCATTGCATAAAATAAATGAAACTTTCTTCTCTGGTGTGGGTTAACATGTGAGTTTTCAAATCCCCTATCATTGAAAGAGAAATGTCACATATGGTACATGTGTAAGGCCTTTCATCTGTATGAGTTAACATGTGTTTCTTCAAAGATCCCATTAAAGCATATTTGGCATCGCAGTGTGGAGTAACATGTGCACCTTCAAATATCCTCCCTGAGTGAATTTTTCGTCACATACGCTAAACGAGTTGGGCTTTTTGGCCAGCATGGGTTATCATGTGTGTCTTCAAACTACCTTTATTAGTAAATTTGGCATCACATAAACCGCATGAAACTGGCTTTTCTCCTGTATGGGTTAACATGTCAGTTTTTAAATGAACAGTCTGAACAAATTTTGCGTAACATATGCTACACGAATGGGGCTTTCGCCAGTATGGGTTAACATGTGTCTCTTCAAACCAGGTGTAATAGTAAATTTGGCATCACAGAAACCGCATGAAACTGGCTTTTCTCCTGTATGGATTAACATGTGAGTTCTTAAATGACCCATCTGAGCAAATTTTGCTTCACAAGTGGTACATGAATAGGGCCGTTCTACGCATTGAGTTAACATGTGCTTCTGAAAAGCGGCATACATAGTAAATTGCGCTTCACATATGCTACATGATCATGTACTCTTGTCGCCATGGGTGGATATATGCTTCTTCAAATCTCTACCACGAGTGAACTTTGATTCGCATGTAGTACATGCATATGGTTTCTGACCGCTATGGGTGAGGATGTGAGTCCTCAAATATGCCATTCGAGCAAACTTTGCTCCGCATAAAGTACATAAGTGTGGCCTCTCGCCACTATGGGTTAAGATGTGAGTCTTCAAATGACCTGTTTGAGCGAATTTAGCTTGGCATATACTACATGAATACGGCTTCTCGCCGCTATGAGTTAACATGTGCTTCTTTAAATATCCTCTATGAGCAAATTTGACGTGACATATATCACACGAATGTGGCTTCTCACCACTATGGCTAAACATATGTTTTTTCAAATTTCCATTCTTAGTAAATTTAGCATAACATATATTACACGAAACTGGCTTCTCTCCGGTATGGGTTAACATGTGAGTTTTCAAGTGTGCTGTCTGAGTAAAGTTTGCTTGACATATGCTACAGGTGTAAGGTCTTTCTCCAGTATGGGTTAACATGTGTTTCTTAAAACTTCCCTTTACACCAAATTTGGCTTCGCATATACTACATTGATAAGGCCTTTCACCACTATGGCTTAACATATGTTTCTTTAAATTTCCATTCTTAGCAAATCTGGCATCGCATATACCGCATGGATATGGCTTATGCTCGAATATTATCGAATCTCCTTCCACGTTAGCACGTTGATTACTGCATGTATCACTAGTAAAGATCTTCTCGACAGGTTGCTTCTGACAAGTTCCTTCATGTGCTGTGCTAGTATATTTTCCTCCATTATTACCTAGGGAGCAAGTCTTCCTTAATATAGGATCCAACGCATCTGAACAAATCAGTCTGAAACAAGTGGTGCTAATATAGTGCATTGAAGTTTTAACACGGAGATAAATAGATAAGTTTACGTATACTAAGGACATTCAAAACATTTTTATAAATCTTAATTAAAGCAAGGGCATTTCGATTTTTTTATATATTGTACAGCCTCCCAGGGGTATGCACCCCTTGGAGTCCATCCCCCCGGCATCTGGCTAAATCCCCTAAATGGCAACCCTTGGAAAGCCGGCCCAACATCCATAAAACTTAGCAGGGACAGCTTGCCACTCTAAGAAGCAGCTCAGTCCTTGCACAATGGTTACACATACCTACATACTAGTAACTGGGCCAACACATTGCTGACAACATAGCGCCAGAGAGTATAAGAAGGCATCCTAATGAGGTCAAAGGGTCTCTCCATTATCAGTGCTTCATCGAGACGGCCGGAGGCCACGCTGGTGTCAACCGAGGTGAGTCAGTCAATCGTGTTCAGAGTTCCTACTTTGTAACCTGTAACCCAACACTTGTAATACATTGTGAACATAATTACATTCCCTACAAGGGACTCATACTCAGAACTACAGACCAATAAAACACTTGGTCCACACTCTAAACTAGCATTACTGTTTATACGCCTCTTTACATCCCAACGCCCTTCCTTATTCCCGTCACGTAAAGACGTGACAGAAGGTAGTCCAATAGCGCTAACTCAGGTACCTTTGTGTTCCCCGAGCCGGCTCAGCTGCCAGCAAGCAGCACGTGCCACTCGGCTGATACGAGCAGATTCAATTACATAATAAGCAGTCAGCTGAGCGACTAGCACAGCGACCCTTTGCATTGGGTCCCATCTCTTCAAACACTACCACATTATTTATAGGAACGCCCCCTAGTTCCTAGCACACCACAACACTCTACACTGGTCAGCTTGCCCTGCCAAGGGAAGCTACCCTTTTTAGGCACAACCTTATAAATTAGTACAATAACTCTCCCTTTTAGATCCACCCCCAAATAAGGGATCTAAAACACTGGTGGAGGCGCGGTACTACGCATAGAGAACAGGACTCAACCAACGAGCCCTCGTAGTTAAAACGACCCCTTCCGTACCGCAAAAAGCCAAGCAAATAGTGAGAAAAATTTTCCCCCAGACAAAAAGCACCATTTTTTTTTGTGTGCTCCAAATTAGCTAAACAGGGGAAATTCTTATTAAACCAACCCCCCAGCCCCAGAAAGAATCAAACAGATACGTGAATACGCTGTCAAACACGCACAGATTTTTTTATATATTTTATTCACATACACTCCATTCAACATGGCACCCCTATACCGCCTAGCTGTGCTAAGGAGCATCGGGGAGTACCAGGAATTAATTGCCTGGCACAGAGTTTTTGAAACTAGGCAGGACTACCTCAGAAGGTTTCAGCAGCTCCTGCACGCCCAGTACATGCGGATCATAAGAGCCCTTGTCCGGCCACTCCGCAGTGCTAAGAATCGCAAGGTTCGGGCGAAAATCCCCACCCTCCGCACACAAATCATAAAAGCACACTGGCAACTACACTGTCGACACGAGTTTATGTTCCAACAATGGGAAACACTCATCACGGAACACAGACGGATAGGGACACAGGACACAAAAGTCGCTGAACAGGCCATATGCCTCAATAGGCAGTACACCCAAATTTGGGATGAATACCGCGAGCTCCAAGCCAACAAGGCCATTTTTGAGTTCATGGTAGGGCCACCAGCCCACCCGATAGAGGACATAAGCGTGGATACGCTGACTCGACAATTTGCGAGGATGTCCCTCTCGCCATGTACTGCCACACATAGGAAGGAGGTCGCCGTGGCCACAGTCAAGAAGACGGCCAGGTTAGGCTCCAACTTACTGCAGAATAAAACTAACACAGACACACGTCCTTCAGCTCCGGATCGGAAGGCCATTTTGCCAAACCGAGGGGCAGAGCCTAGAACAATCCCCTCGGAACAAAGGGACGAAAGAGAGTTGAAGCCAGGACTCTCAAATACACATAGCATAACAGAGGGACAACGGGACGTAACCACGTCATGGGCAGACGACATAGAACCCGTCCCACTACACATAAAGCCTGCATACACCCACGCAGATAGGCTAGCGCAATGGCAGGAGTCTGCCGTGGCCACAGGCCGAAAAGCGGTCAGGCTACAAGCCACCACATTGCTAGGCCAGACACAAGCCATTAAGCGACCTTTACCGCCAGTTCAAAGGGCAAATTTGCCAGAACGAAGGCGAACACCGGTATTAGTCCCTCAGGATGCACGATATACGCACGAACATTTTGACCGGGCATTACCACACACTACACGGGGATTAGGAAAAGTGTTATTAACTATCCCACAAAACCACGCAGTCAAATATATACACACTACCGTAAAATCTACTAGGGCAGCGTCAAGCACAATTAGGCCCTCGAATACAGGTACATTCAAACCTATAGACACGCGCTACGGTGGAAGTAGGCCAAAGCTTACTTTGCTAGAAATTCCGCCGGAAGGTAGCAAAGGAACACCCCAGTGGATTTCCGAGGCCTATAATCTAATAACAGGGCAAAACCCTTCACCTTTCTGCCCACTGAAGCTCGAAAGAAGATAACGACTTCCACCAGGGCCACAGAAATAAACTAACATCACTTGCACCAACATTATAGGATACATAAGTTCTCTTACACGGGGGCGATGAGAAAATAGTCCAACAAGTACATAATAAACATTAAAGTGCATATTTTTTTTCTCTTCCTCGCTTATTTTATGTATATACAGTGCAACATAGCCAAATTAGAAGGAATAATTTTAAACCCTTCTTGTTTTTTTTTTCTTCGAAACCATGGCATTTTTCTCTCAGGCCAGCAATGGTTATTGGGCGAAAGGGTTAACACCATAACGTAAAGTCTCTAATATGCAAGCCAAGTGGAAGCCAAGCAGGCTTCAGGCCGCAAAGAGATATTTTGAACACAGCTTAAGCATAAAATCACAGCATAAAGCTTCAGTGAGTCTTTCTAGGTAGAAATGACTAAACGTTCTATGTTATGGTTCCACAGTTTGGTAGATTCTCTTGTTGCGGGCGAAAGCCGTAAGAGTGGCAAGAATTAAGAATCTCAAACTAGTTTCAAAAATTTGGTGAGGTGTGCTTTAACCAATTGAAAAGCACAATTGCACACCGGGACGAGACACTGTCATCTTGTTGAGTTACAATTACTTTGAAGGGCAGGTTTGACTCCCACAGTGCACTGGCTTTGCTCGTGACGTGGATACAAGTGTATCAATTACGTCTTGCAAGGGCCTTCCTAATGTGTACTAGACAGTGTCGGTAGATTCCCCTGAGACGTAACCAGATTACGGTAGTACTCACGTTACCAAAATGGTAAATACTACACTCAGGTCCCAAGCACCATTTTTTTTACATTTTTTATAGTGTTCACGACATAATTTTTAGAGACTATCGCCACCTGCTATTATTTTCTTTCAAAGTGCTCTCTTAATCCAGAGCGGGGCATAGCTCATTTTTTTTTCTATTATGACGCAGGCATTAGGCCCGATGAAAGAAAGGTGGCCAAGTTAAACAAATATACATATTTAATACATAGGTACACGTAAAGGCGGAAATACTGCCAAAAGGAAAGGAAGTAATCCCACGGGCAGGCGTGAAAAGAGGGCCAAGAAATAGCCCACTGACCGCGCCGGGATACGATCCTAACACCCCCACAGAACTGTCCCGGAGACACGCGGGCATAATGACATTTCGTACCATTGGAGGGACATAATCGAACCACGGTACAGTAACACAAAATCTGGGGACACAGATGTAGGCAATGGAAGGTTCTTCTACGAGTACGGCCAACGCATATGAGATTTCCGAAGTGAAATGCCATGGCCTGTGGTTTGGATTCCAAGTAAAACGGAAATCCCGTGGCTCATGATCTCCAGATACGGTCACGTTAAACCACAAATTCCCCTCTTTTCTGTCACAATGCGAAAAGCACTCATCACAGTCACAGAGAGTAAGCGATTAAAAACACATGTGCCGGACACACAGCGTTATCAAGACAAGTAACGAGCGTACGCGCAAGACATTGTAATCCGATACCGCCATACTCAGCAATAACGCAGGCCTCAGTGATAACCTGCACGCTTACAGACAACAGCTCTCGGAGCAGAGCGCACGGCATCATTCACGCCCGATTTAGAGACCCTATATCTTCCAAAATTACACTACAAGGGGAAATCAAAAACATACAAACTATACACAGGTATGCATGCTTTCATATGCGCATTGCACATCCACGGGAACGTGCCATATTATATGCGGCACGGAAATGATCACACCTAGTCTTTACAGACAACCGGATTCGAACCCATGACCACACACCACACGCGTACCAAAAACTAACTATCCAACGGTATTTTTGGTACACGGAACACAAGCAAAAACCACACTGGGAAAGCCCCAAGCCCTGGAACACAACGCAAACATAAAACACAGAGAATGACATAAGGTCACGGGTCTGAGTTCCAGTAAAAATTTAGACACAAGGGGAAGCAGTTATCCAGGCTCCCAACCACACCGAAATTGGCCCATACAAGTGCATGTACAGGGAATACTACATTTCCTCCCACCAAAAGCCAGACATAAAATTTCGAATTACACCAGACAGAGAGCATACATTTCACAGACACAGGTAGGAAAATTTCACAAGACACAAGTCTTAGGGAACAATGGCCACACGACGTCATTACCTAACTAGGGCGAATTGCTACATTAGGCCGCTAGGAATCCAAAACAATGACCACACTTGCATTCGTGCAGAAAGGCACATACCAGCGGATGACAAACAGTAACTTCCCAGCCTGGTATTACACATACCAATTGCTGACTGCAGACTATTCACACTGCAATACTGCGGTGACGAGACACTATTGCGTAGCGCCAGTGACCATGGAATTACAAACACATAACAATTATAACACCATAAATTTTTTTCTCCACACTGCAAAAACATTTGGCAATGGACAAGACGTGACACAGCGGAACTTATCTTGGGCCTATAGGGCACGGTCGCAAGGACGTTGGCAAGCCACGGGCGCCTTCTGCCCACACAGGCGATACATATTACGACTTGGCCTGCAACAGACCAACCGTCCGCGTGGTGTAGCGGTACATAGGCACACACACGCACACGCACTCAACAATTAGGAACAAACACAGACAAGATCCCCCCCCTAATAACTTCTCTTATCAATCGCAAGGCATAGGAGTCATTACAGATGACTAGCACATGACCAGTCGCACTACGACCACTGGCCACATCTACACTACAAATGGCAGACCAGATTAGGTCATGCAGCTCTACTATCCCAAGGCGCGGATAGAAAGCCAACATGGACCAAGGGAGGATAACAGGAGAACAGGCTACCAGCGTACCACCTTACTCCCTTCCCATAACCTTCTCACGCCCAACATACACAACGCAGACACATCTACACGACCAAAAACAGCTACACTACATTACAAAATACACACAAGGGGTTGATGGACTTCATGCGTCTAAAGAGCAGGCATGCTACGCCTTGAGCCACGGTGCTACCACCCGAGTATTAGGGGTGGCTCAGCAAACATTAAAGAAGCATAATGCGCCTCTCCAAATGAGAGAGGAGGCCATAGATATATATTAACCATTCTTTAGTACTTAAACACTCCCGCATGAAAGGAATATATTGGTATTATGCCCCACCCTACACCTATCCGTACATGAAGGCAGAAACTTCATATCCAGACACATGCATGAGTATCCCATCCATTTACCAGGGATTTTAATATCAAACCTGCATGAATTTTCGTATCTTTGCAATCCCGGGAATTACCTCCCCACTCCACTCACTATAGAAGCATCCCAGTGGCATCACCGGTTTCAGGCCACCACTAACGTGGAACCCAAAGGTGCGCAAACCCTTCCTACCATACTTTAAGCCCACTCAACAAATAACTACCCCCAAATCCTAATAACAGGGTACCTGACATTACAGACCCTACTAACGCCTCCATTAAGGTAAAGGAAGCATTATTGCTGGAAAGCTGACGTAGCGATGGTAGGCCAGAAGTAGCCTATGTACTTAGAAGATCTACAACCCCGCTACACTGGAAATATTTTACATTTTACACAGAGATTACACTATTTACACAGGTTACGACACATTTTTTTTCTCACAAAGGAATCTGATACGATCTCATTGTTGACAACGGTGTAAGCCGAAGGTCAGGAGGGACCACATTGGAGCAGAGCTGGGGAAGGCGATGTGGACCCTCACCCCAGTTGGCTCATCAAATCACTGACGACTAGACCAAACAGACGAACTACGTAAGGTCAAAGCATTCGGGACCGGACACGGGCAAACATCGAGATCTAGGGGTGCATATTAGCCCATCCCCCTTGTCGGAGAAAGTTACACCCACTATGTGCCACGGTCGTCGAAGCCAAGACCTGCAGGGAGACTTTCTGAGAATGGCGGGAGAAATAGCTCACTCACCGCCGGCCTCGGGAGCTATCCCTAGAGACGACCCCATATTATGACTAGACTGTTAGTTAAATTTACGTAAGTAGGACTTCCATGGCGGGGAGTCAGACTCCTATTCGTCAGGAGTGAAGCAGGATCCAAGGGTTCAGCAGGACCAATCCTAGATCCGACAAGTCCTTACCCCGCGAGGTGAAGGTGAAGACCACGACGGTAATCAATAATGAAGAATGAAATATGAATATATATATATGGAATGTACGCGCTCATTCGATCCTGCGCCCACGTAAATGGACGACAACGGGTCGCCAGAGTTCTTAAATGAGTAGCATAGCGGGCACTCAAAGGGGTTCAGTGGGCCAACCCAGCAATGCCGACACAGGCGAAGAGGATTCCCCGGACGCTCCCTTCCCGGTGGACACATGAATCATTACTATTGCAGCCGACACAGGCGAAGAGGACTCCCCGGACGCTCACTTCCCGGAGGATATTATGCCATTGGACCACAATGTCCAATGCCCACATAAATGGCGACGCATCGGGCAACCAGAGGGCATTAAGAGAGGGGCAGTGCGCGCACCTCACAGGAGCCAAGTGGGCGGCTCAACTACGATAAATCGGAACAGCAAACGGTCATGAACAAGGAAGTTACAGCGGGCGAAACGGTTAGCTTGGTGGCACCGTAAGCCGCCTGCGGATAGATTAGTACTAGTAATAGACGTCGACACCTAGAGTTAAGGGGACGGAATCTAGCGACCCTAGAGACAACCGGTGTTTCTGGGGCTCGTGCGGGTGGTGTCCTGGGGATTTAATTGCCCCAGGCGATCGTCCTAGGCCAAATTTAGTTGTAAGACGGTTGCATTTGACACGCAACCTAGGATTAAGCAAATTTATTCACCGCTGTTGCCAGGTATGGCGCAGCACATTTCGGCAATAGATTAAGGCAACCCTCTCGGCTTAGAAATAGTTTTTTTTATTATTGGACCATAATTAAGATAGATAGTATTAAGTAACGCCGGTCGGCTCCTGATGACCGCCAAACCCGGCATCAGGGTAAGTCCGACAATACACTATAATATAGGATAATATATAATATAGTACAATAGGCATAATCAAAGTGGAATATATCGGCACCCGGTAACCACAATTCCGCTACCGGGGTAAGACCAATTACATATTATTTACGGCATTACGGCACCGTATAGGGTAAGCCCGGTCATGCAGCGAATTAACATTAATCATGCTATTTTTTTCAGAGAAGGAAGAGCTTCAGCCAGTAACAACTATGACACAGGCAGCAACATAGAGAATATGGCATACTAACATGTTTTTTCTAAACCTCGCCATTTTTTCACAGGCATCGTCACCAGATACAGGAAACTGGTGACAGGAATTTCACTGCCATATAGCAGTATCATATTATTTACGGCATGCCATGATGGTGTACTATTTTTTTTATTTTTTATACGTCAACTTGCACTAATCCCAACACACTCTCAAACACTCACCACATTTTTCTTTTTCAGCTACACACTCCAAAAAAAATCTGCACAGCAGGACTGGTGCCTGTGGGGTACCAGGCTTACTGGCAGATCAACTAAATAGAAACACATAAAGCGTCAAAATGCGACGCAGATTACGACAATGAGGGCGCAACCGACTTGTGGCAGTGACTCTCATTGTCAAGTGTGAAAGCATTCACCCACAGAGGATGCTTCACAGATTAGGTATTAAGAATACATGCAAGCGGTACGACCACTATACCGTACCAAGAAGTGGCCGTACAGGATCAGCCGTGAGACGGCAAGCGTACGTACAGACGGGTAGCGTGCACGCGAGGTACCTCACAAAAACTAGAATTATAAGGGATTAGCGCACTTAAGGTAGACATAAGGTCACTGTAATTCATAATTTTTAAGGATAAACTTCATACAATTATTCCACTAGACATAAGGTCATTGTAATTCATAATTTTTAAGAATGAACTTCATACAATTATTCCACTAGACATAAGGTCATTGTAATTCATAATTTTTAAGGATAAACTGCATATAATTATTCCACTAGACATAAGGTCATTGTAATTCATAATTTTTAAGGATAAACTTCATACAATTATTCCACTGGAAAGCGACAATATGCCTAAATGTCAGAATCGCAACATAGTACATTAAACACTATATATTTTTGTTTGTTTATCAAGATTCCAATGTACATAATGTGTATGATTTGTTTTCTTTCATTTTTCCTTCTTCTAACTTCCCCATTTGTCAGGGTGTTCCGTTTTTTCCCAAACAAATAAATACTTTGAATATTTCCCTTAAATTATACCCTGGAACACCCATTTTTCTATTTTCTTCTACCTTTCTTATTGCAGGGAGCACTTTTTCCCTAAGATAGGGCGGACGACGCAATCATCCGTTCGGCCCTGGGTTTTTCCTCCCTGCACAACTATGTAACGAATCACCATCAGAAACCATGTTTTTTTTGAAACTAGCAATATGCCAGCAACAGCAAGGGCAATTTTTTTTTTACATGTCGACTTTCTGTTGATGTTAAATTTTTCTCAAATGTCAATTTTTTTTTTCCCCAATGTTATTTTTTTTTTCGATATCCAATCTTTCGCAATGTCAATATTTTTGTTTGTTTTTTCACAATGTCAATATCAGTGTATACATATATCTGTACATCCCATAACCCTCCCCTCTGAACACGGGCTGACCTCACACCCACACTTCGATACGACACCACCAGGAGATACGAGGGGGTTTCAAGGACCACTACGTCAACACCCCAACCTCCAGTTCCGTTCCCGTTCGCGAGGACGCGAACAAATGAAGGAAGACGCTTGTACAGCCTCCCAGGGGTATGCACCCCTTGGAGTCCATCCCCCCGGCATCTGGCTAAATCCCCTAAATGGCAACCCTTGGAAAGCCGGCCCAACATCCATAAAACTTAGCAGGGACAGCTTGCCACTCTAAGAAGCAGCTCAGTCCTTGCACAATGGTTACACATACCTACATACTAGTAACTGGGCCAACACATTGCTGACAACATAGCGCCAGAGAGTATAAGAAGGCATCCTAATGAGGTCAAAGGGTCTCTCCATTATCAGTGCTTCATCGAGACGGCCGGAGGCCACGCTGGTGTCAACCGAGGTGAGTCAGTCAATCGTGTTCAGAGTTCCTACTTTGTAACCTGTAACCCAACACTTGTAATACATTGTGAACATAATTACATTCCCTACAAGGGACTCATACTCAGAACTATTCCCGTCACGTAAAGACGTGACAGACGGTAGTCCAATAGCGCTAACTCAGGTACCTTTGTGTTCCCCGAGCCGGCTCGGCTGCCAGCAAGCAGCACGTGCCACTCGGCTGATACGAGCAGATTCAATTACATAATAAGCAGTCAGCTGAGCGACTAGCACAGCGACCCTTTGCATTGGGTCCCATCTCTTCAAACACTACCACATTATTTATAGGAACGCCCCCTAGTTCCTAGCACACTACAACACTCTACACTGGTCAGCTTGCCCTGCCAAGGGAAGCTACCCTTTTTAGGCACAACCTTATAAATTAGTACAATAACTCTCCCTTTTAGATCCACCCCCAAATAAGGGATCTAAAACAATATATTCTTAGTAATAGTCTTTGATAAGAAGGCAGAATAGTTGTATTTGTGAAGTATAATAAATATTTGGAACTCAGTAGATAATAACAACTTCTAATGACACTCCGCATCAATTTCTCTGTATATAATTTAATTTCTTGCATATATGACTTTAACTTGAGATATATTTTATGTTATATTTGGGATATTAAAATCCTGCAATCAAAAATTTAGTTCAGTTTTCTAATTTAAGTATGATTGACATAGCATACGAGTTTTGTAACATTTGGTACAATTTTACATGAGAATACTGGCATTCAGAACGTAAAATTGCAATTATTGTGAAAATGAAAACAATGTTCAGATGAAGTTAATCTCCTGATCCATTACCGAAGCGCAGTGTTACGAGCTCCAAGCGAAAAAAAAGGACCACCCTGGGGATCGAAACTGCTACCGGTGATCCCATTTCCAAACTTTAGTCAGGAGGGCAGTGGGTTACATGAGTCCATACAAACAAAAATAAAATAATATTTGGAAAGGGAGGAGTCCTCTGAACCAATCTTGCAAAGTACATGCACATTTAAACGAATGGAAACTTGGAAACAGACATCAGTGCATATCCTAACAAAATAGGTTCACAGACACACTTAGCTATGCGCACCCACAAAGAAAGCACTAGGAAGTCATACACAGTTTGAACAAGAAAGAATACAGTCCTTTCTTTTAAAGAAATTTAAAAAAAACGGCAAAATAAGCGAAGTATGGATTTTTATGTCAAATTTATCCCAAATAGGATTTCACAAGTAACATTTCTGGAGTTTGAAAGCACCGATTCCCCTGATAGAGATCTACGTAATTAATATAAGAGACAGAAAATTAGTTCTTCGATAGCAATGTAACGAGAGCACGCTAGCTTTTCTACCAAATGAACTCCCACCGTTCCTGGAGAACGTGCCACTGCATGAGGGATTACGAATGTGGTGGCAATTGGGTGGGGATCCAACTAGCGGATCAGTAGTCGTCCGGAACCATCTTCATGTAACATATCTAAATAAATTGATGAGGAGGACCCGTTTTCTCGCCTACATGATCACCCGATCTTATGCCACTTGACTTCTTCTTGTAGGGTAGCTTTGGTCTGCGAAACTACTGGTGTAACTACAGATGGCGTGGGGGAAATCTATTAACAAGAATCATAAAGATTGGGTGAGTAACAATAACGGGTATTAAGGCGAGTGTGGGAGGATGATTCTCGCGACTGGTAATAATGAATTGAAGAGATAGATTGGTAAGGGAACATAAGGCACCGTGAATAACAAACTTAGTTATGGAAGGGAGGGTCGAGGACAAGAACTGTATGGGCAGACCAAGGTTAAAATATGTCAAATAGATTTGGTTCGGATGTAAAATGTGGTATTGATGTAGAGATAATGGAACGCAGTAGGAAGACATCATAAACCCCTATTGTCAACGATTGGCAAGTGAAACGCTAAATTTTATTTATTTATCGTATGGCCATTGGTGCCGGGAGCGTCCGAGGACATGTTCGGCTAACCTGGGGCTGAAGCTGCTTCTAGTGGACACCCATAGGGTGAGATACAAGTTCCGTTCAATTTGAAGTTCCAACTTTCGCAACCAGATGTCAATGATGATTCCTAGTGGTGAACATTGGAGCTTTTTTTTGATAGAGCGTTCCAACGAAACCTAACCTAGAAATTTAGCTTCACACAAGTTTAGTTAGTGGAGGGATCTTTTAAATGGCATAAATCTATGACATGGGACCGCCGGCTTTACTTCCCCTCCGAAGGAAGACATACTGAAGGATCTGAACACTCTTAAGAAATCCGACGACTTCGGCCGGGTTTGAACCCTCTACGTTCAGCTAAAAGAAGTTGGTGACTGCATCAGACCAGTCTATTGACCGAAGACTCAAACAACTGCTATCAGAATGATAACTCACCTGAGTTACGCCTGAGAATAGGCGCATTTCCTTAAAGAAGCGCATCGTTGATCCAATGCCGAAGGTCAAGTAGGGTTGCAGTAAGTGGAGGGATGAACATTTTGCCTTATATGGCACCCCACATGTAAACATCCAACGCCTTGGGATTGTAAGATAGTGATGGCCAAGATGGGATCCCGGATGTGTAGGATAGATACAAGGGACGCTTGACACTACTGCGGGATCGACTCACTTTGTGGTAACACAAATAGATTTGCCTCGGATGTAGAATGTGATACCTATGTACTGTGCTCTCTGGTGGCTTTACACCATAACAAGATGCGTAATTTTAGTCAAAAACCTCTCTCTGTTCACCTAGGTGGTGGTGATTCTGAGCGATGTGGCGGAGCACTGTTGTTTTCTGCCGATGGGACCACATCCGCACGCAGATGTGCAGCTGGTGCAGTGTGAGTTGAGATTCTTAACTGATGTGGTCACCGCTCGCGCTGACTCTCAAGGTAAGTTATTTTTGCTTTAATTTCAATACAGGGTGTAATAAAAAGGCACGGCACAAATTGTAGGACACATTCGTCAAACGTAGACGAAGAAATTATGTTATATGAACATAGGTCCGGAAACGCTTTGTTTCCATGTTATACCTCATTGTTTCCAACTCATTTATCATGGGAAACATACAAGAACAGAACGTACCAGCATACCACATGCAACTCTTTCCAACGGGAAATGTTCAATATGCCCTACGTGAGCATTGATACATGCATCAACCAACCGTCGTAGTGAATCTCGGATGCACTGATGTATCTCTGGAGTACTGCGTATGGTGTCGTAGCCTTCCATAATACGGGCACAAAGACTCTGAACATCATGTACTGGGGTTCGATACACAAGAACTTTCAAATGCCTTCACATATAAAGCTCAGTGATTTTAGGTCCGGAGAGCGTGAACGCCAGGCAATTGGTCCACCTCTACCTATCCACTTTTCACCAAATCTGTTATTTAGAAGCCGACGGACATATCACTAAAATGAGGAGGTGCTCCATCGTGCATGAAGTACATGTTTTGTCGCACAGCTAAAGGCACATCTGCTAAGTCGCATGGCAACAGGGCCATGTAAAACAAACCACTGGCGGTGCACCTACGATAATGACAACGTAACAAGACGTAACCAAGAGTGCATGTTCCCCACGATTCTAACGTTCTGTTCGTGTGTGATTCCCATGCTTAATGCGTTGGAGACAATGAGGTGCAACATGGAAACAAAGGGTTTTCGGACCCATGTTCATATTACATAATTTCTTCGTCTACGTGTGAGGAATGTGTCCTGCAATTTGTTCCGTACCTTTTTGTTACAGCCTGTATACAGGGTCATTATCTATGTGCGCACCAGTAAACATGGCATGCTAAGCCTGCTTTGGCTGGCGCAGATCGCGGGCCTCCGTACAAGGTTCAGCCGGTGGGGGCACGCTCTGCTGAATCATATCATTAGTTCACACGTGTTCAGTCATTCATATGGACGTGTATCTGCAAAGCTTAGACGTCAGTGTTGCACGTATAGTGAGTATTGTGATTACTGTGATTGTTGGTCATGCCTAGAACGTGTGTATATCCATAATTCGTATATGAAAAGCAGAATGTCTTGTTCTGAAGTACGACGAAAATTTGAATCAAGTTCCAAGGAAGACCTGTGCCTAATGCCAGCACAATTAGGAGGCTCGCTAAACGATTCAAGAAACAGGCTCTGTAAATAATAAAAGAGTTGACAGACATTCTTTCATCAGAAGATGACAGGTGTGTGTTACAGGAGAGGGCGGACATTTTCAGCATCGGCTATGAGCACTGTAAGTACACATTATTGAACATGTTTGGTAAAAGTGTGCGTCAACCACCGGTTGAAACGTATACGCATGCCCACGATCTGCGCCAGTCAAAGCTGGATTAATTGGCCGTGTATACCGGGGCACACATAGATAATGACCCTGTAGTTTAGCTATTAATTACATATTTTAAAGAAGTTTACTCAATTCATATTTATAAAGACTATTCTAATTTCTTTTTCTGATCTTTTAAAAGCAACTTACTAGCAAGTTCAAATGTGATTTATGTGATAGAAATTTTACAACATTTGACATTCTTCATGGATATCAAAATAGCAAACATGGAACAACTGCGTTTGCTTGCAAATATTGTTAAGCAATATTTAACAGACAGGATGCGCTTTACGAAACACGCTTCGAAACTCCTCAAAGCTTTTACCAAACATATCTCAAATCTCCACACAATACGCACTAGGTCTTAAAGTAGCAAATCAAAGAAAAGTACAAATGATGAAGCAAAGAGCATTGCAACGAAAATAGTGAGGTGCTGTGAGTATTGTAAAAAGGACATTGATGCTTCCAAATTCAAAGCTCATTCAAGAACTCATTTCAATAAAATAAATGCATTTCATGGTTACCAAAGAAGGAACACTGATGAAATTGCTTGCGCTTTCAATGGGCGAACATTGGCTGTTAACACTTAAGCGAAAAAGGAAATTCTGTCAGATCACAATCGGAGAATTCATGTACCTGCACTTTACAACCATTGTACAGTTTAGGCCCGCGGAAAATTACCATACGGCCGTCTGCTGCAGTGACACAAAATGCAAAGCTCCATTCGAGTGATCATATCTCAAGCATATCACAACATCCTGGGTTATTGATAACCACGATGCCTCAGGCTTACGGCACAATGACTGACAAGAAGCTACACAGGAGTATGGCCTAGATGTCCACTACCCCAATGGCGTTCCGGGCAGTGTGCACCAAGATCCTGCTGATGAGCCTAACTTGGTGCACTTAGGGGAAACCCCACTACAGTCACGGCAAGAACCTAGAATATTTGCTGGAGTTTCATTACTTGGCCGTAAAAACTGACGAGCCTGCTGTGTTCTTTCAGGAGAACACTGACAGCAAGAACTGGCTGCCCAATGTGTGCGTCTCTACACCCAATAAAGTCTCCTCAGACACAAAGAAAGACAACCCTTAGTTGGGTCGAGAAGCTGATGAATTTTAAAGGGCATACCAAACCCCATCTCAGAAAAATCCCTAGATGATGTTATCTTGAAATCTCAATTTCTAAACAGTACACCTACGATCATCCCAGCAGCATTCTGTGGGATATGTTGATAACTGGCAAATTACTTAAATTCTCCAAGAATTTAAGATTAGTTGCCGTAGATATGTGATTGGAATTATCTCTAGCAATACCGGGAAAAGAGGAAGCTCTTTACGCTCGCAGTTTTGGTTACAAAATAGTCATAGTAGCACACTGAGGGAGGTTAAAAGAAGTAGACATTCCTTAAGGTGCCTGTACACTGGAGAGTGATTTTCATAGAGCAAGTCTAGCTAGACACTGAAGAGTAATCTTCCCTAAGTAGAGCATTCGTAGAGCGGAGATAGACAAATCTACCTAGAGCACTTTCTGAACCTGTGTACGCTGTCAAACGTAAATGCACCATGTAGAGCTGCGCTAAAAAAATTCTGAGAGTGGTGTGAGTCTAGTTATTTGTGCGCTATGTTGTGAAGTTAAAATATCTTCAAGAGAGCGTTTAGCATCTGTGGTGGTTGTGTGTGCCTTGTTAAAAAAGAAAACTATGAAGAGTAAAAAACGTTTGTGGGTGAGGAATTGGATATCGAAAAGAAAATATGAGGGAATGCAAGCCAAATTATTGCAAGAGTTATGTTCAGAAGAATGAACAAAAATGACTATTCTTTCAGAGTACAATTCCAAGTTTCTGGATGTTCAACTAATGTTGTTGTTTTTCCGCGACTCCACACAAATTCAGCCATTTTCAAACACGACAATAATAAATAAATAACCACCACGGACTCTACGTATAGCACTTTTCAATATTCAACTGGACGAATGGAGCTAGACTGGTCTAGCTAAGGCACCCAAATACTGTTTACACCGTAGAGTCGGCCATCTCGATCTAGAGCGTAGAGCGGTCTCCGCTAGGGTTCTCTACCACCTGTGTATACTGGAGAGGACCTAGAGCTACTCAACGCTCTAGCTAGGGCAAAAGCTCTCCAGTGTACAGGCACCTTTACAAAACTAATATCACAGTCATATGTATAACTCTACCAACCAACTTAAAGGGCTTTCTACAAGTCAGAAATAGCTCTTATCAGCAGACTAACGAATGTAACTTAAATACGTCAGTCAGTGAAAACTGTATGAGAACGGATAACTTGTGGGTTGCTAAATAGAAAGTTAATATTAACATGTGCTACTATAATGAGACGGACAGCGAGAAAAATAATTTCAAAGACAGATACAAAGACACATCTCTCGCTGCAAACATACCCTATTCATATCTAACACTTTCAGTTATACATTCATAATGGTGGAACAACACTTTCGTTTTTATGCTGTCCACTTACTCATTTAAATGTTTTCCACTTGCATCATATTCTTCATGCTGGATTTCTTCTTTCACAACCTGGGGACAAGATGGAATAATTAACTTCCTTGCGATCACCTTATACAAATATGTAATTGTACAGCACAGCTCAATTGAAGTAAAGATATATTCGCTTAACAACCACTGTCCATCACATCTTACTGACAGAGATGTCCTCACTAGTTCTGTAACTTATAAAACACCATCAAGCCATCACTCCTCTAAAAGGGAATAATATATTTTAAAATTAAGAACAACAACAAAAATTATCTTTTTAAGTTGTAACTGTAAGAGTATGATTTAACATGGGACTAGGCCCTCAATATTTGTACCAGCACATCATTTTGGAATGAAGATATAAATATTCACACACTATTTAAAACACGTTCCTCACAAAACACGCTATTAAATTAGTAGGTACGAAACCCAGCATCGGCCAACCTTGAAATAGTATTTCTTAGTTCCCCATTGTCATCTCCAGGCAAATGCTGGGACGGTGACTCAAATGACGCCAATTCCTAACAATATTTCATCACTTAAATCCTCATTAACACCTGTTATGGGCTGGAAAAGGAGCATTTCGGTGTAAACAATACTGCCACACGGAACCTCCTCCCTCACACTGAAGAAATGGCAATAATAAGGATAGAAATTTACGATACACAGCAGAAAAGATTTCTGAGGGCATACTAAAAACAAGTAGCCTAAGGTCAATCACATATTTTCAAGAATATAATACTTTGTTATAGCCAGATCCATACACACTGGTGTTCAAAAATAAAGCAACAAACTGCTTTCTCTCCGTCCTGTGCTAATTCACGATATAATCAGACAAACTGTCAACAAATATCCGTACAATCGTGTTCTGCACGGAAGATGGCATTCCTGACTTCAGCGCACCTGTCAAACGGGGTGGTTTTCACTGGGTAGTTCCACATCAACACTTGCTGTGTGGCGCAGAGAATACACCTCTGTAGTGGAGGGCTATAGGAAGAATGGAAGCAGAACAGTCGCGAAGTGATGTGACCCGATAAAATAATAATATCGTATCACCTCGGGTGCCAGGTGCAAGCTTTGTTATTCGACACCCAGAGGGCAGCTTGCATGTGGAAGTTCGTAGTTCCTTGGAATGCTACGAAAGTCAAGGAGGTTAGATATCTAAGCACCTTGAACACTATAGCGCTTTCTAGTAGAGAATGGAGGAACCTTTGTGTTGACGGAAAATCCCGAGATTAATTTTGACGTTATGAACACGGCCTACTGAATTCAAATGGGTTCCTTATGCCAACAACGTATGCCATGCATGTCGTGATTTTTGCTCCTTTCAAAAATCACTTACCACGGCCAGGAGCGAACCTGCCAGCTTGGGGTTGGTAGCCCGTCACGTACTCACCGTGGCAAGCAAGTGGCCCGATGGCTTAATGTGAATCGTTCTGTTGTTTCTCGGATGCGGTGACAGTTTGTAGAGACCGAAAATCTATCCCGAAGACAAAGACAGAGCCGACCACGTGTGACATCAGAACGAGAGGAGCGTCATTTGGCTGTATGGGCACGACGGTACCGCCTTAGAACTGCACGGCAACTGGGATCTGACCTCGTAGCGTCCACTGGAACACTTGTATCGAGGTAAACAGTGTATAGAAGGCATCGGAGACCTGCTGTATGTGTTCCACTGTATGGACATGACGGTACCGCCTTAGTACTGCACGGCAACTGGGATCTGACCTCGCAACATCCCCTGGAACACTTGTATCGAGGTAAACAGTGTATAGAAGGCTTCGGAGACCTGCTGTATGTGTACCACTGTATGGGCACGACGGTACCGCCTTAGTACTGCCCGGCAACTGGGATCTGACCCCGCAGCGTCCACTGGAACACTTGTATCGAGGCAAACAGAGTATAGAAGGCTTCGGAGACCTGCTGTATGTGTACCACTATATGGGAACGACAGTACCGCCTTAGTACTGCACGGCAACTGGGATCTGACCTCGCATCTTCCACTGGAACACTTGTATCGAGGCAAACAGTGTATGGAAGGCTTCGGAGACCTGCTGTATGTGTACCACTGTATGGGCACGACAGTACCGCCTTAGTACTGCACGACAACTGGGATCTGACCTCGCAGCTTCCACTGAAACACAGGTATCGAGGCAAACAGTGTATAGAAGGCTTCGGAGACCTGCTGTATGTGTACTACTGTATGGGCACGACGGTACCGCCTTAGTACTGCACGGCAACTGGGATCTGACCCCGCAACATCCACTTGAACACTTGTATCGAGGCAAACAGTGTATAGAAGGCTTCGGAGACCTGCTGTATGTGTACCACTGACTCTTCTGCACGGAAGGGAACGTATAGAGTTTGGCAGATGACCTCGTAGTTCCGCCCCATTAAACCACAATAACAAACAACAATAACGTCTACAGTGGAGTCGTCAACATGCCAACTGGACGGTCAAAGAGTGGGCCAATGTTCTATTCACAGATGAGTCCCGATTTGGTCTAGAGAGTGTGTTTTTCTCTCATTCATTAATTTATTTGCAATTGGGGTGTGTGTCCAGGGGGCAAATTAGATATACATAACATATAAATAATTGAACATCAATAACAATTAAACTGGAGCATTTACACAAATAGTCAATCTTTCTTAAACACACCTATATGTTTGGGAAAAGGCTCTAAGACTGCGGCAAGTAGAGAGTTCCAGTTACCAATGGCACAGTTTACGAAAGAATAATTTGTTCGCTGTGGTCGGGCCTTAACTTTGAAAGGATGATCACTCCTACTCATCTAAGTGGGCTTTCCCATACGTTTGCTAAGCTCACCCCATCATGGTTGATTTGTATACGTGTTGTACATAGCGCAGAGTCTAGATTTCATCCTCCTAGTCTCAAGTGATTCCCACCCAAGTTTCTTTAACATACGGCTCCTGGGGTTAAAGTCACTGAGGACAAATCTAGCGGCCTTTCTTTGTACCATTTCCAACTCATTAATGAGCCCTACTTGATAAGGATCCCAAACCGCCGAGGCGGATTCCAGAATAGGTCTTACAAGTGGCAAATATCCTAATTCTTTAGCAGAGGTATTACTTCCTTTTAATACCCTCATTACAAAGTGCAGGGATTTGTAAGCTTTAGAAACTACTCATCCTACATGACTACTCCTTTTCATATCATTCCTTACGTGAACGCCCGAATATTTGCAAGAATCTTTTTCTACAAGTATTTCCGAGCCAATGTTATATTGAAAATCTTGCCTTCGCAGTTTCCCTATTTTTATGAGACTACATTTTCTTGTGTTTATCTTCATTTTATTTTCAATCGCCCACTTACAGACCAGGTTCGGGTCATCTTGTAGCACTGCGTTGTCTTGTGAGTCATGTATCTTTCGATCTATTACACAATCATCCGCAAACAATCAACAGTCACTGCAAATCCCATTTGGTAAGTCATTTATAAACGCCAAAAATAACAAAGTTCCGATTACGCTGCCCTTAGGGGTACCCAACTTTACGGTAATATCATCCGAGAATCGGCCTTCGACTTTCACTTTCTGGGAACGACCTGTCAAAAATTCATGGATCCATAAAATTACTTTTCTATCAATCTTCGTCGAAGCTAATTTATGGAGTAGCATGTCATGCGGCACGACATCAAATGCCTTCGCAAAATCTATGACTACGGCGTCGACTGAAACTCCATTGTCTAACGATTCGCTAATATCTTGACGGATTCGCATCTGGGGAGAACCTGAACACGATTTTGGGACCCAAACATTGTGGAAAGAGACCGATATCGAGGTGGATCCCTAATGGTGTGGGCAGGGATTATGTTGACTACTCGAACATCTCTTCAGGAAATTGCACGGGTAAATCGGCTGTCAGGTATCGTCACGAGATCTTGGGAACTCATGTTCGGTTGTTGCAAGGAGCTGAGGGCCTAGACATCGTACTGAAGGATGATAATGCCCGGTCTCATAGAGCACGGGTGGTTGATGCTTGTTTGGAAACGGAAGTTATTACACGCATGGTGTGGGCTGCTCGGTATCACGATTTGAACCCCATAGAGTATGTCTGGGACGCACTAGGGAGACGAGTTGCGTCACCAAGACTTGCGAGCTGCTGTGCAGGAAGAATGGGCGTTATTGCCTCAACATGAGATTGATGACCTCATTCGCAACATGACCCGGCGTTCTCAGGCCTGTATTGCTGCCAGAGGTGGTCACACCCCATACTGAGCACATTAACCAGTAGTCGGAATATGTGTGCAAATCCATGAATTTGGAAAAAGCGAAAAACATTTTTGTCTACTGTTCTGCATGTTGCAGTGGTTTACTTTCTGTATTCTCAAATCTCGGCACGCATGACATACGTTGTTGGCATATTTAAGAACCCATTTGAGTAGGCCGTGTTCACAATGGCAAAATGAATATCCGCACGCATGACATACGTTGTTGGCATGTTTAAGAACCCACTTGAGTAGGCCGTGTTCATAATGGCAAAATGAATCTCGGGGTTTCCTGCCAACACAAAGTTCCCCCTTTCTCTATTAGAAAGCGCTATAGTGTCAAGGAGCTTAGATATCTAACCTCCCTGACTGTCATAGTGCTCAAAGGAACGACAAATATTCGAGATGCAAGCTACCCTCTGGCCGCAAATAAAAAAGCTTGCGCCCGGCACCTGAGACCATACGATATTATTATCACATTGTCGCTACTTTACTATCACCCGCTTATACAGTTTTGTGGCAAAATAAACGCAACCTTGCAACAATTCCATTTGATGCTTTAGCTTTGGACACCAGTGTACTTGGACAGCTCAGGACTGGGATTGTCTTTAGTTAGAACCATCCCATCAATTGCCTGGAAGTTGAAGCAGTGAACCGGAGAAGCCAGTTCCATTGTTTATTCTTTGTTTTCTCTCCAAGGTACATTTCCATGTTTGGGTTGACAGCAACAGCCTGCATTGTTTATTGTATGTAAGCTAGCCAACATGGCTGATCGTCGTTCAAATAATCAGAGCATTAGCTCATTTTACATTCTATGGTAATTACAATATTTATTAGATTGTACATCAGGAAATACAGTCCACTATATCAGTCAGTCGTATAATTTCTCCCCTGATGCACAATGATGCGCATAAGCATACATCCATGTTGGCTGAGGTATTGAAACCAACCTTTCCTGTGTTGCCCTTATGAGAGCATCTTGTTTCACTCCTCTGACCAGAGTATATATATTTGGTTTACCTTTAAAACCTCCAAGTCGTTCATATTAGGTCTTTCACATAATATAACCAATGGTGATTCCTCCAGGTAGGACGTGAGGATCATCCTACAGTCATCTCTCAGCTGTGAGTTTACTGATTAAGAAAATGAAATTGATTGTTTTGTAAAATAGTCTTTGGGGCTACCTTGCGCGCCCTCTCGATAAGTTCTGTCTTACTGTCACTGTCAGTACTTGGAACTAGTTCTACATTTCACCCCTAGATAGGTGAAGTGTGACATTCACCCCCCGGAGTAGAAAGGTGAGGAAGAAAGACTTGCATCCTCAAAGCACGTGTTTATAGCTTTAGAAATGTATGGGAGCCCTTGAGGGGGAAGGGGCAGGTTTGGTCTGTTTAATGGCACTCTGAGGACGTCGACTGATTGTGAGATCTTCAAGTCTCGATATTGGTTGAATTTAGACCAACACTACGGGCTTATTGGTTACGATTTCGCACAGTCAGAATGGATAGTCTGTTTTCAGCGTGTGCACATCTTTGGAGCGGTATTGTATTGTATTGCGTAATGTGTTCGTAATAGCGCTGCGCGACTGAATAATTAATATTAGACTGAGTTTAATATCCCAATTTATCCCAGATATAACACTTATCTTAAGTTAAGCCTATCTTATTACGTCCTATACATTACAAAAATCAGCAATCGCCACTGAATATAACTTTAGCCAATGGGAATGTATATGTATCCCCCATGAGTTAAGTGGACAGAGCAACAGCATGCAAAGCTGAAGTTCGCAAGTTCAAGTCCCACGTTGGTCTGATATTTTAATTATCCGCCTTTCTTTATAAGACTTGCGCTTTCCATACAATGCACGACCTAACAGCCGAACGCTTCATTTATCATCAATGCTGTTATGAAAATAAATTCTATAATCACTTAGTAACAGGAGATGATGAACAGGACATGCCATGTAAAGATAAAAGCCTTACCTCAAGGAAATCCGAAGATGCAGTTTCTATTTTGATGCATGGAGCAAACTCTGGAGAGGGACATTCTTCAGTCTGAATATCCCCAGTAAGGTAAGTGTTATCCTGCAGAGAAATGATTTGTTTCTTACATATATTCCTTTGGATAGGCGGAATTACAACATACAAAAAACAACTTGTAATCTCAACCTGATGGAATCAGAAAGTTAGCTCTGTATGGTTCCCATTTCCATGAATTTCTTCCAAACACAGTGCATCACAAATATCCTAGAGCAGTAGGCCTATTTAGGTACAGAATGGTAATAATTTTGTTAAATCTCACAAAATGACTTTGAGTGTATCAAATTTGGTACAGCACATAGCACATAAGTGACATATTTTGTATCGCCACAATCTTATCCAAATCAACAAGGTGGCCACAAAAATGTCCAAAGCTTAAATTAAATTCTGACAAACTTAGTCATCGGATCTCTAGCAAATTTTGTAAAAACATAGCTCCATCCGCAAAACGTCTTGCACCCAAATTACAAGGTCATAAGCCATACAATAGCAAGATGGTAGCCTTACGAATCATGCAAGGATTATAACACGTAACATATGACCCAATGAATCAATGCTTATAATACTTCATATTCATATATTCTTATATGAGAACCATTTTTTACCAACGCGATGACTACATAATAGTGCACATTGCGCGCAGCCGCCTCTTGAAGTTATCAAATCTAAACATAATAAATCGCAACATTTTAGACCTACATTAATGAAAACTGGTGACAACGTACGACCGTATATGTGGCCTAGTATGGCCAAGGCAAAATAGCAGACCCTCCATACATTCACGATGGCGGCCTTGCGAACAAATACAACATAAAAATCGACAACTCGGAATGAAATTGGGTAATTAGGACGAATCTTGCGACGAGGTGAGTATCATATAAAACTTCTCACTTGCGTTAGTCAAAAGATTATCGCACTGAATAAAGCGGCCATCTTAGATTTTTCAAACTTGTTTATACTTTTTGGTATCAAAGAACTGAAATAACGAAATTTAAAAATAAAATCGAACCTTGAATGTCGCTTTGCATGCCCAAAGCAAATGAACGGTGACTGCATAAATTCAAGATGGTGGGTGGGCATGCCATTTATATACACGAATAAGTATCTCAGGATGTTACAGCACAATTAAGGCTAAACGTGATGGAAGAGAAGTATTTTAAGAGCCGTGAGTAGTGTTAGAGATACGTTTCTGAATACAGCGCACCGCGGCCATATTAAAATAAATAACTTCCTATGTATAGCTTTGAAATAAATCATTGTGATTGGTTAAGTGTTATCAATATTGATAATGTGCAATTGCTTGAAAGATCCACACAGTCAATATACATGATATTTTGGAATTACATTATCTTATGTGTACATGTTTCGGGCTCAAAACAACTGTTGCTGTTGATTCTTTAGTAGCTTTGCGATATCGTGATTATATAGCCCCATGCACTTGGAGGTATGAGGAATTTGTCTGATTACATGAGTAGGATAAATTTAGCGGTTCTGGCGCAGAGGCTAATGCGCAAGATGGCGGCCGCGCGCAACCAGTCCTATGTTATTCTTATGGAGGGGACAGTCAGAGCTGGCGCAAGGGCTAATGCGCAAGATGGCCGCCACGCGCTACCACACTCTTTAATGGCGGGCTTTTCAAATCTTTATTTATTTGTTTGTAATTTATAAATTTTTATGTATTAAATATTTAGTTTATTATTTTTTAGCACAGGGCTAATACACAAAATGGTCACTGTACACAACCACTTACACATATAACATGCTAACCTAACCTTACCTAACCTAACTTCACCTAACCTAACCTAACCTAACCTAACTTAACCTAATCTAACCTAACTTAAAAGTGCGAGCAAAAAAAAAGTGAGAGCAAAAAGTGAGCAAAAAATTAAGAGCAAATGTGAGAACACAAATAATAAACTTAGTTATAACCTAACCGCACCTAACCTAACCTAACCTAACCTAACCTAACCCAACTTCACCTAACCTAACCTAACATAACCTAACGTCAGTTAGTTAGTTAGTTAGTTATTGTTGTTTAAGGGGAGGAACTACGAGGTCATCTGCCCCTAACCTAACGTCTAAGTGGGGGCAAATATGGGAGCAAAAAGTAACAGCAAAAACTGTGAGCAAAAAAAAGTGAGAGCAAAATAGTGGGAGCAAAAAGTGGGAGCAAAAAAATGGGAGCAAAAAAGTGGGAGCAAAAAGTGGGAGCAGAAAAGTGGGAGCAAAAGGTGGGAGCAAAAAAAGGGAGCAAAATAGTGAGAGCAAAAAAAGTGGGAGCAAAAAGTGGGAGCAAAAAAGTGGGAGCAAAAAGTGGGAGAAAAAAAGTGGGAGCAAAAAGTGGGAGCAAAAAAGTGGGAGCAAAAAAGTGGGAGCCAAAAAGTGAGAGCAAAAAGTAAGAGCAAATGGGAGAGCCCAAATAATAAACTTAGTTATAACCTAACCTAACCGAACCTAACCTAACCCACAGAAACCTCATTTAAAGATTTTAGATTTTACGTTTTAACATTTAACATTTTAACATTTTAGATTTTGACTTTTTCATTTTACATTTTTTAGATTTTACATTTACATTTTTGATTTTTAGTATTTAAGTTTTTTTTTAGATTTTACATTTAAGTTTTATGATTTTAGATTTTACATTTTCCGAAAAGAGTAAACTACAAGGTCACATACCTAACCTCACCAAACCTAACTTGACCAAACCTAACTTAAGCTAATCCAAAGGCTAAAGCACACACACAAAGTATATAAGGGCACATGCAACTATCCTTATGCTAGTCTTATAAGCTACTGTACAACATGATCACTACCCCAACCGGGTATTTTTTTTTATTTTGTTGTTTACAAATTTGTCAATTGTCCAATTTCCCATTTTCAATTTTTTTTAATGTCAGTTTTAAGTTTTTCAATTTCATAATATGGAAACATGGAATTTGCATTTTGTTGTTTACACATTTGTCAATTTTCCAATTTCCCATTTTCAGTATTTTAAAAATGTCAGTTTTTAGTTTTTCAATTTCATAATATGGAAACATGGACTCTTGCTTTTTGTTGTTTACACATTTATCAATTTCAAAATTACCCATTTACAGTTTTTTTAAACGTCAGTTTAAAGTTTTTCAATTTCATGATATAGAAACATGGATTTTCCAATTTGTTGATTACACATTTGTCAATTTAACAAATTCTCATTTACAGTTTTTAACATTTCAGCTTAATGTTTTTTCTATTTTATCAATATGGAAACATGGATTTTCCAATATGTGTTTTTCATGTTTATTTTGCATTAGGAGTGGGGAGAGGCGGGTAGTAATTAGAAATGTACAAGCAGTGGCCATAAAATATTTTTATTTTAAATACATGTACACTATTTACACATAATACATTTTTATATATATTCTTTTTTATTTTGTTTTCTATTTTATTTATTTTTGATTATGAATACCATTTTTTATTTTTGTTTTTTATTTTTGTAGTGCTATTGTTTTATTTCCTAAATTGTTTTGTTTTATGTATTTGCTAGTTGCAGGCAGAAGATTTTGATATTCATAACTACTTAACTCTTTAAGCATGGTCAATGATTGAGTAATGACCATAGGCATGTGTACCTATACCATCAGCATCAATCACTCTTTTATCATCACCAGGACACAAAGCAATTTTGTTTAGTCTTATAGATGATATGTCATGTTGTTTAGAAGCGATAATGTTCATGGGTATTCTTTTTACATTGTTTTTCATGACACAATCCTTATAATCCTGAAAGCTTATACAATTTTTGACAACACCTCTGCTAATACCTTTTGATTTCTTTACCATTTATGTCTAAAGCGTACAATTTAGCTCTAAGTCCAACAAATGCTTTTATAATTTGTCCACAAGCCTCGTCTTTAAATTTCCCCAACGTTTTCTTGTTTGATGTAGAGTAACATATGTGATTAGTAGGATAATCTGATGTGTCCAGGTGTTCTAGGAAATCCAACTTGTCTTGATATACATCTTGGGTGTTAACCAAATAAATGAACATATACATGAGTTTAAGATTGTTCATTCCATAATAGGGTAGCAGGACATCATAGTGGTGGGAATACATGAGAGTTTCTGAAATATCCAGTATACACATTCCAATATATATAGGCTTATTGAATACAATGTTACGTTTAGCCATGTGGAAAGCAGCTACGTTAGGACCATAAATTGTTCTGTCAATAAAGGTCGGCTTTGCTATTAGCTTTTCTGCCTTTTTGCTGTCAGTACAAGACGAATGTCTATTCTATTACGGATATTTTCCATTGTTTTTCCAAAAATGGCATTGTTGAATATTTTGTACAGATTTTTCTGAAAAACATTTTTGGCTTGTTTTCGAAGGTTGTTATTTAAATCAACGTATGCCTTTAACCAAGGTCTTTGCTTAAACTTTAACACACGATGATTTTTCATCAATTTTATTCCATGATCTAAAGCCTGTTTTAATGCCATGTAGTGAACAACATATCGCCTTCGATTTCCAAGATGAGGAATTAGTTTTTTCAGAGACGAATCTTTAGGTTGTGTACACTCAGGTAGGAAAGGTAAATCGTTGTGTGGATCATGAATGTCAGATGGGTAATCAAAATCAACGTCTAGAATGTATCCCACAGGATCGTCTTCCTTTAGTTTTTCTAGATCAACAGTATTTGGAGAAACCCACTGAAATCCACCATAAGGAAGAGAGTGACACATAGCCCACCCGTATTGGTTGTTGGCATCATCATAGGTAATAAACTGCGATGGTTTCTCAGAATCATAGGTTTCCATGTATTTATTGTTAGCTTCAGCATACCGATAAGACACCTGGCATATGCCTCCACGTATTCCAGACTCGATTAGAAGAATCTGATCGTAATCCTGTAGCAATTCCAGTTCAATGCCTGTGTAAAGGAGCAATGCCTCGAAACTTAAACCAGGCGAAGTAAAAAAGTGTGCAGCATCCACTCGGTGTGTTTCTAGTGTTTTGATTCTAAACGTTCCAAAGCTGTCTGCAAGAAGAAGTACATCTAAAGTTAGGTAGAGAGCACCATATTCTCCTAGATTTTTAATGTTGAACTGATTCCACACATTTTTGGCATGTTCATAGTCTTCTTGACTAACATCTTCTTGACTTAATTTGTTAAAGAATACCTCTTTTGGAGGTAAACACGTTTCACATAACTTTTCCCATGAATCAATGTAGTCATAACAAAATACCCCTTTACGAGTCATGAGCATTGCATTTTCATTTCCAAAGTACTTGTCTGTTTCAGGGTATAATGTTAAGATGGAAACTAAGTTTTCCACACTACTTGGCATTAACCGAAACGTGTCCACAAATCGAAGCTTACCATTTCCCACATATTTGGTGAAGGAAATGTACTTTCTTTGGAGTTAGCGATAACATCCTCTCTCTCAGTAGTACATCCCAATTGATTTACAATGAAATTTTTTGTCGTAGCCACTCATATTATGCAGAAATACAGGAAAGGGGTTACCTGTTTTTGACCTCAAATTACAGTTATTGTGAGCACTTCCTCGGTATTCCCCTGTAATATGGCAATGTTCTCTTTACTTTCCAGTCCTCTTTGGTAAATGGTTTTTCACACAAATAACAAGTTTCAAAACATCGGAACTCTGCTTCTTGATCCTGAGTTAAGGTCTTTGGAACATTTAAGCTGTAAAGGTGATCAATTTCATTAGCTATTGAGATCAAACAGTCCATAAACTTTTCTGCAGCGTCATGTCCACGATAAATAACAGGTTGGCTAGGAAGGTTTGTCTTAATGTGTTCCACAGCAG
The DNA here is from genome assembly GCA_946902985.2 of Meconema thalassinum. Classification (NCBI taxonomy): domain Eukaryota; kingdom Metazoa; phylum Arthropoda; class Insecta; order Orthoptera; family Tettigoniidae; genus Meconema; species Meconema thalassinum. The sequence continues at coordinate 215,310,187 of OX336395.1, forward strand.
GTGTGGGTTTAACGTATATACCAAAGCTCATAGGAACATGACTCTGGTATGGCACAGTATAACTTGCTTCAGGATTGGGTAGACATATTTGATAGGGTAACAGTATACTTTCAAAATCAGCATAGATAACGTAAGGTATTCTCAGCATTTTTTCAACATTTAAGAATTTGACAATGGGGTTTTTAATAGGCATTTCAACCATAGCAATGTCATGTTGGACACACAAAGCTCTATGTTCTTTCAATTTTTCCATTCCTTGTTGCCCATAGTGATTATCAAAGTGACTAAAACACCGTTTACACGTATATATCTTATGTTCAGAGCGGGTAATCTGATGTCTTACTAGTTTATCAAAATCTTTGATAAAGACGTAGTGGTTCTGGCCAGATGAAGAACTTGGCCGAAGAAGGTCGCGATGGTCTTGCAGCTCATGATCCACAACCTTTAGGAGAAACAATTTATTGTCTTGCTCTAGTATAGGCCTAAATACATTTATGGATATGTCGTTGGCTTTCTCAAATTTGGGAATGTCAGCTAGTGATGTAGGAAACGATATTAATGAAAATACATACTTGTTTTCCAGGTCCTTGTATTTACTATTGCGTTGAGCATCCTTTTTACCAGTTTTGCTAAAATGGCATGCATAAAACACTTTTCATCTTTCAAATTTTCTGGATTAATGCAGGCTTTTCTTGCTTGTATAGCTGCTGGTAATGGAATATATGTGCTTCCACGCAAGGGATTGTACTTATTTATTCTCAATCGTACTCCTTCTACTGCTAACAAAGCTTAATTACTGCCATTTAGCTCAGATTCCTCCATTTCCGTAGTTAACTTAGTAAATTGTGTTTCCAAGAAACTACTTAAGTCTGTTTCCAAAAATAGGGCCTGATTTCGTGTTTGAAAAGCACGATCTGTAATTTCATTGGTAGATGTATGAATGAATCTACATTCAGCCACAAGATTAACTTTTATCGACTTGTGCATTGCTAGTTCTTTCTGCATAGCTTGTATTATTTGCTGTTTGGACTCTTTAAGGTACGAATTTAAATCCTTACACGTATCACAACGTATGAAATAGGATTTAAGTCGACCTTCAAAAGATGTCTCATATTCAATAAGTCCGTTTTTGCCAGGGGCAATGACAGTAGGTAATGTTTTGTAGGCTCTGCTTTTTGTCTGTTAGCTGCCGACACAACATTACAACATTCTTCATGCCGACGTCCATTGTAGGCATTGTTGAATTTACTGCCACACGTTTTACACTCATGAAATTCCCCACACGAAACTTCATGACGCTTACTATCATAGTCCCGAAGAAAAGTTTTTCCACACCGTTTACAAATATATCTAGGTATGGGTTCTACCATCATGAATGTTGATTTCTGCAAACATGCAAACAACTGCTTACTGCGTATCACAGGGCTAGAGGTTGGTGGGTGAGACGGTCTTTCACGATGTGAACACCGTGAGAGGTAGTAGTCATTTGGTGATATTCTTGTTAAGGGTCCTATAAAATACCCCTAGTCTAGACCAACAGCTCTTTACAGCGTATGACAAGGCTGTAGACTGGACAGTGAGACGGTCTTTCACGATGTGAACACGGTAACAAGTAGTAGTCAACAGATTATATACTTGCTAAGGGTTCTCTAATATACAATAGCCAAGACCAACAGCTACTTACTGTGTAGTACAAGGCTGTGCAATAGTTGTTTTGACAGTCTTTCACTATGTGGTCACTGTGAGTGGTGGTAGTCAACTGATGATATTCTTGTTAAGGGTCCTCTAATATGCCGCTAGTTATGGGTAACAGCTGCTCACTGCTTATGACAAGGCTAAAGACTGGTTGTTTCAACGGTCTTTCACAATGTAAACACTGTGACAGGTAGTAGTGAACTGAAAATATTCGTATAGCCTAATCAAGGTTATCAGGTACTTACTGCATATCAAAAGGCTGTACACTCATGTGTGTTAGGCACTCTTTCTTGCTAAGGAGCCCAATATTTCCTACACAAGGCTATACACGTTAGTTCTAAACACTTAGTGGTTAATAGTATAATAAATTTTTATACAAAGCTTATACAAGCACGTTTTTCATGCGGTAAAACTTTGTTAAATAGCGGCATACGACACGAAAGGTATGTTTCGGCTATCTAGCGGTGACTATGAGAACTACTTGAACGACCAGCATTCTACCTAGCGTTCCATTTCAACACTCGCTCACTGAACGACCAGCATGCTATCTAGCGGTCGATATCAATGCTCACTAAACTACCAGCCTGCTACATATCGGTCAATATAACAACTCACTCAACTACCAGCATGCTACATGGCTTTTTTGTCAGTTTTTTGTGAGCAGCTGTTAACCTTAACTAGGGGTATATTAGAGGTCTCTTAGCAAGAATATCATCAGTTGACTACCACCACTCACAGTGACCACATCGTGAAAGACTGTCAAAACAACTATTGCACAGCCTTGTGCTACACAGTAAGTAGCTGTTGGTCTTGGCTATTGTATATTAGAGAACCCTTAGCAAGTATATAATCTGTTGACTACTACTCGTTACCTTGTTCACATCGTGAAAGACCGTCTCACTGTCCAGTCTACAGCCTTGTCATACACTGTAAAAAGCTGTTGGTCTAGACTAGGGGTATATTAGAGGACGCTTAACAAGAATATCACCAGTTGACTACTACCTCTCACGGTGTTCACATCGTGAAAGACCGTCTCACCGACCAACCTCTAGCCCTGTGATACGCAGTAAGCAGTTGTTTGCATGTTTGCAGATATCAACATTCATGATGGAAGAACCCATTCCTAGCTATATGTGTGAACAGTGTGGAAAAACTTTTCTTCGGGTCTATGATAGAAAGCGTCATGAAGTTTCGTGTGGGGAATTTCATGAGTGTAAAACGTGTGGCAGTAAATTCAACAATGCCTACAGTGGACGTCGGCATGAAGAATGTTGTAATGTTGTGTCGGCAGCTAAAAGACAAAAAGCAGAGCCTACAAAACATTACCTACTGTCATTGGCCCCTGACAAAAACGGACTTATTGAATATGAGACATCTTTTGAAGGTCGACTTAAATCCTATTTCATACGTTGTGATACGTGTAAGGATTTAAATTCATACCTTAAAGAGTCCAAACAGCAAATAATACAAGCTATTCAGAAAGAACTAGCAATGCACAAGTCGATAAAAGTTAATCTTGTAGCTGAATGTAGATTCATTCATACATCTACCAATGAAATTACAGATCGTCATTTTAAAACACGAAATCAGGCCCTATTTTTGGAGACAGACTTAAGTAGTTTCTTGGAAACACAATTTACTAAGTTAACTACCGAAATGGAGAATCTGAGTTAAAGGCAGTAATTGGGCTTTGTTAGCAGTAGAAGGAGTACGATTGAGAATAAATAAGTACAATCCCTTGCGTGGAACCACATATATTCCATTACCAGCAGCTATACAAGCAAGAAAAGCCTGCATTAATCCTGAAAATTTGAAAGATGAAAAGTGTTTTATGTATGCTATTTTAGCAAAACTGGTTAAAAAGAATGCTCAACGCAATAGTAAATACAAGGACCTGGAAAACAAGTATGATTTTTCAGTAATATCGTTTCCTACATCACTAGCTGACATTCCCAAATTTGAGAAAGCCAACGACATATCCATAAATGTATTTATACTAGAGCAAGACAATAAATTGTTTCTTCTAAAGGTTGTGGATCATGAGCTGCAAGACCATCGCAACCTTCTTCGGCTAAGTTCTTCATCTGGCCAGAACCACTACGTCTTTATCAAAGATTTTGATAAACTAGTAAGACATCAGATTACCCGCTCTGACCATAAGATATATACGTGTAAACGGTGTTTTATTCACTTTGATAATCACTATGGGCAACAAGGAATGGAGAAATTGAAAGAAAATAGAGCTTTGTGTGTCCAGCATGACATTGCTATGGTTGAAATGCCTATTAAAAACTCCATTGCCAAATTCTTAAATGTTGAAAAAATGCTGAGAATACCTTACGTTATCTATGCTGATTTTGAAAGTATACTGTTACCCTATCAAACATGTCTACCCAATCCTGAAGCAAGTGATACAGTGCCATACCAGAGTCATGTTCCTATGAGCTTTGGTATATACGTTAAACCCTCACCTGCTGTGGAACACATTAAGACAAACCTTCCTAGCCAACCTGTTATTTATCGTGGACCTGACGCTGCAGAAAAGTTTATGGACAGTTTGATCTCAATAGCTAATGAAATTGATCACCTTTACAGCTTAAATGTTCCAAAGGCCTTAACTCAGGACCAAGAAGCAGAGTTCCAATGTTCTGAAACCTGTTATTTGAGTGAAAAACCATTTACCAAAGAGGACTGGAAAGTTAGAGAACATTGCCATATTACAGGGGAATACCGTGGAAGTGCTCACAATAACTGTAATTTGAGGTCTAAAACACGGAACCCCGTTCCTGTATTTCTACATAATATGAGTGGCTACGACGCAAATTTCATTGTAAAGCAATTGGGATGTACTACTGAGAGAATGGATGTTATCGCTAACTCAAAAGAAAAGTATATTTCCTTCACCAAATATGTGGGAAATGTTAAGCTTCGATTTGTGAGCACGTTTCGGTTAATGCCAAGTAGTGTGGAAAACTTAGTTTCCAACTTAACATTATACCCTGAAACAGACAAGTACTTTGGAAATGAAAATGCAATGCTTATGACTCGTAAATGGATATTTTGTTATGACTACATTGATTCATGGGAAAAGTTATGTGAAACGTGTTTACCTCCAAAAGAGGTATTCTTTAACAAAGTAAGTCAAGAAGATGTTAGTCAAAAAGACTATGAACATGCCAAAAATGTGTGTAATCTGTTCAACATTAAAACTCTAGGGGAATATAGTGACCTCCACCTAACTTCAGATGTACTTCTTCTTGCAGACAGCTTTGAAACGTTTAGAAACAAAACACTAGAAACACACCGAGTAGATGCTGCACACTTTTTTACTTCGCCTGGTTTAAGTTTCGAGGCAATGCTCCTTTACACAGGCATTGAACTGGAATTGCTACAGGATTACGATCAGATTCTTCTTATCGAGTCTGGAATACGTGGAGGCATATGCCAGGTGTCTCATCGGTATGCTGAAGCTAACAATATATACATAGAAACCTATGATTCTGAGAAACCATCGCGGTTTATTACCTATGATGATGCCAACAACCAATACGGGTGGGCTATGTGTCACTCTCTTCCTTATGGTGGATCAGTGGGTTTCTCCAAATACTGTTGATCTAGAAAAACTAAAGGAAGACGATCCTGTGGGATACATTCTAGACGTTGATTTTGATTACTCATCTGACCTTCATGATCTATACAACGATTTACCTTTCCTACCAGAGTGTACACAACCTAAGGATTCGTCTCTGAAAAAACTAATTCCTCATCTTGGAAATCGAAGGCGATATGTTGTTCACTACATGGCATTAAAACAGGCTTTAGATCATGGAATAAAATTGATAAAAATTCATCGTGTGTGAAAGTTTAAGCAGAGACCTTGGTTAAAGGCATACGTTGATTTTAATAACAACCTTCGAAAACAAGTCAAAAATGTTTTTCAGAAAAATCTGTACAAATTATTCAACAATGCCATTTTTGGAAAAACAATGGAAAATATCCGTAAAAGAATAGACATACGTCTTGTGACTGGCTGCAAAAAGGCAGAAAAGCTAATAGCAAAGCCGACATTTATTGACAGAACAATTTATGGTCCTAACCTAGCTGCTTTCCACATGGCTAAACGTAACATTGTATTCAATAAGCCTATATATATTGGAATGTGTATGCTGGATATTTCAAAAACTCTCAAGTATTCCCACCACTATGATGTCCTGCTACCCTATTATGGAATGAACAATCTTAAACTCATGTATATGGATACCGACTTGGTCATTTATTTGGTTAACACCCAAGATGTATATCAAGACAAGTTGGATTTCCTAGAACACCTGGACACATCAGATTATCCTAATAATCACACATGTTACTCTACATCAAACAAGAAAACGTTGGGTAAATTTAAAGACGAGGCTTGTGGACAAATTATAAAAGCATTTGTTGGACTTAGAGCTAAAATGCACGCTTTAGACATAAATGGTAAAGAAATCAAAAAGATTAAAGGTATTAACAGGGGTGTTGTCAAAAATTGTATAAGCTTTCAAGATTATAAGCATTGTGTCATGAAAAACAATGTAAAAAGAATACCCATGAACATTATCGCTTCTAAACAACATGACATATCATCTATAAGACTAAACCAAATTGATTTGTGTCCTGGTGATGATAAAAGAGTGATTGATGCTGATGGTATAGGTACACATGCCTATGGTCATTACTCAATCATTGACCATGCTTAAAGAGTTAAGTTATGAATATCAAAAACTTCTGCCTGCAACTAGCAAATACATAAAACAAAACAAAAAATAGGAAATAAAACAACAGCACTACAAAATAAAAAACAAAAATAAAGAATGGTATTCATAATCAAAAATAAATAAAATAGAAAACAAAATAAAAAAGAATATATATAAAAATGTATTATGTGTAAATAGTGTACATGTATTTAAAATGAAAATATTTTATGGCCACTGCTTGTACATTTCTAATTACTACCCGCCTCTCCCCACTCCTAATGCAAAATGAACATGTAAAACACAAATTGGAAAATCCATGTTTCCATATTGATTAAATAGAAAAAACATTAAACTGAAATTTTAAAACCTGTAAATGGGAATTTGTTAAATTGACAAATGTGTAAACAACAAATTGGAAAATCCATGTTTCTATATCATGAAATTGAAAAACTTTAAACTGACATTTTAAAAACTGTAAATGGGAATTTTGAAATTGATAAATGTGTAAACAACAAAAAGCAAAAATCCATGTTTCCATATTATGAAATTGAAAAACTAAAAACTGACATTTTTAATATACTTAAAATGGGAAATTGGAAAATTGACAAATGTGTAAACAACAAAATGCAAATTCCATGTTTCAAAATTATGAAATTGAAAAACTTAAAACTGACATTAAAAAAAACTGAAAATGGGAAATTGGAAAATTGACAAATTTGTAAACAACAAAATAAAAAAAATACCCGGTTGGGGTAGTGATCATGTTGTACAGTAGCTTATAAGACTAGTATATGGATAGTTGCATGTGCCCTTATATACTTTGTGTGTGTGCATTAGCCTTTGGATTAGCTTAAGTTAGGTTTGGTAAAGTTAGGTTTGGTGAGGTTAGGTATGTGACCTTGTAGTTAACTCTTTCCGGAAAATGTAAAATCTAAAATCAAAAACCTTAAATGTAAAATCTAAAAATAAAAAAAAATAAAAAAAATAAAAAATGTAAATGTAAAATCTAAAAAATGTAAAATGAAAAAAATAAAATCTAAAATGTTAAAATGTAAAATGTTAAAACGTAAAATCTAAAATATTTAAATGAGGTTTCTCTGGGTTAGGTTAGGTTATAACTAAGTTTATTATTTGTGCTCTCCCATTTGATCTTACTTTTTTGCTCTCACTTTTTTGCTCCTACTTTTTTGCTCCCACATTTTGCTCCCACTTTTTTTTGCTCCCACTTTTTGCTCCTACTTTTTTGCTCTCACTTTTTTGCTCCCACTTTTTGCTCCCACTTGTTTGCTCCCACTATTTTGCTCTCACTTTTTGCTCTCACTTTTTTGCTCACAGTTTTCGCTGTTACTTTTTGCTCCCATATTTGCCCCCACTTTTACGTGATGTTAGGTTAGGTTAGGTTAGGTTAAGTTAGGTTAGGTTAGGTTAGGTGTGGTTAGGTTATAACTACGTTTATTATTTGTGCTCTCACATTTGCTCTTACTTTTTTGCTCACACTTTTTGCTCTCACTTTTTTTTGCTCGCACTTTTAAGTTAGGTTAGGTTAGGTGAAGTTAGGTTAGGTTAGGTTAGGTGAAGTTAGGTTAGGTTAGGTAAGGTTAGGTTAGCATGTTATATGTGTAAGTGGTTGTGTGCAGTGACCATTTTGTGTATTAGTCCTGTGCTAAAAAAATAATAAATTAAATAGTAAATACATAAAAATTTATAATTAAAAACAAATAAATAATGATTTGAAAAGCCCGCCATTAAAGAGTGTGGTAGCACGTGGCGGCCATCTTGCGCATTAGCCCCTGCGCCAGCTCTGACTGTCCCCTCCATAAGAATAACATAGGACTGGTTGCGCGCGGCGGCCATCTTGCGCATTAGCCCCTGCGCCAGAACCGCTATATTTATCCTACTAACATGTGTTATTGTGATTGCTGTATTTGAAATAATAATGTTATTAATATTATAGGCTTTACGGCCCTTTTAAGAACTGTGGCTTTTAGAGACGCTGGGGTGCCGGTTTTTTGCCCCGATGGGGATCTTTAACGTGCCAGTAAATCTGACACGGTTCCCTCGTATTTGTGCACCTTCAAAAGCCATTTGGCTGCGCCAGGATTCGATACTGGAACCTCGAGCACTGCAGGCGAGAACATTACCGCGGAGCCGTGAATATTTGTGATTCAGATGATTTGGAAGGAGGCGGTTGTGACCTTAAGTTAGGATCCATCCCTCCATTGGCCTGGAGGAGAAGTGAGGAAACCACGGGAAGCCACTCACAGAATGACTGAGGAAGTAAAACCCACTTCCCTGTGTTGCCCTTATGAGAGCATCATGTTTCAGCCTTCAGACCAGAAAACATATATTTAGCCAAACCAAGAACAATTGGTATACCTTTGAACTTCTCTAGGTAGTTCATATTAAGTCCTTCACATGAAAATCCACAGCCTGCTTCCAGTCTTCGACCGGGTCAGGAATGGAATGAATGAAGCCCCCATCTAGCGGCGAGGATATGGACTGTGCCGGCTGCCGAGGCCTGACGCACTCCTCTGGGGCAATGATTAAATGAATGACAGATGAAAGGAAATGATAGTGGAGAGTGTTGCTGGAATGAAATTTTTGACAGGGAAAACCGGAGTACCCGGAAAAAAAACCTGTCCGCCTCCGTTTTGTCCAGCACAGATCTCACATGGATTGACCGGGATTTGAACCACGGACCCAGCGGTGAGAGGCCGGCGTGCTGCCGCCTAAGCCACGGAGGCTTAAGTCCTTCACATAATATAACTCAAACTTCTTGCGGTCGCACGCCTTCATGTAACACACCGTCCTCCCGTGTTTTCAAATGGTGAGTTTCTTTTTCAGTTTCAATGGCAATATGACTGACTTTGAGGTTGATCGAACATGTAATTGACATACAGAGGTGTAAATATAGAATCATTTATTCAATAAAAAATTACGAGCCTTACAGTAGTCGCATATGATGTGTAACATCTGACATGTTATTCGAATAATTCCATATTACTTACTCGCATTTTTTAAAGAATGAACTCATAGTGCTACCTTGTGCCAGCAAACATGAAAGGATTCTCCAATGCATCTGCAGTAGTGACATATACGTGCAACTGTATGCGGGAGCAATCCACTGCCTACTTGATGCGAGCTGCACTTTATACCGGCCAGTTAGTGAACCCATGCCAGCGGAGTTATTGAAAATGGCCTTTTATTGCCGATATAGCGCACTGCCAAGTATAGGCGCGATTAAAAATTAGGTGTGCAGTAGGTATATTAAAGGCGTTTCTCCCAGTGATACATTTAGACCAACCAAATAGCTTAATATGATAATAATGGAAACTCCCACGAGAAACTGGCGACACCGATTATGCGTGCCATCTAGCGGTTCGCGCAGACAACTACGAACTCGATTTCAATCAGCTGGCAAGTTTATCTGCACATGTTAGAAGTGTAACTTTTGGGCTATGTATGGGTGTTTTCATTACAAAATACAAAGTGATTAAGTGATTAAGCTATTTGGACCAACGAAGTTTCAATTATTGTTAGTAGTCGGTGTTAATATACTGAATTCCTACGTTGTTTGGAGTGTTGGTTGATGCGATAGAGCACTCGAGGTATCGAGCGCTTACATTAAATAAGAATACAGCAAAAGTATGAAGATTTAATAAATCGTAATTGTTTTCAGCAAATATAATATAATGAATATTTTCACACCAAAGAACATCAATTTAAAGATGATTTATTGAAGCAATTTCATTAATGGGGCCACCAAATCTTGAGGTAAACCGTATGCGATTTAAATTCCACATAGTCACATGGCTTACAGTACGTCGTTGTACCGATCTCCGCCACCGTGCGCGCTCATTGTTTCCGTCCCTTGCACTTCCGTCCCTTCCACTTCCGTCTCTTTTCCAAAATCATTCCCACAAAAATGTCCAGCTACCGAGTGCCACAAAAATATCCAGATACCGAGTGGAAAGATGTTACACATCAAAAAGCCATAATAAGAGCGACAACGGTGGTGAAAAAGCGCTATAACTTTAAAGATAGTGTTGTGAGCATGCAGGTGTGTGGATCTTGGGGGGAGGATGGGCAACTGGGCTATCGATAATGAATGAAATGTGTTAGAAATGAGGAAATACTATGATATATACTCACATTTTGTTTTAGGTGGTCAACAAAAAGAATTGCACTTCCAGTCTCGCGCGACGGTAGTCTACCGCTCGACTGCGCCCTTAGCACTTTGATGAACAACTGAGCAAAATCGTCGCCATCAAGAACCGCTACTCCTCTGTCATCAAGCGAAGGCTATCGTACCTTGAGAATACATGTGCCTTTTGCGCACTTTGTAACGATCAGAGGAGCTCTACGCACGTTTTTTTCAATAGGAGGGTAATCTACCGCGGGGGTGACCGGATGAAGGTTAAGCCATTTAAAATTTGGAAGTAGCCAAAACAAGGGCGTTCATTGCCACAGGTCGGAGGATCGAGTCCCACCCACATCGCTCAGATATTTTAATTCTCCGCCGTTGTTCACAGGGCTTGCGCTTTCTGTACATTACACGACCCAACAGTCGCAGGCTTTACTTATCTCCAATACTGTTGTGAAACTCAATTCTGTAAACTCTAAATACCATTTGGTGGCCAACAGTAGCAAAGCCAAGATCGACCAATGGGAGGGATTATAGTTAACTGGGGACATAGTAATATGTAGGAACTCTGTTATCTCACACTCGAAATGTTAACGGTCTCCAAATCAGTGTTAATGCATTTTCTAGGTCCTTATTAAAACATTAAAACTACATTAATTTATTATATAACCTCCCTTCCGGTAAGAAAAGAAAGCAAGCGGTTGCCTTGCTGGGTTGGACTTAAAATTATCTGTGGCTAGGTTCAGTTTGAGAGAAGAGCTATATTTAGCAGAGGAGTGAAGCTAGATTGGCAATCCTGGGAGGAGGGAGTTATGTGTTGTCATGAAGACCTACTGGATCGAAAACGACAACAGTACATCTCCAAGCAGTGATACAGACACAGATCACAACCATAACTGTGTTAAGAGGGCCAGATGACCTCGTAGTTCCGCCCCGTAAAACAACAACACAACCATAACGATTTCCCACATAGCATGAGTTAGTTATACGCTCATCATCTATTTCTTCTTCTTTCTTCGTTTAGGCCGGCTATGGACCACGTCATGTCAACTGCTTCCGTCTTTGGGCCTTGATCTTAGCCCAGTGTTCACGCACTTCTTTCTTTCTTTCTTTCTTTCTTTCTTCAGACCCCTTCTTGCCAGTTATTAATTTAGCTTTTTCTTGGAATTGGTGGGGTGCTCCAAGCTTTTCCTTCAAAAGATCACGTATCTTAATATCTGCGTGGGTGATCCCTACTTCATGTAAATCCTTGTCTACCTCACAAAACCAGATGCCCTTGGTTCTTTTGTTAAGAAAATCGGTAAATATTCGATTGGCGATTCTCTCGGGTTTCATGCGAGTTAAGTGGCCATAAAAAGATATTCTTCTCTTCCGAATTACTTGAGATATCTTTTCCACATGATGGTACAGCTCATTGTTATGCCGTCTCCTGTATTCAACATCGTCTCTCAACGGCCCTAAGGTCTTTCTCAGAATCTTCCTTTCCTTGGCTTCCAATTTCTCAACCAGACCCTTCCTATTCATTGCCAGGCATTCTGCTGCGTACAGCGACTCAGGTCGGATAACTGTACGAAAGCGTCTTAGTTTGGCATTGCGGGACACTGTTCGCTTGTTTTACACTCCTTTCGTTAGCTGGTAGGCCACTTCCATCTTGTTCATCTTGATATGAAGGCTTCCTTCTCTGATATATTGGGCTCGATCCACTCCCCTAGATACTTAAATTTTTTTGCCTTACGGGTATTTCCATGTTCAACATTTAATTCTTTGACTGCAGGGTTAATATTCGTTATAAACTCGGTCTTCTCAAAAGAAATTTGAGAGCCTGCCTTTGCCGCTTGTATTCTGAGTTGGTTGACTTGTTTTGCGGCTGTGTCTAGGTAATCAGAAAAGATTGCTAGATCATCTGCGAAATCTAGGCAGTCAATTGTCCGGTCCAAGCTCCTACAGCCCATTCTGACACCATTTTCTAACACTTCTTTACCCATCTCCTTGCGCCAATCATGAATTACTTTCTCCAGTACATAGTTATTTATTTATTGCCACAACAGGGCAGTGCCCCAATTACAGTAGCAAACACACAGAGAATACATGAAAATGCATTATAAAAATTAAAAATTGAAAATGAAAAATTAAAAAAGAAATTGTTAACCATGAATATACACATGTCAAGTCGCAATTTCAGTAAATGAAGCATGACTTTTAATATTTGATCACATAATGTAAACTAGATTCATATTTTTAGGAACTAAAACAATAGCAATGCAAGATGGTAAGAAAGTGAAACCTAAAGCTCATAGCAGCTAAATGCAATATCTTTGTAATAGTGAATCATTTGACAGCTAAAACTACCTTCTATAATTTAGCAAGGACATTCCAAAATCTGAATTTTTGTCAGCTGAGAGCCTGTTGAAAGTACAGCACATATTTAATATAGGTGAATTTTTATGGAAATTTGTATTGGATTTTTTAACTACTAGTAGTTCACGTTTTCTGAGACATTTCTTTCTCACGTTTACATGTATTTACCCTCAAGTTTCATTCGTGTCTCAGCGAGTACCATTATTTAATTCAACACATGTTTATTTAGCTTCTTAATTATCTTTTTTTTTTTTGTAAACAATCCAAGGGGGTTCTAACCCCCAGCAACACCCCCCTGGCTACGCCACTGAGTGGTCAGGAGATAAAGAGGCATGTGGGACTTACCTCTCTCAAATCCGGTGATGCTGTTTCCATTTTGAAGCATGGAACAAACTCTGGTGTGGGACATTCCCCAGCAAGGTCAGTATCATCCTGCAGAGAAATGATTTGTTTCATACATATTCCTGTACATAAGTGGAATGAGAACCTACACATAACTTGTAAACTTACTCTGATGTAATCAAAAAATAAAGTTAACATTTGTTTGGTTCCCTTTTCCTTGAAATTCTTTCAAACATTTCAAATATTTAAATCTCGCAACATGCCTTTTGAGTGTACCAAATTTTGTACACTAACAAAGGGCACCTCGGTGTCATGATTTATATCGCCACCATCTTATACGAAACAAAATGGCGGCCACCAAAATGTACAAAGCATAAATTAAATTACGACTAACCCAGTCATCAGATCTCTACCAAATTTTGAAAAAACATACTTCCATGTGCTCCAAATTAGAAGTTCATAGCCAAACAATTGCAGGATGGCGAATCATGCAAGGCTTATAATATGTAATTTAGGACCCAATAAATCAATGCCCATAAAACTGAGGACTATTTCTCACCAAAGCGATGAGTTGATAGTGCACATTGCGCGCAGCCGCCATCTTGAAAAGCTCAATATTCCTTTTGTCTGTTTGTTATTCATGCAAATCAACACCGTTTCACCGATGTGAACCTAATTTTATGTAGGCCTACTTACTCTTTGGAACGCTGCGGGTAACATTGTTCTCTTGATATTTCGGACAGACCTCTCCATTCCCTGCATTTAGACCCTTTGGCACAAATCTACACCGATTCCCCGATCAGAACCAAATTGTATATACTTACCCTTTTAAACCCTACAAGTAAAACACTGTCCACTTGAAATTTCCCTGTATTTACGCACTTTGGCACAAATCTACACCGTTTCACTGATATGAACCAAATTTCATATACTCACATTTTGAAAACCTGCGGATAGCACTGTCCATTTGAAATTTCGGACAGATCCCTCCATTCCCTACATTTAGGCCCTTTGCACATATCTACACAGTTTCACCGATCTGAACTAAATTCTACGTACTTACTCTTTGAGACCCAGCGGGTAGCAATGTCCACTTGAAATTTCGGACAGCCCTCTCTATTCCCTACATTTAAGTCCATTGGTACAAATCTACACCGTTTCACCGAACAGAACCGAATTGTACTGCGCCCGAATTCTCCAATCAGCACCTATATCCGCTGAACTGTAAATGATTGCAGACACATTGATACCCAGCTCAAAACAACTTACCGTTGTCTGCTAAGTAAAAATTGGGAATTCTAGGATCATAGGGAGTATATTTATAAAAGAAATAGTAGTACCAGCCTAGGTACAAATTTCTACTAACATTTACATTTAAGAAATTCGAGAAACTCCGGTCTCGAGGGGTGATTAGGTCTATCTATAGTGGGCGCCTGTATCCTACCTAGAAGTACCATTTTCGACGTTCATAAAATGGGAACGATGTCAGCTATGATAAAATTTGACTAAATCGCTAAAAAAACGCTAGCCGTTTATTGATCTAGGACAATACACACATATCCCTAACGTAAATCAATTAATAGTGTCTTCCTGACACTTCCAAAAATAAAATCAACATAAAACTAAAACGTGGCATTTATACACAATGCCCTGAAAATAAAGGTTGGAGAATTCGGTACTCCAATGAGCCCTTCTTCTCTCATCGAAGAATATAGCATTCATTTGCTATTAGAAAAATTAAACAAAAAATTATTACAAATATTAAACCCTAGTAAAGTTCCTCCGAACCTCCACTGAAATACGAAAAATGTGAAACGACGTGGTTTCAAACATTACCCTAAATTATACAGTGCGTTTCATAACTGAACCGTAGTTCCACATCTAAATATGCATGAACAAAATTTACTAAATATTAAATTTACATTTATATATACAAGAATTTGTGATTCGCACAAATATTAATTTCTGCATTGAAATTATTTATTTTTCTTTCTCTAACATTCGTGAGTCTCTACTACTCAAACTTCTTGAACAATCACCATAACTTTATCGGTTGAAAGTATTAAATACTTGTCTAAATCAAAAGAACATAAGTGACAAATAACTAAGTTCAGCACTGTTCTAACATTTCTCTCCCATCTGATTATTAACTTCCGATAATTCATGAAATTCTTTGCTAGACTTTCAGTTACTGCAATAAACGTGAATATTCAAAGTGCATGGCATTTTACCTTCATTCCACACTTCTGTTCCAAAATTACACAAACAATTATATTATTTCTTAAACACCCTGTACAGAACTTGCCTCAAATGCAATTTAATGATATCACACTCGCTGTGATCAAACTAGGAAACATGACTACTCAGCCTCCTTTTATGAAAATACGTAACTCATTTACGTCTATGATTCCTGCAAGGGATTTCAAATCTAAATCCATTTCAGTGCATTTTCTCTATAATGCAAAGAAAATCATTATCTTTATTAGATATTCACCACCATTCTGAATATTTTTCAAGAAACAGTCTCTGACATAACTTTCCCTATCCTTATACAAATTATTTCCTCGTGCCTACAAATTCAATTTATTCTGTACAGTTTCTTTTATATCACCTTGTGATTTGAATTTCTTAACTCCTTTTCATGTATTTAATTCAGTTATTACATTATTGTAAGCCTCCGTGGCTTAGGCGGCAGCACGCCGGCCTCTCACCGCTGGGTCCGTGGTTCAAATCCCGGTCACTCCATGTGAGATCTGTGCTGGACAAAACGGAGGCAGACAGGTTTTTCTCCGGATACTCCGGTTTTCCCTGTCAAAATTTCATTCCAGAAACACTCTCCACTATCATTTCATTTAATCTGTCATTCATTTAATCATTTCCCCAGAGGAGGCACAGTTAATATCCTCGCCGCTAGATGGGGGCATCATTCATTCCATCCTGACCCGGTCGGAGACTGGCTGTGGATTTTCATTTCATTACATTATTGTAACTTTCATAGAATTTTCTGCAAGAATTCTTATTTAATAATAATATAAGCATTTCCTATCTTCCTGTGAATACAAATTTCTGAATTTAATTCAGTTAAGTCCAGCTGACTTATTTTCAGACAATGGGTAGACTTATCTAAGTTGCCCTGACTCTTCCTTCGTCTTTTAATTACAATTTATTGACAATGAAGTCTTTGCGTTATCTTCATGAAAGATTTTGTTTAATAAATTTTATTTAGGATTTTTAGAGCTCTAAATAATTTTATTTGACAACTATAAATGTTCTTGGAAATATGGTTAATTCCATTTAAAGCATAGTTCTTCATAACAATCTGTTTCATTACAATGAATTTGATATTTAATGATTTAATTGTCTATACCAATTATTTAGACTATCTTCTATAAGATTTAGTGTCGTGTAACAATTCAATTATTGCACACAGTTAGTTTATAATAAATTTCTGACATCATGAGTTGTCGAAATTTTTTTGACATTTCGTGGAATAACTTTTTAAGTATACGGTACTTCGATGTTTCAATAAACTTTCCAAACACTCGGCATAAAACAGATTTACATAATTTAACGCAAATTCTAATGATTCTAAATGATTTTACAATTTACTGGTTAAACGCTGAAAATAGCAATTCGCTAATAAAAAATGACTGAGATTTGCAATGAAAAATGACTCTAAAAATACTAATGTAACTGGATTAAAGATCTACACAAATTTAAATAAAATGACAAAATTATGCGGTTGGTCAATTTGGATAAACACAGAACATGACTACGATTCTACTAAATATAATACAATCTCTTCACTACCTTGTGATGCCGTCGATCTCTGCAGGATAATGCCTTGTCTGGCAAGGCAAATATGCTTGATAGTACAGCAGTCAGCTGCGCGATCCATCAGTGACGTGGACTGCTCGATTACCTCACAGTAGAGCAAGGTCAATGTCTGGACCGGGTTGACGACCTCTCCGCAAACGGCAAGTCACTTCCTCTCCTTCACTCTGCATGCTGTTCGGATCTTCTGATGGATTGCCATCAATACGCCTGCGTCGCTTCTTATGGTTGAGATTCGATTGATTATAAATGTCTTTGAGAGTATTCTGGATGTATGTGAACTCTCGTTACGTAGTACAAATTCGTTCTGCATTTTTTTTTCTGATTGATTGCGCTATCCATTCTATGGATTCACTTTTCATTCATGTAGTCTCTACTTCCCTCTATAATGCATTTTAGCACGAAGTCATTACCAGGTTAATGTTTAAGCCTGTATAACTTCCCCATTGCCAATTTATAATCTGCATTGTCAAATAGCGTGTATAAATGAATAGTATTGTATAATACTGCTATTTCTCCGTATTGAATTTATTGCAGTTATATGTGAGACGTGTAATAGCTCTGTATTGAAATACTTGTATAACAAGCTGTGTTTAAATTGTCTTGCTGTAGAAAGCTTTTATAAATGTGAGCGCAAAAGTGCTCTGTCTCGTTCTAATAAAGAGTGCTATATTTCACCGTCCTACAACTGTGCTTAGCTCGGTTGAAACGTGGCTTGCTGCACGATTCACAGCCTTCTACAGGTCAGACCTATAAAGTCGCACTCCTTCTCTCGACTTTCGTTATACGTAGCACTATGATATGAAGCACCTGCTTCGTTACTAGCGGTCTAACTCAGACCCGCTCTGAATATGGAATGATTGCTTGCGTTTCCTCTCGGCTCACGTGACGATCACTGCACTACTCCCCCTCTCATGGTGTGACGTAGACACTATTCCCCTCACGCGTCTGCCTCGAGTTGCTGCTTCTCCTCTCTCCCTGAAGATGCACACTTCTTCCCGGAAGTGAGTCTGTCCGTTCAAAACTGTAGGCCTCCCTACGTATTGATAATTTACGCAACTATTATTTAAACAAATTAAATAATTCCCTCTTTCATTCCAGCCTTCCGTAATTGTTTATATCGATAATAATACATGATAATACATTCATTTTCAGTCTAGAATTTTCAGTTCTTCTATTTTCTAAGGAATAAGAGATTTTAATTCGTTCTTTCTATTTTTCCTGAGTCCCAGTTCGTATCCCGTCTGGATCTTAGTATTGGCCTCAAATAAATTCGGGCACAGTACGTACTTACCTTTCGAAACCCAGCAGGTTGAAATTTCGGTCAGACCTCTCCATTCCCTGCATTTCGGTCGTTTAGACGAAATATCGAATTTGTCGAAGGACCAATCTAGGTTCAGTTCTTACAATATTTAAAACAAAACTCTCAACTTAAACTTTGGCTCAGTTAGGTGAAATGGTGTAACTTTGTATGAATAACGCTCAAATTCAGTCTCGCAATGCAAGAAACTAAATACTGAACGAAAAATTTGGCCAGTTTGCTGAAACGACGTAGATTTGTATAAATAACAGACCGACCGACAAATGGGCCCAAAAAGCAAGTTTTATGGACCTAGAACCAACCGGGTCGGTAGTATTTGGGTGTTGTAGTAGGGATCCAGAGATTCTGGGAATTGAGTTGCAACTGAAAAAATATTTCAATGTGTCTATTGTTGGCTGGCAATACGGGCTGAATCACGCCACTCCTACCCGTGTTCTGGTGCAGAATTGCGAAAATAGTTACATCTTACGCTGCTTACAAATTGCAGTAACGGGGAGTAATTATTGCAAAAGTAATTCTTAGGCCTCTTAAAACAGTTATCATCATGGAAATATTAGGCCTCTGTATAAGTGCGACGGTGTTGGCACAGTACATTGAGTTTATTAGATGAAATAAGTATTCGTGCTTTCAAATTTTCTCCGATGTATTCCGATCATTATTCTACCGCGCCATGTGGCTAAAAAATACACTATTGCTCAAGGGCGTTAAACACAGGAGGGGGGCGGGGGGCATTGATTCCCCCCCCCCCCGTTTTAGACGCAAGGTTAACATTTTAAGTAGCCTACCATTAAAAAAAAAAATATCCAGAAAATATTCTATAAACGATTTAATACTACGTTAGGCGTTAAATAGGAAACGCCATATTACCGTCTCAGTCGCACTACTGAAAAAACAGTCTTATTTATGCCTTCTCTGCCGTTTCCCGCCAAGACTTCAACTGAGCCCATGAGCCAAGGCCCTTCGAGCTTTGTCCACTTACCACAACGATCCGAAAAGATACTTTTTCGAACTATTATTTCTGAGTCCTGGTTTAAAACTGAGGTAAAGTACTGGGACACACAGAATCATTACTCCTGCCCGGAAACAACAGCGCGCGCGTCGTCTCTTGAAATAAACAAGGTAAAATAACATGACTCTTCCCTCGCGCATCTCGCTTGTCATTGAGCTTGGCTAGTAATAAGCAATGATTCCGCGTTCCATCTAATTTGTCACATCGTAGATCAGAGGAGGTCTCATCACTGAAAAACTTCTCTCTGCAGAACAGCTTGAAGCAGGTACGCCGAGCAGTTTCACGGTCATAACAGTCACAAAGTACAAACTTTACAAATTTAAACGAAGTAATCAACAAAGTTTAGAAAGAAAAAATAATAATACCTGATGATGATGAAATGAACAAATAATACTTAAAACAGAAAAAAACATCAAATGACAAAATAGATAAATCAATTAAGAGATTCCTCTCCTTTTGTATTCTGTTCGCCTCTTCCATTTCATTTCCCAGTTTCTGCAGAGCCTCTTCCCTCTTCTGCCCAATTTCTAATTGTTTTTTTTTATAATTTTGCCGCCTTTCCTTCCCTCGAACAGGGCTGTCTTCTATTGGAGGGGAAGGTGCGGCTTCCAATTCCGTTACGGTTTCCAAACCCGTTTCAGTTGCCAATGCCATTGTGGTTTCGGCAAAGACATTGCAGTCTTCAGCGCCAGTTGAAGTTTCCCCAAAAGGGGACTTTATAGAGGTTACTATATTCCCCCAGTTAATGGTTTTGTCTACGTCAAATATCTCATCCTTGTCCTGCTTTCTTCCTGGTATCTTTGATCGTTCTGTAATGCTTTTTTAAGTTTCTCACTTTCCGGTCCAGAATGTCCTCGGTTACGTTATGACCTTTCCCCAATATCATTTTCTTTATTGTGGTCCACACAAACTTCTTTTTAATTTTTGGATTGCGGAATTCAATATAGTGGTCCTTGTACAAAACAAGAAATATCTTGTGGACTGCGGGTCCCACTGGAAGGAGTCGACTCCTACAAAAAGAAATAAAAAATTAAGTTAACTGTACAGACAACTGGTAGAACTCCAGCAAATGCAAAGAAAGAAGTAAACAGGGAAACTTAAATCTCATCTTCTTGGTATCTTGTAAAGATTCAACATTATAAAACTTAGTAATTATTGGTCAACTTGCCGCGAATACCACTATCAGTAGCATATGTGAGGGATTGGCAATATACTTCTTGTCCCATAATTCACTGGAATTTCACTATATAAGCCGTGATCTAAAAAGGGATAATGGGTGGGTTATGGGTTACTGTATCACCAGTAATAAACACTGACGTATAGCACGAGGGGAAATGCTGCGTCGCCATTGCGACATAACATTCCAAAAGGATTGCAGGAAGACACAAATACTGGGGAAATTCCCCCCCCCCCCCCGAGCATGGCGGTCTAATGACAGTGACGACTCAAGAAACAGTAGAACACTTCGTCAAACCATGTGCTCACTGCTGTATATGCATACATTGCAACACTGCTCGCTGTTTTCATTGATACCATTACCCTTCCCGTCTCCACTCCTCACCCTTCAAGCGGATGGCAGTCTTCAGCGCTCAACTTTCGTAAATCAGAGCATAGATCATTTTCCAAATTATCATTCGTCATTACAAAAAAAAATTTGGCTAATTTTACGAGTGTGGTAAAAACAGCATAATCCAGAAAATTATGGGACAAGAAGGATACTGCCAATCTCACACATATGCTACTGAAGGTAGTATTCGCGGAAACTTGATCAATCAACTACTTGGTAGCGCGCCCTACGCCGTATATGCGCACCCTCTGGGTTTTCTCATTCACAAAGGGAGTATCTATTACCTACGCCTTTAGCACGACCTGTGTGGTGTACTTTATATCCCACATGTTGACATGCACAGAGGGAGTATCTATTACCTATGTCTTTAGTACGACCTGTGTGGTGTACTTTATATCTCACATGTTGTCATGCATAGAGGGAGTAGCTATTACCTATGTCTTTAGCACGACCTGTGGGGTGTACTTTATATCCCACATGTTGTCATGCACAGAGGGAGTATCTATTACCTATGTGTGGTGTACCTTCAATCCCACATGTTGACATGCACAGAGGGAGTACCAATTACCTATGTCTTTAGCACGACCTGTGTGGAGTACATTATATCCCACATGTTGACATGCACAGAGGAAGTATCTAATACCTATGTCTTTAGCATGACCTGTGTGGAGTACTTTATATCCCACATGTTGTCATGCACAGAGGAAGTAGCTATTACCTATGTCTTTAGCACGACCTGTGGGGTGTACTTTATATCCCACATGTTGTCATGCACAGAGGGAGTATCTATTACCTATGTGTGGTGTACCTTCTATCCCACATGTTGACATGCACAGAGAGAGTATCTATTACCTATGTCTTTAGCACGACCTGTGTATTGTACTTTCTATCCAACATGTTGACATGCACAGCGGGAGAATCTATTACCTATGTCTTTAGCATGACCTGTGTGGTGTACTTTATATCCCACATGTTGTCATGCACAGAGGGAGTATCTATTACCTACAAGTGGTGTACCTTCTATCCCACATGTTGACATGCACAGAGAGAGTATCTATTACCTATGTCTTTAGCACGACTTGTGTATTGTACTTTCTATCCCACATGTTGACATGCACAGAGGAAGTATGTATTATCTATGTCTTTAGCATGACCTGTGTGGTGTACCTTCTATCCCACATGTTGACATGCACACAGGGAGTATCTATTACCTATGTCTTTAGCATGACCTGTGTGGTGTACTTTATATCCCACATGTTGACATGCACAGAGGGAGTATCTATTACCTATGTCTTTAGCATGACCTGTGTGGAGTACTTTATATCCCACATGTTGTCATGCACAGAGGGAGTATCCATTACCTATGTCTTTAGCACGACCTGTGTGGAGTACATTATATCCCACATGTTGTCATGCACAGAGGGAGTATCTATCACCTATGTCTTAAGTACGACCTGTGTGGTGTACTTTATATCCCACATGTTGTCATACACAGAGGGAGTAGCTATTACCTATGTCTTTAGCACGACCTGTGTGGAGTACATTATATCCCACATGTTGTCATGCACACAGGGAGTATCTATTACCTATGTCTTTAGCACAACCTGTGTGGTGTACTTTATATCCCACATGTTGTCATGCACAGTGGGAGTATCTATTACCTATGTGTGGTGTACTTTATATCCCACATGTTGTCATGCACAGTGGGAGTATCTATTACCTATGTGTGGTGTTCATTATATCCCACATGTTGTCATGCACAGATGGAATATCTATTACCTATGTATTTAGCACGGCCTGTGTGGTGTACTTTATATCCCACATGTAGTCATGCACAGTGGGAGTATCTATTGCCTATTTGTGGTGTACTTTATATCCCACATGTTGTCATGCACAGAGGGAGTATCTATTACCTATTTGCGGTGTACTTTATATCCCACATGGTGTCATGCACAGAGGGAATATCTATTACCTATGTCTTTAGCACAACCTGTGTGGTGTACTTTATATCACACATGTTGTCATGCACAGTGGGAGTATCTATTACCTATGTATGGTGTACTTTATATCCACATGTTGTCATGCACAGAGGGAGTATCTATTACCTATGTCTTAAACACGACCTGAGTTGTGTACATTATATACCACATGATGTCATGCACAGAGGGAGTATCTATTACCTATGTCTTTAGCATGACCTGTGTGGTGTACTTTATATCCCACATGTTGTCATGAACAGACGGAGTATCTATTACCTATTTGTGGTGTACTTTATATCCCACATGTTGGCATGCACAGAGGGAGTAGCTATTACCTATGTCTTTAGCACGACCTGTGTGGTGTACTTTATATCCCACATGTTGACATGCACAGAGGGAGTATCTATTACCTATTTGTGGTGTACTTTATATCCCACATGTTGACATGCACAGAGGGAGTAGCTATTACCTATGTCTTTAGCACGACCTGTGAGGTGTACTTTATATCCCACATGTTGACATGCACACAGGGAGTATCTATTACCTATTTGTTGTGTACTTTATATCCCACATGTAGTCATGCGCAGAGGCAGTAGCTATTACCTATGCTTTTAGCACGACCTGTGTGGTGTACTTTATATCCCACATGTTGACATGCACAGAGGGAGTATCTATTACCTATGTCTTTAGTACGACCTGTGTGGTGTACTTTATACCTAACATGTTGTCATGCACAGAGGGAGTAGCTATTACCTATGTCTTTAGCACGACCTGTGTGGTGTACTTTATATCCCACATGTTGACATGCACAGAGGGAGTATCTATTACCTATTTGTGGTGTACTTTATATCCCACATGTTGACATGCACAGAGGGAGTGTCTAATACCTATGTCATTAGCATGACCTGTGTGGAGTACTTTATTTCCCACCTGTTGTCATGCACAGAGGGAGTCCTACCTATTACCTATTTGTGGTGTACTTTATATCCCACATGTTGTCATGCACAGAGGAAGTAGCTATTACCTATGTCTTTAGCACGACCTTTGTGGTGTACTTTATATCCCACATGTTGTCATGCACAGAGGGAGTATCTATTACCTATGTGTGGTTTACCTTCTATCCCACATGTTGACATGCACAGAGAGAGTATCTATTACCTATGTCTTTAGCACGACCTGTGTATTGTACTTTCTATCCCACATGTTGACATGCACAGAGGGAGTATCTATTACCTATGTCTTTAGCATGACCTGTGTGGTGTACTTTATATCCCACATGTTGTCATGCACAGAGGGAGTATGTATTACCTACGTGTGGTGTACCTTCTATCCCACATGTTGACATGCACTGAGCGAGTATCTATTACCTATGTCTTTAGCACGACTGTGTATTGTACTTTCTATCCCACATGTTGACATGCACAGAGGAAGTATGTATTATCTATGTCTTTAGCATGACCTGTGTGGTGTACCTTCTATCCCACATGCTGACATGCACACAGGGAGTATCTATTACCTATGTCTTTAGCATGACTTGTGGGGTGTACTTTATATCCCACATGTTGACATGCACAGAGGGAATATCTATTACCTATGTCTTTAGCATGACCTGTGTGGAGTACTTTATATCCCACATGTTGTCATGCACAGAGGGAGTACCCATTAGCTATGTCTTTAGCATGACCTGTGTGGAGTACATTATATCCCACATGTTGTCATGCACAGAGGGAGTATCTATCACCTATGTCTTTAGTACAACCTGTGTGGTGTACTTTATATCCCACATGTTGTCATACACAGAGGGAGTAGCTATTACCTATGTCTTTAGCATGACCTGTGAGGAGTACATTATATCCCACATGTTGTCATGCACAGAGGGAGTATCTATCACCTATGTCTTTAGTACAACCTGTGTGGTGTACTTTATATCCCACATGTTGTCATACACAGAGGGAGTAGCTATTACCTATGTCTTTAGCATGACCTGTGAGGAGTACATTATATCCCACATGTTGTCATGCACAGAGGGAGTATCTATTACCTATGTCGTTAGCACAACCTGTGTGGTGTACTTTATATCCCACATGTTGTCATGCACAGTGGGAGTATCTATTACCTATGTGTGGTGTACTTTATATCCCACATGTTGTCATGCAAGGTGGGAGTATCTATTACCTATGTGTGGTGTACTTTATATCCCACATGTTGTCATGCACAGAGGGAATATCTATTACCTATGTCTTTAGCACGACCTGTGTGGTGCACTTTATATCCCACATGTAGTCATGCACAGTGGGAGTATCTATTACCTATTTGTGGTGTACTTTATATCCCACATGTTGTCATGCACAGAGGGAGTATCTATTACCTATTTGCGGTGTACTTTATATCCCACATGGTGTCATGCACAGAGGGGGTATCTATTACCTATGTCTTTAGCACAACCTGTGTGGTGTACCTTATATCCCACATGTTGTCATGCACAGTGGGAGTATCTATTACCTATTTATGGTGTACTTTATATCACACATGTTGTCATGCACAGAGGGAGTATCTATTACCTATGTCTTAAGCACGACCTGTGTTGTGTACATTATATACCACATGATGTCATGCACAGAGGGAGTATCTATTACCTATGTCTTTAGCATGACCTGTGTGGTGTACTTTATATCCCACATGTTGTCATGAACAGACGGAGTATCTATTACCTATTTGTGGTGTACTTTATATCCCACATGTTGGCATGCACAGAGGGAGTAGCTATTACCTATGTCTTTAGCACGACCTGTGTGGTGTACTTTATATACCACATGTTGACATGCACAGAGGGAGTATCTATTACCTATTTGTGGTGTACTTTATATCCCACATGTTGACATGCACAGAGGGAGAACCTATTACCTATGTCTTTAGCATGACCTGTGTGGAGTACTTTATATCCCACTTGTAGTCATGCACAAAGGGAGTCCTACCTATTACCTATTCGTGGTGTACTTTATATCCCACATGTTGTCATGCACAGAGGGAGTAGCTATTACCTATGTCTTTAGCACGACCTGTGAGGTGTACTTTATATCCCACATGTTGACATGCACAGAGGGAGTATCTATTACCTATTTGTGGTGTACTTTATATCCCACATGTAGTCATGCGCAGAGGCAGTAGCTATTACCTATGTCTTTAGCACGACCTGTGTGGTGTACTTTATATCCCACATGTTGTCATGCACAGAGGGAGTATCTATTACCTATGAGTGTTGTACCTTCTATCCCACATGTTGACATGCACAGAGAGAGTATCTATTACCTATGTCTTTAGCACGACCTGTGTATTGTACTTTCTATCCCACATGTTGACATGCACAGAGGGAGTATCTATTACCTATGTCTTTAGCATGACCTGTGTGGTGTACTTTATATCCCACATGTTGTCATGCACAGAGGGAGTATCTATTACCTACGTGTGATGTACCTTCTACCCCACATGTTGACATGCACAGAGAGAGTATATATTACCTATGTTTTAAGAACGACCTGTGTATTGTACTTTCTATCCCACATGTTGACATGCACAGAGGGAGTATGTATTATCTATGTCTTTAGCACGGTGTGTGTTGTGTACCTTCTATCCCACATGTTGACATGCACACAGGGAGTATCTATTACCTATGTCTTTAGCATGACCTGTGTGGTGTACTTTATATCCCACATGTTGACATGCACAGAGGGAGTATCTATTACCTATGTCTTTAGCATGACCTGTGTGGAGTACTTTATATCCCACATGTTGTCATGCACAGAGGGAGTATCTATTACCTATGTCTTTAGCATGACCTGTGTGGTGTACTTTATATCCCACATGTGGTCATGAACAGAGGGAGTATCTCTTACCTATGTCTCTAGCATGACCTGTGTGGTGTACTTTATATTCCACATGTTGTCATGCTCAGAGGGAGTATCTATTACCTATGTCTTCAGTACGACCTGTGTGGTGTACTTTATATCCCACATGTTGTCATGCACAGAGGGAGTATTACCTGTGTGTGGTGTACCTTCTATCCCACATGTTGTCATGCACAGAGGGAGTATCTATTACCTATGTCTTTAGTACGACCTGTGTGGTATACTTTATATCCCACATGTTGTCATGCACAGAGGGAGTATCTCTTACCTATGTCTTTAGCATGTCCTGTGTGGTGTACTTTATATCCCACATGTTGTCATGCTCAGAGGGAGTATCTATTACCTATGTGTGGTGTACCTTCTATCCCACATGTGTCATGCACAGAGGGAGTATCTATTATCTATGTCTTTAGTACGACCTGTGTGGTGTACTTTATATCCCACATGTTGACATGCACAGAGGGAGTACCTATTACCTATGTCTTTAGCACGATTTTATATCCCACATGTTGGCAACAATGTTGACGTCAATGTGTGCACCTTGGCAACAGTTGAATAGACGTCGTGCACCTGTCGAACATGGCTGCCGTTGTTGAACGAGCAAGAAATAAAAACACACATATTTATGTAATAATGGTGTTGGTTACGCCTCTTTTAACTGGAGGCTTTTAGAGACGCCGGGGTGCTGACGTTTGCCCCGAAGTGCCAGTAAATTTACTGCGCATTTTCGCACCATCAAATGTTAACTGACTTCGGCAGGATGGGTACAGCAGGGGAGAACGCAACCGCTTCTCTACATAGCCAGTATACATATTTACATAATTTAACTCACATTTCCGGTGCGGTAGTTATAATTGACAGTAATTTGACTTGCTAATGAATCCCAGAATATGAAAAAACGTATGAATATCATGTATTATATATTATCAAAAAGGAAGTGTAAAAGCCAAGCTCTGCTTTCCTTCACAACTAAATAACACATGCGTTAAAATCCTTCAGTATGCCTTCCTTCGGAGGGGGAAGTAAAGCCGGCGGTCCCATATCATAGATTTATGGCATGTAAAAGATCCTTCCACAGACTAAACTTGAGTGAAGCAAAATTTCCAGGTTAGATTTCATTGGAACGCTTTATCAAAGTTCCACCGTTCACCACTAGGTATCACTGACATCTGGTGGCGAAAGTTGGTACTACTTGAAAATGAACGGAACTTGTATCTCACCCTATGGGTGTCCGCTAGAAGCAGCTACAGCCTCAGGCGAGCCGAACATGTCCTCGGACACTCCCGGCACTAAAAGCCATACGATGAATAAATAAAACACATGCGGAACGAACCACCATGATTAGGTTATTGTTAAAATTTACTGTAGGATCTGTGATATAACCGAGCCGAAGGAGTGATATTACATTTTATCAGAAGTGTGAACATGGTTCCATTGATACTAGCGAACATATGAAATAAAATTTATATTCCGTCAATGACATGGTAAAAGAATGCATGCATATAGCCTACTGGTACTCATATATACACCACGATACGGTAGCACTGAATGAACATAGAACGAGTGATAACATTACTATAGTACATGAATAAGCCAAACAATGAGAAATAAATCAGGGAAAGGTGTTTTAATAGATGTTTAATTCTCCGCCGTCCGTGACCCACCCAGCCATCCCAAATAGGATCACGACTTTTATAGCCGAAAGTACAGCTGTGGCCACCATTGTCCAAATCAATCATCATCAAAACAGTACTGCCAACCTCACCCTTACGGTACTATGTAAAACAAAGAAGCGCCCAGTTCGTTCTCTAGTACGCATCATTTGTGCGCAGCACTCAGTTCATTTGATAGTGCGCCGAATTGAATCATTTATTCACTATGGATTGTCTAAGTTGCCTGATAACAATCAGTACCTTCAATCGGCGCGGCGGTTCTATGATCAACCTGAGAAGTTGCTGAAGCTATTGCAACAACACATTTTAGTACCAAAAACACTACCGTGCCCGAAATGCCATCGTGAAGTGGAAGTTAGGAGGATATAACATGACCTATCTGTAACCAGCAACAAGAGGATACCCGCACGTCAAGGCTGCACCCACACCCGACCATTCTAACCTTCGTTTTGTCCAATCCAATGGTTTTTGACAATGCTTACAGCCTAACGCGTCCAGATCAAAGGAGTTTGATAATGGTTACAGCCTACAACGCGTCCCAATGATTTTTTTTATGAACAGTGATTTTGTATCCCACTTGTTGGCAACCATGTGTGCGCCTCGGTGTGTGCCGATCAAGTGCGTCTTGTTGACAGTAGAAGGAGATGCAAACTTTTTAAGAGAGCAAAAATAAAATCACATATTTACGTACCGAACTTAAGCACATATACGAGGTGCATTAGTGACCAGGATTTCTAATTTCAATACGTAATATCGCCCAGAAGATGAAACAAGGACACACGGTATGCAAAAGTCACATTCATGTCAGATGCAAGTGTATAAGCCGCGTTCTACTATCATTCAGAATTAATCCTCACATTAATGCTAGTGACTCGGTTGTTTAAATTTCTTAACTGTTGGTATGTGTGGTTCTATGCGAATATACTGAAGTCACAAGTGCTCAAGTCCAACTGTGGTCGAGGTTTGATGGGAAGTTACAAATTTTCAAATTGGGTTAGACCACTGATTATACTAGGCTACTATTTTTTCTACAGGCAAGAAGATCGGGGGGCATAAGGTCCAGATCACGCCCGATTTTGTATGTACCTCGAAAAATTTAGTTCTCGTGCATTGCATGTTGCAGAGTTTCAATTTTTTTAGGATCTCACTGAAACCTGTTCGTACTTATTGCGCCATGTTATTGGGGTTAACGTCACATAAGAACATTCTGAACATTTTCACTTTGCAGTAATAAAGTGACGAAAAAACAAGTCGCCATGTTGGATACGGCTCATATCAAGCAATGCTGCCAACTTCACTTTAGCAAGGTTAAACTGCTGACTGGATGAAAATTACTGATGTACTTAAGTTGGGCGAGACAAAGCTGTTGGTCGCGACTTGGTTTGACGAATATCTGGACGCTAATTACTGATTGTACTACAAGTAAAGAGGTCTGGGTCGCGAGCCCCAGGTTAGGGTTGTACGTAAAGCCTGATTCTGCATTCACCACTTCCATATTAAGCGGCAACATGAGCGTCAAACAATAATGTTGGTACTGCTGGATAATATTCAACAACACCCTCTAGCAATAAAATGTTCAGCTCCTGTATCCTAGTGGCATTACCATTAACACAGAAGGAGAAGAGAACCTACCTTTGACAAACACAACTTCGTTAATACCATCGCCGTCTATAATTCTCAAGCCGTGCCGTTGGTAGAATTGGCAACGTTTAGTAGAGTCCGTAAGTTCAATATACACGTAAGACCACATGCTAAGTTTTATTCATAAATATCGTTTATTTTGATATGACAGCATTTAAAAGCAGTCCGTACTAACTATTTCAACACCCGAGGTAAATCAGACCTGCTGAATGTTACAGAAGTGAGTATTTCCCGTTTTAAGTTCCATGTGTAACCAATACCTACCAAAGAATTTAACCAACAAATTCTTCACTAATATTTTATTAAACTATTTCCGATGCCTAGGAAGTGTTGTGTGCCTGACTGTAAGTCAAATTATGGTAGCACTATTAAAATAACTGGTTATATCACTACGTTTTGATCACTTACAGCGAGGTGGACTTTCAGTGCTTAGTAATTTAGTTTTGGTATATATCTTCATGTGGCCTCTATATTCCAGTACATCATGAACTGTACTCAGTTGGCAAGTGCCTTTAGGTAGATTTCATTAGAAAGCTACCTATTTTTAAATTAGGTGACCAGTGGAGCATTATTGCTAGACTGTCAGCATTAAGCTTGGAGGCCAATTGTGACTATGATGAGTGCATGTGTGGGCAAAAAGTGAAGAATTTATTATCAAAGGCAGTCTCTAAGTTGTAAGAATAGTCTTAAATATTTTTTTCTGAGCGCGTCAATGACGGCAGTGAGCATAGCAGCAAGAAAAGGAAACTTCAGATATTGGGACATTGAGGTGCAGTACAGCATCTTATTATTACAGAGAGTCCAGTTTGTATGTATCGGAGACCCTCGCTAGCCTGCTCGCCCGCGGCGCAAGCCTGTCTCCCGCCACGCACTTTGCCGTTATGCGGCGCCCGCGCGGCACTGAGTCATTGAGTATAGGAATTTGTACTTACCTAGTTCACAGCTGGTGCTGAAAATGTTCGCCATTCACTGCTACACATCGCTGGCACCTTTTTATGAAACTGACATTTACTCTCTGAAGTTCCTCAGCACCGACTGACTGTATTTCAGCTGTAATATAGTCTTTAAGGTCATTTATAGTGTGAGGGTTTCTCGCATACACTCTATTTTTAAGCGTCCCCCACAAATAAAAGTCACATGGTAATAAGTCTGGGCTTCGCGGGGGCCACACGTTCCGACTTATAATCCTAGTACCAAAAATGCGACGCGATTCTGTCATGGATGCTTCGGCATTGTGGTCAGTGGCAGAATCTTGTTGAAAATAAGTTGACAATCGCTCTCCGTAAGTCAGTTCGTCAAACAAATTGGTCAAGGATCACATTGAAGTACAAATTTAAGTACAAATTCCTATACCCAATAACTCAATGCCACGCAGGCGCCGCAAAACGGCAAAGTGCCTGGCGGGAGACAGGCTCGCGCCGCGGGCGAGTGGGCTAGCGAGGGTATCCAATACATACAAACTAGACTCTCTGTACTTTATCGGGAATCGACAGTACATAGCATGATAATATGTATCCCTTCTTTGTGATATTTGAGAAAAAGATTTGGCGGACGTTATGTTCTGTAGTATTTTCGGAAACATTTGGCTTCAAAATCTATCTGTTATAGCAGTGTTAGCAATTACCATGTGCTCCCAGATGATAGATGGGCGGTGTTGCCAAACCTTATGACACGGCTTGAGAATTGTATACAGCGATGTTAATACGGATAATACACGATCTTCTATCTTTGTAGGGGACAATACCAATCGAAATGGTCATCCTCTATCATACTGCACTGGAAATATGTGCTAAATTACGTAAAATGTTTGTTTCTTGCGTATTAAATGACAGCAGCCTTGTTCCTTAAGCACAAGAGTTTCCCTTAACTGATATCTAGGCGGACGCATTGACGTTAAAGTAGCGTTGCCAACAAGTAAGATATAAACTACACCACCACATGAGGTTGATCATAAGCGTGACTATTTCCAAAGTGCATGCATGCATGGCTTAGGGCAGCGCTACCTAATAATGGCTAATTTCAGTAGTTCGTGGGTTCTCGTATCCTTCACAGTAACCCAGAAAATTTCCCCGACTTTCCCTATAGTGAACGGATGAACCATAGCTTGTTTGGGAACAATGCACACATTGAGGTGGTTAGGGTTCAGGAGTGGTGAACCTTCTACAAAACAACTATAGCCAAAGTACCTTTTATAATGATGAGGGGCCGATAACCTAGATGTTAGGCCCCTTAAAACAACAATTATCATCATCATCATTATAATGATGAATTATATCTGGAGATGATATAATAATAGATGTTTACTCCTCCGCTGTTTGTAACCCGCACAGCCATCCCAAATATGATCACGATTTACACTACTGTTTGTAGAAAGTGAAACACCAAGAACAAGAGATGTGACCACATTGCACTTTATACCACAGATTAGGGACAAGACAATACATTACTGACTAGAAGAACAGCCCGGTACATGGACGTTGACGGTCGATCTTCAGCATGGCGTTGTGCCACCACCTGCTGCACTCAGAGCATGGACTCGTACAGCGCTTGAATACGCTCTGGGGAATACCGCACCACGCGGTTTGTAGGCGCGTCCACAAAGCATCAACAGTGGCAACAGATGGGCCTGAACGAACAAGTTGCCGACCGACCATATCCCAGACATGTTCGATGGGCGACATGTCAGGCGAACGGGCAGGCCAGGGAAACAGAAGAATCCGTCGTTCTGCGAAGAAGGCTTGCACATTCCTCGCCACATGCGGGCGGGCATTGTCCTGCTGAAATATGCCTGTGGAACGGCCTGCAAGCTGGGCAGTGCCGCGGGCTGTAAAACTTTTCTCATGAAGCGGTCACTGTTCAGATTGCCCGCAAGACGTAGGAGGCGCGACCGCCTGTTATAGGCAATTGCGCCCTAAAACCATTACACCTGGTTGTCCGCTATGCCGCTCAACAATACAGTCTGCCTGATTGCGTTCTCCACGGCGGCGTGAAAGCGTATGCGGGACTCGTCCGATAACACTACATTTCGCCACTCAGCCAGCCAGTGTCGTTGTGCATGTGCCCATTGTTGTCGGGGCCGTCAGCGGTTCCCAGTCAATGGAAGCCGATGCAGTGGCATGCGTGCAATCAGTCCAGCCCTCAAAAGATGGCGCCGCACCGTCGACGCACACATGTCGACCCTCGTTGCAGTGCTCCAACGTCGAGCCAACACCGAGTACGACGCGACGCTGTTCTGCCGGTATGGCCATGCGGAGAAAATGGCGGTCGTCTCACGCTGTGGTCACATTGCGTCGTCCTGTGTACGGCC
The DNA here is from genome assembly GCA_946902985.2 of Meconema thalassinum. Taxonomy (NCBI): domain Eukaryota; kingdom Metazoa; phylum Arthropoda; class Insecta; order Orthoptera; family Tettigoniidae; genus Meconema; species Meconema thalassinum. The sequence continues at coordinate 215,343,695 of OX336395.1, forward strand.
CTCCTCTCTCCACTGGATCCACATACCCCTTACTGTTGACGCGGCGTGCCCTGTACGAGCCGCAATGTCCCGGAACTACAGACCCGCCTCCATGAGCCCAAGCATTCTGCCCCGTTCAACCGCACTCACATGCTGATAGTCCACTCTGTGATGTCGGCGAGACATAGTTGCACTTGCTTACACATTTCCAATTGGTATGACAGCCCCACACCGACAGAGCTGTGCGGAACACTAACCTGTCCAGTCCCACGACAGAGGGCACTGGTGGGCCAATGTGCACGCCATCTCTCTGCGATTTCAATCACTTAGTATGGTACCGCAGGCCTACACGACATGTTCTGGGAGTATCCTCGACCATTTCTTCTGGGTGTTACAATTTCTACAAACAGTATAGTATATAGATGAAATTCCAGCTGACTAATAGGCCATTGGTTAGCCGCCCACACCTAAATCCAACTATTCCGAGACAAAATGACTTTGTTTCACACTCCCAGAAATCGTAAGGCCGAGGCCTACTTTTTTTGTCCTAACCTTCGATAAACACATTTTTGTTTTACCTCCTTACTACAATTATAAGAGGTTATACCAACTACGGTATATGTTTACTGATAACCTTAAAAATACCGGTACCGATACAAATAAAAGATAATGTACCTACCTGATGGCTAGGTACTGCTTTTAGGAGCAGCAGTATCAGCATCACCAGCCGGTAAAAGGCGACTAAAATAGTGAGCATCGAACTCTGGATCTGGAATGCAAACGAACGACATGATACAATATTATACATAAATTATACCATACAGTACGGAAATATATATGAATAACTTTCTGGCAAGCGAGTGTAACCTCCATGTGTAGTGTTTTAAAATGTTTTACAACAGAAACTTACCTCCATTCAGACTTTCGTGCACTTCCCGTGTTTCGGTCACTGAATACACTTGATCGCCGTATGTGTACTCAAGAATTAAGTAGCTCACTGCTGGTGTAACCACTTCTTGCACACTTAAGTCCCGGTTCCCACGTGCTCCTCCATCTTGATATCCAACGTGTTGCGAGTAGGGAGTGAAGTTAAGCTATGACCCATAAAATGGCGTCCGCTCCATGGAACACGTTTAGGGAGCGCTCCATCAGACCGCGTTCACAGCGTACCTTTTGAAACAGTAGATGAACTGTTTGCTACCGTGAATGCAACCAGTGATCCGTGTCAGTAGATTTACTGGCACGTTACGATCCCCTTCAGGGAAAAATTCTGGCACCCCGACATCTCTAAATTCTGCAGATGTTAATAGGGGCGTAAAACAAATATTATTAATATTATTATTACAATATGGTCCACAGCGAACCTGCATTATCAATACAATAACTTTAGATACTCCTAACTGTTGAATCAGAAAACAATAGGCTACTGAGAAATTAACAAGTACTGGAGTTCCGTGAAGAACTAACTAGCCTATTATCATATATCCTACTAATATTAATTGCCTCTATCAACATACAAATTGTCAGTTTGATTGCTGTAATAGATTCGTAGATATTGAGAACCATCTAAATATTTTGGGTGGTCACCATGTTGGATTTTTATATTATAGGCCTTAGATGTATGTACTAGTACATGAAGATTATTGTGTAGGTGTTTTATTCAAACTTCAATCGTATGATTAGCACACAAGAAATAAAAGCGGGATTTCAAAATTTCGCTCAGCCGCCATCTTGTGGTTATGAAAATAATTTATATGAATTAGATGCCAGTCGATTAAAATTTGTATAAGCATATACCGTATCAAGATTGACTGCGCTCGGATGGTTAAAACGCAAGAAACCTCCATTTGAATATTAAATTTCGCGTCGCTGCCATGTATGCTTATAGCCTCTATACACTTACAAAATTTCAGTTTGATTGCTGTAGTAGATTAATAGATAATGAGAACCGTCTAAATATTTCGGATGGTCGCCATGTTGGATAGGCCATAGAGTTATGTACTATTAGATGATGATTATTGTGTAGGTTCATTATACAAATGTTGATTTCGATCGCATGATTAGAACACAAGAAATAAAAACTTAATTTTCGAAATTCGCATAGCCACCATCTTGAGGTTACGTAAACAATTGAACTAAATTAGATACCAGTGCATTACAATGTGTATAACATTTGCTGTACGAAGTTTCATTGCGCTTGTATCATTAAATCGCGAGAAAAGTCTATTTAAAACTTTCAAATTCGCTTGGCCGCCATGTTCGTTTTGTAGTTAACCGGTTTTTGAAAGTCTCATAGATGAACTTCCAGTGGTGCCCTTTATCTCCGTATAAAATTTCATGGTGATACTGCTAATAGTTCCAGAGATATAGAATGCCGGGGAAATAATTCGCACAGCCGCCATCTTGAGGTTATGTAAACAATTGAATGAAGTTAGGTGTTGGTGCATTTCAATGTGCTTAACCATACACTGCACCAAGTTTCATCGCGCTTGGTTGGTTAAATCGCGAGAAACGTCTATTTATAAGTCGCAACTTCGCTTGGCCGCCATGTTGGTTTTGTAGTAACCAGGTTTTCAAAAGTCACATCGGTGAACTTCTAGTAGTTCCGTTTATCACCGTACAAAATTCCAGGGTGATATCGGTAATAGTTTCGGAGATATTGAATGCTGGTGAAATATTTCGCACAGCCGCCATGTTGGATTGGTAAGACGTAACAAAATTGAAGGGCACGATCGGGGTTTCCCGGTATAGTGCTATGAACTTACTGATTTTCATTGAAATCGCTCCAGCCGTTTAGATGTTATTAGAGGGGGTACACACAAAAATCCTCACACCACACACACACACAGATAGACACACGGACAAAAGGTGATCGCATAAGCCTATTTTTGCATAAATGAAAATAGGCTAAAAAACTTGAAACTAAGTTTTTTTGTGGAAGTTGAACATATTATTACAGAGAGGAAATGAGAACGTGTACTATTTCACCTCTATGACAGCCTTACTTTCGTCATATAGAAGAGAAAGTGCGGCGATTCCCAAATTTGCCGCATGTTTAGTATGGGTAGTTGCAGCGCCCACTGACAGACTGCGCAGAGGATGACAGTTCCTGGCTGGAGTCGCTTTCTAAGAAATGCTGCCGTATTTAGTCCTTATTTCCTGGTGTTGAAAATTGTATGCGATCAAGAAGCGATTTCCATGATAAAAGTAAATTGCTGTACAAAAATCATGTAGTCTAATAGATTTTAATTACTACGGACAGGTTTCTGCAATGGACACGTCCCCCGAGTTCGCAGACCTTTCCGCACACATAAACCGTACGTCTTTCCAGAGAATGAACGCGAGACTCGCTTTCCGATAATTCAACAATGCGACCGCGAATGCCATTAAGTTCTTCTTGCAAATTAACCCCGACATTTTTAGCGGCAGTGATAATATAGAATTATTCACGAGAGACATGAACAATTGTTATTATTCATGTTGGTCCGTATTGAATTAAATTCCACATAACAATCTATACTCCGTTCCGTCTTTTCAATACTAATTGTCTTTGCAGATGTTATCACTGGTACATGTTTTGGACACTTATGTGTCCTTCCTCAGCCACAATACTAATTAAAACACTTATGGGTAAATAACATACACTCAAATACAAGGCCATTCATTAAATAGTCATTTGATATAGACCAGGATGCCTCATTGTCCATGCACCTGGAAAAATTGTCCCATTCTATAACTATCTAAACATGTCAACTCTGATGGTCATGAATAAAATGACTATTGTCAACCACGATTAGCCGATGTCGTCACCGGTTTGCGCATTACAGCCCCTGGCTCGTTACTTTTTGAACAAACCTTATATATTTGAAGACGAAAGCATAGTGTATAGAAGAGAAAGTGACGTGACTTGTGGAGTTTGTGTGGTCCAGCCACTAGGCGGCTCTAGCGTCGGCAGACGCTGAGTGCGGACAGTATCAATACCAGCAGTTGACTGTTACTTTTCAGTTATCAACTTCCACTACGTTGTATTAGATAAGATGACCCAAATGTAAAATTCTCCGCACAGAGTACATAAAACGCTGACATCCATAGAGTTAATTATGAAACATGTTACGATATACAGTAGGTTCATATAATAAGAAAATAAAACATTCTGACGGGTATCAAAATGTAACTGAATGTGTAAAATCATAAGCTACAGATGTCACGTGACGGTACAAAGCGAGCAGCAGCATGTATCAATCGTCCAACGCTGCCAGTCGCATTGCAAACAGTGACATGGAGGCGTCAAACGAAAAGCAAAGAGGTGCTGTTCGGTTTCTGACAGCGAAAGGAGTAGAGGGAACGGACATTCATCGCCGAATGTCAGAAGTGTACGGCGAACACTGCATGTCCCTTGCAAGGGTCAGGGCGTGGCACAAGCGCTTCAGGAAAGGACGGGTGTCGTTAGCCGATGATGCCCGGTCTGGGGCACCCCCTGCATTACCGATGACAACGTCCAGCTGGTTGATGCACTCATTACCCAGGTCCGCCGAGTGACAGTGAACGCCATAGCCGCCGTGGTCGGATTGAGCGTCGGAAGTGTGCACACCATCATGAAGGAACGACTGCACTTGCGCAAAGTGTGTGCCCAATGGGTGCCCCACAGTCTTCAACCACACCAGGAAGCATGTCGAATAGCCTACTGTCTTGGTCTTGGTTGGACGATTGATGCATGCTGCTGCTGGCTTTGTATCGTCACGTGACGTGCACGCGTGCCATCTAGCGACGGGCTGAAACCTTCCACGCTCTGGTCGGAACCACACCTCGTTACACACGCCACGATTAGCCGATGTCGTCACCAGCTTGCGCATTACAGCCTCCGGCTCGTTACTTTTTGAACGCACCTTATATATCATGACTCAACGAGATATGTATCAGTAATAAGCAGGGCCCGGATAATTAAGTGCTTAACTTTTCACAAATATGAATTTATTTACCGTATCTGCTTAAAAGTGGAAAATGTGAGATTAAGTTTCCAAAATTTGTTCTTAAATTTGTATCATATTTATGTCCCCTAGTTTCTAGAAACGTCCAGCTGCTTGCATAATCCATAATGCTGTCTGCAGTACAAATGGTCCCGCTTAATAGGCCGGGGACAGCCTCAGTTTCCCAATCCTACAATACTTACTGCACATGCGCGTTTTCGAATTTTATTCTATAGATTAGAAAAAAAGATCCCGTCAACAACTTGCATAGCACTCTTGTCAATACTCACAAGTTTCACACACCACTGAAATTTCAAGTAAAATTTCCTGTCAAGGTAAGTATTATAGGAGGCGTAATGAGACTGTTGACTCCAGCCCCACCCTGCTCTACATAATGACCGGGTAATTCCTGTCTTGAAATACTGAGACAAAGGTGCATTCACGAAATAGAGAGGCAAATTACGGTACTGGAATTGCTAAGGGTGGAAAATGTGGGCAGCAGTCGTCTACAGGGTACAACATACCACAAACTAGGCTATAGGACATACGTACTTATGAATAAATGCGTTAGAATATGTATTTATTTATAAATACGGCAAATATATGTAAATCAATATAAAATATTTAGTTAAATAATAGTACACTAGATGAAACCCGTCAAAACATGACGGACAATGGAAAACAAATTTACTGAAGAAGCTTCTTATATAAGTTACATTCTTTGTACGATTACTTTTTAGCACTATTGCAACTTTAAGGGCGTCAAAAGATAGCACTCTCAGCATTGCAACATATTGCTGGTCATGACTGAAAACGTGATGAGGTCATCATCATCTTGCACAGTTTCCAGTCACTGGCCGGGTCTGTTTGGAACACAAGCCTCTCCAACGTCTTCTGTCTTCCCACCATCTCTCAGCCTCCACCCTTGTCCAGTCTTCTCCTCTCTTCTTCACGCTTTCTTCCACCCCCTTCAGCCACCTGTCTCTCGGTCTCCCTCTTGGTCTCTTTCCTTCCCACTTCGTCTCGTGTATCCTCCTGGGTATCCTCTTCTCCTCCATTCGTTTTACATGTCCATACCATCTAAGTCTAGATTTCTCTATACCATCCTGTAATGGTTCCTCCTTCATTAATTCTCTGGTCCTCTCATTTCTTATTCTGTCCCTCTTTGTAGCTCCAATACTGCTTCTCAAGAACCTCATCTCACTGGCCTGTATTTTGCTCTTCTCCCTTCCTTTCATAACCCAGGTCTCCGAGGCATACGTCAAGATAGGGACATAGTACGATATATGATCTACTTGCTGTTCTGAGGGACATCCCTGCTCCATAACATGCTTCTCACACTCCTCCGGAATGCTTCTGCCTGTCTCCCCCGCTCATTTATTTCTCTACCGTTTCTTCCATTCTCTTGTATCAGGCTTCCCAGATACTTGAAACTCTCCACTTTCTTCAGCTGTTCCCCTCCAATTGTTATTCCCGTTGTGGTCCTTTCCTTCTTCCTTGTTGTGATCACCATCTCACTCTTATTTATGCTAAATTTCATCCCATATCCTTGTATTATTCCTTCCCACACGTCCAACTGTTCCTGTACCTCCTCCTCCTTGTTTCCACAAATCATCAAATCATCCGCAAACACCATTGCTTTCATCTTTCCTTCCCCAATTACTTGTGCCGCTCGGGTCATTATGTCATCCATCACCACAATGAAAAGTAACAGTGACAGTGCACTTCTTTGTTTCAGGCCGTTTCTCTGTTACACCCAGTCCGATCTCTCTCCTCCCACTTTCACACAGCTCACGCTTCCCTTGTACATCTCCTTTATCCTCCTTATAGTCCATTTTAGGTAGATTTCATTAGAAAGCTAACTATTGCAATGGGTCCCATGTTTCGACTTCCGGAAAATTTATCATATCTTCGCGTTTCACATCCCCTACACCCCAAAACCACCGTCAGTTCAAAAGTTTATATATAATTTATGTATATATATATATATGTATATATATATATATGTATATCAGTTTCTTGTGGACACGATAACTGCCGTAATTTTGCACCAATCACTTTGATTATTTTACATAATATCTATCCCTATAAAATCTCGGTCGAGTTCGTTAATGGGCAAAATCAGTCGAAGGGGGTGAAATTGGGGGGCTTTTTTCGAAAAATTGAAATTTCGCTATAACTCTCTTAATACGTGAAATATCAAATCCATTCAAAGTTCATAATATGTGTCGGATAAGTGCCAACAATTTATGTCAAATAAGTTTTTTGATAGCACCAACCATTGACCAAAGGGGTGGAAAAAGTGGGTTTTTCGGGAAACATTAATCATATCTCTCTTAATAGGCACAATATCAAAACCGTACAAAATGGACAATATTCCCCTAATAATTACCTAAAACTTTTGTCTGAAAGAATTTTTGATATGACCCACCATTACGCCAAGGGATGCGAAAAATGATTTCGGAATTATAAGAAAATGCCAAGAGCTATCAGAGGTTGCCATGGCAACACTACTAAATTGATGAGGGATGAGCCGTTGCCATGACAACGCACTTGCACGAGATCAGATTCAGTATTTCCATCTGACTAAGCCGGCCCCGTGGTGTTGGGGTAGCGCGCCTGCCTCTCACCCGGAGGCCCTGGGTTCGATCCCCGGCTCCGTCAGGGATTTTAAAACTGACGTGAGGGTTGGAACGGGGTGCACTCAGCCTCGTGAGGACAATTGAGTAGCTGTCTGACAGTGAGACAGCACCCCGAGATCAGATTCAGTATTTCCATCTGACTAAGCCGGCCCCGTGGTGTTGGGGTAGCGCGCCTGCCTCTCACCCGGAGGCTCCGGGTTCGATCCCCGGCTCCATCAGGGATTTTAAAACTGACGTGAGGGTTGGAACGGGGTGCACTCAGCCTCGTGAGGACAATTGAGTAGCTGTCTGACAGTGAGACAGCACCCCGAGATCAGATTCAGTATTTCCATCTGACTAAGCCGGCCCCGTGGTGTTGGGGTAGCGCGCCTGCCTCTCACCCGGAGGCTCCGGGTTCGATCCCCGGCTCCGTCAGGGATTTTAAAACTGACGTGAGGGTTGGAACGGGGTGCACTCAGCCTCGTGAGGACAATTGAGTAGCTGTCTGACAGTGAGACAGCACCCCGAGATCAGATTCAGTATTTCCATCTGACTAAGCCGGCCCCGTGGTGTTGGGGTAGCGCGCCTGCCTCTCACCCGGAGGCTCCGGGTTCGATCCCCGGCTCCGTCAGGGATTTTAAAACTGACGTGAGGGTTGGAACGGGGTGCACTCAGCCTCGTGAGGACAATTGAGTAGCAGTCTGACAGTGAGACAGCACCCCAATCACGAATACCAATATTAACGGCCGAGGGGACCCGACGCGCTGATCACGCGTCACCCCAATATCTGCACGCCAAATGGCTGGGCAGCGGTCGCTTGGTCGGCCTTAGCCCGTCATGGGCTAAATGGTGCCAGGGGTTGACTTTGACATCTGACTAAGTGGGAAGCGGCTTCGGTGACGTAACTGGTAGCATGCAGAATGTCTATGCCCAAGGTCGCGGTTTCAAAGCCGGCCGTAGTCGTCGGATTTTCTAAAAGCGCTAAAATCCCTCAGTATGCTTTCCTTTGGAGGGGAAGTTCCAACGTTCGTTACGAGTTGCTGGTTGGGGTGGCATCTAGTAGCCAAGTTCACAGCTAGGTGTCATTGACGGTAGTACCTGGTAGCAACATTAGGAACTACTGCTTGAAATTGACCGTCTGCAGTCCTTACCTGAATTACAGACTAATACATCCATTAAAATTCACACCGTTTATCAGACAGATTCTACACTCACCCAAAGTACACGGGGTTAGATGACCGCGTTGTCGCAGCCCCTAAACTGAGGAACCAACCAGAGGTGGATTTCATTAGAAAGCTAACTATTGCAATGGGTAGGCTACCATGTTTCGACTTCCGGAAAATTTCGACATAACTTCGCGTTTCACATCCCCTAGACCCCAAAACCACCGTCAGTTCAAAAGTATATATATATATATATATATATATATATATATATCAGTTTCTTGTGGACACGATAACTGCCGTAATTTTTCACCAATCACTTTTTACCGAATATGTATACCTATAAAATCTCGGTCGAGTTCGTTACTGGGCTAAATCGGTAGAAGGGGGTGAAAATGGGGGGCTTTTTTCGAAAAAGTGAAATATTGCTATAACTCTCTTAATATGTGAAATATCGAATCCGTTCAACGTTCATATGTGTCGGATAAAGCCCAAAAATTTATGTTTGAAGAGTTCTTTTATAGCACCAACCATTGACCAAAGGGGTGGGAAAAAGTGGGTTTTTCGGGAAACATTAATCATATCTCTCTTAATAGGCACAATATCAAAACCGTACAAAATGGACAATATTCCCATAATAATTACATAAAATTTTGTCTGAAAGAATTTTTGATATGACCCACCATTATGCCAAGGGATGAGAAAAATGATTTCGGAATTATAAGAAAATGCCAAGAGCTATCAGTGGTTGCCATGGCAACACTACTAAATTGATGAGGGATGAGCCATCAGACGTTGCCAAGATAACGCACTTGCACGAGATCATATTCAGAATTCCATCTGACTAAGTGTGAAGCGGCTTCGGTGATGTAACTGGTAGCAAGCATGCTGAATGTCTGTGCCCAAGGTCGCGAGTTCAAAGCCGGCCGAAGTCGTCGGATTTTCTAAGAGCGCTAAAAATCCCTCAGTATGCTTTCCTTTGGAGGGGAAGTTCCAACGTTCGTTGCGAGTTGCTGGCTGCGGTGGCATCTAGTAGCCAAGTTCACAGGTAGGTGTCATTGACGGTAGTACCTGGTAGCAACATTAGGAACTACTGCTTGAAATTGACCGTCTGCAGTCCTTACCTGAATTACAGACTAATACAGCCATCCCTAAGTACACGGGGTTACATGACCGCGTTGTCGCAGCCCCTAAACTGAGGAACCAACCAAAATCTCTGCGGGAGATATAATTTTGCGTGAAGAAGTAACAGACCGTTACATAGTTACACATCAGTGTCGAAACCTTGAATAAGGACAGCGTGACCACAAGTATAAAAATGGACCCCAAATGACAAGAAGGTTACCGTTCCCATAAGACAATAAAATGTTTAAAATAAGCATAAAATGACGAAAAACAAAGTTAATTAAGCTCCAATTATAAAATACCTTCTCGCAATAAATGAGGTCTGATCCTTCTACGAAAACCTGCATATTCTGCCTATTTTCGCCTATCCCCAAGTTTGTCCTGTGAAATCTACCTCCGCCTTCCGGCGTGCCGAGAGGACTTTTTTCTACTCCTCTATCCTCCAGGGACTTCCATACTTTGTTTCTGCATACACTGTCATATGCTTTCTCAATGTCCAGGAAGGCCATCAGTAGATCTGTTCCATACTCATAGTGCTGTTCTTGTAACTGCCTTACAGCAAGAATCAAATCCACTGTGGACCTTCCTGCTCTGAAGCCATGTTGTTCTTCCCTCATCCCTCCTTCTATCCTTGTCCTAATTCTCCTTTCCAAAACTTTCTCAAAAATCTTTGCACAATGACTTATCAGTGTTATTCCCCGATAGTTTCTGCATTCTGTTCTACTACCTTTCTTGAAGATCGGGACAATTATTCCCTTTTTCCAGTCCTCTGGGGTCTTCCTTTCCTTCCATGCTGCCTTCATCACTCGGTACAACCATTGTATCCCCACCTCTCCTGCTGCTCTCACCATCTCCACACTCAACTCATCCACACCCGGTGCCTTCCCTCCTTACATCTTCTTCAATGCATCTTCCACTTCTTTCCATGTTAAGTCCTTTTCCGTTTGCAGTTCATCTACTATACCTCTTCCCCGATTTCTTCTTCCTCGCCGTGGTTTCCATTTGGGTTCAGGAGTTCTTCAAAATATTCTTTCCACATTTTCTTCAGTTCTTCCCTATTTTCTATCCCTTGTCCCCTTTTGTTCACCATTCTAACATAATCCGTAGGATCCTTCCGCCTCTTATTGTTTACCATCCCATACAGGACCTTTTTTGTACATTCACTATCCTGCTGGTCATGACTTAAAACGTGATGAGGTAAATAGCCCAATACGTTCAAGAGTATCTCCTTGAGCTTGATTGATTGTGATAAAGTAGGCCGAGGGAATAGGACATTGTTGCCTATTAAAAGAAAATGTACTGTACCTGCAAGTGTTTTATCGGAAGGTGTTAAATCAAGTCGTAGGATTTGAGCTCTCTGCCTAATATTACTGCATCTATTATATCCGAATCCAAGCAATTTCTTACATATTTCTTACAATTAATATATTACCATATATGAGTCCTTGGGAAACGTTCAGATTTCTAAGGAGCATAACTATGGCTCAAACGTTCGGAGTATGTGGAGGCGAATCACTTAATTCCAAGGAATTGAAAAATTCAATAATAGGAAAATGAAGTAGCTGGCTTTCATCTTCAGTATCCAATCTGTTAACGCTGATGTATGTGTTTGAACTACTGGATATAAGTTCAATGACTTTTAAATTAATATCATTACATTGTTGCAGCTTGGCAAATATTTTATATTCCAGCAGATCAATTTTACCCTCACAACAGTGAAGACCAAAGTAACCACGCATAGATTTTACGCAAGAGAAATACAATGTAGAACAATGTTTACATTTGATCGTCAAAGACCTTACAGTACACTGTACTGCATAATATCTGGAATTGTTTCTGAAATGGCCTATTTATATTGGATTTTAAATGTGGCTTCGTATTATTCGATAACACTATAGTGCCCTGCAATAACGGAGCCGCTAAATATTAAATGGCAAATAATACTTCCATTGCCGAAATCAACTGCGTAGTTAGACTCAGTACTCTAAACAAATAATCATTAAACAATTGTCTTATACAATGAAGTTCAACATGACCGTCCAGAGTCTTTCATACTCAAGTTGGTTGGTGAGGAGAATGCGATGAGACTGATCGCTTAAAATAAATTCCTTATAATTGTTCCTGCCAGCGAAATTTTTTGCAATAGCTTGAAAACGCAGCTCAGAATGACGTTCTTCATTTTGTTATAAACAGTACGAAACTGCTCTAAATAAGCAATTTCCATCACCTGTTAAAGGTTATGACAGTACATTTTGCAGGGGAACATAGAATCACTTCGCCAACTACTGGAACGACCATAGGCCTATACTCAATACTCACTTCGGCAGTCACCCTAATGGAGGCAGTTTTTGAATTATATGTCCCGTGCATGTCAAAAATCGTATTAACACATGGAGGCCCACCTATTCTTGTCTATCGCCCCGGAGACCCGGGTTACATTTCCTGCTCTGCCAAGAAATTGAATTCTGGTCTGAGGGCAAAAACGGGGCACATTCAGTCTCTTGAGGTATAACTAAGAAGAGGAAGGTTTAATTCCCACCTCGACAATCTTGGATGTGGTTTTCCGTGGTTTCCCACTTCCACTTAAGGCAAATACCGCGATGGTTCCTAACTTAAGGCCATGGCCGTCTCATTGCCATTTACCACCTTAATTACAAATACACACAGTAATGCAGCCATCACAATGACACAGGTTATGAGAGAAAAATTCACACATACACAACCAAGTACATGGGGCTGAGTGACCACGATGTCGGAGCCCTTCAAACGAATTATGTTTGCCAAGTGTCTCTTATGGCGAAAGCAATTGTGGACACGCGCGAGCGCCTTGAAAACTACTTTTTTCTTTAATAATTTAAGAGTATATCGACGATGCATAATTTTAACTTTTTGTCTAGGACGCTAATAACTTGACCACCGAAGCATTGGGAAGAAATTGCAATATTAAGGTACATAAACAACATAGCCTACACATTCAACTGTCGGTTAATGTTCCTCAAAATTTCCCTTCTTAAATATTCCCCTCCTTTATAATTCTCCATCACGTGAAAACGTGCCATGTCTTGGGTTTTAAATAAATCGATGCAATGGTGCTGCCATCTGCTGTCAGTTACTGGAACTATATGGGCGATGTACTGCCATCTGTTTTCAGTTATAGGAACTGATTGCAGATATTTAAACGGCGTAATGAGGACAACAGTTTGCTCTTTTGATCACATGCTGTAATGCAATGGTAAAACGGAAATAAAAACGTATTGAGAGGGAATGTAGAAATATGTATCTTTAACAGACATAAAACCTTACTAATACTCCTTGATTAAACAATATTTTAGTGGTAAAAAAATATATCGGCGAGGGCTGGGATCGATCCGGTGAACCTTGGAATCACAGTCAGTCGCCTTAACCACATAGCTACTCGCGCACTCTTGTTGATCAGCTGACGCAACCGTTCATTTTTTTCAAAAGCCGCTGTCTGAAGGAAATAATCCATTTCATTATCCAAATGAATCAATGTTGCACATTCGTATACGTTCATACTGTTATTATATTTTATTGTCAGAACTTGGTTAATGTATGTTTTCAATTACACGGAAGCTTATTAAAAAACTTACATTTTAATGGACTTCTCACCGCCATTTTGTCATGACCCCAGGCGGATTGTGCGCATGCGTGAGGGGCAAGAATTCTGCTATTTTCTATATTAATTCAAAAATATACCGTAATATATTTGTTTATTTTAGAGACACTCTGCAAATCTAGAGGTCAAGAGCTTTCGTTAGAGTGCTCTAGGAAGTAAATCGGTTCTGTCGTTCTCTCAATCTCGTGATAACAAAAATCACCTTACTGTTTTAAATATATAGACTAGATGAAACCCGTCAAAACATGACGGACAATGGAAAACAAATTTACTGAAGAAGCTTCTTATATAAGTTACATTCTTTGTACGATTACTTTTTAGCACTATTGCAACTTTAAGGGCGTCAAAAGATAGCACTCTCAGCATTGCAACATATTGCTGGTCATGACTGAAAACGTGATGAGGTCATCATCATCTTGCACAGTTTCCAGCCACTGGCCGGGTCTGTTTGGAACACAAGCCTCTCCAACGTCTTCTGTCTTCCCACCATCTCTCAGCCTCCACCCTTGCCCAGTCTTCTCCTCTCTTCTTCACGCTTTCTTCCACCCCCTTCAGCCACCTGTCTCTCGGTCTCCCTCTTGGTCTCTTTCCTTCCCACTTCGTCTCGTGTATCCTCCTGGGTATCCTCTTCTCCTCCATTCGTTTTACATGTCCATACCATCTAAGTCTAGATTTCTCTATACCATCCTGTAATGGTTCCTCCTTCATTAATTCTCTGGTCCTCTCATTTCTTATTCTGTCCCTCTTTGTAGCTCCAATACTGCTTCTCAAGAACCTCATCTCACTGGCCTGTATTTTGCCCTTCTCTCTTCCTTTCATAATCCAGGTCTCCGAAGCATACGTCAGGATAGGGACATAGTACGATATATGATCTACTTGCTGTTCTGAGGGACATCCCTGCTCCATAACATGCTTCTCACACTCCTCCGGAATGCTTCTGCCTGTCTCCCCCGCTCATTTATTTCTCTACCGTTTCTTCCATTCTATTGTATCAGGCTTCCCAGATACTTGAAACTCTCCACTTTCTTCAGCTGTTCCCCACCAATTGTTATTCCCGTTGTGGTCCTTTCCTTCTTCCTTGTTGTGATCATCATCTCACTCTTATTTATGCTAAATTTCATCCCATATCCTTGTATTATTCCTTCCCACACGTCCAACTGTTCCTGTACCTCCTCCTCCTTATTTCCACAAATCATCAAATCATCCGCAAACACCATTGCTTTCATCTTTCCTTCCCCAATTACTTGTGCCGCTCGGGTCATTATGTCATCCTTCACCACAATCAAAAGTAACGGTGACAGTGCACTTCTTTGTTTCAGGCCGTTTCTCTGTTCCACCCAGTCCGATCTCTCTCCTCCCACTTTCACACAGCTCACGCTTCCCTTGTACATCTCCTTTTTCCTCTTTATAGTCCATTTTTCTACTCCTCTATCCTCCAGGGACTTCCATACTTTGTTTCTGCATACACTGTCATATGCTTTCTCAATGTCCAGGAAGGCCATCAGTAGATCTGTTCCATACTCATAGTGCTGTTCTTGTAACTGACTTACAGCAAAAATCAAATCCACTGTGGACCTTCCTGCTCTGAAGCCATGTTGTTCTTCCCTCATCCCTCCTTCTATCCTTTTCCTAATTCTCCTTTCCAAAACTTTCTCAAACATCTTTGCACAATGACTCATCAGTGTTATTCCCCGATAGTTTCTGCATTCTGTTCTACTACCTTTCTTGAAGATCGGGATTATGCAACATGCCTATAAGGGCAATAATTAAGACACAAGTAGGTTTATAAAACGAGCGTGAGCGAGTTGCATACGACTGTTTATGATCGACTATAATTATAACTTTATTATATATTTTAATATAAATATTCATAAATATCTGTTGAGATTCAGTCACTAGAATTTTGTGATCAGAGTGCAAGCGCTGGGTAGGATATTTCTGTTTTCCAAGTGCTCTGACAGACCGACGCATGCGCTCTGTGTGCTTAGCAATGTTCACAGCCTGCCGAAGTGCATCTGTATTCAGTCAAACTTTCTCTGAAGTCGTTTGAAAGCAATGCGTTGTGTTGAAATTGGAGTTGGGGATATTAAGGTATATACAGTGCTATTTCTAGTCTCATATTCGCCAGTTTATTTGCGCGAACATATGCACGGTGCATTTTCGGTAATTTATATAGACATGTTGGATTTTGAGCGCATGCGCGAAGGTATCCTTACCTAATTGGTCAAACGGCTGTTTCTTGAGCTCTGATTGGTGAGAGAAACTGTTTCATAATGAAAAATAGTGTTATAATGAGCCTCATTAGGATATAGTTTTCTGATACATAATGTTTACATTTCGAAATCGTCGAACATAAAAATATTTAAACACATATAAGGCTCCAGGCCTTAATAATAAGTACACAGACAGAATACAGCTCACTGCTTGGTAAGAAGAATTAACATTGGTTCACTGCTCATCACTAATATTGTAATGTTACACAATAGCATACGTGGATATAAATACACTCACAATGTCGGCCATGTCATCTGTTTGTGTCGACCATTCCGGCTCACTTTTGATCAGTGATTGACCCTCCATTATGTTTAAGAAACTAGAACACAGAAATACACTTTAAAATTAATGAAATACGCAATTATTTGTCAAAATAGCCAGATGTATAATACATCAAATGAGGTAAATCAGTCCTTCAAATTGTACTGGTACCATACTGCGATTAAACCTTAACACGAGAAACACAGTGTCAATAACAGCCTGACCTAATGTCAAGTAAATTCTAATACTCTTCATTGAGACCTAAGGAATAAAATGAGGAATTATTGAGTAGTAGAAATGTACCAGCGGCCAGCAGTGAAATGGAGCAATTCTTGAATACGGCAATCGTATGTTCGGTTTCCTTATTCCCAAACAGCCAGAGCTGAAACATCTTACGGCGTGACGGGGAAGAATCTGATTGCCAGACGTCACTCTAGCATAACGCACCCTCAGAGTACTATCCTCACCTCATATTACACCATCCTTGATCCACACGACTGAATCAGAATTAGCCTCACACAGGCGTTCAGAAAACACAGAATGCCCAGTTCAAATGAAAACTATTAAATTCTTAAATGGTTGAAGGGAAGCGAGAGAAATATGTACTGTATTTATCGTTAGCCACAACTAACATGGGGGACAACCCGCATGATATTGTCATAAAGATGTTCCTAGCTGTTAAAACTTCTTACATACATTTTTAGCCTATTTTCAATTTTGAAAAAATAGGCTTATGAGATCACCTTTTGTCCGTGTGTGTGTGTGTGTGTGTGTGTGAGGTGTGTGTGTGTGTGTCCCTAATAAAATCTAAACGGCTGGAGCGATTTCAATGAAACTCGGTAAGCTCATAGCGCTATTCCCGGCGACCTCGACCGTGCCCTTCAAATTTTGTTACGTCTCACCAATCCAACATGGCGGCTGTGCGAAATATTTCACTAGCATTCAATATCTCTGAAACTTTTACCGATATCGCCATGAAATTGTGTACGGTGATAAAGGGCACTACTAGAAGTTCACCTATGGGACTCTCAAAAACCTGGTGACTACAAAACCAACAGGGCGGCCAAGCGAAGTTGAGACTTTTAAATAGACTTTTCTCGCGATTTACCTATCCAAACGTAATAAAACTTGGTACAGCAATTGTTCATACACATTGTAATGCACTGGAGTCTAATTTAGTCCAATTGTTTACATAACCTCAAAATGGCGGCTGTACGAAATATTTCACTGACATTCTATATCTCCGAAACTATTACAGATATCACCCTGCAATTTTGTACGGTGATAAAGGGTACTGATACAAGTTTACTTATGTATATTTCATAAACCTGTAAAGTACAAAACGAACATGGCGACCAAGCGAATTTGAAATATTTTAATAGACTTTTCTCGTGATTTAACTCTCTGAGCGCAGTGAAATGTGGTACAGTAAATGATTTTGCAGATTATAATGCACTGCCATTAAATTTAATTCAATTGTTTACATAACCTCAAGATGGCGGCTGTGCGAATTTTTAAATTTAAGTAATTATTTCTTGTGTCGTAATCATGCGATCGAGTGAAAGTTTGAATAATGAACCTAGGCAATAATTGTCCTTGAATGGTACATAACTCTATGTCATATACATATAACAATCCTAAATGACGAGCTTCCGAAATATTTAGACGGTTCTCAATATCTATGAATCTTTTACAGCAACCAAACTGATTTTTTTAAAGTTCATAGAGACTATGAACATATGTTCACCTATAGGACTTTCAGTAACCTGGTGAGCACAAATCCAACATGGCGGCGACGCGAAATATAAATATTTAAATGGACGTTTCTCGCGAATTAACTATCCGAGACTCGTGAAACGTTGCACGTTAAATGCTTATACAAATGTTGATCCACTGGCATCTAATTTATTTCAATTGTTTGCATAATCACAAGATGGCTGCTGTGCGTAATTTTAACATCTCGTTTTTACTTCTTGTTTTCTAATCATGCGATTGCAGTTTGAATACCACACGTACACAATAATCTTAATGTAATAGTACAAAAATAAAAATCCAACCTGGCGACCATCTGAAATATTTAGACGGTTCTCAATATCTACGAATCTGTTACAGCAATTAAACTGAAATTTTGTTTGCTGATGGAGGCAATTAACATGAGCAGGATATATGAAAATAGGCTGTATAGTTCTTCACGGAACTACTTGGTTTTTTTTTACATACATGGTTTATTTGCAAATGTGGACGCTGTCCATGGTGGCAAATTACAATAAATACACAAAACAATTCACAACCACAAAAATTTTAGAAAATTAGAACTAATTAGAAAATAAGTATTAGTTGCTAAGAGAAGAAACCGGTAATCGCAAAAATAATCATTCTAATAACAGAAATAAACATAAAATACTAAACATTTACACTTTCTTTCATTGCTTCAACTTATGCACCGTTCATCACTGCATCTTAATCTGGTGCTTTTTCACCAACTCCTTAAATTTACCAACATCAGAAGGCAAAGGGCTGAAAATGCCCCCTGGCAAACTGTTCCATTCTATTTCCCCCCTCTCAACGAACGAATATTTGCCCCAGTTACTTGTCCACTGACTTAATTTCAATTTACAACAATGACTGTATCTGCCCATATATAAACTTTCCTTTCCCAATCTCTCATGAATATCTTCCCATGCAATTTCCCCCTTGTAAGCCAAGAAAATACCCCCTAGTCTTGAAGGTCTATCAGCCAGACTTTCCCATCCCAAATCCTGTATCATCCTACTCACACTACTCGTCGATCTGTGGTCCTCCATTACATACTGGTACGGTATGCATGGGTCTCTATTACGGTACCTCTCAATCGTCCTCCCAGGGGCTCACGACCAGTGGGACGTGGGTTGGCGTCCACGGGACCCCAGCTGAGTCCGGCATTGCTTCCACTTACTTGTGCCGGGCTCCTCACAGACACATTTTCTTTCGGTCTCCCTTGGCCAACTCTTGTTTTATTTCGATCCCGACGGTATCAGGGTATCCGCGGCCCAGGGTGTAATTCATTTTTCCGCCTTAATTGGCCCTTCTCTTATCTTTCCTGATACCCTCATTCTTCGAGGGGTCAGCTTTCTCTTTCTTTTCACGATATCTCCTGCCTGCTAATGGAGGCAGGGTGTATGTAGTCCTACCACTTCTGGTGCACCCTGGATTGCTACACCCTCAAGGGCTCACGGCTAGTAAGCTCGGGATTTGGTGACCCCGAGGGATTCCTGAGCTGGGTCAAGTCTCCCCCCTCCTCACATACCCCCTTTTCTTTATCCATTGCCTTTTAGGAGGACCCTCTCCTCTTTCCCTTTCCTCTCTGCCTTTCATGGCTCTCCTGCACCGACAGCGGTGACTACGCACGCTAAAGCACAGCGTTAGGTCATGGGGCCAAGCTCTCTGCTGACTCGGGAGATGCGTGGTTCCGAGCCCCACCGTCGGCCATCCTTGAAATGGTTTTCCGTGGTTTCCCCAATTTTCTACACCAGGCAATGCTGGGATGGTACCTTCTGACAGGCCACGGCCACTTCCTTCCACATCCTTGCCCAGTTTCATTCATCTTCATCCATTCCGCCTCTCAACCCGACGCGCCGATTACCCACGGGCGTCGACTAGAAAGACCTGCACTCGGCCTCTCTGGAGGCCACACGACAGAAGAGAAACATAAAAATTACTCTCCTTCCTTCCAAGTCCCTCAATTCTTTTTCTTCCAGGGTTGAAGCCATTACCTTTCCTCCTGTCTTTTATTTACATTTCCTCTTCTGGTTTGTAAGCCAGTAGTTAAGTGACGATAGTTTTACTTGTAGATTTCATTTAATTATCTTTCATTTACACTATCACCCAAACCTTTAGGGGCCGATAAGCTAGATGTTAGGCCATTCTAAACAACAATTATCGTCATCATATCTCAACCGTGCACGAAGCACTGGATAAACCGATTAACTAGTGTAGCCTACTAAATTACTGTAAGTAGGCTACATCACATGAGCAATCATTTCAATAGGCGGGGAGTTTTAATGGAAAAGTAATGAAGTCTACTTAATGATAACTGTTATCGGTGTATATCAAATAATATATAATTTCCAACATGATTTGATAATCTAATAAATGCTCCATTTGGGTGGGTGTCTTTTTCTTACTTCGCCCAACAATGGTTGGCAACACTGCTCAGCAGCCGCTGTACAGTATTTTGTTAGCCAGGGCAGGGATTATTGTCTTTGATATACAGTCCTGTACTTTCCGCCGATTGTCGAAGATACAGAGGTATCGATCTGTAACTGGAAATATCCTTACTGCGACAACATACATATTCCCCCATGTGAAGCGTAAGAATAAATACTTATTTTAATCACTTGCATACACAGAGAGGAGTTATGGTCTTTACATTAAAGAGGGCGTCTTGTAACGCGAGGAGGATCCTGTACGGTACTCACAAATTGTACTTTTTGAAGGGATGTATGCAACTTTTGCCGAATTCTAAAAACTCGTTTAGTTGAGTTAACCTCTACTCAACCTTGTTCAGCCGCATGGTTAGCGTCAGCTGTAGGGGCAGATGGCCTCGTAGTTCCACTTCTTAAAACAAAAATAACTATAAAATATAGCGTCAGTTCTGCCAATCAGATTCACTTCGCCTGACCCCGACATTATAATTTGTTCGATTCATGTGTAGGCTTCTTGGGATTTCACTGCTGATCCCATTAATTTTCTCATTTTATCCATTCAGTCTCAATAATTTATTAATATTAATTCACTGGACAGTACTCACTTATATCAAGTCGGGTGTAAAAGCCTGTTATTGTCAAGTGTAACATGTATTTCTCGATGCGCACCTTGTTTTATTTGGATTGCATATGCAATAAGTTACTACTTTTGATTTGGTGTTCTCGTTCGGTGTTCTGGTTCTAGTTTCCTGAATATTATGGAGCAAAAACCAATCATCAAAAGTGAGGCAGAATGGTTTTCTCCAACGGATGAAATTGCTAAAATTGTAAGTTGTATTTTAATTCTACATAGGCCTATTATTGCAATATTATTGATGAGCATTGACAGGGGAGGTTAACTTTTCCATTGTGTGTTACACGTTACTTATGCTTGCTATTACGTCATGCCTGTATAATACTGTCCTTCCCAGGAGTCAAAAGGGCACTTGTCCACGGATAGGCCTACCCTCCTGGATGACACTGGTGATATATCTGGAGAAGATATCTTGGCTATTAAAGAGGAACATCAAATAAAGGTAATTATAGAATGTACATTGCCTCTCTCATAATTCTATGAATATTTTAGTATTTTTGTTTTGGTTGTATGTTTTGACTACAATTTCTGTTCTATTTGAATATTTAACAGTAGCTAATGCTACCGGTATTGTTTTGATAATCCACGTCACTCTGTTGGCACTCTGGGCCCTATTGTAGGTGAAGCCTACACCGAATCCCATGTTGAAACTGGATGTTAAGAGGCATTTGAGATACGAATGTTGCAAGTCAGGTTGCCTTTTTAGATTTTAATCATTATTGGTTACTGGTTTGCTCCAAGTCTGTTGTGTGATTGATAAGCAGTGGCGTAACCATGATCGAACAATGGGGGGGAATTCCACAGGCATTTCGTCCCTGGCGTGGCCGTGCTCGCCAAGCGTTCACCACGGCCGGGAGGGCAACTTCAGTAAGTCCAGATGTTGCTGTAGGTTTGAATCCCGTTGCAGAAAGCTGCTATCCTGGGTGTTGTTTTCCTCGGTTTTCCCACGAACTGTCCAGCAAATTGCCAAGATAGTACCTTACTTCAAGCCCCGTAGCGTCTAATAAAGTTACACACACTACTACAGTCATCACAGCGATATCAGACAACTTCAACACACACCCAACTACACGGGGCTGACGATCAACTATTCCCAAGCCCCTCAAATGAATTAAACATGAAAACAACTCTACAAGTATTTCTATTTCTCAACGAGATATTATTACTCCAGAAAATTTTCATGTGCTTTCGTCCAGTAGGTTTCTCTTCCAGTTGGTTCCAGTGATGCAGATAGTAGATACGCCGAGAATATACGTCAATGCTGTCCATGGATACCACCACAAGGTATGCAAGACGAAGTGTTTTCACGACCCCGGGAATACCTGTGTTTGTGAATTGTGCGATCAGCCCTGTGGCCGTTACCACGTGACCACCTGAAAAACACGAGTGAAATCCCTGGTAGACTTTTGTGCACAATAAGCAATGTATACAAATGCGGGGTACAAAGATACCAACAAACCTTATGTGACCTTTATAACTTATACACAACTTGTGTGCATTTCATTCTAAAAAATAGGTATATTGATCTTGGTATTTTTGCATTGTATTTGGAAAAAATGAAGTTTTTTTTTACAATATTCCTTGATTTCTACAACAGAAGTACACAGGTTATGTATGAGATGTAATTCTAGCTATGCAAAGAGCATATTTGTGAGACACATAATTTCTCTGCAGGTTGAAAATGATTATACTGAGGATATTAAGCTTGAAGAATGTCTAACACCAGAGATCGTTCGATGCGTCAAAGAAGAGACACCATCTGAAAATCTGGAAGAGGTAAGTCCCTTATCGGGTTACTACTTGATGCTTTTTTACAATACATGACCTGTCTTCTTATCACCGAATGGTATTTAGGGATTCCAGAATTGAATTATTACAACTGTATCAATGACTAATGAAAGCTTTCGGCTGTAAGGTCTTGTGTTGTACAGAAAGTACAAGCCATTTTGATGGATGCTGGAGAATTACAGTCTTCCCATTGGGAGACTTCAACCAGTGACCTCCGGTTGTTTACACGGATGCCCTGACCATGGAGCTAATGCGGGATGAATCTGAAATCTCATTGGCCAATCCCACGGAATATTATTAGACTCAAGGCTTGTTTTCCAAAATGTCATTCTTACTTTTCATCATTTAATGCACTAAATATATTTACAAGGCACTGAAGTTATTTCAAATATTTAATCATTAGTCTTAATTACATTTTGTTTTAAGAAATTTATAGTAAAAGGATTTCTAGTCTCCAAGAAATTGCTCAAGGGATAGGATTACAGATATCCTTTGAAAAAAACTGAGATCATGCCTATGAAACCCTTAAATAGTCTATATAAATGATCATAAAATTAACCTGGTTCCTCAATTCAAGTATATTGGAGAAATTATCACACATAACTTATACGAAAAAGTAACTTGGATAAATAGAACAAATAAAATGAAAACGGTCTCTTGTCAACATATAATTAAAAAAATGCCTATGAATAGCTACTAAAATCCAACATAATAAAACTGTAACTCTCGCTGAAGCCACTTATGCTTGTGAAACACTGTTCCAAATTAAAAATGAACAAAGAACTGATCAGCTCCTCAAGACGGAAAGAAGAATCATTGGAACGTGCATAAATAAAAATATCAGGTTGAGGGAGTCTGGAGGATTCTCCCAAATGAAACTCTATCGTAAGATTGATCCAATCACCAGCGCAATGAAGAAGAAAGGAATTTCATATTTTTTTCACATCTTACGGCTTCCAGAAAACAGAATTGTACGCCAACTAGTGATGAGAAATCTAGGAAAGAAAACTGGAGAAAAATGGATCCAAGAAATCCAACAAGATCTCAAAGCAGTTGGACTCAAGATAACAGATGCCGAGGAGAAAAATAAAATTATCACCATTCTTAAAACTCATAAATTTTCTGCAGAAATGACACATAGGAAGCCTATGGAAATTTCAGATGGGTTGAGAAAATCCCGATCTGAACGAATGAAAAGTACTGGAAAGAGCACAAGAACCAAGCAGTACTAACTTCAAAGAGGAAGTGATTGTGGAACGACTCAAGTGGTCCAATGTGACCAATCAGGATTATTAATAATAAAAGAGGGTCCTCATTAATGCATAATGCCACCAGTTTTGTTTTGGTTACTATATTCAACTTATTGAATGAATTTAGAGCTGAGGAATTCAAAGTCTCTTATACTGATCATCCGCTCTTGGACTATGCAAAGATTCGTGGACCTTGGATTGAAACCACCTGATTTAGAGGGCACATTCCAAAGTCAATTAAACAAGAGAAAATGGACCCAGTGGTTACGTCTCAAAACTCACGACAATAACCTGGTAGCTGAATGAACATTATAATAATAGTCTCAAAACTCGCGACTCGGGAGAGCACACTGCCCTTCAACCCAGTTTTAGAATGGGATTTCGTTTGTATTGTACAGACGTCCCAGTGACGCAGGTTATCAGACAAATTCTATGCCCACCCAAGTACATGACCACGATATCGCAAAGCCCCTAAAAGAAACAACAACAACATCTTGATGAGAGAGGTGCCAATTACAAGAGGGCAAGTAGGCCAGTTCTGGCTGGCTCTAACAATGGACCTTTTCCCAATGAACTGGCTTGGCCATGGCTACCTATAACCTTATAGGTTGGTTCGTGAGTTTTGAGACTGGTCCAGGTACAGAAACCGGTTAGAACCTACTTTTACTAACCCTCATCTTGAAATTCCGGAATTTTGAGACTCGTGAGTTTTGAGACGACACGGACCCAGCACAGGTATCCCTTGGAATACCCAATTCTGAAAATTCCCAGTCGCAATTCCTTATGGGAAAAGTTATAAATCTACAGGGGAGAAAACTTTACTAAGTAGAGTATTAAATATGTCAGCCGTTCAATAAAATGATTTTGAATAAACAAATTCTGACTGATTTGAATTCTCTATTGAGATGTCTTTGAATTTTAACGTGAAGAACTTGGAGGCTTTCAAAGGTCAATGCCAATTGAACTTGCTTTGTCCAAATATCTGTATTCTGGTCAGAGACCCACAAAGAGGAGGTGGGATTCAGTACTTCACCAATCTTTGATGTGTTTTTCTGTGGTTTTGCACTTTTACTCTAGGCAAATGCTGAAATGGTTGTAACATATGAAAGTAATTGGCTCTTTCGCAATTCTGAGCATTGCAAGATCTAGCACTTGGTCTTAAGCACGAAGGCAATAAACACTAAGTGAGATAAATTATGAGAATGTTCTAGGAACATGTGGAGATACTATTTGTTAATACTTAAATCCACTTACTTTTACTTGTACTCGTTAGTGTGTATTGAAAAAATATTTCTCTTACCATATTCCTTATTTCTTTTAGTGTTTAAGTTGCCTGTATGCATTTATTTCCACCCTGCCCATAAGAGATGTTAAAGAGAATTTAAATGATCAAAATATGGTTAGAACTTGGAAGGAAGTGAATTTGGCCATAGAAAACCATTTCAAGTTTGGCCATTGGAGGAGATCTCACCAACTCATCTTCTGAGTCTGCTGATAGGCTGATCACATAGTTTGGCGCAGTTAAGCTGCTCCGCTCTTAGACTGTTCTAAGGCAGGGACTATCCTGTAAAGGTGCAATGTTGGATTTATCATTTAATGCTAAAGATGCAAAGCAAGTGACATATTTCTCCATTCATAAAAACATTTGAAATAGACTTCTCTGTTTGCACTCCAATCTCCATCGGCCTGTATCTGCATTGCAAACTATTTGCTCCCATACACCAGTAGTCATATAATGCAAATAGTTAGTAGCATTATGTAGCAGCAGTATTGACGTGCTTCATTGGCTTACTCTAAATTCATTAGATAAATTTAATAGGTTGTGTTGAGTATACATTTTTGTTATACACTTATTCTCAAAATCAGTGGTGGTACAGATATTGAGGACCTACTCCATGATACGTGGACATGTTCGATCCTATGACCTATTTAATTCCATAGAAAATATTTAAAACTGTTTGTTTATTCTTCATCAATCCTTAAGACACTGGTCTCACTATTTTCTCTCGCACTGATCTTCGTTTGGGTCCCTGAAGAAGTGATGGCTCGTTGGTGTATTATGTTTCAGAATAAGGGACGACATGGCCATTTATCAGTACAGTAACATATATGATGGACATAATGAAAGTACTGTCACTATATTTATCTGTACACCAATTGAGCTGTGCTGTTGTTTGAGTATGATGTATAAATTGGTAGTGAAAAAATAAAATATTCATTCTCATTCCCAGGAAGCACTGGATGCAGAAAGTGATGCAAGTGGAATCCATTTAAATAAGTAAGTGGACAACATTTAGATAAATTGAACATAAACTGGTTGTTATGAAGATTATGGGAGTGAAGACGAGCTGTGAACAAACTTGGAATGCAGAGGAATGGGCACGTTTGATAAGTAGAACAGGTAAAAGGGAGAAGGCAGAATACGGAGGTGTGAAGGAATTAGGTAAACAAAACGTGCAAATAAGCGAAACATGAATGGTAGGAAGAGAAATGAGCAAAGGTTGTGTAGCTTCTGGCTGTTCCTTCGCGTTCTCTTCCTGGCTGAGCCAAACATTTATTCTGGTCTCGTTCGCTCAGTCTCGTAGGGCAAAAGTGAGATGAGTTGGCTTCGATTACCACCTGAGCCATCCTGGAAGTTGTTTTCCGTGGTTTCGCACTTCTACTCAAGGCAATTGCTGGGATGATTCCTAACCTAAAGCCACTACCACCTCTTTCCCAGTCCTAGTCTTGATTACAAATCCACTCACTAATACCGCCATCACAATAACACAGATTAGCAGACATGCACACACCCAAATTCACAGGGCCAAATGACCATGTTGTCGAAGACCCACAAATAGAACATCAACAATAACATAAGTGTGCAAATCGAAACTTGTTCGAAGGTAGGAAAGAATGATGCAGCTTATCGAAGGATTAAGAATATTTTTTGGGAAAGTAATGCAGGTGCAGTAATATTGGGGACTCTGATGGAAAACCTCTGATACTTAGAGAATAAACGGTAGAGAGATGGAACGGGTACATAGAGGTTTTTATAGGCCTATGGAGTTGAAATTGATGCAATGGAAGGGGAAATTCATGAACATAAGAAGGAAGATTTAATATTGAGATCAGAATTTATTTGGGCACTAAAATACAGTACATGCAGAAAGAAACCACCAGATATAGATTAGATACTGAATTCCTGCGTTACGTAGTACCTGAAGTTCTGATCAGTTTATTTCACTTATTAATGTGTAGGATTTACGACAGGTGAGAGGCGCTCTCTGATTTAAAAAAAGTTTATTATCAACCCTACTCTTACGAAAGGAGGAGCTAACAGATGTGCAGATTATCCCACAATCAGCTTGATGACTCCTGATTTAAAGATCCTGACTAGATTTATTTGCTAGAGGATGGAACGGCAGATTGAAATCGAGTAGGGTGAATATCAGTTTGTTTCAAGAGAAGCGTAGGACCAAGGAAAGCTGTACTAAGTCTTAGAGTGATATTAGAAGGAAAAATTAAGAATAATGAGAGAATGTTCGTGGCATTATTTAGATTAGGTTGTTGATTATGTTGACTGGAAAAAAATCTTTAACGATTTGAAAAGGAATGGAATAAAATGCAGGAATATGTGAGGGCCTACAGTCTATACTTAATCCAGACGGCAGTTTTTAGAGTTCAAGGACATGATAGAAAGGCAGGCATTCCGAAAAGTGTAAGTTAAGGTTTTAACTTGTAACTTTTAGTTAGTTTTCAACCTATACATTTAAGAAGCAATCAATAAAATAAGAGAGAAATTGCAAGTAGGAGTAAAGGATCAATGTGAAATTATTTCGACTCTGAGATTTGCTAACGCAATTCATTTGTTAACCGATTCACCAGAGGATCAGAATGATTTTCAAAACGGCAAGGACTACGTCTTGAAGAAAGTATTTATGATGGAATCAATAGATGTAACACAACAATAATGGAATGCTGAAAAACCCTTATTAACATCGATTGGCAGGTGACACGCTAAAGAAATATGGTAACTCCTGCTACTTGAGAATCAAAATAAGCAGTGATTAACAAAGCAAGGAAGACCGTAACGATCGCCCACCTTTCTGAATAGACCAATCGTCAATTCTAGCAAGAATTGTAAAGTTACGTAGAAATATATCGAATGGTCCAGACAATATTTGTGAAGATGTGCTAAACCTGGGAGGTACAGCCATTGGGTGATACTTGGGGGTGCTGTTTAATGTATCAATTAACACGCAAATTCCCGATGACTTGAAAAGAGCTACAATAGGTCCAATATTCAAGATTTCAATCCTTTCAATGATTGGAAATGGGAACTATAGGCCTGTTAGCCTCACTTCCAGCATATGTAAACTGTTTCAACACTTTAATTCTAATAACTTTTCCCCACTGTTTCAGCAAGTAATTGTGGATTAATGATTGACAAGAGTACTCATGCGAGAGCCAAATGCAGTCACTCTTTCAGGATATTTATTACTCGCTAGGCAGGAAGTGCAAGTTGACGCCGTGATGATCGATTTTGTGAAGGCATTTGATGTCGTCCCACATGACGTACTACTCCCAAAATTAGTGGCTTCGAAAATTGATAAAAGAGTAACTTTATGAATTCATGAGTTCTTGACTGGTCTTTCGCAAAAGGTTAAAATGCGTAATTTATTGTTGGATTTCGTTTGGTAACGTCAGGTGTCCCCCAGGGTAATGTGATTGGACCCTTTATATTTATGGCAATTATTAACGACTTACCGAATGACACTCGAAGTGGCTGTCGATTGTTTGCAGATGATGGTGTAATATACCAAAAATATGCATATCTCCCAAGACAACACTCAGTTACAAACTGACCTCAGCCTGGTCCATAAATGGGCGGTTGACAACAGATTGAAGATAAAAACGAGGAAATGGTGTAGTCTCATGAGAATGAGGAAAGGAATAAGGCATAATTTACAATATAATATCGGCTGGGAAATACTTGTAAAAGAAGACTCGTGCAAATCCTTAGGTATCTATGTAAGGAATGAAATGAAATGGAGTATTCATGTGGGTTGTATTGTCTCCAACGCGTACAAATCACTTCATTTTGTAATGAGGGTGTTAAAAGGCAGTAATTCCACCGGAAAAAATAGGATATTTGAACCTGGTGAGGCCAATCTTGGAATATGGCTCAGAGGCTTGGAACCCAGGGCTCATCAATGAGCTGGAGATGGTACGTTTTTTAATGACACACTTGAGAGGAGGCCCTGGAAATCGCCAGCTAGCAGAAATTCGAATATTACAAATGATTGAAGCGATTTCATAAATTCACTGTAGCTCCATTCATTGACATATGGTCACGACTCACTACAGATACGTAGAAAAACTCATAAAGTTTTGTTTGGCTGAAGCCGCACTTCAGGTTTCTGCCGCCAGAGCGCTCGAGAGCGCAGTGAGACAAAATGGCGACAGGAGCCGCGAAAGCGTTTGTCGTGCATGAAATGCACTCACCTCAGTCAGTCATAACAGTGCAACGACACTTCAGGACGAAGTTCAACAAAGATCCACCAACTGCTAACTCCATTCGGCGATGGTATGCGCAGTTTAAAGCTTCTGGATGCCTCTGTAAGGGGAAATCAACGGGTCGGCCTGCAGTGAGCGAAGAAACGGTTGACCGCGTGCGGGCAAGTTTCACGCGTAGCCCGCGGAAGTCGACGAATAAAGCAAGCAGGGAGCTAAACGTACCACAGCCGACGGTTTGGAAAATCTTACGGAAAAGGCTAAAGCAGAAGCCTTACCGTTTACAATTGCTACAAGCCCTGACACCCGATGACAAAGTCAAACGCTTTGAATTTTCGGCACGGTTGCAACAGCTCATGGAAGAGGATGCGTTCTGTGCGAAACTTGTTTTCAGTGATGAAGCAACATTTTTTCTTAATGGTGAAGTGAACAGACACAATGTGCGAATCTGGGCGGTAGAGAATTCTCACGCATTCGTGCAGCACATTCGTAATTCACCAAAAGTTAACGTGTTTTGTGCAATCTCACGTTTTAAAGTTTACGGCCCCTTTTTCTTCTGCGAAAAAAACGTTACAGGACACGTGTATCTGGACATGCTGGAAAATTGGCTCATGTCACAACTGGAGACCGACAGCGCCGACTTCATCTTTCAACAGGATGGTGCTCCACCGCACTTCCATCATGATGTTCGGCATTTTTTAAACAGGACCGATGGATCAGTCGTGGTGGAGATCATGATCAGCAATTCATGTCATGGCCTCCACGCTCTCCCGACTTAACCCCATGCGATTTCTTTCTGTGGGGTTATGTGAAAGATTCAGTGTTTAAACCTCCTCTACCAAGAAACGTGCCAGAACTGCGGGCTCGCATCAACGATGCTTTCGAACTTCTTGATGGGGACATGCTGCGCCGAGTGTGGGGGGAACTTGATTATCGGCTTGATGTCTGCCGAATCACTAAAGGGGCACATATCGAACATTTGTGAATGCCTAAACAAAACTTTTTGAGTTTTTGTATGTGTGTGCAAAGCATTGTTAAAATATCTCAAATAATAAAGTTATTGTAGAGCTGTGAAATCGCTTCAATCATTTGTAATAACCCTGTAAATAAAGAAGTCCCCGTCATAAAACTTAACAAACTAAATACACCGTGTTAACGAGCTATGAAATATAGACGAACACAGTAACAGAATAATTCGCAACGTTGGGAGACCTGTAAAATAAACACAGAAGAAAACGGTGACCTAAGACTACCTCATTTGGGATTCCAGCGTAGCGCTATGAAATAATTCCAAGTTATGAGGTTGGCCCCTCACTGTGAATAATAACTATTTTGATTAATTAAAAATCAACCTATGACCGAATCTCATTCCGCCAAAAAGCTGTCTTAAAGTTAATGCATTTTACATCTGGAAATTAATTGTGAACCAGATTGGAGCAAGGAGTCAGGAGTTGAGTTCCCGACGTTGAAAGGAACTAATTTCTGCTCCAAATCGAATAACTAAGCCCTGAGCTAAAGCCAGAGTATCAGTTAGATCCAAGACCTCGGTAGGGGCACGTCGCTACGAGAATACAGTCTATCAGTTAGATCACAGACCTCGGTAGGGGCACGTGATTCTATCAGTTGATCGAAGACCTCGGAGAGGCAACGCTACGCTATCACAATATAGTTCATCAGTAGAACACAGTTCGATTTCGAACCTAAGTGTAGGCCATACTATTCAAAGTAAGTAATCAGTCAGATTGAAACTTCAGTGGAGGCGTGCTTCGCTATAATTAGACGGAGTGGCACCACGTAAACGATCCAGAGTTAGGGACTCTGAGTGATCACGAAAGTCTATAGAACATTTATATTGAAAGACTGAAAAGGAAAGAACATTAGAAATCGAAAAACAATTAGTGAATTCGTAGAGAGAAAACAAGTTGTGTTACGCCAAAGTAAAGGCGGTTCGAAAACATTAACTCCCAGAAGGGACTTTTAAAGAACATTATATTGAAATTGCATAGTGCAGAAACATTACGAGGAACGCGAATTCAAAGAAACAAAATACTATTCTAGCAAATAGCAGCTAGAAACAGGAATAGAATGTATATGGACTTCGAACTGGAAGCCAAGCTATAAATTTGTAAAAGTTGCGATAGATAGAAGTAGGAAAGGAAGTGGCGGCAAAGATTACGAACATTTTTGCCTTAAGAAAATAGGCCAAATTAGGAAAGCTACGTACAGTGAAGAGATACCAGCGAGACTAAAAGAAAGAAAGAAAGAAAGAAAGAAAGACTTACCAGAGGGAAGGAGATTCGTGTAGGAGAAGTCACACGTTCGATGCAGAGTGTAGAGAGCGCATCAGGGATCATCAGTGTCGTAAGGTTCATCGCAAAACGCTGAGACATGGCCCGTGTGAACAAGTGTAAATATTAAATAAGTGTTATAGTGTTAAAGCAGAGTAATTATGTATTTAAAAGTGTACAAGTGTAAAATTGATGATCAGAAAGTGAAAATGGTCAAGTTTTGTGTAGTTATGTGTCAGTGAAGAAGTATGATGGTGAATTCATCCAGAGATTTGGTCATGAACCGACCGTCAGATGGGGTGAGTAGGAAATTTCATTATCCTAAATGTTGTGTCATGTGCTATTTATTAAATTGTGTAATGTATAAAATAACCAAGTAAATGCACTAGTAAGTGAATGAATAACGTTTGAAATGTGATGGAAAAATCGCAAATATAAGTTTGCCAGATGTAAGAATATCAGTGTTAAAGTGCAAAGTAAAAATAATTGAAACCCGTAAAAATGAATGATTTACATTGATAAATGAATTCTGAGAGGAGAAATCGAGTATAATGATGTTATTGGCAAGTATGTTATGCCGTACAAGTGAAATGTTAAAGTAATAATGAAAGGATCACCATAATAATAATAATAAGTATTGAGTTTTTATAGTCCGAGAATAATGAGTAAATAATTGAGTAATTGCATTCCGTAAGTGATATTGAAGTGATAAGTAATAACGAATAATAATAATAATGAGCTCTAGTTGAAAGAATTGAATAATTAAAGGATCTTTGGGATACATTAAAATAATGAAAATAATGAAAGTAATAATGTTGTTCAGGTCGTAAATGTAATGAAGTAAAGTAAATATCAGTGTTAAAGTGCAAAGTAAAAATAATTGAAACCCGTAAAAATGAATGATTAACAATGATAAATGAAATCTGAGAGGAGAAATCGAGTATAATGATGTTATTGGCAAGCAAGTTATGCCATACAAGTGAAATGTAAAAGTAATAATGAAAGGATCACCATAATAATAATAAGTATTGAGTTTTCATACTCCGAGAATAATGAGTAAATAATTGAGTAATTGTATTCCGTAAGTGATATTGAAGGGATAAGTAATAACGAATAATAATAATAATGAGCTCTAGTTGAAAGAATTGAATAATCAAAGGATCTTTGGGATACATTAAAATAATGAAAGTAATAATGTTGTTCAGGTCGTAAATGTAATGAAGTAAAGTAAATGGTGGTAAATCGAACACCCTGAGAGTATATTATAAAGTTTGTAGGCTATAGGCCATTATTAATGGGAAAACGTCGAAGTGAAGACCAATAAGTAATGCCGCGATATAAGCAGGTTGAGTTGTTTGAGGATATCTGAACCGTGCGATGAATGTCCAAGTTATTATAATGTTGTATTGCCAAAATGGGCTAATAAATAATGAATAATGAGTAGCATCAAGCTAGGAAATGTGTTATCCTATAACATGCATATTCGAGAGATCAAAAAAAGTGTGTTAATTGTCGGAATATTGTCGTCATTATTAAAGGGTTGCGCCCATGGGATGGCCAGAGGTTCTTTGCCAGTCAGCAAAATGGTATTACGGTAATTGCATTTAAGTCGCGCTAGGCATGATGAGGATCTCTAGTCTGAGACCTTGCCAAATGTGTTCAAGTAAGTCTGGAATAAAATAAGGAGGTTTTACGAGATATGATGCGACAGGGGAGACTAGATGTCTCTGAGCCCAACATCATATAACCTATCATAAAGTGGCCAGCATTGTTTGATGTATCCGACCAAATAAGTGTGTGAAATGATAAATATAAGACGGAATTGGGTATGAATGAGTTTCTCCAAGTGTCCGCATTTCAAGTATACAAATCGTCGTGATCTCAGGATAAATGCATTGGTTATGAGAAAAATGAAATAAATGATATAATAAAGTGATGAATAGGGTTTGAATTAATGAATGGGCTTGGACATTCGTACGCCTATAAGGGGAGAAAGTAAACAGTTGAAATCGCGAGGGTTAAATGAAAGGAGAGACGACTAGGTCGTAAATTTAAAGCTAAGTAGCGTGAAAGAGGGGGTCTAGCGTCCTTGCCGGCCCTTACAAGACCGTAGGGGGAGCTAAACAATAGATGCTTTGTATGAAAAGGTTTTAAGATCTGAACATGTAGTAGCCATAAAACGGAGAATTATGCAAATTTGTTAAATAATGGTGCTATAAGAATATAATAAAAATTGTTGTATTGGTGGGATTTAGACAATTGTCCCCATCCTATGATTGAAGTAATTTCGTAATATTTGACCATAGCAGTCAAGGAATAAAATATTAAGAAAATAACCGATTTCTTCCTCAAAAGGATTACACAAGTGAGAGGGTAAAGGTATAATTTAGTTTGGAAGTAAACCAAGTAATGAAAAATGATAATAGCACATGATACATCATTAATGAACCACCTTAAAGCATGAGAAACAAGTTGAAGGGCGTGAGTTCGATTCATGACATGTTAAAAGAATTATTCATGACTTGTTTAAGAGTGTTATTCATGACATGTTTAAAGTATTATCCATGGCACATTAAAAGTGTTATTCATGTTGTTTAAAAATGTTGATTTGTTGTGTTAAAGTGTAAAGACCTAAGGCTTGAATGGAA
Organism: Meconema thalassinum; assembly: GCA_946902985.2. Classification (NCBI taxonomy): domain Eukaryota; kingdom Metazoa; phylum Arthropoda; class Insecta; order Orthoptera; family Tettigoniidae; genus Meconema; species Meconema thalassinum. Next base: position 215,378,010 of record OX336395.1, read on the forward strand.
GGAATTAGTGCAGTTTGAAAGTAACTGCATGTAATGCAAGTGATGAAAGTAAAGATAAAATGAAAGCCCTGAAGGGATTATAATAATATACGGTAAATGTCCCCAAGCCTTAGAGGATTTTTCATAAAGTGATAGGCGTGCTTTGTGCCTACATAAACAGAAATAAAAACTGTAAGAAATAGTTTTTGTATTGACCGTTAAGGATAGATCAGCTCAAGTGAGCTAAGCAAGATAATTCTAGAATATGGATTTGAATGATTTTTGATGATTTTATTGATTTTGATTTTTGGTTTTGGATTTATTCCAAAGAATTTATGTTTTTATTTGTAATTGTAATTTTCCTGGGCACTTTTTAGTGACTAAATTCATATTAGTTGTAATATGTTAGTTGTTTTTGTAGCTTGTTGATCCATTAGTGCTTCCATATCTGAAATTGAGATCATATTGTGGGCTGAACGGTACACGCCCCGAAACCGCAGTAGCATGCCAGTTTGTGATCAAGCATTCTCCGACAGAATCGGGTACAATGAATGGTATGAGATTAAGCCTTTTGTTGCAGAAAGTGAGTATAAACGGTGAGGGGTGAGACGTTAGAGTGGAGGCTTGTGGGAGAAGCCGTGAGTTGGAAAAGAGTGCGTTTTATATGTATAAAAACCATATCATTTAAGACAAGGAGGGAGATTATTTCTTACCACTGGTCGAGCTGAATGTGGCTCCAATTTAAATTTTTCTATTTAGATCTCTAGATCTCGAAAGTACAAGTATTTCATATTTCTGGAGCATATAACATAATCACTAGAGTACTAACTATTTCAGGCAGATTCATCCAAATACGTCGGATTCTGCCGTAAAGAAGATTTACACATTGGATGCTACTGGAATACAATATATTAGGACAGCATCTGCAAAAAAATACCTTCAGAAACCTATCTCCCACAATGCGGAGAACAGTTTAACTCATGATACATCCGGAGCTTCAATCATTGAACGAGAAAACTTGAAGAAAGACCTGCTGTACCATAATGCTACAAAAAAGAAAATACTTCCACAAATAACCCAAAAGCCGTACTTATGTAGCATATGCATGGTGCGCTTTTCCCGTCAAGATCATTTAAAAAGACACATGCCTATCCATAGTGATCAAAGGCTGTATTCATGTCCTACATGCGGAGCAAAATTTCAGGTTGAACAGTATCTGAAAATTCACTCCCTCCGTCATAGTGATCAGAAGCCCTACTCATGCGATTTATGCGAAGCAAATTTTATTTCCAAATAAACTTTGAGAAAACATATAGCAATTCACAGTGAGCGAAGACCGATTTGGTGCAGTACATGCAAAGCAAACTTTAATAGCAAAGAAGAATTAAAAACACATTTCTTGATTCATAAACTATACTCGTGCAGTGCATGCGACGACAAGTTTACTAACAAAGGGGCATTACAAAAGCATTTTTGGATTCATAGTGGTCTCAGACCACATTCATGCAGCCTGTGCGATGCGAAATTTAATAAGAAATCCAACTTAAACACCCATATGAAGATTCACAGTGGTGACAAACCATATTCATGTAGTTCCTGTATGGCAAAATTCACTTATAAGCAAAGCTTGGAGAGGCATACTTTTCTCCATAGTGGTCAGAGACCGTACTTATGTACTAAATGCAATGCAACATTCACTTTGAAAACTCGTCTGAAGAGACACATGTTCATTCATAGTAGTATAAGGCCATACACGTGCAGTGTATGTGAAGCAGGTTTTACTTATAAACACAATTTGAAGTTGCACATAGCTGCTGTCCACAGCAGCCTCGAACTCCAAATCATGTAAACAAGTAATTTTGACAGTTATGGTATTAGAAATAAGACATTAATACTCATCGTGGCTGGAAGCTCCATCATGTTTTAAGGAAGTTTTTATTTATACTAGAGAGAGATATATATAAAAGACTTAAATGGTAATGCATAGTAGCCAGGAGCCATAATTATGTAATACCGTTAAGAATATTTATACCAAAGTGGAATGGTATATCCTTGTTGCCACTAGGCTTAATTCCCGTAGTTGAGCCATGCAATTTTTTTTCTCTTAAGACGGTTTAGAGGGTCACCAGTTAATTAATAGTCACCATGTTAAATTGACTTTCGATTCAATGATAACGTATTTAATAGAGGGATATATTACACGTATGCGTGTGTTGCATACTTTTTTTTCTGAAGATTGGTCTGTTAATGTACTGTTCAAAACCACATTCAAAACTTGGTTCTCTCTGAGACATTGAGAAACATATTAATCCACAGTACCCAACGCTATATTCATTTGAAACATTAGAGTGAGAGTCAGTCTAGTAGAAAGAAAATATATAGCCACTTTATTGACGAGATTTCACACATATGTTTTGGGGGTGAGAGGTTTATTAAACTGTCTTAAATTGTGACCTGTGCTAATCGATATTCGCCGATTGCTACATTCATGTAATAGATGCAAGCAAGCATTCAAAATGTAAGAATGACAAGCAATAGTAGCCAACAGCCAGAATCAACCGAATTAAGCGGAGTTTTATGTAAATGGAAATATATGAAATGTAGAACGATTATATTGTAGAAAAGGGTTACGATTCAGGTATTGCATGAAAATATTTTTTCCACATTGTGGCTGATAGGCACAGATGTATATCTTAACTGGCTGTATTTCACTTTTATATAATACTTCGAGAATTGTATTCGCTCACAGTTTCATATAAAGACAGGTAGAGAGAGAGGTATGACATGTGCTCATTGAAACGTGTCCATGAATAATCATTATATTGTGTTTCACCGATCTGAACTAATATTTGTATACTTACCCTTTGGAACCCAGCGGGTAACACTGTCTACTTTAAATTTCGGACAGACCAATCCATTCAAGCCCCTTGGCAACCTAACTGAAAAGTCACCAAAAATACTCAACAGGGACAAAATATCAAAGTTGTCACATGAGGACCGGATAAAGCTCATTTTACGCCCCTCGATGCGAGAAACAATACTCATTATGTCCCTAGGTGACACCGAAAACCACATTTTAAGGCCCTAAAACCAACAGTTTCAAAGATATTCGCAGAAAACTGTCTTCACTCTGGTAAACTGATGAACTAATGGCAAGTCCGTTTCCATAGCAACACTACCTCAAGGTATGACTTCTGATTATCTATATCTTCCTGTAGGAGGCAATGCCAATCCATTTATTATATTTTTCAATGTATATATAAACACAATAAGATCAGGGTAGCGCGCCTGCCTCTCATCCGTAGGCCCCGGGTTCGATTCCCGGCTCCGCCAGAGATTTTAGACACTGACGTGAGGGCTGCAACGGGGTGCACTCAGTTTCGTGAGGACAATTGAGTAGCTGTCTGATAGTGAGGCAGCGCCCCGGTCACGAAGAACAAGACTTACGGCCGAGGGGACACGATGCACTGATCACGCTTCACCACAGTATATGCAGGCCAAATGGCTGGGAAGCGGTCGCAGGATAGGCCTAAGCCATTCATAGGCTGTAGTGCCAGGGGTTAAAAAAAATAGGGAAAGCGCTTTCTAATACCACCTTTAATTTTTAAACACTACAGTAGCGGCTACTAATTAAAGATAGCGATAGAGCTACGTTGAATTTCATAAACACTGGGCTCGCAAATCCCGTATAGTTAAGTACAAATATCAGTCTGGTCGTTATTTCAGTAGTAACGAAACACTTAAGGCACCCCGCCGTCACATACCTCAATGTGAACCAGTCTTCTTCTTCCTCTTCTTCTCCTTCTTTCGTTTCACCCTCTTTGGGGTACGTTGAATCAATCATTTCCCTGTACGCTGTTCTTTCCGTAGAGCCCAGTACTTCTTCAGTCTTTCCGATCTTCTTTTCCTCTCTTCTTCCGAGATAATGGGTTTGGATTTTAGTGTAGCTCTGTCTTGGAACCTTATATTTTCGTCTTTAGTAATTAATTTGGCTGTTCGATCGAGTAATGACGTTTCTGTCATTTTCAATTCTACTGGGTCTTTTTCATTTTTCTTTAAACCAGTTGGGTATTGTTTTACGATTACGGAAAAAGTCAAAGATTTGTTTCGTTAATCTATTAGAATCCATTCTCAGAAGATGACCGTAAGAATTTATCCTCCTTTTTCGCATGGTATCTGAGAGTTTTTCAATTTTCTGGTAGAGAGTTTCATTCCTAATGTATATAATCTTGTTATCCTGAAATTTTGGTCCTATATTTTTTCTTAAAATTTTCCTTTCCTTCAGCTCGAAATTTTCCATTTGGCCTTTAAATTTTATAGTTAGTGTTTCTGCTGCGTACAGTGCTTCTGGCTTAATCACTGTCTTGTAATGTTTAATTTTGGACCCCCATGAAAGGTTTTTTTTATTGTATGTATTTTTTGTTAATTGGAAGGCCAGTTCAAGCTTATTTTTCCTGGATTCCATTGCTTAACGTTCCACAGCATTCCAACTAATCCATTCTCCGAGATATTTGAATTCTTGTACTATTTCAATTTTTTGGTTGGATGGTTGGTTCTTACGTTTAGGGACTGCGACAACGTGGTCATGCAGCCCCGTGTACTTTGGGTGTATGTAGAATCTGTCTGATAACCGGTGTTAATTGTGATGACTGTATTAGTGTGTGTTATCTGTTTTTTTTATTTAACTATAGACTGCAACTTAGAATTTTTCAATTTTTTGTTCTATAACTTTGAAGTATTTACGAGGGTGTTTGTTGTTCGTCATGATCTTAGATTTTTCGAAAGAGATGTGAAGACCTATTTTAGCTGCTTGTTTCTCTAGTTCAAGGAGTTGCTCCGTTGCTTCCTCCAATGTTGCAGCCAACAAGGCCATATCATCTGCAAAATCTAAACAATTGATTTTAAGGTTCTTCTTTCTGCAGCCCGGTCTTATTCCACTCTTTATATTCGTGTTCCATTCTCTGACTACTTTCTCAAGCGCACAGTTGAACAACAACGGTGAGAGACCATCAACTTGTCGTACTCCGGTTCTTATTTCGAAGGGGTCGGATATTTCACCCATGAATTTAACTTTTGAAAACGTTTTTGTGATAGTCTTTTTTTTTTATATTAGTTGTTTTCTTATCCAAACCCAATTCTTACAGTACTAATAAAAGAGATTCTCTATCAATCGAATCATACGCTTTTTTTAAATCAATGACGGAGATTATGTACGTTTTTGCCCTTGATTTTTGGTATGCCATAATGTTTTTGAGGTTTAGTATTTGTTCAGAGCATGACCTACTCTTTCTGAAACCTCCCTGGTATTCTCCAAGTTGTGGGTCAAATTGTGGCTCTGTCCTGTTTAAAAGGACTTTTGAAAGATTCTTGTGTGTTACATCCAGCAACGATATTCCTCTATAATTGCTTGGGTCCGTTTTCAAGCCTTTCTTGTGAATAGGGTGGATAAGGGCTGTTTTCCCCTCTACAGGGATCGTTTCTTCTTCCCAGATTTGATCGAAAACAAATTGAAGGGATGTAATTGCACTTTTTGTCAGCTTTTTTCCACAGTTCGGCCACTATTTGGTTTTCTCCAGACGCTTTGTTATTTCTTAATTCTGGAATGATATTTTGTAATTCTTCCGTTGTCGGTGGTTCTGAGTATGGCCTTTGAAAGTTATTTGGGGTGAATTCAATTTTTTCGAGGATGGGTTCACAATTCAAAAGTTTCTCGAAGTATTCTGCTAGTATCTTACAATTGTCCATGTTATTATGAGCCATAACCCCATTTACATCTCGGAAGTGAAGGATTGGTGGTCTGTACCGTGATAACCTTTGCTTGAAAGTTCTGTAGAAGCTTCTCGTGTTGTTTCTGGTAAATTCTTCATCAATTTGGATGAGATTTTTGTTTTCATGCGCTCTCTTAACCCTTTTCATGTTTTTATTAACCAATTTCCTAACCCTAAGAAAATTTAATCTGCTTTCTTCTGTTTTCTGTGATTTCCATTTTTGCCATGCCTATATTCTTGTTTCAATGTGTGCATCACATTCCAAAGACCACCAGGCATGCTTTTTAATTTTATTTGAGGTGCTACCTTTTCAGCTTCAGTTTTCCCAGATATTCTCCCAACTTTGGGTCTGAATTGTTTCCGTTGCTTTTGTGAAGTGATCTGAATTTTGTATTTTTGCCGTGCTGTACTTCCGACCTATAATTGGCTTCATGGTGCATTTCCTATTTGGGATGACTTTAACCTTAATTTTAGAAAGGTAGTGGTCCGAATCCAAGTTTGCATCCCGGAGTACCCGAATATACAGGATTTCTTTGTGGAAGGTCTTCTTGATTGCCACATGATCAAGTTGAAATTCCTCTAAATTGGGATTTGGGGATACCCATGTTTTTTTTGTTTTCATGGTAGTTTTTTGAAAGCTGTAGATTTAAGAAGTAAATTATGTGCCTGGCAAAGTTCTATTAGCCTGATGCCATTTATGTTTGTTCTGTTGTGGGCAGGATAATCTCCCTCGATTTTCTTATAGATTTTTTCTTTACCAAACTGTGTATTAAAATCTCCAAGAAGGATGATATTGTATTTATCTGGAATTTTCTGAATAAGGTCATCTAATTGATTCCGAAAGGTCTCCACTTTGTCTTTGTTTTTCCTATTATCTTCATTTATAGGGGCATGCGCATTGATAATTGTGTAGATTTTGTTTGTGCTTTTGAATGAAAGACAGGAGAGTCTTTCAGGACGGGATTGAAAGTCAACTAAGGAATTCATTTTTTTTGTCGATCATAAAAGCTGTTCCAAGGTGTGGTACATTTTTTATCACTCTCGTTCCTACTTTCCCCTTGCATATCCTAAAACCTTCGGAATCGAAGGTATCTGTATCTATGTATCTTGATTCCTGAATGGCTGTTATGAGTATATTGTGGCTCCTAAGTGTATCCGTTAGATGTTTGAGTTTTCCAGCTTTTAACAAAGAGTTTACATTAAGAGTTGCTAAGTACGTTGGCTTTCTATGTTGAAATTTGGATGAGATTCCAAGACACTCCGACTATTCTTTATTCTTGTGTAACGATGCAGACTCCCCAGAATCCGAATGTCTGCTGACGTACTGGCGTACAGTGGATCGTCCACCTGGGGTAAATTGTTTGACATTACGCACTTCCATGATTGATGAAAGTTTTTTTTGGAACGGCCCGAAAGCCACAGAAAAATACAACCAATATTGTGAGTCCTGGAGGCAGTTCTTCCGCTCCCTCCGACGTTGGGAATCTGAAATTCCTCTTCCGCCGTCAGGACCGTTGACAAAGTTTCACCTATAGACCCTAGGCAAGGCCCCTTACAGGGTGCTACCATCTGGAGCTAGATGGACCCAGGTTTTTTTACGAGGTGTTACTCCTCCCCCTCCTCCTTCCTCATCTCTTGCGAGATGAGGCCCCGGGCTTGGGACCAGTCTATTTTACTGAAAAGAATTTCTACGAGCGAGTATCCACTCCGGCAAAAACCACACTCACTACCTTTTCCAAAATTTACAAGGCATTATTTTTAAAGCAGTCTTCAGTATGTTGAGGTGAGCCTCCGTGGCTTAGGCGTCAGCACGCCGGCCTCTCACCTCTGGGTCCGTGGTTCAAATCCCGGTCACTCCAAGTGAGATCTGTGCTGGACAAAACGGAGGCAGACAGGTTTTTCTCCGGGTACACCGGTTTTCCCTGTCACAATTTCATTCCAGCAACACTCTCCACTATCATTTCATTTCATCTGTCATTCATTTAATCATTGCCCCAGAGGAGTGCGACAGGGTTCGGCAGCCGGCACACTTCATATCCTCGCCGCTAGATGGGGGCTTCATTCATTCCATTCCTGACCCGGTCGGAGACTGGAAGCAGGCAGTGGATTTTCATTTTCTTCTGTATGTTGAGGTACAGAGATATACCACATGGAAAGATGCAATAAAATGTTGGTAAATCTGAGTTCAAGGAACTGCTGTTCAGAATAGGCCTTCTGTTAAATCTGCAGAAGCTTTCGGTACAGGTTATGTGGCCCATGTTCATAACATGGAATGTTTTCCTTTGACAATGCATCTACACCATGTGCGAAAGCAATGCATTTCAAAGATCTCTACAACACATTAATCAGGAAATTGGAGAAAAAATTTAAGTGGGAGCGAAGATTCAAGGAGAAATAATGAATGAGTTTTTGAATGGTATGGAGTCCGTCTTGAGGAAAGTATTCACGAGGGAAATCAATAAATGTAAAACAAAATTATTGGAATGCAGCCGAAATAAATCAGAAACCTCTATGGACATCAAATTGGCAGGTGAAACGCTACGGGAAGTAGGAGACTTCTGTTAGTTAGGAAGCAAAATATCCAGTGATGCACGAAGCAAAGGGGATATAAAAAGTAGGTTGGCTCAGGCAAGGAAAGCATTTCTACAGAAAAGGAATCTGTTGATATCGAATTTACATTTGGGTATTAGGAAGTCATTTTTGAAAGCTTTTGTCTGGAGCGTGTCACTCTGAGTAAGTGAAATTTGGGCTAATAGTGCAGCAGAAAAGAGAAGAATTGAAGCGTTTGAAATGTGGTGTTACAGGAGAATGATGAAGATCAGATGGGTAGATAGGGTAACAAATGAGAGGTATTAAGACGAGTGGGAGAGGAGAGTTGTTTCTGGTGACTGCTAATGAAGAAAAGTGATAGGTTGGTATGACACGTATAAAGACACCCAGGAATAGCAAGCTTGGTTATGAATGGGAGGGTCGAGGACAAGAAGTGTATGGGTAGACCAGGGTTGAACAGATTGCCTCGGATGTAGGGTGTGGTAACTATGTAGAGATGAAACGATTACCTCAGGAGAGGGAGGCATGGAGGGCTGCATCAAACCAGTCAAAAAATTGAAGACACGAAAATCAACAATCAGGAATTTTAATTACTTAGAGAGGCATGTGAGGCAAAAGGGTTGTTGGAGATTTCAATCCCTGTTATGTAAAACTGGAAGAGACTGCATAATGTACATCAGCGGCCAAGGTGAGAGATATATTACTCTAGGTCTATTAATAGCGACATGTTTGCGTTCAACACATCAATAAGTGTGGCAAAATTACAACCAGAATAGCTTGAGGAAAAATACTTTTAATTTCCCATATTCCGATAGATTTGCTATTCCAGTGTGTGAGAGTGCAGTTCCCTCTTGAAACAATATTCGCAATATCTATTAATAAAGCGCAATGACACACACTTAACAGCAGCTGGTGTACATTTAGACAAAACGATTTTCTCCCACGCGCAACTGTATGTGGAGTGCTCACGATTATCCGGACAACAAAATCGTTATGTCTCAGCAGAAGATGGCAAAACCAAAAACGTAATTTTCAAATGTGTTCACATAATGTAACATCGTACCCTGCAGACTTTCACAACTCTATAAAATTCCCACTTTGCTGCTCATATCAATATACTGTATGTATCAGAATTTTCAGAATTAGAATGGACCCACCTGTAGCCGCGATTGTTGTAATAGAATAGACCAATTATCAACAATAATGCATTGTCTTGATCGCGAGCGAAGCTGCGGGTACCTGCTAGTGATAATATATAATTAATTTACCAGCTGAACATACATGCAATATATATATTGACAGCCATCATTAAGACAATTTCATTGTGAGAATTGATGGCAGTTCTTGCATATGAGTGAAAGTAATGTGATCATAATTACCGATTTTGACTTTTGGTCATCACGGAGAGGTTATGAAGCGTGATATTATAGAATGAGCGATGTTAAGATAATAAATGAGTGTGATGCACGTGTCAAAAATTGTAAATAATTTTGGTCATTATGGTCCAAGTCTACGCCGAAATACCATGGGATCGAATGCTGACATCAACCAACGAGTGATGCCATTGTAAAAAAAAAAAAAAAAAAATAGCATAGAAGACCAGGTATTGTACCGGTGTCTTCCTGAGTGCGGTCATTCCAGATTGCGTTCACCTCATTAGTAGTACAGATTGCGGTCACTTCCATTTTAGGGAAGAGCTATAAACATTCCAGCGTCCAGATTGCGATCACTTGTCTTGGGAGACCGGTCCAGTTGTAACTCCCCTGCGGATTTCCTCACTTTTCACTTCCACCCCTCTTGCCTATGTTGAGGTACACGTCATGTGTCAGTTGGTGAATTCAGTGCGACGCTGGTGCTGTCATCTGTTGGCAGTGATTCACGGCATAATGTAAAACCATGTCAGAAGCAGTTCGTTCACCACTTAAACAGCTATACACAGCCAAATTCAAATTTTTGTGAAATGAAATAGAGTTCATAATGATAGGTACCTGCTATCCATAATTCCTGCATATTTCACTAGAATTTATACCAATCAAGTCAGGGTGACCAAAAGCAATATCTTGCTGCGGACTGCGGCCATGTACGTGGTATTAGCTCAGGAAGTTAAGACCATAAACCAGAAAATAAAAATAAAAAATATAGAGCCTACACATTTGTTGAAAATGCTCTTGAAAATGTGCCCAATATCATATAAATAGTCTAGTACCCTACATTGACCACATCAATGAGGGCAAGGTAGGGGGAAAGCTTCCTTCAAAAATACCATCTTAAAATTTGAGTAGTTTTGACAGTGAACTTATTGATTTTGACTTATCAAAAGTCACAGATTTCAAATCTGGAATGTTAATAAACCTAAAACTTCAAAAGTTTTATTTTGTGTCTAGGGAGGGGGGGGGGCGGGGACAACAATTGTTTACAAAGGGGATTTAGAATCAAACACAGAACAAATTACTTTTACGAAACGAATTTTACGAGGTAATGAAAAGAATGTTTTTCACGATATACAGTACCTATTTGAAAAATATATATCTCGCGCCTCAAACGGGAGAGGCGGGGCAGAATTTTTTAAAGCGTAGTTTTATAGGGTGTGCTCAGCTGAACACTGAACTGTATTCTTTGTTTAGGTAGTGAAATATCAGTTTCCCCTTGTTATCCACAAAACTTACGGAAGGTATGAATCAGTCGGGAAGAACCTAGGAACTGTCTTCCAAGAAGAGTGATCGAAATCTGGACGCTGGAATGTTCATAGTTCTTCCCTAAAATGAAAGTGACCGCAATCTGGACTGCTAATGAGGTGAACGCAATCAGGACACAACCATTGTGCCGGTTCCTGCATGGTTACGAGATGCATTGGCCCGGCTAGAAGGTATTACATCCCGCCTGGAAGAAATACACGTCTCCTTCTTTACGTTTGTACATTGTAATCCGGTTTGGGGATCCTTTAACTTCTGGGGATTACCGGGATCGTTGGTAAGTGGGTTATTATTCTAATCCAACTCCAACAATGCACAGACCTGACCTACTTAACCAAACTACAAAAATCTAACTAAAAATCAACACAAGTAATTCTGTAAAACACATCACTCCACGTCATTTATTCCACTCAATAAAACTAATATAGGATGAATAGCACTCTATATAATGTTTATGTTCGACGATGTTGAAATGTAAACATTATATGTCAGAAAACTGTATCATAATGAGGCTCATTATAACACTATTTTTATTATGAAACAGTTTCTCCCACCAATCAGAGCTCAGGAAACAGCTGTGTGACCAATTAGGTAAGGATACCTCCGCGCATGCGCTAAAAATCACACATGTCTATATAAATTACCGACATGGAATGTGGTCCTTATGTTCGCGTAAATAAACTGGCGAATATGGGACAAGAAATGGCACTGAACCTTAATATCTCCAAATCAAATTTCTACACAGCTCATAGCTTTCAAACGACTTCAGTGACAATATTAGTGAATGCTATAGAGCTGGACGACAGGCTGTAAACAATAGGTGTTCTGTGTTGGCAAGCAAAGTGAATGGTCTCTGCTTTCGGAGTGCTTTGACCCTCGCATGTGCTCTGTTCAGTCAGAAAAGCCGCCGCCCTGTTCACTAACTGAATTAACTGAATCTCACCGATATTTATAAATATTTATGTTGAAACATATAATAAATTTATAATTATCGTCGAACATAAACAGTCGTATGCAACTCGCCTATAAGTAATTAAGACACTCGTATGGAAATTATAAAAGTCGCTTACGCTCGTTTTATAAACATACTCGTGTCTTAATTATTGCCATTATAGGCTCGTTGCATAATGTACTATAATGCAACACCTTGTGTTTAAGTTTAATAAATTTAATTATGTCGTGTGCCTAAAATCTTCTGGTTTCCTTTCCAAACGTGTGGACAAATAAAATGAAATGCCTAACACGATTCCTTTTCAAGCTTGGGGAAAAAAATAATAATTCAAAAATTGAATGATCACTTCCGACAGAAGTTGGTCAACTAATTTCACTGATAATAATTGCTCGACAATGAGTATACTGACACTGTATTATTTCTCGGTGACCTAACCCTTATTTCAAATATGTTAAAAATATTTAATTTTTATTTATACAATACCTCACCCGATTATTCCTATCTTTATCTATTTAACTGCTGTTATATGTTTAGTATTGTTACACGCTGCTTCAGATCAGCTGCTTTCCTGAATACATAATTCGTGTTCATTTTTATCGTGTAACGCACAATTAATAATGGAGCTTCCAAATATTTATATTTTTAATCGAGTGGCACAAGTAATTTGGGAAGGAAAGATGAAAGCAATGGTATGTGCAGATGATTTGATGATTAGGGGAAACAAGGAGGACGAAGTACAGGAGCAGTTAGACGTGTGGGAAGGAATAATACAAGGATATGAGATGAAATTTAGCATAAATAAGAGTGAGATGGTGATCACAACAAGGAAGAAGGAAAGAACCACAACGGGAATAACAATTGGTGGGGAACAGCTGAAGAAAGTGGAGAGTTTCAATTATCTGGGAGGCCTGATACAAGATAATGGAAGAAACGATGGAGAAATAAATGAGCGGGGGAGACAAGCAGAAGCATTCCGGAGGAGTGTGAGAAGCATGATATGGAGCAAGGATGCCCCTCAGAACAGCAGAAAGGTCATATATCGGACGTATTATGTCCCTATCCTGACGTATGCCTCAGAGACCTGGGTTATGAAAGGAAGGGAGAAGAGAAAAATACAGGCCAGTGAGATGAGGTTCTTGAGAAGCAGTATAGGAGCTACACGGATGGACAGAATAGGAAATGAGAGGACCAGAGAACTATTGAAGGAGGAACCATTACAGGGTGGTATAGATAAATCTAGACTTAGATGGTATGGACATATAAAACGAATGGAGGAAAAGAGGATACCCAGGAGGATAAACGAGAAGAAGTGGGAAGGAAAGAGACAGAGAAGGAAGACCATGAGACAGGTAGCTGAAGGGGGTGGAAGAAAGCGTGAAGAAGAGAGGAGTAGACTGGACATGAGTGGAGGCTGAGAGATGGTGGGGAGACAGAAGACGTTGGAGAGGCTCGTGTTCCAAACAGACCCGGCCATTGGCTGGAAACTGTGCAAGATGATGATGATTCGAAGAGCACCTTAACAGAGCACGATAAATCAATACTTCAATTCTTGCTAAATGTCTTCTTTCTCTCTGACCAGATTTGTTTTCTCATCTCTGATCTCTGCTTCCTGATTTGTTCGCTGTTACGTGGCTGCTTTCTTGTTTATCCTTGAAGATCACTTTTCGAAGTATGCCGCTAAATGAATCTCTAGTATGTATATCCTTATTGTCAATATTTTTTTCCGCTAAGTTATTGAATGTCTGTAAACGTGCTGATTGTACTTTATGCTTGAAAGCTTTATTAAAAATTTGATTTGTCATCCTGTCGTTACGAACTTACGTAACCCAAGTAGTCACATCTTAAACTAACAAATACTTTGGTTCACATGCCGAAAAACATATATATATTTCCTGTTGGCAAATCGTTAAATTTAAAATAATATTTTTAAAATATTATCTCCCGCGACGGTCGAATTCAAAAGTTATACCAATTCCATCGTGATGAAATAATAATTAGATGGTAGAATAGCCCTCATGGCTAAGCCAAAAGAGGGCTATTCTACCCCTTAGAACTTTTCTGGAGATAGTTCTACATCTTCTCGGCTCGTCTTCTCAACACAATGATAACAATTCCTTCCAAAGACGTAACAATCAATTCAAGATAAACTTAAGATCAACCAGCGTAGACCATGTTTGCGTGAACATCTGGTCAAAACAGTTGAAAGATGTAGAGCGTTACCGACAGTTCACGCTTCCTCCGCTAGATCGAGCGGGAGGTAACACAGCATACAAAGTCCGGGAAATACAAATAAATATTGAGTCGTAAGCAAATTACTGCTCAAATCTCCCCCTCGCTAAGTCAGACAACGGTTTACCGAATACGACGAATTAGGTTTTGTTTAAGGTAGCAGAATTATGGAATAAGAATGTGATGAAATTCTTCATTTAAAAGTTCATGTCAAGCACTAATTCTTGTCCACAAGAATCTCTCCGTAGGTATTGGTATTGAGAAAATGATCTAGATCATGATTAGAAATGTAAGTCCATACTAAAGTTCAATGCACAAGTTAATACACATCCTTGACAGTACATTTTTGAAATACAATAATATTTCTTCAGCAGTAGACTTCGGGTACGGATCCATGTAATGAATGGTGTCGAAGATGAAATCCCGGCCGAAGATAATAACAACTGGCATCAAATCTACACGGTGATCCTCTTCTTGACGATATATCTGCAAACAGATCCCACTTCCGAGAGCAAAAGTTTCTTTTAGTATTATCTTAACTACTAACGTCATCATCTAGTTTGTCTGAATAAAATATACAGGGAAAACTCAAGAAAACCACAAATGTTTGCTAAAAGAAAATTAAGGAAAACAAGTTTTTTCAAATCCGAGTCCCTTACTAGTACAACAACCAAATTAATATACAACATTCATTAAACAACCAACATTCACAGAAATAACATATAAACCTTCTTTTTATCAGTTACAGTTTACAATGATTGTGAGAAAAAAATAACATATCTCTACATTTTTTTACAGACGAAGGATCACTACCGTTCTTCATTTGCGACACGTGTAATACAAGGGATTCCTTTTGACATCACCATCAATGAGGAGCGAGTCGTCAAACAATAAATGAAGTCTCAGGATTCATAGAAGTCCGTACTAATTTTTTTTGGTAGAAAGGTCACATTTCCAACAACAACAACAACAAATTTAAACAAAAGATAAGAGCATCCATTGTACCAAGAAAGGAGAGCAACAAAAGCGAAAATCAAGTTAAACCAAAATGGGAATGACACGACAGAACATACAAGAAAGAAAAGAAGTAGGATAACACGCACAATCATTCATTCATAATCACAAATTTTCAAGTTTCCCCCCAAAAAACTACCAGCCCCAATAATAATTATCCACGACGAAGGAAAAGAATAAAACTGAGTACCCACACAAATATCAACATAAAGCAAAAAAAAAAATAATATCATTTAGAGTTACCCACTCCAAAGAACACCAAAAAAAACGATCAACAGAACGCATTCAACAACGATATCAGGGAATGTATCAAGATGAACTCACCTATCTATGCATACTGCTGATATGATAATACCGTATCAGTCCAAACAGTACATTAAAACGAACTAAAGAACGCATACCATAAGAACCATCATTCCAGTAACAATTATCATAACTCACCCGAATTAAGAGTCAATTTCATCATCGCCCCTCGTTGCCACATACCCATCGAGGTTAGAAATAGAAGGTATAGGCCTAAGACTTATCCAAAGCACTTAATTAAAATAGTCCCCCATAAAACAATAAAACAAATAAGGTATGAAATCCCTCAGATGAATTACAAATTACATCCTAGGCCACACGAAGATCAAAGTACAACCAACTCTTTAATAAATAAACAACCCAATCTTACTTAAATAGGATGACCAGTCAAAAATTTACCCTACCCGAAAATACTATTTTCAACACAAATTTACCACACAGACAACACATATTCACCACACACATACATATCCTATATAAAGAAAATTTACATAACATTTCTCAATGAAAATGACAGACTACGATGAGCTCACAAGTTGCGGATTTTGAAAAGGGTCACTGCCCTTTTTGACATGTGATAAATGCACTCTGAATATTTTCTTTTTTGTAGAGTCACTCACTAGCATAGTAACTGGAGTGAGAAAACTGAGAATTTCGAAAGGACCACGGAATATTTCTCTCAACTTATTAGACTCCTTCGGACCAACTTCCTTTAAGGTGAAGTTCTTAACATAGACGTTGTCTCCAACGTAGAGAGAAGTAGGTTTCCGACCTGTGTTGTATCTCTTTTTTCTAACCTCTCATGTGCAACTTTCATATTGCTCTTTTCCTTTCTCCAAATTGATCTAACATCCAGGAAGGTGTATTGGTCAGGAAGCAATTGATTTAATGACCACAAATTAGAAATAGGGGAGTTAGGTGTGAAGGAGAACATGAGAGCGAAAGGAGTCGTACGGTGAGATTCGTGAACAGCCGTATTAAAGGAATAGGTCAACCATGGAATACAACTGTCCCACAGACCATGATCGTTGTGATGATATGCGATCAAAGCCGCACGAAGATTGTGGTTAACCCTCTCGGCGTATGACCCCTTTGGATAATAAGGGGAAGAAGTAATATGCACAATAGATAACTCGAACAGGAAGTTCCTAAAAACATTGGATTTGAAACATCTGGCATTATCTGATACCAAGAATTGACAAGGACCATAATAAGCAAAAATTTGTTCTAAACACCCTATTACCGTTTGGGTCGTTGCAGTTCGAGTTGGGAAGATCCAATTAAAACGTGTGAATCCGTCCGTACATACTAAGGCGAATTGGTTTCCCAACTTCGAGACAGGTAACGGCCCGACGAAATCGACGAAGATTTTCTGCATAAGTCTTTGCGCGATGTCAGAAGACAATAATCCTGCTCTGGTGTTATTCGACGGTTTAGCTAAGTTGCAAGCCTTACAATGGTTTACCAACTTCCTAACGACTTTGTCCATACCTTTCCATATGAAATTTTCCTTAATTCTTTGTCTAGTCTTGAATACTCCCAGGTGAGCACCAACAGGCGATTCGTGGAAATACTTGAATATTTCCGGAACCAAGGCAGAAGGAAGAACTATTTTATTAAGTTTATCATTTCTAGCGGAACAACATAAGACATGATTCTTTAAGGAATAAGGCCTCACAACGTCACCCTTTTCAAGCTTACCAATGACGTCCATGAGGATATGATCTTGATATTCAGAGACATCTCTGAATAACCTCGGGCAATCCGAAAGAATAACATTGGCCGATTTATTCGGAGTGTTAAAGATTGCATTACTCTCAATGTTATCATCAGTCTCAGAATTATTCCCGTACATGCGACTTAAACAGTCAGCAATGACATTATCACTCCCTCTTATGTGTTTAACGTTAAACTTAAAAGATAGTATGCTGGTAGCCCATCTCGCGATTCTACCAGTTTTCCTAGGTTTACCAAGTACCCAACTTAGGGCCTGATTGTCCATTTCTAAATTAAATTCTACATGTTCAATGCAGAGTTTAAATTTCTCCAGAGCAAACATTACGCCAAGACCTCCTAACTCGTACACAGAGTATTTCCTTTCTGCATCATTCAAAGTTCTTGACGCATAAGCAATAAGTAAACGCCCCATCTCAAGCTCGTGTAACAGTACTGCACCAACCGCACTGTTAGAAGCATCAGTTTGAACAATAAACCTATTAGAAAAGTCCGGGATCGCAAGGATAGGAGCATTGGTCAACGCAAGCTTCAAGTCCTCAAACGCGGCATCTTGCTCGAGACCCCAAACAAATTCAATACCCCGTTTTTCTCAACTTATTAATAGGAGCTGCACGATGTGCGAAATTGGGTATGAACTTCCTAAAATAATTTATCATGCCGATAAAACGGGCAATTTCTTTAATTGACTTAGGTGGTTTATATTCTCTAATAGACTGGGTTCTAGAATGATCAATTGATACCCCAGAAGATGAAACTCTATGTCCAAGAAAGGAGATTTGTGGTTTAGTGAAGGAAATCTTGGATAATTTTACAGTTAACCCTGCTTGCGTAAGTCTGGACATGGTTTCTCTCAAATGCATTACATGATCTTCGAAACTTTGGCTGAATATCACTACATCGTCGAGGTAGTGATAGACAAATTTGAACTTTATTCCATCGAAAACGTTGTCCAAAAATCTACTGAGCATAGCAGCTCCAGTAGACAAACCAAAAGGTAGCCTTTGAAACTCATATAAATTAAAATCCGTTGTGAAAGCAGTAACGTGTTTGGACTTTTCAGCAAGAGGAACCTGAAAATATGCTTGAATCAGGTCGAGGATACTATAATGAGTAGCCCCCTGAACCAAGCGAAACAGGACTGGAAGGTGAGGCAAAGGTATTGAACCCGCTAACCACTGGTTCATGTGATATTTTTCACCGCAACGCATTTTTGATGCATCACTTCAGAACGCACCCACTGACCGACCATGCTGTCGCTACATGCTAACATTATTTGGAGTTATAAATGGTTGATCTTTTGACGACGTAGAAAACCACTATTAAATAATCTGAGGCTAAATTATGACACTTCTATTTTATACGAAGCTCAGATATTATCACACTGTAATTCTGTATCATCGAAACATTCTTTAATATGTTATTTCTGTTTTGGTAAGGTAGTAACCTCGCAGATGCACGAACCGGAACCAAACAGACGCTGCACGACCAGCGTATTCACAAGCTAACGCAGCGCATGGCTGAGAGCTTACCACATGTGTTTGGATTACCATCCAATTTGGATGCCGTTTGTGTCAAGTCCGTCTATAAGACGAGGTAACCGTCTGCCTGAAGGCGAGGAAAGCAATCCTAGTGCATCGCATTTTATTTCAATTCGAATAGTACATGATATTGGTAAATATTACAGCCGGAGAAGGCTTGTGCTACGAACACTGTGGATTTTTGGGAAAAGTGATCATAACCGTGGAACGCCACATTTTCAGCCACGTGTTTGAACATCATATTTCGACGTCGTCGAGGGGCGATAAATACATCACTCACAGTGAAATCATTATTAACCGAGTGAATCATTTGGACACTCATAACTACAAATATTGATTTAATCGCAAGTGCGATTATTTTCAGTGAAGCACAACGCCGATGCCACGTGATTTGTGGGCAAGTGAAATCTGTATCAGTGAAGCAGATAATAGTGCATGGCCAATTTTTAAACCATCTGCGTCGTGTAGTAGCAGTGAGTTTAGTGCCACGTTAGAGCTAGCTTCTGTGCAATTGTTCTGCGCTAATTCACCGTATCTTAAGTGGTGAAGTCATACTTCAAGATGTCATATTTTGACGACCACGTGTACGACAATCCTTGTTACGCATCACCTGTGGAGGTCAGCTGTTGAGCTTCATCTTGTGAAGGAGAAGACTGGAGAACTACAGCCGATGACGGAAGAACCATGGCTTTGGCATCCGCTAATCCAAGGAAGATGACGACTTTGAGGAGGAATCTGGTCATATCATCACGACAAAGACGAGGACGAATAAAGGGCGTGGAAATGGATAGAGCCGAAGTGGAGGCTCAGATTGGACAACCCTTGTCCGGAAACCAAAGCCTTATTATATCCCTCGGGTCGTAGGAACGACCGAGATGTAGACATCCTTTCTTGTGTGTCCGAAATATTCATTCCTTGTGAGGTTCTTTTGTGGTGTAGCTTAGTGTAGTTTATTGTAGAATCAGCCGAACACCTTGACAAGCCATAGGTAGGATTTGTACTGTTAGAATGAATGCTTGTAGTTCACTTTCAGTGATTGTTAGTCACCCGTTGTGATTGAATTTCTCTTCGATCACGGTGCATTCTGAGGGACATCGTTTAGATGTTATTTCTACCCCTGCTATGCGTGACTGTAGTCTTGTTACTACGTTTTGTTCAACCCTAGGTGGGTGATCTTGTGTACAGTTATTTGGGATGACGATCAGACGTCATGGCCAGTGTTATTTTTATAGTTCCCATTTCTAGTAAATGTTGTCACGCCACTGATTTAGTCAGAACAGTCCGTATCGTTGGATAGCCGACTGAAACTATTAGTTTTGTAATACTATGTCATTTTTCATTTTGATGTGCTATGAAGCCATCCAGTTCAAGTTTGAACACATTCAGAGTGTTACAGTTTGTATGCAATCTAGCATCGAACCCTGCAACGGATACCGTATCATTTGCAAACTTAGCAATTGTAAGTTTTGCGCCTTTATAATGTTTATTTCGTGTCAAGTGTTTCGACACAGTTATTATTTTGGTTTTATTTAGACAGTGCAATTATGAACTGACAAATCTGCACATTTTAAAGAGACTGAGATTAAGTGGAATATCTATGTTTTTCTTTTCTTTGACTTTTCAAACATGCTATATCTTTGAGCATAGATTTGAGGCGTGATTTCAAGCCTAATGCTTGTGTAAATTTGTATTATATCTGGGACATGTAACAAGGCCAGTTTTCTAATAGGACTTTCTGCGTGAAAGCTGCCTGCCTTGAGTGATGTACGTTTTCTAAACTGTCTGTGTAGATGATTGCGAGTAGCGAGGCTAGCTCGAATCATGGACAGGTGTTAACAGTTCCCAGCATGCAGTGTACTAGAGCACCACTCACACAGTGACACCATAACTTTTTCAGACTCTTTGACAATGCTTATAGCATTACTAATATTTAGATGATGTGTCTCATATGTAGGTCAATGTCCAGGCCACCATTTTGTTATAATCATATATTTTGCTACTTAGAGATGACTGGCGATGGCCATGTGTTTGCATCGCTACTAAAGCGAATATCTTTCTTCTCCATCTGAGAATGTTTTCACGTTACGGTATGTTAAGGTTTATTCATGGTAATTAAGAGGCTAGATGAGGCACCTGTTTAGAGGCTTTATTTATGTGTGTCCAGAATTCGATTCTGTTGACTGTGTTATTGTAGGGAGGTAACTGATGTTCATACCAGGCTTTACCCAGAGGTAAATTAAGTGAGCCAAGAGCCACTAATAATCTGTGTTATTGTTATGTCCGAGCGGGAGAGCTCGTTGACTGTGTTATAGCAGAGATTGATCTCGCACGAGACTCTACTGCTGATCCCAAGGTATTCAGGATTGTCAGCCTATTCATCATAAACCAACGATAATTTAAACCAACGATTCTAATAATCAGTAACGTCATTATTATAAACCTGATGATAATTAACTACTCATAGCATTTAACCTTGATTTTCTTGCATTTTGGACCTGATGGCTGGCACTTGCTTTGTGCACACTTCTCTTGTGGAAGTAATCTAGGACAGATGACACTAATTTTTATCGACGGAGAGCTTGCTCGACCTTTAGTCAGTAGCTGGTGCTGCGTGAATTTCATGCGACGTTAGACGCAGTTTTCACTACGCAATCGCCAACGTAAATCACATGCACGTAGATGACACTGGTTTACAAAGAGTAACCCAAGGCGAAGGCAGGAATAATAATGTCTATGGTCGTGTTTTACTTATTTCAAGTGTATGATAACCCCATGTTTACCCTTTACTTAGGGTATAAGAGGGCGTTTAATGTTTTTGTTTGACGGCTTGTCATGTAGATTTTGTACTAAATTGTTTTTGCTTTACGGACGTCATCGCCGTAAATTTTGTATTAATTGTTAGGAATTAGCTAAATTTAAAAATAAATGTAAATGAGGGAATGGTATCATCCTAACTTAGACTTGCTATTGCTACCCTGTTAAATGTAAATTCAGTTATTAGCTTATTTTGTAACTTGATTTAGAGACTTTTGCCGTACCATTTACCCAGCGTTTCTGTTGTTGCTTTACTTTGTCAGATAGATCTCTCACGAGGGTTTACAGTAGTTTACAGTTAGGGCACTGACTTTTATTTTTATTTATTTATTAGTTTGCGGATTAGCCGATAGAAACCCTCCGAACTAGGCTAGGTGTCTGAATATCTTATATATATATATAAATGAATTGCTGTTCGTTAGTCTCGCTAAAACTCGAGAACGGCTGGACCGATTTGGCTAATTTTGGTCTTGAATAATTTGTGGAAGTCCAGAGAAGGTTTAAAAGGTGAATAAATATGAAAGTTGTAGCGCACGAGTAGATTCAACAAATGAGTGTCGGCATGCGAGTCGCTTAAAAAAAGTCCGGTATGGATTCATATACCATTCATCAGGTTGCTATGAAACTTTGGTTGTATTGTTGTGCACACTCCAGGAAAGGTTTCTGACTTAGTAAATCCTTTTTACAATAGGTAGCGCACGAGTAGATTCAATAAATGAGAGACGATGGCCAATGCGTTTCAACAAAGTCCTGTATGAGTTCACATACCATTCGTCCGATAGCGATGAAACTTGGGTGAGAGGTTGTGTACACTACAGGCAAGGTTTCTGGCTTAGTAAATCCATGATATAATAGGTAGCGCACGAGTATATTCAACGATTGAGCGACGACGAGCGAAGCGTTTCAACTAAGTCCCGTATGCGTTCATATACTATTCGTCTGATAGTGTTGAAACTTGGGTGAGATGTTGTGTACACTTCATGGAAGGTTTCTGGCTTAGTAAATCTACTTAACAATAGGTAGCGCACGAGTAGATTCAACAAATGTGCGACGACGGGCGAAGCGTTTCAACAAAGTCCTGTATGCGTTCAATACCATTCGTCCGATAGCAATGAAACTTGGGTGAGAGGTTGTGTACACTACATGCAAGGTGTCTGGCTTAGTAAATCCAAGTTATAATAGGTAGCGCACGAGTAGATTCAACAAATGAGCGACGACGAGCAAAGCGTTTCAACAAAGTCCCGTATACCTTCATATACTATTCGTCTGATAGTGATGAAACCTGGGTGAGATGTTGTGTACACCTCAGGGGAGGTTTCTGGTTTAGTAAATCGACTTAACAACAGCTAAAGCATGATTAGATTCAACAAATCAGTGACGACGGCCGAGGCGTTTCAAAAAGTCCTGTAGGCATTTACATACCATACGTCCGATAGCGATGAAAATTGGGTGAGAGGTTGTGAACACTACAGGCAAGGTGTGTGGCCTAGTAAATCCATGTTATAATAGGTAGCGCACGAGTAGATTCAACAAATGAGCGACGACGAGCGAAGCTTTTCCTCTAAGTCCCGTATGCGTTCATATACTATTCGTCTGATAGTGATGAAACATGGGTGAGATGTTGTGTACACTTCATGGAAGGTTTCTGGCTTAGTAAATCCACTTAACAATAGGTAGCGCACGAGTAGATTCAACAAAACGATGGGCGAAGCGTTTCAACAAAGTCCTTTATGCGTTCACATACCATTCGTCCAATAGCGATGAAACTTGGGTGAGAGGTTGTTTACACTACGGGCAAGATTTCTCTCTTAGTAAATCCATATTATAATAGGTAGCGTACGAGTAGATTCAACAATTGAGCGATGACGAGCGAAGCGTTTTAACAAAGTCCCGCATGCGTTCATATACTATTAGTCTGATAGTGATTAAACTTGGGTGAGATATTGCGTACACTTCAGGGAAGGTGTCCGGCTTAGTTATTATTATTAATCGTATGTCAATTACACATCACTTTTTGGAACACAGAGAAAATATAACCATAATTTACAAATTTACAGACATATTATTTACATAGTTTAACACATTTGCTGTAGAAAACAAAAAGTCAAAGTGGTTTCCAGGATATAAGTTCTGAGGGCATTCTTCAACTAAATGCTTGATGGTCTGACACTGGAAGCCACACGTGCACTCTGGAGAGGTGATCTTTCCCCATTTGTATAGTAGATCACCACATCTCCCATGGTTGGTGCGTATCCTGTTCAGTGTACACCATGTCCTACGGGGCAGATCAAGTTCCCATGGATTGTTGTTACTATGGAGAATACTATGTAGCTCTGGTGGAGTGTTTGTGTACCAATTTTCTGCCCAGGCTTCATGAAGATTGAAGTTATGGTCTGCCAGGTTGTTGGCTGTTCTGATTGCAGGGTGTCTGGAGCGGAGTCTATTGATTTGGATTGCAGGTATGTCCTCATGGATTGGCAGCTGTTGGTTGTTGCAGATTTTGTTAAATTCTCTCAGGAGGATATTCTTTCTTCTCAGCGTAGGAGGTGGAATACGGCTCAGGACAGGTAGCCAGAAAACTGGTGAGGACTTGATTATACCAGTAATTATCCGCATAGTTTGGTTTAGTAGAACATCTACTAGCTTCGTGTGACTACTGTTTAGCCAAACAGGGCTGCAATATTCTGCTGCTGAGTATACAATACCTAGGGCAGTTGATCGGAGGGTAGACGCAGTGGAACCCCATGTTGTACCACACAGTTTTTGTACGATGTTATTTCTTGACCTCAATTTGGCTGCAGTGTTTGTTAGATGTTGTTTAAATGCCAGTGTTCTGTCAGGTGTCACTCCAAGGTACTTTGGGTATTTGTTATGAATCACACGTTTTCCATCAAAATATATGTTTAGTTCATGGTTAGCTAGGATGTTGCTCAGATGAAAGCACGTGGATTCAGTTTTATTAGGGTTCGGTTGAAGTCCCCATTTACGGAAGTATTGAAACATTGCACATAAGTCCTTCGTTAATATTTTTTCAGTGGCCTCGATTTGTTTGTGTTGAGTTGCTAACACCCAATCATCAGCATAGCCGAACTTCCTGGACTGGGTGTCTGGCATATCTGCTATATAGAGACTGAATAATAGCGGACCTAGGACTGAGCCTTGGGGTAGTCTGTTGTTAAGAGTCTTCTGGTCACTAACGGCATTCCCTATGATTACCTGGAAAGGTCTATCAGTCAGCATGTTGTTCAGGAGTCGTGCTGTTCTTCTGCAGGGTATGACACGGAGAAACTTATTAACAATGCCCTGTCTCCACACAGTATCATAGGCGGAGGATAAATCAATAAATACAGCAGAGGTCTTTTGCTGTTTCTGGAATCCTGCCTCTATATAAGATGTAAGTGAAAGAACTTGATCCACACAGCTTCGGTTTGGACGAAATCCAGCCTGTTCAACAGGAATCTTTTAATGTAATTCATTATGTATTCTGTTATACAGCAGCCTCTCAAATAGTTTGTACATCATGCTCAGAAGAGAAATAGGACGATAATTTTGGGCTTCGTTATTGGGTTTACCTGGTTTCAAGATACCAATGATCTTCGTCTGTTTCATTAATCGAGGAATGGACCCTGTTTGTAAAATATTGGCTTAGTAAATCCACTTAACAATAGGTAGCGCACGAGTAGATTAAGCAAACGAGCGACGACGCGCGAAGTATTTCAACATAGTCCCGTATACGTTCATATACCATTCGTCTAATAGCGAATAAACTTGGGTGAGTTGTTGTGTACACTACAGGGAAAGTTTCAGGCTTAGTTAATCCATTTTACAATGTAGCGCTCAAGTAGATTCAACATAAGAGCGAAGGTGCGCGAAGCGTTTCAACAAAGTCCCGTATGCGTTTATATACCATTTGTCCGAAAGCAATGAAACTTGGGTGAGATGTTGTGTACACTTCAGGGAAGGTTTCTGGCTTAGTACATCCACTTTACAATAGGTATCCCACAAGTAGATTCAATAAATGGGTAACGGCGTGCGTATCGTTTTAAAAAAAATCCGTATGCCTTCATATACCGTTCATGCGATTGCAATGAAATTTGGAGAAATGTTGTTTCAACTCCCGCAAAGATTTCTGATTTGGTAAATCCATTTTACAATTGGTAGCGCACGATTAGATTCAATTAATGGGCGACAGCGCGTGAATCGTTTCAACCAAGTCCCGTATGCATTCGTATAACATTCATCCGATTATCATAAAACTTTGGGGAGTTGAGCACAGTCCTGCGAAGGTGTATGAATTAGTAAATCTGTTTTTCAATGTGTGGCATACAAGTAGATTCAACAAATGAGAGTCGTCGCACGAATCGTTTAAGCAAAATCCCGTATTCTTTCATATGCCATTCATCCAGTTGCGATGAAACTTTCATGAGTTGTTGTGTACACGCCAGGGAAGGTTTTCACTTAGTAAATCCATTTTACAATAGGTAGCGTACGAGTATATTCAACAATTGGGTGACGGCGCTCGAATCGTTTCAACAAAGTCCCGTATGCGTTCATATACCATTCATTTCATTGCGATGAAAATTTGGTGAGTTGTTGAGCACGCTCCCATGATTTTTTCGAGATAGTAAATCAATTTTACAATAGTTTAGAGGTGGTTAACGGAGAAAGAAAAACAATATTGGGAATCCAAAAGCACTTCAACATACAAAGTTACAATGCCAACACTTTCTTTGATTGGCATTCAACGCATGCCGGGTACAGCTAGTATTGAATAAATATTTCTACAAGTTTTACTTAAGTCTGGAAGTTTATTTCTCAGTCTAGCTTTAGGAGGTGTATTTTCTTGGGCTGTATATGACCTTTTAGCAACCATGTTACCACGGATCCCCTGGATCGTGGATTCTCGTGCCGCTATGGCCTATAAGAAATTCACTCAATCCTCATGGCACATGGGTCCGGCAGGTGAGGTGTTAGGGATGTCGTTTCGGCTGTTGGCAACCCTGATAGCTCCTCTGACGGGCACATAACCTACTTATTCTTTCTTTGGCGTCCAACTGGTTGTGCCGATGTAGACATGGTAACCTTCTGTTCCATGCTCTTTTTATGAGGATTTTATTGTGATTAAAGGTAAATTGACTGGACTGGGACGAACTTAAGAAGTCGTACCGCAGATCAATGAACCGCTTGGCATTCGTGCATGATTTAAGTCCATGGGGTGAGGCTTTGTAGTATAGATAATTAGAGGATAAGTATTTCTTGATGATGCCTCATCCTGAGTAAATGTAAGACTTTGCTTTGCTTGTTGTTGTTAATGTAAATGTGGAAGCACTTAGTTCGCATACTCCAGCAGTACTTGCAATATTTATTCAAGAGAAAGCAGGCTGTTCTACACCGCAAAAGTAACTAGTCATAGCTGTAAGTTTTCTGGTATGCTCCTTCTGTTCTCTCATATATATTTCTGTGTCATGGATGAGGACACGATTCATCGTGTGATGGGGGGAGATGTTGGCTGTGGTTAACACCAACCTCCAACAGATTAGAACTGATTTAGGTGAAGTCAGGACTGATTTAGGAACTGTAAGTGGAAATGTTGAACAAATCCGAGGTGATTTAGGTGAAGCCCGAGGTGATTTAGGTGATGTCCGGGCTGACTTGGGTGTGAACAATCAGTCTATTGATAATGTTAGGGCTGATCTTGAAGCCAATACTCAGACTGTCAATAATGTTAGGACAGATGTAAATAATGTTAGGGCTGATCTTACTCAGGTCAGGTCTGACATAGATGCTCATAGGGAAGAGGTTAGGAATGGCCTTACAGCAGGTTTAGCCGCAGTTACAGTTGACATCTTGCGACACCAACAGAATGCAAATAATAGAATAGATAATTTAACCGATCAAATGATCCTAGCAAGGGAAGATGTTCAGACCAAGTTAGGCGAACACAACACTCAGATTAAGGCGAACATAAATAGATTTCAGATTGACATGAGGGTTGAATTGGATCACACTAGAGAAGAGTTTGGTCATCGACTCACAAACGTTGAGGGATTTATCATCAATGTCAAGAGGGATATCGCTGCAGCCAATGTAGGATTAACCTTGATGAGAGGAGCAGCATACGCCGTAAACGCAAATGTGTAAGCTATCGCTGACGACATAGTTGATTTCAGGGAAACGCTAGCGACGAATACGAAGAACGTTACTCAGTTAAAGGACGCCGTGGGAGAGTTACGCGAAACCGTACACACTCATAGAGAAGAGACGAAAATTGATATCTCAATATTAAGAGGAGATCTTAACGAACACAAACACGTTGTAGAAGCTCAAGTAGCTCGTGTTCGAGACGAAGTAAGGGAACTTCGAGGGGACGTCTCAGAGGTTAAGGAGGACGTTTACCAGGTCAAAGAGGACGTATCTAAAGTCGAGACGGAAGTAGAATCCATGAAGAAAAGGTTAGAAGAAGTTGCACTGACAGAGCGTCTTCAACTTAGCCACAACCTTAGGACAGAGATTTGAGAGGTCGACACAAACCTCAAAGGGAAAATCGAGAGGGTAGAACTGCAATTAAACGATCTTGGAAGTAAGATTGGGAGAAGGAATATTCCAGGGCTTGAAACTATTGAGAGACGTTTAGATAGGTTAGAAGCTCAACCAAGAGAGACTCGAACTTCCACACTGTCAACTGAAACGCAAAATACACCAGAACCAACATTTGTACAATCAACATCGTCCGGTATTCAACCGAGCGCACCACTCGAAACACAACCATTCAGATTCGCAGACACCATGCGCAATGAAACATCACCATTCACGAGGTCATACTTCGGTGATAACGTAAACGTGAATACCCAATCAACGCTGAATTACAATGCTAATCCATTTAGACCAGCACAAACTCAGCATAACCAAGGTAATGTGATGATCATACGATCAAGAGAAGAGCAACCAGCTCGATTCTCAGGTACTGGTAGCAGCATTACACCAGTCGAATTTTTGGCAAATGTAGAGAGTTATCTACGTGACACTAAGGTGACACCGGAAAGAGAGCTCAGGGTCATAGAGCGTCTTCTTGAAAGTCAAGCTAGCATATGGTTCAGGGCCTTTAAATACTCTTTTACTGTATACCAGGACTTCAGAGAAGCTTTGTTACGTACTTATTGGTCAAGCGACATACAGCAGAGTATCAGAGCGGAGATGTACACTCGCCGATACAGCTCAAATACGCCTACACGTTATGCAAATTACTTTGCAACCCAGCTGACGAAACTCAGATGTCTTCAACCCCTACTATCAGAGCAGGATTTAGTGAAGACCATTATATGACAATATCCAGCCGATGTTCAACGAGTGTTAATTGCTGCGGGAGCAAACACCTTCCAGCAATGTGACCAGATTCTGAGGCGATTGGACGCAAACGCTGAACAATTTGCAAGCCACCGTCCAACCAAAGGAGAGACACGCCACGTGAACTTGTCTACTGTGGACAGATTTAGTCAGACCCCACAGCAAACTCAGACTCAGAATGAGAATAGAGGAGGTTACAATCCCAATCGAAGTAACTGGAATAATACCCCGTATGCAAAAGGGAGACAACAAGGAGACAATAGAGGATATTGGAACCGACGTTTTAACCAAGGGATGAGCGACAACCGTCGTCACGACAACGACCGTCGTGGGACAGTAGAAAATCGGCGAGGAAGAGGAAGAATTCGTCGAGATTATCGTTATAGCGGAGGCTATCGACGTGATTGAGACCCCAGAGAGAGGGAAGATCGAGACTGGCGAGGACTTGCTCAGGAGAGTCGAGAATACATCCGAAAACTCCACAATCAACGAGAAGAGGTTGAAGAAAACCGAACTTCGAGGGAAAACTCGCACCCATAGAAGAATCGCCAAACCGTAGTGGCAGATATACACCAAGTTGATGTAGTTCCAGAGATAAGATATCTGAAACTGGAGAAGAGACCGAAGAAATGGAGCGCCGAAACTGAAAAGTACTTCATTACGCCGGAGATGAGTTCAAGGGAATACGATCGGAGAGAGAGAGAATAATCAGAGAGAATCGTAGAAGAGAGACCCGCCGACGCGAGGATGATGAAGATGGGATAGGAGAACTCTTCAAAGAAGACTCCGACTGAAGAACAGTATCTTCGAGGGAGATTCTTGCTGACGAACGACGCTGACGAACGACGCAATCCAAGAATAGGACCAACGAAGGAAGAAACCAAGAATAGAACCACCGATGGAATGATGAAAAAAAGTATCACCAAGCTTGAGCTTGAATTGGAGACAAATAAAAATGCATTCCGTCATTTTTATTTGAATCGACGGAGAGGCAGATGAACCCGCTAACCACTGGTTCATGTGATGTTTTTCACCGCAACGCATTTTTGATGCATCACTTTAGAACGCACCCACTGACCGACCATGCTGTCGCTACATGCTAACATTCTTTGGAGTTATAAATGGTTGATCTTTTGACTACGGAGAAAACCATTATTAAATAACCTGAGGCTAAATTATGACACTTCTATTTTATACGAAGCTCAGATATTATCACACTGAAATTCTGTATCATCGAAACATTCTTTAGAATGTTATTTCTGTTTTGGTAAGGTAGTAACCTCGCAGATGCGCGAACCGGAACCAGACAGACGCTGCACGACCAGCGTATTCACAAGCTAACGCAGCGCATGGCTGAGAGCTTACCACATGTGTTTGGATTTCATCCAATTTGGATGGCGAATGTGTCAAGTCCGTCTATAAGACGAGGTAACAGTCAGCCTGAAGGTGAGGAAAGCAATCCTAGTGCATCGCACTTTATTTCAATTCGAATAGTACATGATATTGGTAAATATTACAGCCGGAGAAGGCTTGTGCTACGAATACTGTGGATTTTTGGGAAAAGTGATCATAGCCGTGGAACGCTACATTTTCAGCCACGTGTTTGAACATCATATTTCGACATCGTCGAGGGGCGATAAATACATCACTCACAGTGAAATCATTATTAACCGAGTGAATCATTTCGACACTCATAACTACAAATATTGCTTTAATCGCAAGTGCGATTATTTTCAGTGAAGCACAACGCCGATGACACGTGATTTGTGGGCAAGTGAAATCTTTATCAGTGAAGCAGATAATAGTGCATGGCCAATTTTTAAACCATCTGCGCCGTGTAGTAGCAGTGAGTTTAGTGCCACGTTAAAGCTAGCTTATTCATCGTATCTTAAAGTGGTAAAGTCATACTTCAAGATGTCATATTTTGACGACCACGTGTACGGCAATCCTTGTTACGCAACACCAGTGGACATGAGCTGTTAAGCTTCATCATGTGAAGGAGAGGACCGGAGAACTACAGCCGATGACGGAAGAACCATGGCTTTAGCATCCGCTAATCCAAGGAAGATGACGACTTTGAGGAGGAGTATGGTCATATCATCACGACAACGGCGAGGACGAATAAAGGCCGTTGAAATGAATAGAG
Organism: Meconema thalassinum; assembly: GCA_946902985.2. Classification (NCBI taxonomy): domain Eukaryota; kingdom Metazoa; phylum Arthropoda; class Insecta; order Orthoptera; family Tettigoniidae; genus Meconema; species Meconema thalassinum. Next base: position 215,409,077 of record OX336395.1, read on the forward strand.
CCGAAGTGGAGGCTCAGATTGGACAACCCTTGTCCGGAGACCAAAGCCTTATTATATCTCTCGGGTCATTGGAACGACCGAGATGTAGACATCCTTTCTTGTGAGTCCGAAATATTCATTCCATGTGAGGTTCTTTTCTGGTGTACTTTAGTGTAGTTTATTGTAGTTTATTGTAGAATCAGCCGAACTCCTTGACAAGCCATAGGTAGGATTTGTACTGTTAGAATTAATGCTTGTAGTTCACTTTCAGTGATTGTTAGTCACCCGTTGTGATTGAATTTCTCTTCGATCACGGTGCATTCTGAGGGACATCGTTTAGATGTTATTCCTATCCCTGCTATGCGTGACTGTAGTCTTGTTACTACGTTTTGTTCAACCCTAGGTGGGTGATCTTGTGTACAGTTATTTGGGATGACGATCAGACGTCATGGCCAGTGTTATTTTTATAGCTGCCCTTTCTAGTAAATGTTGTCACGCCACTGATTTAGTCAGAACAGTCCGTATCGTTGGATAGCCGACTGAAGCTATCAGTTTTGTAATACTATGTCATTTTTCATTTTGATGTGCTATGAAGCCATCCAGTTCAAGTTTGAACACATTCAGAGTGTTACAGTTTGTATGCAATCTAGCATCGAACCCTGCAACGAATGCCGTATCATTTGCAAACTTAGCAATTGTAAGTTTTGCGCCTTTATAATGTTTATTTCGTGTCAAGTGTTTCGACACAGTTATTATTTTGGTTTTATTTGGACAGTGCAGTTATGAACTGACAAATCTGCACATTTTAAAGAGACTGAGATTAAGTGGAATATCTATGTTTTTCTTTTCTTTGACTTTTCAAACATGCTATATCTTTGAGCATAGATTTGAGGCGTGATTTCAAGCCTAATGCTTGTGTAAATTTGTATTATATCTGGGTCATGTAACAAGGCCAGTTTTCTAATAGGACTTTCTGCGTGAAAGCTGCCTGCCTTGAGTGATGTACGTTTTCTAAACTGTCTGTGTAGATGATTGCGAGTAGCGAGGCTAGCTCGAATCATGGACAGGTGTTAACAGTTCCCAGAATGCAGTGTAATAGAGCACCACTCACACAGTGACACCATAACTTTTTCAGACTCTTTGACAATGCTTATAGCATTACTAATATTTAGATGATGTGTCTCATATGTAGGTCAATGTCCAGGCCACCATTTTGTAATAATCATATATTTTGCTACTTAGAGATGACTGGCGATGGCCATGTGTTTGCATCGCTACTAAAGCGAATATCTTTCTTTTCCATCTGAGAATGTTTTCACGTTACGGTATGTTAAGGTTTATTCATGGTAATTAAGAGGCTAGATGAGGCACCTGTTTAGAGGCTATATTTATGTGTGTCCAGACTTCGATTCTGTTGACTGTGTTATTGTAGGGAGGTAACTGATGTTCATACCAGGCCTTACCCAGAGGTAAATTAAGTGAGCCGAGAGCCACTAATAACCTGTGTTATTTTTAGGTCCGAGCGGGAGAGCTCGTTGACTGTGTTATAGCAGAGATTGATCTCGCACGAGACTGCTACTGCTGAGCCCAAGGTATTCAGGATTGTCAGCCTATTCGTCATAAACCAACGATAATTTAAACCAACGATTCTAATAATCAGTAACGTCATTATTATAAACCTGATGATAATTAACTACTCATAGCATTTAACCTTGATTTTCTTGCATTTTGGACCTGATGGCTGGCACTTGCTTTGTGCACACTTCTCTTGTGGAAGTAATCTAGGACAGATGACACTAATTTTTATCGACGGAGTGCTTGCTCGACCTTTAGTCAGTAGCTGGTGGAGCGTGAGTTTCATGCGACGTTAGACGTAGTTTTCACGACGCAATCGCCAAAGTAAATCACATGCACGTAGATGACACTGGTTTACAAAGAGTAACCCAGGGCGAAGGCATAATAATAATGTCTATGGTCGTGTTTTACTTATTTCAAGTGTATGATAACCCCATGTTTACCCTTTACTTAGATTATAAGAGGGCATTTAATGTTTTTGTTTGACGGCTTGTCATGTAGATTTTGTACTAAATTGTTTTTGCTTTAGGTGGTCATCGCCGTAAATTTTGTATTAATTGTTAGGAAATAGCTAGATTTAAAAATAAATGGAAATGAGGAAATGGTATCATCCTAACTTAGACTTGCTATTGCTATCTTGTTAATTGTAAATTCGGTTATTAGCTTATTTTGTAACTTGATTTAGAGACTATTGCCGTACCATTTACCCAGCGTTGCTGTTGTTGCTTTACTTTGTCAGATAGATCTTTCGCGAGGGTTTACAGTAGTTTACAGTTAGGGCACTGATCTTTTATATTTATTTATTTATTAGTTTTCTGATTAGCCAATAGAAACCTTCCGAACTAGGCTAGGTGTCTGAATATTTCGAATAAATATTTCTACAAGTTTTACTTAAGTCTGGAAGTTTATTTCTCAGTCTAGCTTTAGGAGGTGTATTTTCTTGAGCAACCATATTACCACGGATCCCCTGGATCTTGGATTCGCGTGCCGCTATGGCCTATAAGAAATTCACTCAATCCTCATGGCACATGGGTCCGGCAGGTGAGGTGTTAGGGATGTCGTTTCGGCTGTTGGCAACCCTGATAGCTCCTCTGACGGGCACAGTATGGACTTGAGAATGACCTTTTTATTGAGAGCTCTGTAGTCAATTACAGGCCTGAATTGTGCGTTAGGTTTAGGCACAAGAAATATTGGAGAAGAGTAAGCCGATGTGGATTTCCTAATAATCCCTTCTTCGAGCATATTATCAATTACTTCTTTAAGGTTCTTCATTTTAGGTGGTGCAAGACGATATGGAGAAGCTCGTACAGAGATGGAATCAGAAAGCTCGATGTTATACTCGATTAAATTAGTCACTCCCAACTTGTCGGTTAAAACGTCCGGAAAATCCTTACAAAGTTTACGTATCTCAGTTGCTTGATCACTTCACAAATATTCGAACTCCAGATCATCAATACCGAACGACTTAGCCTCATCTTGAGTGGCCTTCACCCTTAAGTTAGACAACAGCCGTTTGAAATTCATTTTGAGGTTAGGTCTAAAGTTGAACCAAAACGTTTTGTTCATCAAATCCATCGACAATCCTACGTGAGAAATAAAATCAGCACCGAGAATGACATTACAAGATAAGTTGTTCACAATCCAAAGTTTAAATTTCCACGAAAAGTTATTTATACTGATTCTTACCACCACCCAACCATATACCTCCAGATTGGAACAATTTGCGGACAAAAAGCTTACTTGGTTCCATGGTAATCCTACCAAACTTTCAAATCATGGTCATATTTTCAAACCATATTTTAATTTGGAAAGAACTAACACTTCCAAAATCAATTAGAGCAGTTACAGATTCATTGTTAATATTAATGTCAATAAAGGGAGAAGTACCATTAGCTACATTCGAGGTACGATGGCACACTCTTTTACTCACCTTGAGACCTCGATCATAATTACAATTTATTTTACGTTTGACATTCTTTTTATGAGAAGGTGTCATTGTAATATGACCATCCGAGGAAGTCTCTTTCATTGAACCTCATAAATTACGATGATTTCTTCGGTTACAGAAAAGTGCGATATGATCAAAGGAACCACATAGATTACATCTCTTACCTTGGTTGGACCTATATCCATCTGGATGAAATGCCCTTTTATCATGGAAACCAGGACGTTGAACACCGGGATAATATGTCTGATTATATTGGCAAACCTGACCTAAAGGATTATTTTAGAAATTCCAGTGACATCGTAAACACGGGGTGGAATATTATAAACACGTAGTGAATTAGCTTGTCTTACTTCCTCAGCTTTCATTACAATCTCATTCAATTGAGCATAAGTCGTTGGATTAGAATGCATTGTCGAACACGAACGATATTCCGGATTTATGCCTACAACAATGGAAGAAACAATTTGTTCTTCAGATAACCGCAGGTAAAGTACCCTAGCGTAGGTTCTAATGTCTGAGAAATAATCGTTCAAAGTCTCACCAATTCTTTGTACTCGAAAAAAAATTGAATTGCAGTACACTTAGGCTCGAACCGGGATAAAACAATTCAATGCATCTAAATGGAAGGAAGTAAAAGGCACATTAGAGCTCATTGCAGTTATTAACTATTTCTCTCAGCAAACCAGCAGTATACGGGAAAATCAGTTGGTACAATTGTACCTCAGTTAACCTCAACACAACCGCGTTATCTTTCAAATTCATCACATTTCTTAAAAATTTTATCAACAATTCAATATCATTACCGTTGCATATCTGAAATTCACCGAGACATGTAGTCAAAGGAAGGAAGAAAGGAAGATTGTAGTTTTACGTGACCGTGAATCTTGTGATTATGAGCCACGGGACCTCCTTTTTACGTGGAATCCGAACCACAGGACATGGCATTTCACTTCGAAAATCTCTGTAGTCAAAGGGTGAGGAAGACTAGCAAGCTTAATATTATTAGAACCATTAGACGACGAAGGCAAAATATCATTAGTCAAGACGTTATTAGTGAGATTACACATGTTTTGATTCCCTTGATTAACTCTTGGATACTCTACCATATCGTTACTGCTAGATAACGTGCCAGCATTAGAGTTATTGGGCAACGTAGGAGCATTCCTAACATTATTTAGGTTAGTTTCTACTGTCTGAACAACGTTCGAAGTCCCTGTTAGTATATTCTCAGACAAAATAGGTCGACTTTCAAGGTAATTTGTGCCTACATCAAAGTTATTCAGCGACAAAGTTTCAACATTTTCACTTAAACAATTATCAACACCCTCAGATTGAATAATTTCAGAAGGATCACACGCGTTAAGCTGAACACTCGAACTATCGTCATCCCTATCACGATTATCTAGCTGAACGCTAGGAAATAAGTTTTTAAAACGCATTACTAGTTTAGATTGCAAACCTTTTAAGACAGCATGGAATTCTGCATCATGATCAGACCAGATCTTAATTTAATCACCGAGTCTCTGGTACCAATGAATGGCACGAACCTTAAAACGATAGAGTTTCGAAACAGTAGGATTATTACTTATATCAGAAAGAAAATCATATAAATTTAATAAGGTATTAAGAATAGGTACAATGTCTGCTTTACCTTTTGTCCAATCAAAGGAGTCCCAGTTTGGAATTTCAATAGGCACCGACATTAATGTTCTCAGTATCGCAATATCGGTTTCCCGCAGTCCGGTAGGATGCTTTCTCCTAAATAGAATTTCGTAGGAAATCTCCTCCTTAGTGAGATTAGTAATTGAGTACGGTCTTCTCTGATCCATTGCTCGTAGAAAGTACATGCAACAACAAAAAAATACAAATGATTAGAAAAGAACATTAAAACACATACCCTACAATAACTATTCACAATGAGAATTCGGATCAATTACGTAACCTAAGTTAGTTAATTAACCCCCTCCGATATAATAAACTTGATAATGATTCGATCGCGATCTGCTATCAGAATTGTAACACCCATTACCTTAGTCACTAGAAGAGGTGTTTAATTAGAATAACGAAATGTGTGAAGCGTACCCAATCTACTCAGGGGATCAAGTTTTATAATCTAAGGGGAAAATAATAACATAACCTATTTTTAAAAATTAATAGAAGAACTCCAATCAATTTCAATCATATTAAAATATATTATTATATCTCTCAAAATACATAAACAGGAGGTGAAGGTTGTATTCACAAAACAAAAAATTAACTACGGTTATAATTAATTACCCAACCAAAACAATAATCAAGGAATCGGAGAAAGCAAAAACAAGAAGAGATTAAATTAATAAATAAATAAATTAGATATCGAACCTGACGTTGACTAAACGCCGAAGGAAATTAAAAGACAAGGTAACATACTTATGGGTTTAGTTTAGATACGATTCCAAAAACAGAAGTTCCAGATCAACCTATAATAAGGTTAGTTGAATTCGAAATAATTATCTTCTTAGTTAAATATTTTTCATATATAGAAGGTATTCATAATCTCAAGGATTATTCCCAATTAATACTTTAAATCATATCATTTATCGGAGCGCAAATTAGCATACGTCCATCCAGATCAAAATCGCAAAACAATCTCCTCACAGAAAAAACTGAAGAAGCATCTTTCGGATTGTTAGAAATAAGATTCATGGAAAACAATCCACCACGTTTACATGGCAACAAATAGGATAAAATTAAGTCCAAGGACATAACACAGGCTTATATGAAGCAAACTACAGTGTGGTCAAAGGAAAGAAATTACGAAAGAAAAAAATTATAGGTTACGAAACTTGAACCACACAAACAAAAATGAAGTTACCATGAGATGAACATCGCTGGACAACCATAAAACTCAACTTGAAAAGAAACCCAAATAACTTCAGAAAAACATGCTACAATCACGAAATAACCGTAGAAACACCACTTACGAACTTACATAACCCAAGTAGTCACATCTTAATCTAACAAAAACTTCGGTTCACATGCCGAAAAACATATATTTATTTCATGTTGGCAAATCGGTAAATTTAATATAATATCTTTAAAATCTTATCTCCCGCGACGGTCGAATTCAAATGTATACCAAGTCCATCGTGATGAAATAATAATTAGGGGGTAGAATAGCCAAGAGGGCTATTCTAACCCTTAGAACTTTTCCGGAGATATTTCTACATCTTCTCGGCTCGTCTTCTCAACACAACATAACAATTCCTTCCAAAGACGTAACAATCGATTCAAGATAAACAGAAGACCAACCAGCGTACACCATGTTTGCGTGAACATCTGGTCAAAACAGTTGAATGATGCAGAGCGTTACAGACAGTTCACGCTTGCTCCGCTAGGAGGTAATACAGCACAGAAAGTCCGGAAAATTCAAATAAATTACGGCTCAATTACCACGATTCAGGACAACCTTACCGACACCTTCAGACAATATCTCAGAATCGTCTTCAACGCTGACTGACGTACGAACACTTGAGTCAACATCTTGCAGTGATGCCCTTTCCTTGGTCATGTCGGACGTTGCACCAGAGCGAATGACCCTTGGTAGTCAACGCCTTGGTGACGAATGTCTTCTAATGTTCGGTCAGCAGTTGATGCCCGGTTCGCTTTAAATGTCTTGCTTTGATTCAACTTCGGACATTTGGGTTGACCATGTTCAGGTGTGCCACACTCGTAACATTTAAATCCTGGTTTTATCTTGTTATAATTTTTCTTCTTGCATTGATTGGAGAACAAAGCTGTGGCAGATGATGATTCACATTCTCCCTTCACTCTTCTCCTCTCGCTTTTACCCAGAAGTCGATGCGGAAAACGTGGTTGAGACATTTGATTCACTCGTTGTTGCCATAATGTGTAAATAGGCTACATCAATTCTAAGTATTCACTGAGGGATGATGAATATTAGTTTCAAAACCGCACTGCTAGTCCGGTCTGGGCCCATAACCAGTTAGTTGAATGGCACACGGATTGATATTTGAATACTAGATATTTTTGGCACATTTCTACAAAAGTGAGTACATACATGTTGACCAAAGAATACATGCTGAAACTGGAGGTCACAGATACTGTAAAGTAAACATAGTGCAAACAAGCATTACCAACAAACTTACTTACTAACTAAAATTAAAAACTAAAGTTGTACAGAACAATAGATTATCTTTATGATAATAAGTCATTCTAACAATTTCGGTCACATTATTGTTATTTTCCCTCCGTGTCTCCATACACTGATAGATGTTTGACCGACAACTACAACACAGCGAAGGCAGTACGGGTGATAGTGAGACTGCGGGAGGCACACACAGATTAAAAAGAAACCAACAATGCAATTCAATTTTTCCAAGCACTTACCATATCTGCCGTGTTCTTTCTTTTGAAATGAGTTTAAACCAGAGCTGTCTACACAGCACAATAGGCGCGCTGGTGCGGACGGCCTTCCAACAATGGTGAGGAGTAGGTTAGTAAGGCCGGTTCTAACTCCCCACCCTACTCCCAATGCGAGCCTATAACTCCAGAACCGTGGTCGTAGATTCGGGAATGAAGTGTTGTGTTTATCTATATATAAAATCAATGTTACGTGATAGTTTGTCTGTCTGTGGGTCTGTGGGTATGTCTCCTATGCGTTCATATACCGTTCATCCGATTGCGATGAAACTTGGGTGATATGTTGAGAACACTCCAAGGAAGGTTTCTGACTGAGTAAATCCATTTTGCAATAGGTAGCGCACGGGTAGATTCAACAAATGAGCGACGAGGCGCGAATCCCTTCAACAAAGTCCCGTGTGCGTTCATATACCATTCATCCGATTGCGATGAAACTTGGGTGAGATGATGAGTACACTCCAAGGAAGGTTTCTGACTTAGTAAATCCATTTTTACAATAGGTAGCGCACGCGCAGATTCAACAAATGAGTGACGATGCGCGAAGCGTTTCAAACAAGTCCCGTATGTGTTCATATACCATTCGTCCGATAGCGATGAAACTTGGGTGAGAAGTTGTATACACTTACGTGAAGATTTCAAAATTAGTGAATACATTTCACAGTAGATAGCGCACGAGTAGATTCAACAAATGAGCGACGACACGCAAACTGTTTCAAAAAAAGTCCCGTATGCATTCATATACCATTCGTCCGATAGCTATGAAACTTGCGTAAAATGTTGTGTACACTTCAGGGAAATTTTCTGGCTTAGTAAATCCACTTTACAATAGGCAGAGCACGAGTAGATTCAACAAATGAGCTACGACGCACGAAGCATTTCAACAAAGTCACGTATGCGTTCATATACCATTCGTCCGATAGCGCTGAAACTAGGCTGAGATGTGTGCACTCCAGGGAAGGTTTCTGGCTTAGTAAATCCCTTTAAAAATAGGAAGAGCAGGAGCAGAATCAACAAATGAGCGACGACGCGCGAAGGTTTTCAACAAAGTCCCATATAAGGTCATATACCATTCATCCGATAGCGATGAAACTTGGGTGAGCTGTTGTGTACACTCCAGGGAAGGTTTCTGGCTTAGTACATCCATTTTACAATAGGTAGCGCAGCAGTAGATTCAACAAATGAGCGATGGCACGCGAAGCGTTTCAACACAGTCCCGTATAAGGTCATATACTATTCGTCTGACAGTGATAAATGTTTGGTGAATTGTTGTGTACACTCCAGGAAAGGTTTCTGGCTTAGTTAATCCATTTTACAATACGAAGCGCACGTTTAGATTCAACAAATGAGTGACTACGCGCGAAGCGTTTCGACAACGTCCCGTATACGTTCACATACCATTCGTCCGATTGCGATGAAACTTGGGTGAGATGTTGTGTACACTCCAGGGAAGGTTTCTGGCTGAGTACATCCATATTACAATAAGTAGCGCAAGAGTAGAATCAACAAATGAGCGACGACACGCGAAGCGTTTCAACCATGTCCCGTATGCATTCATGTACCATTCGTCCGATAGCTATGAAACTTGGGTGAGATGTTGTGTACACTTCATGGAGGGTTTCTGGCTTAGTAAATCCACTATACAACAGGCAGCGCACAAGTAGATTTAGCAAATGAGGGACGACGCGCGAAGCGTTTCAACAAAGTCCCGTATAAGGTCATATACCATTCTGCCGTTAGCGGTGAAACTAGGGTGAAATATGGTGGACACTCCAAGGAAGGTTTCTGGCTTAGTAAATACATTTCACAGTAGGTAGCACACGAGTAGATTCGACAAATGGACGACGACACGCGGAGCGTTTCAATACACTCCCCTATGTCTTCATATCCCATTAGTCCGATAGCGATGAAACTTGGGTGACATGTTGTGGACACTTACGTGACGGTTTCTAACTTAGTAAATACATTTTACAGTAGGTAGCGCACGAGTAGATTCAACAAATGAGTGACGGGGCACGAATCGTTTAAACAAAATCCGGTATGCGTTCATATACTATTCATCCGATTGCGATGAACCATTGATCAGTTATTGTGTACACGACAGGGAAGGGTTTCGACTTAGTAAATCCATTTCACAATAAGTAGCGCAAGAGTAGATGCAACAAATGGGTGCCGACGCGCGAAGTGTTTCAACAAAATCCCCTATTGGGTTCATATAACCTTCTTCGTTTGCGATGAAACCTTGATGAGTTATTGTGTACACGCCAGGGAAGGGCTTCGACTTAGTAATACATTTCTCAATAGGTAGCGCACGAGTAGATTCAACAGATGAGTGACAGCGCACGAATCGTTTAAACAAAACCCCGTATACGTGCATATACCATTCATCCGATTGCGATGAAACATTGATGAGTTATTGTGTACACGCCAGGGAAGGGTTTCGACTTAATAAATCCATTTCACAATTGGTAGCGCACGAGTATATGCTGCAAATGGGTGACGACGCGCGAAGAGTTTCAACAAAATCCCCTATGCGTTCATACAACCTTCTTCGATTGTGATGAAACCTTGATGAGTTATTGTGTACACGCCAGGGTAGGGTTTCGACTTAGCAAATTCATTCCGCAATAGGTAGCGTACGAGTAGAATCAACAAATGGGTGACAGCGCACGAATCGTTCAAACAAAATCCCGTATACGTCCATATACCATTCATCCGATTGCGATGAAACTTTTGAAAGTTATTGTGCACGCTCCCACGATTGATTCTAAATTAGAAAATCCATTTTACGATAGCATAGGGGCAGTTAACGGAAATTGGAAAACATGTTGTGTATCCAAAAGCACTTCAAAAAACAGAATTTCAACGCCAACACTTTCTTTGATTGGCATTGCAACGCATGCCGGGTACAGCTTGTAATTTATAATAAAACTTTTTTATTTTTGATGCTTTTTTGAAAACAGTCCAATTTTGAAATTTTTATATTTTTGAAACTAGAAAGGTTACAAAAAAGTTTGTTTCACATAAATGAAAGTTCCCTACGCCTTCTACCGCCAAAATAAATTTTAAGTCTCTACGATAAAAACTTGACAGTAGTGGGATGAGGGGAATTCTGCGGCACTTAGGAAGTTGTGAGCCCCTGGCGACCTTGGGAAGGAAGGAGTAATGCTAGGAGGGCGTTCTTGGATTCGTTTTTTTTTCGTCACATTGCGCTCTTTACGGGAATGTAGGTGTCGAAAAGGTGAAATGCTGGAAACACGTTTTTTTAGGGGGGAGGGGGGGGGGGGGGTAAAAACGTGATTTTAGACTTTTTGTTATATCTCGCGAACCAAAAATGCTAGAGGCGTGTACGAGGGGTCCAAGGACTCGCAGTATCGTCCTCTTTGCTATGGAACCCTAGTTATAATTTTAAAATTTTGGAAACTCGATTTTGGGGTAAACAAGTGTTTTTTTATGATTTTTGCTGATATCTCACTAACCGATAAGCCTAGAGCCTTATACGAGGTGCCATTTTCATCGTCGCGTTGTGCTCTTACCGAAGATGTTCATGTTGAGCAGGAATGAAAAACCATTTTGAAGTAAAACCGTGATTTGAATCTTTTTGCTATATCTCGCAAACCAATAACGCTAGAGACGTGTACAAGGTGTCATAGAACTGGTCTAACGCCCCTTTTTTGAATTGTTTTTAAAATTTTGACAAAGGGCCTAACGACACTTTTGTTGAAAAAAATCTTTACCTGTTTAAAATGTTCATGAAGCGTGGTTGTTGAGAGAGACGATACTGCTGTGTGTGTGTTCCAGCGAACCTGTCGCTGACCACGGTGGCTGTGCTCAATAGAACAATCGATATTTCGACGGGTCGGTTTATGACAGAGCGAGGGATCGTTTTCTCTGATATTTTTACCCCCGAAGGGTATCTTTAACGTGTAAACGTTACCAAGGGGAACTTTAACGTTTTAGTCAACGGTGATGAGCGAGACCGCTCTCTGACACAGTTGACAGTAGTAGGATATGACCAAGTGAATCTTGGACGAGGTGAAAGTATGTGGTTAACATGGTTATGTATTGAGAATGACCGGTTGCTAATGCTTATTATTATTACAGTAAAATGTTTAAGACACACACGTTTTGATTGCTAACACACATAATCCTGCTCGCTGAACACTGAATACAGCGGCTTGGCGGTTTGGTGACAGCAACTGCTGATATCACAATAATGTCTACGTGGGCAGGGAGTAAAGGTTCAGATTACTTGCCTCGTGGTGGCTAGCAGGTGTGCTGTTTAAGCAGAGACCGCCATTTTGGTTCTGAGACAGTAGGATTACCGATGTATAAGAGGCAGCCATTTTGGCTCCTTATTAAAATCATGAAACAAGTACAAGGTATGAGAATCTTTTCGCGTTTAAGGAATGTGGCGAGGAGTGGGAACACGTGTGAGAGAGACAACATTTCAAGGTCAGAACGCTGAGAAAATGCAACTCTCTCTGTTGCTAAGCAGACTGATAAGGTTTGTGTTAGTAATACACTGACCGGACCAGCAAATAGATGTATACAGTAGAGCTCTGAACTGAACTTTGGGAGAAAAAGCCTCTTAGTTTATGGTAGGTACCTATGAACGATTATTTTAATAATGTCATGCTAATGAACCTTAAATTTGTAGTTATTGATAAGGTAATTAATGATTTTATTTATTTATTTGTTTGCAGATAACCGGTATACCTTACATGTCTGAAATACATGAAACCATTGCACTTTTGACCCCACTAGCAGGAAACAGCATAAGCCAGTGCAAGTGCAGGGGAGATAATTTTTTTAAACTAACTTGTTTAATTTTTTGTATGGTATTATTTTATTTTATTTTATGAAATGCATGTATTAACCTGAATTTAGGTACTTATAGTGTTTTTTATTTATTTATTTATTTTTAGAAACTTGGAAAGAAAAGTTTTACCGCCGTAAAACCCGAGACGCAGTAGAGTGAAACCATTGTTTCCAGGCAGTGAACTATTGAAAACTCAGGTAAGTCTAACTTAAAAATGTTATTCCATTTTACCACTAATGAAAAACCCCTAGACAAAAAAATATTCATTACCTGTACATGACTGGGACAATGATTGCTCTCTTGATTAATGGCTATGTATTGGCAAACGGTACAAGACCATATTGGCTGTTGACCGGAAAAAGTACAAGGCCAGATTGGATTTTCTAAAAAACAAAAATTTAAATTTAATTTATGGGCGGTTCCCTATGGGCTCAACAAATATCCACATGTTTGAATAAGGTAATTTGGACAAAACGACATGACATTCATTCAGTTTTGTTTATATATTGGTTAAAGGGGGATGTAAACGACTATAGCTTTATAAAAAGAAAATAAGTACATGGGTTACTGTAAGTGCCGACATACAGTATATTATTGAATATTTTAATGGTGTTTTGATATACTAATGCCAATTAACGTTAACGTTTTATTTACAAGTACCGATTGATTGATTGATTGAGTGAGTGATTTTTTTTTTTAGGTGTGGTCATTCGCCATTAACATAGTGAACAGACAGTGAAAAAAGCATACATTGTGGTTTAAAGAACTGTGTGCAACGTTAATAACTTACAATAAGAAAAAGTTTTATTATAACACATGGCGTTAGTACCAAATACAACAAGTGAACAAGTTCGTTTACCACGTGGGTTTAATTTAAAATCAGAACATGATCGTTGGTTAACATTTGAATCCTGGCCTGTAGGCTTTTTGTCGACTCATGAACTTGCAAAAGCCGGTTTTATTTACTTGAACCGAGAAGATGTGGTGCGCAGTGTGTTTTGTCGTATTGAACTCTCACACTGGGAGGAAGGGGATGATCCCTTTAGAGACCATTTGCGATGGTCTCCTTGTTGTCCTTCCATGCTTGGAAATCAAGTGGGTAACCTACTCGTGTATTCATTTTACCGAACCACAACGCCATTGGCCGCTACTTACGTTGCTGAATCACAAATAAATAATAATAATGATGTATTACCAGCCAACAACGGTAGAGTAGATATATGTGGTCCATATGCCATAGACAGTGTTGAATTGGCATGTGCCTTTGAAAAATTGGGAGTTTGCAAGACTAAAGCACTAGCACACCCAGAGTACAGCTCTGTTGAAAAACGTTTAGAATCTTATAAAAATGTTTGGCCATTAATATTAAAACACCTTACCAAACAGCTAAGTGAAGCAGGATTTTTTATACTGGTGAAGGATATAAAACAATATGATTTTATTGTGGATTTGCTTTAAAGGATTGGCAAATGACTAATGACCCTTTTGTGCAACACGCTCGTTGGTTACCTAACTGTAAATACATGGTGTTGCTTAAAGGTCAGGAATTTGTGAACACTATTCGTAAAGAAAACGTGATTGCAGCACAAGACATAAAAGTGTCTTTAGAGTTAGAACACCCGGAGCAAATACATGAGGCTGAAAAAAGAAGACTTGTCTCACGAACAGTTACAAAAGTGTGACCAACAATTATGTAAAATTTGTTATCAAGATGAACTAGGTGTTGTATTTTTTGCCTTGTGGACACATACTAGCATGTGTCAAGTGTGCATTAGAACTTAACACTTGTGCTATATGCAGAAAAGTAGTATCTGCTACATTTAGGCCATTTCTTGCATAACTAGATTAATTTATTAGCCATGCATAGTGCAAAATCCCTAATTGCACAATATTATTAAAGACGTTTTAGAGTGTAATAGATATGCTTTTGTTTTGTCTATAGACTACTACAATGAATGTTTTGAATGCTGTGGGACAATCATGTGGCTTAGAGACAAAGAAGCTCAGCGATTTGCCAACGCATATTCCATTCCGCATTATCAAGATTCGGAAATTGAAAACAGCATATGGTGATCGTGTACTTTGTGTATGTGAAAACTTTGAGACATTTCTGCCTATACGGTGTAATGATATTTCGGAGAGGGTTTTTGATGAAGTCAATAATGCTGTGCAACCAGTACACTTAATTTATGAAGGTTTTAAAAGCAATAGGTGCATGGTTCGTTTTAATTTAAAAAAAAACAAATGTCAAATAATAATGGAAGATATAAGTCATGACAATGGACTGAAAGAAAAATATGTGTATAGAATAAGAATGTTTTAGTGTTTAGTATTGTCTTAAACATATTATCATGAAACCAAATAAAATGTATATAAAGTTTGTAAATAAATGAAAATAATGGTACAATGTTGTTTTATTTTCTACAGAAGTCAGAATATTTAACATTGCAGTGTATACATGATTATGACAATAAAATGTACACTTAATACATGTCTTTGCCTTTACGATAGTGTGTTATAGTTTTAAAAACAAAGCTTATTGTAGATCTTTTTTCATCCACGGTGAACAATAGGCATGAAAACGTTATTGTCTTGTTTCGGATCATTATCACTATCATAATCATAAAGCGCATGATCTATATCACTATTATTATAATCACCATAAAACCAGTCAAATCTTCCTCTTCCTCTTCCTCTTCCTCTTCCTCTACAGTGTCCTCATGTAGAGTTTGCGTGGCTTCTGATAATGTTAAGGGTTTTTTGAACGTTGAGCTATTGTGAGCAGCAATATTGTTTTCTTGCACTCGCTTTTTAGCATTTTTATGATTTTCTGTTGACAGCAACAATGTTTCATGTAGTACACTACAGTGATGATCACTGACACTTAAAACATCACTATTTTTACTTTTTAGCTCACTGCGACATTGTTTTGAACGTTGTTTTGAACAACGCCAAATAACAGTTCCATTTTTATTGGTTCGTTTCACAATATATGAATATCCTTTATAGAATGCATGAGGCTTACCATACCTAGTCCCTCATACTTCCATATCAACTGTCAAGCATAGACTAAGCTCTAGTAAAGACAACTTGGTAATAAGAACAATAGTTTAATGTGCGAGCATATATGGATGCAAATGTGGGAGCAAAAAAAAAGTTGGGAACACAAAGAGGGAGCAAAAAGTTTAAGCAAAAGTGGGAGCAAATATGAGAGCAAAAAAAAGTAGGAGCAAGTATGGGAGCAAAAAGTGGGAGCAAATGTGAAAGCAAAAGTGGGAGCAAATATGAGAGCAAAAAAAAAGTAGGAGCAAGTGTGGAAGCAAAAAGTGGGAGCAAATGTGTAAGCAAAAATGGGAGCAAAAAGTGAGAGAAAGAGTGGGAGCAAAATGTGTAAGCAAAAGTGGGAGAAAATATGAGAGCAAAAAAAGTGGGAGCAAATATGGGAGAAAAAGTGGGAGCAAAATTGGGTGCAAAAAAAGAGAGCCAAAAAAGTGTTAACAAAAGTGGGAGCAAACAAGTGGGAGCAAATATGAGAGCAGAAAGTGGGAGGAAATGTGAAAGCAAAAGTGGGAGCAAAAAGTGAGAGCAAAAAGAGCGAGCAAAAGTGGGTACACAAAGTGGGAGCAAAATGTGTGAGTAAAAAGTGCGGGCAAATGTGGTGTTTTACTAATACAATCTCACCTTACCTAATCTAACCTAACCTAACTTTTCCTAACCTAACTTTATCCTACCTAACCTAACCTAACTTCACCTAACCTAACCTAACCCAACTTCACCTAACCTAACTTTACCTAACTTCACCTAACCTAACTTGACCTAACTTCACCTAACCTAACCTTCCAGCTCTCAGATCAACAATTAAATTTTGGGCATAGTCGAGTTGGAACCCAAAACCTCTGGAATAACATTCAAGTATACTAGGCACTACACCGCGGGATGGGCAAATTATCATGCAACACAACACAAAAATAAAAGTTTTCTGTAGTGTAACTCATTGGCTGACAACCATAGTTGAGAATTCAAACCCAAGACCTCAGGACTTTTGTTTTGAACATTATCAGAAATATTATTCCATTTACATTTTGCTGCTGCTTATAGTTATAAGAGTTGGCATTAATATGGGAGTAAAAGTGAGAGAAAAAAAAGTTTGAGCAAAAGTGAGAGCAAATGTGAAAGCAAAACGTGGGAGCAAATATGAGACCAAAAGTAAGAGCAACCATGGCTGGTTGTTGAGACTTTCAAATCAACCAATACACATTATATAAATTTTAGTAAAGAGACTTGGGTAATAATAATAATAATAATAATAATAATTATAATTATAATAATAATATTAATAATAACAGTCAAAAACATATTCAAGTGGATTCATTTTTTTAAGGTGGAATTTCCAAAGTACCGTCAACAATAATAATTACATGAACAGTGGGAAATCAAACCCAAGACCTCAGGACTTTTGTTTTCAACATTATCAGAAATATTATTCCATTTACATTTTGCTGCTGCTCATAGTTATAAGAGTTGGCATTAATATGAGAGCAAAAGTGGGAGCAAAAGTGAAAGTAAAAAGTGGGAGCAAGCATGGCTGGTTGTGGAGACTTTCATATCAACTAATGCACATAAATTAAATTTTAGTAAAGTGACTTAGTTAATGATAATAATAATAATAATAATAATAATAATAACGGTTTAAAAAATTCAAGGGGATTCATATTTTTCAAGGTGTAATTTCCAAAGTACTGTCAAGAATAATAATTACATGAACAGATTCCAAGAACTCCAGAGTGCAAAAAGGAAAATGTTTTTGTGTAATAAAAATTCATGTCCTGCCTCCCACCGCCATTCATCTGTGACGTCATAGCCAGTCTCAAAGCAAGTCTAAATTTGTAGAACATGTCATGTGACAAGGTTAGGTTAAGTGAGCTGAGGTTAACTTAGGTTAGCTAGCTCTATCTCACTCCTAGCCAATCATTAACCTTAAAAGCACTCTAGAGTTCTTGGAATCTGTTCATGTAATTATTATTCTTGACTGTACTTTAGAAATTACACCTTGAAAATTATCAATCCCCTTGAATTTTTTTAAACTTTTATTATTGTGTCATGCAAAGCCCGTCTCAAACATTAATATTATGCATCTATTTTGATGTCTTGGTACCTTCCGCCATTTAAAGTGCCCGCTAAAATGCCTTGGTTTGGCTAATGAACTCGAGATGGCAGCGCCTGTCGGCTCTACTGGCTGGGGGTTGTGTCTTCTACCTCTAGAGCGAGACATAGGTGTCTTCCGGACCCGCCTCTCATCGAGACACATTTGAAAAAGTATATTATTCTACGTCATTAAACAAAAGACTATATGTGCATCATGCCGCCAAAATATTTTAATGGTGTCGTGTGAATATTATTTTGTTATGCACATTGTCGTAGTATGCTGCTAATTTGGATTGGTCAAATTTAAATAAACCTGGTGCATGATGGGAGATCTTCTTCGTTCTTGTCCTCCATCTTGTGAATTACGACTGGTTACTGATTGCTGTTTGAAGAAGGACGCATATTTTGGCTCTCGTCTGGGACGAGGGCTTTGGCCCTCGTCTCCGCTAACTTGGGGGTATATCCCATTATTTTAATGTTATATGAAGAATATGGTGTGCAACTATCATCTGTGATATTCGTGAACGTGTTTTTTGGGCCTAAATATGAAGATATGATGTTTTTGTGTGCATCTCTTCGTGTTCAGCTGGCAGCCATCCTCCCTTTTTTGGTGATATAAATCCTTTAAGGATATCTCATTAGTGTTGTAAATATTAGTGTCTCCCCAAAAGGCTTTATTAAGGTATGTTTTGACGTTATTTATTTTAAATTGTTGGAGCTCCATATTTTTCATTGTGTACTTGTGTTTAATTTCTTTTTCTGAAGGTTGACTAGAACTAAAAATGTCACCTCTGAATATGTAAAATTTTGTTAAATAAAATTAGTCCGGGGAACACTTCTACGTTTCTCTTCTAATTTTATTATTTGGTGTCTTGCTAAGGCATTTTCTTCTTGTTATATTCTGGTACTGACCAAACTAATCAATTGAACAGTAGGCCTAATTTTGATCATTAGTCGATCGGTTTTTATTTCGATCCGTTGGCTTTTAAATACTATTTGATCTCGTCATGTCGAGAGTTTTTTATATCTTCCTGTTTCTCACTGGAGAAGATTTTTTTTAATGTAAAATTCGGCGTTTGATGTAAATACGTACTGATATACCTTCAACTGTTCTGTTCGCCATGGTAACTTGTTGACAGTAGTGCATTGTGGGTTTTTGTTTCTGGCGTGTGTTTGAAGTGCACGTTCATGGGTCATGGTGATGTTGTTTAACTTGTTTTGGTTTTAAATTATCCTTTGGTTTTCCTTTTTTTGGCGTTTTCTATTTTAGTACTCCTGCGTGTATCTTTCGGTACCTTGTTTATGGTAAAGTTTGCACTATTTCCTTCATTTTTGATTCTCCGAGGACCTCGTGGTTCAGTTGAAAGTATGTCAGGTACATGTTAAGTGTTTAAGTTTTTTTTTTTTTGGCTTTTCCTTCTTTGACTTCAGGTAATACTTCATGGTAGTATGTTACCTTTAATGTATCAATCTTCCTAACAAAATAATTATAGTTCTTGTAAGTTTTATTTGGGTCTCTTAACTATATGTTTCGTTAGTATCCCCTCAGGTAATTGTTAATTGGTATCGACCTTTAGCCTTGTTTTTATCTCCAGTGAGATTTCTAGGTGGGGTTTGTTTTAGTTTTGGTAATTTTATGCTGGCTGATGCATTTTCTGTTCTCTGGCGGAGCTGTTCATTTAACATTAAATTTTCTTTTAAAGCAAGCTACTGTTGTTGATCATTTCGTCGGTGGCAGTTCTGTTAGTTGTCGGGCGGTTTTCTGTAGACGAACCTGTGGGTTTTCTTCTTCTCCACCTTATTCCACCTTTAGGTGTTCTTCTGTTGGGGCATGTCAACTGGCGGTGAGTTGCGATATAGCGAAGCGGACCTTTGATGACAAGACCCTATCCACCGAAGCGAGTGTAAGTGTCAATTATTATTATTATTATTATTAGCCAAGTCATTTTACTAAAATTTAATTTATGTGTATTAGTTGATATGAAAGTCTCAACAACCAGCCATGCTTGCACCCACTTTTTGCTTTCACTTTTGCTCTCATATTAATGCCAACTCTTATAACTATGAACAGCAGCAAAATGTAAATGGAATAATATTTCTGATAATGTTGAAAACTAAAGTCCTGAGGTCTTGGGTTTGATTTCCCACTGTTCATGTAATTATTATTGTTGACGGTACTATGGAAATTCCACCTTCAAAAAAATGAATCCACTTGAATATTTTTAACTGTTATTATTATTATTACCCAAGTCTCTTTACTAAAATTTAATTAATGTGTATTAGTTGATTTGAAAGTCTCAACAACCAGCCATGGTTGCTCCTACTTTTTCCTCTCATATTTGCTCCCACGTTTTGCTTTCACATTTGCTCTTACTTTTGCTCACACTTTTTTTTTCTCTCACTTTTACTCCCATATTAATGCCAACTCTTATAACTATAAGCAGCAGCAAAATATAAATGGAATAATATTTCTGATAATGTTCAAAACAAAAGTCCTGAGGTCTCGGGTTTGAATTCTCAACTATGGTTGTCTGCCAATGAGTTACACTACAGAAAACTTTTATTTTTGTGTTGCATG